>CM038677.1:141185746-142425746 GCA_021605205.1 Aegilops longissima | reverse complement strand
CTACGCCCTCGATGCGGCTATATCTCCCACGTGTGGAGGCACGACTTAGAGGCATAACCGCATTGAAAGCAGTGTCGCAAGTGAGGTAATCTTCACACAACCCATGTAATACATAAGGGAAAGAGATACATAGTTGGCTTACAGTCGCCACTTCACACAATACATAAATAAACATCCATCATTCAGAGTACACTCAAGGTCCGACTACGGAACCAAAATAAAAGAAGATACCCCAAATGCTACACAGATCCCCGAATCGTCCCAACTGGGCACCACTACTGATCATCAGGAAAAGACACATAGTAACGACAACGTTCCTCGTCGAACTCCCACTTGAGCTCGGTTGCATCACCTGCACTGGCATCGTCGGCACCTGCAACTGTTTTGGTAGAATCTGTGAGTCACAGGGACTCAGCAATCTCACACCCGCGAGATCAAGACTATTTAAGCATATAGGAAGGACAGAGTAGTAAGGTGGAGCTGCAGCAAGCGACTAGCATATATGGTGGCTACATTCGCAAAAGAGAGCGAGGAGAGAAGCAAAGCACGGACGTGAAGCTAGTAGCGATCAAGAAGCGATCCTGAACTACTTACGTCAAACATAACTCCAACACCGTGTTCACTTCCCGGACTCCGCCGAGAAGAGACCATCACGGTTACACACGCGGTTGAGGTGTATTTTAATTGAGGTCAACTTCGGGTTTTCTACAACCGGACATTAACAAATTCCCATTTGCCTCATAACCGCGGACACGGCTTTCGAAAGATATTACCCTGCAGGGGTGTCCCAACTTAGCCCATAATAAGCTCTCACGGTCAACGAAGGATATTCCTTCTACCGGGAAGACCCGATCAATCTTGGAATCCCGGACTACAAGACATTTCGACAGCAATAAAACAAGACCAGCAAAGCCGCCCGATTGTGCCGACAAATCCCGATAGGAGCTGCACATATCTCGTTCTCAGGGCACATCCGGATGAGACTAGCTACGAGTAAAACTAAGCCTCGGGTTTCCCCGTGGTGGCCCCTGCAGTAGCTCGAGTTCGGGCCAGCACTCGAAGGAGCACCTGGTCCGGGGTTAAAATAAAGATGACCCTCGGGCTCGCGAAAACCCGGGGGAAAAATGCTTAGGTGGCAAATGGTAAAACCAAAGTTGGGCCTTGCTGGACGAGTCTTATTCAAAGCGAACTGTCAAGGGGTCCCATAAATCACCCAACCGTAAGGAACGCTAAATCAAGGAACATAACACGGTATGACGGAAACTAGGGTGGCAAGAGTGGAACAAAACACGGGCATAAGGCCGAGCCTTCCACCCTTTACCAAGTATATAGATGCATTAATTATAGCAGATATATATTGTGATATCCCCAACAAGTAAACATGTTCCAATAAGGAACAACATCTCCATGTTCCAACAGGAACAAACTTCAGCTTCACCTGCAACTAGCAACGCTATAAGAGGGGCTGAGCAAAGCGGTAACATAGCCAATCAACGGTTTGCTAGGAAAGGATGGTTAGAGGCTGACATGGCAATATGGGTGGCATGATATAGCAAGTGATAGGCATCGTAGCATAGGCATAGCAAAAGAGCGAGCAACTAGCATAGCAAAGATAGAAGTGATTTCGAGGGTATGGTCATCTTGCCTGCAATGTTCTCAGAGTTGTCGAAAGCTTGATCCTCGTAAGCGTTCTCAACAGGTTCCTCGTTCACGTACTCGTCTCCCGGCTCTATCCAAAGCAAGAACACAAACAAAGGAACCACAATAAATCACGGTGCAATGCACAAACAACATGATGCAAAACATGACATGATATGCGGGATGTGATATGCAATGCGATGCGCTCCGGAAGGAAAATGATGAACCAGGCATCAACTTGGCAAACCAAGTATGCCACTGAAAGATGAGATGATTTCGTTGAAATCGATATAAAGATCACCGGAATCGGATGCACGGTTTGCAAATGACAAGCAAAACAAGAATGGCACAAATCTGCCATTAACAGCATGATACCACTTAGCAAGCAACAAGAAATTAAGCTACTGCACCCAAACGTACCAACAAAGTATATGACAGTGATCTACACAAGATGCTTGACAAAAGATGAACACTGAGCTACGGCTAAATCACATCATAACAGGTTCAAACAAGCATGGCAAAAGTGCACAAAATATCAGGCTGGACATGGCAAAAACAGCATCAGGTAGCAATGTTCAGAGCAAGAAAACTACATGCTACAGGAACTTATAATAGCAAAACAAGGCATGGCATGAATCTACTCAAAGCATAGAACAAAAGTCCCTTACTGACCATAAGCCAAAAAGGATCAGAAAATATAGTAACACCCATGTCAATATCGCAAGTTTCGTTAACAGATTCAGCAACATGGCATGTCAAAAACTGATAACAAGTAGGCATGTTTAAGAGCTCGATGCACTCACTACAGAGCCTTACATGATAAACTAAGCATGCATACATCAAGAAGACATGGTATAGAAGATATACATGGCAAGAACAACCTCATAGCATATACGGATCAACCACAACAACCTTGCAAAATTGAGTAACATGTAAACAATCTGCCAGGAAACATTTGATAGCAAAAGTAGAGCTCGATTGACTCAAGCTATGGCACTCCATAATTGCAAACAAGTGCATGGATGGATAGAGCAAGACATGTAGAACAAAACATCCTTACTGAAGTATCTCAAAATATGCATGGATCTCTCGGTAGCATTAAGTTAACATGGCATCAAAATATCAGCTAAACAGAGCTGAAAACAACAATATCAGGACACCTACTTTGCATGCTTGTGCTAGTCACCACATAGATCACAAAAATACATGGCATACACCCCTGGAAAAATGGCATAGCATATTACAAAACACATGTAGGACTCAAATTCATAGGGTGCACACATTAATCATAGCAAAAATAACAAAAATGCAAGTTCTGTTAAGAAACAGAAACTATCTTAACCAGCAGGTCAGGGGCGGAACGGACAAGATTCAGGTCGTTCGGATCTGATGACATAATCAGAACGTTTGGAAATTATAAATTTCTTTATTTTTAACTGAAGAGAGGGTTCATGAAAAGAAAAACAAAAAATGTCAAGAGTGGGATTTGAACCCACGCCCTTTCGGACCAGTACCTGAAACTGGCGCCTTAGACCAACTCGGCCATCTTGACTTGATGCTTACACGTCGTTATAAGCTTTTATTAACATGGTTCTACTTACCATTTTCAACGAAGACATTCCAAATAGTATGTTTTCTTTTCAAGAACCTGCAGCGAGCTCTTTTGAGGATTCTCACCACATACAGATTGATCTGTATTTATATGTTAAGATAGAGATGTTTATTCAATGAAAATAAGGATTACAAGCGTTTACCACCGTTGCGCCACACCACTCACCAAGAAACCACCATGAGATAATTCTTGCTGGACTACCACTACCACCGTCTTCCATTCCCTGCGTTGATCCTTTACCTTCTCGGTTAGCTCTGCCGCTCTCGAGCCAGATGGTTTGCAAAGTTCAGAGAGCGACCGAGTTGAAACATCCCTTAAGCAGAGTATACATGATTTGCAATATATTGACTTCAAAAGGGAGGTGTAATGGCATATGCAATTGACAAATGGTAACCTCTTTTTTTTTTCGAGCAACTGGCAGGAGCTTTGTCTTTTCATTAAGAAGAAGATAATTGAGCAGTTTATAAAGAAAACTGGCCAAAAGCCGAATGGTAACCTCCTTTGGTTCGTCCCACGTTATATCAATCTTCCTAGCCACATCTACAAATAATTGCCAAAAATTGCAAGTAAGAATGTGACCGACCATGCTTCTCCAAACCCCCGATATGTTACTGTTGCTGTAACTTTCAGTGCGGCATCAGCGATGCATCGAAATTCAGAAGCTACGGTTGATCCGGCCAGCTCTTGTCCCACCAGCCGCACGCGGTGTTGACCTTAAACATTCAAAAAAGTCCTTGGTTGGAACTAAGTGCACGCCAATAATTGGTCTTCCCCAACCTATTTCACACATAAAGCCTTTTTTTTTGCGGCAGGACACATAAAGCATATATTAGAAAGAAAGAAAGAAAGAAAAACGAACATAAAAAAAATGCCCACTGCTCCATTGAAACCTCGTCCTCCTGACTCACATTGATAATTTCTTTCTTTCCATCTAATAATGTCAGTTGCACCTGAAAAACAACATATTCTACAGCATTATTGGTCCTTATCAGATTCATTACTCCTTGCGTGGGGACGGAAGCGACCCATCAACCACTATGATGAAATTTCCGACGAATTTCATTTTTCAATCATAACAAATTTCCAACGATTCCTCCGGAAAAGAAGACTGATTTTTTTTTTCCTCCTCGTCTGAATGATTGGATCAGGATCAGGAATCTATCTACACTTGTCTCTCCTACCTGGACTCCGATGGCATCTACGCCATGTTGCTTGCTTGCACGTTGTTTCCTCGAAACTGAGCTTGATCAACCAGCGGCATATTCCAACCGATCGATGCGTATTCCGTCCGAATATCTCATCTTATTATTAGTACCATATATTGTATAAACTTGTCGCGTGTTGCATGAAGTTGTTACATTACGTCCCTAAAAAAAAAGTTGTTAGTTTCAAAAAAAAAAGTTGTTACCTTACGTCGTCCTATAAGTAGCTGCGCGATAGCTGCGGCTACACATCTCATAGTTGAAGATGAAGCTTGTAGTTGTGCTCTCGGCCCTGCTCCTGTTTTCTCTCGTCGCCGTCTCCTCCGCCGAGGAATTCGATTTCTTCTACCTTGTTCAGCAAGTGAGTATTACCACTACTAAATCGATGATGATGATTTTACCATCTGCAGATCTATTCTTGTACCGATGGCAAATTTAGGGTTACCTGATTCCTCCCAGAAAAGCGGTGAGTCTAACGATCGGCATCTTGTTTTTTGGACGTACGTACTTTCTAGTGGCCAGGGTCCTTCTGTGACACGAAGAAGGGGTGCTGCTTCCCGGACACCGGCAAGCCGGCGACGGACTTCGGCATCCACGGGCTGTGGCCCAACTACGCCAAGTGCAAGACCCGCGCCGAGCTCGACGGCGCGCTGGAGATGGTGACCAAGCGCAAGAAGAAGTGCTGGCCGGAGAACTGCAACAGCGAGCGCCTCAAGCTCTGGGAGATCAAGGACCTGGTGACGGAGCTGGACGCCAACTGGCCGACGCTGGCGTGCAAGGGCGGGAAGAGCATCGAGTTCTGGACCCACGAGTGGGAGAAGCACGGCACCTGCTCCAACCTGGACCAGCACGGCTATTTCGCGACGGCGCTCGGCTTCAAGGCCCGCCACAACCTCACCGGCATCCTCGCCGACGCCGGGATCGTGCCGTCGGACAGTGAGACCTATTTCCTCAGCAGCATCAAGGACGCCATCAAGGAGGGGACTGGGTTCACGGCGAACCTGGAGTGCAACCGGGGCGTCGCCGGCGAGACGCAGCTGTTCCAGGTGTACCAGTGCATCGACCGCGCCGGGAAGAACCTCATCGACTGCCCGCTGCCGATGCAGGGCAACTGCAAAGACAGGGTCCAGCTGCCGGCCTTCTGATTAAATTTTTGAATTCTGATTGAACACCCGTTGCCGGCTTGCCGCCGTCCGTCGAGGTGTGGTGCGGCGGCTGATTGGCTCGACGCGGCCCGGCCGGCAACCTGCACAGCGCGCGGGTGGATTGCGTGATGGATGTACCTTTGTGTTTGTTATTGGTTCAGTTAAAATGCCGTCACAGTCCCGAGTTCTGGGCATCGACGTAACGTTTACTATTACTTCCTGATCTGATCAGGCGAATAAAGACTTTCTAATCTTGCCTTTTGATTTTGCTCCACAAATTCTGAACGAAGTCAAAAGATGAAACACAGTATGTCACGACACTTGAGAGTTGGGATACAGAACATTTTCTCCCCCCCACCCCCACCCCCACCCCCGTGTCGTCTCCTCCGAGGTGACTCGGGGGAAACCCTAACCGCCGCCGCTGCACCCCTCCCCCCCTCCCCTTCCCCTCCGCCGCCGCCAGAGATGTGCGCCGACGTGCGCTCGACACCGATGAAGGTGGCGGCAGGGGATCTGGCGGCTCCACATAGCGTAGAGGGCCTCGGCATCCGGGGCGGAGAGCGCGGGGTGACCCGGGTGGCGGGCCATTCCGGCCGGAGCTGGTGTGGCGCCTCCCTCGGTCTCGCGGGGGACGAGGAGGCGTCGGTCCACGGTCGCTGGTGTGCGGCCTCCCCCGCGCGGTTGCCGCCGCTAGATGCATCTCGTCCTCTCCGCCCCAATCTGCTCTTTCCATCGCCGGATCCGGGTCCCAGTGGCTTAGGCCGTTCCCGGGCGCCGGCAGCGCGGATCTCGTCGAGTGGGTTGGATCTGGGGAAAACCCCTGGCCGGCGCAGCCACACCGTAGGCGACGCCCTGGGCGCCGTACCCCTCCCTGGAGGCTGTGGTGAGGATCCTTCTCCCCCTCCTTCCGTCCCCTGCTAGGTGAAAGCCTAGGTCCCATGATTCGGGTGGAGACGACACATCCGTGCCGTATTCCTTCTTGGAGGCGCAGTCCGGGGGTCGCAAGGGCGACGAGAGAGTCGGGTTGTGGGTGTGATGGTGGCGGATGGCAGCTTGGCTCGGCGCTGCACTGCCTTTTCTTCGGTGGCTCATCGCTGTTACCCTTGTTGCTGCGACTGTGGCCCTTCGGTGTGGCTTAACGGCGGACGACGACGGTGCTCGGGATGGTGTGCTCTGAGCTAGCAGGTCTGCTCCTAGTTTCTTCTTCATGCGCAGCTTGGACGTCTTCCTCTGGGTTCTAGGGTGAACCGAGCTGCCGCCTGCCGGTGCGGCATCCTTCGAGCCAGGATGAGAGGGCAGGGGCCCTTTGCAGCGGCAGTTCCAGAGGAGTGTTAGCCCATTTCTGTCTTCGAGTTTGGCTACGATCACGAAGCTTGCGCGGTGGTGCATCCTCTCAAGTCCATAGCTTGTCCGGTTGGTGTAGGTCGTCCTGTAAGGTGATGGCGGCAGCATGGCGTGCTGCTGCCTTTGAGTCTGTTTCACTTTGCTCCTTATATCAGCCGCTTGTTTCTTTTCTTGCTTTTCCTTGTAAGTTGGTTTCTTGTAATCCTGGCCGGTTGATGGCTTTGTTAATTCAAAGCCGGGCTCTTCTTGAGCCTTTGTTCTACAAAAAAAGTTGGGATATTTGTTGTTTTGATGGGATGACCTTGAGTTGGGATTGGTGCGTGTCTTCTTGGTTGGTGGGGGTAAGAGCATCTATATCCGGATTTAGTACCCCCCCCTCTAACGTCCATGGGACGCGTCCCTGGATAACATTGGACGGCTCCTCATTGGATGTAACGACAGTGTCTTCGTTATCGACGACATCTTACATGTGCATGGTAACTGGATGCCATGACTAGTCTTGTAGTTGATGAGGACGCCATGGCAAGAGATGAGGCATGGTGGTGTCGTTTGCAGACCTGCCACGGGCATTGACTTGCTAGGACGGCGCTAGGTTGCCAGAGCGTCATTGCTGATGCTCTTTCTCGCTCGTTAATGACCTCACCTTGTGTGTGACGTTGTTGGGATGGCGGAAAGTGGAGGCGGCAACACATGATGAATTCGATTTGTGGTGCTTTTTGAGTACCCATCGTTTTGAGCTCCGGGGTGAATACCCTAGATCTGACCCTAGTTGGTCATACCTGACAATGACGGTGTTTTTGTGTCGTTACCATGCTGAAGGCATTGCTTGGAGTTTGCTTGAACATAATCTTCAGGGTGAAAACCCATGATCTGGCATTCGATGGTTGGATCCGGCGACGGAGATGCTTGCGCGTCGTTTCCTTCCTGGTGGCATCACTTTTGGAGAACTTTTCTCATAGTCCTTGTGTTGTCAGGAATGATTGGTGTTGATGGTCATTTTTTCCCGTCACCCAGGCATAGCTTCAGTCTTGTATGACTTTACTTTTGCCAGCGTGATCCTTTGTGTGTGCGTTAGTGTTGATTGTGTGCATCATAGTTATGTAGAGGTCAGGGGTGTTTTCATTGTGTTATATATCCCCTGGAAACTACACAATGAGTCAATAAAAACGCCCTTTGTCGAAAGAATAAGTGTTGCAGGGCAACCACACTCCTTAAATCCAAACCCTCGAAACCATGCAATATATGCATGTGGATCATATATCATGAATCCATCACAACTCAACAATGCAACAAATACAAATAAAAATAACAACATATGCGACTATCGTATCCAAGGGCACAACAAATATAATGAACAAAGGCATACAAAATGGAGCAAAATTTATATCCCTTCCCTCTGGGACATTCCATTGAACAGGACCTGAGAACCTGACTTCGGTGTTGCCCATGTGAGGGAGTCCTGGATTAGGGGGTGTCCGGATAGCCGGACTATAACCTTCGGCCGGACTCCTGGACTATGAAGATACAAGATTGAAGACTTCGTCCCGTGTCCGGATGGGACTTTCCTTGGCGTGGAAGGCAAGCTTGGCGATACGGATATATAGATCTCCTCCCATTGTAACCGACTCTGTGTAACCCTAGCCCTCTCCGGTGTCTATATAAACTAGAGGGTTTTAGTCCGTAGGACGAACAACAATCATACCATAGGATAGCTTCTAGGGTTTAGCCTCTCTGATCTCGTGGTAGATCTACTCTTGTACTACCCATATCATCAATACTAACCAAGCAGGAGTAGGTGAAAGGACATGCGGTGCCCCCATGTGTGGTTTTGGTAATTGATGACATTCTCTATGGACTAATGGTTGCCTTGAGTTTATTTGAAGGTTTTGTCCATAGGCTTTTCTTGGAGTACATGTGTTGGTTTCAAGGAGAGTTTTGTGTCGACCAAGGTGCTATTCAAGGAATTATCCAAAGATTGGTCATGTGAGTGTTGAGCTTATTGCAAGCATGTCTTGAAGAATAAGATTGTGTGATCATTCATGTCCACCTTCAAGACATCATCCAAATGAAGAGAGTTGGAAAGATTCAACACACAAAGCGTACAAGATGTACAGAGGGATCAAGTGATCCCATGGTATGGTAAGCATTGTCCATTACGCTTTGTGTACTAACCCATGGTCTTCGTGAGAGTTCTTTGTGGGGTTAGGTTGCGGTGTGCAAATTCAAGTGAAGCATCACGAAGAGATCAAATGCTTGAAGCATGCCGTCCATTTGGTGACAATGGACTTGTGAAGATGTGCGGAAGAGTGGCTCACCCATAGTGGAGTATGGGGGAGCAATCAACTAGTCTTCTTCGAGCCAACGCAATCAAGAAAGATGGTCCAACTTGAGGGAGTCAAGATCGTCATCGTCTAGCTCAAGTGGACCATGTGCAAGACAAAGGTTTGCCCTTGATAGGTTTTCTATTTTACTGGTCTCATGATGGTAGTTGGGAGACCGGGTTATAGGATCGATTGTCGTACTATCAAGGGGGGATCTCGATGAGTAGCTTGATCGTATCGTTCGTAGAGAGCTCGAACCATTGCATCCTTGCATCATCTTTTTGGTTCTTGTTTGGGTCTTCTCCTTGTGAGATTTGGAGCTTATGGTCATTTTTATGACAAGCTCGAGTTCATCGAAAACGGAGTTCTCATGCATCTTCTATGATGTTTTCGATGTTGGAGGGTATGCCGGTTCTTCTCGGTTGGAGGTTTCACTCCTTTGTTTACTAAGCATACCTCTCCTTCGCTGTTTTGATGCTACTCGTCTTGCTCTATCCAACAAGCTTGAGTTTGCTCAATTCGGAGCTCATATGAAGAAGTTATGGCAGTTCTGGTTTTCCTTGGAGTATTCTTTGTTATCGTGGTTGTGGCTTAAGGTTGGTGCCAGCGGTAGTACCGTGACCCTCAGCGGTAGTACCGCCGAAGCTCCCCAGCGGTAGTACCGCTCTCGGAGCGGTAGTACCGCTCCAAGCGGTAGTACCGCTCCAAGCGGTAGTACCGCTCTCCGAACGGTAGTACCGCTTGGGAGTTTCGGCCGTAGTACCGCTGTGCGTCTGGGCTACTTCTGCCTCGATTCTCGAACGAAGTTTTTCGTGTCGGGTTTTGCGGCACTAAGAGAGGTAGTAGGAGCGGTAGTACCACCCTAAGCGGTAGTACCGCTCTTCCCTAGCGGTAGTACCGCCTTGGGGTCAGGGACGTGGCAGCGCGGCAGTACCGCTGGGTTGAGCGGTAGTACCGCCCAGAGCGGTAGTACCGCCCTTCCCTAGCGGTAGTACCGCTCTGTGCGGGGATTTTCAGTGGGGTAACGGTTGGATTTTCCCCCTCCTATAAAAGGGGGTCTTCTTCCCCATTGAACCTTATCCTTTGAGCTCGTGTTCTTCCCCCATTGTTGACCTTCTCCGAGCTTGCTATCTCTCAATCCCTCCATGGATTCTTGCTAGTTTTTGGGGGAAAAGAGAGAGGAGATCTAGATCCACATTTCCACCAATCACTTTCTCCTCTATGTGAGGGGAACCCCTTGGATCTAGTTCTTGGAGTTCTTGGTGTTCTCCTTCTTGCTCTTCCTCTCATTTTTCTCCCTAGCATTAGTTGCTTTGGTGGGATTTGAGAGAGAAGGACTTGGGCACTCAGTGTGCCCTTGCCATTGCATTTGGTGCATCGGTTTGAGTTCTCCACGGTGATATGTGGAAGTTACAAGTTGAGAAGCTTATTACTCTTGGGTGCTTGGTGCCCTTGAGCTTGTTCCTCTTGGGTGCTTGGGCGCCCTAGACGGTTGGTGGTGTTCGGAGCTCAATCATTGTGGTGTAAAGCTCCGGGCAAGCGTCGGGGTCTCCAATTAGGTTGTGGAGATCGCCCCGAGCAATTTGACGGGTTCCAGTGACCACCCCCAAGGGTTGACAAAGTGTACGGGTTCGGTGACCGCCCCCAAGGGTTGCCATTTGTACGGGTTCGGTGACCGCCCTCAAGGGTCCCTTAGTGGAATCACGGCATCTTGCATTGTGCGAGGGCGTGAGGAGATTACGGTGGCCCTAGTGGCTTCTTGGGGAGCATTGTGCCTCCACACCGCTCCAAACGGAGATTAGCATCCGCAAGGGTGTGAACTTCGGGATACATCGTCGTCTCCGCGTGCCTCGGTTATCTCTACCCGAGCCCTTTACTTATGCACTTTACTTTGTGATAGCCATATTGTTCTTTGTCATATATCTTGCTATCACATAGTTGCTTATCTTGCTTAGCATAAGTTGTTGGTGCACATAGGTGAGCCTAGTTGTTGTAGGTTTTGTGCTTGACAAATTAACCGTTAGGTTTATTCCGCATTTGTTCAAGCCTAAACCGTAATTATTTTAAAGCGCCTATTCACCCCCCCCCCTCTAGGCGACATCCTCGATCTTTCAGTAGGGTTTTACCTCCATCGAGAGGGCCCGAACCTGGGTAAAAACATCGTGTCCCTTGTCTCCTGTTACCATCCGCCTAGACACACAGTTCGGGACCCCCTACCCGAGATCCGCTGGTTTTGACACCGACATTGGTGCTTTCATTGAGAGTTCCTCTGTGTCATCATCTTTAGGCCCGATGGCTCCTCCGATCATCAACAATGATGCGGTCCAGGGTGAGACTTTTCTCCCCGGACATATCTTCGTATTCGGCGGCTTTGCACTGCGGGCCAATTCGCTTAGCCATCTGGAGCAGATCAAAAGCTACGCCCCTGGCCATCAGGTCAGATTTGGAAGTTTGACCTACACGGCTGACGTCCGCGGAGACTTGATATTCGACGGGTTCGAGCCACAGCCAAGCACGCTGCACTGTCACAATGGGCATGATCTAGCTCTGCCGCCGAACAGTGCCCTGGAGGCCGCACCAGTGTCCGCTCCGACCCTTAGCTCGGAGCCGACTGCGCCAATCAAGGATGGGTGGCTGGACACCGCCTCGGGGGCTGCAATCTCTACGGCGATCGAGCCGAACACCAGCCTTGTCCTTTGCGAAGCTCGTGACTCCAAGGTGCCGGACTCCTCTCCAGACTCCGAACCTTTCGCGCCCCTGCCAATCGAATCCGATTGGGCGCCGTTCATGGAGTTTGCCGCCGCGGACATCTTTCAGCACTCGCCCTTCGGCGACATCCTGAATTCGCTAAAGTCTCTATCTTTATCAGGAGAGCCCTGGCCGGACTATGGTCAGCAAGGTTGGGATGCGGACGACGAAGAAATTCAAAGCCCACCCACCACCCACTTCGTAGCCACTGTCGATTATTTAACCGGCATGCTCGACTTCGACTCCGAAGACATCGACGGTATGGACACCGATGCAGGAGACGACCAAGAACCAGCGCCTACAGGGCACTGGAAGGCCACCTCGTCATACGACATATACATGGTGGACACCCCAAAAGAAGGGAATGGCGATGGAGCAACGGAGGATGACCCCTCCAAGAAGTAGCCTAAGCGCCGGCGTCAGCGGCGCCGCTCTAAATCCCGCCAAAGCAAAAACGGCAATTCTGGCACGGGAGATAATAACACCCATAAAGGTCGAAGACAACCCCTCCAAAGCAGGATTCAGCACAGGAGGATGGAGAAGCCAACCCTAATGAGAGAGCGGCAGACAGAGAGGTAGAGGACGATAATTACATGCCTCCCTCCGAAGACGAGGCAAGCCTCGACGACGATGAATTTGTCGTGCCTGAGGATACCGTCGAACAAGAGCGTTTCAAATGCAGGCTTATGGCCACGGCGAGCAGCCTCAATAAAAAACAGCAACAGCTTAGAGCGGACCAAGACTTGCTAGCCGACAGATGGACTAAAGTCCTTGCGGCCGAAGAGTACGAACTCGAACGCCCCTCCAAGAGCTACCCAAAGCGCAGGCTGCTACCCCGATTAGAGGAGGAAGCACCTAAACCTACATCACGAGTGCACGACGCGGCCGACCGACCACCTCGTGGCCGCGACAAAGAGGCCTCTCGGCCCTCCACTAAAGCAGCACCCCGGCGTCGCTCCAAAAATACCAAGGCACGGGGAAATGCGCCAGACCTGCGAGATATATTGGAGGACAAGGCAAGGCAAACAAGATTTATCTATGGATTGCGTGGGCGCCCCACGACACGTGACGATAACCTTCATGCCGGATATGGCAATTCCGGCCGGGCCGAACACAGTAGACAAAGCTCATTTGAGCTACGTCGTGATATAGCCCAAAGATGTAGGCGCCAGACACCCACTATGCTTCACAGATGAAGTAATGGATCATCAAATCCCCGAGGGTTTCAAACCCGTAAACATCGAATCATACGATGGCACAACAGATCCTGCAGTGTGGATCGAGGATTATCTCCTTCATATCCACATGGCCGCGGTGATGATCTACACGCCATTAAATACCTCCCACTCAAGCTTAAAGGACCAGCTCGACATTGGCTTAACAGCTTGCCAGCAGAGTCAATTGGTTGTTGGGAGGACCGGAAGCCGCATTCCTCGACAATTTCAGGGCACCTATAATGCGACCACCGACGCCGATGACCTAAGCCACATAATTCAGCCGCCAGAGAATCGGCCGACAATTCTCGACACGGTTCCTAACCAAGAAAAATCAAATAGTCGACTGTCCGGACGCAGAGGCCCTCGCAGCCTTCAAACATAACATCCGTGACGAGTGGCTTGCCCGGCACCTAGGACAGGAGAAGCCGAAATCCATGGCAGCCCTCACAACACTCATGACCCGCTTTTGCGCGGGAGAAGACAGCTGGCTAGCTCGTAGTAATAACATGACCAAGAGCCCTGGTAATTCGGATACCAAGGACAACAATGGCAGGTCGCGTCACAACAAACACAAGAGCCGCATTAACGACAACAATGCTGAGGATACGACAGTTAATGCCGGATTCAGAGGCTCTAAACCTGGTCAGCGGAAAAAGCCATTTAAAAGAAATACTCCGGGCCCGTCCAGTTTGGACCGAATACTCGATCGCTCGTGCCAGATACACGGCACCCCCGAAAAACTAGCCAATCACACCAACAGGGACTGTTGGGTGTTCAAGCAGGCAGGAAAGTTAAATGCCGAAAATAGTGACAAGGGGCTGCATAGCGATGACGAGGAGGAGCCCCGGCCGCCGAACAATAGGGGACAGAAGGGCTTCCCCCCACAAGTGCGGACAGTGAACATGATATACGCAACCCACATACCCAAAAGGGAGCGAAGCGTGCACTCGAGGACGATATGCGTTGGAGCCATCGCCCCAAAGTTCAACCCATGGTCCTCCTGCCCGATCACTTTTGATCGAAGGACCACCCACTAGCATCTGCCATGGCAGATTCGCCGCATTGGTTCTAGACCCAATCATTGACGGATTTCACCTCACTATAGTCCTTATGGACGGCGGCAGCAGCCTGAACCTGCTTTATCGGGATACGGTCACGAAAATGGGCATAGATCCTCAAGGATTAAACCCACAAAGATGACCTTTAAAGGCGTCATACCAGGTCTCAGACAGCTCGATTACACTTGAGGTGGTCTTGGATCCCGGATAATTTTGAGCGAGGAGTTAATCTTCGACATAGTCCCGTTCCGCAGTGGCTATCACGCACTGCTCGGACGAACCGCATTTGCAAAGTTCAATGCGGTGCCGCACTACGCATACCTCAAGCTCAAGATGCCATGCCCTCGAGGAGTCATTACGGTCAATGGAAACACCGAACGCTCTCTCCGAACGGAGGAGCATACGGCGGCCCTCGTGGCGGAAGTACAAAGTAGCCTCTCAAGGCAATTCTCGAGTCCGGCTATTAAACGTCCGGACACCGTCAAGCGCGCCCGGAGTAACCTACAACAAGACCGCCTGGCACGTTCCGAGCACGCGTAGCAACGCGGCCCCAACCCCAGCCCTCGCGAAATTGCGAAACCAGTACTACGCGTACATAATTACGCTCTGGAAATACCATGGGCATAGGGGGAGGGGCACGACCACGGCGTACCCAAAATGCGGCTCAACCGCACTAGGGGCTCCCGATTTTGTCATTCTTTTTTTTTCTTACTTTCAGGACTTCACTCTCCGGAAGGCCTGTCCGGCAGTACAATCGCCTAACACACGATGCAACAGCCAGGGAGGCAGAAAGCTACGTCGAGTGTCCAGGTGGTCTCTATAACGAGCAGTATACTTGTTTCACATATCATCCCGCAGCTCGCCCCTGGAGGGGGACATGTCAAATAGTCCGATCTCTTGCTTATCGCACTATTTGTATCATTCTGCTTTTACCGCAGACTTTTCGAATAAACAATACATAGCTTTTGTCTATTATTGCATTCCTTTTTTATGTAAATATGTTCAGTTATGACATTATGTAACCATACACTTTGGTACGGCCAATACACCAGGGGCTTAAGTACCCCAGAATATGGTGTGAGAAGTCCGAACACTCTCACGAGTGCGGCACCCCGAACTTATAGCGTTATATGCATCGGCTCCGAATCATGTCTTGGGTCAATATTTGGGTTTGCCCGGCTCCCATGTTTTGGTACCTTACGTTCCGTTATATCGGCTAAGGTAGCGCTGGGAGAACTATTGTGATTGTGCCCCGGTTGAGCTGGGTTAAGCACCTCAGTAGAGAAAGCTAAAACTGACCGTCATGATAGGGCGAGAGCTGGCCACTGTTCGAGAGGTTTCGAGTCCCTAAAGACTTATGCCGCTTAGAGCGAGGAGTCGGCTTTGTCCGACCTAGGCGTGGATAGCGCCCCGAACTCGGTCTTCCGAATACTAGGGGCTTCACGAAATTTAAAATTATAGAATTCTATGGCTAAGTGAGAGTGATAAAGCATTATGGTCCGATTGCCTTGTTCACAGCTGGCGCCTCCCTCGAAGGACCCAATAATGGGAACAAGAGCGCTCAGGTTTATCCCGAACACCCGGCACTTTCGTGGCATGGGGGCGAAGCCGACGACTCGCCATCTCTCAGATTTAATAAATGGCCGCATGAAGGTAATATTTTAAATTCAACAAGCGTTGCTTAGCGCGTGTGAACAAGTTTTCAGTATGACAGATAACACGAGCGAGTTTACTCAAAATTACATCCTTGGAACATTCATCCGCCACAAGGCGGGCACCCTTCAGGACGCCCTCATAATACATCTCGGGATTGCGATGCTCCTTGCCCTGCGGTGGCCCAACTGTCACCGGCTTCTCAGCATCCATCTTGCCCCAGTGCACTTTAACACGGGCAAGGGCCCTACGGGCGCCTTCGATGCATACGGAGCGCTTGATGACTTCAAGTCATGGACAGGCATCCGCCAGCTGCCTCACCAGCCTAAAGTAGCTCCCAGGCATGACCTCCCCAGGCCATAGCTGGACTATAAGGCCCTTCATGGCCTGTTCGGCCACCTTATGGAGCTCGACCAACTGCTTCAGTTGGTCGCTCAAGGGCACCGGGTGTCCGGCCTCAGCATACTGATACCAGAACACCTTCTCCGTCGAGCTCCCCTCCTCGGCCCGGTAGCAGGCGGCAACGTCGGACACACTGCGGGGCAGATCTGCGAACGCTCCTGGAGAGCTCCGGACTTGGGTAAGTAACAAGTAATTCACTTTCACGTGCTTGCTTTGCATAAAGAATGCCTTACCCGCCGCTATCTTCTTCATCGCCTCAATTTCCTGGAGGGCTTTTTGGGCTTCGCCTTGGCAGATTTGGCGCTCTCAAGGCAGAGGCAAGCTCGGACTCTCGAGTCTTTGAGTCAAGCTCCAAACTCTCGTGTTCCTTCACGAGAGCCTGGAGCTCTTGCTGCACCTCCGCCACCCGCGCCTCCTGCTTTTCTCGCTCGATACGCTCCACGGCCGCATTTTCTTCGGCCTTGGACATCGCTTCCTTCAGGGTTGCCATCTGGGTTGTGGCCCCTTTAATACTCACGTTGGTCCTGTCATTTTTTGCAACCACATCTTTTTTATATACTTACATAAGGTATTACTTACCTTCCTTGTCCTCGAGCTGCTTCTTGGCAAGGCCGAGCTCGTTCTCGGACCGCTCGAGGCTCTGCTTCAATGCGTCTACCTCCGTAGTCAGTGCGGCAGAGGTCAGCAGCGCAGCCTGCATTCCCATATTGACATACTTATGTTAGACTCCTGCGTATATCTTTTTGATCCTCGGTTCGGCTTTTCTTTCCGAACACCAAATTGAGCATCAGGGGCTACTGTCTATGCGGTAATATTTTTACATATCTTAAATACATACCACAAAGCATGTTAGAAGGCTGGCACAGGCTTCAGTCAGCCCGCTCTTGGTGGACTGAACCTTCTGGATCACCGCACTCATAATAGTGCGGTGCTCCTCGTTGATGGAGGCGCCGTTAAGCACCTCCAGCAGATTATTCGGTGCCTCCGGTTGGACGGAGGTCACCGGTGTCGTAGGATTGCCCTTCTTACTAGGGGGTCGCCTGCCGGACTCCGGAACCACTGAAGGTTCCGGTGCGGTGTCCGGCCCAGGGCCGGACTTGGAGCCCTTGGGGGTTTTGTCCCCTTTGCGCCTGGAGTCCGGGAGGTCGCCTTGCGGCGCCTCCAGGACCACCTCCTCCTGGCTTGGACCCTTTTGGGACTCCACCTCGGCATCATCCGCAGCGAGGGAGGAGGCGGCCGAAGTGAAGTGCTATTCACATCCGACGAGCTTAAGGAGCCGCTCGGACGACACGCCGACCTGGGCTCGGGCGGACTGCATGATTATATTCGGCGTCGAAGATCTTGTGCAACATGAGGAACGCCATGAGTTATTCTGGTATCCGGATACTTACGATTTTGCCAGGGGCTTGGCCCTGGATGGCCACTCCTCTTCGCCGTCGTCGGCGTTGGTGGAGTAGTCCGGAGGAAGGGTCCTTCCCTTCTTGGACCCTCCGGCCCCCCCAGTTGGGGCGGCCTTCCTTTTCTTCTCTCCCCCCGCTGGGGGAGAGACATCTCTTTCCTCCTCCTCGTTTGCGTGGGAGGAGTCCGCCTCGGAGTCATCAGACGATGAGTCCGACACCACCAGGCGCAGGGAACTCTTTCGAGTTCCCGTGGCCTTCTTCTTGGCCTTCTTCTCCGGCACCACGTAAGGTGCCGGAACCAGCAGCCCCATCAAGCGGGCGTCCGCTGGGTCTTCGGACAAGGGAGCCGGACAGTCAATCTGCCCGGACGTCTTCTGCCAATCCTGTCAAAGGTAAGGGAGTTTAGATCCCGCATAGGGTCAAACTATGAGAAACAAGTATCCCGTAAAGGGTAAAACAGCTTACCGCGTTGGCTTGATGCTGCGCGCTGAATCCGCGATCCTCGGTAGCGGATGCGGGAGCCTCGGCGCCCTTGAACAGCACCTTCCAGGCATCTTCGTACGTAGTGTCAAAGAGCCGGCTCAGGGTTCGGTGCTATGCCAGATCAAACTCCCACAAGCTGAAAGCCCGTTGTTGGCATGGGAGGATCTGGCGGATGAGCATGACCTGGACTACGTTGACGAGTTTGAGCTTCTTGCTCACTAGGTTTTGGACGCAGGTTTGGAGTCCGGTCAGCTCTTCCAAATTACCTCACGACAGGCCCTTCTCTTTCCAGGAAGTGAGCCGCATGGGGATGCCAGATCGGGATTCGGGGGCCGCTGCCCATTCAGGGTCACGCGACTCGGTGATGTAGAACCACCCCGATTGCCACCCCTTTATGGTCTCTACGAAGGAGCCCTCGAGCCATAGGACGTTGGGCATCTTGCCCACCATGGCACCTCCGCACTCCGCTTGGCGGCCGCCCAATACCTTCGGCTTGACATTGAAGGTCTTCAGCCATAAGCCGAAGTGGGGCTGGATGCAGAGGAAGGCCTCGCACACGACGATGAACGCCGAGATGTTGAGGATGAAGTTCGGGGCCAGATCGTGGAAATCCAGGCCGTAGTAGAACATGAGCCCCCGGACAAATTGGTGAAGTGGGAAATCTAGTCCGTGGAGGAAATGGGTGAGGAACACCACCCTCTCATGGGGCCTGGGGGTGGGGATGAGATGCCCCTTATCTGGGAGCCGGTGCGCGACGTCATTGGACAAGTATCCGGCTTCCCTCAGCTTCTTGATGTGTCCCTCCGTGACGGAGGAGACCATCCACTTGCCTCCCACTCCGGACATGGCTGGAGAAGGTTGAGGTGGGATGTGCGGACTTGGCGCTGGAGCTCGAGTGCGCGAAAATGGATAAGCAAAGGAGGAAGAAGGCGTAGATGAAATAGGTGGATCCTTATCCCGTTATATGGGCGGGCGAGACTGCACGTCCCCACCTGCCTGGTAAAACTCGCTTATCTCCCAAGCGCCATAATTAATGGCACGGTTGGGTTACCCACACCCGTATTGATGAGAATCCGGAATAAGGGACACGATCTACGCTTCGACAAGGCGTGCCAAGGAAACGGCCTCGCTAAGTGCGCTGAGGTGGGACAGTAAAAGCGATTGAATAAAGGCTTGGCCGTGGTGTGACGTCCGCGCTGCGAGTACGTCAGATTGATTTGTGTAAATATTATTCTCTACGGTGGTATGTGGAACTTATTTTGCGAGCGGATACTATCCTTGTGTTCAAAATCTTCTATGAAGTATTCGGAGGAGGAACCCGCCTTGCAATGCGAAGATAATCTGCCGCCGGACTAAATCGTCATTGAAGCCTGGTTCAGGAGACTCTTGAGGAGTCTGGATTAGGGGTGTCCGGATAGCGGACTATAACCTTTGGCCGGACTCTGGACTATGAAGATACAAGATTGAAGACTTCGTCCCGTGTCCGGATGGGACTTTCCTTGGCGTGGAAGGCAAGCTTGGCGATACGGATATGTAGATCTCCTCCCATTGTAACCGACTCTGTGTAACCCTAGCCCTCTCCGCTGTCTATATAAACCGAAGGGTTTTAGTCCGTAGGACGAACAACAATCATACCATAGGCTAGCTTCTAGGGTTTAGCCTCTCTGATCTCGTGGTAGATCTACTCTTGTACTACCCATATCATCAATATTAATCAAGCAGGAGTAGGGTTTTACCTTCATCGAGAGGGCCCGAACCTGGGTAAAAACATCGTGTCCCTTGTCTCCTGTTACCATCCGCCTAGACGCACAATTCGGGACCCCCTACCCGAGATCCGCCGGTTTTGACACCGACACCATGCTTCTCCGCGCCCATTGGAGTTGTGGTAAGTCACACACCTTGTAGGTCATCCCCTGCGGTTACGTAAATCTGTCTCGAATCCTCCAATCACCTGTTCGATTAATGTCAGTCATGGGCAGGGCAGGCGGTGACTTCATTATTGACGACTGGATGGACGGGCGCAAGGAGACCAAGTGCAGTGGAGGCTACATATCCTCCTCGAGGTCCATGATGTTTACTACACAACCTTCTTGTAGACGTTGTTGGGCCTCCAAGTGTAGATGTTTGTAGGACAGTAGCAAGTTTCCCTCAAGTGGATGACCTAAGGTTTATCAATCCGTGGGAGGCGTAGGATGAAGATGGTCTCTCTCAAACAACCCTTCAACCTAATAACAAAGAGTCTCTTGTGTCCCCAACACACCCAATACAATGGTAAATTGTATAGGTGCACTAGTTAATGAAGAGATGGTGATACAAGTGCAATATGGATGGTAGATATAGGTTTTTGTAATCTGAAAATATAAAAATAGCAAGGTAACAAGTGGTAAAAGTGAGTGTTAATGGTATTGCAATGCTAGGAAACAAGGCCTGGGGTTCATACTTTCACTAGGTCAAGTTCTCTCAACAATAATAACATAATTGGATCATATAACTATCCCTCAACATGCAACAAAGAGTCACTCCAAAGTCACTAATAGCGGAGAACAAACGAAGAGGTTATGGTAGGGTACGAAACCACCTCAAAGTTATTCTTTCCAATCAATCCGTTGGGCTATTCCTATAAGTGTCACAAACAGCCCTAGAGTTCGTACTAGAATATCACCTTAAGACACAAATCAACCAAAACACTAATGTCACCTAGATACTCCAATGTCACCTCAAGTATCCGTGGGTATGATTATACGATATGCATCACACAATCTCAGATTCATCTATTCAACCAACACATAGAACCTCAAAGAGTGCCCCAAAGTTTCTACTGGAGAATCACGACGAAAACGTGTGCCAACCCCTATGCATAGGTTCATGGAACCTGCAAGTTGATCATCAAAATATACATCAAGTGAATTACGTGATATCCCATTGTCACCACAGATACACACGGCAAGACATACATCAAGTGTTCTCAAGTCATTAAAGACTCAATCCGATAAGATTACTTCAAAGGGAAAACTCAATCCATTACAAAAGAGTAGAGGGGGAGAAGCAACATAAGATCCAACTATAATAGCAAAGCTCGTGATACATCAAGATCGTGCCAAACCAAGAACACGAGAGAGAGAGAGAGAGAGAGAGAGAGAGAGAGAGATCAAACACATAGCTACTGGTACATACCCTCAGCCCCAAGGGTGAACTACTCCCTCCTCGTCATGGAGAGCGCCGGGATGATGAAGATGGCCACCGGTGAGGGATCCCCTTCCGGCAGGGTGCCGGAACAGGGTCCCGATTGGTTTTTGGTGGCTACAGAGGCTTGCGGCGGCGGAACTCCCGATCTATTCTGTTCTCCGAAGTTTTTAGGGTATATGGATATATATAGGCGGAAGAAGTACATCAGGGGAGCCACGAGGGGCCCACGAGGGTGGAGGGCGCGCCCTAGGGGGGTGGGCGAGCCCCCTACCTCGTGGCTTCCTCGTCTCTTTCCTGACGTGCACTCCAAGTTTTTCCGGTAGCTTTCCTTCCAAAAATAACTTCTCCAGTTGGTTTCATTCCATTTCGAATTCGTTTGATATTCCTTTTCTTCGAAACACTGAAACAAGGGAAAAAATAGGAACTGGCACTAGGCTCTGGGTCAATAGGTTAGTCCCAGAAATAATATAAAAGTGTAAAATAAAGCCCATAAACATCAAAAACACATAATATAATAGCATGGAACAATCAAAATTTATAGATACATTGGAGACGTATCAGCATCCCCAAGCTTAATTCCTGCTCATCCTCGAGTAGGTAAATGATAAAAAAGATAATTTTTGATGTGGAGTGCTACTTGGCACAATTTCAATGTAATTCTTCTTACTTGTGATATGAATATTCAGATCCGAAAGATTCAAGACAAAAGTTCATATTGACATAAAAATAATAATACTTCAAGCATACTAACTAAGCAATTATGTCCTCTCAAAATAACATGGCCAAAGAAAGTTCATCCCAACAAAATCATATAGTTTAGTCATGCTCCATTTTTGTCACACAAGAATGCTCTCATCATGCACAACCCCGATGACAAGCCAAGCAATTGTTTCATACTTTAGTAATCTCAAACCTATAAACTTTCACGCAATATATGAGCGCGAGCCATGGACATAGCACTATGGGTGGAATAGAATATGATGATGGGGGTTATGTGGAGAAGACAAAAAAGGAGAAGGTCTCACATCAACGAGGTTAATCAAAGGGCTATGGAGATGCCCATCGATTGATGTTAATGCAAGGAGTAGGGATTGCCATGCAACGGATGCACTAGAGCTATAAATGTATGAAAGCTCAAAAAAAGAAAACTAAGTGGGTGTGCATCCAACTTGCTTGCTCACGAAGACCTAGGGCACTTGAGGAGGCCCATTGTTGGAATATACAAGCCAAGTTCTATAATGAAAAATTCCCACTAGTATATGAAAATGATAACTCAAGAGACTCTCTATATGAAGAACATGGTGCTACTTTGAAGCACAAGTGTGGAAAAAGGATAGTAGCATTGCCCCTTTTTGTTTCTTTTTTTTGGGCCTTCTTTTTTTGGCCTTTCTCTTTTTTTTTCGGGACAATGCTATATTAAATGATGACCATCACACTTCTATTTATTTACAACTCAATGATTACAACTCGATACTAGAACAAAGTATGACTCTATATGAATGCCTCCGGCGGTGTACCGGGATATGCAATGAACCAAGAGTGACATGTATGAAAGAATTATGAATAGTGGATTTGCCACAAATACTATGTCAACTACATGATCATGCTAGCAATATGACAATGATGAATGTGTCAAGATGAACGGAATGGTGGAAAGTTGCATGGCAATATATCTCGGAATGGCTATGGAAATGCCATAATAGGTAGGTATGGTGGCTGTTTTGAGGAAGATATAAGGAGGTTTATGAGTGAAAGAGCGTATCATATCACGGGGTTTGGATGCACTGGCGAATTTTGCACCAACTCTCAATGTGAGAAAGGGCAATGCACGGTACCGAAGAGGCTAGCAATGGTGGAAGGGTGAGAGTGCGTATAATCCAAGGACTCAACATTAGTCATAAAGAACTCACATACTTATTGCAAAAATCTACAAGTCATCAAAAACCAAGCACTACGCGCATGCTCCTAGGGGGATAGATTGGTAGGAAAAGACCATCGCTCATCCCCGACCGCCACTCATAAGGAGGACAATCAAAGAACACCTCATGTTTCAAATTTGTTACATAACGTTTACCATACGTGCATGCCATGGGATTTGCAAACTTCAACACAAGTATTTCTCAAATTCACAACTACTCAACTAGCACAACTTTAATATCACTACCTCCATGTCTCAAAACAATCATCAAGCATCAAACTTCTCGTAGTATTCAACACACTCATAAGAATTCTTACAAATCTTGTATGCCTAGCATATCAGGATTATTTAAGCAAATTACCATGCTATTTAAGACTCTCAAAATAATATAAGTGAAGCATGAGAGTTCATCTATTTCTTCAATATAAAACCACCACCATGCTCTAAAAGATATAGAAGTACTAGAGCAAATGATAAACTACTCCGAAAGATATAAGTGAAGATCAATGAGTAGTTAAATAATTATATAGCTATGTGAAGACTCTCTGACATTTAAGACTTTCAGATCTTGGTATTTTTTATTCAAAATCAAGCAAATCTAAATAAAATAAAATGACACTCCAAGCAAAACACATATCATGTGGTGAATAAAAATATAGCTCCAAGTAAAGTTACTGATGAACGAAGATGAAGGAGGGGATGCCTTTCGGGGAATCCCCAAGCTTAGACGCTTGGTTATCCTTGAATATTACCTTGGGGTGCCTTGGGCATCCGCAATCTTAGGCTCTTGCCACTCCTTATTCCATAGTCCATCGAATCTTTACCCAAAACTTGAAAACTTTACAACACAAAACTTAACAGAAAACTCGTAAGCTTCGTTAGTATAAGAAAATAAAACCACCACTTAGGTACTGTTTTGAACTCATTTTCTATTCGTATTGGTGTTAAACTTACTGTATTCCAACTTCTCTATGGTTTATACACTATTTTACTAGCCATAGTTCATCAAAATAAGCAAACAACACACGAAAAACAGAATCTGTCAAAAACAGAATAGTCTGTAGTAATCTATAACTAACGCAAACTTCTGGAACTCCAAAAATTCTAAAATAAATTGTTGGACCTGAGGAATTTGTCTAGTAATTGTCTGCAAAAATAATCAACTAAATATCACTCTCCAGTAAAAAATTGAAGCTAATCTCGTGAGCGCTAAAGTTTCTGTTTTTTTACAGCATGATCATAAAGACTTCACCCAAGTCTTCCCAAAGGTTCTACTTGGCACAAACACTAACTAAAACATAAAACCACATCTAAACAGAAGCTAGATGTATTATTTATTCCTAAACAGAACCAAAAAGCAAGAAACTAAAATAAAATTGGGTTGCTTCCCAACAAGCGCTAACGTTTAACGCCCCTATCTAGGCATGACGATTTCAATGATGCTCACAAAAAGATAAGAATTGAAACATAAAGAGAGCATCATGAAGAATATGACTAGCACATTTAAGTCTAACCCACTTCCTATGCATAGGGATTTTGTGAGCAAACAATTTATGGGAACAAGAATCAATTTGCATAGGAAGGTAAAACAAGCATAACTTCAAGATTTTAAGCACATAGAGAGGAAACTTGATATTATTGCAATTCCTACAAGCATATGTTCCTTCCTCATAATAATTTTCAGTAGCATCATGAATGAATCCAACAATATAACCAGCACCTAAAGCATTTTCTTCATGATCTACTTGCATAGAAATTTTACTACTCTCCACATAAGCAAATTTATTCTTATCAATAATAGTGGGAGCAAACTTGTAACATCCCAAATTTTCAATTTGCAATGTTATACATTAGGTCATCATGCATATCATATTTTCTCGCATTTTTCCGATCCTAGAAATTTCACGCAACTCAAGGACCCTCGGAGAGAGTTGGAAGTTTCATTATTTTCATATTTGGGGTCTCTCAAATTTTGAAAATAGGATCACTGGATTATTTAAATTATCTTCATAAAGTTTTTCCTATAAAAATATCTTGAGAGGGAATAATATGACTTTCCCAAACAATTAGGAAAAATGAAGATATTATAAATAAACCAAATTGGTTTTGGAAGATTTATTTTGCTTAGGCAAAATGAGCATTTAAAATTTTTATGCATGTATATTGTTTTTAAAGTTCATTTTGTTCGACTCATTTTAGGAGTCGGGAAAATTTGTTTTATTTAATTTGGAATTCATTTGGTATTTTTTATTTCATTTGGTTTAATTTTTATTTAAAAAAAATCTACTTTCTGGACCGAGGCCCAGCCGGCCCAAGCCAGCCAGCCCAGGCCCAGCGCCCCGCCCATCTCCTCTCCCTCCGCTCCCGCTCGGTCTCCCTCCCTTGCCGCCGCCGCCGCCGCCTCTCGAGTCCCTTGGGACCCGGCTCCCGACCCCTCCCAAGTCGCCGCCTCTTCTCCCCCCCTCTTAAATACCCCCCGGCCCCTCTCTCTCTCACCTCGCCCTTGAGAACGCCCGCCACCAGCGCCCGCCGACCCTTGCCGCCCTAAGGGCCGCCACGCCGCCGCCTCTCGCCGCCGCCCGCCGTGGACCCCGCCGCCCTCGGCCTTGAACCCGTCGAGCCCGCCGCCCGACCGACCTCGCCGGCGATCGCCGGAGGTAGCCGCCCCGCCCCGCGCCCGTTTCGGTTTACCCCCTCGAACCGTCCGGTTTTTTTTTTAAAAAAAATATATGTTTGGTTTTTTTAAACCTAGATTGGTTTTATTTTTTTTCGGTTTTCTTATTTAACGGACGTTCACCGAACCGTTCGTTTCAATGAACGCGTTCGTTAGATTCGTTCTGTTAACGAACGTTCGCTTTTTAACTCGTTCGTCGTTTTTCTTTTAATCGAATTTAATCCGTTATTTTCTGATTTGATTTCAGATCCGATTTTCAAAACTGTTTTATTTCTCGCTCGTTTATCGGAATCAGGTGATTCAAGCGCCTGGAGTTTCGTATCGAAACCGCCGTTCCGACTACCCTACTTTCACAGAGTTTTGCTACTGTGAAATTTTGACCTAATTTCAGATTGCTAAACCGAGACGTTCTCTCTCGAGTTTCGACTTTCGGAGTTCGTTTTGATTCGATTCTTTTGCAACCAGGGTTCTTAAGTTGAACTTTCTGGTTAGATCTTTTATTCGAGATTTCCCCGTGCATTAGATGAGTACTTATTGTATGCTTGTTGTTTGTCTGCGTTAGATCACCCGGAGTGCGCAGCTTGTTATTTCGAATCTCTAGGACTCGCGGATCATCAGCAAGGCAAGTAACACTTGATCATACCTTTTCTACTACCCAGTTTTTATGCATTAGATCTATTCCTCAAACACTTGCATGATTAGGATCTAATTAAATTGTGGGAATTGGGAAGTAGATTGAGGTAGTACCTATTACTGTTTACTTATGAAACCTTGGGAGTTACTTCTCGTTTGCTTGTTCATGCCATGCTATGCTAGTAGGCGTGGATTGGGTGAGTGAATATCCATGACAGATGTGAGATTGTTAATTAATGGTTTATCTAAGGTGGCAACCTAACACACATCTGGGTGGATTGAGGCACTGGTTTCCATCGAGACTTACTGTATTTCTTGGACCGCCACCCGGGCTCTAAGGGGTCATAAGATTATTCAAGCTGGAAACTTCCGTGTGCAGCCACAAGCCAATTATGGGCTCTGGCGTAGTTGACTAAGTTGTGCGAACTCTTACGGGTAGGCTAGCTGATGTAGGGGATGTAGGTTGGTGCGGTCTACCCACATGTAAGGTGCTAAGCGCTTACGAAGACTATGTCTCGATCATCCGTTTCTCAAACATCATGTAGTGCGAGAACCAAGCGGAGGCGATCGAGTCTTGTGGGGAAAAGTGCGCAAACCTCTGCAGAGTGTAATAAACTAATCATGATTAGCCGTGTCCCCGGTTATGGACAATTTGAGTATCCGGTACTTGATTATCATGTGAATCTCAACATGTTACTTCTAAATAAAAGTTATTGGGTTTTGATGAGTACCTTTTAATTGGGATTGAGGATGCTGTCAACCATTCTCAATGTTTAACAACCACCATGATAGTTAAATAAAATTATTCCTTTGATGTAGGGAAAAATCAGCTTTATGCAAATGTAACCGTAGAGCCTTACCACCAGCCATATATGCATGTAGTATAGGCTTATTCATTCATTGCTCTTATGTGTTACATTGCGGCATATTCCATGTCTTGACCCGTTTTGGGCTGCAACTTTTCACGTTGCAGACTTCTCGACGACGAGTAAGGTGTTAGGTCGTGGTTCTATACTCGATGATGTCGTTGGAGTTGATGGACTCGCTTATCTTCCAAGCCTTCGCTGTTATTATTAGATGGCCTTAAGCCATATTTTGTATTCAGTTCCCTTGTGGACAACGATGTAATAAGTGTGTGATTGCTACTCGCTATAAATCCTTGAAATCTTGTGTGGTGTCGGCATTCTTGATCCAGGATGACACCGAGCACGAGCGCTAGATCCATTCGGTGCGGTCGCTCTGAGAGAATGGTATCAGAGCACACGCTGACTGTAGGACACGACCACTAAGTTAAAGCCATAGATCACTCTCTCTTCCCATTTTCTAACTCCTCATCTTTTCTACTCTTTAGGATGACGGACGCGAAGATCAAGTACACCCAACCGGATGAAGGCACACCTTTTGGATTTCACTTGAAGGAAGTTACTAAGTACCGAACATTGGATTACCAAGCTTCACGGGACTTTCAACGCCACTCTGCTGAAGAGGAGCTGGAAGATTCATGCTCACGTTCGGGAAGGACATTCGCCCCAATCACCAAGCCTATAGATAGTGTTTTGATTGCACCAACTTGGAGTGCAGGAAAGAGCATGGAAGCTCACATCACCATGGGACGCATTGGAGAAGTTTATCAAGAAGACCTCAAGGACACTATCTACCAGATTTGCGGACGCCGAGGCGACAAGCTGGGACGTCGTCAACACCAAGAAGGATAGATCCATTGCAGCTTTCATCCGGGAGTTAAATCAGCACGTTCGGCGCGGGAGAACCAAATGTGCAATGACATGTTGGAGTTGCGAAGGCGAAGGAAAGGATCATCGAATTGGAAGAAGAACTAAAGACTACGCAAAGACTACATGGGCGAGATCGTAGCTCTGGCAAGACACAATAACGATCTTAAGTACGAGATCGAAGAACTCAAGAAGAAGTTGGCGCTCAGGAATGAAGACCAGTATGTCGAACACCCAATCGACTACATCAACATCGACGACACAGATTCGGATCCAAGTGAACCCGATTTTGAAGGCGAAGTGGAGCGGACATCATGGAGTCTTCCACGGTTCAAATTAGTAGAAGTCCCCCACATATTAGTAGTATTTCCTCCATGTAAACATTATAGTACACGCACTTTTGCGATAGTTAGATCGTTGTAGCCCTTGTTTGATTGAATGAAGTGATTTTGTGTGCATTTGCTCATGTGCATTTGGGTAGTGATTCCCCTTAGACCTCATTCTATTCTACATTTCTCTTCTCTTCTAAACCCTTCAGATGCCCCCGAGACGCGACCCCGGATTCGTTTTCCGCCAGAGATCACCCAATTGATCCAGCAGCGAGAATACCTGATTCAAACATTGGTGCGAACAACAACAACAACAACCCACCGCCACCACCACCACCACTGCGGATCATCGACTCGTTTCCTTAGACTAAACCGCGGTGTATTCCGGTAGCACCGAGCCAATTGTAGCAGATGGTGGCTCCGCAAGATAGGAAGGAGCTGACCACTGCAGGATGCACAGATGGTGAAAGAGTGAAGTTTGCAGCACATCAGCTTGAAGGACCCGCAGCGGCATGGTGGGAGAATTTCACAGCCACTTATCCGTGAACAACGTCACATGGGACCAGTTTGACAAGCTTTTCGACAGCCCATGTTTCAGCAGGAGCCATGGCCATGAAGAAGCGTGAGTTTCGCAACTTCGCCAAGGAGGAAGGACTGTTGGCGATCGTGGATGACTTTAGCAAATTAGCACGTTATGCCCCGGATAGCGTTGCTACGGATGCAGCTAAGCGGAGAAGTTTCTAGAAGGACTGAATGATGAGTTCAGCATGCCGTTGATGGTAGCAAGTTTCAACAACTACCAGGAGTTAGTAGACCGAGCTCTCATGATTGAAGGAAAGCAGCTGACAAATTGAGAACCATAGCGGAAGTATGGACAAAGGAAGTATAACTCGGATCCCAGCAGAAGCCTCGTTATACCCTAAATCCGAATTCAGTTTCACATACCCATGGAGGAGGTAATTCGCATAACCATAATGGCACCAAGAATGGGAGCAGGGAATGGAGGAAGCAGCGGACAAAACCGCACCAACCCGTCTACACCATCCAAGGTAGACACTGAGTCACATTACTTGCTTTAAGTGCCGCAAGACTGGGCATTATGCAAATGATTGTCCGAAGGCGAATGGAAATGGCAATGGAAGCTCGAAAGAAGCCCAACCCTTTCAACAGGGGACAAGTGAACCACATTGATGTGGAGGAGGTTGAGGATCAGCCGATCACGATGTCGGTAAGTTTTGGTTAAGTCATTTTCTGCAGTTGTTCTTTTTGATCTTGGTGCATCGCATTCATACATATCAAGGGATTTGTGGATAAGTACAAGTTACCAACCCAAGCCCTTAGGTCACCCATGCTAGTAACCTCACGGGAGCGAGTACATGGCTAGTAAATGGTGTGATCGACCGCCACTAAGGATTGGACACTATGTTTTCCCCTCGGACCTAATAGTTCGGAATCCCAAGGATTGGATGTGATATTAGGAATGGATTGGTTATCAAAGTATGGAGGAAACATAGATTGTACCACAAGGTCAATTTTGCTCACCACACGGAAGGAAGAAGGATTAAGTATGTGTCACGGCACGAGCGAGGAGAGCACAAGTTAATTGTTTATCGTGAGTGGTACAGGAAGAAGTACCAGTGGTGAAGGATTATCTGATGTATTTCGGAAGAGTTGCGGGAATGCCGCGGATAGAGACATCGAGTTTTGATCGAGCTGTTGCCGTGAACAGGCCCGATATCGAAGCGACCGTACAGGATGCCCGCAAAGGATTTGGCAGAAATTAAGAAGCAGATTAAGGAACTATTGGATAAAGGTTTTATTCGCCCAAGTTCTTCACCTTGGGGATCACCCGTATTGTTAGTGGAGAAGAAGGATGGATCGTTGAGGATGGTTGTTGATTACCGTGGATTGAATGAAGTAACAATCAAGAACAAGTACCCACTACCTATGATAAATGATCTGTTTGATCGCTTGCAAGGAGCCAAAGTGTTTTCCAAGATCGACTTGCGATCAGGGTACCATCAGTTGAAGATTCGGGAGCAGGACATACCCAAGACAGCATTTACCACGAGATATGGACTGTATGAGTATACCGTTATGTCATTTGGACTGACTAACGCACCAGCCTATTTTATGAACCTGATGAACAAAGTGTTTATGGAATTTTTGGACAAGTTAAATCGTGGTGTTCATCGATGACATTTTGATTTTCTCGAAGAATGAAGAGGAACACAAGGAACATTTGCGATTGGTTTTGAGGGCGAGGGAACACCAGTTGTATGCCAAGTTCAGCAAATGTGAGTTTTGGTTAAAGGAAGTTGGATTTCTCGGACATGTTATATCCGGAGAAGGAATAGCAGTTGACCCCACAAAAGTTGAGACCGTAACCAAGTGGGAAGCACCAACGACAGTTGGAGAGATTCGGAGTTTCCTTGGACTCGCAGGATACTACCGAAGATTCATTGAAAATTTCTCAAGGATTGCAAAGCCTATGACAGAACTGTTGAAGAAGGAAAACAAATTCATATGGACTGAGGACTGTGAGGCAAGTTTTCAGGAGTTGAAGAAAAGATTGGTTACCTCACCAGTTTTGATATTGCCAGATCAAACTAAGGATTATGAGGTGTATTGCGACGCTTCACGTCGAGGACTTGGAGCAGTGCTTATGCAGGAAGGAAGAGTTGTTTCGTATGCTTCACGACAACTTAAGCCCCATGAGTTGAATTATGCCACTCATGATTTGGAGTTAGCAGCCGTTGTGCATGCCTTGAAGACGTGGAGACATTTTCTCATTGGAAATCATTGTGAAGTATATACGGATCACAAGAGTTTGAAGTACATCTTCACACAGAAGGAGTTGAATCTCAGACAGAGGAGATGGTTAGAGCTAATCAAGGATTATGATATGAGATTGCATTATCACCCCGGAAAGGCTAATGTCGTAGCAGACGCATTGAGCCGTAAGAGCCACGTCAATACCCTAATGATGGGAGAAATACCCAATGAGTTAGCCGAGGACCTTGAGAGCTATGTTTGGAAATAGTTCGAGAGGCTATGTAGCAGCATTGGAGATTGATCGACACGATGGACAAAATCGAGAAGCCCAAAAGGCGGATAAGGAAGTTGCCGCTATAAAGGAGAAAATGAGCAAAGGAAAAGCTAAAGGATTTCGTGAGGATGAGCACGATACCCTATGGTTTGAAGACCGTGTTTATGTGCACAATGACCCGAGATCGGAAGTTGATTTTGCAAGAAGCCCATGATTCACCCTATTCGATTCACCAGGAAATACCAAGATGTATTTGGATTTGAAGAATATTTTCGGTGGACCGGAATGAAGAAGGATATTGCGGAGTATGTAGCAATTTGCGACGTATGTCGAAAGTAAAGCGGAACATCGAAGCCAGCAGGATTGTTACAACCATTGCCGATACCGAATGGAAGTGGGATAAACTAGGCATGGATTTCATCACAGGTTTGCCAAAGACCCGCTCAGATATGACTCGATTTGGGTCATAGTCGACCGTTTGACCAAGGTAGCTCATTTCATTCGATCAAGACTACCTATAGCAGTGCTAAGTTGGCAAAGATATACATGACCAGAATTGTGTGCTTACGGAGTTCGAGGAGTATTGTATCGAACGGAGGAACCCGTTTACTTGAAATTTTGGAACCGGTTGCACGAAACATTGGGAACCCGATTGGAATTGAGACAGCTTTCCACCCACAGACCGATGGACAGACCGAGAGAGTCAATCAGATTTTGGAGGACATCTTTGAGAGCTTGTGCACTAGATTATGGATCTAGTTGGGACGATAATTTGCCGTATGCGAATTTTCCTACAATAATAGTTACCAAACCAGCTTAAAGATGGCACCTTCGAGGCCTTGTATGGAAGAAGGTGTAGGACACCATTGTCATGGGATGAAACGGAGATCGTCGATTGTTTGGACCAGATTTGATTAAGGAGTCGAGCAGAAAGTTAAGTTGATTGAGACAGGCTCAAGGTAGCCAGTCGCACGTAAGAGCTATGCCGATTCAAAGCGCCAGCGATTGAGTATGAAGTTGGAGACAGAGTATATCTCGAGTATCCCGCTTGAGGAGTGAAGCGTTTTGGAGTTAAAGGAAAGTTAGCACCCGTTTCGTTGGACCATATAAGATTTTGCAACGCATGGGAGAAGTTGCGTATAAGTTGGAATTACGGAAGGACTGTCGGGAGTTCATGATGTATTCCATGTTTCTCGATTGAAGAAATGTCACCCGAGATAGCAGAGGTACCGTTAAGAGACACAAGTGCCCTTGGAGGCAATTCAGTTGAAGGATGACTTGACATATGAGGAAAGGCGGTTAAGATTCTCGATTATGCCAGCAGAGTTACTCGCAGCAAGGTTATCAATTTTGCAAAGTTCGGTGGAGCCACCACACCGAGGATGAAGCCACACAGGAAAGAGAGGAAGTTTTGTAAGGACCACCTCACCTATTTTCTAGCCAACCCGAATCTCGAGGGCGAGATTCATCTTAAGGGGGTAGGTTTGTAACATCCCAAATTTTCAATTTGGAATGTTATACATTAGGTCATCATGCATATCACATTTTCTCGCATTTTTCCGATCCTAGAAATTTCACGCAACTCAAGGACCCTCAGAGAGAGTTGGAAGTTTCATTATTTTCATATTTGGGGTCTCTCAAATTTTGAAAATAGGATCCTGGATTATTTAAATTATCTTCATAAAGTTTTTCCTATAAAAATATCTTGAGAGGGAATAATATGACTTTTCCAAACAATTAGGAAAAATGAAGATATTATAAATAAACCAAATTGGTTTTGGAAGATTTATTTTGCTTAGGCAAAATGAGCATTTTAAAATTTTTATGCATGTATATTGTTTTAAAGTTCATTTTGTTCGACTCATTTTAGGAGTCGGGAAAATTTGTTTTATTTAATTTGGAATTCATTTGATATTTTTTTTATTTCATTTGGTTTAATTTTTATTTTAAAAAAAAAAATCTGCGCGCCCCCCCCTGGACCAAGGCCCAGCCGGCCCAAGCCAGCCAGGCCCCAGGCCCAGCGCCCCCGGCCCATCTCCCTCTCCCTCCCGCTCCCGCTCGGTCTCCCGCCGCCGCACGCCATCGCCGCCGCCTCGGAGTCCCTTGGGACCCGGCTCCCCGACCCCCCCCAAGTCGCCGCCTCTTCTCCCCCTCTTAAATACCCCCCGGCCCCTCTCTCTCACCTCCCTTGAGCCGCCCGCCACCAGCGCCCAGCCGACCCCCGCCGTCGCCCAAGGGCCGCCAGCCGCCGCCTCTCGCGCCGCCAGCCGCCGCCGTGGACCCCGCCGCCCTCGGCCCGAACCCTTGAGCCCGCGCCCGACCGACCTCGCCGGCGATCGCGAGGTAGCCGCCCGCCCAGCGCCCGTTTGGTTTACCCCTCGAACCGTCCGGTTTTTTTAAAAAAATATATGTTTGGTTTTTAAAAAAAACCTAGATTGGTTTTATTTTTTTCGGTTTTCTTATTTAGCGGACGTTCACCGAACCGTTCGTTTCAATGAACGCGTTCGTTAGATTCGATTCATTAACGACGTTCGCTTTTTAACTCGTTCGTCGTTTTTCTTTTAATCGAATTTAATCCGTTATTTTCGATTTGATTTGAGATCCGATTTTCAAAACTGTTTTATTTCTCGCTCGTTTATCGGAATCGGGTGATTCAAGCGCTGGAGTTTAAATGTCGAAACCGCCGTTCCGACTACCCTACTTTCACAGAGTTTTGCTACTGTGAAATTTTGACCTAATTTCAGATTGCTAAACCGAGACGTTCTCTCTCGAGTTTCGACTTTCGGAGTTCGTTTTGATTCGATTCTTTTGCAACCAGGGTTCTTAAGTTGAACTTTCTGGTTAGATCTTTTATTCGAGATTTCCCCGTGCATTAGATGAGTACTTATTGTATGCTTGTTGTTTGTCTGTGTTAGATCACCGGTCGTGCTTGTTATTTGAATCTCTAGGACTCATGGATCATCGACAAGGCAAGTAACACTTGATCATACCTTTTCTACTACCCAGTTTTTATGCATTAGATCTATTCCTCAAACACTTGCATGATTAGGATCTAATTAAATTATGGGAATTGGGAAGTAGATTGAGGTAGTACCTATTACTGTTTTACTTATGAAACCTTGGGAGTTACTTCTCGTTTGCTTGTTCATGCCATGCTATGCTAGTAGGCGTGGATTGGGTGAGTGAATATCCATGACAGATGTGAGATTGTTAATTAATGGTTTATCTAAGGTGGCAACCTAACACACATCTGGGTGGATTGAGGCACTGGTTTCCATCGAGGACTTGCTGTATTTCTTGGACCGCCACCCGGGCTCTAAGGGGTCATAAGATTATTCAAGCTGGAAACTTCCGTGTGCAGCCACAAGCCAATTATGGGCTCTGGCGTAGTTGACTAAGTTGTGCGAACTCTTACGGGTAGGCTAGCTGATGTAGGGGATGTAGGTTGGTACGGTCTACCCACATGTAAGGTGCTAGCGCTTACGAAGACTATGTCTCGATCATCCGTTTCTCAAACATCATGTAGTCACGAGAACCAAGCGGAGGCGATCGAGTCTTGTGGGGAAAAGTCGCAAACCTCTGCAGAGTGTAATAAACTAATCATGATTAGCCGTGTCCCCGGTTATGGACAATTTGAGTATCCGGTACTTGATTATCATGTGAATCTCAACATGTTACTTCTAAATAAAAGTTATTGGGTTTTGATGAGTACCTTTTAATTGGGATTGAGGATGCTGTCAACCATTCTCAATGTTTAACAACCACCATGATAGTTAAATAAAATTATTCCTTTGATGTAGGGAAAAATCAGCTTTATGCAAATGTAACCGTAGAGCCTTACCACCAGCCATATATGCATGTAGTATAGGCTTATTCATTCATTGCTCTTATGTGTTACATTGCGGCATATTCCATGTGTTGACCCGTTTTTGGCTGCAACTTTTCACGTTGCAGACTTCTCGACGACGAGTAAGGTGTTAGGTCGTGGTTCTATACTCGATGATGCCGTTGGAGTTGATGGACTCGCTTATCTTCCAAGCCTTCGCTGTTATTATTAGATGGCCTTAAGCCATATTTTGTATTCAGTTCCCTTGTGGACAATGATGTAATAAGTGTGTGATTGCTACTCTGCTATAAATCCTTCGAAGTACTGTGTGGTGTCAGCATTACTGATCCAGGGATGACACTGAGCACAGAGCGCTAGATCCATTCGGGTCTGGTCGCTACAAAACTCAACAAAATAACTATCATGTGATTGAAAGTTAAGATCAAGATGACAAGTTTCATGGTTATCGTTATTCTTTACAGCATACGTGTCATCACAATATTCATCATAGATAGGAGGCATGCTTTCATCATAATAAATTTGCTCATCAAAACTTGGGGGACAAAAAATATCATCTTCATCAAACATAACATCCCCAAGCTTGTGGCTTTGCATATCATTAGCATCATGGATATTCAAGGAATTCATACTAACAACATTGCAATGATGCTCATCATTCAAATATTTAGTTCCAAATATTTTAATGCATTCTTCTTCTAACACTTTGGCACAATTTTCCTTTCCATCATACTCACGGAAGATATTAAAAATACGAAGCGTATGAGACAAACTCAATTCCATTTTTTGGTAGTTTTCTTTTATAAACTAAACTAGTGATAAAATAAGAAACAAAAAGATTTGGTTGCAAGATCTAAAGATATACCTTCAAGAACTCACCTCCCCGGTAACGGCGCCAGAAAAGAGCTTAGTTGACGGGGTGTGAGTGCCGCTTACCTGGCCTCCCCGGCAACGGCGCCAGAAAAGAGCTTAATGTCTACTACACAACTTTCTTCTTTTAGACATTGTTGGGCCTTCAAGTGCAGAGGTTTGTAGGACAGTAGCAAGTTTCCCTCAAGTGGATGACCTAAGGTTTATCAATCCGTGGGAGGCATAGGATGAAGATGGTCTCTCTCAAACAACCCCGCAACCAAATAACAAAGAGTCTCTTGTGTCCGCAACACACCCAATACAATGGTAAATTGTATAGGTGCACTAGTCCGGCGAAGAGATGGTGATACAAGTGCAATATGGATGGTAGATATATGTTTTTGTAATCTGAAAATATAAAAACAGCAAGGTAACAAGTGGTAAAAGTGAGCGTAAATGGTATTGCAATGCTAGGAAACAAGGCCTGGGGTTCATACTTTCACTAGTGCAAGTTCTCTCAACAATAATAACATAATTGGATCATATAACTATCCCTCAACATGCAACAAAGAGTCACTCCAAAGTCACTAATAGCGGAGAACAAACGAAGAGATTATGGTAGGGTAAGAAACCACCTCAAAGTTATTCTTTCCAATCAATCCGTTGGGCTATTCCTATAAGTGTCACAAACAGCCCTAGAGTTCGTACTAGAATAACACCTTAAGACACAAATCAACCAAAACCCTAATGTCACCTAGATACTCCAATGTCGCCTCAAGTATCCGTGGGTATGATTATACGATATGCATCACACAATCTCAGATTCATCTATTCAACCAACACATAGAACCTCAAAGAGTGCCCCAAAGTTTCTACCGGAGAATCGCGACGAAAACGTGTGCCAACCCCTATGCATAGGTTCATGGAACCCGCAAGTTGATCACCAAAACATACATCAAGTGAATCACGTGATATCCCATTGTCACCACAGATACGCACGACAAGACATACATCAAGTGTTCTCAAGTCATTAAAGACTCAATCCGATAAGATTACTTCAAAGGGAAAACTCAATCCATTACAAAAGAGTAGAGGGGGAGAAGCAACATAAGATCCAACTATAATAGCAAAGCTCGCGATACATCAAGATCGTGCCAAATCAAGAACACGAGAGAGAGAGAGAGAGAGAGAGAGAGAGAGAGAGAGAGAGAGAGAGATCAAACACATAGCTACTGGTACATACGCTCAGCCCCGAGGGTGAACTACTCCCTCCTCGTCATGGAGAGCGCCGGGATGATGAAGATGGCCACCGGTGAGGGATCCCCCTCCGGCAGGGTGTCGGGACAGGGTCCCGGTTGGTTTTTGGTGGCTACAGAGGCTTGCGGCGGCGGAACTCCCGATCTATTTTGTTCTCCGAAGTTTTTAGTGTATATGGATATATATTGGCGAAAGAAGTACGTCAGGGGAGCCACGAGGGTGGAGGGCGCGCCCCCCTACCTCGTGGCTTCCTCGTCTCTTTCCTGACGTGCACTCCAAGTTTTTCCGGTAGCTTTCCTTCCAAAAATAACTTCTCCAGTTGGTTTCATTCTGTTTCGACTTCGTTTGATATTCCTTTTCTTCGAAACACTGAAACAAGGGAAAAAACAGGAACTGGCACTGAGCTATGAGTCAATAAGTTAGTCCAAAAAATAATCTAGAAGTGTAAAATAAAGCCCATAAACATCAAAAACACGTAATATAATAGCATGGAACAATAAAAAATTATAGATACGTTGGAGACGTATCAGTCCACAACATCCTTGTCCGAAACTCCCTACCCCGCCGCTCCCCTCTTGCGCTGCTTTCGTCACCGATCCCTCCGGGGGACGTTTTCTGGCCTGCAGCTCGGCTCCACGGATAGGAACCCTATGGACGACGCAGAGGCAATATCCTGGGCAGAGGTGGGGGACGGGGTACTCGGCGACGACATCTAGGGTGGCGGGTGGGGTGGCAGCGCGCATGGGGGAGCAAGGGTGAAGACGGCGACGGCTAGGGCGCGGGAAATGGTAGACAATGGCGTATGGAGGGCGGCGGATTTAGTGGACTTGGTCAATTTGGTGCAAATTATGGTGGGTCCTGCCTGTCGAATCCGACATCGTAGACGCGCCCGGGCGTGTCCGGGCCTCCTCATATCCGCCCCAGATTTGGGCTGGATATGAGGGGTGCTGGTCAGCTCGGGCATATAGGGCTGGTATGAGGAGCCCATCTGGGTCAGGATTTTGTGACCATTCAGTGAACGGGCCGTGCGCCCGTGTGCATAGGGTGGATTTGGGGAGCTTGACTGTAGATACTCTAATGTGCCGGTTAGGCTACTCATAGTGAAGAGTAACTTAGACTAGTGTCATAGAAGTAGGAGGTAAATACACTAGAAGTCTTAGAACTTGCGTGTGGCGGCCAGTTTGGTGCACAAACTTGCAAAATATATGTTTCTGGTCTGCTAACTTGTATAGGCGTGCAAATACGGTCACATTTTACGTACGCGGGCGTATCTATAACCTGCATGGCACACCAACATCCATAGGGCCCAGTGTCGGCCACTGTAACAGTTCTCATATGGTAGATTTGCAGAAAACCTTTGAATTTTATTTACTTGTGTACTGGGTCCTTCACATAAAGTAAAAAAAATAAGAGAAAATGTGGTGGGTTTCGTACACATGACATGCCCCTGATAGTCTCGTGGGCAGCGTGATTGAATAGTATGATTACCATCTATATTCTATAAATATGGACTGGAAAAATTAAAGAATTACAGTTCGAACCTGTGACCTCGTGGAGTCCTGGACGCTACTCAAAGAAAGAATTATCCAAAGAGCTAAACATTTTATATCTTGTCATCTCTTTTGTTCGATATAAGAAGTACTCCCTCCGTTTCATAATGTAGTGCCTATAGATTTTTTGAAAAGTCAAACATTACAAACTTTGACCAAGTTTGTGGAGAAAAATATTTACATCTAGAGTGCGAAACATATATCAGTAGATTCATTATAAGATGTAGTTTCACATTATACATTTTTGCTATTGTAGACTTTAATATTTTTCTCTACAAACTTAGTCAAAATTTGCAAAGTTTGACTTCTCAGAAAATCTATAGGCACTACATTATGAAACGGAGAGAGTACTACTTATTATAGTGTTTCTGACCTCACAAAAATGTTCCTTCGTTATAAAAAAAGGTATTCAACATTTTAAATAATAGTTAAACATTTTTTGAGTTGGATAATATTTAAATATAAATACATACGGGCTCGTACGTACTACTCCCTCTATCCACGTCTTATACAAGGGGACGGAGGGAGTACTATATAGCCATATATCCATAGCTAGCTACATGCATGGTACATCCCCGCAAAAAACAAATGCATGGTACCATACTAAACATTATTATTTATATATGTTTAGCATTTTCAAATATGTAATTAATATTTTTTCAAATATATGTTTTGATATATACTTTTACATACATATTTTTACATTTTTTATGCAACAGAAATATTTTTATACACTTTCCAAATACATTAGTAACATTTTTTGATTATATGTTTTGATGTCGATTCGGGTTTGATTTCTTCTTTAACTTTTCAAGTGCCTGTGATAAAATATAGTATATTATAGTCGTGCAATATGAACATGTACTCGTTGTCGGACTGCTGGCTGTACACACGATATGTTTAGCTGCAGGTCATGGTTCGAACCCCACCTCGGCCCTTTATTTATTTATTTTATTTGAGTGGCCAATGTATGAATAAAAAAGGTGTGGGCTTTTCTGCAAATCATGCAAGAACTATTACATAGGCTGATAGCGGGTCCTTGCCATGCTGGCCTACCTATATGTAAAATGTGACCGTATTTGCACCTTCATGCAAGTTCATGGACCAGAAACACGTATTTTACAAGTTTATGTACCAAACTGACCGTCGCGCACAAGTTCTAAGACTCCTAGTGTATTTACCTCTAGAAGTAGTATGACATATAGTTGCATTTATTAGGTTGTAGACTCATTTTACCTTGGATTGTGTGATGTTATGGTAATATCTTATGTCACTACAAATACCTCTCTCCATATCAATTACTTGTCACACAGACAAACTTGCCATACTACCACTATGGCCAAACTTAGAGTGTTTGATTTTTAAAGAGGCTTTCACACTGTTTTATAAATAATGTCACACGATCTAACAATATAGAGTATTGAAGACATACGCATACATATTCATCAAACAAAGACAGAACAAAACAAGCCGAGCATGCTAAGAAGCACCATGAGTGTAACTATTAGACGCTTCCGATAAGCCATTAAGAAGAAACACGGGGAGGCCGGACTAGTGCAAGACACAGTCAAGGCCACCGTTGAAAAGCAAACACACACCACCTCAAATAAACCACCAGACTTTGTCGCACCATTACCATCAAATTGCCAGATGCGAGGACCCTCTACCCTCTCGCTCCGGGAGCACTGACTCTGCCAGCAAGCAGAAAGTATAGAGACAAGATGTTTGTCACGTGCAAAGGATAGGTGTACATGAGACCACTAGTCACCGGAACCGAGACGTTGGAGCTCCAAACCATCTCGAACACACCGCAACTATTGTACCGTTATAAGACATAGCTGAAATTATCTCAACGTAATTCTATTATGTTTGGGATATTTTGTACTTCTGGCAAACTTCTATAATGAATCCGGACTCTTAGGCAGAAAACAAAAAACAAAAACCGATCCATCGATATTTAGAAGTTGTCAGACCGCCATTGATCCCAGTAGATCCTGTCTTAGTAGCCAAAAACCTCCGAACTGCATAATAACCACTAACTAGCAGGTGAACCTGCGCATTTGCACGGCTAGAACTTTATTAATATATTGCTTTATATATTTTAAACAACCATTTGTTGGCATTTGAGTATTTTCTTTTCTATGTGGTGAAACCAACATAGTATATCATCAAATTTTAATTAGGTATGTGCCACTAAAATTGGTTCATAGTAATGGGTCTTAGAATATGAGTCTGAAAAAGGGATATTTATAGCTATTAATGTATGCACTGGAGCTATCTCGATGTAGTCACGTTATTTAAATATATGTGCAATTATTATTTTGAACATCATTGCTCTTATCCAAGCCTCTTTAGTCATGAAGTTATTCTATTCTCCTAATGTGGCATGTTTCATCGTCAATCCCCTCTATGAAACAAATGTAGCTGTAGTCTCGGGTTACTTGCTTTTAACTATTTGACTAGAAATTTCATGTTCAGTTATTATATCAAAACCCGATCTTACGACCTTAACTTCCTAGACTCATTAAATCCTAACCCCTATAGCATTGAAGTGTGATTATTAGTTAGATAGACTGCTAGCAACGTGGAGTACGCTACTACCCTTCGATTTATATCATACTATGCATTCAGTTACCGTATCATTATTTTACAAGATAAATAATTTCAAGCATGGTACTTCAAATGTGATGTTTATCTGCCATAATGAGCACGTGTAGGCCTTCTAGGATTTTCGACCTATGATTTTGTGTTGCCTGTTTCTAACAGCATTTTCGAGGTCGTATTTGTGTGGTATCTATTGATGATAGCATAAATGTCAGAGTATGCATGTCTAGTGGTATATATTGCGTGGTTGTTCTCCTACTATCACATCCAAATCATCCAGCATGTCGCAAACAAATGACTTTACCCAATTAACAGTCTCCATGTATAAGCTGCTAGGGAAAGAAAATGTTCTTATATAAATTCACAAAAAAGATGTATAGTACCAAATTGATTTTTTGAAAGTGTACATATTCATGCTTCAAGCACGTGTAAACTTCATTAAAATAGTACATTCGGTAACTGATTTTTTTAATGCTCTGAAAGCAAACTTGTAATCGTGAAAACATAGTTTTAAAACGTCACACAATTCTCGTCAATTTTCATGGAATTTTACACGCACACACAGAAGACTAACGTGACCAATTTATTTTTTTTGACATTTGAAAAGATATTATTGTTATGGGATTGTGTCCGAGCTCGTCTACTTGTTTGAAAATTTCTTACCATAAATACTTAAAAGAACCATGCAAGCTGACTCTTTGTAAAATTAATCATGCCAAGGGCGCTGCAGTGTACTCAATGACTCCTTTGCTCCTTGTGATGCTCCATAAACGTGGCTGTGGTCACATTGAAGTCGGTGGCTCTGCCCATGTTGGTGCCGCAGCTTATTCTTTCCGTCTCAACGCGTTACTGCCCCTGAACCGCTCCCACTTTGGGACACAGACGAGGCACTGCAACTCCTACTCTGCTACTCATGGTGCTGGTATGCTACCTGCTGCTGCTCCTCCAGCTCCACCACGCATCCACTGCAACACGTTGTATTTCACGGCTACCGCAGCCATCTCGCTATGCAGCAGCTGCAAGACTCATGGCCCCTCGCTTAACCGTTGCCTACTGCAAGCGTTACTCCCATCCTTTTCTTCATCTTCAGCTGCTCTCGTCCATCACGCTGCTCTCGCGGATGGTGTGTGTGGTAACCATTGCTTTGTTTGTGGAAGCAGTCATTCTCGGAGCTGGTGGCACCCGCAGTCTCCCGACGGTGTTGTGACAAGAATTTCTCTGTTTCGACGGCGACGATGGTGTGGAGTTCATTGGACACAGTCTTGCCGGTGTCAAGCGGCACGCTGGTTCGACAGCGCCAGCATGGCCGTTGAGGCCGAGAGAATCTACGGAGTGTAGCCATCCATCGCGAGCTGTGAGGTGATGGTGCTGATATCAGCCTGAGAATGTGGTGTGTCGAGGTCGTCGGCCATGCTGGAGATTCTGCGCACTTCTCGGTGAGGATGATGGCCTTCTTCCAAAGCATGATCTTGGGGTCTTCGTTGTCATTCGGTTGCTCCAATCAGCTCAGCAGCATTTTGTTCGGAAGTCGGAACGCAGATTAGGACAACTTTAACCTCGATGCCACCGCCGGTTGCGCCCCCATGGATCTCCGATGCCCTTCTCGGAGTGGAGGCCAAGCCGAGGCGACCTATGAGTTAGGTATATATTGTCTCAGCCATTATAAGTGTGATGCGATTACAACTCTTTACTTTCCTACTCCCTCCGTTCCCAAATAATTGTCTTTCTAGCCATCTCAAATGGATTACAACATACAGATGTATGTAGACATGTTTGAGAGTGTAGATTCACTCATTTTGCTCCGTATGTAGTCACTTGTTGAAATCTCTAGAAAGACAATTATTTAGGAACGGAGGGAGTACTATAGAGGACATGTTTGTTAGGGTCAGCTTGAAGCGTTTCCCTCACCTGTACGTGTGCTGAACTTTTTTTAACGTGCCAAAGCATTTGTACGTGTTAACAACGGATTGTATCCAATAGATGTTCTACGTAACTTTTTTCATCCTTTTATCTCGGCCATTATAATTAGGATCAATGGGTAATATTTTTTTAGCATATGTGGACGAACGTGATGGCTTGTTTGACTCTTATTATAAATATATAATAGATAGATGAACCAGTTAAGTTTTTTTCTTCGATCGGTTAAGATTTTGTGTTGTTATTTTTTGGATATCATTGGAGTTGTACATGGAAAGATTGAAGTGTGATTTGTGAATTGCTGTATGTGACGGCCAAGGTAAGTCAGTGGCGGAGCCAGGATTGGACCAAGCCCCGGGCCAAAAAAAATCGCCGCGAGGGAAAATCTTAACACCCATAAGGCTTTTAGTTACCTTATTAAAAGATACCCCATACAAAATATGACTCGGTTGCATTAAAAATTTATAATTTAAACTTAGGGGCTGTTTGGTTGCTACCCTGAGAAAAATCTGCCTAGCCAGAGGGAAGCCGGACACTAGCCTGAACCTTGTTTGGTTGGCAGCCCGAGCACTCTTATAGCTAGCCCGACCTGAGCACACAGGCACATAATTAGCCGGAGTCAGGCCACCAAAATCGGAGGCCTGAGCTTCAGGCACGTACATGCAAATATATTTTAATGGTTGATCAGTGTACTTTAGTAGTTCACCCATGTTGCATGCAGCTAGCAATCATTGCACCTACCATTCTTTATTTTCTCAGGCTCAGGCACGAACCAAACAGCACTTGGCCGGAGCTGCCTACTCGGGTTAAAAGCACATCAATCTCAGGCTACACTCAGGCACGTAATTTTCTCAGGCATGGTGCTCAAGGCACCAACCAAACAGCCCCTTAATGCTTAAAAATACAATGAAATAGATAAAAACTTCAAAGAACAGTACATGATAAAAAAGAGTACCGAATCAATGGTTTACTTCATCAGTGCCTCACATAACCTCATCAACGGCAGAAGAAGAGTCAACAACTTCAAGGCATTGAAAGCAAAATATCATAAGAGAAGTCATAAACTTTCAATTGGTTTTCTAAGATAGGATCAGCTTCAATATCACGTTTACGGAATTGACCAAGGGCACCAGCAGGAATACCATGATTGTTTCTCTCTCGAGTTGACATTGCAGTGGGTTGCTTGAAGTCTAATGCTGTGGTCTCATTTCTACAGTTGTTTCTGTTTCTGGTGTTGATTCAGTTTCCTCGGCCACTTGATTCCCTCCATCTGAAATGATAGGTGTAGACAGCCCCGTTGCGAACACCGGCGAAAAAAATCTCTTCATCTTCTTTGTCTACAATATATAAAATGAAATTGACAATTACATCAATTTGGGTTCAACAATATCATACATATATGACTGGATACAAAAGAACATCGTATAAATTTCAGTTTAGAGCAGTTTGTACACTGATACAACTTATGCGAATAGAACATGGTACAAGTAGAAAGCATCAAGGGGGAAACAAGGAAAGCATCACAGAAAATTAGAAGCTATACCGCAGCCGACAATGAAGCAGCGCCACGCAGGAGAACGACGAACAAGAAGGCAAAGACGGGCAGAAAGTGGGTGGGGCGGGGGCGGAGCCACGACGAATGGCGGCACGGGCGCTGTGTCCCTGCTGCTCCTTGAGATCGATCGTGGCGTCCTCGTGCGTGCGACTCGGCGGGCGCCGGCGGCCGCGCGATCGTTTGGTCTCCTGTGCCTCGTGCGTGCTGGATCGTGGGGTGTGTTGTTGTCATACGTGCGTGAGCAGTCCATCAAGCCTTTGGGCCTTCTTCTTTTTCAATGGGCTCCGCCCCGGGCCTGCCAAAAATTCTATATAACTATAGCCTATTAATTTTTCCATGCCCCAGGCCTGGGCCTGGGTGCCCGGGGCCCAGCTCCGCCCAGGTAAGGAAAGTTCAGATTTGCAAGGAAAGAGTGGACGGGGAGGGCCGGTTTATTTGGGTACGTCATGAAATACCTACTACTCAGTCCCATAATATAAGAACGTTTTTGACACTAGAAAATTAATAAGGAGTGTGTCTCCTTCATGGGAAGAAAATTATGAAATTAACTAAAGAGAGACTCTATTAAACTGGTTCATCCTACAGGCGAGCTCTGTGCTCGGCAGCACCATGGCTGCGGCTCGGATGGTGAGAGACGGAGGTAAAAGGAGGAAGGGCTTCGAAGATAAGTGGTGGTGGTGGAAGAGCATCGACGGCTCTACCTGTTTGATCTCATGCGTATATAGTAGTCGGGTGGGCTTTGTCGTCCAAACGGGCCTTTGGCCTAGATTGATGTGCTTTTTTCCCCTTTGCTCACGGAAAAGAAAAAGCAAAAGAAAGAGGTAAAATCGGCGTAAGCTTTTGAGCCGCAATATTAGTTAGGTAAAAATGATTGTACATGCAAAGGCGTGCAGTGCTATGGTACTTTTGTTTGTTTGTTTTTATATATGTTGATCAAGTCTACCTTGCATATTAATATTTGTTTAGGTAACTTGCATATTAATGGCTGGGGCGGCGGCGGCGTCCCTGTGCCACGGTGGTGGAACCCACCCTCCTGGTGGCTGTGGATGACGGGGGCTACAGGGCCGTCGTGCAGTGGCTCCGTTGCTCGCCAGATCTGGCGAAGATATGACGGCCGTCAGCACATGCGCGGGAGCTGGCTGGGCCTGTGGCGGAGGCGTCCCCGTGCGGCGATGGTGGAGCCCACCCTCCCGGTGGCTGGCTGGGCTGGTGGCGGAGGCGCGGGATGCGGTCTGGTGGTGCTGCTGGTTTTCCGGTGGCGCAAGGTCTGTGGCGGCTTGGATGGTGGTAGTGCTGAAACTACTTCCGTTCATCTCTGCGCCGGATAATGGATCCCTGTCCCCGGATGGCGTGAATTAGCCGGGGTTGGCTAGATGAGGTGGCGCCGAAGACAGCTCAGCGGCCGCTCTTGGGGTGTGGTGGTGTCGTGGATGGCTCATCCATGAAGGCCACGGCGCAGTGCTTGTGCGTCTCCATGATGACGGCCACGGCGTTGTATCAGCACGGTTCACCGGTGACTCGGCGGCGCCACGCTCACGCGTCCCCACGATGACGGCCACGACGTTGGATCAACGTGGTTCACCGGTGTCTCGACGGCGCAGCTCACGCGCGTATCCATGATGGCGTCCACGGTGTTCGATCGGCGTGGTTCAGCGGTCTCTCAGATTTCGCTACTTATAGGTGTGCCGGTCCTATGACTCCTATCCCGATGGCTAGGGAGGTGACGGAGTCTCCGTATCAGATCGGGACAGGGATTCGTGTGCGCCCGGTATGATCGGTATCGATGATGGCTTCGGTTTGAGAAAACCTGGTCAATTGGTCGGTCGTGCGTCAACATGCGCCTTTTGCTCGTTGGTTTCCAAAACAGCTGCTCGCCCAGGCCCAATAGACATTAACGGTCCAATCGTAGCATCGCAGGCCCGTGAAGAAAAAAGAACTTTTTAAAGAAATTTTAGCGAGAAGTTTGGGCACGTAAAACATATAGTACCACCTCACGTATATATTTTAAATTTAAAGTGAAAGCGTAGACTTACGGAAAGAAGCGCATTGTGACGGTGGACCCACGGAGTCAATCCGTGTTTTATTATTACTAGCAAAAAACCCGTGCGTTGCAACGGAATAAAACTCGAAACCTGGGGTAAAGTTTAAATAGGGTTTGAGTCAGCTCTAGCTCATGCACCACGGTTCGGCTCACACGCCTTCGCACCATCCCGACTCCTCACCAGCGACGCCTTGCCCTTCTGTGTCAGGCCACGCCCCACCCTTTCATGTTGGTCGTCGCAGATCGTTTCTTGGCGGGTCGATAATATTCACGGAATGATTCTGCAGAACTGGACACTAAAATATCAATTGTCCATGTGTGCATAATATTAACATCCCTTTGTGCCAACTTTGAATATATTCAAGGAAGGAACATGTAAGCTTTATGTTGATTACCTTCAGGTAATACATGAACATATTCCCCTAACGAAATATAAACCGCAGAAAACTCTTATAACACTTTGTCATACTATATAAGAATCACTGTAGCAATAAATTTATAAAATAGCAGCTTCTAGAAGGAAATAAAAATATACATAACAACTACGTACTGTGAATATACTGTAATGCAGTATTTTCTAATTCTCGGACTTTGCCCTCGCCTTGAGTGATATGCGGTTAGATATATATAGCAAACATGCCCGTGCGTTACAACGAAAAAAAAAATATTGTATGCCCCTACCAAAAAAATCATGGCTCAAGACTCCCCCATAACACTGCCTCCACACAAACAGGTCCACATACTCAACACAACGTCCCAACCGTGTCACCACTTATGCTCCTTCTCACCCACATTGCCGGGAGTGCGGGGTTCGTCCGATCATGATGTGTCCAACCTCGGCCAATACCAAAGCTATGTGCTTGGCGTGAGGCAACCAATGACCGTTGATGCCCTCCTGGGTGCGGCTTGCAAGGAACGAATATTCATGACATGTGTAAAGTGTGGTTCTTCGGCCAACTATTATACGAAAACCATAAACTTTAGAGCTCATCTCATCTTAACTCTATGCTATCTTGCTCTTTTGTCCTACATGCGCTATCATATGTCTTTATCTTATTTGCCAATAATCTATTTTTGCAATTTTTTTTATCTGCGACACAAATATTTCTTGTTCCATCATTCAATCATTGGCAGATAGATAGACAATAAGTGGCGGAATTTTTGAAGATTTTTCTTATATGCCAGAAAAACATGAATTACATGGCAGATTGTGAAGGCAATCACATTGATTATTCTAAAGTTAATAATACATCAGTTTCTAAGATAAGATGGTGTTCTCCCTATAATTGGTCAAAAGTTATTGTTAGCCTCTGAATCAAACAATACACAGATGAGTAAATAAAAATCATTGGTTGATAACCTAAAGTTCCAAGCATTTTATTTTAGAACACAAGAAGACTGAAGCATTACAATTTAGTGATTTATACCATACTATGCAGCTGGTTGTAAAGGTTCTGTTAAAGTCAACCAAACAAATATCGGTCCAAATAAAAAAACCTTAATTGATGCGCTGAAGTGGGATATGGCAAAAAATTCATACATGTACAAGTTGGATGCGTACCATAATTTTGATGAATGCTTAGCAAACTGCAAACGATTTTTTGTCGAAAGAGACCTTCTGCCCACTGGAATTGCCAAAAAAGACCCCCTGTGGACGAAATGGACAAAAAAGACCCCCTCACAAGTGGCGGCAGGCGCGGCAGGCGACACGTGTCACCTGCCGCCACGCCGTGAGGCGGCGGGCCCGGCCGCCACAACAGGAGGCGGCAACCGGTGTATAACGGTGCGTGCAGTGGCAGCAAGAGCCGGCGTGCGCGACGGAGCAGGCAGCGCCAGCGGGCCGGCCGCCACCGGGTGAGGCGGCGCCGCTGCCGCTGTCGCTACCCGCCGACAAGGCCTGCTGCTTGCATGGCCCAGCAGGTGGGCCACGCCGCCACTAGCCGAAGCGGCTTTGTCTGTCTTCTTTGCCGCGCGACGATCTTGCAGACGGCGTTGATTTCGAGGCTCGCTTGTAAAACCCGGATAATTAAGCTACAGTAATCCCTGCTAATGAGGCCACGTCACCTCGGTTACCGTGATTAAACTCACGTTGATTCAAACCCGGTTCAAATTCAAATTGAAAAACATAGGCAAACAAAAAGTTTTCAAAAAATTAAAACTAAAATGTTCGGGGGTTGTCAAATATTACAAAGTTAATTATGGTGGGGTGCACACATTTTTATAAAATGTCTAGATAGTTTAAATAAATTAAAACAGAAAAGAAAGAAAAAAAATAAGAAAAGAGAAGGAAAACAAAAAAAGGGAGAGGGGGAGAAAAACCCCACTGGCCCAACTGGGCCAAGCCCCCACCTGGCCCAGCCGGCCAGCCCCTGGCCCGGCCCACCCCCCTCACTCCCTTATCCCCCTCCCACCGGTCGGCAAACCCTAGCCCGCACCCATTCCACCCCGATCCTTCTCTCTCCTCCGCTGGCCGTGGATCGGGATCCGCCTGATCCTGTCGCTTCAACGCTGGGCGACCGCCGCCCGACCTCACTTCTCCTCCTCCTCCCCGGCCTGGCAGGCGCAAGGACCCTCTCGCCGCTGAGGCCGCCCCCGACCCCCACCCACCTCACGGACCATAACGCCGGACGGCCGCCTCCCGACCTCCTCCTCGCGGTCGCCCCGACCGCCCCCGAGCACACCTCAGAGACCCCGCGTCCCCCCCGTGAGCTCTCCTCGTCCCCCCTCCCGAGCGCCACCACGCGCCCCGTCGCCCGGCTCGGCCAAGACCTCTCCCTCCCTCGCCGGACCCTTCCTCGCCACCGAGCACGAGGCGTGCTCCCGGCCTCTCTCTCTTCTCTCGCCTGAAAGCCGCGCCCCGCGAGCACGCCGCACCAACGCCCGTCGTGGATCTGTCGCTGGCGCCCTCCGGTGACCAAATGGTCACGGGCCGAGCCCGTGGTGCTCGGTAGCGTCGAAGCCCCCGGCCAGTGGCAGCAGCGCTCGACGCGGACCGAACCACCCGCCGCCTCGCTTCGCTGGCGCCGTTTCGGCCGAAGTCCGCCGTGCCCTTCCACCGATGGACGTGGCGTCCTCCACGCTGAACGCGCCGCCGCGCCCCTTTGGCAGCCGGACGACGGTTTCCGGCGAGGCAGCGCCCTCGCCCTGGAACACCCACCTGAGCCCTAACGCCGGCCGGCGTGGCCGACCCAGGCCACCTTGGGCCATCGATTGGTGGGCCCAGGCCCCCCGGCCGACTGTTGACTCGGTCGGCTAGGGTGACCGGCACCTCGCCTATGACATGGGGCCCCACCCCAGAATGTTTTTGATAAAAGAAAAGGAAAGGGAAATTAAATAAATATAATTAATAAAATAAAATGAATAAAATTAATTAATTAATTAAGTACATAATTAATTTAATTAATTACATTTAATTAACCTAATGGCTAATTAACCTAATTAACTACTGATTAATTAAACTTAACTAGGGTAATTAGTTAAGCAAATCACCGATTTAACAGGACCCACATGTCAGGTTGACCAAGTCAACCTGTTGATCTGCCGACGTCGGCATGACCTCATCTTGACGTCATAAATTCATTTTCGAATTAAATAATTAATTAACTAAATTCCGAAATTAATAAAATCTTTAAAAATCATATCTTTTAATCCGTAACTTTCGGATTAAAATATTTTCAACATGAAAGTTGCTCGAGCGACGAGGCGAATCCGGATCGCAATCCGTTAAATCGCCACACACCCTAACCTATCGAACCTGCAACTTTCCCCTGCGGCTCCTCTGCTAGAATACCACGAAACAGGAATACCTTCCGGATGTTTCCCTTAACAGTACCACCTCATACCACGTTAGGGCACGCCTAGCATCGCTACTTGACATGTCATGCATCGATATGCATCTGTTTACTTGGTATTCATTGTTTCTTCCCCTCTTCTCTCCGGTAGACTACGAGACCGACGCCGCTGCTTTGGCGGTTCGACTACGGTGTTGGCGACCCCTCTCTCTTGCCGAGCAACCAGGCAAGCCCCCCTTGATCACAGATATCGCCTACTCTACTCTATCTTGCTTGCATTAGAGTAGTGTAGCATATTACTGCTTTCAGATACTCCTATACTGTTGCATAGCCTCTCCTTGTTACCACTGTTGTTACCTTTACCTATAATCCTATATGCTTAGTATAGGATGCTAGTACTTTCATCTGTGCCCCTACATTCTTGTCCAAATGCGCGTGCTATACTATCGGGCCGTGATCACTCGGGAGGTGATCACGGTATATCTATATACGTTATACATGATACATGTGGAGACTAAAGTCGGGTCGGTGAGGAGCACCATGAGTGGATCTTGAGGCGGAGCGACAGGCAGATTGAGACCGCCTAGAGAGAGGTGGGCCTGGCCTGTTCGGCGTTCGCGGATACTTAACACGCTTAACGAGGTCTTGGTATTTGATCTGAGTTGGCTACGAGCTTATACGCACTAACCATCTCGCGGGAGTAGTTATGGGTATCCCGGCGTCGTGGTATCACCAAGCACTTCAGACGTCAATGACGGAGCCTGCGCTACCGGATTGGGTTGGAGCGCCACTAGGCTAGGTGCGCTTCGGCCGTGACGCATACGCGTGCTTGGTGTGCTCAGGCGATGGGCCCTGACCCTGCGCGCTTAGGTTTAGAGACCGTGTTGGCCTCTCTGTTGTGCCTAGGTGGGGCTGCGGCGTGTTGATCTTCAGCGGCGGGCATGACCGAGAAAGTGTGTCGGCCAAATGGGATCAGCGTCTTTGGGTAAGATGGTGCACCCTGCGGAAGTTAATCTATTCGGATAGCCGTGATCTTGATAACAGGGCGACTTGGAGTTGTACCTTGAGCTTATGACAACTAGAACCGGATACTTGATAAAACACACCTTTCAAGTGCGGATACAACGGTGGTCGCTCTCTCTCGGGGATATGAGGAGGGATCGCGGGTAGGATATTGCTATGTGATGTTACTTGGAGGACTTGATTGCCCTCCCTACCTGTTGCAAGGCGGTGACGAAGCGTAGTCTTCGTTAAGACTAACTATCCCCTCTTATTTCGGCATTCTGCAGATTCGGTCCGATATGGCCCTTTACACATATATCCATGCATATGTAGTGTAGCTCCTTGCTTGCAGTACTTTGGATGAGTACTCACGGTTTCCTTGTTCCCCTTTTCCCCTACCTCTACTCGATTGCTGCAACAGACGATGGAGCCAGGAGGCGACGCCACCGTCGATGGCGACTACTACTGGAGGTGCCTACTACTACGTGCAGCCCGCGAAGGCGACCGGGAGTAGCTTAGGAGGATCCTGGCGGGAGGCCTGCTCCTCTTCGATCTGTATCCTAGTTTGTGCTAGCCATCTTATGGCACCTTGTTTAACTTATATCGTACTCAGATATTGTTGCTTCCGTGACTTCGTCTATGATCGAGCACTTGTATTCGAGCCCTCGAGGCCCGGCTTGTATTATGATGCTTGTATGACTTATTTTATTTGTAGAGTTGTGTTGTGATATCTTCCGTGAGTCCCTGATCTTGATCGTACACATTTGCGTGCATGATTAGTGTACGATTAAATCGAAGCGTCTGAAGTTGGTAGCAGAGCCATTGCTGTAGGAATCCCCTTCCACACTCCTTGGCGAAGTCGAGTCTAGACATTGCAAAAACTTTTACTAACTTGGCTGTGTGCCTTACGGGCCCACGTCGCCATCGGGTGGTACTAGGATATTTTACTCCTCGACCTTTACTCTCAGACTCTGAACTCTCTTCTACTCGGGTTAAACGATTTTACTAACTTACACTAGGATCCCGTGACCACATTCACCCCAAAGTTGGATAAAGCCATAGTTGTTTCTTGGAATTGTATTTTGATCAATTTCCACACTGTCATTTGACTCCTTTGAAACGTCTTTGTTTTCAGATGGAACCCACGAGGCAGGTCGTGCGCCACACGGCGACCATTGGTGCCTCGGGATCACCTGCGGTGCTAGCAGAGATGATGACCTATCGGGTTATATTTGGCACCCGAGTACACCGTCTATGAGGAGTACCGGGACTATAACCGGGAGCGATGCCGCGCCATCGTCCACCTCTACTCTCGGAGTATGACTCCACTCTTGTCTTGCACCGCACATGGTGTTGGGGTGACTATCGATATGGCGAGTCCACGATGCTGCTTATGCTGCTCGACCGTCTTCGTGCGAGTATCGAGTTGGACACCTCCCCTTGAGGCACATTGCTATCGCGTCGATGTTGGTGAGGAGGTTACTACACTGCTGCCTACTCCTTTGTCACCAGAGAGCCCTTCTACCATCGAACTTTGTTACGCATCGCGATGGGCTGGATCGAGCTAAGCGAGCTCTTCGCCACGAGTTGTACATCACCCGTCGGCACCTTTACCGTGCTCGACGCTGATGCACCCTTTGTCCGATCCAGAGCTGCGGCGTTCTGCGATCTACCCAGCCAGACCGTGATGCCTCGGGGTGTCGGTTGGCGGGCGTGGAGGCTACTCTCCGCGCTTGGCCCTCTTACGCCACGGGCGCCGGATTCAGCACTGAGTATCCGCGGCCCCAGTCACCGGCGTGGAGGACTATCCGCTGCCGCACTACCAGCTTCGAGCTCTGACTACCTCCATGATACCGCGTGGGGTGATGTGAACTTGCTTGTTAGTGTTAGATGCATTCGCCCGCGAACTGCGTGCCGCCTATGATGTCATAGTCTATGTCTTGAACTCTATGTATCGAACTCTATGCATGATCCCTTTTGTAAGATATGCCGACTACTATGTAGTTCCTATCGTCTTTGCTTTCATTATGCATGTTTCATCATGAATGATTCTGTCCTTTGCTTAATTTTCTCAAATGCTGAACTACCTGTTATATAATAGCGGGATGGTTAGGCCAGCTGGTCGTGGTCGTGGTGGCAACTTCCCACCACGCTTTGAGTACATGGCTGGTATGATCCAACAGCTTGAGATGAATCGCCAGTTCATGGAGAACATGATGGCTCGGTTTCCTCGCCCCAATATGAACCAGCAGCCAAACACAACAACTCTGCAGGATTTCATACGCTGAACCCCAGTGTGTACCGCAGCTCAACCCAGCCCATTTGGATCTTGATGGTGGTTCCGTGACATCACCTATGAGATGGAGTCTGCTGATGTAGCCCCGCGACTATGTCACTTTTGCTTCCTTCTTCTGAAGGGACCCGCAGCTCAATGGTGGGACAGCCACAGGCGTACTCTGCCGATTGGAACACTCATCACTGGCGGACTTCAAGCTGCCTTCGTGCCCGTTTCATCCCTCAAGGGTCATGGACGGAAGAAGCGTGAGTTCATAACCTCACCCAAAAACAAGGCTGTTGAAGCTTATCGTGAGAGTTCTGGACTTGTCTCGCTATCTTTGAAGAGGATATTGCAAGCGATGCACGAGACAAGAGAAGTTCCGTGGCGGCCTTCAAGCGACATCAAGCTCGCACTTCTAGTGCGACTTTGCTGATTTCGCCACCTTGGTGAACAAAGCTATCAATGTCGAAACTGGTGCAGGAATACGAGCTCTAACGGTAGCAGCGGGACACGGCTCATCTTTGGGCCGTCCTCGCGAAGCGCAAGATATGGATTCCCAACGGTATGTACCGGCCGAATGCCCTGCTCCAAAGCAGAACTATGCTGCACCTCGTCGCTGCTTCAACTAAGCAGCCAAAGCTTCCGGCTCCACCACCCCAAGCTCTGTTCCCACCCCAATAATGGCTTGTGCTTGGTGTGGACAACCAGGCACCGTGCTAGAGAATGCAACGAACCAGAATCATTGGCCCTTCGGCTGGGGCGTGGAAACACCCAGCCCGCAACAACACTGCCAAGCCTTATGGTCGAGCTCAGGCCAACCACGCTGATCTGACGAAGCTCAAGACCAGCACACTCTTGTGATGGGTACACTCCTCGTAAATTCAGTACGCATCTGTTTTATTGATTCAGAGCATCGCATTCATTCATGTCGAGAAGACTTTGCATACAAGCACGACGTTAAGTGTGAGGAGATGAACTCTTGGTAGTGGTAAAAACCCCTTGGGACAATGTCAAACCTCCATGGTTGGCGTCGGCGTCCCGTGGAAATCGAAGGGCTGGAATTCTATGCCTCCCCATTATCCTGAAGGCGTCTAACATCGACCTCATTTTGGGGATGGATTGGTTGAAAGCGCATCTGGCGTCAATCGTTTGCGCCACTAAGACCGTCCATCTGCTACACCCTTCGATGAAATAATAAGCTACAATGCTCAAATGCGGTTCGGGATGCCGAGGCAAGGCTCTATGCATTGAATGCATTGAGCGCCGCACCCTCGAGGGCATTGAAAACATTCACTGTGTTCGCGATTTCCAAGATGTATTTCTGAAGAACTTCGAGGATTCCCCTGCTAGATTTGTCGAATTCGTCATCGACTTGAAACCGAGCAACACTCCTATAGCCAAGCGACCCTACAAGATGCCGCCGCGATGAACTCCTTGAGCTAAAGGAGGAAATCGACAAATCTCTTCAAAGTGGTTTCATTCGCCCAAGTTGCTCTCCTTGGGGAGCACCTTCTCTCTTTGTCAAGAAGAAGGATGGGACAAACCGATTGGTCCAAGACTACCGTCCTATAAATCAAGCTACCATTCAGAATAAGTATCCTCTTCCTCGGATCAATGATCTTTATGATCAAGCTGGCTGGTTCGTCGGTGTTCTCGAAACTTCGACTTGAGGTTGGGTTACCACCAGATCCGTGTTCGTGAGGAGGATATCCCCAAGACCGCATTTGTGACTCGTTATGGTTCATACGAGTACACCGTCATGTCTTCGGCTAACCAATGCTCCAGCTACCTTCTCTCTTTGATGAACTATATATTCATGGATTACCTCGACAAGTTAGTGCGTGGTTTATCTGGATGATATCTGATCTTTTCAAGAATGAAGAAGAACATCTTTGAACATCTTCGTCTTGTCTTTGGAAAAGCTACGAGAGCATCAACTCTATGCCAAGTTCTCCAAATGTGAATTCGGCTTCCGAGTAACCTATCTTGGACATGTCATCTCTAAGGATGGTATTGCCGTCAACCTGAAAGAGTTCAGGCTATTCTCGATTGGACTCCTCCGAAGAGCGTTAAGCAAGTCGAAGTTTTCTCGGTCTCGCTTGACTATTGCCGTCGATTAAATGAGAACTTCTCCAAGATTGCCGAGCCTCGACTAACCTGTTGCATAAGGGCATCAAATTCCAATGGACGAGATAAATGTCGGGAAAGTTTCCGGGCACTCAAAGACAAGTTGACTTCGCCCGATGCTAGCTCCTCCCGATACTAAGAAGGACTTCGTCATTTATTGCGGCGCTTCCGTCAAGGATTAGGCGGTGTCCTAATGCAAGAGCGCAAAGTGGTTGCTTATGCCTCTCGACAATTGCGCCCTCACGAAGAGAACTACCAGTTCACGACCTCGAGCTTGTTGCTGTCATTCATGCACTTAGCGATGGCGACATTACCTTCTCGTGTCGTTGCGAGATCTTCGCCGACCACCAAAGTCTGAAGTATCTGTTTACTCAGCCAGACCTGAACCTCCGTCGGCAGAGATGGATGGAGACATTGTAGACTTTGATTTGGGTATTTCCTATCGCCGAGCAAGGCTAATGTAATGGCTGATGCCTTGAGCATAAGTCTTCTGCAACCACCTTCAGGTTCACAAAGTTCAGCCCTCACTTGTTGAAGAATTCAGAAAGCTGAACCTCCATATTGTTCCTCCGGGTGCACTCGCTCCCCCTCCTCCGGAGTTCCGCAAGATGAATCTCCGTGTTGTTTCCCAGGGTTCCCTCTATACCCTGGCTGTTGAACCCGATCTCGTGGGCACCATAAAGACAATGCAGGGATTTGACTCTGAAGTCTACAAGATTAAGCGCGACCTCAAAGAAGGAAATCCCTCATTCTTCACTATTGCTGATGATGGCGCCTTGTACTTCAAAGGCCGCCTAGTGGTGCCGTGTAAGAAGGAAAACCTGAATATGACTCAGAAGGTTATGAAAGAAGCTCATGATACGCCTCTATGTATCCATCCTGGTAGTACAAAGATGTATCAAGACATTAAATCGAGAGATTCGGTGGTCTAATATGAAGCAAGACATTGCTCGCTATGTTCTTTGAGTGTGGCGTTTGCCGTCGTATCAAAGCGAGAACATCAAAGGCCTCTTTGGAACTCTGCAACCTATCTCTATTCCTGAATGGAAATGGGACCATGTTGAAATGGACTTCGTCCTTTGGATTTCCCAAATCGCAGAAAGGTAATGATGCTATTCTTGTCGTCATTGACCGGCTTTCTAAAGTTGCACATTTTCCGGCGGTCAAAGAAGCGATCACCGCTAGCCAGCTTGCAACTCTCTATATGTCCGAATTGTTTCACTTCACGGTATTCCACTGGTTATCGATTCGGACCGTGGCAGCTTATTCACTTCAAGATTACGGGCAAGTTTTCAAGAAGCTATGGGGACTCATTTATCTTTCAAGATTGCGTTTCATCCATGATCTCAAGGGCAAGTTGAGCGTGTCAACCAAGTTCTCGAAGACATGCTTGAGCTTGTGTCGTTTCCTTGCAAGAAATGGGAGGAATCTCTCCGTATGCTGAGTTCTCTTATAATAATAGCTATCAAGCTAGTCGAAGATGGCCCCTTGAAGTGTTATATGGACGAAAGTGCGAACCCCTCGAACTGGTCGAAGCTGGGAGCGTCCACTCTTGGTCCGGAAATTATCCAACATGCGAAGAACAAGTCCGCATTATTCGCGAGAATCTCAAGACTGCTCGATCGCGTCAAAAGAGCAATTATGACCGTCATCATAAAGACATGGTCTATCAACTTTGGCGAAAAGGCCTATCTTGGCGTTACACCAATGAAGGGTGCTCACCGCCGGGATCAAGGGCAAGCTAGCTCCCGCTATATTGGCCCATTCACTATTCGGAAAGGCGTGGAAAAGTGGCATATCAGCTGGAGCTCCCGTCGAACCTTTCTCGGAGTTCACGATGTGTTCCACGTGTCACAACTCCGACGCTGCTTCAAGGACCCAATCCGGCGATGGACCATGAAGTGCTCGAATTACAACAGGACCTCTCCTATAAAGAGCATCCGGTCCGCATTCTCGACCAAGCTGAGCGCCACACACGTCGGAAAGCGATCAAGTTCCTCAAAGTCCGATGGTCAAATCACTCAAGACGAAGCCACCGGGAGCGAGGATCGTCTTGAGATGAATACCCGCACTCTTTCCTTCTACCTCCTAAATCTCGGGACGAGATTTCTTGTAGTGGAGGAGATTTGTAACACCCGGATAATTAAGCTACAGTAATCCCTGCTAATGAGGCCACGTCACCTCGGTTACCGTGATTAAACTCACGTTGATTCGAACCCGGTTCAAATTCAAATTGAAAAACATAGGCAAACAATAAAAGTTTTCAAAAAATTAAAACTAAAATGTTCGGGGGTTGTCAAATATTACAAAGTTAATTATGGTGGGGTGCACACATTTTTATAAAGTGTCTAGATAGTTTAAATAAATTAAAACAGAAAAGAAAGAAAAAAATAAGAAAAGAGAAGGAAAGCAAAAAAGGAGAGGGGAGAAAACCCCAGGCCCAATGGGCCAAGCCCCACATTGCCAGCCAGCCACCCCCCGCCCGCCCCCTCACTCCCTTACCCCCTCCCCGGCCGACAAACCCTAGCCCGCACTCCATTCCACCCCGATCCCTTCTCCTCCCTCCTCCCATTGGATCGGGATCGGATCGATCCGTCCCCCCCCGACGCGCGGACCGCCGCCTGACCTCACCTCCTCCCTCCTCCCCCCGGCCAGGCGAGGCGCAAGGACCCTCTCCGCCTGCTGGGCCGTCCCGACCCCACCCCACCTCCCGGATCCGCACGCCGGACGGCCGCCTCCCGCCCTCCTCCTCGCCGGTGCCCCGACCGTCCCCCAGCAGAACCACAGAGACCCCGCGCCCCCCCCGTGAGCTCTCCTCCCCATCGGACCCTCTCTCCCTCGTCCCCCTCCCGAGCGCCACCATCCCCCCGTCGTCATGGCCCGGCCGCCCCGCACCTCCCTCCTCGCCGGACCTTTCCCGCCACCGAGCACGGAGCGTGCTCCCGGCCTCCTCTCTCTTCTTCTCGAAGCCGCGCGGCCAGTGCACGCCGCCCCCAACGCCCCGTCGTGGATCTCGTGTGGCGCCCTCCGGTGACCAAATGGTCACGGGCCGAGCCCGTGGTGCTCGGTCGTCGCGCAAGCCCCGGCCCCGTAGGCGCTTCCGCGCGGACCGAACCACCCGCCGCCTCCGCCGCTCGGCCTTGCGTTCGGCCGAAGTCGGCCGTGCCCCCTGCCACCGATGGACGCGGCGTCCTCCGCTTCGAACAGCGCTCGCCGCGCCCTTTTGGCAGCCGGACGACGGTTTCGGTGGTCGGCGCCCTCCGCCGTGAACACCCACGGAGCCCCTAACGCCGGCTGCCGGCGTGGCCGACCAGGCCACCGCTGAGCCCTTGGTGGTGGGCCAGGCCCCCCCTCGCCGACTGTTGACTCGGTCACTAGGTTGACCAGCACCCTCGCTTATGACATGGGGCCCCCTTTGAGAATGTTTTTGATAAAAGAAAAAGAAAAGGAAATTAAATAAATATAATTAATAAAAATAAAATGAATATAATTAATTAATTAATTAATTAATTAATTAATTAAGTAAATAATTAATTTAATTAATTCTGTTTAATTAACCTAATGGCTAATTAACCTAATTAACTATTGTAAATTAAACTTAACTAGGGTAATTAGTTAAACAGTCACTGGCGAACGGGACCCACATGTCAGGTTGACCAAGTCAACCCTGTTAAGTTATAAATTCATTTTTCGAATTAAATAATTAATTAACTAAATTCGAAATTAATAAAATCTTTAAAAATCATATCTTTTAATCCGTAACTTCGGATTAAAATATTTTCAACATGAAAGTTGCTCGAGCGAGCGAGGCGAATCCGGATCGCAGTCCGTTCGTCCGCCACACACCCTAACCTATCGAGACCTGCAACTTTCCCCTCGGCTCCTGCGCTGAAAACACGAAACAGGGAGTACCTTCCGGATGTTTCCCCTTAACAGATACCACCTCATACCACGTTAGAACACGCCTAGCATCGCTACTTGACATGTCATGCATCGATATGCATCTGTTTACTTGGTATTCATTGTTTCTTCCCCTCTTCTCTCCGGTAGACTACGAGACCGACGCTGCTGCTTGGGCGGTTCGACTACGGTGTTGACGACCCTCTCTCTTGCGAGCAACCAGGCAAGCCCCCCCCCTTGATCACGGATATCGCCTACTCTACTCTATCTGCTTGCATTAGAGTAGTGTAGCATATTCTCGCTTTCGGATACTCCTATCTTGTTACATAGCTTTGTCCTTGTTACCACATCAGTTGTTACCTTTACCTACAATCCTATATGCTTAGTATAGGATGCTAGTACTTTCATCCGTGGCCCTACATTCTTGTCAAAATCCGCCGTGCTATACTATCGGGCCGTGATCACTCGGGAGGTGATCACGGGTATATACTATATCGTTATACATGATACATGTGGAGACTAAAGTCGGGTCGGTGAGGAAGCACCGCGAGTGGATCTTGAGGCGGGCGAGCAGGCAGGTTGAGACCGCCTAGAGAGAGGTGGGCCTGGCCTGTTCGGCGTTCGTGGATACTTAACACGCTTAACGAGGTCTTGGTATTTGATCTGAGTTGGCTCTGAGCTTATCACGCACTAACCATCTACGGGAGTAGTTATGGGTATCCCGCGTCGTGGTATCGGCCAAGCACTTCGAGACATCGGCTGACGAGCGGCGGCCGGATTGGACTGGAACGCCACTAGGCTAGGTCTGCTTCCGGCCACGCGACGCATAGCGTCTTGGGTGTGCTTTCGAGGCGATGGGCCCGCACCCTGCTGGCGCTTAGGTTTAGACGGCGTGTTGGCCTCTCTGTTGTGCCTAGGTGGGGCTGCGGCGTGTTGATCTTCCACGGCCGGGCATGACCGAGAAAGTGTGTCCGGCCAAATGGGATCAAGCGTCTTTGTAAGATGGTGAACCCTGCAGGAAGTTAATCTATTCGGATAGCCGTGATCTTGATAACAGGGCGACTTGGAGTTGTACCTTGAGCTTATGACAACTAGAACCGGATACTTGATAAAACACACCCTTTCAAGTGCGAGATACAACCGGTGGTCGCTCTCTCTCGTGGATATGAGGAGGATCGCGGGTAGGATTATTGCTATGTGATGTTACTTGGAGGACTTGATTGCCCTCCCTACCTGTTGCAAGACGGTGACGAGCGTAGTCTTCGTTAAGACTAGCTATCCCCTCTTATTACGGCATTACGCAGATTCGGTCCACCGATATGGCCCTTTACACATATATCCATGCATATGTAGTGTAGCTCCTTGCTTGCGAGTACTTTGGATGAGTACTCACGGTTGCCTTGTTCCCCTTTTCCCCCTACCTCTACTCGATTGCTGCAACAGACGATGGAGCCCGGGGCGACGCCACCGTCGATGGCGACTACTACTGGAGGTGCCTACTACTACGTGTAGCCCGGCCGCGGCGACGGGGAGTAGCTTAGGAGGATCCGAGCGGGAGGCCTGCTCCTCTTCGATCTGTATCCCGGTTTGTGCTAGCCATCTTATGGCACCTTGTTTAACTTATGTACGTACTCAGATATTGTTGCTTCCGCTGACTCGTCTATGATCGAGCACTTATATTCGAGCCCTCGAGGCCCCTGGCTTGTATTATGATGCTTGTATGACTTATTTTATTTGTAGAGTTGTGTTGTGATATCTTCCCGTGAGTCCCTGATCTTGATCGTACACATTTGTGTGCATGATTAGTGTACGATTAAATCGGGGGCGTCACATCGCTGTTGCTAACTGGGCTGATTCCCACGCGCGGAGGACGACGAATTTCACGGGCGGGAATCACTCTGGCTTTTGCTTCTTTTGCCTTAGCGGATGCAACGGCACTGCGAGAATCACGCTGATTATTGCTTCAGCAGATTCGATGGCACTGCTGGAATCACTCGCTGCGGGTATCCGAGGCTGCGGGAACCTGTTGTACCGACACTCTGAGGATTCTCTTCCTTTTATATAGTATGCTTCGCTCCGTGCGCAAGCACACTGGCATCCTCTTCTACCTTACGAGTGTGTAAGAAGAGAGAGAAAGAAAAACTCAGCGAGCACTTTCACTCGTGATTTACGTGAGTGCGGGTGGCACGAAAGGACCTATGAGGAGGTATGCAAAGAACTTCTTAGGTTGAATGCAAGGTGGAAGAAGGTAGTGGGCGAAGAGTGAAACTTTAGAAGGACTGCAGAAAAGCATCCATTTTATGGGTGAGGAGAGCGAGGGCGAAGATGATATCTTCATGTCGCCGCTTCCGAGTTCTGCATCGATCAAAGGGCAAGAGTTACGCATCGTCCAAGGGCAAAATCTTGCATCCTCGAAGGGCAAGAGTTCTTCATCGTCCAAGGGTAAGAGTTACGCATCCTCGAAGGGCAAGAGTTACGCATCGACGGAGGATGGCGATGATGCCTTCATGTAGTTTTAAGCTGTATTCAGTTGTACCGTTTAATTCAGATGTACTTGCATTATTAGTTTGTACTCTCTTATTGTAAGGCGTTATGTTCTATCTTAATTTCATTTTGTAGTTGTTGCACGATGTTCGATAATTAGTGGAGGGAAAGAAAATGCCACTACTTTATTCTAAAACTATATTTTTTCCATCACGATAAGGTACAATTGAAAATAAGATACATTGTAGGAATAAACCTACATTTAACTCCTGAAATAAAGCTACATTAAAGTGCAGAAATAAAGATACAAATGATTGCGAAGTTTAAAATACTACCACAGGAATCTCTGAGTCCAGCGTGGATATTTTCCTTTTCCATCGCCAGACTTCTTCGCTGCCTTGGCCTCACGAGCCCTTTCTTTCTTTCTCTGCCTCTCCGCCTCACGAGCCTCCTTTCATTGTCATTCCTGCTCCTCCATGCGACGAGCCTCTTCCCTTTTTTCTTTCCCATTTCCTGAAAAAAACGGTGTTGCTCGCATAGTATTCTTTTAACTCTCTCTCTTGCTCGCTTTCTCCTCGGCTTCCGCCTTCTCGCGTCGCTCTTCCAAAATAAACTATTCCACGCCCGGCGACTTCTTTCACGAATCTCAGTCACTGCCCAAGCCGGCTTCTTCGTGTCAATCCAACGATAGTACATGCACAGAGGCGGAGGAGACTACAACAAGAAACAAAAATGTTACTAAAGAATCAATGAAAATACCAACAATATCTATTCGTGATGGTTAAACCATGCCGGAGGCTTGTCGTACTCTGAAATAGCTACGACAGGATCTTCCTCATAATTGGCGCACATGAAAAACTTCATGCCCAACCAATCTGAAAAATCCGTCACCTCCTTCACCTTGCAAAGATCGCCACACCAACACCGCAGGACTGCCACCCCCAGAGGCAAACTTGCATTCTTCATTTTCTTCGGCCTAATGCTTTGATCCGAGCAAGGCAAACTCATACCGACTGAAAAATGTGTTTACACTTTGCGCCCGCCGATTTCGAGGATGGCTGGGCGAGAGCCTCGGTGTCTCCTTTTATAAGCTCAGGCGATAAATGATGGCGAGAAAATTAAGCGGCGATATTTACGATCCCCCGTAGTGTCGGCACAACAGCTTCCCGTAGCCTCGATTTCGGTGCTATCGCATCCGCGAGGCAAAAGAAGCAAAGGCATGATTGATTCGGGCGAAAAGAACCAAAAGCGTCCATATACCCGCCGGAGTCACGGCCGTCCATCGCGCCTCGAAATCAGCGCCGTCTGCGCTTGTCGTCAGGCGGCGGCAAAGACAGACAGGCCGCCTCGGTTGGCGGCGGCGTGGCCACTTGCTGGGCCCATACAGCAGCAGGCCTTGTCGGCTCGGTAGCGACAATGGCGGCGGCGGCCGCCTCACCGGTGGTGGCCGGGCCCGCTGGCAGCGGCCCGTTCCGTCGCGGCACGCTGGCCTCATGCTGCCTGCACGCACCGTTATACACGGGCTGCCGCCCTGCTTGTGGCGGCAGGGCCCGCCGCCTCCGGCGTGGCGGCAGGTGACACGTGTCGCCACGGCGCTGCCGCCACTAGTGAGGGTCTCTTTGTCAATTTCGTCTGCAGGGGGTCTTTTTTGACAATTCCAATGGGCAGAGGGTCTCTTTCGACAAAAAATCAACTGCAAACACACAAGCAGCAGTCTGGCGTATTCAGTAGCTTTTTAGTTCCTGTGGCATGTTGGGCGGAGATTATGAAGCCACCGGGGAGACATCAGCTGATATGCCGCCATAGGCATCTCCTAATCCTGCTCCTCCACTCACTCCTCGATAGGTACAACCAGGGAGAATCCTTACAGGAGGTGAACGCCAATCACCCGTCGCCGCAGAAGAAGCTGGGTACCGGTCATCTCCATTTCCGCGACCTCTGGCACTTGGTCTGGCTCCAGCGGTCGCTCATGTGATCTGTCGCCGTGATGCCAAGAAACTGTGTTAGCATATGGACGGTTATGAGTGATTTGGTCTTGCCTATTTTATCGCTCAGCGCCAACATTTCACCGTTTAGTTTTGCTATTCCTCCACCGCTGATTACAACTAATCGGTAGCTGCAATAATGCAAGCTCAAAACTCAAAACAGTAAAAATATGACCGAAGGAAGGGTACAGAAACCAAGGAGAGTCACAGCAAAGCCTCCATCCGAAAGGGCAGACAAGCGGGAGGAACTCCTCTCGCCGTCCCTCCTTCCACCGGCGAACCTCCCAACAGCAAAGCCTCCATCCGGGAGCCGCCAAATCGTCAACCCGACCGTCGTCTCCTTCTCACTGCCGGCCTCGGCCGGTGTTGCTGCCACAGTGCGTCGGGCGGCGCCGAGGTCACTTGCCGGAGCAGGCCGCGCCACATCGTGGGCAGCTCGTTTGGCACACGGGACACGAGTTACAGCGCGAGCCATTGCAGGATGCAGTCCTGGTGGTACATGTGGCTGCAGGGCGTCTCCCTGGCCTAGTCGCCCAGCTCGAAGGCCTCCTTGCAGACGGCACAGTGGGAGTCGGCGCCGACGATGGTGGGCATGGACTCGACGGCGGCTTTGCAGGCCGGGCGAGCTGCTCGAGGAGGCGCCACGCCCGCTCGGGGTCAGACCTCATTGCCCCGTTGCTGGAGGGCGCGACGGCCCTGCGTGGCGCGGGCGTCCATCTACTCCAGGAAGCCGCCGTCAGCCGGCCGAGGCAGGGGAGCTCGAGTATTGGATAAGATGAAGAGAAGCACGGGCGTAATTCTTACAAACTGGAAGGTGAAGAAGAGTCCTTTTTTTTAGGGGGAGGTGAAGAAGAGTCCTGCCAGACTTTTTTCTTTAGTTGCGCTTGGGCTGTTCGGCCCATATGAGTCCTGGCTTAGTAACGTAACATCAAGCGAGTCGTTTAAAATAGTACCACCTCGCATATATGATTAAATAAGCATAAATTCATTGGAAGAAAGCGTATTGTAACGGTGAACCCGACAAAGTCAATCCGTGCCCGTGCGTTGCAACGGGGAATGTAGTTTATATTCAGGTTTTTTTATGATAATATATGCATAAATACATTCATTTTTCATGCAATTTTTAGTCAATTTTTTTCAAGATCCAAAATTTTCTAAATAAGACATGCTAATCTCATAGAATATTTCTTTACCTACATCAACATACTTTCCACCATGAAAGAAAATAAAGTTAGGAACTTCTCCTCCAAAGAAATTAGGAACTCAAAAAGTTTAGCCAATACCGCTCACAAAATTCTGAGAGAAAAGTATTGCACAAAGATCCTTAATCCTTTGGGTAATATAACATAGAAAAGCGAGAGTTCATATTGGACACACCAGGGACTTCGAGTCCGACTCCTCAGTGACATGTCCAATGCTAATTACAACGTGTTAATACAAAATTAATTCACAGTGATCAATACAAAAAAATAAGTTATATTGGATCCTTTCATTATTAGAAAAAAAAGAGCCCAACATGTTTTCACAAAGACCAACAAACATGCTCGTAAGTAGTAATCTCAAGGATACTTTTATAATATTACATTGAGAAAACTTCACAAAATGAACATTGTTAGCTGGTTAATTTGATTCTTAACGACACTTATCTTGGTTCATTTTTTGATTTGAGAGGTTTCTTAGTAAATTTTAATATTATAATAAGCAGAAAGCTCACATAAATCCATATAAGCCTAGGATCCATAAGCAATGCAAATAGAATTGCAAGATAGCAACAATATTATTTCACAAAAAAAAGATAGCAACAATATTTAGTGCAAATTCATGAATGAAATTTTTTTTGCAGGTGAAATTCATGAATGTAATTAAGATTACTATATTTAGCTGGTTCATATGTTTGTCTGCAACACTAAATGCATGCACACTATATGATGAACGGGACACCAAAAATAATGACATTAGGATACTGATTTCCCATACAAAAAAGTTGAAAGGAAAGCAGCAGACATCTTACTGCTTGCAAACTGTCGTACACATATTCATGAACTCATGCCATGGAATAGGATCGAGTTGCCTGCCAAGGAGTCATGCACCATAAAAATCAGTAAATTCAAGAGAAAGCACTGCCTATAACAAAAGCACACACAGATTAATAATCAAACTCTTAGCGTTCAACACGTTGGTGAGTAGTGACACAGAGGCTGTTGCTATTGGCGAGTAGGTGTAGGGGTCAAGAAGCGATGGCTCTTCAAAAACCTAATCAATGTAAGTAGTGCTTCAGCAAACCTTGGACCTGTAGGTAGTAGTGCTGCTTAGGCGACAGCTGAACTCGAAACGTGCCTGCGAGTTCCTCCACCCGGCAACCTGCACTAGTAGAAAACAGGGCTTTCGTCCAGGCCAGTTTAGCCCATTAGTCCCGGTTCAATCCAGAACGGGACCAATGGAGCTATTTTCCCTGTTCGTGAGCCGGGGCGGCCGGGCCACGTGGGCCATTGGTCCGGTTCGTCCGGACCTTTTGGTCCCGGTTGGTGGGACGAACCGGGACCAATGGTCTGCTCTCGCCCACCACTATTGGTCGGTTGGTGGCATGAACCGGGACCAAAGGCTTCCCTTTAGTCCGGCTCATGCCACCAACCGGGCTAATGGTGCTGCCTATATATAGCCCCTCGGCGCAAGAAGCAGAGCACACTGCTCTTTTTTTTACGGCCGAGGGGAGAGGGCTTGGTGGTGCTCTAGCTCACCTCCTATGCACACAAGGTGTTCGATGGAATGCCCGAGCAACACTACTTAAGGTTTCTCCTCTCCAAGCTCGACCGCCAAGCTTCATTTTCCTCAATATTTATCTAGGTTTAGCGGTCCGTCACGCCTCGTCCCGTCTTCATCGCCGTTGATCATCCGCGCCGATCTCATCGCCAGACACCACCGTGGTGAGCCTCTTGTTCTTATCTTCTTTACGAAAGGAAAAATATTATTACTTGTTTGTTTAGATAGATACTTGTATTATTTTCTTACTTTTATTATTGCATCTTATATAGTGCGATGGTTTTGGTATCCCGCCCGTCGGCGCGTCTCTGTCTATGATTCGGATGTGGTATATATTATCTTTTCATAACTATTGGTTCATTTATTGTTTATGAAAATTATGCCGACCAACGTGACATAGATTTTATTTATCTAGGAAGTTGTTGAACGGAAATTCCAACCGACCCTATTGTCGAGAGGTTAAATTTAGTTGAAGAAGAAAACAATTTCTTGAAGGAAAAATAAAAAACTTGAGGAGGAGAAGATGATATTGGAGTTGCATGTTGCGGATGTCGTCGATGATCACAAGATCAAGATGGATGCAATGCGCTTGAAGATGAGAAAGATTAGAAAATATGTCATTCATACCGAGGCTTGGTATCATTATGCCGTTGGATCAGTTGTTACCTTGGTTGCGATTATGATCGATTTGTTTTCGCATTGAAATGTTTTACATAGTTTCAATGTATGGTTTAATTAATTTAGATGCTCTGCAGAGCTTTATGTTGTTAGATGAGAACTATGTATGTACTTTGGTTTTTATGTGATGATGAACTTCTATTAATTTGGTTACTTAATTATCTATTCATGATGTTCTGTAATGATTTTTGACACACTTAATTATATATAATGCACGCAGATGAACCGGCAATGGATGTACGGTGACAGACACACCTCCGAGTACATTAAGGGCGCGCATGATTTTCTCGAAGTGGCTGAGGCAAACAAGCAGAATGGTTTTATGTGTTGTCCATGCCCTATATGTGGGAATACGAAGTCTTACTCGACCGAAAATCCTTCACACCCACCGCTTTACAAGGGTTTCATGCCACACTATAATGTTTGGACGAGGCACGGAGAAATAGGGGTTATGATGGAAGACGGCGAGGAAGAAGAGTACGATGACAACTATGTGCCCCTGAATACGGTGATGCTACTGAACATCAAGATGCACTGACGATGTGCACGATGGTTTGGAACGGCGAAGCTGCTGAAGATCAAGAGGAACCAGACGATGTGCCCGATGATGATGATCTCCGCCGGGTCATTGTCGATGCAAGGGCACAATGCGAAAGTCAAAAGGAGAAGCTGAAGTTCGATCGCATGTTAGAGGATCACAAAAAAGGGTTGTACCCCAATTGTGAAGATGGCAACACAAAGCTCGGTACCGTACTCGAATTGCTGCAGTGGAAGGCGAGAGAATGTTGTGCTCGATAAAGGATTTGAGAAGCTACTGAAAATAATGAAGAAGAAGCTTCCAAAGGATAACAAATTACCCGACAAGAGATACGCAGCAAAGAAGGTCGATGCCCTCTAGGATTGGAGGTGGAGAATATACATGCATGCCCTAATGACTGCATCCTCTACCGTGGTGCCTACAAGGATCTGAACGCATGCCCGGTATGCGGTGCATTGCGTATAAGATCGACGAGATGACCCCGGTGATGTTGATTGGCGAGCCTCCCAGAAGAGGGTTCTGCGAAGGTGATGTGGTATGCTCCTATAATACCACGGTTGAAACGTCTGCTCGAAACGGAGAGCATGCCAAGTTGATGCGATGGCACAGTGAGGACCGTAAGAAAGACGGAAGTTGAGAGCACCCACGACGGGTCGTGATGGAGAAAAATCGAGAGAAAGTACGGGATGAGTTTGCAAAGGACCCAAGGAATGTATGGTTTGCTTTAAGCGCGGATGGCATTAATCCTTTCGGGAGCGAGCAGCAATCACAGCACCTGCCCGTGACTCTATGTATGTATAACCTTCCTCCTTGGATGTGCATGAAGCGGAAGTTCATTATGATGCAGTTCTCATCCAAGGCCCTAAGCAACCCGACAACGACATTGATGTGTACCTAAGGCCATTAGTTGAAGAACTTTTACAGCTGTGGAATGGAAGCGGTGTACGACATGGGATGAGCACAAAAGAAGAATTTGACCTAAAGGCGTTGCTGTTCGTGACCATCAACGATTGGCCCGCTCTCAAGAACCTTCGGGACAGACAAACAAGGGATACCACGCATGCACGCACTGTTTACTTGACACCGATAGTATATACCAGGAAGCTGCGGGAAGAATGTGTACCAGGCTATCGTCGATTTCTTCGACCAACCATCAATGTCGAAAGAAAGGCAAGCATTTCAAAGCGAGGCAGATCACCGGAAGAAGCCCGCCATGCGTATCGGTGATCACGTACTTGCTATGGTCAATGATTTACACGTAATCTTTGGAAAGGGTCCCGGACTAGCTATTCGAATGACGCCGAGAATCACGCACCCATGTGGAAGAAGAAATCTATATTTTGGGACCTACCCTCTTGGAAAGACCTAGAGGTCCGCTCTTCGATCGACGTGATGCACGTGACGAAGAACCTTTGCGTGAACCTGCTAGGCTTCTTGGGCGTGTATGGGAAGACAAAAGATACACCTGAGGCACGAGAGGACCTGCAACGCTTGCACGAAAAAGAGGGCATGCCTCCGAAGCAATATGAAGGTCCTGCCAGCTACGCTCTTACGAAAGAAGAGAAAGAAATATTCTTTCAATGCCTGCTCAAGATGAAGGTCCCAAGCTGGCTTTCGTCGAATATAAAGGAATAATAAATATGCGGAGAAAAAGTTCCGAACCTAAAGTCTCATGACGCCACGTGATTATGACGCAAGCGCTTCCGGTTGCATTGAGGGGCTTCTACCGAAAACGTCCGATTAGCCATTGTGAAGCTATGTGCATTCCTCAATGCAATATCTCGAAGGTGATCGATCCAGAAATCGTATCAACGCTAAGGAGTGATGTGGCGCAATGTCTTGTCGGTTCGAGCTGGTGTTCCCACCATCCTTCTTCAATATCATGACGCACGTCCTAGTTCATCTAGTCGACGAGATTGTCATTCGGGGCCCGTATTTCTACACAATATGTACCCCTTTGAGAGGTTCATGGAGTCCTAAAGAAATATGTTCAGAATCGCGCTAGGCCGAAGGAAGCATCTCCATGGGCCATCAAACGAGAGGATGTCATCGGGTTTTGTGTTGACTTCATTCCTGGCCTTAAGAAGATAGGTCTCCCTAAATCGCGGTATGAGGGGAGACTGATCGAAAAGGCACGCTTGGAAGAGACTCAATAATATGCAAGGACGGATATTCTTGGTCTCAAGCACACTACGATTCTAGAACTCTACCTTGGTGACCCGTATGTCGATGAACACAAAAGCGATCTGCGCTACAAACACCCGAGGCGGTCGACGATGGATTACATGTGAACACATCGGGACTTTCAGCAGTTGGTTGGAAACACGTCTCGGAGGTGACAGCACTGTTTGTGATGAGCTGTACTTGTTGTCCGAGGGACCATCTTCGATTGTAATGATTTGGAAAGGATACGAGATAAATGGGAATACATTTTACACGATTGACCAAGATGAAAAGAGCACCAACCAAAACAGCGGTGTCCGCTTTGATGCAGCAACCGACAAGGAAATGACACATATTATGGTTACATAGTAGACATATGGGAACTTGACTACGGAGTAGATTTTAAGGTCCCTTTGTTTAAGTGCAAGTGGGTCAATCACTGTCAGAGGCGGGTGCAGTAGACCCACGATGACGGAATGACAACAGTGGATCTGAAAAATCTTGGGTACACTGACGAACCGTTCGTCCTAGCCAATGATGTGGCACAGGTTATCTATGTGAAGGACATGTCTACCGGACCGAGGAAAAGAAAAGATAAGGAAGCGAATACATCATACAATGAGCCAAAGCGCCACATAGTTCTTTCAGGAAAAGGGACATCCACGGGAGTGGAGGGCAAGATGACATGTCTCAAGAGTATGAAAAGTTTCATGAAATTCTCCCCTTCAAAGTCAAGGCTGACCCAAGCATCCTGATAAGCGATGAAGATTGTCCATGGTTACGGGTAGCAATAAGCAAACGACACAAGCGAAGAAAAAGTGAAGACTTTCTCCCCAACTATTATGATGATACCATGCCAACTTTGTAACAGACGAGTATGATACCATTGTCCGTTTTGTACATGCACATGCTATGCCAACTTTTTCAGAGTTCATTTGAAAACTATGAATTTGAAAACCTCGCCAACCGAAGGGCGCTCACACGGTTTATAAGCCCGTCCCTCTACACACCGTTTTGTTGTAAGCGAAACAAAATAAAATAAATAAAGCAACAAAGAAAACAAAAAAGTGTTTTCAAATTTGAAAACTAATGGCACTAACAGAAAGTTTATAATTTTTCTAAAACTAAAAGCAAAAAGAATTAAAAATAAAGAAAAAACAACAAAAAATAAATAATGCGAAAAGCAGAACAAAAACTGAAAAAATAAAAATAGCAACAATAAGTATTTTGTTGTAAGTAGAAACAAAATAAAATAAATAAAGCAACAAAGAAAACAAAAAAGAGTTTCCAAATTTGAAAACTAATGGCACTAACAGAAAGTTTATAATTTTTCTAAAACTAAAAGCAAAAAGAATTAAAAATAAAGCAAAAAACAACAAAAACTAAATAATGCGAAAACAGAACAAAAACTGAAAAAAAATAAAAATAGCAACAATAAGTATTTTGTTGTAATTAGAAACAAAATAAAATAAATAAAGCAAAAAAGAAAACAAAAAAGATATTTCAAATTTGAAAACTAATGGCACTAACAGAAAGTTTATAATTTTTCTAAAATTAAAAGCAAAAAGAATTAAAAAATAAAGCAAAAAACAACAAAAAATAAATAATAATGCAGAAAACAAAACAAAAAAACTGGAAAAAAAAGTGCTGCCATCGGGCCCCACGGCCTGAATCGACTAGAAACCCTACATGGGCCAGATTCAGGGCCCGCAGGAGGCTAAGTAGGCCCACATGCACATAGCTAGTGACGGATTAGGCCTGAAGCTCAGAGTTGAGAGGAGCTCGAGAGGTTGGCGGCGGCGCTTATAAACCACTCTCGAGCTCTCTCAACTAGCGAGTGGGACTAAACTTTTTGGCGTGAGGCAGCACAAGGCCTTTGGTCCCGGTTGGTGGCACCAACCGGGACTAAACGGGTTTAGTCCCGGTTGGTGCCACGACCGGGACTAATGCCCTTTAGTCCCGGTTGGTGCCACCAACCGGGAAAGGTCGCCGCTTCCCGCCCTTTGGGCTGCTGAAAATGGCCTTTGGTCCGGTTGGTGGCACCAACCGGGACTAAGCAGATTAGTCCCGTCCGTGCCACGAACCGGGACCAATGCGCCGTCTATATAAGCAAGACTTGTGAAAAATTTCGTTCAGTTCTTCGATCCCGCCCCGACGCCGCCGCCATGCTGCCCCTCTGCGCCTCACCGTCGCCGTCGTCGCCCTGCCTCTGACGCCGTCCCGTGCCGCCCAGACGCCGTCGCCACCCGCGCCGCCCGACGCCGCTGCCAGCCAGCCACGCCCACGCCCCACGCGTCGCTTCCCAGCGTCGCGCCCAGCGCCGTCGCCGCCCGCCTCTGCCTCGCCGTCGCCTCTGCCTCGCCCGCGCCGCTTTGGTCAGGGCCGGCACCGCCCCCCTCTTCCCCCTTTTTTTTGCAAATACAGCTATGTTTTTCCTGATTATGTATATGTATGAGTATATGTATATGTGTATATCTGTTTATATGTCTTTTTTTTAATTTTTTGTTTTTGCATTTTTATAAAATGTATATATGTTCTCTGTGTATATATATGTTTTATGTTCATAGATTTTTATTTGAACATTATTTTTTTAAAAAGCAATACTACTTCATGTATTTTTAAGAAGGAAGAAGAAGAAAAGAATGAGAGGAAAAGGAAAAAGAAGAGGAAGAAAGGAGAAGAAGAGGGATAGGAAGAAGAGGAGAAATAAATAAGAAGAAAAAAAAGAAGAAAAAAAAGGAGAAGAAGAAAGAATGAGAAGAAGAAAAGTTCTTCTTCTCCTCTATTCTTTCTTCTTCTCCTCTTTTTTCTTCTTTTTTCTTCTTCTTCTTCCTTCTTCTTCTTCCTCTTTTCTTCCTTTTCCTTATTTTCCTTTCTCGAGGATAAGAAGAAAAGAAGAGGAGAAGAAGAAAGAAAGGAATAGAGGAGAAAGAAGAAACTTTGACACGAGGGAGGGGGGTACCGATACCCCTCCCGATAACATTATTTTCCCATGTATATGTATGTTGCGTCATTGTCGATATAACGAGGGTGTCGAGGATCGCCGAGGGTCGAGGGTCGGGAACTAGGGTAGAGGGTCGAGGGTCGTTAAGGGGTCAAGGGTCGAAGGTTTCAGGTCGAGGTTCCTATAGTGTCAAAGTATTGAAGAAATCCATGGCTTCATCATAAGCGGAGTAACCATGGCATGATGGTGCGAAGTCCTCAAAGTTATTTCGGAATGGAGTTCCGGATAGGATAATTTGCCTTTTGTGCGAATCTCAGCAAAGGCCTTTCAAATAACGATATTCGGAAGGTTTTGCTGAACTTTGTACCAAAAGCTAATTATCCTATCTGGACTCCGCTCCAAAATAACTTTGGAGAGCTTCGCACCATAATGCACCTGTTATTTTCGCCTAATGATGAAGACATGGTTTTGTTGAACTTTGCCACTAGGCAACCTCCCGACCCTCGGCGATCTTCGACCCTTGACCCTCGACCGCTCGGCGATCCACGACCCTCTACCCTACCGCGGGCGTCGATGCCCACGTCACTTGTGGGACATACATGTACTGTTCAACGCCGACCCCCTCCCGATAGCTTCAACACGTGGGGGGGGGGGGTCGATATTACCCCCTCCTAGCTTGAAGCTGTAACGCCCAGGACACACCCGCCGGTGGTCGTTACTCCTGGCGGGATCTAGACTGGCCCCACAGATCAATACTAGTCTTTTCTGCGCACTTCGATGCGGCTATATCTCCCACGTGCCGAAGCACGACTTAGAGGCATAACCGCATTGAAAGCAATGTCGCAAGTGAGGTAATCTTCACACAATCCATGTAATACATAAAGGAAAGAGATACATAGTTGTCTTACAATCGCCACTTCACACAATACATGAGTAAAACATTACATCATACAGATACAATCAAGGTCCGACTACGGAACCAAAATAAAAGAAGACTACCCCAAATGCTACACGGATCCCGATCGTCCCAACTGGGCTCCACTCTTGATCAACTGAAACAAAACAACACAATGAACAAGATCTTCATCGAGCTCCTCCTTGAGCTCGGATCGCCACCTGCACGGTTTCATCGGCACTGCAAACTGGTTTTGAAGTATCGTGAGTCACAGGACTCAGCAATCTCACACCATGAGATCAAGACTATTTAAGCTTAGAGGTAGGACAGGGTAGTGAGGTGGAGCTGCAGCAAGCGACTAGCATATATGGTGGCTACATTCGCAAAAGAGAGCGAGAAGAGAAGCAAGGCACGGTCGTGAAGCTAGTAGCGATCAAGAAGTGATCCTGAAACTACTTACGTCAAACATAACTCCAACACCTGATTACAAGTTGGTAATCAGAGCCTTCCCCGACTTAGGAGCCCCCTACTTGATTGTTTACTGGCGTTGTTGAGTCTAGAACGGAAAATGTTTTGAGTCTTAGGATTATATATATCGGAGAGTAGGATTCTTTTTACTCCTCAATCCCTTCGTCGCTCTGGTGAGGTATCCTGACGTAGAGTTTTGACTCTTTCCTCTCCTCAAATTTCACTAAATTTTTTTTAGGATCACGCGGGTATCTTGGAATCGTTCCGATGGTTTTGTGACGAGAACATTGTTCTTGGTGCCTCGACATTTAGGGGTTGTGGCAGTGTCCCGGGAGTTGAGCTCGAGGTGTTGTCGCCACAATTTTATCGTTGCAGATTCGAATACCGAGCTTTGCCGACATCAAAAATCTCTTTTATGCAGTTGTTGGTGAGATAACCACGATAACCCAGTACTGGGGCGAGCTCGAGAGTATTGCCATGACTCGTATAACGGATGCTTTTCGAAGGTCGAGGTACACGATTTCCGAAGGTTTCTTGGTTATGTGTTGAAGGATGGATACAGCTGGATCTAGGTATTGTTAGTTTGGGTGATATATCTTGTGTCCCCTGTATCCCCAACACCTGATTGCATAACTAGAAAGTTTCGGGAGTTTATAGGTGGGAATTCAAGTAGCTCCTAGAATATCTTTCCGACAGATGCATGATATGGGATTGGGTAAATCTCTATCATATGTATTTGTTCCGGCTTATTCTGCAAGCCAAATCCTTTGTTTTTGTTCCGTTTTGTGGTATTCGAGTTGCTTCAATGTCAAGTGTTGATTCCATACCTTTCCTAAATGGTGTTCTCATATTTCTATGTGAATACTAATCCTTCTTGATCATCGAGGTCGTCATGTTAATTCTTTTCCCAACCGGTGTGCTTCTCTTCAAGTGGATCCGATCATTTTCAACATCTGCGAGATCAATTCTAAGTTTTCTCAACGGTGCTTGCTTCATCCGTCCCAGGTTGTCTTTGTTTTCCCCACCCTCCCACCCTTTTTCTTCAAGGACTCAGATTTCTTAATCAAGTATCCATTTTATTGAGTGAAGTTTCTTCATTCTTTTCCTTTAGTGTTTTATCCGGTGATTTCTCATGAAGACGCTAAGGAAGCTTCAACCTTATCATTTTTCCATTCTAATTTTCTTCTCCGGTGGACTCAAGTCAAGTTTTCGGTGTTGATCATATTCCCTTCCTCGTTTCAAATGGTTTTCTCATACCGGTGCACCTCATAATCTTTTAGTTCTTGTTATTCAATTGTTCCGGAGTGTTGAAGATATCTCAGAAGATTCAAGTTTCCATTCTCAATTCACTCAAGTTCTTTTGAGGATGCTATCTCATTCAAGCCATTTAATTCAACCGGTGCAATCTCTCTTTTCAAGCAATCGTTCAACAGTGGTTCTTTCGAGTGGGCCCTAACCCACAGGTCTTTTTCCAGGATCTTACCTGACTCTGCAAATTCTTTCCGAAGTTATTCTCAAATTCTTTTCAAGTGTGACGTAAGAATGGGTTTTCATCAGTCATATGCCTTTGTCCAAGATCTTCCAAATTCTTTTCACCATGGGTTCAACCTTTCTAATTTTCATTCCGGAGTGCCTAAACAATTCATGGTGGTGTTTCTCTTCGTCATTCTCAACATTTGAAGACCGAAGAAGAGTTTCTCTTTAATCTTGCTCCATTCTCTTCAAGATTCATGGTTCTAGCTTCGTGCCATCCTCATAATTTTTTTGATTGTGAGAATTCTTTTCACCCATCCGGAGCAATTTAGGAGTCTTTTCAGTTTGATTCTTCTGAGCCCATCATCTCAGAATTATTCATTCCAGCTTTCAGCTCTTGTTCTCCAAATCTTACTGGTGCATCGTTCAAGTATTCTCTAGTCAGCTTGTCATCTCTTCAATCTCTTATATCTAAATTCTCTCAAGTATCTTCGTTCATTTCTAATTCTTTACGGCGATTCGTTCTTTTTCTTCGTTCTTTTTCAATTCTTACGGTGGTTCGTTCAAGAGTGCTCTTCCTTCGTTATCATATAGATTCATTCGTTCTTTCCAATCCTATCGGCGGATCGTTGAAGACCTTCCCAAGTTGAGCAATATCTCTCTTCAATCCTTTCTACGAGAATAAGTAATATGCCTAATCCATTGCTTGTCATCAATTTAATTGGTGAAGGATCAACATAATGTAATTCTTATTCTTGTTTCATCGAGTAAATTCAATTCCTTATTCCGGAGGTTCATCAAAATTCTTGATTTCAGTTGTTCATCTTTTCTTTTCCTGGAGTTCCAAGCTCTCATCATCACGAAGTTTCATCTTATCACTGCAAGGCTTCACCTTGTGTTGTCAACTTCTCTTTCTTTCTATCATCCTTTTGTTTACCGGAGTTCTTCATGGAGAATCTACATGGTGCTTCGTCAAGGATTCTTTTCATTCTTCATTTGTTCTTCAAGATTTTTCTCGAAGTTAAGATCCGTCAAGCAATACTCAAAAATTAAACATGGTGTTCAACACATGTTTTGTTTTGAGGAGTTCAAGTATGCTTCTTCTTGCATTTCGAAGTGCAATTCTTTCTACTTTATCTCTTGAGATGGTGTTATGTCACTCTTGGCAATTTCTCTTTGTGTTTCATGATTCACATGTTGTCAAGAATGAGATATTTTAAATCCACCAATCTCTTCGTTGGAGTCATCTTGTGTCATGTTTCACCTAAATCCTTCCCTATGGAATGTTGCTATTATGGTGCTTATCAATGATCCAAGTTTTCCTCCTATCCTCTCAATGAAAGAAGTTTTCATCTCCGTGTTGCTCTTAATCCAATCAATTGTTTCCGTTAGTGGCGGGTTTTCACCTCATAATTTTGAGATGTGTTCCATAAGCCCACAACAAGTTTATTCTTTTCATTGTTGAATTTTCAACAACTCCGTTCTAGCCTTCCTCGTAAGGATGTTTCTTTCAAATTCATTTGTGGTAGAAGTTGTCATTTTCTTCTCCATTCCTTTATTCCAATGATCTATCTTCAATTTTTCTTCCGGAGGCATTGTGATGTTGCTCTCTTCGACCCATCATCTTCTTTTGTCAAGACCATGTCCTTTTCCTTGCTTATCGATTTAACCGGAGTGTTGTGTCTATCGTTCCTCTTTTAACCGGAGTCTCATCCAGGTGCTTTCATTTTGCCAAGTTCATGATTCTAATTCCTTCCATTTTCAGTCGAAGTGCTGCCCAAATTATATCATTCTTATTCCTTCCTATCTTGTTTTAACCGGAGTGGTTTCAATATCTATCTTATCACTAAAGCTCTTGGTTCTCGTCGTATCCCTTGTTCCTCTTTTCTAACGGAGTGTTTTCGACTTTGTTCATCTTCGTTGTTTTCTTTCTTTCATTTTGCTCAACATCTCAAGGTTCGTGGGTTCACTCGTTCGTCAAAGAAGCAACTTAGTTTTACCTCTTTCTTCTTCCGTTTTTCTATCCGGTGCCATCCTAGATCTCGGGACGAGATCCTCTCGTAGTGGTGGAGTGTTGTGACGCCCCCAGACCGACGCTCCAGAAGACTTCCATATATTCCGGATTTCGCCGTGTGTTTCATTTGTGCCTGCCCTTTTATTTTTGCATTGCATCATGTCATCATGCCATCATGTCATTTAATTTTTTTTAAAACTCATCTAAATAAATCGTATGGATTTTCGGTCCATTCAAATCGAGGGATATTCACAATGGTGATTTCTCTTTATAACATATCCTCCCAATATTTAGGGAGCTATATTAAACCATTCCATAACACATTTGCGCGGTTCTTCAAATTTCCTTTTTATCCAACTCAACTTCTTTTCTTCCTTTGGTGCCTTTTTAGTAAAATTGAGTTGCAATTTTACTTTATCCACAAATGTTCCAAATCAGCCCATAAATCACATCTACTGTGTAGGGCCATCTCCTATAATTTCAACCCATTTGGAGTTCATTCGAATGGGTTTCGAAATTCAAACATGTCGAGTTAAATTCAACATGTGTGGATTTTACATTCTCTAAAAATCCTCGGGCCATTTTTGTTAAATTCCTCATATTTTTATGAGTCCGGGAAAATTGTCCGCATGCGCAAACTCTTTCCCTAACCTTCTCTTCTTTTCTTATCTCTAATTCTTTTCTGCTAGAAAATATAAGAGAGAGAGAAGAGAGAGGTAAGCCCAGCCATGCCTCTGGCCATTTCCTCTCCACCGGCCTCTCTAAGCCGGCCCAAGGCCCACCTAAACCCTTCCTAACCCTAGCCCCTCGCTCAGCCCGATCCCCATCTCCCTCGATCCCCTCCTGCTTCCCTCGCGCCGCCACTCTTCTCGTTCTCCATGCCCAACTCCATCCCCGCAGCCCTCCTCGCTCGACCCCAACACCAGCGCCGCCACCCCTCGTCCTTCCCGATCCCCTCGTTTTCCCCATCTCTCCCTATCGTCCCTCCGCGCGCCTCCACTCACACACACGCATGCATCGAGCCAGGAAAGGAGCTCCTTCGCTCGCACCTCCCGGCCAGCCGTGTTCTCCATGGCGCTGCCTTACTGCTCCATTCAGCGCCCAAGCCTCCTCCTCTCGCTTCGCCCCTCCTCTGCTCCCTTAGCCATGGCGCCTGCTGTCCCTTGCCTCGCCTGCATGGCAACCAGCAGTAGGTCGCCGCTCCGCCGTCCGTGAGCGCCTGCAGCTCGCGTCTCCACCCGTCGTCGCCGCCTCTTGCCTCCATCTACGCTGTGGACATGGTGCCAAGACCAGCAGCTCTGTCCGCCTTCATGCGCCTCACCACTGCTTGCTCTCGTCATGAAAGTGCCTCGTCGAGTCCATGGTTTGCCTGGGCCGACCATTCCCTTCGCATGCACGACCGACCGACCTCGTCTCCTCCTGCCCCTGCTGCTGCCTCCGGGCACCTTCGATGCATATATCGTGGTCAGCACCTTCGTCAAATTGCCTCGGTCACCTTGAAGTGGCACGGCAAGTGCAGTGTTGACCCTTGAAGACCCGTGCCCCCTGTGCCATTCCGCTGCTGCACTAGAACCTACCAAGTACCCCGATGATCATCATGGAGTACGACTACTTGACAACCTTGGTCGGCTACCTCCACATCAAGTCAAGTTCCCCTACGACCGTGTACGACTACGGGGATACCACCAAGTACCCCTTCGGATCACCAAGTTCGACTACCATCGTCGTGAACCGCTTCCGAAACGTGTACCACTACCGAAGACCCCGTGGACTCAAGTTCCTTGTGGTGACCCCAAACATCTACGGATCATGAACAACTACTTCATCTACGGTCCGTGTACCACTACTTCCTTCGACTAACGCGTTCCACTCCGAATGCACGCTTCGAAGGTATAACCCCGAGACGACCGCCGTGAACGAATGCATATGTTGTATGAGATGCCCGTTTGCACCGTGTCCGAAATTGTCGCTCGCTTGTTCCTCCCCGTTGCCATGCCATCGTCTCGTGGGAACCCGGTAACCGGGAACACCCCACCATCTTGCTCAACTCGCTTCCGTCACACTTTCTTTTGCACCGATATCCCCATGAGCTACCGGAACCGAAATGTTGCCATGGCACCATTTTCGTTTCGCCGCCGTGGCACCCTTTTTGTTCCGTCATGGTGACCAAATGCTTCATAACATGCTCATGTCAACATTTTCATAAATACTGCCTAAAACTTGCACGTGTCATCCGCATCATGATAACAACATTTAAATGTTTATAATTGTTGTTTGCATTATTTTGCATAATTGCCATGCTAAAATGATTTATTTCATAACTAAATAACCGTAGCTCGGATTTAAATAAATTATATATGTAAATGGGGTAGAAAAATGCCTAGTTTGACATGGTGACATTAATTTGCATGTTTAACAACTCTAAAATTATGTTTAGGGCAGATCAGTTCCAAATCTAAAATATGCATATGGGGTTTTACCGGAATTGTTGTTCGTTGTTTCCGGCCGCATTTAAAAATTGCCTAGATAGGTAGTTTTATTATGCTTCACCTCTTGCCATGTTAACAACATTTAATCTGGACATGCATCATACTTGAGTGTGCATCATGCCATGTTTATGATTGTGTGTTTACTATGTTGTTTGCTTCTTTCTGGTTTGCTTCTCGCTTAGCTTCGGTTTCGTTCCGGAGTTGTGAGGATTCGTTCGTCTACATCCTTTTGTCTTCTTCATGGACTCGTTCTTCTTCCTTGCGGGATTTTCAGGCAAGATGACCATACCCTCGAAATCACTTCTATCTTTGCTTGCTAGATGATCGCTCTTTTGCTATGCCTATGCTACGATGCCTACCACTTGCTATATCATGTCTCCCATATTGCCATGTCAAGCCTCTAACCATCCTTTCCTAGCAAACCGTTGTTTGGCTATGTTACCGCTTTGCTCAGCCCCTCTTATAGCGTTGTTAGTTGCAGGTGAAGATGAAGTTTGTTCCTTGTTGGAACATGGAGATGTTGTTCCTTGTTGGAACATGTTTACTTGTTGGGATATCACAATATATCTTATTTAATTAATGCATCTATATACTTGGTAAAGGGTGGAAGGCTCGGCCTTATGCCTGGTGTTTTGTTCCACTCTTGCCACCCTAGTTTCCGTCATATCGGTATTATGTTCCCGGATTTTGCGTCCCTAACGCGGTTGGGTGATTTATGGGACCCCTTGACAGTTCGCTTTGAATAAGACTCCTCCAAGAAGGCCCAACATTGGTTTTAACATTTGCCACCTAAGCCTTTTTTCCTTGGGTTCTGCAGACTCAAGGGTCATCTTTATTTTAACCCCCGGACCAGTGCTCCTTCGAGTGCTGGCCAAACGAGTAGATCTGGGGCCACCACGGGAAACTCGAGGCTTGGTTTTACTTGTAGGATGTCTCATCCGGATGTGCCTCGAGAACGAGATATGTGCAGCTCCTATCGGGATTTGTCGGCACAATCGGGCGGCTTTGCTGGTCTTGTTTTATTGTCTGTCGAAATGTCTTGTAGTCCGGGATTCGAGACTGATCGGGTCTTCCGGTAGAAGGAATATCCTTCGTTGATCGCGAGAGCTTATCATGGGCTAAGTTGGGACACCCCGCAGGTATTATCTTTCAAAGCCGTGCCCGCGGTTATGAGGCGATGGGAATTTGTTAATGTCGGTTGTAGAAAACCCGAAGTTGACCTTAATTAAAATACAACAACGCGTGTGTAACCGTGATGGTCTCTTCTCGGCGGAGTCCTGGAAGTGAACACGGTGTTGGAGTTATGTTTGACGTAAGTAGTTTCAGGATCACTTCTTGATCGCTACTAGCTTCACGACCGTGCCTTGCTTCTCTTCTCGCTCTCTTTTGCGAATGTAGCCACCATATATGCTAGTCGCTGCTGCAGCTCCACCTCACTACCCTGTCCTACCTCTAAGCTTAAATAGTCTTGATCTCGCGGGTGTGAGATTGATGAGTCCCGTGACTCATGATACTTCCAAAACCAGTTTGCGGTGCCGATGAAACCGTGCGGTGGACGATCCGAGCTCAAGGAGGAGCTCGATGAAGATCTTGTTCATTGTGTTGTTTTGTTTCAGTTGATCGAGAGTGGAGCCCAGTTGGGACGATCGGGATCTGTGTAGCATTTGGGGTAGTCTTCTTTTATTTTGGTTCCGTAGTCGGACCTTGATTGTATCTGTATGATGTAATGTTTTACTCATGTATTGTGTGAAGTGGCGATTGTAAGCCAACTATGTATCTCTTTCCTTTATGTATTACATGGGTTGTGTGAAGATTACCTCACTTGCCACATTGCTTTCAATGCGGTTATGCCTCTAAGTCGTGCTTCGACACGTGGGAGATATAGCCGCATCGAGGGCGTTACAGAAGCGTTCTCGAGGCCACCCCCTAACCCTTGAAGCATTGTCGAGGCCACCCCAAACCCTAGAGAAGCAGCGTCGAGGCCACTAATATGATTCCTTATTGTGATTAGCTAGCTAGTTCTATGTTTGCCACTAATATATCCATATCTGTCATGTTTGAATAATAATTTCCATGTTGTAAATATTTGTAGAAACTATGGACACCCCCCGAGACGAAGCACAAGAAGCGTTGTTGAGGGACATAATCGCACAAGGAAGTGATGCCGTCGCGCTCGTTGATGTTTCTCAACGACAACGATGGTCCGGAAGGAGAGGGTGAAGAAGCAGGTGGCTATGATTTACATGGTCCGATGACCCAATGCCGTGCAAGAAGGAGAGGGTGAAGAAGTAGATCGTGAGGACGGCTCGGTGATCACCAAACCGAGTCCGCCGGTATATATATTAGTTAAGCTGTCTTGACTAGCTCTCGCCTTTGTTTTGGTATGTACACATATTAATTAACTCTCGCCTTTGTTCTTTTTCTAGCCCTCCGGATCGAGCACAACTTCGGTAAAGAGACGAGGCCCAAGAAAAAGTTGAGCTCGGATGAAAAGTTTGAGATCATACAAATCATACTGACGGCCAACCGATTGAACCCTACCGGACAAAGAAGGCATTTGTTGCTCGGTGCGGGGTTCGGTTAGGGACAAGATCCCGATCAGCATCCACCAATGGTATAAGCCTAAGAACGAAGACCCCGAGGTGTCTTGTGTCAATGATATGCGAAAAATGATCTTTGACCGAGCTGAAGTCAAATTTTACCCTACCACTAGAGGATGATCCGGAGAAGCCAGTAATAGAGCCATTAATCAAGTCTTTTGCTCTTAATAAGATGGCAGAACTATTCAGGAATTGGAAGAAAGAACTCAATACGTATGTCGAAAAAATGAGACACCAGAATTCAAGGGCAAATATGAGAAGATCGAGATGATTGGCCCGCATTTGTGGCCTACAAGACATCGAAAAGAGTTAAAAGATGTCGGCGACAAACAAGAGAAATGCTGCGAAGAAGAAGCTTCACCATCGCACGGGTCGGTGGCTACCTCGTAGTCGGCCTAAATGGGCCAAGGCTGAGAATGATCCGCTTGATAAAGGGATCAAACAGAGACAATGAACTGGCGGACCGTTGCGGACTTGGTTCTTCGGGCGGCGGATCCTTGGACCCTCTAACAGGAAGTGCATTTGGACGGACGAACAATTGGACATACCACCAAGAGGCTTCACATTATATCGAAGCAGCGCAGCAAGGGAAGTTCGCTCGAGCACGGGGAGAAGGACGAGCTCACAATGGCCCTCGGGAATCTCGAGCACCACGGACGGACACGAGGCACGCCAGCTCCTTTTCGTGGAAGGCTGGATTTCGGACGCAGGGGTTACAAAACCGATGAGAGGAGGAAGAAACTAGAGCAGAGCCTAATGCAAAGCGCTGCACGAAAGGGTAATGGGGCTAGAGGAACGATAAGAGGAACGAGAAGCAGCAGATCACAACAAACGACCCGCCAAGCTTCCCCGGTTACCCCGCCATCTCGGTGGAGAAGCAGCGTGGCTTCCACCGAGCTGCTTCAGCCAGAGCAGCATGCCTTGACGGCTCCTGCCAGCTATCCCGTGGATGCTATCACGACGCTGAACATTGCCACCTTACGGCGCAATGGAGCAATTTGAAGGTCAAGGCGATCGTTGGCTCTGTTTATCCTACTAAACCCTACTCAACTTTTCACCGCCGCCGATTCCGAAGGATATGCTAAGGTGATGGTCGATGAAATAACGGAGGGATTTGAGGACCTCGGCTTGACCACCCTACCGGTGAAGGGAGTATCGGCTGGGTTCTGCTCAAGACTCCATGCCTATGGCGGAAGGATCTCATCAACCTTCCGAACTGGGCGCCTCCGCCTCCTCCTCCTCCTCCGCAAGTCGGGGCACTCCGCCTCCTCCACCGCCTCCTCCTCCGTGAGTGACGATCAGGAACTCGGCGGCTCCTTCTCCGCGCGTGGCGGCACTCCGCCTCCTTCTCCGCTTTGCTGCCGGCGCCGAGCAGCCAGCCTCCTCCTTCTCCGCCTCGTCGGCAAGGGCGGAAGAGACCCGCCGCCGCCCGGCTGCTCCGGCGTCGTAGTCCTTCTCCTCCGCCTCGTAAGCAAGGAAAGAAGACATCCGCTCCGTCGCTCTGCGGCGTGTAGCAAGACAGCCAAAGGCGGGGAGGAGATCTGATTCAGTCCTTCTCTAAAGACTCAGAGAAGTTACCGAAGATCGTAGACCGAAGTGGATGACTGGTTTCAAGGGTTGAAAGCAAAGAGACATCCACCTCCGGAGGAGAAGGTAGATCCGGTCAAAGCGAAGCGCACTTGCTGCCCCGACAAAACCACCCAAGTCTCCGCGAAAGGCAACTATGAGCGCATTATTGGAAAGGCATTTGCCGAAGCGGAGAGGTCGGGAAGTACTGTCGATGATCAAAGGATGAAAGAACGACGAGCTGGAAACAAATTGCCTAGCTCGGCGAACAAGCAAGCAATCGTGCCCCCGCTCAAGGTGCTGCTAGCGACATCGTCGATCCGAGGATGGTGCCGGTTATGGCAATCCTGCAGATTACCTGCCTTGACGATGTACATTATGATTTCTTGGAGGTGCAGATACAAAGATACGAGTACGGGAAGCCTCTCGTCAAAGATGAAAGCTCTCTATCAACGATGATGCGAAGATTGCATGATTGGTACATGAAAACCTGCAAAGAGTCCGAGGGAGGAGTACTTTGTATGTGAGAGTTAAAGGAGCATGACCTCCTTGGAATTGAACTGTTGCCTATTCCATTTGAGGAGTTCTATCAGTTTTTCAATCAATTGACCCTCGATAAAGCAACGGTCACCTGCTATCGTCGTAAGTAGTACTACTTCATCATTAAGTATCTCTATATAACTCAGCTCTTCCATTGCATGTATTTATAAATATCCTCACTATATTATGCAGATTGAAGATCGCGAAATGAAGAAAAGATAAGTGGGTGATATTGGGTTCATTAACACATATCTCATAGATGCAAATGAGGTTAAATATCGTGCGGAGAAACCGAGGCCAACTTACTACGATCGTTGGAAATAAATGAACACAAAATATAATACTCTTTCCTTACAACTACAAGTGAGTGTTACTGCCTTGTGGCATATTCGGTTTCCCTTATTAGTCCAGGTTATAGTAATGTAATTGATGAGTTATGCATGCGTTCGCAGGTTCCACTATATTCTCCTAGAGATTAAGCTTGAGCAGGGAGTAGTAACTGTCTTAGACTCGAGACGAAAAGATCCCAAGGAGTATGCGGACATGACTGAAATGCTCGAGAAGTAAGTTAAATCGATCATTATCCACCATATCAACAACTTTGTTCATTTTTGATATCAAGTAATTGTTTTCTTTGTATGGCAGGGCTTGGGGAAAATTCACCAAAAAAGCTCCGGGACTACCGAAGAAGCTGCAATTTAGACACCCGAAAGTAAGTACTATATAGTAGCATATTCCACGCAGATCTCCTAGTGATTCAAGCGCTAGTTTCATCAATACCATTTAGCATGCTTGCTAATTATCAGTTTGATTGACCTCTGTTTCTTGTAAAGTGGTTGTGTCAGAACAAGGAATGATTTCTGTGGATACTACGTTTATGAGTCCATCCGCCACACGACTGTGAGAGGGCTACTCCGACAAACAATATGGCGTAAATAAAATATTCACAATTTTATTTTATTACCATCATTTGTGTTGAGTTTCATTCATATATATATATATATATATATATATATATATATATATATATATATATATATATATATATATATATATATATATATATATATGTATTGACCCTTTCTTAAAATTAGATGTTTCGAAGCGGGATGAACTCCTAGCACCAGATCGCATGCGAGCAATTCAAGAGGAATTGGCGGCATTCTTTCTTGACCACGTGATCGTGAAGACGGAGAATACTATGTGGACCACGCGTCCGTATGTTAGGAGATTATATATTTGTAAAAGATAATTATTGTATATATGTAGCGGTAGTGTCGGATAGATATCGAGAACTTGTTGTTCGACCAATCTCGGAGAAGGAGAGGTGGTCGATATCACTTCTCTCAGATGCATATATGTTCATGACGATCTTACATTTGCTTAATTACTAGCTAGCTAGCGTGTCTAGCTAGTCCTCTCTATATATGTATGTATAAGACGTAGCGTCGACCAAGCACGGACAAAAGAGAGGACACTTTTCTCTATTAATTAGCCACCACCTCTGCTGTGATCCACAACCGTGAGAAAGATTTGCTAGCTAGTTCACTTTGATTTCACTTTGGTGTGATAACGCATCAATCAATCAAGACAACTAAATTGAGTAGATCAAACTCATTCCCAACTCACCCATCTAGACATGTGAGACCTGGAGGAGAGAGCTTCAAGGCTTAACTACGAACTTATTAAGACATACAAGGAGATAAGGGCAGCCACGTACTACTACGACCCATGCATCTCCAACATCGACTACGACGAGGGACACGTCATGGTGCTCCACCGCATCATGATGACCCACGGCCTCGACGCCTCTGACGGTCTCCTCAAAGACATGAGTCGCCTCCTCACCAGGCCGGCCAGGCCGGAGGAGCCGCTTGTGTTTCACGACCAGAAATATGTCGACCTCCTCTGCAACCTCAACCCGGCGGGTATATCAGCGACGACGATCTCCAGTGAACAGCCGAGGAGCATGGCATCGGCACCATGCGCCGCCAGGACGGCGCCTGCTCGAACGACAACCCTGTCATCGACAGCCTCCTAGGGTAATGCCTGACCTACGCCGGCGGGTCGCTGGCCGTGGCGTGCGCGCTCGGCGGTGGCGACTAAATTGGTCCGGCGGCATGCACCATGCATGCCCTGGCCACGCCAACAGCTTCAGCTATGTCAACGACATCGTTCTCGCCATCAACCAACTCCTCGCCCGCTTCCGGCGCGTGCTGCACATGGACATCGACGCGCACCATGGGGACACAACCCAACCTTGGTGCTCGTGTTGCCGCTGGCCAGGGTCTGGACGCGGGAGCTACCGCCGATAGCGGGCCTGACTCGTGCAGGCGGCCCTTGTCTTCGGCAACGCCCTCCTCTCTCGAGCTGCGGTGGCAGCTCCGTCGTGACGGTTGTTGAGGTACCTATCATGAGACATCCAGCAAGTCAAGGTGTTTGCATGCAGATTCGATCAAGAGGAAGACCAATGAGATCCAACGTTGTATGGCTGCCTCACAAGTCGCTGCCATCGTAGCAAGCTGCCGCACCAGCCGCGAGATCTCTCGAGACCACGCCCAGATCCGCCAGTTTTCCTCTCACCGCCACCGTGCCTCGCACCGCCGGAGGAACGGGGGAACGGGCAGGCGGCCGGCGGTGGCGGTGGCGGCGCGCGGCGGAGGGGCGTGGGCCGGCTGTGGCAACGCGTGGTGTGGGAAACGGCACGCTGGAGCGTGGAAGGGGTGGCGGCGCGCTGGTAAGGTAGTCAAGCGCGGCACTGTCCGGAATCGGTCGACCGTGGAAAGCAATGGCAGGTGAGAGAGATCGAAAGAGACAGAGCTGAGGGGGAAAAGCAGCGGCGGATCGACTTTTTAGTTCCCCACTCGTGTTCATGCTGGAGACGAACCGCTCCTTCGTGAGCGAGACAGACGGCCACGTATTTTTTTTCTGTTCCAGGTTGACTCCCATAGGGACTGCGGGTTGAACAGAAAAAAAATAGCAGGGGCTTTTTCGCAAAAATGCGACTACAGTGAACCCGGAGAGCCAATCCGTGCTTTATTATTAGGGAGAGACTAGCACAAAAGCCCGTGCGTTGCAACAGGAGAAAGAAAACTCTCTCTAACCCAATGAGGCTTCTTTCGTCCATGTCTTGTATTTTTAACATGACATCTATGTCAACATGATAGCCCGCCCGTATTGCCACTTATCCTTCATTAAGCCCTTACAACGATGCTTGTGTTGTTTACCTGATCAAAGCATGTTGGAACGCAATCAATTTCAACGTGATGAGGTCAACCACCACATGACACACTTTTCATTGAAAAGCTCAAGGAAATGTTTATAAGTAATAATCGCGTCAAGCTAGATATGAGGGCCGCCCTCTGTGAGCTAGTCCTGCACCTAGATCATGGTCGGTCAATGTATAGTCTGCAGAAAATCAAATAATTTAAGAATATATTGTATACGAAGCACACATAATAAATTAAACAAATGCCTTGTGGGAGATAATCATAAACTTTGATCTCTTTATGTGAATCTGGTTCCTTAACATCATGTAATGGAAAAACAGGCGATCTAGGTGATGGTAATGTATCATGATTCATCTGATTATCTGATTCCGGCACAATTGATTCAAAACACTCTGAACCTGGAGAAGATGTTGACATAGTTGGTGACATAGGTAATGGCTCCAGAACACCTGATTCGGAAATTTTTGCCTTTTTGGAAGGTCGGTTATCAAAATCCTCTACAATGTTCACTTCAACGAAGTCATCTAATTTCTGCAGTCACAACAAAAATAACATGTAAACCTCCAACTGTTAGTACATCATGGTGAGTTTACAGTTGGATGTTATTGCATAAACTGGATTTATGCAAGCTCAGAATCAATAAGGTTAATACAAAGAAGCCATATTTATCTGGGTTAAGAGTTGGCCATTCAGAAGGTCAATACAGAGGCGCCAATCAACAAGGTAACTAATTTTCTAGCTGGGCTGAACGAGTGTAAATGTTAGCAGAGATGAGATCACCTAACGCGGTGTTGCTACATAGCTAACAGCTCAAGACCAACATCACTGAATTATTTTTCATGAAAGAAGAACATCACTAATTTACTGAATCATTTGTCCTGAAAGAAGAACATCACTTGTCCTGAAAGAAGAATATGCCTGATTAACTAACTGACTGAATTTACTTGAGCACACTTGCTGCCGCTGCTCTAAAAAGGCCCCTAGTCAACATATTAACATCATAGGCAATGTTTCTGAATGGCTCAAAATATTCACTGTCAAATTTTTTAGTATACTGTCAACTGAAAATAACTGCCTGAAGCTGACACTCTTTTTCAGTTTTGACGGCAAAATAACAGGAACAAAGGTCCCAGTCTGAATATATCACTGAATTTGTTCATTCAGATGCCCAGCCCCATATCACTGAATAACTAAAAAGAAAAGAAAAAGCTCCTACATAGCATAATCAGAGGCAGGGGACAGAAACAACATCTAAAACAGGGAATTGCATCCAATCAATATCAAGGGGATATATACCTCTGTTGTAGCCTCCGGCAGCGACATTGGATGGTTGGACGGACGTTCTTGTTCCTCCGGCGAACTCTGCGCTTCTTCCTCCGGCGAACTCGGCGGCGACATGGATGTTTCGACGAAGATTGCAATTTCGACGGGATTTGATTTGATTTGATGGAGCTTCTGGTCCGAGGACCCTTCCTTCTTATAGTAGGCAACTCAAATCCGGCTCGGGAAATCCATCGATTGGTGTTGGAGAAGAACATGTATTTGCTGTTGGAGAAGAACATGTATTTGCTGTTGGAGAAGAACACGGAGTCCAATCACGACACGGGAGCAGCAACTCTGCCGCCGCTGGCAGCTTGCGACGCCCTGGGCACCAACTTGCAGCAGGTGGTGGAGGTTGAGGGAGGCGGCGACCGCACGCAGGAGGCGGAGCTCGCCGTGGGGGCAGGCGAGAGCGAGCGGCTGCACGCTGGGGGGAGGCGGAGCTCGACGCAGCGCGCGAACCTAGCCTTGGTGCGACGGCGGCCCGGCTGCTGTCCTCCCGTCCAACCCGCAGCACGTCGAGCCTCACCGGAGTTCCTCCATGACGCCGGTAGGAAGCCCCTATCCCGCAGTCTCTCTCTGCTTCCTTCCCATGTTCCCTCTCTGAATCTCTCTCTCCTTCCTTTCTTCAGTAAGCAGCTGCCACTGCCCTCCATGGAGCCCCGACGCCTCCGCCATGAACCCATCCATCCCTCCTGTGCGCGCTTCCCTGCAACTCCAGACGCCGCCCCCAGCTCTCTGCATCGAGCAGCAGTAGTTCGGGCAGAGGACGACGCCTCTGCTTCGACTGCTCGCCCCCTCTGCTTCGCGCTTGACTGCCAAGCCCCTCCCGTCCTCATCCCCGTGCAGCAAGACCACAACGGCCATGGTTGATGGCCTTCAGGGCGTCGCCGCGGAGCTTCTCCTGTCGCCTCCTGTCGCCGCTCGCCTCCGCTCGTCGGAGCCCCAAGCACTGCCGCTGTGGAGTGTCCCCCTCCCCGGCGACGCTCGATCCGGTGACCCCGGAGCTCTCCTCGCCGCCGGCCCCGCGGCACTGGTCGCCGTCGCGGCTGTCTTCCTCCTCCCTGGCCCCGCCTCCCGCCTCCCGTGTACGCAAGCTCCTCCCACTCTCTCCCCCCCGCATCAGCATCTGTCGCCCCCTTCGCCTTATCCATCATTGAGCGGCGCGGTGGAAAATAAGACGGCGTGGACGAATCGTTTTTCACTTATCCATGGACTGCGGGTTAAATACTAAAAAGCATAGGGACCTTTATGCAAAAAAGCCGCGACGGTAAACCCGGCAGATTCAATCCGTGCTTTATAGGGATAGATAGGGTGAGATAATAGATAGATGAACCAGTTAAGTTTTTTTTTTCTTCGATCGGTTAAGATTTTATGTTGTTATTTTTTGGATATGATTGGGGTTATACATGGAAAGATTGAAGTTTGATTTGTGATTTGTGAATTGCTGTATGTGACGGCCAAGGTAAGGAAAGTTCAGATTTGCAAGGAAAGAGTGGACGGCGAGGGCCGGTTTATTTGGGTACGTCATGAAAAAACCTTCTACTCCGTCCCATAATATAAGAACATTTTTGACACTAGTGTAGTGTTAAAAATGTTTTTATATTTTGGGACAGAGGGAGTAGTCTCTACTCCTAATATAGCAGTTGGTGAATAGTCTTTCGGTTTTTTTTCGCTGGTTTTTTATCGTCTATCCCCTCCTTCGCTGGTTTTTCTTCGTCTACCGCCCCGCCCACGTTACGTCACAGAACTAACGCAAAAAAAAAACGCCCGATCGATGCGTCGTGCCCAGATCGGATCTTCCGCCGCCGCAACCTCGCCGCCTCGATCCATCCTCGGCCCACGGACATCATTGCCTTTTTGCCGCCGATCCTAAGTTTCGCCTTCGTCGCTTCTTCAATGGACGGCGCCATGCCGTTTAGGAGTCGCCGCCGATCACGCACAGAACCGATTGCGCCGCGTTCCCTTGTGGACACCGCCGGGCTGATCGAGCTTCCAGTTCTCGGTAGGTATTACAACGGTTGCGCTTACAGTACATACTTTCAACAGATCCGCGCATTGGTTCTGTCTTACATCCATTGTTGAAATATCCACAAATTGATTCTGTCATACATGCATTGACATCCGACTTTCGCTCCTGGACACCCAGACGGGATGCACAATCTGCATGGCATTGATTTATTTCTTCAGTGTCTAGACAGCATAAGAGTTTTACTTGGTTAATCAAGTATTTAGACTTTGCAATCCAGTTCCTTTTAACATTACAATGCTTTCATTCATCAAACTGGAACCATTCAGTAATCACCATGATTTAGCACCCCCCAAAATACATCTGATCTAGCCAAACAGGATGAGAGGAGAATCCATTCCACATAGAAGAGCACTACAAGATGTACACACAACTGCATAGAGCGTACCTGAGATGCTCTCGACAGCTGCCATTGAGGTACAGTGCAGGCTGGTGGGCCGTCCTCGACTCATCCGTAACATAGCCTAACACCACAGCCGCGACATCTACCCAGCTTTCATGTGTGCCAAAAAACTGTGTAACAAATTAAAAATATGGTAAAGAGCCTGCAAATTGCTCGAGCTTTCTCATCAGTTTGTGACAAATGGGTGTCATTGTCATAAAACTCATCATTCATAAACTGTACCTTCAAATGTCTCACTGCTCCCTGAAAGTACATTGACCATCTTGTAATGGGTCTCACTGCTCCCTGAAAGTACGTTTGAATGCGTCAAAAAATATCAAGCCTATATATACAATTATATGTGAGTGTAACACCAGTATTTAAAGTAGCATGCATGCACATGACTGATTATGCAAGCACCACAAACAATAGATAAGAGTGAGTGTATCATCTTAGCATGGCGGCAATTTTAGTGTTTATTAATTATTTTCCTTTCTGATTTTGCTGTTTTTGAAGATTTAATGCGTAGATGCCGGTTAGGACACAAACCATTATGATGCATCAAGTTTTGGACTGAGAAATATGTGGAATGTTTGTCAAAATATAATGTTTGGCTATATTGTACTTTTTGAAATAGAATAGAAAGAACAAATGCATATATAACCAATCAGTTTATATATGCAAATACATAGTGAACAATGTCTTCTACATTCTAATTGAAATTTCTGCATATCAGGAAGAAAACAAGAATAAACTTGGCAAAAAGCATTTCATAGATTTTTAGTGTTTACAAAAAATGTGCTTACAGGTACGTATGGGGAATCCACAAAGCAAAGCAGCAGAAAGTATGACACCGACGGATGTACCTCCAGGTATATATTTGAAGGAAATATGCCCTAGAGGCAATAATAAAGTTATTATTTATTTCCTTATATCATGATAAATGTTTGTTATTCATGCTAGAATTGTATTAACCGGAAACATAATACATGTGTGAATATATAGACAAACAGTATGTCACTAGTATGCCTCTACTTGACTAGCTTGTTAATCAAAGATGGTTATGTTTCCTAACCATGAACAAGGGGTTGTTATTTGATTAACAAGGTCACATCATTAGTTGAATGATCTGATTGACATGACCCATTCCGTTAGCTTAACACTTGATCGTTTAGTATGTTAATGCTTTCTTCATGACCCATACATGTTCCTGTAACTATGAGATTATGCAACTCCCATTTACCGGAGGAACACTTTGGGTACTACCAAACGTCACAACGTAACTGGGTGATTATAAAGGAGTACTACAGGTGTCTCCAAAGGTACTTGTTGGGTTGGCGTATTTCGAGATTAGGTTTTGTCACTCCGATCGTCGGAGAGGTATCTCTAGGCCTTCTCGGTAATACACATCACCTAAGCCTTGGAAGCATTACAACTAATGAGTTAGTTGTGAGATGATGTATTACGGAACGAGTAAAGAGACTTACCGGTAACGAGATTGAACTAGGTATTGGATACCGACGATCGAATCTCGGGTAAGTAACATACCGATGACAAAGGGAACAACGTATGTCGTTATGCGGTTTGACCGATAAAGATCTTCGAGAATATGTAGGAACCAATATGGGCATCCAGGTTCCGCTATTGGTTATTGACCGAGAATGGTTCTAGGTCATGTCTACATAGTTCTCGAACCCGTAGGGTCCGCACGCTTAACGCTTCGATGACAGTTCATAATGAGTTTATAAGTATTGATGCACGAAGGTTGTTTGGAGTCCGGATGTGATCACGGACATGACGAGGAGTCTCGAAATGGTCGAGACATAAAGATTGATATATTGGAAGCCTACATTTGGACATCGGAAGTGTTAGGGTGAAATCGGGATTTTATCGGAGTACCGGAGGTTACGGAACCCCTGGAAGTCCATGGGCCTTAATGGGCCATGGGAGAAGAGGAAGGGCAGGCCAAGGTGGGCTGCGCGCCCCTCCCCTCTAGTCCGAATAGGACAAGGAAGGGGGGGCGCCTTCCCTCTTCCCCTCCTCCAATCCTAGTCCAACTAGAGAGGGGAGTCCTACTCGGTGGGAGTAGGACTCCTCCTTGCGCGCCCCCCTAGGGCCGCCACCTCCCCTTGGCTCCTTTATATCTGAGGCGGGGGCACCCCAAGACAAAAAAGTTGATCTACGGATCGTTCCTTAGCCGTGTCGGTGCCCCTCCACCATATTCCACTTGGTCATATCGTCGCGGAGCTTAGGCGAAGCCCCGCGCCGAGAAGTCATATCGTCGCGGAGCTTAGGCGAAGCTCTGCGTCGGTGGAGCATCAACATCGTCACCACGCCGTCGTGCTGACGGAACTCATCCCCGACACTTTGCTGGATCGGAGTCCGGGGATCGTCATCGAGCTGAACGTGTGCAGAACTCGGAGGTGCCGTACGTTCGGTGCTTGGATCGGTCGGATCGTGAAGACGTACGACTACATCAACCGCGTTGTTATAACGCTTCCGCTTTCGGTCTACGAGGGTACGTGGACGGACACTCTCCCCTCTCGTTGCTATGCCATCACCATGGTCTTGCGTGTTCGTAGGAAATTTTTGAAATTACTACGTTCCCCAACAAAGGGCATCCGAGCCTGGTTTTATGCGTTGATGTCATATGCACGAGTAGAACACAAGTGAGTTGTGGGCGATACAAGTCATACTGCCTACCAGCATGTCATACTTTGGTTCAGCGGTATTGTGAGATGAAGCGGCCCGGACCGACATTACGCGTACGCTTACGCGAGACTGGTTTCACCGCTCCGAGCACTCGTTGCTTAAAGGTGACCGGCGGGTGTCTGTCTCTCTCACTTTAGTTGAACCGAGTATGGCTACGCCCGGTCCTTGAGAAGGTTAAAACGGAGTCTATTTGACAAACTATCGTTGTGGTTTTGATGCGTAGGTAAGAACGGTTCTTGCTCAGCCCGTAGCAGCCACGTAAAACTTGCAACAACAAAGTAGAGGACGTCTAACTTGTTTTTGCAGGGCATGTTGTGATGTGATATGGTCAAGACGTGATGCTATATTTTATTGTATGAGATGATCATGTTTTGTAACCGAGTTATCGGCAATCGGCAGAGCCATATGGTTGTCGCTTATTGTATGAAATGCAACGCCATGTAATTGCTTTACTTTATCACTAAGGAGTAGCGATAGTCGAGAAGCAATAGTTGGCGAGACGACAACGACGCTACGATGAGATCAAGGTGTCGGCCGGTGACGATGGTGATCATGACGGTGCTTGGCGATGGAGATCACAAGCACAAGATGATGATGACCATATCATATCACTTATATTGATTGCATGTGATGTTTATCCTTTATGCATCTTATCTTGCTTAGATTGACGGTAGCATTATAAGATGATCTCTCACTAAAATTATCAAGAAGTGTTCTCCCGAGTATGCACCGTTGCCAAAGTTCAGTAGTACCCGGACACCACGTGATGATCGGTGTGATAAGTTCTACGTCCATCTACAACGGTGCAAAACAGTTGCACACGCGAATACTCAAGTTAAACTTGACGAGCCTAGCATATAACAGATATGGCCTCGGAACACGGAGACCGAAAGGTCGAACGTGAATCATATAGTAGATATGATCAACATAGTGATGTTCACCATTGAAACTACTCCATCTCACGTGATGATCGGACATGGTTTAGTTGATTTGGATCACGTAATCACTTAGATGACTAGAGAGATGTCTGTCTAAGTGGGAGTTCTTAAGTAATATGATTAATTGAACTTTAATTTATCATGAACTTAGTCCTGGTAGTATTTTGCAAATTATGTTGTAGATCAATAGCTCGCGTTGTTGCTTCCCTATGTTTTTATATGTGTTCCTAGAGAAAATTGTATTGAAAGATGTTAGTAGCAATGATGCGGATTGGATCCGTGATCTGAGGTTTATCCTCATTGCTGCGCAGAAGAATTATGTCCTTAATGCACCGCTAGGTGACAGACCTATTGCAGGAGCAGATGCGACGTTATGAACGTTTATTAGCTCAATATGAGCGATCTGACGTTATGAACGTTTGGCTAGCTCAATATGATGACTACTTGATAGTTTAGTGCACCATGCTTAACGGCTTAGAATCGGGACTTCAAAGACGTTTTGAACGTCATGGACCATATGAGATGTTCCAGAGTTGAAGTTAATATTTCAAGCAAATACCGAGTTGAGAGATATGAAGTCTCCAACAAGTTCTATAGCTAAAAGATGGAGGAGAATCGCTCAACTAGTGAGCATGTGCTCAGATTGTCCGGTACTTCAATCGCTTGAATCAAGTGGGAGTTAATCTTCCGGATAAGATAGTGATTGACAGAATTCTCTAGTCACCATCACCAAGTTAGTAGAACTCGTGATGAACTATAATATGCAAGGGATGACAAAAGTAATTCCCAAGCTCTTCGTGATGCTGAAATCGACGAAGGTAGAAATCAAGAAAAGAGCATCAAGTGTTGATGATTGACAAGACCACTAGTCTCAAGGAAAAGGGCAAAGGAAGAAGGGAACTTCAAAAGAACGGCAAGCAAGTTGCTACTCGAGTGAAGAAGCCCAAGTCTGGACCTAAGCCTGAGACTAAGTGCTTTTGCTACAATGGAATTGGTCACTGGAAGCGGAACTACCCCAAGTGTTTGGCGGATAAGAAGGATGGCAAGGTGAACAAAGGTATATTTGATATACAGGTTATTGATGTGTGCTTTACTAGTGTTTATAGTAGCCCTGAGTATTTGATACTTGTTCGGTTGCTAAGATTAGTAACTCAAACAGGAGTTCTGAATAAACAGAAACTAGTTGAAGGGAAGTGACGATGAGTGTTGGAAGTAGTTCCAAGATTGATATGATCATCATCGCACACTCCCTATACTTTCGGGATTAGTGTGGAACCTAAAAAAGTGTTATTTGGTGTTGAGCATAAATATGATTTGATCATGTTTATTGCAATACGGTTATTCATTTAAGTAAGAGAATAAATTGTTGTTCATTTACATGAATAAAACCTTATATGGTTACACACCCAATGAAAATGGTTCATTGGATCTCGATCGTAGTGATACACATATTCATAATATTGATGCCAAAAGATGCAAAGTTAATAATGATAGTGCAACTTATTTGTGGCACTGCCGTTTAGGTCATATTGGTGTAAAGCGCATGAAGAAACTCCATGCTGATGGGATTTTGGAATCACTTGATTATGAATCACTTGATGCTTGCGTAACCATGCCTTATGGGCAAGATGACTAAAGACTCGCATTCTCCGGAACAATGGAGCGAGCAAATGACTTATTGGAAATAATACATCGATGTATGTGGTCCGATGAGTGTTAAAGCTCACGGCAAGTATCGTTATTTTCTGACCTTCACAAGATGATTTGAGCAGATATGAGTATATCTACTTAATGAAGCACAAGTCTGAAACATTTGAAAAGTTCAAATAATTTCAGAGTGAAGTGGAGAATCATCGTAATAAGAAAATAAAGTTTCTACGATCTGATCGTGGACGAGAATATTTGAGTTATGAGTTTGGCCTTCATATAAAACAATGTGGAATAGTTTCACAGCTCACGCCACATGGAACACCATAACGTAATGGTGTGTCCGAACGTCATAACCGTACTTTATTTTGATATGGTGCGATCTATGATGTATCTTACCGATTTACCACTATCGTTTTGGGGTTATGCATTAGAGACAGCTGCATTCACGTTTAATAGGGCACCATCTAAATCCGTTGAGATGACACCGTATGAACTATGGTTTAGCGATAAACCTAAGTTGTCGTTTCTTAAAGTTTGGAGTTGTGATGCTTATGTGAAAAGTTTTCACCGATAAGCTCGAACCCAAATCGAGAAGTGCGTCTTCATAGAATACCCAAAGGTAACTATTGGGTACACCTTCTATCACAGATCCGAAGGCAAGTTATTCGTTGTTAGATGGATCCTTTCTAGAGAAGAAGTTTCTCTCGAAAGAAGTGAGTGGGAGGAAAGTAGAACTTGATGAGGTAATTGTACCTTCTCCTTATTGGAAAATAGTTCATCACAGAAATCAGTTCCAGTGATTCCTACACCAATTAGTGAGGAAGTTAATGATGATGATCATGAAACTTCAGATCAAATTGTTACCAAACCTCGTAGGTCTTCCGAGTAAGATCCGCACTGAGTGGTACGGTAATCCTATTCTAGAAGTCATGTTACTAGACCATGATGAACCTACGAACTATGAGGAAGCGATGATGAGCCCAGATTCGCGAAATGGTTTGAGACCATGAAATCTGAGATGGGATCCATATATGAGAACAAAGTGTGGACTTTGATGGAGTTGCCCGATGATCGGCAAGCCATATTATATAAATGGATCTTCAAGAGGAAGACAGATGCTGATAGTAGTATTACTATCTACAAAGCTCGACTTGTCGCAGAAAGGTTTTCGACAAAGTTCAAGGTGTTGACTACAATGAGATTTACTCAACTGTAGCGATGCTTATGGCTGTCCGAATCATGTTAGCAATCGCCACATTTTATGAAATCTGGCAAATGGATGTCTAAACTACATTCTTTAATGGATTTATTAAAGAAGAGTTGTATATGATGCAACCAGAAGTTTTTTGTCAATCCTAAAGGAGCTAACAAAATGTGCAAGCTCCAGCGATCCATCAATGGACTGGTGCAAGCATCTCGGAGTTGGAATATATGCTTTGATGTGTTGATCAAAGCATATGATTTTATCTGAACTTTTGGAAAGGCCTGTATTTACAAGAAAGTGAGTGGGAGCACTACAACATTTCTGATAAGTATATGTGAATGACATATTGTTGATCGGAAATGATGTAGAATTATTCTGCAAAGCATAAAGGAGTGTTTGAAAAGAGTTTTTTCAAAGAAAGACCTCGGTGAAGCTGCTTACATATTGAGCATCAAGATCTATAGAGATAGATCAAGACGCTTGATAAGTTTTTCAATGAATGCATACCTTGACAAGATTTTGAAGTAGTTCAAAATGGAACAGTCAAAGAAAGAGTTCTTGCCTGTGTTACAAGGTGTGAAATTGAGTAAAGACTCAAATCCCGACCACGGCAGAAAATAGAAAAGAGAATGAAAGTCATTCCCTATGCCTTAGTCATAGGTTCTATAAAGTATGCTATTCTATGTACCAGACCTATTGTATACCTTGCTCTGAATTTGGCAAAGGAGTACAATGGTGATCTAGGAGTAGATCTTTGGACATTGGTCAAGAACATCCTTAGTGAGGACTAAGGAAATATTTCTCGATTGTGGAGGTGTAAAAAGCCCGTCAGTAAAGAGTTACATCAATGCAAGCATTTTACACTCGATCCAGATGACTCTAAGTCTCAATCTGGATACATATTGAAAGTGGGAGCTATTAGCTAGAGTAGCTCCGCAAGAGCATTGTAGACATAGAATATTTGCAAAATAGATACGGCTCGAATGTGACAGACCCGCTGACTAAGCTTCTCTCACGAGCAAAACATGATCATACCTTAGTACTCTTTGGGTGTTAATCACATAGCGATGTGAACTAGATTATTGACTCTAGTAAACCCTTTGGGTGTTGGTCACATGACGATGTGAACTATGGGTATTAATCACATACAGATGTGAATATTAGTGTTGAATCACATGATGATGTGAACTAGATTATTGACTCTAGTGCAAGTGGGAGATCAAGGAAATATGCCCTAGAGGCAATAATAAAGTTATTATTTATTTCCTTATATCATGATAAATGTTTGTTATTCATGCTAGAATTGTATTAACCGGAAACATAATACATGTGTGAATATATAGACAAACAGTATGTCACTAGTATGCCTCTACTTGACTAGCTTGTTAATCAAAGATGGTTATGTTTCCTAACCATGAACAAGGGGTTGTTATTTGATTAACAAGGTCACATCATTAGTTGAATGATCTGATTGACATGACCCATTCCGTTAGCTTAACACTTGATCGTTTAGTATGTTAATGCTTTCTTCATGACCCATACATGTTCCTGTAACTATGAGATTATGCAACTCCGTTTACGGAGGAACACTTTGGGTACTACCAAACGTCACAACGAATCGGGTGATTATAAAGGAGTACTACAGGTGTCTCCAAAGGTACTTGTTGGGTTGGCGATTTGAGATTAGGTTTTGTCACTCCGATCGTCGGAGAGGTATCTCTAGGCCTTCTCGGTAATACACATCACCTAAGCCTTGCAAGCATTACAACTAATGAGTTAGTTGTGAGATGATGTATTACGGAACGAGTAAAGAGACTTACCGTAACGAGATTGAACTAGGTATTGGATACCGACGATCGAATCTCGGGTAAGTAACATACCGATGACAAAGGAACAACGTATGTCGTTATGCGGTTTGACCGATAAAGATCTTCAGAGAATATGTAGGAACCAATATGGGCATCCAGGTTCCGCTATTGGTTATTGACCGAGAATGGTTCTAGGTCATGTCTACATAGTTCTCGAACCCGTAGGGTCCGTGCACGCTTAATGTTTCGATGACAGTTCATAATGAGTTTATAAGTATTGATGCACCAAGGTTGTTCGAGTCCCGGATGTGATCACGGACATGACGAGGAGTCTCAAATGGTCGAGACATAAAGATTGATATATTGGAAGCCTACATTTGGACATCGGAAGTGTTCCGGTGAAATCGGGATTTTATCGAGTACCGGAGGTTACCGGAACCCCCGGAAGTCCATGGGCCTTAATGGGCCATGGGAGAAGAGGAAGGGCAGGCCAAGGTGGGCTGCGCGCCCCTCCCCTCTAGTCCGAATAGGACAAGGAGGGGGGGCGCCTTCCCTCTTCCCCTCCTCCAATCCTAGTCCAACTAGGAGAGGGGAGTCCTACTCGGTGGGAGTAGGACTCCTCCTGCGCGCCTCCCCTAGGGCCGCCACCTCCCCTTGGCTCCTTTATATACGGGGTAGGGGCACCCCAAGACAAAAAAGTTGATCTACGGATCGTTCCTTAGCCGTGTCGGTGCCCCCTCCACCATATTCCACTTGGTCATATCGTCATGAGCTTAGGCGAAGCCCCGCGCGGAGAAGTCATATCGTCGCGGAGCTTAGGCGAAGCTCTGCGTCGGTGGAGCATCAACATCGTCACCACGCCGTCAGGTCGACGGAACTCATCCCGACACTTTGCTGGATCGAGTCCGGGATCGCCATCGAGCTGAACGTGTGCGCAGAACTCGGAGGTGCCGTCGCTCGGTGCTTGGATCGGTCGGATCGTGAAGACGTACGACTACATCAACCGCGTTGTTATAACGCTTCCGCTTTCGGTCTACGAGGGTACGTGGACGGACACTCTCCCCTCTCGTTGCTATGCCATCACCATGGTCTTGCGTGTTCGTAGGAAATTTTTTGAAATTACTACGTTCCCCAACAATATTAACCTAAAAATCTTGCTATACATGTCAAGCTAGATCCCAATTGTGAATTCATGTCATGAAGTGGTTGCAGATGAGTTGGTTGGGACATATGATGTTGAGAACTACCCAAATACCCCAATTATGCCAGTTGGGTCCACACCGCTACCTGTTGTTCCGCTTAATGATATGGATGGGACAATATTTGATGATGATAACCCTATTATTCAAGGTATGATACTATGCGGAGAGAGTGCCCATAAATTTAGTGTCTGAAATTGATTAACTGTATTTTGGTTACTTGTATGAACCAGCTTCAGATCGGGATATAACAAGTCAAACCGCACAGCCGGTTGTTCCCCAACACACTAATGGTGAAATCACATATGTTCAGACGCCTTCCGATATGGTCTCAGGTGAGAATTAAACATAAAGAATAAACGACGCATTTCGGTTAGCAGTAAACTAAACTATCGGTTATTTTTTCATCAAGCGAGATAATCCGCTAGCTCATTCATATTGAATAAGGCTTCGTTTGTGCCTCTCAGTTGTATCTCAAACCAGTCTGCCACAGCCGCAGCACAAAGTGTAAATGGTATTACCTGATTCTACTTAATTTGTGAACCTTAGCATGGTTTATGTTTTTATCTTGCATATGTACAACAATCATGTTGCTCTTCATTGCATGACAGAGACTCCTGAGTTGTCTCGTATAGATGGAAGAAGACAATTATACATTAATGCAGCTGCTCATGTTTTACCTGCATCCGACTCAACATCCGAGAAGATGACTACACGATCATGCAGCTATGTCCACAATAAAACTAAGAAAGTTATCTACTCGATGAAAGAAAGCAGCAGATAAACGCCAAACGGCGAGCTGCTTATCGGAAGAAAAAGATGAGGAAGCTACTGAAACTACATCATGAATATCAATCTTCCGCTTCAATGTCTGGTATGTTTCTTTGATTATTAAATATTATTAGAAACCATTAATACAATGTGCATTCCTAGATTCACTTCTCTCACATCTTGATGTTTCACTCAAGATTTGACAAGAGGACCTAATAAACAATCGGAGACGGGCATCGTATCGTAAGAGCAAATCGGACGCTGGCGATAACAAGGAGCCATTTATGGCTCCGATTCGTGGTGGACATCGAAAGAAAAATGAGAACGCCGCCAACAATCATCTCCATGAACATCTCCCTGCCCTTGACTTAGCAGGTACGACCTTGCTATATTACAGCAGTATGACACCTTCAAGGAAACAATATGTATCTAATATGTCCGGTTGAGCGCTCCGAGTCAGAAGTATCGCCAAGTTATAGTTTTTCCTGTAGCAGTTGCTATACATATCTTCATATTTCAGGATTGTGAAAACAATTGCTGAAGTGGTTGCAGATAACACAGAGGAATCCTTTGATTGTGTTAACTACCAATGGATGATAAGTATGTGTGATGGAACAACCCCGCAACCGGTTGTACCCCAACAAACTGATGTTGATATCACATATGTTCATGGGCCTTTCCATTTGATATCAGGTGGGTATTAAACATAATCAAGAATCGATGTTGTACGGTTAGCAGTAAACTGACACATTATGGACACTGCCGGTTGTTTTTTCATGTAGCAGACAACCCGGCAACCTCGATAGGGGGTAATGACGCTGCGTTTGTGCCTCTCAGTTGTCTCACACACGATTCTGGAGCCGAAATATCAAAGAGTAGTAATGGTATTACCAGTTTCGTATTTACTTGTACAGTGCTTAAGGAGTTTTTCTTGCAGATGTTCATGACCCATATTGTATTTGTGTAGTTCCAGAGGCTCTAGATGTGAATCCTATAGATGGCAGCAGACACGCATTAATGTGTTCAAATGCAGCATCCGAACAGATCGCTACAGGATCTGTCGTTAATGTGTGCAGACTAACAAAGAAAAGTTTCATGTCTGACGAAAAAAGGGAGCAGATAAATGCCAAAAGGCGAGCTGCTTACCACAAGAAAAAAGAAGAGGAAGCACAAAAACTCTTGCATGAATATCAACCGGACCTTACAATGTCTGGTAAGATTGTTTGATTTATAAACAATCCAATGAATAATTATATTCAATTTGCATTCCTGCGTTTAGTACTAACATATATGGGTAGCACATTTACTAGATGACAAGAGGGAGCGGATAAACGCGCAGAGACGGGCATCGTATCGTAAGGGTAAACTGGATGCTGACGAAAACAATGAGCATTTAAAAGCTCCGATGGGAGGTGGTTATCGAAAGAAAAATGTAGAAGCCGCCAACAAGCATCTCCATGATAATATGTCTGCCCTTGACATATCGGGTATGATTAATCTATAGTTCAGCACTACGGCTAATGGATATACTCATTTTGTTGTAAACTATCAGATTGTTATCGGAATATTAATGAGTACATCACCTGAAATCATCATGCAGGTACCCAAAGTGTTCCACGGATCGCTCTAGGTGATATAACTAATGGGGAACAAACATCGGCGACAAACCTTGACGATAGAAATATTATTATAAAGTCAACAACTAGGGTTGCGGATAATCACCAAGATGAAAATCTTCCCGCCCTTATGATATCAGGTTATGATGCTTTATTTTTCATCTGCATTTTATAGTACATATTTTTAATGTTTGCCATTAAGTATGGTTAATGTATTTTCATGCGAGTCAAACGTTTGAACTTCAATTTTTTAACGTTCACAAATTTCCGATTGAACTAAGCATTGTATATACACATTAGATAATTCATTGGTACCTTTGGTACCAATTACCCATTAATTCAGTGCTGATTATGTTTCTATTAACATGTATAACCAGCCGACCCAACTAGGTCCATCCACACATCATTTACACAAGGTGATGCGTTATTGCCTCATTCCACTACAATCACTTCTGATGACATTCATGATTACCACCTAGCTATGAGGCAGCGTGTTAAGGAACGCAAGTGTAACTTAACTAGAGATCAAGTGGAGCAATCAAACGCGACGAGGCGAGCAACATATCGGAAACAAGTGGATGAGGGATCGAAAGATCTTGAAGGAAAAAATGATAAGCTGCGAGAATGGAGGTCATGCAGCAAAGAGAAGGGGCAGTTGAGTGCAAAGAGAAAGGCAACTTATGCTTCAAAAAAGAACACCCCGTGCAAGGAATCCCTCGCACTCCCACGTCCAGACCTAGCAAGCTCAACATCTAAATGTCCATCATCCACCTACCGCGCAATACCCCTCTCTCTGTCCGCCGAAGATGATTCATGTGATGGCGACCCTCCGAGGGTCATGCCGAATCACATTGTTGGTACTAATGGTATGAAAATGCTATTGTTACGTTGTTATGATCACACCCAGCAACCCTCTTCTGACATGATATCGTCTATTGACACATTCGCCATGACGATAATGCAGACGACACTGATGTTTTCCGAGACCGCATCATGGGCGATGAGCCAATGCCATTCGAGTTGATGGATGAGGAGTACTACATGTTTCATGAGCAAGGTATGGTCAACTAAGAACTATGAAGTTGTGGAGCTTTTTTTTAATTATAGTTGTTAGGAAATACTTTTTTCAACATCATGTTTGAACAAATGCCCGTAGGATCCGATAATGAAACCATGGAGGAGGACGAGGAAGCGAGCATGTCGTCTGCTATACCTAGCGAGGTTGATCCATTAGACTTTGTCTACACAAACATACCAGACACCACTCACATCCTCAAGCTCGCCGCAAACCGCAAGCACCGCAATGCCAAAAGTTCGAGTCCGAGACCGACGGTTTTTTTGTCGTAATGGCGAGATCGAGCTTACATAACCGGAACCAATCCCAGAGCTGATGAGGCTATGGTCCAGCATGGATGCAGATTCTAGACATTTTCGTGAAAACATACGGTTCTTCAACGGGCATTTCGCATTCACAACCCCAGGCGCCACCTTGATGAGAACTACACAAACATGAAGTCCAGGGTGTACACATTCAGGGCACACGGCACCATCTACCACAATGTGCATTCGTTCGGGCCTAGCTCACGCCCGTAACATCTGCAGTTGTACTTCTATGATGACGACCCAAACATAAGTCATCGTAAGGCGGCCACCAAGCAATTGGACCAGGATGTCGTGAAGAAGTTAGTACACATACTCAAAGAAAACCCGTACTCCCAGCAATTTAGGAGTTTGGGTGCACACAAGGACAACCTCGACTATTATAGGATAGACCTAAACACCGATAAGAGGCTTGACCAAAGAAGATATAATAGACCGTTGTCATCTGAGGTCGCTGCAATTTGGGTTGAGGGCAACGACCTATCAAAAAGGTTTGATCGGAGGATAAGCAAGAGGTCATCGAGAATCAACGTTGAGTTTGACATGGAAGACACTAAATTGGCATCTTCCTTGAACTTGGAGGGCGCGTCGACGAGATACTAGGGATGTTGAACCGGTGATGGTGGTGTATTCTTTGTTGATGGCCACGGAGTGCAGAGGAAGACCTTCCTATGGCGATGCTTGCCAAGGTGAGGCGAGGGCAAGAGGTATACAGTATCGCTTCTATCATGCTGAGGTTCAAAGATCCCATTAAGCTGCGATGATGGTCGAGCTTCACCAATGAGTGGAACCGTAAGCTGCTAAGGATGGCGTCATTGATAATATGGGACGAGGCGGCATAATGAGCGACAAGCGGTCGAGCATTGGACAATAGCATGCAGCGACATCATAGGAATCTGTGACCGACCCTTTGGAGGAAAGACTGTTGTTTTGGCGGGGACTTTAGGCAGGTGCTTCCGATCGTCGAGAAGGGGGTGGAGGGCGGATAATTGATGCAACCTCTGAAGTTCTCATCTATGGAAGGGTATACGACGGCAAAGCTCATCACCAACATGAGGGCTCATAATGACCGTGGTTTGCATTATTTGCTAAGGAATCGGCAATGGCCTTGAGGATGGTGACGATCAAAACAACATACTACTCCACGAAGACATTTATGCATGCGTCTTGAGGCGAGTTGACGACGGAGAAGCTTATTGACCACGTGTTCCCGAGTCTAGATGACATATGTCGATTCAAATTACATGACATCTCGAGCAATCCTTTCCACTAGCGACAATATCGACAAGATAAACATCCGCATGATAGGCGTTTTCATGGAGATGAAGTAATCTACCATAGCTTTGGCGGTCACGGAGGGCGACCAATATGGCTACTACGCTCGGGAGTTTCTGAATGGATTGACTCCTAATGGTCTTCCTCCGCATGCACTCAAGCTAAAAACTGCCCTGTCATACTTCTAAGGAACATTGATCCAGCTAATGGTACGTATAGCACTAGGCTTGTTGTAAGAGGTTTTGAGAGGAACACCATTGATGCAGAAATCGTGATTGGACAACCTGCTGGCGGAGGTCTTTCTTCCTCGAATACCTCTCGCCCATCTGAAAGCATATTTTATTCAAGTTTAAGAAAGCAATTTCCAATAAGGCTTAGCTTTGCTATGACCATTAACAAAGGCTCAAGGGCAGACCATCCCGATTGTTGGTGTCTATCTACCCAATCCGTGTCTCTCATGGGCTATATGTTGCTTTGTCTCGAGCCACATGACATAAAATACTCATTCAGAAGAAGGCCGAAGGTAACAACTAAAGACAATAATCAAAGGCCTCGATGAAAATTACTAATTATATGAGTTTAAGTAATGATTTACTCTTGATGGTCATAAACTGTACGTTTTTACATATATATTTCTTTTATGAGACTTTGAAATTAGCGATTAAAGATATTCTACAATCGTACTTTTCATGCATTACTATGTGATTGAGATATAATGATTGGCGGATAAGAAAGATTGTATTTGTGATATATTTTTATGTACTTCAAATAGATAATAAAATGATGGCTGAAGTGTACAATATTTGGGAAAAAATTAGAATAGTTGGATGTTTATCTTATCCAAACTAATTACTTAACAGTTCAGTTCAGGTTAAATATAATTTTTTGCATTGGTTCATTTACCCTCATGAATTTATTAGCATCTTCAATAGTTCAGACCTAACAAATAGTTCAGACCCGTGTTCATGGCCTCCGCACAACGATCTGCACCACAAAGCTGCTGCATGTAGCAAGGCTGCAGGTAATCACTTTGGTGAGTGTAATAAAGTAAGATGGATGCTCACTTGCTTCTTTTGCCGTGTACTAACTTATTCTTTTATAACTGTGTGATCTAAGGTGGGATCGTGGTTCTTCTAACTGATTAAGGTAGCTGCTTGTTTGCTTTTTATATACTTCAGTTGCATTTTTTTATCTCAGGATGCAAGTTTTGTGTGTACCAAATTTTGTATGCACCTACCTTCTGTGACATCAATTGTTAACTAGAATGCAAGAAAGACACACCCATAAAGCGTCGTCGACCAGACCTGGCGGCGTTAGGCTAGCTCTAGATTTCTTGTTATATCTTTTATCCTGCCTTGTAAGAGCCTTCTTGCCACATTGTATTGCTCAGTTGCACTGTATTGTGTTGAGTTGCTTTATATATAAAACAGAGCGAAAGCCTGTTTTGGTCGGAAAGAAAAGCTTTAAAGGAAGCAGACACATTGCAACACACTGTATGCTGCGATGCCATTCGTTTTCTAATGGCACATGCTACTGTTCCAGCTTCTACTGTGAAGAGTTGCGAGATCTTTGAAGCTATAATATATGTTTAGTCTCTTTAAATAATGAATCTATTACTAAGGATACACAACCTTCATTTGTTTCATCTCTTAGCAATTTCCTTCAGAGTTTAACTCAAATAACCACATCGAATGTTGAAACATACTCTACCGTGTGTGCTAAGTTAATTAATTTTCCGTTGAAATATTTCTGCCTTCATAATGTATTTTTTTGGTATATGCGCTGAAAATAACATACTGAAACAAGACAACGTTGTACTAAAAATGTAAAGAAGATATTCTAAAACTAACAAGCGTTTTGTCCATACAAACAGCTATTTAATAACAGAATCGTTTGGTGTGTAATATTATAATTAATTAAGAAATTATAGGCAGATATTTAGCGAAAACAATACGTGCATGTTAACTATCTTATTTGCTTCCTTAATAAAAAAAATCCTATTAGGTTTATCAGGAATGAAATCTTAAGACAAGGTATCTTTTTGTCTTGTAATCATATAGTAGGTTTTACTCACGAATATAAAATTGATCCTACTAATTAATGATTGATGACCAAATTGGTGGATTTGATTACGATTTCCTAATCGAGCTTCCTATAAGCTTATATATTGATCAACCGTTCGAAGCGACCTTACCAGACCTCTCTTGAACAAGTTAAAATATTTCTTGACACTCCATCCTCCTCTCACATGGCGTCATCCAACAATTCAATTCAAGCGATGATGCTATTGAGGATATTCGTTGGCAGGAAGATCTTGGTGTACTGGAAGATGATGAGCGGCACTATGCTGCTTTCTTCTTGCGCTGAGGGTGCGCCAAAGTCAAAATGTCTTATGATGCATAATCACGTCGAGCCTATTAGTAGTAGTTATCCCGTTAGGAAAGAATGTTTGGGGACGGTTGGGCTACTACAAGCGATCAAATTCTGCAGGCAACCAAGGAGAGCAACAAGCTCATGCAAACTCGTAAAGAAGATCGAGAAGTTGGAATATATGGTTGTGAACAACATGCAAGCATGTGACAAGAAGGCGAAATGCCTTGAAAAGAAAATCATGAGGAGTTATACATTATTCTTTACAGCCTTTGATGTTTTATGTTTGAGCGCTCCTTAGAGCATTTTGCATTATAATCGATTTGAGTCAAACTATGAAAGTATGAATAAAGAACATACATTGTTTCATGCTTGGTTTCTTACACTCTGTTTATATCTTCCTTTGATTTTTGGCGCCTAACATGCTATGTTTTCTTTTTCTTATATGAATACGAGAGCAACAAGCTGATGCAAACTCTCATAAAGAACATATATTTATCTTGTTTTATATGAATACACGCTACCATCGAAATCATGACTATTCTAAAATGCCCGTAAAATAGTGTTGCAAAGAAACACAGCGTCTCATCACATGTACTAAAAACAAATATCCTGGGATATTATAAATAAACAGATAGTGTAATGTAAGCTGAGTAAACAATCGATTTTTAATTGATTACATGTTTTTAATTAATGCTAATATTTTTAATCGATGAAATATTAGTGAATCCATGGTAATAATATTAATTGCGTGAATATAGCTAAATACAAACTGAGTAAATAATCGATATTTAATTGATTACATGTTTGTAATTAATGGTAATATATTTATTAGTGAATACACTTACCTTGCACTATCACCTTAATTATTACGATATATATCAATTATTGCGTTTCTAACTAAAGATCTGAAGTCATCATTAGGAGTAGAGATATAAGCGTATTAACAGGCGAAAAGGAATCATTGATACTGGTGAGATAATTGACATGATTTTTATCAGATTTAGAATCTCAAATATCTATAAATAATTAATTGATTCAAAAAGTTTTAGCAATAAATATTTTGTTGCCAAAGAACACTCATAACTTACTATTTATAATCATTTCGATATTGGGTGTTCTTTTCGCTATCTGACCATGCAAATATTGAAAGAATTTTGATTTTCCCGCCTATGGGCCCCTTGGACTATATATGCCCATGCGCCCCTCTATCATTCTTTAACTCTTCATCCATTAGCTCCCTGACCATGGTGATATCGTACAGCTCGAGGCCCTCGAGGAGGGTGATGGCGAATCCACCGGATCCCATCATCCCTCCGATGAACAAACAAGTGTGCGATCGTGCGCTTATCTGACATCACCGTTTGTTTATCCCATCATTTTGTATTATTTTATGTAGGTACCTGATTTTTCAAAGTGTCTGGATGGAACATATCTATCACAGATGTTGGATCATTCGAGCTAAGGTGATGTGGAAGTCCCATATTATGGTGCATGCAATGAAACCCATACTTTCGTTGCATACTTCTGGACCAGGAAGTATGAGATTAGTGATCACTAAATATATCAACCTTTTAATGTATATACACATGTGTTCTAAAGTCTTGTTATCTGAATTATTAAAAATTTATAGGAACAAAGATTGAAGCAATTGCCTTCAACAACCAAGCTTATCGATTCAACGACAATCGGACTGGGCTAACATATGCTTCACTAGCGTTGGGATAAACCCCACGGAAATGCTAGATGGTCACTTCTGGTATCTATGCATGGAGTTAGTCATTGAACTAAATGCTATGACCATGGTTAGGGACATCGATGCACAGTATTTCATCGACAATCTGTCCACCTTTTTCCCACAACTTGGTGCCATATCCTTCCTCTGAGACAAAAAACCAACATCTTTTAGTTTGTTTTTATATTTATCCATTCAACATTTTGTCTCACCCAGACTTATTTTTCAGATGTTCTTGGTATTGTTGTATGCTGGTAGGATACAACATAGGTGGGATTCATTATATAGGCGGCAGGTCCATTTTGTTGAGATAGGCATCATGAATTTTGGTAAACTCAATCAGTACTTGAGGTTTTATATGATTATTGTTATTTGATAGTTGACTACCATCAACATATCTTTATCATTCAGAGCGGAGATACTTTTATCGCCTAAGTCAAGAGCATGCTGTCGTCACTTGAAATACTTGCAGTGCACTGAAAATTTATTGAGAAAATTGCAGTCACGTACATACAGCTAAACCGGAGGGATAAGTGCCTGGACACTATGAGGAGAGCACATTCTTGTTCTCCCCGACATGATGATGATGATCATTCAGGTAAGTTCTTTAAACTTTAATTATGGCCTTTTGTTTTTGTATTACAATGATATTAGTACTAACAAATTGTTTTTCATAGATATCCACAAGCCTGTAACGACACTTGACGAAACATTATCATCGTCAATGCTGCAGTGGTAGCCAGGAAAAATGGACAGTAGATGAGTTTGTTTTCAAGGCGGCTCGTTAAATAGCTCTTTTCCTCGGTCTTTTATCTACATTTGGAATAATAATGTATTCACACAGAACAATCATTTGTGTTAAAGTGTGTTTTTCTTTTGCTTATCAACTCTCATGTAGCCATTATATATGTGTATATTTTGTCATGCTTAATTAATTCATATCTGGTTTTATACAAAGGTTGATTTTTCATTTCATTGATATTGATCTGTAAATATGTAAATCCTTAGGAACAAAATATTCAACTATAAAAAGGAGAAATATCTGATCGCCGCCGTCACGATTTGTTATATTTGGCAGGCAATAAAAAGCAGTAAACAGCTTTGATATATTTGGCAGGCAATAAATAGCATTGAAAATATATCCGTTTATATATATGCATCGACATCCTAATTGCCAAGACACCTCAGCGAAACGATCACTCACAGCGTGTCGATCAGCGATGGAGCCTGTCATTGGAAACAATCGCCAGCGACCCTGGATGCGCTGCCCAACCCCAATGAGGCTGCCCTCGAGCTCCGCGATGCTGTGGCCGACCCCAGGAGGATTTGCCACCTGCATCTTCTGCCCCCACCACGGCATTTAGTGGAAGATGCTCTCGAATATATACGGCTTTATGAGCAGCGTTCATGATGAGCGAACACTAGAGTAAGTTATGCTATTCTATGTTTATTTTCTCTAAAGAAATCTCATTAGAGCTAGGTTGTACACATCAGACTCTGTTTGATATAGTAGTATGATATTGCTTGATTTGTTTTCTTTAGATTAAATCTTACTTTTATGACCATCAGTACAAAATTATTTTTGTTAAATGTTTTGGCAGTATTGCCGTTGAACATCAACCGTATTATTTGCAATACAAATGGCGAAAAACTTAATGTTGTTAGTTTATTGTACTACCATTTAATTTTGTTTTAAACAGCCAGCAAACTTGGTATAATGGTTTGTACCTAAATTTTCCTGCTATTAATTTCTAGCAAATTAATATTGTTCTTCAGAGAAATTATTATTTAATTTTAGCTTTTGCTACAAGGTGCTGCAACAAGTTTCATGCTCTATAGTTTATCAAAATATTACGTTCTGCTTTCGTAGCTATTAGATTATCTAGAAAATATTACCATATGAAAAAATTTGTTTAAAAGTACCACTCATAGTGCTAACCATTTTTTATATTTTTCGTGCAGCTCAATCTGGATAAGCGATGCACCGTACGGATCGAAATCAGCCTCAGAATGCTTAAAGACACACTATTTGTTACTTCAACAAGCCTACATCCCGACTGCTTCAATCTGGCTGTTAAAAAGCTTGCCTGAAGTAGAGAGGCATGCAGAGCACAACATGGTTGGAGGAAAACATTATTTTGACTTGCAGTTTCATGCTCAATCCACGAGCTCTAAGGTATTCCTGGATGCACTTAAAGGCAAGCGCACCTCGGCAGCTGATCAACAATGCTGTTCTACATATGATGTGTTCAACTCCACAATTGTAAGATTCTTTAATTTCTAAATTATTTTTCTTTCGATAGCAATTAACCAGTGTTGACCTTGTATCTACTTCCGTTGTCTATCCCGGATTCCTCGTATGGTCTACTGTAAATCGGATGAGGAGAAGGTTATCATATTTAATCCATCACTAGGCGGAAGACAAGTGGAAATAGCACTCACAACAAAGAGATGATGAAGGAGATCACTATTTTGAAGCAAGAACTCAATGAAGTGTTGCAGGCTAGGGTCCTTGGATGGAACACGAACTCATGGATTGGCGTCATGACAACATGTCATTCAATTTTTGGTAATTTAATTAATTTTTAGATGAATAAGATGCACTATGTAGAAATCTCAAGTTTTTATTCTGTTTGTCACAGCAAAAGACTGGGTTTCTTAGTTCTACAGAGATGGCCCACCAGCTCGGTTCTTTCGTGCATGACCTGGATGAACACTACATAATTATCTATCTGTTTTAATGTGCCATTTATAATCCAAGTAATACAGCATTTAATGGTGAATTTGTTTCATTCTCTCTAGGATCCAATTATGCTCAGGAGCCAAGTGGTAGGATGCTCATGGTGAAAGACAATCTAGCTGTTGGAAACATCCTCAGGAGATTCTGTGACCTTGAGGGTTTGAACAACTAAATCTTGTTTGTTAGCGCTAGCCTTTGGGTTTGGAATATTTAAGAACTATTTGTAGTTTTGGTACTACTACAAGTTGGTTTATTTTATATTTGTTGTTTTGGTAATTTCTGTTTGTTAAGCGCTTCGCCTTTGGGCGGTTATGCCCTGGCATTGGCCTAAGCGCCTAGCTTTAGCAGGCGCTAAAAATAAGCTAACATCCATGTCCTTGGAGATAAATCAGCTTAACCGATGAGGGTCGAATCAGCCGATAAAACAATCGCACCCACAAACATATCTCCTACCCTACGAGTTCAACGCTCCGACGACAAAGCAACTTATTGGGCAGGGTCTAGCTTCTCAAACTAGAAATCGAGCTTGACATTCCGGTTCCGATCAGTGCTGTCGAGAGAGAATAAGGGAGAGGGCGGCATGATGCATCAAGGATAGAGGATGAGGAGGAGGCGGCGGTAGACTACCCATCTTTAATGTGATGGAAGCACCTACTCAGCTAACTTGCTGCGCGATTATGTGTGAGGATGGGTGCAATTTCAGCTGCGGACCGCGATATGGAAGCGGGGCACCTCATGCTACTTATAGTCAATATAGGATCTGGCGTGTCGGATAGGCGAGTTCGACCGGTTTGCAATCGATATCTTTATGCTTCTTGTGTGATCGAAGAGGACACGGTGGATCACATCCTTGCACAATCGTCTATGCCAAACAGGTCTGGTTCGATGCTTTTCAGTAGGAGGATACCTCTGCGATCCCAATGGGCATGAAAAGGTGGAAAGTGGTGGGTGGCTTGGTGAGAGGATGCCCAAGACACACTGAAAGGACTTGACTCTTTTGTCGTGTTGATTTGCTGGATTATATCGAAGCAAGAATGGTAGAGTTTTAGTTAGAATAATCTGTCTAATGAGGAATAACTGGCGGGAACATTTTCATGGGCGCTCTAGCTAGAGGTGGAGTTCTATTTTTTTTGAATAGTAGCCTAGGAGGGTTTCAGGAGATGGCAGGCATCCCCTTCTCTGGCTAAAGGATTTACTTCGCGTGCTCTAAATAAAATCTTTAGTAGGAGAGCCACAATATGTCCCTGTGTTTAAAAATTAGGGCAGACCATCTGGGCTTTTTGTCACACTAAAGTTCTAAAGCCTAATCGTATTATATACAACTGCACTGTACCACTGAATGATGTATACACTCATTTTTCAGTGAACTATAAGTGAACAAATTAATTAATTAACATTTCATCGTTATCGTCATTAATTTTCTTTTGCAGTAATCTCATATCATTATAACTTCATTTGCTTTATACGATACGATATCACTAAACCAACAATCGAGCGGTCATAGGGCACGTACCTTCAATTGTCACCAATCTTCAAGTTCACACAGGATCCAAGTTCTCTGTCTTGCTCATACTTTGGCATACAGTGGAAGTAAAGTTTCTCAATCTCTGATGTAGTTTGACTTCTTACTCAAATGTGAATGCATTATCAAATTTAACTAGCCACCAGCCCCAAAGTGCTTAAACACTTCCTGCAACAGTATATACATGTTACAATATTGTTTTACTCATCGAAAATTGGAAAGTTATATGTTTGATGCCCACTGGTAGGGATATATATTAATTTTATTATTATTTAAGTATATACAATGTAAAATGTATATTATAGCTAATCTTGGCATGCAAATCAATGATAAGTTGATTATTTAATGAATACAATAACAATTTACCTATTTAGAAAGTTATAAATATTGACATATTAATATATTATAAATTTTGATCTCGAAAGAAAATAGATCTACCATACAATAATATATGGTGGGACTAGAACAAGCCATGATTTCCTACAGTAATCCGGCGCATGGCCTATCTATATATGTTAACCTATGCCATCCCTCTGCCCTCCTTTCTCTCCTTAGCCCATCACAGATAGCAAAAGATCAAATTTGCAGTCCTAGAGAAAAATTTCCGAGGAGGATCAAAAGGCGAGTTCATCTAGGTATGAAGATTTCTTGATCATCTCTTCTCTAAAAAGTATAATAGTTATTTTATTATGATCATGTCCTATTAGGTGAGGTACAACTGAAGAAAAATAGATTCATCATATATTCTAGACTGCATAGGCAACCAAATTAATTATTGTCATTAGATGACTCTAAGTAGTTGTAGTGTCTCTAACTCATGAAGATATGGTCACATCATTGACCTCTCTTATTAGATGACTCTAATGTACAAGTGAAGATAAATAGTATTATTTGGCATTAGATGCCTTATTGACTTGTAAGCACAATGCAAATTTCAGACATGAAGCTCACCACACATGTACATATGTACTAAAAAGCGAAACATGACAAAGCAGTAGACAAGAAGTTTTATGGCAAACAGTAGAAACTGAGTTTTGATAGCAAGTAGGTAACTATCGATGACAAAGGGAACAACGTATGTCGTTATGCGGTTTGAGATAAAGATCTTCGTAGAATAAGGAACCAATATGGGCATCCAGGTTCCGCTATTGGTTATTGACGAGAATGGTTCTAGGTCATGTCTACATAGTTCTCGAACCCGTAGGGTCCTTGCAACAATGTTTGATGACAGTTCATAATGAGTTTATAAGTATTGATGCACAGAAGGTTGTTGAGTCCGGATGTGATCACGGACATGACGAGGAGTCTCGAAATGGTGAGACATAAAGATTGATATATTGGAGCCTACATTTGGACATCGGAGTGTTCGGGTGAAATCGGGATTTTCTGCAGATGCAGGAATTACGGAACCCCGGAAGTCCATGGGCCTTAATGGGCCATGGGAAGAGGAAGGGCAGGCCAAGGTGGGCTGCGCCTCCCCTCTAGTCGAATAGGACAAGGAAGGCGCGCCTCCCTCTTCCCCTCCTCCAATCCTAGTCCAACTAGGAGAGAGTCTACTCGGTGGGAGTAGGACTCCTCCGCGCCTCCCAGGGCGTACCTCCCCTTAGCTCCTTATACGGGGTAGGGGCACCCCAAGACAAAAAAGTTGATCTCGGATCGTTCCTTAGCCGTGTCGGTGCCCCCTCCATATTCCACTTGGTCATATCGTGTGCGGGCTTAAGTAAGCCTACGGAGAAGTCATATCGTCGCGGAGCTTAGCGAAGCTCTGCGTCGGTGGAGCATCAACATCGTCCTGCGCCGTCGTCTTGTGGAACTCATCCCGACACTTTCTGGATCGGTCAGGGGATCGTCATCGAGTGAGCGTGTGCGAACTCGGAGTGCCGTCGTTCGGTGCTTGGATCGGTCGGATCGTGAAGGCGTGCGACTACATCAACAGCGTTGTTATAGCGCTTCCGCTTTCGGTCTACAGTGCGTGGGCGGACCTCTCCCTCTCGTTGCTATGCCATCACCATGGTCTTGCGTGTTAGGAAATTTTTTGATTACTCGTTCCCCAACAATATTAACCTAAAAATCTTGCTATACATGTCAAGCTAGATCCCAATTGTGAATTCATGTCATGAAGTGGTTGCAGATGAGTTGGTTGGGACATATGATGTTGAGAACTACCCAAATACCCCAATTATGCGATTGGGTCCCACAGCTACACATTGTTCCGCAATGATATGGATGGGACAATATTGATGATGATAACCCTATTATTCAAGGTATGATACTATGCGGAGAGTGCCCATAAATTTAGTGTCTGAAATTGATTAAGCGTATTTTGGTTACTTGTATGAACCAGACTTGGATCGGGATATAACAAGTCAAACCGCCGCGACGGTTGTTCCCCAACACACTAATGGTGAAATCACATATGTTGGGCGCCTTCCGATATGGTCTCGGTGAGAATTAAACATAAAGAATAAGCAGCGCATTTAGGTTAGCGATAAACTAAACTATCGGTTATTTTTTCATCAAGCGGACAATCCGGCTAGCTCATTCATATTGAATAAAACCGTTTGTGCCTCTCGGTTGTATCTCAAACCAGTCTGCCACAGCCGCAGCACAAAGTGTAAATGGTATTACCTGATTCTACTTAATTTGTGAACCTTAGCATGGTTTATGTTTTATCTTGCATATGTACAACAATCATGTTGCTCTTACATGCTGACGAGAACTCTGAGTTGTCTCGTATAGATGGAAGAAGACAATTATACATTAATGCAGCTGCTCATGTTTTACTGCATCCGACTCAACATCAGAAGATGACTACGATCATGCAGCTATGTCACAATAAAACTAAGAAAGTTATCTACTGATGAAAGAAAGCAGCGGATAAGCGTAAGCGGCGAGCTGCTTATCGGAAGAAAAAAGATGAGAAGCTCTGAAACTACATCATGAATATCAATCTTCCGTTTCAATGTCTGGTATGTTTCTTTGATTATTAAATATTATTAGAAACCATTAATACAATGTGCATTCCTAGATTCACTTCTCTCACATCTTGATGTTTTCGAGTATTTGACAAGAGGACCTAATAAACAATCGGAGGCAGGCGTCGTGTCGTAAGAACCGTCGGACTGGCGATAACAAGGAGCCATTTAGCTCCGATTAAGTGGTGAACATCGAAGAAAAATGAGAACGCCGCCAACAATCATCTCCATGAACATCTCCTGCCCTTGACTTAGCAATGCGACCTTGCTATATTACAGCAGTATGACACCTTCAAGGAAACAATATGTATCTAATATGTCCGGTTGGCGCCAGTCAGAAGTATCGCCAAGTTATAGTTTTCCTGTAGCAGTTGCTATACATATCTTCATATTTCAGGATTGTGAAAACAATTGCTGAAGTGGTTTGCAGATAACACGGAGGAATCCTTTGATTGTGTTAACTACCAATGGATGATAAGTATGTGTGATGGAACAACCCCGACGGTTGTAAACAAACTGATGTTGATATCACATATGTTCATGGGCCTTTCCATTTGATATCAGGTGGGTATTAAACATAATCAAGAATCGATGTTATACGGTTAGCAGTAAACTGACACATTATGGACACTGCGGTTGTTTTTCATGTGCAGACAACCCGGCAACCTCGATAGGGGTAATGGCGCTGCGTTTGTGCCTCTCAGTTGTCTCACACGATTCTGGGCGAAATATCAAAGAGTAGTAATGGTATTACCAGTTTCGTATTTACTTGTAATTAGCAAGGAGTTTTCTTGCGATGTTCATGACCCATATTGTATTTGTGTAGTTCGAGGCTCTAGATGTGAATCCTATAGATGGCAGCGCATTAATGTGTTCAAATGCAGCATCCGAACAGATCGCTACAGGATCTGTCGTTAATGTCAGAACTAACAAAGAAAAGTTTCATGTCGGCGAAAAGGGAGCAGATAAATGCCAAAAGGCGAGCTGCTTACAAGAAAAAGAGAGAGGAAGCACAAAAACTCTTGCATGAATATCAACGGACCTTACAATGTCTGGTAAGATTGTTTGATTTATAAACAATCAATGAATAATTATATTCAATTTGCATTCCTGCGTTTAGTACTAACATATATGGGTAGCACATTTACTAGATGACAAGAGGGGGCGGATAAGCAGCGCGAGGCGGGCATCGTATCGTGAAATAAACTGGATCTGGCGAAAACAATGAGCATTTAAAAGCTCCGATGGGAGGTGGTTATCGAAAGAAAAATGTAAAAGCCGTAACAAGCATCTCCATGATAATATGTCTGCCCTTGACATATCGGGTATGATTAATCTATAGTTCAGCACTTGGCTAATGGATATACTCATTTTGTTGTAAACTATCAGATTGTTATCGGAATATTAATGAGTACATCACCTGAAATCATCATGCGGTACCCAAAGTGTTCCACGGATCGCTCTAGGTGATATAACTAATGGGAACAAACATCGGCGACAAACCTTGATAGAAATATTATTATAAAGTCAACAACTAGGGTTGCGGATAATCACCAAGATGAAAATCTTCCGCCCTTATGATATCAGGTTATGATGCTTTATTTCATCTGCATTTTATAGTACATATTTTTAATGTTTGCCATTAAGTATGGTTAATGTATTTTCATGCGTCAAACGTTTGAACTTCAAAATTTTTATTTTGATTGAACTAAGCATTGTATATACACATTAGATAATTCATTGGTACCTTTGGTACCAATTACCCAAATCAGTGCTGATTATGTTTCTATTAACATGTATAACCAGAGCCCAACTAGGTCCATCCATCACATCATTTACACAAGGTGATGCGTTATTGCCTCATTCCACTACAATCACTTGATGACATTCATGATTACCACCTAGCTATGAAGGCAGCGTGTAACAAAACTAGAGATCAAGTGGAGCAATCAAGCGGCGAAGCAGCAACATAGGAAACAAGTGGATGAGGATCGAAAGATCTTGAAGGAAAAATGATAAGCTGCGAGAATGGAGGTCATGCAGAAGGGCGAGTTGAGTGCAAAGAAGGCAACTTATGCTTCAAAAAGAACACCCGTGCAAGAATCCCTCGCACTCCACGTCCAGACCTAGCAAGCTCAACATCTAAATGTCCATCATCCACCTACGCGCAATACCCCTCTCTCTGCGAAGATGATTCATGTGATGGCGACCCTCGAGGTCATGCGAATCACATTGTTGGTACTAATGGTATGAAAATGCTATTATTACGTTATTATGATCACCCACAACCCTCTTGACATGATATCGTCTATTGACACATTAGCCATAGCGATAATGGGACTGCGATGTTTTCGAGACGCATCATGGGCGATGAGCCAATGCCATTGAGTTGATGGATGAGGAGTACTGTTTTCATGAGCAAGATGGTAACTATGAAGTTGTGGAGCTTTTTTTTATAGTTGTTAGGAAATATAACATGCCCGTGAGATCCGATAATGAAACCATGGAGGAGGAGGAAGCGAGCATGTAAATACTGCTATACCTAAGTTGATCCATTAGACTTTGTCTACACAAACATACAGACACATCTCAATCTAGCATAAGCGCAAACCTTTACCAATGCCAAAAAGTTGAGTCTGAGACCGTGGTTTTCACTTGTCGTAATGGCGAGATCGAGCTTACATAGCGGAACCAATCCAGGTGATGAGGCTATGGTCCGGCATGAATCAGATTCTGAACATTTTAATTGAAAACATACGGTTCTTCAGCGGACATTTAGCATTCACAACCACCAGGCGTCGTATGGTGAAACTACACAAACATGATGGTTACATTGGGGCACAGCACCATCTACCACAATGTGCATTCGTTCGGGGCCTAGCTCACGTCAGTCTCGGTTTATTACTTCTATGATGGCAAACATAAGTCATCGAAATGACCACCAACAATTGGACGAGATGTATTGAAAAGGATTGCACATACTCAAAAACCAACTCCGGCAATTTAGGGTTTGGGTGCACACAAGTTGTCGACTATTATAGGATAGAACCTAAACAAATGAGGCTTTGACCAAAAGATATAATAGACCCGTTGTCATAAAGGTCATTTGCAATTTTGAGTTGAGGCAGCCTATCAAGGTTGATGGGAGGATATGAAAACAACGATGATATATCTGTTCTCAAAGGAGAACTGGTTGTACGTCCAGCTACCTAAGCGTAAACAGTATTCTTCCAGGGTTGAAGTATCATTCCATGTCAGATGGCAGTCATCCATTTGTTACAACTAACCTAATTTTGAATATTTTCTGATCACGTCTTGAGGAGAATGTTGCGTCTCTTGTGATCCCCGCCTGCATGCCAGAACACGCCGTGGTGTTTATCATTATGTAAAGATTATTGATTGGTGAACAAGGAAAGAACCCGGAGGTTGATCGTCCATTGGGACAAAAAGTTGCACTGTCCTCGTCAGTTGCAGTGGAGGGTTCTCTGACCTGATTGGATTCAGGGAGGTCAGGATATCCTTATAATCCACCTTGGGATGTTCCAGGTGCCACATCAACGTTGGTGTCCTAACTCAAAGATGTCAACCCGATGGTAACAATGAGATCAAGAAGATATTTGGAAAGAAAAAAACACTGCACCCGCTTTTTGTGTTGCCTCTTATCTCATGAATATACACAGGTTGCATTCAATCGCAGCGACCTAACCTGAAGAATATTGTCGCCTCGAAAAATTCTTGAAATCCATGTGCTTGGTGTTTTCAAGGCTAACGAGGAACATCCTTGAGCTAGGCATATATTGTACTGAAATTTCCGGAAGCTTCACGCGTGGCGGTGAAGTAAGTCTTGGAGGCCTCGATTGGCGTTTTCAAATAGGTCGCATAGTTATGCATAAATGCCGAGGGCGATACTACTGCGTGTGTTGCTAAACCATGTTGCGGGCAAAACATCCTTTGACGACTTGCTCACCATTGGCGGTTGTGCTATGTAGGAGCTTTAGAGGCTCTTTGAATGGTTGGGTCTCATTGAGGCGGACAACATTTCGACATTGTCTTAATGAGGTGGCGTTAGGCGATGCCATGTTCTCTTAGGAGGCTCTTCGCAGCCATCTTGGTGCCTTGCGAGCGAGCGGCGTGCATGGTTTATGGGATAGGCACCTCGAGTCTATGTCGGATATGGCTCGTGAAACGCAGATGGTGAGGGGTATGTTGCGATCCATGGGTAAAGACATTGTTGATTCGCTCTTCCAAGCATAGATGATCGTTTGACCCAACAGATGGCGAGGCAAGAGGTCATCGAGAATCAACGTTGAGTTTGACATGGAAGACACTAAATTGGCATCTTCCTTGAACTTGGAGGGCGCGTCGACGAGATACTAGGGATGTTGAACCGGTGATGGTGGTGTATTCTTTGTTGATGGCCACGGAGTGCAGAGGAAGACCTTCCTATGGCGATGCTTGCCAAGGTGAGGCGAGGGCAAGAGGTATACAGTATCGCTTCTATCATGCTGAGGTTCAAAGATCCCATTAAGCTGCGATGATGGTCGAGCTTCACCAATGAGTGGAACCGTAAGCTGCTAAGGATGGCGTCATTGATAATATGGGACGAGGCGGCATAATGAGCGACAAGCGGTCGAGCATTGGACAATAGCATGCAGCGACATCATAGGAATCTGTGACCGACCCTTTGGAGGAAAGACTGTTGTTTTGGCGGGGACTTTAGGCAGGTGCTTCCGATCGTCGAGAAGGGGGTGGAGGGCGGATAATTGATGCAACCTCTGAAGTTCTCATCTATGGAAGGGTATACGACGGCAAAGCTCATCACCAACATGAGGGCTCATAATGACCGTGGTTTGCATTATTTGCTAAGGAATCGGCAATGGCCTTGAGGATGGTGACGATCAAAACAACATACTACTCCACGAAGACATTTATGCATGCGTCTTGAGGCGAGTTGACGACGGAGAAGCTTATTGACCACGTGTTCCCGAGTCTAGATGACATATGTCGATTCAAATTACATGACATCTCGAGCAATCCTTTCCACTAGCGACAATATCGACAAGATAAACATCCGCATGATAGGCGTTTTCATGGAGATGAAGTAATCTACCATAGCTTTGGCGGTCACGGAGGGCGACCAATATGGCTACTACGCTCGGGAGTTTCTGAATGGATTGACTCCTAATGGTCTTCCTCCGCATGCACTCAAGCTAAAAACTGCCCTGTCATACTTCTAAGGAACATTGATCCAGCTAATGGTACGTATAGCACTAGGCTTGTTGTAAGAGGTTTTGAGAGGAACACCATTGATGCAGAAATCGTGATTGGACAACCTGCTGGCGGAGGTCTTTCTTCCTCGAATACCTCTCGCCCATCTGAAAGCATATTTTATTCAAGTTTAAGAAAGCAATTTCCAATAAGGCTTAGCTTTGCTATGACCATTAACAAAGGCTCAAGGGCAGACCATCCCGATTGTTGGTGTCTATCTACCCAATCCGTGTCTCTCATGGGCTATATGTTGCTTTGTCTCGAGCCACATGACATAAAATACTCATTCAGAAGAAGGCCGAAGGTAACAACTAAAGACAATAATCAAAGGCCTCGATGAAAATTACTAATTATATGAGTTTAAGTAATGATTTACTCTTGATGGTCATAAACTGTACGTTTTTACATATATATTTCTTTTATGAGACTTTGAAATTAGCGATTAAAGATATTCTACAATCGTACTTTTCATGCATTACTATGTGATTGAGATATAATGATTGGCGGATAAGAAAGATTGTATTTGTGATATATTTTTATGTACTTCAAATAGATAATAAAATGATGGCTGAAGTGTACAATATTTGGGAAAAAATTAGAATAGTTGGATGTTTATCTTATCCAAACTAATTACTTAACAGTTCAGTTCAGGTTAAATATAATTTTTTGCATTGGTTCATTTACCCTCATGAATTTATTAGCATCTTCAATAGTTCAGACCTAACAAATAGTTCAGACCCGTGTTCATGGCCTCCGCACAACGATCTGCACCACAAAGCTGCTGCATGTAGCAAGGCTGCAGGTAATCACTTTGGTGAGTGTAATAAAGTAAGATGGATGCTCACTTGCTTCTTTTGCCGTGTACTAACTTATTCTTTTATAACTGTGTGATCTAAGGTGGGATCGTGGTTCTTCTAACTGATTAAGGTAGCTGCTTGTTTGCTTTTTATATACTTCAGTTGCATTTTTTTATCTCAGGATGCAAGTTTTGTGTGTACCAAATTTTGTATGCACCTACCTTCTGTGACATCAATTGTTAACTAGAATGCAAGAAAGACACACCCATAAAGCGTCGTCGACCAGACCTGGCGGCGTTAGGCTAGCTCTAGATTTCTTGTTATATCTTTTATCCTGCCTTGTAAGAGCCTTCTTGCCACATTGTATTGCTCAGTTGCACTGTATTGTGTTGAGTTGCTTTATATATAAAACAGAGCGAAAGCCTGTTTTGGTCGGAAAGAAAAGCTTTAAAGGAAGCAGACACATTGCAACACACTGTATGCTGCGATGCCATTCGTTTTCTAATGGCACATGCTACTGTTCCAGCTTCTACTGTGAAGAGTTGCGAGATCTTTGAAGCTATAATATATGTTTAGTCTCTTTAAATAATGAATCTATTACTAAGGATACACAACCTTCATTTGTTTCATCTCTTAGCAATTTCCTTCAGAGTTTAACTCAAATAACCACATCGAATGTTGAAACATACTCTACCGTGTGTGCTAAGTTAATTAATTTTCCGTTGAAATATTTCTGCCTTCATAATGTATTTTTTTGGTATATGCGCTGAAAATAACATACTGAAACAAGACAACGTTGTACTAAAAATGTAAAGAAGATATTCTAAAACTAACAAGCGTTTTGTCCATACAAACAGCTATTTAATAACAGAATCGTTTGGTGTGTAATATTATAATTAATTAAGAAATTATAGGCAGATATTTAGCGAAAACAATACGTGCATGTTAACTATCTTATTTGCTTCCTTAATAAAAAAAATCCTATTAGGTTTATCAGGAATGAAATCTTAAGACAAGGTATCTTTTTGTCTTGTAATCATATAGTAGGTTTTACTCACGAATATAAAATTGATCCTACTAATTAATGATTGATGACCAAATTGGTGGATTTGATTACGATTTCCTAATCGAGCTTCCTATAAGCTTATATATTGATCAACCGTTCGAAGCGACCTTACCAGACCTCTCTTGAACAAGTTAAAATATTTCTTGACACTCCATCCTCCTCTCACATGGCGTCATCCAACAATTCAATTCAAGCGATGATGCTATTGAGGATATTCGTTGGCAGGAAGATCTTGGTGTACTGGAAGATGATGAGCGGCACTATGCTGCTTTCTTCTTGCGCTGAGGGTGCGCCAAAGTCAAAATGTCTTATGATGCATAATCACGTCGAGCCTATTAGTAGTAGTTATCCCGTTAGGAAAGAATGTTTGGGGACGGTTGGGCTACTACAAGCGATCAAATTCTGCAGGCAACCAAGGAGAGCAACAAGCTCATGCAAACTCGTAAAGAAGATCGAGAAGTTGGAATATATGGTTGTGAACAACATGCAAGCATGTGACAAGAAGGCGAAATGCCTTGAAAAGAAAATCATGAGGAGTTATACATTATTCTTTACAGCCTTTGATGTTTTATGTTTGAGCGCTCCTTAGAGCATTTTGCATTATAATCGATTTGAGTCAAACTATGAAAGTATGAATAAAGAACATACATTGTTTCATGCTTGGTTTCTTACACTCTGTTTATATCTTCCTTTGATTTTTGGCGCCTAACATGCTATGTTTTCTTTTTCTTATATGAATACGAGAGCAACAAGCTGATGCAAACTCTCATAAAGAACATATATTTATCTTGTTTTATATGAATACACGCTACCATCGAAATCATGACTATTCTAAAATGCCCGTAAAATAGTGTTGCAAAGAAACACAGCGTCTCATCACATGTACTAAAAACAAATATCCTGGGATATTATAAATAAACAGATAGCTCGCTGCCCACCCTGCTCTAGGGATCCTAGTGCCCTGCCCTAGGGTTCCACGCTGGTGGCGGCGGTAACGTGGTAGTACGGTGACCTGGAGTTTCGCCGGCGTTGGATGTGACGGTGCGGGTGGAGTACCAAGGATTCGTCGGCATCGGCCAGGGCTTGGGGCACAGAGGAATCCTCCTGGTCAAGGAGATCGGAGAGAAGAAGAGGATGGCAGCGCGAGGACACATGAGGGTAGGCGTCGAGAGGATCGGCCGTCCAGGCTGGAGAGGAAGGCAGCGATGGGAGGATCGAGTTAATGGTACCGTGTACAAAAATCCCATCAAAGCAAGTAAAATATCCAAGCAATGTTTAATTAATTGTGATTTATTTTTTACTAGGAAACATGTCCGTGCGTTGCAACGGGAGAAAAAAGTGTACTCAAATTAAGAAAAGCATACCACGCATAAGGCGTGAGAATCAGGATGCACATATGTGTAGATTAAAAGAACTTCTGAGAATTTCCAAGCGCGAACATTAGGCGACCTGTCTTCATTGGCTTTTGCCACACCGATCGTATCATATCTGCGAAAATGTATCTAAAGTTAACTCGGATGAACATTTAAAGTTTCTTTGCTTGATGCAGTGAAATCTTCCTTAGGTATACGCATAACAACTTTATTTGTAGGTTTATGGTTAAATGCCAGTGTGTTACAACATGCAACAACGTTGATAAATAAATTAAATAGACGATACCAATAAAACCTTTAGAACATAGATGTATGGTTTGATAATCATGTTTAAGCAATTTCACTGACCAGATATCATAATTTTGTCGATCAATCATTGATTCAGAGATGAACTTTACACACAAAAACATATCAAATAACAATCATGATTACCAAGCAGTAAGTTAAACAACACACATGACTCACCACAATGAAGGTGGCCTGCACGAAATAAATCTCTTTCAATTTGAATCAAAGCACGTATTTAGCCATGCATTAAAAAAAGGAAATAATTTTTTTAGCCGCCTCAAGACTAACTAATGTCAGTAAATAAAGCAAGCGGTTGCACCCTGTCGGGGCCATGCATGCATGCAAGTAATTTCTCAAAAGTTACCTATTATGCAGGTCTAGCATGCATGGATGCATGGTGCTTCTCTTGTGTCTTCTTTCTTTGCTTAGCATGGCCACCGCGACGAGGATGCATGGTGCATGCACGGTTAGCCCTTTCCAATTGTATTTAACCGTGGCATTATTACATAACGTGAAACTCAAAACACGGCAGGCTCAACTCTTTGTTGGTGGTTTCACCTTCTCGCCATCGTCCGTGGCCGAGTGCAGCGACGGCGACCAGTGAGGTGTTGCGCCTGTTGAAGGTTCCCCTCGTTGCCGTCAGCTGCGGCCGATTGAGATGTTACTGGATTTCGAGTCACTTTTGGTTTCTACGCATAGCCGTCTGCTGTTTTCTGATCGCTCAAGATTTGGTAGCATCTCTGATCATGGGAAGGACTTGAATAAACCAAACGGAACAGGAACAACCATAAAATGGCGACGATGATGCATGGTGCATGCATGGTCGGCCCGTTCTGATTGTATTTAACCATGGCATCATTACATAACGTGAAACTCAAAACACGTATGTGTAGATTAAAAGAACTTCTGAGAATTTCCAAGCGAAACATTAGGCGACCTGTCTTCATTGGCTTTTGCCACACGACCCGTATCATATCTGTGAAAATGTATCTAAAGTTAACTAGGATGAACATTTAAAGTTTCTTCGCTTGATGCAGTGAAATCTTCCGTAGGTATACGCATAACAACTTTATTTGTAGGTTTATGGTTAAATGCCAGTGTGTTGCAACATGCAACAACATTGATAAATAAATTAAATAGACGATATCAATAAAACCTTTAGAACGTAGATGTATGGTTTGATAATCATGTTTAAGCAATTTCACTGACCAGATATCATAATTTTGTCGATCAATCATTGATTCAGAAATGAACTTTACACACACAAAAACATATAAAATAACAATCATGATTACCAAGCAGTAAGTTAAACAACACACATGACTCACCATAATGAAGGTGGCCTGCACGAAATAAATCTCTTTCAATTTGAATCAAAGCACGATTTAGCCATGCCTTAAAAAGGAAAATAATTTTTAGCCGCCTCAAGACTAACTAATGTCAGTAAATAAAGCAAGCGGTTGCACCCAGCCGGGGCCATGCATGCATGCAAGTAATTTCCCAAAAGTTACCTATTATGCAGGTCGGATTAGCATAGACGTAGCATGCATGGATGCATGGTGCTTGTCTTGTGTCTTCTTTATTTGCTTAGCATGGCCACGGCGACGATGATGCATGGTGCATGCACGGTTAGCCTTTCCAATTGTATTTAACCGTGGCATCATTACATAACGTGAAACTCAAAACACGGCAGGCTCACCTCTTCGTTGGTGGTTTCACCTCTCGCCGTCGTCCGTGGCCAAGTGCAGCGACGGCGCCAGTGAGGTGTTGCGCCTGTTGACGGTTCCTCGTTGCCGTCGGCTGTGGCCGTTTGGGATGTTACTGGATTTCGAGTCACTTTTGGTTTCTACGCATAGCCGTCTGCTGTTTTCTGATCGCTCAAGATTTGGTAGCATCTCTGATCATGGGAAGGGCTTTAATAAACCAAACGGAACAGGAACAACCATAAAATGGCGACGATGATGCATGGTGCATGCATGGTCAGCCCTTTCTGATTGTATTTAACCATGGCATCATTACATAACGTGCAACTCAAAACACGTATGTGTAGATTAGAAGAACTTTTGAGAATTTACAAGCGCGAACATGAGGCGACCTGTCTTCAATGGCTTTTGCCACACGACTAGTATCATATCTGCGAAAATGTATCTAAAGTTAACTGGGATGAACGTTTAAAGTTTCTTTGCTTGATGGAGTGAAATCTTCCGTAGGTATACGCATAACAACTTTATTTGTAGGTTTATGGTTAAATGCCAGTGCGTTGCAACATGCAACAATGTTGATAAATAAATTAAATAGACGATACCAATATAACCTTTAGAACATAGATGTATGGTTTGATAATCATGTTTAGGCAATTTCACTGACCAGATATCATAATTTTGTCAATCAATCATTGATTGAGAAATGAACTTCACACATACACAAAACATATCAAATAACAATCATGATTACCAAGCAGTAAGTTAAACAACACACATGACTCCCCACAGTGAAGGTGGCCTGCACGAAATAAATCTCTTTCAATTTGAATCAAAGCACGTATTTAGCCATGCCTTAGAAAAAGGAAAATAATTTTTTAGCCGCCTAAAGACTAACTAATGTCATTAAATAAAGCAAGCGACTGCAGCACATATGTGTAGATTAAAAGAACTTCTGAGAATTTCCAAGCGCGAACATTAGGCGACCTGTCTTCATTGGCTTTTGCCACACGACCGGTATCATATCTGCGAAAATGTATCTAAAGTTAACTCGGATGAACATTTAAAGTTTCTTTGCTTGATGCAGTGAAATCTTCCTTAGGTATACGCATAACAACTTTATTTGTAGGTTTATGGTTAAATGCCAGTGTGTTACAACATGCAACAACGTTGATAAATAAATTAAATAGACGATACCAATAAAACCTTTAGAACATAGATGTATGGTTTGATAATCATGTTTAAGCAATTTCACTGACCAGATATCATAATTTTGTCGATCAATCATTGATTCAGAGATGAACTTTACACACACAAAAACATATCAAATAACAATCATGATTACCAAGCAGTAAGTTAAACAACACACATGACTCACCACAATGAAGGTGGCCTGCACGAAATAAATCTCTTTCAATTTGAATCAAAGCACGTATTTAGCCATGCATTAAAAAAAGGAAATAATTTTTTTAGCCGCCTCAAGACTAACTAATGTCAGTAAATAAAGCAAGCGGTTGCACCCTGTCGGGGCCATGCATGCATGCAAGTAATTTCTCAAAGTTACCTATTATGCAGGTCTAGCATGCATGGATGCATGGTGCTTCTCTTGTGTCTTCTTTCTTTGCTTAGCATGGCCACCGCGACGAGGATGCATGGTGCATGCACGGTTAGCCCTTTCAATTGTATTTAACCGTGGCATTATTACATAACGTGAAACTCAAAACACGGCAGGCTCAACTCTTTGTTGGTGGTTTCACCTTCTCGCCATCGTCCGTGGCGAGTGCAGCGACGGCGACCAGTGAGGTGTTGCGCCTGTTGAAGGTTCCTCGTTGCCGTCAGCTGCGGCCGATTGAGATGTTACTGGATTTGAGTCACTTTTGGTTTCTACGCATAGCCGTCTGCTGTTTTCTGATCGCTCAAGATTTGGTAGCATCTCTGATCATGGGAAGGACTTGAATAAACCAAACGGAACAGGAACAACCATAAAATGGCGACGATGATGCATGGTGCATGCATGGTCGGCCCGTTCTGATTGTATTTAACCATGGCATCATTACATAACGTGAAACTCAAAACACGTATGTGTAGATTAAAAGAACTTCTGAGAATTTCCAAGCGCAAACATTAGGCGACCTGTCTTCATTGGCTTTTGCCACACGACCCGTATCATATCTGTGAAAATGTATCTAAAGTTAACTAGGATGAACATTTAAAGTTTCTTCGCTTGATGCAGTGAAATCTTCCGTAGGTATACGCATAACAACTTTATTTGTAGGTTTATGGTTAAATGCCAGTGTGTTGCAACATGCAACAACATTGATAAATAAATTAAATAGACGATATCAATAAAACCTTTAGAACGTAGATGTATGGTTTGATAATCATGTTTAAGCAATTTCACTGACCAGATATCATAATTTTGTCGATCAATCATTGATTCAGAAATGAACTTTACACACACAAAAACATATAAAATAACAATCATGATTACCAAGCAGTAAGTTAAACAACACACATGACTCACCATAATGAAGGTGGCCTGCACGAAATAAATCTCTTTCAATTTGAATCAAAGCACGTATTTAGCCATGCCTTAAAAAAGGAAAATAATTTTTTAGCCGCCTCAAGACTAACTAATGTCAGTAAATAAAGCAAGCGGTTGCACCCAGCCGGGGCCATGCATGCATGCAAGTAATTTCCCAAAAGTTACCTATTATGCAGGTCGGATTAGCATAGACGTAGCATGCATGGATGCATGGTGCTTGTCTTGTGTCTTCTTTATTTGCTTAGCATGGCCACGGCGACGATGATGCATGGTGCATGCACGGTTAGCCTTTCCAATTGTATTTAACCGTGGCATCATTACATAACGTGAAACTCAAAACACGGCAGGCTCACCTCTTCGTTGGTGGTTTCACCTCTCGCCGTCGTCCGTGGCCAAGTGCAGCGACGGCGGCCAGTGAGGTGTTGCGCCTGTTGACGGTTCCCCTCGTTGCCGTCGGCTGTGGCCGTTTGGGATGTTACTGGATTTCGAGTCACTTTTGGTTTCTACGCATAGCCGTCTGCTGTTTTCTGATCGCTCAAGATTTGGTAGCATCTCTGATCATGGGAAGGGCTTTAATAAACCAAACGGAACAGGAACAACCATAAAATGGCGACGATGATGCATGGTGCATGCATGGTCAGCCCTTTCTGATTGTATTTAACCATGGCATCATTACATAACGTGCAACTCAAAACACGTATGTGTAGATTAGAAGAACTTTTGAGAATTTACAAGCGCGAACATGAGGCGACCTGTCTTCAATGGCTTTTGCCACACGACTAGTATCATATCTGCGAAAATGTATCTAAAGTTAACTGGGATGAACGTTTAAAGTTTCTTTGCTTGATGGAGTGAAATCTTCCGTAGGTATACGCATAACAACTTTATTTGTAGGTTTATGGTTAAATGCCAGTGCGTTGCAACATGCAACAATGTTGATAAATAAATTAAATAGACGATACCAATATAACCTTTAGAACATAGATGTATGGTTTGATAATCATGTTTAGGCAATTTCACTGACCAGATATCATAATTTTGTCAATCAATCATTGATTGAGAAATGAACTTCACACATACACAAAACATATCAAATAACAATCATGATTACCAAGCAGTAAGTTAAACAACACACATGACTCCCCACAGTGAAGGTGGCCTGCACGAAATAAATCTCTTTCAATTTGAATCAAAGCACGTATTTAGCCATGCCTTAGAAAAAGGAAAATAATTTTTTTAGCCGCCTAAAGACTAACTAATGTCATTAAATAAAGCAAGCGACTGCACCCTGCCGGGGCCATGCATGCATGCAAGTAATTTCCCAAAAGTTACCTAGAAAGAGATATTATGCAGGTTGGATTAGGATAGACGTAGCATGCATGGATCCATGGTGCTTGTCTTGTGTCTTCTTTCTTTGCTTAGCATGGCCACAACGACGATGATGCATGGTGCATGCACGGTTAGCCCTTCCCAATTGTATTTAACCGTGGCATCATTATATAACGTGAAACTCAAAACACGGCAAGCTCACCTCTTCGTTGGTGGTTTCACCTTCTCGGCGTCGTCCGTGGCTGAGTGCAGCAACGGAGACCAGTGAGGTGTTGCGCCTGTTGAAGGTTCCCCTCGTTGCCGTCGGCTGTGGCCGATCGAGATGTTACTGGATTTCGAGTCACTTTTGGTTTCTATGCATTGCGGTCTGCTGTTTTCTGATCGCTCAAGATTTGGTAGCATCTCTGATCATGGGAAGGGCTTGAATAAACTAAATGGAACAGGAACAACCATAAAATGGCGACGATGATGCATGGCGCATGCATGGTCGGCCCTTTCTGATTGTATTTAACCATGGCATCATTACATAACGTGAAACTCAAAACACGTATGTGTAGATTAAGAGAACTTCTGAGAATTTCCAAGCGCAAACATTAGGCGACCTGTCTTCATTGGCTTTTGCCACACGACCGGTATCATATCTGTGAAAATGTATCTAAAGTTAACTGGGATGAACATTTAAAGTTTCTTTGCTTGATGCAGTGAAATCTTCTGTAGGTATACGCATAACAACTTTATTTGTAGGTTTATGGTTAAATGCCAGTGTGTTGCAACATGCAACAACGTTGATAAATAAATTAAATAGACGATACCAATAAAACCTTTAGAACATAGATGTATGGTTTGATAATCATGTTTAAGCAATTTCACTGACCAGATATCATAATTTTGTCGATCAATCATTGATTCAGAAATGAACTTTACACACACAAAAACATATCAAATAACAATCATGATTACCAAGCAGTAAGTTAAACAACACACATGACTCACCACAATGAAGGTGGCCTGCACGAAATAAATCTCTTTCAATTTGAATCAAAGCACGTATTTAGCCATGCCTTAAAAAAGGAAAATAATTTTTTTAGCCGCCTCAAGACTAACTAACGTCAGTAAATAAACCAAGCGGTTGCACCCTGCCGGGGCCATGCATGCATGCAAGTAATTTCCCAAAAGTTACCTATTATGCAGGTCGGATTAGCATAGACGTAGCATGCATGGATGCATGGTGCTTGTCTTGTGTCTTCTTTCTTTGCTTAGCATGGCCACGGCGACGATGATGCATGGTGCATGCACGGTTAGCCCTTTCCAACTGTATTTAACTGTGGCATCATTACATAATGTGAAACTCAAAACACGGCAGGCTCACCTCTTCGTTGGTGGTTTCACCTCTCGCCGTCGTCCGTGGCCGAGTGCAGCGACGGCGCCCAGTGAGGTGTTGCGCCTTTTGAAGGTTCCCCTCGTTGCCGCCGGCTGTGGCCGATTGAGATGTTACTGGATTTCGAGTCACTTTTGGTTTCTACGCATAGCCGTCTGCTGTTTTCTGATCGCTCAAGATTTGGTAGCATCTTTGATCATGGGAAGGGCTTGAATAAACCAAACGGAACAGGAACAACCATAAAATGGCAACGATGATGCATGCATGGTCGGCCCTTTCTGATTGTATTTAACCATGGCATCATTACATAACGTGAAACTCAAAACACGTATGTGTAGATTAAAAGAACATTTGAGAATTTACAAGCGCGAACATGAGGCGACCTGTCTTCATTGGCTTTTGCCACACGACTAGTATCATATCTGCGAAAATGTATCTAAAGTTAAATGGGATGAACATTTAAAGTTTCTTTGCTTGATGGAGTGAAATCTTCCGTAGGTATACGCATAACAACTTTATTTGTAGGTTTATGGTTAAATGCCAGTGCATTGCAACATGCAACAATGTTGATAAATAAATTAAATAGACGATACCAATAAAACCTTTAGAACATAGATGTATGGTTTGATAATCATGTTTAAGCAATTTCACTGACCAGATATCATAATTTTGTTGATCAATCATTGATTGAGAAATGAACTTTACACATACACAAAACATATCAAATAACAATCATGATTACCAAGCAGTAAGTTAAACAACACACATGACTCCCCACAGTGAAGGTGGCCTGCACGAAATAAATCTCTTTCAATTTGAATCAAAGCACGTATTTAGCCATGCCTTGAAAAAGGAAAATAATTTTTTTAGCCGCCTAAAGACTAACTAATGTCAGTAAATAAAGCAAGCGGTTGCACCCTGCCGTGGCCATGCATGCATGCAAGTAATTTCCCGAAAGTTACCTAGAAAGAGATATTATGCAGGTCGGATTAGGATAGACGTAGCATGCATGGATCCATGGTGCTTGTCTTGTGTCTTCTTTCTTTCCTTAGCATGGCCACAGCAAGGATGATGCATGGTGCATGCACGGTTAGCCCTTTCCAATTGTATTTAACCGTGGCATCATTATATAACGTGAAACTCAAAACACGGCAGGCTCACCTCTTCGTTGGTGGTTTCACCTTCTCGGCGTCGTCCGTGACCGAGTGCAGCAACGGCGACCAGTGAGGTGTTGCGCCTGTTGAAGGTTCCCCTCGTTGCCATCGGCTGTGGCCGATCGAGATGTTACTGGATTTCGAGTCACTTTTGGTTTCTACGCATAGCCGTCTGCTGTTTTCTGATCGCTCAAGATTTGATAACATCTCTGATCATGGGAAGGGCTTGAATAAACCAAACGGAACAGGAACAACCATAAAATGGCGACGATGATGCATGGTGCATGCATGGTCGGCCCTTTCTGATTGTATTTAACCATGGCATCATTACATTACTTGAAACTCAAAACACGTATGTGTAGATTAAAAGAACTTCTGAGAATTTCCAAGTGCGAACATTAGGTGACCTGTCTTCATTGGCTTTTGCCACACGACCGGTATCATATCTGCGAAAATGTATCTAAAGTTAACTGGGATGAACATTTAAAGTTTCTTTGCTTGATGCAGTGAAATCTTCCATAGGTATACACATAACAACTTTATTTGTAGGTTTATGGTTAAATGCCAGTGCGTTGCAACATGAAACAATGTTGGTAAATAAATTAAATAGACGACACCAATAAAACCTTTAGAACATAGATGTATGGTTTGATAATCATGTTTAAGCAATTTCACTGACAATATATCATAATTTTGTCAATCAATCATTGATTCAGAAATGAACTTTACACACACAAAAAACATATAAAATAACAATCATGATTACCAAGAGTAAGTTAAACAACACACATGACTCCCCACAGTGAAGGTGGCCTGCACGAAATAAATCTCTTTCAATTTGAATCAAAGCACGTATTTAGTCATGCCTTACAAGAAGGAAAATAATTTTTTTAGCTGCCTCAAGACTAACTAATGTCAGTAAATAAAACAAGCGGTTGCACCCTGCCGAGGCCATGCATGCATGCAAGTAATTTCCCAAAAGTTACCTAGAAAGAGATATTATGCAGGTTGGATTAGGATAGACGTAGCATGCATGGATGCATGGTGCTTGTCTCGTGTCTTCTTTCTTTGCTCAGCATGGCCATGGCAACGATGATGCATGGTGCACGCACAGTTAGCCCTTAACAATTGTATTTAACCGTGGCATCATTACATAACGTGAAACTCAAAACACGGCAGGCTCACCTCTTCGTTGGTGGTTTCACCTTCTCGCCGTCGTCCGTGGCCGAGTGCAGCGACGGCGACCAGTGAGGTGTTGTGCTTGTTGAAGGTTCTGTTGGGGAACGTAGTAATTTCAAAATTTTCCTATGCACACGCAAGATTATGGTGATGCATAGCAACGAGAGGGGAGAGTGTGTCCACGTACCCTCGTAGACCGAAAGCGGAAGCGTTATAACAACGCGGTTGATGTAGTCGTACGTCTTCACGATCCGACCGATCCAAGTACCGAACGTACGGCACCTCCGTGTTCAGCACACGTTCAACTCGATGACGATCCCCGGACTCCGATCCAGCAGGGTGTCGGGGATGAGTTCCGTCAGCACGACGGCGTGGTGATGATGATGATGCTCTACCGGCGCAGGGCTTCGCCTAAACTCCGCGACGATATGACCGAGGTGGAATATGGTGGAGGGGGGCACCGCACACGGCTAAGGAACGATCCGTAGATCAACTTGTGTGTTCTAGGGTGCCCCCTGCCCCCGTATATAAAGGAGCAAGGGGGGTGCGGCCGGCCCTAGGAGGAGGCGCGCCGGAGGAGTCCTACTCCCACCGGGAGTAGGACTCCCCCCTTTTTTTCTAGTTGGATTAGGACTTGGGGGGAGGGGAAGAGGAAAGGGGGCGCCCGGCCGGCCCTGGCCGGCCCTCCTCTTCTCCCTCATGGCCCACTAAGGCCCATTAACCCCCGGGAGGGTTCCGGTAACCCCCCGGTGTTCCGGTAAAATCCCGATTTCACCCGAAACTATTCCCAAGTCCAAACATAGGCTTCCAATATATCAATCTTTATGTCTCGACCATTTAGAGACTCCTCGTCATGTCCGTGATCACATCCGGGACTCCGAACAAACTTCGGTACATCAAAACTCATAAAACTGTCATCGTAAGGTTAAGCGTGCGGACCCTACGGGTTCGAGAACTATGTAGACATGACCTAGAACTATTCTCGGTCAATAACCAATAGTGGAACCTGGATGTTCATATTGGTTCCTACATTTTCTATGAAGATCTTTATCGGTCAAACCGCATAACAACATACGTTGTTCCCCCTTTGTCATCGGTATGTTACTTGCCCGAGATTCGATCGTCGGTATCCAATACCTAGTTCAATCTCGTTACCGGCAAGTCTCTTTACTCGTTCCATAATACATCATTTCATAACTAACTCATTAGTTACAATGCTTGCAAGGCTTAGGTGATGAGTATTACCGAGAAGGCCCAGAGATATCTCTCCGACAATCGGAGTGACAAAACCTAATCTCGAATTATGCCAACTCAACATATACTTTTGGAGACACCTGTAGAGTACCTTTATAATCACCCAGTTACATTGTGACGTTTGGTAGCACACAAAGTGTTCCTCCGGTAAACGGGAGTTGCATAATCTCATAGTCACGGGAACTTTGTATAAGTCATGAAGAAAGCAATAGCAACATACTAAACGATCAAGTGCTAAGCTAACGGAATGGGTCAAGTCAATCACATCATTCTCCTAATGATGTGATCCCGTTAATCAAATGACAACTCATGTCTATGGTTAGGAAACATAACCATCTTCGATTAACGAGCTAGTCAAGTAGAGGCATACTAGTGACACTTTGTTTGTCTATGTATTCACATATGTATTATGTTTCCGGTTAATACAATTCTAGCATGAATAATAAACATTTATCATGATATAAGGAAATAAATAATAACTTTATTATTATCACTAGGGCATATTTCCTTCAGTCTCCCACTTGCACTAGAGTCAATAATCTAGATTACACAGTAATGATTCTAACACCCATGGAGTCTTGGTGCTGATCATGGTTTGCTCGTGAGAGAGGCTTAGTCAACGGGTCTGCAACATTCAGATCCGTATGTATCTTGCAAATCTCTATGTCTCTCACTTGGACTTGGTCCCGAATGGAATTGAAGCGTCTCTTGATGTGCTTGGTCCTCTTGTGAAATCTGGATTCCTTTGCCAAGGCAATTGCACCAGTATTATCACAGAAGATCTTCATTGGTCCCGATGCACTAGGTATAACACCTAGATCGGAAATGAACTCCTTCATCCAGACTCCTTCATTTGCTGCTTCCGAAGCAGCTATGTACTCCGCTTCACATGTAGATCCCGCCACGACGCTTTGTTTAGAACTGCACCAACTTACAGCTCCACCGTTTAATAAAAATACGTATCCGGTTTGCGATTTTGAATCGTCCGGATCAGTGTCAAAGCTTGCATCGACGTAACCCTTTACGACAAGCTCTTCGTCACCTCCATAAACGAGAAACATATCCTTAGTCCTTTTCAGGTATTTCAGGATATTCTTGACCGCTGTCCAGTGATCCACTCCTGGATTACTTTGGTACCTCCCTGCTAAGCTAATAGCAAGGCACACATCAGGTCTGGTACACATCATTGCATACATGATAGAGCCTATGGCTGAAGCATTGCATACATGATAGGTCGGATTAGCATAGACGTAGCATGCATGGATGCATGGTGCTTGTCTTGTGTCTTCTTTCTTTGCTTAGCATGGCCACGGTGACGATGATGCATGGTGCATGCACGGTTAGCTTTTTTCAATTGTATTTAACCGTGGTATCATTACATAACGTGAAACTCAAAACACGGCAGGCTCATCTCTTCGTTGGTGGTTTCACCTTCTCACCGTCGTCCGTGGCCGAGTGCAGCGACGACGACCAGTAAGGTGTTGCGCCTGTTGAAGGTTCCCCTCGTTGCCGTCGGCTGCGGCCGATTGAGATGTTACTGGATTTCGAGTCACTTTGGGTTTCTACGCATAGCCATCTGCTGTTTTCTGATCGCTCAAGATTTGGTAACATCTCTGATCATGGAAAGGGCTTGAATAAACCAAACGGAACCGGAACAACCATAAAATGGCGACGATGATGCATGGTGCATGCATGGTCGGCCCTTTCTGATTGTATTTAACCATGGCATCATTACATAACGTGAAACTCAAAACACGATATGGGCTGACCGGCCGGCCGGCTGCTTCTCTCATTTTTTATAAGTTTTATAAGTTTCCTTTATATACATACATCTCAGTTTTCTTTCTTTGCACGTACGTTTGTCATACAGAAAAAACTAAAAAATAACATACCTATGAAAAATACTTAAAACGGGACCAAACAAGGCGGAACCAAGCTAAGAATACCTATTCCTTTTAATAGTAGGTATAGATATAGATGTAGATATAGATAGATAGACATTTTCCGATTTGTAGGGCATGTGCCCACGATCCTCGCATGCCGTACTCTTTTTGACGTGTATGATTGATGATAAAAAAGGGAAAATTAAATCAACGTAAGGAAATATCCCATTAATGCTTGATTGATTGTGATTTATTTTTTATATGGTAACTAATCTGATGGGTTTATGTGGGTGGTGAAGCGAAAAGGCAGGTGTGAGGGGAGACGAAAAATAACCGGTCGAAAAAAAACCCGAAAGAAAGTGATAGGACGAAAAAGAAAACCTAAACATAATCATATCAACTGCTCCATTAGGAGTAGAGATATGGAGGCAGGAGGCCAAAAACCACTATAGAAGAGTTTTCATCCACCCCATATTCGACATAATATTTGGAGTGCCAATATGTGGTCTCGCAGTCTCCATATCGTTCTCTCGGGAGGGAGTGTAACTACTGGCGAGGGCTCGTTTACAGCTAGCTCCAAATCTAATTGTCAGCTCGGGAGGGAAGTTTTAACTTCTTCCTCTTCGCGCCATGCGTTTGAAGCAATTCGTCCTCCCACGCACTACTGGCGACGGGCGCTCAACCATTAATGCCACAACCTAACCCTTAGATTCTTGTGGCGCCCGTTGAATTGCTGCCACGTGGCATCATCTAATGGCTTGCATGTTTCCTTGCAACACGAGCGTACTCTACCGCGGCCCAAAATTGGTGTTTCCTTTCTTCTCGCCTCGCTCGCTCGCGGCAGCTCGATCACTTGCTCACGCATGCTCCCCATGCCAGCTGTTGTTGCTCTGCTGGTTTACGAAAAAAATCTGTTTTTTTCTAAAATTTGAAAAATGGCGAAATCAACAGATGTTCGCAAGTTTGCAAGAAGTTCACAAAAATTTAAAATATTCATAAATTGAGAAAAAAATTATGAATTTGAAAAAATATTCAGAAATTTGAAAGCTTTTGCCTATTCTTTTTTTCAAAAACCAAGTAATATTCATGAATTTGAATTTTTTTACTGATTTCTAAAAAGTTCGCAGATTTGAAAAATATTCGTGATTGTTAAAAAATGTGCAAATTTCAAAAAGTGCTCACATATTTAAAAAAATCACAAATTTTGTAAATACATAAAACTGGATTTTTTGAAAAATTGTTCAAGAATTTAAAAATCAATAATATCAATTTTTTAATAAAATCCAGAAAAATAAATAAAAACAGCTGCAAGATCACAAAATCAGAATAGAGTGGTGGCGCTAGATGGGCCAGCCCATTAAAACAGTCACTCAGCTGCAGTGGCCGACTTAAGCGTGGCGTTACAGAGGTGAGGGTATGCTCGTGTATGTGAGCGACTTTAATTGTACTGTGTTTAAAAAAGAACTTAAGCGTCAAATAGCATATTCCTAAATTACCTTTTGTCAGAAATATGTTTTAAACCTTTTTGTCCGAACTAAGTGCATGCCAATAGTTTCTCAAAAAAAAAGTGCATGCCAATAATTGGTCTTCTCCAACCCACAACATAACAAAGTGCCGCTGCCCCGTTGCAAGTTGCAACCTCGTGCTCCTTATTCACGTCCATTTTCTTCTCAAACTAGATGTCAGTTGCAGAAAACAACATGTCCGGACGAACATCACGTCGATCGCCGCTCCCTCCAATCTCTATTATTACTATTAAACAAGCAAACATATTCATCGCTAAGTGTACCCAGGCTTAACTACACATAACAAATCAGATCAATAACAGCCTCACGATCAGATTGCTTAATTTAATCTAACCGTCTAACCATCAGCCGAGACTGCATTTAGCAATTTTCACTGGCGGACGAAAACTCTGGCATCAGCGAGCGGACTAAAGGTTCGTTCGGCAACCATCCAATCCCGCCCTCAATTAGCGCTAACCTCCCATTTAATCTTCCGAGAAAAAGGAAACTGCTACCTCCCCGCAGCCCGCACACCTCTCGCGAACAGTCTCACGAACGGCCTCCCCGCCGCCGTTGGTTCTCCCACGCCCCCACCGTTCCGCGTCTGGTCGCCGCCAGCGCCCCTCCTCTTCTGGCCGCCGCCACGATGTCCTCTGCGCCGGACCGCCTTGCCGCGTTCCTCGGCGCCAGGCCGCCACCACCGCGGCTCTCCCGGATCCAACACCAAGCTTGCGACGAAGGGGTTGGAACTGGCCTTGAGTGCTCGAGGTCCGCTCCTTCTCCACAGCCGCGCCGCAGGACGGGAGCCTCCGCGTGCTCCTGCTCTTGTGACGACGCGGTCGTTCTTATACTGGACCACTCCACCCCCCACCACATGTCTGCCTCCTCCGATCTTCATCTCGATCTGTGTTGTGCTCGCCGGTGCCGTTGAAGCAGGATCCCGTTCTTACCAAATCGGTAGGTCTGGTCTCCCTTATTTCTCCAATATCCTCCCTCCCCAAGACCTCAACCCATTGGTAATTTCAGGACATGGTGACGCATAGTTTATGTAATTATAAGCTGCTGACATATTGAAATGTTTGGTTCGCTATATGGGAAGTATCTGATTGAGTCAGAAGCTGTGTGTGCACGGCTTTCTAATTCGCTTTTTAATCCAATGTTGTTTGTTCAGATGTTAATGCACAAAGTTTGGCCTTGGTTGTTCTAAAATAGGGTTCAGTGCAAGCAGATCCTGCGATGACTCAGTTTTATTTATCTTGTCATCATTTGCTTCTAGAAAATACCGTGATCGTGCCTACATCTGTAGTAGCCTCATCAATTACTTCCTTCAGAGCTGTAACTTCTAATATAGACCTTTAGTGCTTATATGTTGTGATTGATGAGACTCTGTAATTTGCATTCATTCAGTGATTATTATTTTTTACATCAGTTCAGGCTGTGATTGATGATGGTAGAAATTGGAGGGATTCTATTTACCCTTTTTTTGGGGTACATTTTACAAGTGTGATTGATTTAGTTACACATTTTACTTTTTTGTATTTGACTTTTTTTCCTCGCCCGTTTAGGTTCAGTTACACATTTTACTTTTTTGTATGTTACCTTTTGCTCATCTGCATGCATGTACTCTTTTTCCTGTACTCAATGTATAGGGTATAAATTTAGCTGCCAGTTTTCCTAGAGCAAGGCTTTGTAGTTTGCACTGAACCTGTGTGTGATTTGCAATCAGTATGACGTCCAGTATACTGCTAATAGTAATTTACTGCTCTCCTTTCTTTCGCTATTTGTCTGTAGTGAACTCACATCACATCTACTCCCTCCGTTCCAAATTACTCGTTGTGGTTTTAGTTCGAATTTGAACTATAATTTGGAACGGAGGGAGTACATCTCTGGTGAATTGATGGCCCAATTAGTTGAACTATTAGAAGTGCTCTTCTCCTTAGGAATTTGAATGCAAATCCCTTCCAGGCATCACCGCAATAGGCTGATATATATGACAGTAGTAATTAGTACAAACATTCTTATCTCCTGCCTGGAGCATTCTATTTCGAGAAACATGTCTAAGACATGCCCTTTTTTGCAGATATCACAGTACAGATTGAAGATCGAGGTCACTTCCTACTGAAAGGACCAAGTGTGTCATTTGTATGCATCTCTATTAGGTTCTTTCATTTGTCATCTAAGAGGTACTATTAGACATATATAATCCTGATTGGCTACTTGTATTTTTCAATTTGTTTGCAGACCTGGACTGGCCCTTATTTGGGCATAGGACATGCCTGTACATTTTGTGGAAGTTACAGGAGAGGCATGCTATTTAAAATGGATAAATTGCAAATTTTGTATAGCTCCATTAGTCACGACCTGACCACAGAAGAGTGAACACTAATTGATGTCAAATGAAGTACATTGGTCAGGATCTCCACGTAATAAGTGTTATTCTTGCTCCACTAGCTTACACATCCACATTGTCTGTCGACGGGTTGAATGGTTGGTTATGTATGGGTCGTCGCTCATTACAACCGAGGGGAAGGGCCGCCACTGAACTACATTGGTCAGGACCTGTAGGTAATGAGTATCATGATTCATGATTTATTCTGGTGATAAAGATGTGATATCGATGCACCCTGATGGTTTGCTTCTATAGGACTTAGCAATATTTTTTGTTTCCTACATGCACAAAATTGCATCTTAGAAGTTAATTTGATGGATTCTGTAATTTGGCCGGCTTATGTGAAAACCACTTAATTCCCATTCCTCTATACATGCACTTGCATCTCTTTTTTTCCCCGGTGCTTATTGACAATAAGATTGAACATGTATTTTTCTTGATTGGAAATATTATACCTCAAATTTAATTCAATTGTGGATACTGTGACGACTTTATGCCCTCAAGTGATTATGTCAGTTATACATTTTATGAGGTTTAGGAATTAGGACTGGTGACAACAACATGTGAGCACCAAGACATGAACCAGTGAGCTTAACATTTATTTATAATCTCAATCCATTATGTGAGCTTAATATTTATTTATAATCTCACATCAAGCACCACCAACAACATGTGAGCTCAGTATTTATTTATAATCTCATTACAGTATGTTTTTTATCATTCCCATGGGTGGATCAATAGAACCAGTATAGGTAATTGATCACACCGACAAAAACAGACATCACTCGATAGTTGCACAAGACACATTGGGAATTTAAATAGTTTTTTTTGTAAGCCTTTCTAATATCTATATTTAGTTACTGCTCTGGACAACATGCTCGCTGACGGTGGCATCTGGGACGACGACGCGCTTGCAGGGCGGCGTCGGGCAGGGCGGCGTCATCCACCTGTATGATGGCGTGCCCACGGAGGACGGTGTCCACCAAGGTGATGGCGAGCTCGTGGACGGATGCCAGGGCGATAGCCATGCTGTTCAGGAGGTTTGCCGCCTCGCGCAACCCAACAATGACGACGACCATGCCGTTCAGGAGGTTTGCCGCCTCGCGCAGCCCAACGATGATGACTATGTGGCGCATAGAGGCGGCCAACATGCGCGAGTTGATGGCCACGGCATGGCGCAGGCCGATGTCCAGCACCCGCATGCCTTGCGGATTCGCGGGCGTCTACGGACTCCAGTCTTTGTCATTGCTGTTCTGGAGGACGGTCACCATGAGCAGGCCAACGACGGCGACGACGCGGGCAACCAGCATGCGGACGCCGATGATGACCACTGCATGGCGCAAGTCGACGGCCACCACCACTTGCACGCAGGCGTCCACACTCTCGCTGAAACGGTGCAGTCGCTCGGCGCCTCAGGGGCTCTGGTGTCGTCATCTGGTAGTCATGGACCTGTGAGCAAGTGAAGAGTAGAGTGAGGAAAAAAGAGCACAGCAAGGACAGGGTGTGCAAGCGGTTTATAGCGATGTTCTACTTATCTATATGCAACCTATTTTCCTGTTTTTAGTAGTCTTGCAAGACATCAGAGAACAGATGATACATTGGTCACGTCCCTACTAAATCTACCAATCATAGTAAATCTACCAATCATACTAAATCATCAACTGTTGCAGACTTTGAATATTGAAAGAATGATACTTTCTCAAGTAATATTAACTCTTCTTTTTTGTTTCTGAGCTGCCTTGATTTTTCTAATAGCTATTTTGATTTTTCTCTTAAAGCAAATCAATTTAATGCTTGAGAATACCGGGACTCTGAAAATTGAAAGTGTGGGGGATTGTGGTTTCAAAGTTATTGGTAAAGGTGATTATCAATGAATTCATATTTATCTTAAGGTTATTAAAATACTTCAAATGTAGTTTAATTTTTCTTCTTTATTAACATTCATATTTTTTGGAGGTTGAAGGAGAGCGGGTTATATTATTCTGGTGGGATGTCATCCTCGCCTTGCTAGAATCAAAGCGACCCCCCTCCCGTTTGGAGTGGTGGAGTATCTCGAGTCTCAACAACAAAGTGAGAGGCAAACTGTTGCCGCCATTTTCCCCTTACTGAGAAAGTTAGGAGAGAGTGAACAATGACTTTTTGATGATACGTGCGTTGCACGTGCACGCTTACTAGTTGTGGGGAAGAAAGCGATCCAATGAACGATCGATTACGATGAAATTTCCGACTTAGTTTTTTTTGCAAAACGAAGGGGTCTCCTAATCAACTGACTACTGGATCAGGATTAGGCACCTACTTGCTTGTCCTATTCGGATTCCGATTGCATCTACGCTAAACTTGTTGCCTGTTGCATGAAGTTGTTACATCTCGTGCATACAAAAAAGAAGAAATTGTTACATTACGTTGTGCTATAAGTAGCCGCGATCAAGCTGCAACTACACATCAAAGTTGATAAGTGAAGATGAAGCTTGCTGTTGCGCTGTCGGCTCTGCTCCTGCTTTCTCTCGCGGCCGTCGCCTCCGCTGAGGAATTCGATCTCTTCTACCTTGGCAAGTGAGTAACAATAATGCTATACTAATCGATGAGCAATTTCCAATCTGTAGATTGCATCTTGTTCAGATGTTGGTAACTTGGTATGCATTGCAATGTTAAAGTTTGTGTGATTCCTTAAAAAAAAAGCGATGAATCTAACGATGATCGTCTTGTTTTTGGACGTGCGAATTTTGTTTCAAGTGGCCTGGATCGTTCTGTGACACGAAGACGGGGTGCTGCTTCCCGGACGCCGGCAAGCCAGCGACGAACTTCAGCATCCACGGGCTCTGGCCCAACTACGCCAAGTGCAAGACCCAAGGCGAGCTCGACGGCGTCATCGAGATGGTGACCAAGGGGAAGAAGAAGTGCTGGCCGGAGTTCTGCAACAGCGAGCCCCTGCAGCTCTGGGAGATCAAGGACCTGGTGAAGAAGCTCGACGCCAACTGGCCGACGCTGGCGAAGGGCGGGAAGAGCATCGAGTTCTGGACCCACGACCACGAGTGGGAGAAGCACGGCACCTGCTCCGGCCTGGGCCAGCACGGCTACTTCGCGGCGGCGCTCGGGCTCAAGGCCCGTCACAACCTCACCGCCATCCTCGCCGACGCCGGGATCGTGCGGTCGGACAGCGAGACTTACTCCCTGAGTAGCATCAGTGACGCCATAAAGGAAGGCACCGGGTTCGCGGCGAAACTGGAGTGCAACCGGGGCGTCGCCGGCGAGGCGCAGCTGTACCAGTGCGTCGACCGCTCAGGGGAGAACCTCATCGACTGCCCGGTGCCGGTGCAGGGCAACTGCAAAGACAGGGTCCCGCTGCCGGCCTTCTGATTAAGTTGAATTCTAGTTCAGAGTTTTATCCATTTACGTTACCACTCTCTAATCCAAACACCTCTTTTGTGTTTGTTATTGGTTCAGTTTTTTTCCTTTTGCGGGGTGTTATTGGTTCAGTTTAATCGCGTCCAATCCTGAGTTCTGACATCGACCAAAGAAAAAATAAAACAGACGCACGGATTTTCGTGTAAATCAATGTCACAGAATTTAGATGTGCATAATTAAGGGATATCTAGATGTGCTTTAACAAAACTAGTACTACTAGAAAGGTTGGACGTGCTTTGCTGCGCTGTTAGTGTTGTTAAGTTTCCGGGAAAAATAATCACTCTATTTCAATATTATGGTGTATTACATTTTTGAAAAGTCAAACCTTTAGAATTCAATAAAATTTGTAGACAAATATATCAAAACCCATAATATCAAATCGATGTTTTTAAATTCATCATGAAATGAATTTCTATACTTTTCTTTAATATTGTGGATGTCGATATTTTTGCTCTGAACTTGGTCAAAGTTGAAGAAGTTTGACTTTCTACAAAACTATTACCCCTTATATTTTGGAACCGATGAAATATTTAGTTTGGCGGGTATTGGAGATGATAGAGTGTGTTTTATTTTTATGTATAATGCGATGATTTGGTGGATCTTTCATGATGTGATTCTAAATTATCCGCTAATCAATGTATATTTATGTAGGAAATTTCAGTGTTAGTGGTCGCATATACTACTATATGTGCTCTAACAAAAAATGAGAGTCTAACCGGTTAGAACGTCTCCAAACCTCAAAAGCTTTAAAGAAATGCAACAATGTACACACACCCATATGTGCTAGTATCACACCCACTAACAAAAAAAGATTTCCCTTGCTTTATATTATAAAGCAACCATCATCACCAACGTCCAAGCGAACTGATACAAACACACACCGCCATGGCACACAACACACACTCAAGGCAAAAAATAAAGGTGTCGGGCACCGTCACACCACACCGACGACAACCAAGCAAATTAAAGATGAGCTAAGAAGGACCACTTGGAGATGATGCAGTCCACCACCGAGGAGGGGTGAGACGAACAATGACGAAGCAAGTACTCCAGGATGGAGCCTCCCGGAAGGCTACGACACGGATAGCCGCCACCGTCTGATCCGCAGATCAAGTTTTCACCCGGAGCCACAAGCAAGGAGTGGGAGCACCGCGACGAAGCCTTCAAGAAGAATACGACGTCCACAGACGCCACCGCCGTCGGCCAGTACAAGAACTGGGCAGGTGATGTACCCCGGCGCTCACACCCCTGCTCCATCCACCACCTGCAGTCAAGCCTCCCGCGAAGCCATGGCTATCCGCCCGCACCTGAGACGTGGTTCCGCCCCCGAACACCACGCATCCCGCCGCCAGGGCCGCCACCCAACATCCAGACACCCCCAAGACCATTCAAAGAGATCAACATTGTACCACAAGGATACCCCCGACCGACGAATCACAGCATACGTCTTGCCTTGAACATCGTCGGAGCTGCGACAGCCCGCACACGATTGGGGATAGGGGGAGGTGGGGGAGCGGACGCAACCGGACCGGCACACCCCTGTGCCAGTGACAGGTGGCCTAAGCACGTCGGCGCCGCCCATCCCTCTAGCCAACCTCCCCACCGGGCACATCCCTATGCCGCCTCGCCTTAGCGGCCGACGCAGAATCGCATAAAGCCACCGACCCAGACCCGACCACCGGCAAGGAGGACCCTCCAAGGGCCACCGCCTACCGCTAAGAATACTCATTGGGGAGCCCATCTGCGTTGCCGCTGTCATCCAGTCGGCGGAACGCCTAGCGCCCGACAAGCAGGCCCACCTACCACCGACGTTGCGCCTCCTCCACCAACCAATTGCGGCCACAACAGGGACGAACACCCACAACTCGCGCCGCCTGGGCACAGATCTGGCCGTCCTTCGCTGCCGGAGCCCACGACGCACCACCGCCGCTGCTGCCCCTTTAGGCTGCCACGCCCCGCGCAAACCCCAAGCCACCGCCCGACCTGGTGGCTGCGCCTGCCAGACCGGGCAGGGGAAGAAGAGCACCCTGCCGCCGCTAGCACTGGTCGGGCTTTGCCCGCCAGTACATCGAGGCGGCACTACAAAAAAAATACACTTCTGTGATGATACATGTTTGTCACAGTAGGTCACGTTTTCTGTCATGCATGTACATCCATGACAAATTTATGACAGAATCAAGATAGTCATACCTGTGCTATCATAGAAGTGTTCCATGACAATACCGACATTATCATCACGGAACTGTCCACTTCCATGACGGTAAATCGCGCGTCACAGAAGTGCTTTCGTCAAGGGTGACCGACACATGGCGTCCATCATAACGGAACACCGTTAAGCTATCGGGTCCGGTTTTGGATTCGATAACCCGTTAACAGCCCCGACCAATGGGGATTTTCCATGTGTAAAATCATCATTAGCTGGAGGAAACACGTGTCGGCTCACTGTTGGGACAGATGTCATCCACTCATTGGACCCAAAGCGCCTATGATACTTCGCCACGTGGCACGGCCCAACAGAGGTCCATTCTTGTGAAAAGGCCGGCCCGTTTGACTTGGTCAAGAGGTGGCGGGCTGGCCCATGGCAAGCCTGTTAATGGCATGTTCGCATATAGCCCATTACAGCCCGCTAACCCAGGGCCCGTTTACGGCCTATCCGAATTAGGCCCAGTAGCATCATCTAGGCCGTCCAATATAATTCTAGCCCATTTTAACCTTCGGCCCATGACGTCTTTTGGCCCATATGAGGCCCTCAGTAACCCTCGGCCCATTAACGACCTGTGTTAAAACTGGCCCGTAATGAACAGTGTATCACTTTATACCCATTAATGGCCCATTATTCCGTTGGGCCGTTTTCAGCCCATGTTATCTTTCGGCCTTCTCAGGGCCCATTTATTCTTGGGCTCATTTCAAAGATTCGCTTACTTTCGCCCACATCGCGTTATTTTCGCTAGGGCCAAATACAGCCCGTGGTTACATCGGCCCGCTTGTGGCTCGTTAATCGTAATGCGTTTTCATAGCGTCATCAAATACGACCGATTAACGACGGCCCGTTATGGTCGGCCCATGAACGGACGATTTCAACTCTAGCCCATTTACGGCCATAATGTGGTCTGTTATTGGCCCATGTTTCGCCAATCGATCATACGACCCGTAGAAGGCCCATTAATGATATGGCCCGTAGAAGGGCCATTGTGTCTACGCCCCGTAGAAGGCCCATTGTTTCTATGGCCCGTAGAAGGCCCATGTTAACTACAGTAAATATGTAGCCCATTGTTAATGTGGCCTAGTTTGAAAAAATAGGTTATTGCGGCCACTAGCAAACCGCGGAAAAAGAACTGCACTGACTACAAGAAAATGAATAAACAAGACAATAAGGAAATAAATAAGCAAACAACTTACACTAGGCTATCACGGCTATTACACATATTACATCCACTGGGCATCAAAGTTCGCCACAAGTGCAAATATAGGGAAGAAAACAACATATAAACGCCGCAGCAAAACAAGTCCAGAACTGAAACCACTTCATAAGAGCTCAAGAAACAATATCCTGGGTACCCATAATGCTGGCAAGATGCTTAGCAAGATTATTAACTTTCTCTTGTTTGGCGCTTAAATCCTCCAAAGACTTGTTGTTGCACCGTAAAGTATGCATCTGAATTCTGCAGGACTTCCTTAGTCCTTGACTTCTGTCGATAACATCGATCGATGTCTTTCAACTTGAAGTTGAGACTCAAGAAGTTTAACTGATTCAGCAGCGAGTTCAAGAGTGGTGCCAGCAGTAGTAGCCAACAATTCGAACACTACATCAAGACAGGACTTTGGGGTTGCCTCAGTGTCTTCAATATAGTTTTTATCAGCTTTCTTAGAGAACAACAGGGATGTCTCACTATCTTGAACCTTATCTGCATTACTTCCTTTACCATTGCATAACGGGGTACTCTTCTCCAATATTTTATCCGCGTTCTAAAAGAGAAACAAACAAACACATCACAGGTTTACAATGTAGTATATGAAACTCATTTTGATAAGCCAGTTCATTAGTAAGGTGGACAGGATAACAGCATGAAACAAACATATATCTATGTAGTATGGTCACTGTATGGTCTATATCATTCTAGTTTATGTTGCCAAATCAAGATAGATACAGTTCGAATCATATCTATTTAAGACAAAGAAGCATAGACATAATATAAGTGTGGGAAACTACACATCAATAAGAACACTTGTAATGTGCATGGCATGAGAACATAACTGTTCATTCAATTGAAACTGGAATCAACATAGAGCAAGTTACAACAGCAAACACGTTAAAGAAACAGGTTTAAAACATACCTGTTGCGCCATTGGAGTTTCAATTGCATACTTCAAATTTGAAATTAGTGGGTATGAGTAAATACAGTGATGCAAGACCAAAGTAGTATGAACCATAGCTATGGAACCTGACCTGAGAACAATTCTTCTTCTACTTTAAGCGTTGACTTGGGGTTCGGAGTGGTGGTCCTTGTGCTTTGGGCACTGCAGTTGCCTTACTAACTGATCGTGTTTGGGTGCTCTGTGGTGGAGACGGTGATGTGTCAACGGGAACTGGGTTACTATCTGCTGGGGTTGGGGTTAGAAGGGGTGTAGCTGGTTCTCTGTCCAACTGGGTAGGGGTACAATCTGCATGAGTCTGGGTTATGTGTGGTGGGGCTGGTTCTTGGGCAAGTACAACCGTGATTCTATCTCCATCGATAGGTAGCATGATCTTTTCTGAAGACCGTGTTTTTACTCCCACAGATACTGCCATCACCCCCTCCAATTGAAATGGCTGATAAACAAGAAAAGTACTTGAATATACAGACATTGTAAGATAGACAAGTGCAATGGATAGTAGGGAAGAAAACAGGGCATGAAATAATTCACATTTATGTTGTCTAACCAAATAGAATAGCAGGACATAATTTCAAATATATGATGGCTAATTAAACAGGATAGCATGACACAATTTCACATGTATGATGGCTAACTAAACAGGATAGAATGACATACTTCGAAATATGATGACTATGTAAACAGGATGACATGATAAAACTATACGATGTGTCTATTAAAGTGGTTGGCATGCCATAAATCACAAACATGCCGTCGATGGAAACATGATGGCATGATATAATTCACGGATAGAATGACATAATTCAAAATATGATGACTATGTAAACAGGATGAGATTATATAACTATATTATGTCTTTAGAAAATGGTTTGGCATGCCATAATTCAGATACATGTTGTCTATGTAAACATCATGGCATGATATAATTCAAATATATGATTTATATACTAAGGAAGTGAGCAGAGGGCAATCGCATATATGATGTGTCAACTAAGGAGATGGCATTCAATATCGTGTATAAGATGTAAAAACTAAGCATTGCAATACAACATATGCATGATATGAGTAATATAACCCTGCCAAGTTTGAGCGTACACCTAAGGGGGATAATACGACTGGTCATCTGCCTCTGAATCCTCCTCTGAAGAGCTATCTATAACCAACAACATATCTGCTTCAGCAGGTAGCATTGTCTGCTCTGAAGACCTTGTTTTCACTCCAGATTTCTCCATCACCAATTCAAATGACTGATGCACAGGAAGAGCAGTTGAATATACAAACATTGTCGACAAAAGCAATGAGAAATACAAAAAAAGGACGGCATGATATAATTCACATATATGACGCTTGGCTAAACAGCATGGCATTGCATAATTCACATATATAATGCCTTGCAACAAGATAGCATTGCATAATTCACATATATAATGTCCTGCAACAAGATGACATTGCATAATTCACATATATGGTAATTAGACACTAAACAGGTGGCATTCACACAAATCATGTCTAAAGTAAGCAAATGATGTAGCAATGCAAGATACCATACGCACGATATGAGCAACATAACCCTCCCAAGTTAGAGCATGCACCTCGGGGATAGGATTGGTCATCTGTCTCTGAATCCTCCTCTGAGGAGCTATCGGTAACCAACAAGACATGCACTTCGTCAGATATCATTGTCTGCTCTGAAGACCTTTTTTCCACTCCAGATTTTTCCATGACCGTGCCGAATGGATGATGCACGGGAAGAGTAATTGAATGTATTAAAATTGTTGACAAATTTAACATGTAATAAAAAATGATGTCATGATATAATTCACATATAAGATGACTGGCTAACCAGGGTGGCATTGCAAAATTCGCATATATGATGCCTGGCTAAACAAGATGGCATTGCATGATTCACATATACGATAAAGAAACTAAACAGATGGCATTGACACAAAGCATGTCTAAACTAAGCAGATGACATCTTTGATGTATACAGTAAGCAATGCAAGGCACCATATGCATAATATTACCAATATCAGCATGCCAAGTTCGAGCGAAGACCTCATGGGGTAAATAGGAGTGGTCTTCTGCTTCTGAATCCCCCTCAGAACAGTTATCTACCTCTTGATTATGATCCGAAATGGGTGGAGAGGGGCTGCCTTTGCGCCCACCATGGAGCGACGTCTGCATGAAATTTTATTGCCACGCAAGGCTCGTCTCTTTTGCTCTACATGTTCAGTTCCATTGTGTACAATAACTGACATGCATAGGAATAAAACATAGTGAGATTATGTAAGGAGTGCATGCACAAATCCAGAGTGAAGGTAGCAAACTGTGGATAGACCCAAAATCAATGATAGAAGGCAGATAATAGCTTTAGTTAAAAAATACAGATAATGGCTCCTTTAATGTTTGTTTGCACCCAACATGAAACTCATAGTATACACCCGAGATTAACCAGATAGTAGACAGATAGTACTGATTGTTGCCCCAATATGTACCACACAACCATTTAAAAACTCAAGTTTCAGCATAAGTTTGGACCTGAGTCGGAGTCTAATAGGTGAACACGACGATAAAGTAGCATGTCATCATATTAAGCGATGAATAACGTAAGCAGACACGGAAGAGTGCGACCTCTCTTGTGGACCCATGTAGTCCTCAAGGTCATCTGCTCGATTGATGATGGTAATGCGTTGTCGTGGCTGCGGCAAGGGAAGAAGATCTCGAGGCGGCAAAAGACAGTCTGGAGAGCGGAACCTGCTGTGGTGAACCCTTCCGTCGTTGGAGCAGGTGAGCTGGGTGGAACACAACACCGCAGAGCAGGACAAACCACACAAGGTTTTCTTTGACACATATCTGTAACAGAAGTAATTGTGTAAGGGCTTGTTTGAATTTCAGGATTCTAACAATGCAGGGATAGGAAATAGACAGGAATAGGATAGGAATGCATGTGCGAAACAGAGAATTTAAAAACACAAGATTTCTGCCAATCTGGGTGTTTGGTTCACAAGAATTGGAAGATCACAGGATGCAAAGAAGCATGGTGAGATTAAGTCAAACCACAAGGAACTATGTGTACTATATGAACTCGAACTCGATTTTTTCAATCCACTTTTATGTTGATTTCAAATCATAGTACATTTCAAGCTCTAGCTAGATCTTCACAAACTAAACCATGTCTCATATGTATAATGTGTTTATCACATTTTGTATGGTGCCCCGCCCTCTACGCCTATAAGTATTTAGATGTGAGTTGGAAACACCACACATTACCACAAATTCAAATAAAATGTGAGAATGTTCGATATATAGTATTTTTTAGATTGTTCGATATTTAGTTGTAAGCTGCAAACGCCACACATTATCACAAATTCAAATAAAATGCGAGATTGCTCGATGTATAGTATGGTTTAGATTGTTCGACATTTAGCTGTGAGTTGCAAACGCCATGCATTATCACGTTATGGTATAACATGTGCAAAACCACAACACGCGTATCACCGCTATATTCATGCATGCATATGTTTAAAACACTATGATCTCCTATTCAAATATATGAATGCACTTTCATATCAAATTATGATCTTTGTTAGTCTCTTACACCCACACAATCCTCTAACCTTTGTAGCTACCACTAACTTTCTCTCGTGCATGCACACGCCCTCCTCGCCCTCCCCCTCCCTCAACATTCTATCCATCGTGCACATTCATTTTTTTCTTTAGGTCGTTCTCCCACAGTCTCCATAACTCCTTTCCGACACACACCGATCGATAAACCTCTACAGCGATGTCTGCCTACAACATACACACGCACCTTCAATCTCCTCCTTTATGTGTCCTTGCCTCGTGTCTCTCATACGGTCCCACACACGTGTAAACTCTCGCCCCTCTTTTCATCGATCTCACAACCGCACACTCCACCCCCTATCTAGCTAGTAGCTGGGCCTCTCGCACCACCTCCTAGCTCCATTCTCTCTGTCTATCCGTCTCGCCGGGCCTTATTTGCCTCTAACAAATGGACGTACACCGACCGATCTCCCGCTGTACATATAGCTAGCTAGGTCCTTATAACTCGTTTTTTCCCACACGTCGATCGATCTACCTCATTAGTTATGTCTCTCCCTTCCTCCGACAAACAACAATTGATCTACCGATCTAGTTAGGTTTGCTTACCAAACACATGGTTCCCCTTCATCATCCATGGATGTGTCCCGACAGATCTATCACGCACAGGCACACACAGAAACACATCCTCACTCTTATTGATAATATTGCAGTTCGACCCTCAGTTTGTCTAGTAGGCCTCGCCCACCATCTTCGAGAAGCAACTCCATCACCCATCCAGCACTCTACCCCTCTCCCTTCCTCTCTCTCTCCTCTCTCTCTCCTCTCTCTCTCTGTCCCATCCTATTTCCCGTCCTTCAGTTATGTATGGATGTCGACCGATCTCCCTCAAGACATAGTTGGGTCTCTCCTTCTCAACACATATACGAGCCGTTCTACCTCTATAGTTAGGCCTCTTCCTACCCCTCCCCCACCCCCTCCCACACACACACATCGATACATCAAGCGCTCTAGTCATGTCTCCCTGCCACACACAAACTTGGCCTATGCCCTCTGACGTTCCGGTAGCTAGGTCAGTCGCCCTATATCTTTGACTTGCACACACACACACAATTTCGATGGCTCTCTTCATCGATCTCGCACACACCCACTTGATCATCTCTTCGACTCTATCGATATCTATGACCCCTCCCTCTCTTCTCATGGATCGCCCGACCCTCTATATATGATATGGATAGGCCTCCATTTCACACACATTGCATGCAAAATTTTGTTTGAGATGTCATCGACACATATTCCCACAAATACATTCACGAAATCAACCTCCCCCCAAAACAAAAATCACTCACGAACGCACAAGCCATTTGTCTAGGTTTGTATCTCTCACACACACCCACGTAGGTGGGGGACGTGCACGAAGAGAAGAGGTGCACGCACGGCGCACGTACTCCCGTCTCTTTCCTAACCACACCCGTGCGGGTACACGGTGGAGCTCATTTCTGTACGAAAAGGCAGCCCACGTGGTAACTTGACACGTGTACTGGTTGTCCACTAGATGGAGGGAGGATCGTCTACCACGGGTGAACAAAAAAATTGCGACTTGACGCATTATGTTAAAAAAGAGGCAAACCATGTGGGGCCTACCTTAGAGGCAAGGCTCTATACACTGGAGTACTTTTGATGTGTCCCGTCAACTCGCAGAACGAGGAGAAGCTTGCTTAGTATGCCGTCTTCCCCGCCCACGGGCGCGGTGGCTCGCAGGATGAGGTGAAGCTTGCTTACTAATGAGTACGTATGCCTTATGCCCGCTCCCTCGCCCACGTGCGCGGTGACTCGCAGGACGAGGAGAAAATTTTACTAGTACTCCCTCCGTTTACTCCTCGTACCTACCTTGGTTAGAGAGATTATCATATTGTTTGGAATATATGTCCTTTAGTAGATTTCAATATGAACTACTAGTAAATACTCCAAAGACTGATGTATATAGACGTATTTTAGAGTGTAAATGCACTCATTTTGCTCCGTATGTAGTCCATATTGAAACGGACGTAATAATACGCACTCTCCCTCGCCCCTCGACCCTCGCCACATGGTGGACGTGCAGCAATTCATTCGGTATCATATAGCTAGAACGATATATACTGCAGTATAATTATTGCTCGACTTCCCGAAGAGGCGAAGAGCCAATCGCAAGGTTAATAGTTTGGAGATGCCAAGCGCAAGGTTTATAGGAGAACGAGTAGTAGGTGCCGCATCATTTATAAATAAAGTTTTTTCTTCAGTGGCACGTACGCAATATAAATAGGTTCATATGGAGAGAAAAGGAAACCGCTCCACTATATACATAGGCAGGAGGAGCCTACACGGTTGCTTGCTGGGGTTGCTCTCTTCAGTTTTCACACTCACTCGCACAAAACCACTGTAGCCACATCTCTAACATCCCGGTGGATCACGTCCGCCGGGGGAAGGGGTGGATGATAACCCACAAGTATAGGAGATCAATTGTAGCCTCTTTCGATAAGTAAGAGTGTCGAACCCAACGAGGAGATAAAGGTAGAACAAATATTCCCTCAAGTTCTATCGACCACTGATACAACTCTACGCACACTTGACGTTCGCTTTACCTAGAACAAGAATAAAACTAGAAGTACTTTGTAGGTGTTTTTGGATAGGTTTGCAAGAAAATAAAGAGCGCGTAAATAAAAGCTAGGGGCTGTTTAGATAAAGACACAACTAAATTAGTTTTAGTAAAGAGCTTCTTGTCACGAGAAAGTTATTTGTCCCTAGGCAATCGATAACTAGACCGATAATCATTATTGCAATTTTATTTGAGGGAGAGGCATAAGCTAACATACTTTCTCTACTTGGATCATATGCACTTATGACTGGAACTCTAGCAAGCATCCGCAACTACTAAAGATCATTAAGGTAAAACCCAACCATAGCATTAAAGTATAAAGTCCCCTTTATCCCATACGCAAACAACATACTTACTTGGGTATGTGCTTCTGTCACTCACGCCACCCACCATAAGCAAATCATGAACATATTGCAAACCGTACAGCGGGAATCCCTCACGCTTGCGCGACATGGAGAGCACCATAGGACAGCACCACCAATAAAACATGCAACTCAAACCTATCTTGATCATCAAATAGCCCATAGGACAAAACGGATCTACTCAAACATCATAGGATAGCCATACATCATTGGGAAATAATATATAGTGTTGAGCACCATGTTTAAGTAGAGATTACAGCGGGTAAGAGAGAGGTTACACCGCTGCATAGAGGCGGGAAGAGTTGGTGATGATGGCGGTGAAGTTGTTGGTGAAGATTGCGGTGATGATGATGGCCACGGCGGCGTTCCGGCGCCACCGGAAGAGAAGGGGAGAGGGGCCCCTTCGTCTTCTTCTTCCTTGACCTCCTCCTTAGATGGGAGAAGGGTTTCCCCTCTGGTCCTTGGCCTCCATGGCGTGGGAGGGGCGAGAGCCCCTACAAGATTGGATCTATCTCTCTGTCTCTCTCTGTTTCTGCATTCTGTTCTGCTGCCCTTTCACCGTTTCGTATATATATGGAGATCCGTAACTCCGGTTGGACTGAAACCTTCGCCGTGATTTTTTACCAAAAAATATCTTTCTTGCGGCCTAAGAAGGGCATCAACGCTTACGGGTGGCCCACGAGGGGGGGGCGCCCTCTGGGAGGCGTGGGCCCCTGCCTCGTGGCCACCTCGACACCGTTCGCGCTGATCTTTCTCCCAGATTTTCCAAATATTCCAAAAATAAGCTCCGTCCGTCTTATCCCGTTTGGACTCCGCTTGATATGGATATTGTGCGAAACCAAAACATGCAATGAGCATGGAACATCCTTTGAGCAATCGGATCAATATGTTAGTCCCAAAAATAGTATAAAAAGTTGCCAAAAGTATATGAAAGTTGTAGAATATTGGCATGGAATAATCAAAAATTATAGATACGACGGAGTCGTATCAGCATCCCCAAGCTTAATTCCTGCTCGTCCTCGAGTAGGTAAATGATAAAAAGGATAATTTTGATGTGGAATGCTACCTAGCATAATCTTGATTATATGTCTAATCATGGCATGAATATTAAGACACGAGTGATTCAAAGCAATAGTCTATCCTTTGACATAAAAGTAATAATACTTCAAGCCTACTAATAAAGCAATCATGTCTTTTCAAAATAACATGGCCAAAGAAAGTTATCTCTACAAAATCATATAGTCTGGCTATGCTTCATCTTCACCACACAAAATATTCAAATCATGCACAACCCCGATGACAAGCCAAGCAATTTGTTTCATACTTTTGACATTCTCAAACCTTTTCAACTTTCATGCAATACATGAGCGTGAGCCATGGACATAACACTATAGGTGGAATAGAATATGATGGTGGAGGTTGTGTGGAGAAGACAAAAAGGAGAAGATAGTCTCACATCAACTAGGCGTATCAACGGGCTATGGAGATGTCCATCAATAGATATCAATGTGAGGAGTAGGGATTGCCATGCAACGGATGCACTAAGAGCTATAAGTGTATGAAAGCTCAAACTGAAACTAAGTGGGTGTGCATCCAACTTGCTTGCTCATGAAGACCTAGGGCATTTGAGGAATCCCATCGTTCGAATATACAAGCCAAGTTCTATAATGAAAATTCCCACTAGTATATGAAAGTGATAACTCAAGAGACTCTCTATATGAAGAACATGGTGCTAATCTGAAGCACAAGTGTGGTAAAAGGATAGTAACATTGCCCCTTCTCTCTTTTTCTCTCATTTTTTATTTTCTTTTTTATTATTATTATTTCTTATTTTTTGGTGGGCTTCTTTGGCCTCTTTTTTTTATTTGGGCTTCTTTGGCTTCTTTTATTTTTGTAAAGTCCGGAGTCTCATCCCGACTTATGGGGGAACCATAGTATTCATCATCCTTTCCTCTCTGGGGCAATGCTCTAATAATGATGATCATCACACTTTTATTTACTTACAACTCAATATTACAACTCGATACTAGAACAAAGATATGACTCTATATGAATGCCTCCGGCGGTGTACCGGGATGTGCAATGATCTAGCGTAGCAATGACATAAAAAAACGGACAAGCCATGAAAACATCATGCTAGCTATCTTACGATCATGCAAAGCAATATGGCAATAAATGCTCAAGTCATGTATATGATGATGATGGAAGTTTCATGGCAATATATCTCGGAATGGCTATGGAAATGCCATGATAGGTAGGTATGGTGGCTGTTTTGAGGAAGATATAATGAGGTTTATGTGTGATAGAGCGTATCGTATCATGGGGTTTGGATGCACCGGTGAAGTTTGCACCAACTCTCGAGGTGAGAAAGGGCAATGCACGGTATCGAAGAGGCTAGCAATGATGGAAGGGTGAGAGTGCGTATAATCCATGGACTCAACATTAGTCATAAAGAACTCACATATTGCAAAAATCTATTAGTCATCGAAACAAAGTACTACGCGCATGCTCCTAGGGGCATAGATTGGTAGGAAAAGACCATCGCTCGTCCCCGACCGCCACTCATAAGGAAGACAATCAATAAATAAATCATGCTCCGACTTCATCACATAATGGTTCACCATACGTGCATGCTACGGGAATCACAAACCTCAACACAAGTATTTATACTAATCCACAACTACCCACTAGCATGACTCTAATATCACCATCTTTATATCGCAAAACTATTGCAAGGAATCAAACATATCATATTCAATGATCTACAAGTTTATGTAGGATTTTATGACTAACCATGTGAATGACCAATTCCTGTCATCTCTCTAAATAGATATAAGTGAAGCAAGAGAGTTTAATTCTTTCTACAAAAGATATGCCCACGCTCTAAAAAATATAAGTGAAGAAAAAGAGCATTCTACAAATGGCGGTTGTCTATGTAAAGAGAAACGGGCAATCCAAGCTTCAAATGATATAAGTGAAGCACATGAAGCATTCTATAAAGCCATACTCAAAAGATATAAGTGAAGTGCAATGTGCATTCTATAAATCAACCAAGGACTATCTCATACCAGCATGGTGCATAAAAGAAAAATGAAAACTAAATGCAAAGGACGCTCCAAGATTTGCACATATCACATGAATGAAACGAATCCAAAAACATACCGATATTTGTTGAAGAAAGAGGGGATGCCTACCGGGGCATCCCAAGCTTAGATGCGTGAGTCTCCTTGAATATTTACTTGGAGTGCCTCGGACATCCCCTAGCTTGAGCTCTTTCCTCTCCTTCTTCTCCTCACATCGAGACCTTCTCGATCATCGAACACTTCATCCACACAAAACTTCAACAGAAAACTCGGTAAGATCCGTTAGTATAATAAAGTAAATCTCTACTCTAAGTACTGTTGCAAACCAATTCATATTTTGTTTTTGCATTATAGCTACTGTAATATAACTTTTTCATGGCTTAATCCACTGATATAAATTGATAGTTTCATCAAAACAAGCAAACTATGCATCAAAAACAGAATCTGTCTAAAACAGAACAGTCTGTAATAATATGAACATTCACCATACTTATGATACTTTAAAAATTCTGCCAAAATTAGGAAAAGTAAAAAATTTGTAAATAAAGACAGTGCAAAATGAATCAGAACCATTTGACGTTTTGGAAAAAAATTAAAAATCACGCACTACAGCCAAAGTTTCTGTCCTGCACCGCACAAACCAACAAGCATTGTAAACATCCTAAAGGCAAACCTTGGCACATTATTTTTATAATACAATGGAATTGTACAAGGGGATAATTATTTTTGTTGAAAAGTTTCTGTAGTTAAGATTCACAAAGTTCCCATGGGCATGAACAAAGTTCAAGGACGTCCCCCACTTTCACAATGCTCGTCTCTCTCACTTTCACTTTTCTTTTTGAAAAGTTTTGGGTTCCCCTCTTTATTTATTTTTTGTTTTTAAACTATATAAAAACACTCAACAGAAATAAATGACTCTCTAAAACTTTCGGGTTGTCTCCCTGGCAGCGCTTTCTTCAAAGCCATTAAGCTGGGCATGTAGTGCTCAAGTAGTGAATCCACCCGGATCCCAAGGTATATCAAAGCCAATTTGAATCAACAATGATTTGTAATTTAGTAGTGAGCAAAAAGCAACATATATCAAGCAATGACGAAGTCTAACTCTCTTCCTATGCATCGGCATGTCATAAAATAACAATTCATGCACACATAGTAAAGGCAAATGCATAGTATAAATAGTTTCTTGCAATTTTATCGTGTTGGAAATATAGAGAGGTGGAGATATAGTTCCTCTCTCATAATAATTGCAAGTAGGAGCAGCAAGCACATGCATATTATATTCATAAAAATCATCATGTGCAACGGTAAAAGGCAACCCATCAATATAATCCTTAATAAGGGCAAACTTCTCCGATATAGTATATTCGGGAGAATTCAAAAAGGTAATAGGACTATCATGTGTGGGTGCAATAGCAACAATTTCATGTTTAACATAAGGAACTATAGCAAGTTCATCTCCATAAGCATAATTCATATTGGCATCTTGGCCACAAGCATAGCAGGCATCATCAAAAAGGGATATTTCAAAGGAATTCAAGGGATCATAACAGTCATCATAGCAATCATCCTTCGGTAAGCACGAAGGGAAATTAAACAATGTATGAGTTGAAGAGTTACTCTCATTAGAAGGTGGGCACGGGTGATCATTCCGCTCTTCCTCCTTTTGTTCTTCGCTCTCCTCCTCATCTTTTTCATCCAATGAGCTCACAGTTTCATCAACTTCTTCTTCCATAGATTACTGCAAAACATTAGTCTCTTCTTGGACAGCGGAGACTTTCTCAATAAGTGCATTAATTTCGTAATTGCATTCATAATTCTCATAACAATATTTAAGGATAGCTAAATTTTCAGGTCTATAAACCGAATCATCAAAATCTTCAAACTCTTTAAACATAGATTCAATTTCATAAGCACCCATAAAAGCAACAAATTCTTCTATTTGTTCCACATCATAGTAATCATATATACCATTAGCATAAGAAGCTACGGTTTTATTATCATTAAATTTGCATGAAAAGGGAAGGTGTGGAGCCTTCATCCCAGAGCAACAAGTATAATCATATCTCAAGCATAGTTGCCTAGCATACCACTTCAATATATGAATTTGATCCCATAATAGTTTCCCTTTTTGAGTCAAGCGATAATCCCTAAATTATTCACGTTGATCGAACGTTACTCCCATTACATAATTGAATGGGGTTTTCTCAGGATTATAAAGTAGTACATAATATCTTTCACATAACCAGCATCGAGGGTTTTAGGAGGTTCCCCATCTCCATGAGCAGCAAGTACACCTAATTTTTTTTGGTATTTCGTGTTCCATATCCATAACTAAAGATAGAGAACAACTAAGAACAGCAAATAAAAATTGCTTAGTGATAAAGCAAACAAGCACACACGAGAATATTCACCCCACGCTATAACTCCCCGGCAACGGCGCCAGAAAAAGATCTTGATAACCCACAAGTATAGGGGATCAACTGTAGCCTCTTTTGATAAGTAAGAGCGTCGAACCCAACGAGGAGCTAAAGGTAGAACAAATATTCCCTCAAGTTCTGTCGACCACCGATACAACTCTACACACACTTGACGTTCGCTTTACCTAGAACAAGAATAAAACTAGAAGTACTTTTTAGGTGTTTTTGGATAGGTTTGCAAGAAAATAAAGAGCGTGTAAATAAAAGCTAGGGGCTATTTAGATAAAGACACAACTAAATTAGTTTTTAGTAAAGAGCTTCTTGTCACGAGAAAGTTATTTGTCCCTAGGCAATCGATAACTAGACTGGAATCATTATTGCAATTTTATTTGAGGGAGAGGCATAAGCTAACATACTTTCTCTACTTGGATCATATGCACTTATGATTGGAACTCTAGCAAGCATCCGCAACTACTAAATATCATTAAGGTAAAACCCAACCATAGCATTAAAGTATCAAGTCCCCTTTATCCCATACGCAAACAACCTACTTACTCGGGTCTGTGCTTCTGTCACTCACGCCACCCACCATAAGCAAATCATGAACATATTGCAAACCCTGCATCGGGAATCCCTCACTCTTGCGCGACACGGAGAGCACCATAGGACAGCACCAATAATAAAACATGCAACTCAAACCAATCTTGATCATCAAATAGCCCATAGGACAAAACTGGTCTACTCAAACATCATAGGATAGCCATACATCATTGGGAAATAATATATAGCGTTGAGCACCATGTTTAAGTAGAGGTTACAGCGGGTAAGAGAGAGGTTACACCGCTGCATAGAGGGGGGAAGAGTTGGAGATGATGGCGGTGAAGTTGTTGGTGAAGATTGCGGTGATGATGATGGCCACGGCGGCGTTCCGGCGCCACCGGAAGAGAAGGGGAGACGGGGCCCCTTCGTCTTCTTCTTCCTTGACCTCCTCCCTAGATGGGAGAAAGGTTTCCCCTTTGGTCCTTGGCCTCCATGGCGTGGGAGGGGCGAGAGCCCCTCCGAGATTGGATCTATCTCTCTGTCTCTCTCTGTTTCTGCGTTTTATTCTACTGCCCTTTCACCGTTTCGTATATATATGGAGATCCGTAACTCCGATTGGACTGAAACCTTCGCCGTGATTTTTTACCAAAAATTAGTTTTCTTGCGGCCGAAGAATGGAATCAACCGCCTTACAGGTGGCCCACGAGGGTGGGGGGCGCGCCCTCCTCGGGAGGGCGTGGGCCCCTGCCTCGTGGCCACCTCGGACACCGTTTCGCATTGATCTTTCTCCCAGATTTTCCAAATATTCCAAAAATAAGCTCCGTCCATTTTTATCCCGTTTGGACTCCGTTTGATATGGATATTCTGCGAAACCAAAACATGCAAATGCAGTGAACCGACCTCGGCAATCGGATCAATATGTTAGTCCCGAAAATAGTATAAAAAGTTGCCAAAAAGTATATGAAAGTTGTAGAATATTGGCATGGAACAATAAAAAATTATAGATACGACGGAGACGTATCAGTGGATGCTTAGTGTAGATGCGGTCGCCATCGCCGACGGCGAAAACCCACTGTCGGCACATCCCGATCGGGTGTTCCCGCCATTCTCTCTCACAAAGCTGGTGAGGTTGCCTTCGTCCATTGCTCACTACCGTGATGTGGGTAGTTGCCTCCTCCCGCCGCCCTCCTCTAGGTTGAGCTACGTCCCGACATCCCTCAGGTACAACTCCCTTTACAGCCGGCTTGCACAACTGCTCCAGCTGCCCACATCACTCCATGGGGATATTTCTCTACTTCTTTGCCCCGCACGTACCTCTACTGGCTTCTACGTACTGTATTTGTGATGATTTTATGTCTCATCAACTAGTCCCAGTAATCTTATTCTAATCGCGCTTCTTCAATTTCTTTGCCACAGGGATGCTCATCTCGATTTTGGTGAAACTGCACAAAATGATCCGATGGTCAAAGGGTTGCAAACTTCATTTCTTAGGAAGCTCTGACATTGCCAGCAAATTAAAGCCTGGTTAGGGTTTACGGTTCAAGGGCTAGGGACTGCATGGATCGTTTTTTTCTTTAGCTGCTCTGTTTCAATGGCTAGGGACTGCATGAGTAGTAGTAGTACTGTACGCCTTACGCCCGCTCCCTCGCCCACGCGCGCGGTGGCTCGCATGACGAGGAGAAACTTTTACTACTCCCCCCGTTTACTCCTCGTCCCTACTACCTTGGTTAGAGAGATTATCATATTATTTGGAATATATATGTCCTTTAATAGATTTCAATATGAACTACTAGTACATACTCCAAACACCGATGTATATGCATTTATTTTAGAGTGTAGATTCACTCATTTTGCTCCGTATGTAGCATAAAGTTGAGACACTTATTTTGGAATGGAGGGAGTACATATTTGCTATGATCTGTCAATCATTGAGATGCAATAGCATGCATGTTAGTCTCCTTTGTATTTGATAAAATGTTGCAACGGGCAACCTTGGACATAAGATACATGTAACAGAAGCTGGAAGCTTCATAGCATTGTACTATCTCGCTGATAAATTACAGTACGTACTATACAAGTACTTCCTCTGTTTCTAAATATAAGTCTTTGTAGAGATTTCACCATGAACCACATACAGATGTATATAGATGCATTTTAAGTGTAGATCCATTCATTTTGTTCCGCGTAGTCCACCTAGTGGAATCTCTAAAAAGACTTATATTTAGGAACGGAGGGAGTACTATGTAAAGAGTTAGGTGTCGCACGGTGTCCAGAAAATATGGTGATAGTGTGAGGTGGGCCATGTAATCACTGAGCCTGCGTGTTTTCACTGCTCTTGCACTCCTCCGCGGTAAGAATGGAGAAAATTGTAATCTAGTAGTACCTTCTTTCGCCGAAAGCGTGGGACATCCAGGAGTCCTACCACCTCAGTAATAATGACCAATGAGCCTTCAAATCACATAGACCCAGCACTAAGTTGGACGGACGAAGCAGCCATCACTCTCGAATCCGCTTCTCTCTTCAACGCAGGCGCCAGTGAGAAGTCGCGTCCGCTCTGCCCGGGCATGAATGCGGCACCGATTCTTTGGAGGGGCGCTGACCGTTTTGGGCGGGAAGCGCGCGCGGGCGATGGAGGGGCTTTGGGTGGGCCAGGTTGGTCAGGAGCGGGCATGGCAGCTGTCCGCCTGTCCATACCGGACGCCCGGAAACAAGAGGATGCACCTGATGAAGTCATGTACCTGGGGTAGGGTCATAGACCTGCCCAAAGGTACCCTCCACAAGGACATTCACAAGAGAAGCAGCCCTCCAGTCGACCTGGTAGGCTTCCACTCGACAGATTCAAAGACACTCGACTATGAAGACCCACTCGACCACCAAGAGTCCAAGAGTCACTCCGTACGGTCTGTAGTTAAATAGTCTTTATGACCTTAATGACACTTTATGTAGGCGCTACAAGAACGCCTAGCTTTAACGCACCTTAAACCTCTACTACGTGGGCTGGCTGGGGTCTGGCGCACTCTATATAAGCCACCCCCTCCACGGTAGAAGGGTTCGCACCTCTGTAACACATACGCAAATAATCCAGTCGACCGCCTCCGGGCTCCGAGACGAGGGCTGTTACTTCCTCCGAGAAGGGCCTGAACTCAGTAAATCCCTTGCGTGTACAACTACTCCATAGCTAGGATCTTGCCTCTCCATACCTACCCCCCATTCTACTGTCAGACTTAGAACCACGACAGTTGGCGCCCACCGTGGGGCAGGTGTTCTAGCGAATTGTTGGAGAAATTGGGATTCTCTCGATCTCCGCATCATGGTTTCGGTGGAGTTCGGTCGACGGCCACGAGATCCGTCTCGGTGCGCTCACGTTAAATCGCCGACGACTCCGCTTGGCTTCAGGAGGCTCCACTCGACGTGGACGCGCTCCCCATCCGCTGGGCGACGACTTTCGCGCGTGTGTCCGGCGCCCTCTGCGGCAACCGCCGACCCAAGATGGGTCGGCTCTGCGCTGTCTTCACTCCCAGCCTCCCACGGCGCAAGCGCCCGGTTGGTCGAGGCTTCAGCGGTGGGTGAGGCATGCGGTGGCTCACCAGTCGGCCATCCCCCAAGTCGCGGCGATCGAGCCCGACGAATCTCTCTACGGCCTGTTCGACTCGCTCCGTAGAGACCGCGTCTGAATGTGATAGCAGTGACCGGTGGCGAGGGTTACGATGGTCGATGGACCACGAGTCCCCTCGATTCACCCGCACCAACAAAGGTGGCGGTGGAGGCGATCGGTGCAAGCCCCACGAAGAGTACTTGCCCGAGCCCCTCACTTCGCTCCAGAGGGAGGAGCTTCGTCGTCGGAACATGGATGCACTTCACACTCCTATCGTTGGAGAAACCCCCGAGGCTCGCGCCTTCGAGGATGCGCGCTTGGCCAACCTGGCTGAGCGCACTCGACTAGAGAATCTTCAGCGAGTACTAGACGAGCGTACGCGACCGAGGGTTCCAGAATCGGTCGGACGCCACTCTTTCAACCGCCAACCCAGGTATATCGAACTCCGATTCAGAATTTAGCAGCTGCCACCAGATAGCAGAATCAATTCAGCCTTCGATCGGAGGCAGGTAGAGGTTTGCAGCAAATCAGGGATTTGCTCCGCGGCAGGAGATCAAAACTCAGTTGTATACCGATCGGAACAGGGTTCACAATGATCCGTCGCTGCGAATTCATTCCATCGGCCCATAGTCCAAGATCGCCCCGAGGCGTGAGGAACGTGGGGGCGGCGTGATGATCAATACAAGGGTCATGAAAAGTATGAGCACCGATTCGATCGCAACGATCGACGTTGAGTGCCCTCCTCCCCAAGGGGTGGATCATACGCCTCGGCAAGAGGGACGACGACGCCAAAACAAAGTGTTGGCGAAGAGTTCGGTCGACCCTGTGGAACCAGGCTTTGATGCGAGATCCATTATCGCTCAAGGTTTGGTCGACAGAACAGAGCTCACCGAGACGGCCATGATAGAGATGTTCCTTCCAGAAGAGAGTTCATGTCTCGGGACGAGTGTTTCAGCAGAGCCATCGAGGCGCAGTGATTCCTCCCAACTTCAGGTTGGCGATCGGAGTCGACAAGTTCATCGAGAATCCAAGCCCGACACTTGGCTTGAAGATTACCGAGTGGCGGTTCAGATCGGCGGTGGCAACGATGAGGTAGCCATGAAGCATTTACCTCTTATGTTGGAGGGTTCAGCCGTATGCGTGGTTGAATCGATTAGCACCAAAGAGATTTACACTTGGGAAGATCTTGCCGAGTGTTTGTCAGACATTTGAAGGAACTTGCAAACCACCAGCAGGTTTGACAGAGTTGCGATCGTGCGTGCAAAAGTCGAAATAAACCTTGAGAGATTACATCCAGAGGTGGATCACTTTGCACCACACAATCGAGAATGTATCGATCACCAGGCGATCTGTGCCTTCAAGGAAGGTGTCAAGAACAGAGAATTGAGTTTTAAATTTGGTCGAACCGAGATATGACCCTGAGTCGGATGATGGAGATTGCCACCAAATATGCAAATGGTGAAGAAGAGGATCGGCTCCGAGTGGTAATATAAATCGCCGCCAATGAGACCGGCGGAGGAAATTCCAATCGGAAGAAGCGCAAAGTCGAGCCAGCGGCTCCGGAGAGGCCTTGGCAAAGGACCCTGTGAAAGTTCAAGGGAAACCCAAAGGTCCTTGGAACCCTAAGAAGGTGAAAGACCAGGATGGGAACGACGTGTTGGATTTACCATGTCATATTCATACAAAGAAAGATGAAGAGGGTAAACTCATTTACCCGAAACATACCACTCGGCAGTTGTTGGCTCTTGATTCAGCAGCCCAAGGGAAACAACCCAAGGATAAGGATAAGGAGGCAGACAAAGTTGAGGATAGAGATGATGTGATGGTGGATATCCTAGGTCAATTCCACCGATGATTTTTGCCGACGCCGAAAGCAAAAGTCGATTGAAGGTTATCAATAGGAAGTAAACTTGGTTGCTCGCGACTCCCAATTATCTGAAATGGTCCTGCATCGCCATCACATTCGACCACCGATCACCCGACGACATTGCCACCCCGGGAGGCAAGCATTGGTGGTCGACCCGGTTGTCGAAGGCACTCGTCGACCAAAGTCCCGATGGATGGTGGTAGTGGTTTGAATATATTATACGCGGAGACGTTGAAAGGGATGGGCATTCGATGTCCGGACTCGATATCAAGAATATGAGCTTCCACGGAGTTATTCACGGAAAGAAGGCTGAGTCACTCGCCAAATTGCTCTTGATGTAGTTTTGGTGATTCAAAGCATTTCGAAAAGAAAAGTTGACCTTTGAGGCCGTGGATTTCAGAGCGCTTATCACGCTATTCGGGAGACCAGCTTACGACGCTTTCATGGCCCGACCATGTTACGTGTATCTTAAATCGAAGATGCCTGGTCCCAAGGGTGTGATCACTATCACGGCAATCGGAAGAAGGCGAAGAGTGCTTCTGAAAGGCTCTAAGATCGCCGATGCTCGGTTGGCAGTGGTAGAGCTACAAGAGTATCAGAAAACTACGGATCCGAGTGATTTGTTGCGAGCTAAGAAGCCCGCCACTGAGTCGACATTCCAATCGATGGCGAGACGAAACAGGTTCACATCCACCGACCGATCCCGATGCTGCTCGACCAACATCTCAACAACACTCGACTCAAAATAGGAAGAAGCGCCATCCGGTTCCTCCGTGAGAACTGGGACATCTTTGCATGGAAGCTGGCGACATGCCGGTGTTCCAGGGGCTGGCTGAGCATCGCCACGAAGTCGACCCAAAATTCAAACCAGTTAAAGAGTATCTTCGCGGTCCGCCGTCCGTAAGAGAAAGGCCATTGGCGAGGAGGTGGCTCGGCTCTTAGCAGCAGAGTTCATCCGAGAGATCTACCACTCCGAGTGGCTTGCCAACGTTGTCATGGTCCCCAAGAAGGACAAGTCGTTGCGCATGTGCATCGATTTCAAGCATATCAATCGGGCCTGCCCGAAAGATCATTTCCCTCTTCCTCGCATCGACCAAATAGTCGACTCAACTGCGGGATGCGAGAGGTTGTCTTTTTTAGACGCCTATTCCGGGTACCATCAGATCCGTCTCAGATGGACCCGATGAGATTAAAACAGCGTTCATCACTCCATTCGGGTGCTTCTGTTATGTCACCATGCCATTCGGTCTCAAGAATGTCGGAGCCACATTCATGAGGATGATTCAGAAGTGTTTGCTCACTCAAATCAGTCGGAATGTGGAAGCATACATGGATGATATAGTGGTCAAGTCACGAAAGGGTTCCGACCTGTTGACTGACCTTGCTGAAACATTTGCCAATCTCGTGGAGGTATGTTATCGCTTAATCCATCAAAGTGTACATTTGGAGTTCCCGTGGAAAGTTACTCGGTTTTCGTTTGAGCGAGGAATCGATGCTAACCCGTAAAAGGTTGGCACCATACTCGAATGAAGCGCCTGCGGCGTGCACGATGTCCGAAACTTCTTGGATGCTTGGCGCTTTAAGTCGATTCATCTCTCGCCTCGGTGAAAAGGCATTGCCTCTTTACCGATCGATGAAGAAGTCGACAAGTTCGAGTGGACTCTAGAAGCGATGCAGCGTTTGCGAGCTCAAAGCTCGCTCTCCACCAGCCGGTGCTTGCTGCTCCAATCAGCAAGGAGCCTTTGCTGCTTTACATTGCAGCCATTGGACAAGTCGTCGAGACTGCATTTACGGTCGGCGGGAAGAAGAAGGAAAAACCTTCAAAGTTCAACGCCCAGTTTATTATCTTTCAAGTAATCGACCCCATCAAAGCAAAGATACCTCACTATCGGAAGCTTGTTTATGGGATCTATATGACCACGAAGAAGGTTGCTCATTATTTCTCCGATCATTCCATTACGATCGCCGACGCCTTTGTCGGAAATTCTTCATAACAGAGATGCAATCGGTCGAGTGGCAAATGGGCGATTGAACTCCTTCCCTTGATATCAAATTCGAGGCAAAGAAAGCCATCAAGTCCCAAGCAATAGCAGATTTCTCGCCGAGTGGACTGAACAGCAACTTCGACCCAAGTTCACTCGGAACATTGGACTATGTTTTCGATGGTTCCAAGATGTTGAACGGTTCAGTGCAGGGGTTGTATTGGTTTCCCCCCGAGGAGATAGGCTCAAGTATGTTCTCCAGATTCACTTTGATTCTTCCAACTGAAGGAAATATGCCCTAGAGGCAATAATAAAGTTATTATTTATTTCCTTATATCATGATAAATGTTTATTATTCATGCTATAATTGTATTAACCGGAAACATAATACATGTGTGAATACATAGACAAACATATAGTCACTAGTATGCCTCTACTAGACTAGCTCATTAATCAAAGATGGTTATGTTTCCTAACCATAGACATGAGTTGTCATTTGATTAATGGGATCACATCATTAGGAGAATGATGTGATTGACATGACCCATTCCGTTAGCTTAGCACTTGATCGCTTAGTATATTGCTATTGCTTTCTTCATGACCTGTACATGTTCTGTAACTATGAGATTATGCAACTCCTGTTTACGGAGGAACACTTTGGGTACTACCAAATGTCACAACGAATCGGGTGATTATAAAGGAGTACTACAGGTGTCTCCAAAGGTACATGTTGGGTTGGCGATTTCGAGATTAGGTTTTGTCACTCCGATTGTCGGAGAGTTATCTCTAGGCCTTCTCGGTAATACACATCACATAAGCCTTGCAAGCATTGCAACTAATAAGTTAGTTGTGAGATGATGTATTACGGAACGAGTAAAGAGACTTGCGGTAACGAGATTGAACTAGGTATTGGATACCGACGATCGAATCTCGGGTAAGTAACATACCGATGACAAAGGAACGACGATGTTGTTATGCGGTTTGACCGATAAAGATCTTCGAGAATATGTAGGAACCAATATGGGCATCCAGGTTCCGCTATTGGTTATTGACCGAGAATAGTTCTAGGTCATGTCTACATAGTTCTCGAACCCGTAGGGTCCGTGACGCTTAACGCTTCGATGACAGTTTATTATGAGTTTATAAGTTTTGATGTACGAAGGTTGTTCGAGTCCCGGATGTGATCACGGACATGACGAGGAGTCTCGAAATGGTCGAGACATAAAGATTGATATATTGGAAGCCTATGTTTGGACATCGGAAAAGTTCCGGATGAAAACAGGATTTTTATTGGAACACCGGGGTTACGGAACCCCGGGGTCAATGGGCCTTGATGGGCCATAAGGGGAGAAGAGGAGGGCGGCCAGGGCAGGCGCGCGCCCCCCCTCTAGTCCGAATAGGACAAGGAGAGGGCGGCGCCCCTTCCCTCTTCCCCTCCCCAAACCTAATCCAACTAGGGGGGGGAGTCCTACTCGGTGGGAGTAGGACTCCTCCAGCGCCGCCCCTAGGGCCGGCCGCACTTCTTGCTCCTTTATATACGGGGCAGGGGGCACTCCATGACACACAAGTTGATCTACGTGATCGTTCTTAGCCGTGTCAGCGGTGCCCCTCCACCATATTACACCTCGGTCATATCGTCGCGAGCTTAGGCGAAGCCCTGCGTCAGTGGAGCATCATCATCGCCACCACGCCGTCGGCCGACGGAACTCATCCCCGATGCTTTGCTGGATCGGAGCCCGGGATCGCCATCGAGCTGAACGATGTGCAGAACTCGGAGGTGCCGTGACGCTCGGTACTTGGATCGGTCGGATCGTGAAGACGCGACTACATCAACCGCGTTGTTATAACGCTTCGCCACGGTCTCACGAGGGCACGTGGACATACACTCTCCCTCTCGCTGCTATGCCATCACCATGGTCTTGCGTGTGCGAGGAAATTTTTTGAAATTACTACGTTCCCCAACACCAACAACGAAGCAGAATATGAAGCACTCCTGTATGGGTTGCGCATGGCCATTTCACTCGGCGTCCGTCGCCTTATGGTCTATGGCGACTCAGATCTGGTTGTTAATCAAGTCATGAAGGAGTGGGATGTCAGAAGCCCAGCTATGACATGTTATTGTAATGCAGTGAGAAAGCTGGAGAAGAAATTCGAGGGGTTAGAGCTTCATCATATACCCCGACTGAAAAATCAAGCTGCGGATGATTTGGCGAAGATAGGGTCCAAGAGGGAAGCCATTCCCAGTAATGTATTTTTGGAACACATTCATGCTCCATCAGTGCAGGAGGATCCTTTCACAGAAGAAGCCCCGCAGCAAAAGAGTGCCAATGATCCGACTGAAGTTGAGGTCCCAGCCATGGTCGACCTGATTATGGAAGTTGTGGTCATCACTCCCGACTGGACAGTGCCGTACATCGCATATATCCTAAGGAAAGAGCTCCCAGAGAATGAAGAAGAGGCTCGACAGATCGTCCGTCGATCCAAGGCCTTTACAGTGATCAAGGGACAGTTGTACAGACAAAGCGCGACTGGAGTCGGCCAGAAGTGTATCACGCCAGAAGAAGGTCAGATAATTCTTGAGGATATCCACTCGGGAACCTGTGGCCATCATGCGTCCTCTCGGACCATCGTGGCTAAAGCATACCGAGCGGGATTTTACTGGCCGAAAGCAAATGAAATGGCAAAAGAAATAGTCGACAAGTGTGAAGGATGTCAGTTCTATTCCAACATGTCGCACAAGCCAGCCTCAGCCTTGAAGACCATTCCACTCGTTTGGCCCTTCATTGTTTGGGGACTGGACATGATTGGACCGTTGAGAACTGGCAGAAGCGGTTTCACCCATTTGCTAGTAGCTGTCGACAAGTTCACCAAGTGGATCGAAGCCAAGCCCATCAAGAACCTCGATGCATGCACTGCTATCAGTTTCATCAGAGAGTTGATATTCAGATATGGAGTTCCGCATAGCATCATCACCGACAATGGGTCAAACTTCGATAATGACAAGTTCAAAGCCTTCTGCGCCTCTCAAGGCACGCGGGTCGACTATGCTTCAGTGGCTCATCCTTAGTCGAATGGACAAGCAGAACATGCAAACGGCCTCATTCTCAAAGGGCTAAAACCTCGGCTGATGCGTGATCTCAAACACGCGGTAGGAGCTTGGGTCGACGAACTTCCATCAGTTCTCTGGGGATTGAGGACCACTCCTAATCGGTCGACTGGGAGAACTCCATTCTTCCTGGTCTATGGAGCTGAAGCAGTTCTGCCGAGTGACCTGCTTCACAATGCGCCTCGAGTCGAGCTATACTCAAGAAGAAGCGAGAACAAGCCCGGCAAGATCTTGTCGACCTCTTGGAAGAGAGAGAGAGATGGCCTTGATCCGCTCGACTATCTATCAGCAAGACTTGCGCCGATTCCATGCTAGAAATGTGAAGAGTCGAGCCTTCCAAGAGGGAGATTTGGTCCTCCGAGTGGATCAACAGAAACCACACAAGCTTGCTCCCACTTGGGAAGGTCCCTTCATCATCACAAGAGTCCTCCACAACGGAGCATATCACCTCTACAACGTTGATCGCCAGATCGACGAGCCTCGAGCTTGGAACGCGGAGCTGCTCCGCCCCTTTTACACTTAAAAACTCACTCGGTTGAGATGTAATAAAAGTGCTTTTGAAGTTTGTTTATCCAAGACAAGTATGTTATAATTTTCCCAGTAATTGTTATTGCTTTTTGTTGAAATTTCCCCCAGTGGGTGGCTTAGTCGCGAATCCGATTCGCCTAAGTTTGTAAAAAAAATCCTTTCCGAGTGCGAGCCAGTCTCTCACTCGGGGGCTTAGCTGCGAATCCGCTTCGCCTAAGTAATAAAAATCCTACCAAGTGGAGAGCAAGCCTCCCACTCGGAGGCTTAGCTGCAGTCCAAGTACTCGCCTAAGTATCCAAAATCCTACCGAGTGGCGAGCCAGCCTCCCACTCGGAGGCTTAGCTGCAGTCCAAGTACTCGCCTAAGTATCCAAAATCCTACAGAGTGGCGAGCCAGCCTCCCACTCGGAGGCTTAGCTACAGTCCAAGTACTCGCCTAAGTATTCAAACCCTGCCGAGTGGTGAGCCAGCCTCCCACTCGGGGGCTTATAACAGCCCAAGGATTCGCCTTAAACATCCAAAGTGATAAAAATCCTACCGAGTGGAGAGCAAACCTCCCACTCGGGGGCTTAGCTGCAGCCCAGTGCTCGCCTAAGTAATAAAAATCCTACCGAGTGGAGAGCAAACCTCCCACTCGGGGGCTTAGCTGCAGCCCAGTGCTCGCCTAAGTAATAAAAATCCTACCGAGTGGAGAGCAAACCTCCCACTCGGAGGCTTAGCTGCAGCCCAGTGCTCGCCTAAGTAATAAAAATCCTACCGAGTGGAGAGCAAACCTCCCACTGGGGCTTAGCTGCAGCCAGTGCTCGCCTAAGTAATAAAAATCCTACCGAGTGGAGAGCAAACCTCCCACTGGAGGCTTAGCTGCAGCCAGTGCTCGCCTAAGTAAGGAATTCATCCCAATCCATAAGGACGACGAGGTGCAGGTCGACTGCTACCTCCTCCTTCGGAGCTTCGCCACAAGTACAAGGTGCGGTCCATCCGAATCCGCAAGGACGACGAGGTGCAGGTCGACTGCTACCTCCTCCTTCGGAGCTTCGCCACAAGCAGAACGTGCGGTTCGTCCCGATCCGTAAGGACGACAAGGTCAGTCGCAGTCTGTGTTTCACCTCTACCTGCAGGATAGATGAAGCACAAGTCGATTGGAATTTCAACGGAATATCTTCCGAATGAGGAATAAAGTTCTCTTTAATGCAAGCAAAGCATGTTAAAGGAAAAACCAAGTTCGGATAAATGTCCTATGAATCCAAAGGCGCTCAGGCGTTAAGCCTGTTAAAGTTTATCGGTTACAAAAACCACTCGGCATTCCGAGGCAAATTTAAAGTGGGACTTAGAAGTTTTTTACTCCTCTGGCGGAGGACTGGAAGGTGCAACAAACTGGTCGAGGTCGATTCCGTCAGCAATACGGGTAGCAGCAGCGATGAAAGTCTCCATGAAAGATCTGAAGTCGTGCTTCCAGGTATTGGCAACCTTGAGAGACACCAGCTTGTCCTCTTGCACTTCTTTGCAGTGGATACGAACCAGAGATAGAGCAACATCAGCACCACACCTGGCAGATGACTTTTTCCATTCTTGCACTCGACTTGGAATCTCATTCAGTCGAGTCATCAAGGATTCAAGATCATTCTCGAGAGTCTGCTCGCCGAGAGTCGAGTCGATCCGCGACACTGCAACTTTCAATCGAGCAAGATAATGCACTACGCTAGCAACACGAGACTCCAGTCGGAGCACATTCATAGCAGCTTCGTCCTTCACAGGAGTGTTGATGGGGTCCAAGCTGGTTTCCACTCGACTGGTTTCTTCTCCAAAGTTTTGGCAGAATTCTGAAAACACAACTCAGACTCAAAATGAAGATCATGTGATGAGCCGGTGAGAGCAAGACAGTTGGATAAAAGAGATTACCTTCAAGCATGAGAAACAGCTTCTTGGCGAACCCTCCAAGATAAATTTCCGTGTCGTTTTCGCTTCCCGCCACTGGCCAACCTTGTCGACAGAACATTCTTGTCGTTCTTGATCGACCGACTTCCTTGTTAGCAGCGTCAAGAGAGGCTTTCAGCTTGGCATTTTCATCTTCAAGTTTGTCGACCGAGGCAAGCTTCTCTTCATGAGCTTTTTTCTCCAAAGCATATACGTGCCTCTGCAAGGTCAAGGTCCTTCTTCTTCAAAGTCTCTTCCGGTTTATCTACAAAGCAACAATGAGAACAGAGTTGAGAATGAGCAGAAAACAGAGGCATTCGTCAAAATTCTCACCAGCCATACCTTTTGCTTCATCCTTTGCCATACGCAAATTCTCCCGAGCAAGCTTCAAATCGAGGTTGAGCTAAATCTGCTTTTCTCTAACTCAAGATAGCGAGCCACAAGCTCGCAAGATTTCTACAAAGAGTCAACCAACGAAAGACATCAAAGGCAGATCACTTCCGAGTGACTAAGGAAAAATAGTAGCATTTCTAAGACTACGGTCGAATAAAAACATTCGACAAGAGTCTCGGGACTACACCCAGCTGGTGCACTCAGCGTGCCCCACTAGTTTACCAATTTGGTTCGATCGATCGACCAAAAGAGGCAAAAAGGTTATGATTCTAAAGCGTGGCTAATTGTCGCCGTCACCGCAGTAAAAAACAGTTCTTTAGACTATCGTCAATCGCTGACGCGATCGACCATAGTCTCGGGGACTACACCCGATGGGTGCACTTAGCGTGCCCCACCGGTTTCTGATTCCATTCGACTTGGTCCGTCCGGTCGAGTGAAGAAGATCACAGCATGAAGACCATAGCCGATCGCACGATCGACCATGGTCTCGGGACTACACCGGTGGGTGCACTCAGCGTGCCCCACAAAAGTTCAACGACACACACACCCGGTGGGTGTACAGATATGGAAATCTCCAGAAGAAAGTAGTTTCAGATAGTATATCCTAACAAAGCAAACAACGACTGACTTACTTGGACATTGCTCTGGAGAGCTGAACTGGCATCATAGGCCGCCTGACTTGCCTCTCGAGCCGCTTTCACCTGCTCCATCATGATCCCTGCCTGGCATATGGCCTCCTTAGAAGCACTTACTTGGTCTTTCGGGACGTGGTGTGTAGCAAAGAGAGATGGTGGATCAGCGATCGGCGAAGTGGGTCGGGCACTTGTCGGTGATACACAAAAGATCTGAAGTCCGAGTGGGGTTGCCTCCCTCGAAATCAGCGTCTCAGAGTCGCGCGACTTGAGCAGCCTTGCCAGCAGAGCACTTTCTTGTTCCTCCTCTTCCTTAATGGCGCTTCCTCGTCATCATCGGGAGATCAATGGCGGTGGCGGAACTACAAGAGAGATCGAGTAAACATGGAAGCCCGGTCGATTGAAAAGCTCCAATCGGCTAAAAGTGAAACCTCGGAGATCTTACCAAGATTGGAAGTGGCCGCATCCTCCATTTCCTGATCATCGTGCTTGGCTGAAGTCTCGGAGGTAGCGGCGCTGTAGATTCCAAGAGTCGGCTGGTCAGTCATCAAGTCGACCCAAAGTTCATTCATGTTGAAAAAGGAAATACAAGGTTCTGTTGGTTACCCGGAGATGGCGGGGATGACCATTCGCATCTTGGGCAGGGCCTTCGCCGGCTTTGACAACGTCGCTCGAGGTTGCTTCGGCGGCTTCTCAGTCGGCGCGGGAGAAGTTGTCCTAGGTCGCTTCATCGACTGACCGGTGGGCACAACAGCTTTACCGCGCCCGGCCGCCGGGTCGTGCGTCAATTTGGACCTTCCCTCCGAGCGAGGAGGGTCGACGTCTTCCTCCTCTTCTTCCTCCTCCTCCTCATCATCAGAGCCATCATCCTCCTCATCCTCCTCGCCGTTGGACTCCCATTCCTCCGGACTCTCACCTCCACTTCCTTCTTCTTCTTCGGCTGCTTCCTGCGCCCCGTTGGGCATCGAGTACATCTCAGTGGTGACCTAGAAGACAACAAAACAAGGTGAAAGTCAGTCGTGAAATTGACATCAAAATAGAATGAATGCAGCAGAATCACGGTCGAGATAGCGGTGATACCTTGTGCGGTTGGTAACTCGGTCGAGTGGTGGAATCCTCCTAGCTCCATGAGGTTGTCTTTATTTCTGTGATGGCAGTCATCCACTTCTCTAGTATGGCATCATCAACCTCCTCCGGATGGACCCGAGTGGTATCATCCATACCAGAGTACATCCACATCGGATGACCTCGGTATTGGAGTGGCTGAATACGCCGTCGGAGCAAAACCTCCAGGAGATCCATGCCGGTCACCCCATCGCGAATAAGCTGGACTACGCTCCATCAGCAGCTTTACTTGGGCCTTCTCCTCTGGTAACACCTTTGAGGAAGATGGCTTGTTCACTCGACTCATGGAGAAAGGAGGGAGCCAGTCGATCGCCCGGCGTCGGCTGGTCTTGGCGATAAAACCAGGTCGACTGCCACCCTCTAACCGAATCGGGGAGAGTCATAGCTGGAAAGGCGCTCTTCCCCCTCATCTGGACCCCGAGTCCCCCACACATTTGGATTACTTGGGCCCTCTCGTCATTCGGGCTCGTTGTCTTCACCGTCCGAGAGCGACAGTGAATATGTGCTGAAAAAGACCCCAATGCGTCGACAACCCAAGAAATTCTCATGAGCTAAAGCAAGCAACAAGATACACAATGGAGTTTGGAGTGAAATGGTGGAGTTGCCCCAAAAAGTTCGAAACCCCGAAAAAAAGGATTTGGCGGCAGAAAACCCCTATCTCGTGGGTGGCGGAGGACGACTCACCCTCTTCAGCTGCGGTTGCCACTCCGTGCGGAAGACTCGCCGACCCATGGGGATCAGTCGCCGTTGGCGGATCGGTGAGATCTTTCTCGGTGATGGTCGGCGGATCCGATCTCCTTGGACCCAGCCACGTGGCAGCTTGGACGCGAAGAGGAACCGCCCGGTGGCGCCCTCCCTTGGCCTTCGCCGCCGTCTTCTTCACCTGTTCGGCGGCGGTCTTGTCCTTCACCATGGTCGCTGCGAGAAAAGTACCGAACTTCGCGCTGGACAGACGGAGAGCGTGGCGAGAAAGTTTTGGAGGCGAGAGAGGAGAAGTGCGAGGACGCCTTGTTCAAAATGCCCGGTCCAATGCTTTATATGGGGTCGCTTCGAGTGGCTGACCGGTAGGCCTGAGCAATCCGTCACAATCCATGGCTGGCGCGCGCACGATACGTGGCGAAAAAGGCGGCGTGAGGATCGAGGCGTCATCGTCTTATCCCATCCGAGTGCCGCGGTTTTCTCCGCTTCGTGCGCTTCCCAAAATTCAGATCCCGCGAATTCCGCTAACCGCAGAACAACTCGTCAGATAACAGATTTCCTCATATCTGTCGCTCGGAAATCCTTAGGTTCACAAAGTTCACTCGACAAACGTGAAGAATGGATCAAGGCGACTGAAAGAGAAGTTGATGCCATCACTAAAAGGTCGTTGATCGAGTAAGGCGACTCACAACACGAAGAGCAGGTCGGAAAGATTATCAACTCCTTCCTCACTCAAACCTCGATCCATTCGGGGGCTAATGATGAAGTCATGTACCTAGGGTAGGGTCATAGACCTGCCCAAAGGTACCCTCCACAAGGACATTCACAAGAGAAGCAGCCCTCCAGTCGACCTGGTAGGCTTCCACTCGACAGATTCAAAGACACTCGACTATGAAGACCCACTCGACCACCAAGAGTCCAAGAGTCACTCCGTGTCCAAACGGTCTGTAGTTATAGTCTTTATGACCTTAATGACACTTAATGTAAGGCGTTACCAGTAACGCCTAGCTTTAACGCACCTTAAACCCTCTACTACGTGGGCTGGCTGGGGTCCTGGCGCACTCTATATAAGCCACCCCCCTCCACAGTTAGAAGGGTTCGCACACCTGTAACACATACGCAAATAATCCAGTCGACCGCCTCCGGGCTCCGAGACGTAGGGCTGTTACTTCCTGCGAGAAGGGCCTGAACTCGTAAATCCCTTGCGTGTACAACTACTCCATAGCTAGGATCTTGCCTCTCCATACCTACCCCCCATTCTACTGTCAGACTTAGAACCACGACAGCACCGACTCTCGCGGCTAAAATCGTACACTACACGCCATCTCTCTGTAGGAGTAGGTCGATCTGTCGCTCTCTCTAACACACACATGCTGTTAAACACACACACACACACACACACACACACACACACACACACACACACACACACACACACACACACACACACACACACACACACAGGTTCATAGAATAGGAAAATCGTGCGAGTGCGAAGCCACAGGAAGTGAGATACACAAATGGAGTACGTACAAGAAGAGAAGAGGTGACGAATATTCCATCAAACCTGGACTGAGGAGAAGTACTCCCTCCGTCTAGGTGTTAAGTCATCCTACGGAAATCAGATATTCCAAAAATGTTTAGGCGTCGTCCATTAACTTCGCATCTCAATCCCCTCCTAGCCTCGTTGCTAGCGAGCGTTGTTACTTAGGGAACGTTTGGATCCTTAGCAAGAATAGCTTATAGCATAGCCGGGCAAGGTTAGGCGTTTGGAACTGTTAAAATATGTTAGCTTTTGTGGGCCAGGTAGGTTGGGTGGGCTAGAAAAACCTTGCTAGCTCAGGAGAGCCAGATCGGCTCGCTTCCGACGGCAAACTTTTCGTAGTAGTAACATAGACTAGTAACATATGCATGTTACTAGTCCAAGTTAACTCACCACTATGACCAGCCTAAGCAATGTAACCAAACGCTCCTTACTCTGCCTTGTTATCTCCCCCGGAAACCCAATGCATGGAGCGCAACTATTAAAGTCGGCTTGCATGCGAGTTAATACGTGGCCCTGCATGGTAGCTAAAGCGGCATCTCTTAGTTGTTTGGATTAATTGTTGCGTTCAGAGACAAAAATCAGGGCTTTGATTGGAGGAATGACCGGTCAAGTTTCTCCTTCTCCTCCAATCTGCTTGCACCTTGGTCCCACTGTACCTTCTAACATGACTTATTACACCTATACGGAGGGAGTCGTACGAGATACGATGGCACACTGACTTAGATCGAATACAAGTGCCCAAAATTGTGTGCATGTTATAATAAGGATTCACTTAAAATAGTAACAGAGGGATCAATTGGACAGTGTTCCCGAGCGAGTAGCGAGATGTGTGAGGTAAGATACACCACCGGGCGCTTTTAATTTTTCTTATTAATTTGTTTGTTTCACCCCGATTTGGTGGGACCCAACATACTACATGGAGAGAGGTAAGGTGACTAAGGCTGCATTATTTCTGCACCACTGTGGATAGTCTTACCACCAAAGCCACATGCCACGATTATGATTTAAATCCCAATGACTCCCACACACAAAAAACACGACATGCTTGTCACACGAATGCAGGAATGTATAAAAGGTTATTTTCCTCTCGTTGAACATAACGGGAGGGTTGTGTAGCTGGTTAGCTTGTTCACTCATCAAACTTGAGGTCTCGGGTTCGATAACTACACTTGAGCATAATTCGTGCCAGGAGGATTCTTTGACTGGTCAAAATGGATGGATACGGAGCTGTACAATCTCGTAGTGACCGTATAATCACCTCATCACGTATAAGCTGCAGCCTCGGTACTTGTTTTCTAGGGTTTGCACTCTTCACACTCTCTCCAGTATATATATACACGCTGGAGCCTCAACGCTTGTAGTTGCTCTCTTCACACTCTCTCACCCTCTCTAGATCTAAACAAGACTTCGTTGGCCTCTCTCTCTCCCCTCACTGCTAGTCTGCTTGTAGTTGCTCTCTTCACACTCTCTCACCCTCTCCAGATCTAAACAAGACTTCGTTGGCCTCTCTCTCTCTCCCCTCATTGCTGGTCAAAGAGCCGGCAGGATCCGTCCGCCGGGAAGGGAAGGAGGCTTAACGATGTCGCTGTCAGCGAGGGAGGGAATCCACTACCGGCGTAGTTGTTCACTTTCACCCAGCGACGGTGCGGGAGGGCCTCCGACCCCTTTTTCTTCACCGCCGTACATAGTGTGGGTCGAACAGCCTCCGGTCGCCCATCGAACCACACCCCAAGAACCTTAAGGTATAATTTACCTATTCCACATGCATTGCTCTAGTTGCATGTGGGCTTTTTCCGCTTCTGCACTCGAATCTAGGTGTTGGATCAAACAGGAAAGTAGTGGGGAAAGTTGTATACCATGAATCTAGGACATGGTTCAAAGAGGAAAGGAATGAGGGAAAGTAGTGGGAAAAGTTTTATAGCATGAATCTAGGGTGTGGTTCAAAAAGGAAAGGAAGGGGGAAAGTAGTGGGGAAAGTTGTATCGCATGAATCTAAGACGTGGTTCAAAGAGGACATGAATGGGGGAAAGTAGTGGGGAAAGTCGTATAGCATAAATCTAGGACGTGGTTCACAGAGGAAAGGAAGTGGGGAAAGTACTAGTACAGACTGGCTATCCAGCACCTATGTTGGTCGAAAAGGGAAAACAATGACAAACGCAGTACGCACATCTGTAATGAACTGATCTTTTGTTTTGGGGGACAAGGCTGTAGAGTTTGAGCAGGACTATATTTGCTGCGCTAACATAGGGAAAGGTGTCTAAAGATAACAAAACTGGGACCAACACAAATATGCTCCTTGGTTGTTTGTTCTTTGTTGCAACAGACTGTGCATCACCCCAAGACATCGGTAGATGCACATGGTGCAAAAGGCGTCCACTGTCTCGTGCAACTCTTTAGCTGTTGTTAATTTAAGGCCCTTTTTGGTTAAAAACTCCCTAGTCCCTACCTGCTTGGTTCCAGGGACTAAACATGGACTAGAGGTTATTAAATGACATGCTAAAAGTTCATGTTACCCCTAGTAATGAACTAATAGAGACAAGGTGCGATACGTGGCAGGGGCAACTGTTGGAAAAAGTCCAAAAAGACTCTCCCTCGGGGTCTTATTTCTTTAGTCCCAAATGCCCACTTTTAGTCCCTAAAAGTCCCTCATGTTTGGTTTAGATGGGACTGACACAGATTTTTTTTAGTCCCTCCACCAAAATGTCCCTGTAGACAAACACCCTCTAATAATGCCGCTGGAAAATTGATGCAATGCCACAGTTAAAAGCAAATTACATGTTTAACGAATTTTATTGTTAATATAATCTCTCTATTAATATTAGTCAATGCCATCATTTGAGAAATGCTACTGTCTTGCTTTCTTTCCCATTTAGATAAGGTATATGCTTCTTTTTGTTGGCTTCTGTGTCATCCACCGTTATTGACCACTAGTTGTTTCCTTTGCACCTCTGTGTAAACAGGGTTATCTACTTCACCTCGTTGCCATTATGACCTTTTGTTGCACTGCACAAAACACTTTTGTTTTAAGAGTGTTTTGTGCAGTTCAACCAAAATGTCGCACCGACAACGTTGCTTGATTGCTTGATCTTAGTGGAACTGCACAAGAGGAGATCTTACTTCCTATCCTGTTGGCAAATTTGGTTCAGATCTTCTTCTTGTGAGTTGTTTGAATTCCGTGTCATGAGAGGTTAGTACTAGCCTTCTTTCACATGATTCTGCAGTGTGCTTTCACATGTTGTGCTACTTGTAGGGTAATGTTGCTTGATTTTAGTGAACTGCACAAATGGAGACAAGACTTCCAATCTGTATGTGCACCGCAATATCCCATTGAGGTAAGATAAGGATATTTCACAACTGTTGGCCTGTATTTTGCCACTTCCATCAGAAAATCAATGTCATTGTTTAGTGCTATACTTGTGCAACCTAATTGACATGCCAAATCTCACATCGAAGGCGAAGCTTGTCTGTTATTAAACCAAGTGATGAAGGGGAAGAACAAGCGGAAGAAAAATAAAAATCAACTCCTGGTGCTGTAATGAAGCACTAGAACTGTGATGACACAAGTAATGATATAGTTTTGCATCTTAATTTATTGCTATGGCTGGAACGAGCAATTGTTTTGCCACTGATTTGATGCCACTCTTAATGTAATACGTAATTATCTCTACTTGTGCAAACAGGGATCTTCTTTCAAGATACCATATATTTTAGTGGAACTGCACAACAAGATGTTGGAAACATTAATATAATCGAGGAGCATATAGTAAGCATGGCCACCATAGTAGATAGCAACAGATGGTTCCGGAGAAGTGCTTCATCTGTATGCTCTACACAATAAGCCTCCTGACAAAGGTTGGTACTCGCCCACTGATTTCATCAATATGATTGAGCTTTGTCATCTCTATTGGTGTTGTGCTACTGTTTAGATATTGTCATCAAAAAGTGGTATTGTCCTTGAGAAGTGCTTCATCTGTGCTGTTTTAAATATTTTCTTTCCTTTTTTCGAGCAAACAGGGATGCTAGCATTTAGTTATCCTCTTGTCTTTGCACAACAGGATCATCCTCCTCTCAAGAAGAATATGGAGTACGTGAAGTGACTAGTTCCGATTATGCCTGGATGAAGAAGCCATGTCTATCTTCTCATCAGAAGGAGCAGTTGAAGGATGGTTACATTACCCCCCACAAGACCAAACTAACTTTAGCTCAGAAGGACTGACAAATCTCCATTTTCTTGCTGTGATGCGCGAGTACAATGTTATTCTAGGATTCTTTCCGGTGAGTTCCATTTTTCTAAAAGTGTTCTCTACATGGACCATGTAGGTGCCTGTTTAAACTGTCAATTCATAGTACAGTTTGCTTTATACTAATCACTTTTTTGTATTTGTGCAAACAGGGGTGCTCTACTTGATTTCAATGGGAACTGCACAAAATGTTCATGAATACATTGAATCATTCATTTCCACCACAAGAAAGGAGGTGCCGATAAGTTCAAGGCGTTGCAACATATAAGGGCGAAATCATTCAAGCTACGCGCGAATTTGGTTGATTTTGGTGGAACTGCACAAAAAGAACAACTGGTTTATTTAGCACGAGGTGCCATGTCAATGTCCGAACTGATGGCAAACCCTGCCCATTCCACAATCGTAGGCATTTGATATTTTGGAATGGGAAAACCTTGTCAAATTTTGCTCATTGATTTTAGCAAGAAGACATGCATTTGATATTTTCGAATGGGACGCTATTTGCGGTCAGCAGCGTCGATCCATTTTTTTCTTTATTCTTTAGTTGTGAAGTAAATATTTGCTCTGACGTGTGAATCGCTGAGATGCATAATCATAGATTGTTTTGAATGTTCTCTATGTCATGTGAATCGTTGTGATTGCAATGTACAGGAACGCTAAAAAGCTGCTCAAACTCTTTGTACTCTGTCTGTTCCTTTTTACTTCGCACATTGTGAAAGTGCATACTTTTTTCTATAAGATTGGTCAAAGTAGAGATACTTTGGCTGCAGACAAAACTTGTATGAGACTAGAAAGGGCCGGAGGAGTACATGTGAAACTGCTGCAAGCGAGGTGATCACCACAGGAATAATGCTAGTACGTATTCTTTTGCATGTTCATCCAATGCCGTGATACAAGAATTGAACTAATCGAAATAAATTCATTCATACACGGTCGGATTTCATATAAACATGCCAAATTTCATTACATTTCATACATTCTTCAACTAAAAAGGGTGTATTTGGAGGTATAATTAATTAACCGGCTACCCACTGTGTCGGCTGAGCGAGCGAAGCTTTAGTAACTTAAGCTGCAGTTCGTGAATCGACATGTGGCCCGGATGCTGTTGGGCCCACGTGTCGACCAGCCAACTGCACCAACAGTTAAGTAGAAGCAGTGTCCTTCTCCAACATAGCTCTCCGACTCCATGTCGCCGCCAAGAAGCTAACCGGCCGTCAATGGTCAACCTGCCTAGCTTGTCATAGCGATTAGGGCAACTAGGAGCCCAATGATCAGGATCCCCACATGACAAACACTCTTGTCATTCTTCTTCTTGAAGTTCGTGTGTTGCACAGCCTTGTTCTTCCCATCAAACTTGGCTTTACCATCAAACTTGCCCATGTTCTTGAACTTGTGGGGCTGGAAGTTGTTCTGTACCAGATTGGCACTAGATCCTCCCTCAATTACTCGAGAACGTGTGTCCTTTTCTCTCACCTTTTCTTCCACATCAAGAGTGCCAATGGGATCCACGAAGGAGGAAGCTTAGTGATGATACCTCCGGCAACAAACTTGTCCGGTAGCATACAACTGAAGTGCTCAAGTTCTCTAGCAAATGACTGTATCTCATGAGCTTGCTCAACCACGGAGCGCTCTTCAAACATCCTGTAATCATAGAATTGCTCCATGATGTACAGCTCAGTGCTAGCAACCGGAGGGTAGCAGCGGTGGCCTTACTTGGACCTGAGCGGCGGCGACCTACTGTGTTCTACTCTTCCTCGTTTTCTGTGTCGCGCGGCCTCGTTGGCAACGGGGCCTCGGCGGAGCCGGCGATGTCCTCTGTCTCGTTGCCGGCGGGTGGCGCCTCGGCGGAGCAGGGTAAATCCTCCCCCTCGTTGCCGGCAGGGTGGGGCCTCGGCAGAGCCGGTGGTGTCCTCTGCCTCGTTGTTGGCGCCGCGGGTCCTCGGCGCAGCAGGGCCTCGTCGACGCCAGCGGAGCGGGGACTCGTTAGAGCCGGCATTGTCCTCTGCCTCGTCCTTGGTCTCGCCAAACAGCACCTCGTCCGCTTCATCGCCCTCTTTGTAGGCGGCCGTAGCCTCCGCCACCCGCATGTGGTACTGCCAGGGCTCGAGGCGGCCCTCGTGGGCGGAGTGGTACGAGTCGAGCAGCGCCTCCTGCTCCGCCCGCTCCGCGGCAATCTGCTCCTCCGCCTGCAGGTGCTCCTGGAGGAGATGGTGGTTGTAGGAGGCATCGGCCTACGCCTCCCGGAACTGCTCCTCACACTTCTGCCTCACCGTGTCCATATATTGGGCATGGGCCTCGTCGATGGTCATGGTGCAATGCACCGGCGAGGATGGCGCGGAGGGGGGTTGGCGCCGGATCGTCGACTACCATGTTCTCAATTGGGACGTTGTCGTCCTCCGGCTGCCTGCTGGCCAGCCAGTCGGCAGCAATGGCTGACATCTCCTTGTGGTCCGTCGTCCGCCCGTCCCGAAGAGCGCTGGAGCGCGAGGAAGCCATGGTGGGCAGTAGTGGTGTGGACAGGAGAATAGGAACGTATGCGGATGACTGCGGCTATGGCCAGCGCAGCAGTTTATATAGCAATGGTGGCGGCGGAGGGACGGACATGTGGCGCCAGAGTTACCGCCTCAACAACCGCGTATCATTAATGTGGGCGGCAGAAGGACGGACGGACGACACTTGTGTCGTTTGAAGGCGGAGCAATCGCATGCACGGGGAAGCGGGGCGGGCGGCGCTGACCGTTTCGGGCGGAAAAGGCGAGGGAGGCGGTCTAAGTGGGCGAGGCGGTCGGACTTCGTGCTTGGCAGCTGGTCGATCCAGCGATCGGACATTTGGCTCGCCGGCTACCTCGCCGAGCTGAGCGGCGACAATCGACGATGGGCGTAGCTTCCGACCAGGAGCCGGCGCCACTGTCCAAGCCGGTTCATGTCGTGTTCACCATAGAGCAGGTGCGGTCGCACTTCGACGCCCTAATGGCGGAAGAGATACCAGCGCAGGAGGACCTATGCTGCAGCCTCCGTCTCCTCAACGAGCACCGGTGAACAAGCGAACAACAATGCCGTCGCGGACATGTGGCCCTATGGTCCTGGCTTCCTCAATGAGCAGTGGACACTGTATCAGACCATCCGTAGGGCCGTGAGGCCCTCTCCGTCGTCCTTCAAGTTGTTGCGCTCGCCGTGGCGCCGTCATCTCGCGTTGTTAACATGGCAACGGACATGAGGATGAGGAGATGACTTTACTTGGAGAGGATGACAGTGGGGACCCACCAGGGCCATAGTGGCACGTACGCAAGTGCCTCTAGTATATATAACTATAATTTTTTTTGCTTCCTCCTGGTTTCCTGACATCACGGTCCCACACCATTGTCAACCTATGTAGTCAATAAACAAGAGAATTGCACAAGAAGCGACCTACAGCTGGGACCAAGCAACTCGAGCAGTATTTTGTGTTTTTGAGGTGTGAGTTTTCTTGAGCGATGTTTAGCCCAGATATTAATTTTTCTCTTCTAAACAACAACGAAAACATCGCTGCAACTATTAACTGGGCGGACTGTGGCCCGTCTAGCCCAGGCCAGATATCCAGCCTAGATATTAATTTTTTTCAAGTTGAAAATGGCTAGCCCAGCTATACTTTTTTTTAGGAATACCCAGGCAAGGTCAAGTTGTTATTCTCCTCCCCGCTGGGCTACAAATCTTTTCTAGGAGGGATGCATTAGGCTTAACAAGAAAATGGGCTTTAAGGAATAATAAATTGGGTTGTAATTATAAAAACTGGGCAGTAACTATAAAAAATGCACCAAACACGTAATTAATTTATAAAATATTATTTTTGGATATTGAAAATTTTAATTTCATTAATTGTTGCGAGCGCAATGTTTTGTTGGATTTTTACGTAATATAAATTTATATTGAAATTTTATTTAATCTGACTAGAAATTTTGGGATAAAAATATTTCGGATCCCATCAAAATGTGGGAAATTTTATTGAATTCTGTTTTGAACGGTTGGTTGAAATGGGTTGTACTTTTAACAAACTGTAAATGGGCTGTATTAAATTCCATTAGAATTCAAAAATTGGCTGCACATTCTTACAAATCTCAAATGGGTTATAAGTTCTCTGCCACACACTTGTGGCCTTACTAAGTTGACGCGTCCCTTAAAAAAAAGAGTTGACGCGTATGCAAGGCTTTGTCAACTTATAGTCAACACACGGTTCTAGCAGCAGTGGCCGTACGATGTCCATCCAACGGCCGTCGTGCTTCTTCAACCTCTGGTCTACTTGATCCAGCCGCCCAAAGCAGCGCCAGTCGTGCCGCCTGCTCCTGTCTCCCGTGGTCAGCTGTGCTGCCGTGGAGGCCTCACCGCCCCCTACTACTCCCATCGCTGGCCAGACCATCCCTCCACTCACCCACATGCCCTGTTATTCTGCGGCAATAGCAGCCTCACACCGCAACCGAACCAGTGAACCCTCGTACTCCTCTCCGCGTGGGTATCCACTGCCGCGTCTTCCCCGGCTCCGCGTCGTCCCCTTCATAGGCCTCGCCGTCGTCCACCGCCGTGGTGCTCTCGACGCGGCTTGGTCAACATGGTCAAGGAACGGCTTCCATCGAACGTGGACTGTACGTGGAGAGGCTGACAGCTGGGTCCACGGCCGCAGTAAGGAAGTGCCTCCTTAGTACGCGGAAAATAATGATTCCTCCACCTGACAGCAGGGACCCACCGGACGGGCAACCGTATTTCACGAAAAAAAACGTTTCCCCCTGACTGCTGGGACCTACCAGCGACATCTTCGCACGCAAGGAAGTGCGTCCGGGCAAAAAGAGCGATTCGCCCCCCTGACTGCTGGGACCCACCAGCTACATCTTCGCACGCAAGGAAGTGCCTGACAGTCGGGACCCACCTGGTCGAAGCGTACGTAGCGTTGTCATTCTGGTCGCAAACGTGTACGTACATACTGGTCGATGTAGAGGCGTGCACGTGTCGTAGTAGAGGCGCGCACGTAGCATGTACACGTACGTACAGCGGCCAGGTTGCAAGAAAGTAAATACGGTCACGTACGTACATACGAGCGGGGTCTTGAACGCCTACTCGTGCGTATGTACGACCAGGGCTCGTGTACATGGCTAGGTCGGAACGGAGAAACTGTGTCGTCGTCGTGTTCATGGGGAAGCAATGGAATGCTTTGTGTTCATCGTGAGGCAACGAAACGCGTGGGAGCCAACCGGCTTGGACGGAACAGCCGATGAAAACGAGGCCTGGCGTAACACAGAACGGAGGAAATGGCCTTGTGTTCGACCAGACACGGTCGAAACGGGATCCTATTCATCGGGAGGGGTCTGGCGTATCGCAAAATGGAGGAAACAGATCTCCTATGGTCGAAATGGGGGTCATGTTGATCGGGACGGGTGTGGCGTACCGCAAAACGGAGGAAACGGACTTGTGTTGGGCGCCACGGTCAAAGCGGGGTCCTGTTCGCCGGGAGGGTGTGGCGACCGCAAAAGCAGGACTCCACGGATACTATTCATCTCCACCTCGACCCCTCCAGCCTCCACAGACCATTGTTCATCCAATGTCGACCTCCTCTAGCCTCCACCGCGATTGTTCATCCATGGGCTCTGTTCATCCAGCCTCCACCGCGTGCTACTCCACCGCTCATCGTTCAACCAGCCCTCTCCACGGGCTCTGTTCAACCACCCTCCATGGGCTCTCGTTAATCCAACCTCCACCGTCTCATCGCTCATCCAGCCTTCCACGGGTGGTCCTGTTCATCCAGCCCTCCACGGGTCCTGTTCATCCAGCCCCAACCGGCTCGTCGATCGGGTCCTGTTCATCCAGAGGCAACACCACGGGTCCTGTTCATCCACCCCCACCGGAACTGTTCATCCAACCCCCCCAGAACGCCATTGCTCATCCAGAGGCAACACCACGGGGTCCTGTTCATCCACCCCCACCGGAAACTGTTCATCCAAACCCCCCAGAAACGCTCACTGTTCATCCAAAGGCAGCATAGATCGGCTTCAGTTAGCAGCAGTAGCGAAGGAATCGCTCGATCGGGTTCAGTTAACAGCCATTGATCGATCGCTCGGGTTCAGTTAGAGCCCAACGCCTTGCTCGGGTTCAGTTAGAGCTCAACGCCTCGCACCCACGCGCGTGCGTGTACGAGAGAAACGTGCATCGCTCGGCCCCGACCACCCACCGTAACCGGGAACACCCCGATATTTTGCTCGCCCTCGCTTCTACCACGGTTTTTTCCGGCATGGACGCCCAAAGAATGTCATGCAGCTGCGTCTCCGGCCCGCCCAGGACGAAAAGCCCATTTTCTGTCATGATTTTTTGTCATAGAAGTAGGACCCCACCATATCTATGATGATACCGTGTTTTGTCACAATTATTGTCATAGAAATGTCATAAGTATGAAAGAAAAAAATTCGTTTGGCCTAAAATGTCATGGATGTGTCTTTTTTTTGTAGTGCGGCGGCGTGGGGAGGGAGGCGCGAGGAGGGGGCTCGCGGCGGCGCTAGGGAGGGGAGGGGGCCTAACAATATCACACCCTTTCTTACACATATGGATGCATAAATTCAACTCCAAGGTCTAGTCCTAATTTCCTAGCTAATAAGACTATATGATTCATATCCCTTATTTGAATGACTTTGACTGGCTGCTCCTAAAAGTGCACATAACAACCACGACAATACCACCTTACAAAGTTTCTAAGGAAACCATAGAAAGATGCACACAAAAAGGACCTCATTTAAGTGCCATGTACAACATGAAACAAACATTGGCCTCATGCTTCTTATTATTCCTTTTCTAGAGAGAAACATCTGATGATCCACTGAAGAAGGTGGTCGTGGGTAGGGGACAAGCATACACATTACAAGGCTTGTAAGCTCGCCTTGGGAGTAATTGGAACAAGGCTTTCCGTGTACAAAAGTATGTCGAACCAACAAACGTTTTCCCATGCATGCCCCATGGTGTCTTCGGTAGGTCCAATGAACCTTAAGTCATCGATATCCAATGTATCTTCTTCTTTTATGCCATGATCTTCCAAGTAATAACGGAAGAGACTATTGCCTCTTCTTAAAAGAAACCCACCATGGCTTAGCGAGGCTATTGGATAGCACGGCTCTGAGAAATTGATTATGCGATGACACTTCCATTGTGGATCTAGGATATCTCTTGTCATCCGTATCATGACTTGCCTCTGGACCTTCGGAAAGAAGGTAGCGCATAATTCCCCATCGAGCTCATGGACAATAATATCTTCATCTTCAACTTGAGTGTACATATTAGGAAGCAATGGAGTAAAACCAAATGTTTCGTCCCCAAGGCTGAAACGGAGTAGCACCCGTGTGGAGCAGTTGTGGCTTTTTCTATCAATGAAATATAATAGACACCCCTTGCAGTGTATGGCAGTCTGAGGACACGAGATAAGGGCGGGTGGATCAGTCAAGGTTTCCCTCCAAGATCCATCTTGGACATCGTTAATGATGAACACTTCCATTCCCATTGCGATGTGATGGCAATCACTGGAATAGTAGAAAGAGCGTACAACCTTGTATCTGCCCGTGGAAGCATCAAGGCCAAATCCAATTGGAAGGCAGGTTGAATGTTGCAGCATGTTGCGGTGGCTCTTAGGCAGCTCGACGACATCTCTCATGCAGGGTTAAAGATGTAGGTGTTGGTGTCGGTGGGTAGCAGCACCAAGCCATCGCAGTGTGCCATTTGGGACACCAACCCAAACTCGCCGGCCTGGAAGTGCTTCCCGTAAAGGAGTGTTGCACTTGCATTACGACTCATTCTGTCATCTTGTTGTTGTTGTTGTTGTAAAGAGCAGTGGTAGAGGCGGATGTTGGTGGAGACAATGTTGATAGGTTCTGGTTCCATATAAATCTGGGGGATGATAAGGAAGGATAATGGGTTGTGATGTTTCTGTTTGGAGTAATGGAGGTGCGCACGAACAAAAACAGGATCCGAGATGATGGTGCGCCAAGCCTTGCTGACCAACTTGAACCTCACCAGTGATTCCACGGGAAGCCTGATTAAGATCTCCCACACTATCTCGTCTAACAAGTCCTCGTAGGAAAATTTAGCCTGCCGCCTCCTCATCCTTCGCTTTCTCTGTGGCACCTTCTTCTTTCTCGCGTCATTAGCCATCATCTTCAAGGCAGAAAGAAATTAAGCTTTACTTCATCTGTATATACATATGACAATGCACGGGACTGTATATTTATATATAACTCTCCCTGATCTGTTTGGGATCCTCCCTGGACACGGTCTCCGTCTTCATATAGGGACGCACCCAAATCAAACGGGAATGTTAGAAGGGAGAGAGGGATTGGTGGAATAGTTGTTGTATTGCTTGAGCCTCGTCGACATATATATAGGAGTACAATGATCTATTTGGAGTACAAGACAAGCCAGAACAAATCCTAGTCTATCTCGTCTTTCCTAATAAACACTATACTCAACATCCCCCGGCAGTCACAACGGGAGCGACGCAGACGATGAGACTGGAGCAGAACCCGAAGGCAAGCCGACGGTCACCCCCCACAGTCGTAACGGTCGATGCATCGCGGAGTTGTGGCTGGAGTGAAAACCGACGGGGATGCTCAAGCAGGCGGTAGCCCTTTGTGCCGTTTGTCGATGTAGCCGAGAGCGTGGGTGGTGGAGCCGTGGTCGAGGTAGCCGTGCGAAGAATGCCGTGGTCGATGTCGAGTCGGGGTAGCCGGTGTCGAGAAAATCGCCGTGGAGCCACGGGCGCAAGGGGGCGCCAAGTTAGCATGGGCGCAGTGGTGTCGAAGTAGGGTTGCGCCAGGAAGATGATGTTGTTACGCGTCGCGGCGGGTTTGCCAAGCTCGGGGACACATCATGGACGAAGGCACGCGCCGGTGTTGCCAGCACCGGGCATGGGTAGACGGACGAAGACGAAGTTGACGAAGCGCCGCGCCAGGCTTGCCAGGCCCGGGGACACGTCGTGGACGAAGGCACGCGGCGGTGTTGCCAGCACCGGGCAAGCATAGACTGGGACCTGCACAAGCTGTACGCCATGTCGAAGAAGTCGGAGAGGCCAGCAGAGAAGGACTCGACGACGGTTGCGGCGCCAATCGGCACGGGGCCAATGTCGCCGGCGGTTGTCGGAGTAGATGAAGCGGTCGGGGTAGATGACGACGACGCTGGCGACGGGCTGGTGCTGGACGAAGACGAAGGAGGTGGACGGGAGGCTGCGGCGGCTACGGGGTAGTAGCGGCGGCGGCTAAAGAAGAGCAGCGGCGCGGCTCGACGGCGGCGCCGGCGGCTAGGTTAGGAGCGCGCGGCGGTGCTCGAAGTAGGCGAAGAAGAACGACAGCGTGATTTAAGACCGGCGCGACGGTGGCGTTCGCGCCAAGGAGAAGGCGCAGCGATACCACGGAGGTCGACGCGGTGACGGCGAAGTGGACCGTGGGCAGCGGCGCTTACGACCCGTAGGGGCGACATACAACGGCGGGCGGGCAGGTCCGGCGCGGCAGAAGACTCGGGAAGCGGCGGGATCACGCGTCGCGACGCGACAGCCCGCAGGGCGGCGCGACGGCGGAGCGCTGGTCGGTGCAACCGCTGGGACAGCCTCGGGTGGCGGCGTGGACGCGTTCACGCTTCGCTTCTGACGGTTCGACGGGCGACGCAGCGGGCGCGCGAGGGTCGGTGCAGCCATGGGGCGGGTTTAGAGCGGACGGCCCGGGCGGCGGTGGACAGCGGGCGCGGCACTACGGCCCGAAGGGGTGACGAGCAGTGACGCTGGTCGGTGCAGCCGGAGGAGAACCACGGGCGGCGGCGCTGCGGCCCGACGGGCGACGCAGCGGCAGCCCATTGCTCGATCGGTGGAGAGGCGCGCTGAACTCGGGACAATCTTCACGGGACCTGCGGAGGCACGCGCAACCGACGGGCCAGGTTGGTCGCGCGGCGTAGATGAGGTGGATCACGGCGGCAAGCGGGTGATCAAGCCGATCGCGCGCGGACGGGACGCCGCCGATGGAGGCGTGGTGGCGGCGAGTCTGGATGAGGCCGGCGGCGACGGCGGCATGTGGCGGCTATGATTGGCGCCGCATGGCGCGAGGCCGCGGGTCGGGTGATGCAGAGTCCCGGTCGGAGCAGGGCGGTGACGGGCGGGCGCAGGCGACGGGCGGGCGCGCGAACGACGGCCTTGAGGGCTGCCTCGTCATGCGCGAGGCCGGGTCGGTGAAGTAGCCGGCGGTCGCGCCGATGTCGGAGTAGAGGCGCGAGGTGTCGACGGCGGCGATGGCGGCATAAACCGATCCGATGAATCGGAAAACCAAAAAGTAGACGCCGATCAAAACGACCGCGAGAGAGAAAAACCGGATCAAAGGATCGGAAAAAGACTCTCTAGGGCAGTCGGCCAACACGACCGGCGGACAAACCCTAGGTACGGGCGGCGCGGCCCCCGGCGGCGGTCATGAAGGCCGACCGCCCGGGCGGCGCAAGAGGTCTTGAGCGGCGGCGGCTAGGGTTTAGGATCGAGTTGCGATAGATACCATGTTAGAAGGGAGAGAGGGATTGGTGGAATAGTTGTTGTATTGCTTGAGCCTCGTCGGCATATATATAGGAGTACAATGATCTATTTGGAGTATAAGACAAGTCAGAACAAATCCTAGTCTATCTCGTCTTTCCTAATAAACATTATACTCAACAAGGAAAAAACAACAGAGGATCCGATTTTGTAAGAGAAAGGAATCCGTGAGATCTGAGACATCGAAGTGACTAACTCAGATCCGGTCAAAGGCAGCTTCTCTCGGGTAAAAATATGTATATAGGGAAAAAAATACAAGAAATTTTCATGTGTAGCAGAAATTACCATGAATTCTCCTTCCGTTGACGTTGGTATCCCCGCCATGGCTGCTGCTGGGGGAAGGATTTGCGCGACGCATGCATTGGAGGCAGCCTGGGTTGAAACGCATGCGACTCGGCTCGGGCGCGGCTATACCTCGCAGCCTTCCGACTCGTGCGAGCGTCTGGGCCGGCGAAGTGCGCAGGCAGATGGACCGGCCCAGGCGCACGCAAGGCCACAGCCTTGTTTTTTTCTTTTCTGTTTTTTTCTTCATGTGTTCTGTTTACGCTTTTTTCTTTATTTTTAAACTTGTTTACACTTTCAAATATTCTAATTGTATACTATATTAAAAAAACCTCTACATAAAACACTAGAAAGTGTTAACCAAGCATTTTAAACATGTTAAATGTGTATAGAGAAAATGTAAATCTTATGAGATTTTAATATGGGCTACATATGGAGCAAAATGAGTGAATGTACACTCTAAACTACATCAATATACAACGTATGTACTTTCTCCGTTCCAAATTACTCATCGCAGAAATGGATGTATCTAGAACTAAAATACATCTAGATACATCTATACCTGCGACAAGTAATTCGAAACGGAGGGAGTAGTTCATATTAAAATCTCTAAAAGTAATTATATTTAAGAACGGAGTAGCCAACATGTTGTGCTACCACCAGTTCTCCCTACTATAGCTAAAGTGTCGTCAACCTTATTTTGATTTCCATTGATTTTCAGCAGAGCGGGGTACCAACACTGACAATAACATTGTCTCCGTGACTAAGTAAATGCTGAACATTGCCATGTAGGCATCGAGCCATAAAGCATAACAACTTTTTTGAGGACTCATATCCATTACTAAACTGCATGAACATCTGATATTTAGATACAGAGGAATATGCTCTTACATTTTCTTAAATTAAATATATAAAGACGGGAGGACCATTTTGGCTCTTGGGTGCATATGCTCCCTAATGAACAGTAAATTCAAAATAAATAGTAAATAACATTTAAAATTCTGAATTTTTTCATATATGTTCTTGTTAGTGTAACAAGTGTGCTTGCCAATTTTCATGCGAAACGGAATAACGGTGCTTCGTCGGTGAAAAAAGACAAAAATAAGTGTAACACTTTGAGGTAACGTTTGTCGTTCGACTTGTTCTTTTTGCACAAATCAAAATATTTAAGACTTCCTCCTAAAAATTTGCAGGTAGCGTTTTGGTGTGACAATGATCATATCTATTTTTTTCAAATATTTTTGACATTTGAAAAAAAAACATTTTTGATGGGCAGGAGCATATAATCCCAAGAGCCGAATTGGATTTCCCACACGCTTTAGTGTGTTTGTTCACTCATTTAGTTCATATGCAGTTCATGTTGAAATATCCAAAATATTTTGTATTTGTTAACCAAGGGGATATAAAGGTTCATCAGAAGTACAAAACACCACAAACATGATAAAAATACATTAAGATCTCTGAACCACAACCGAAACTGCCATCGTTAGAACGAGCTATTGACGATGTCGCCGCTTCTATATTAGAGCCGGCCTGACGTTGTCGATGACAGTCGAAAAGTCATTGTCCACATGTCCCTAAGGACCATCGCCCCAGAGCCATAATCGTCGCCATAGAACCCTTAAATCGATTCGAGAAACATGACATCCAATTTCACCGTGGGTATGCATGGTTGGAAACCCTAACTTTATTGCCTCGAAGAGCCGGCAGGAAGATACGTCAGAGCTCTGTCTAATCAGTCCCAACAGACAAACTTGAGGAGAATAGGAGCACAGAAGACCGACTCGATAATTAATGAAGCACCGCCATCAGCCCGATCGCCATGTAGAGGAGAGGCCGATCCACGGGCTCACTCGTGGAGATCGCGGTGAGAAAACATTTTCTTTCCGTATTCTTGTCAAGAAATTCCAGTGCAAAACCTACCCTACCGCCACTGCAATCCAGAGATTCGCTTGTCTAAGAGCATTACTAGTAGAGCCCTTAAACCCTCAAACCCTTAAAAATAACTGCTTTTTTACAGTTTTCGTTGAAAAAAAACCATAGACTAGAACCCCTTAACCCTTAAACCCTCAAAAAAATTTAAAGGTCCAACCCTCAAACCCTCTCCCAATCCTCAAAAGTAAGGGTTGGGGAGCAAATCCTACCCCAACCCTCATTTGGCGGTTATACTCGCGCGGGAGGAAAAAATCCTCCCAACTCCCGCGCCACGCCCGCGACCGCCGCTGCTAGTCGCCTCGTCGCGGCGTGCCACCCGTCGACCTCCCAGCAGAACGACAACGTCGTTCATGGAGAATATTCCGTTATAAGGGTTGGGTTTGAGGGTTCTAATCTTTCTCTCTGTTTTTCAACCCGTAAAAGTGCACAAAAAGATCATTTTTGGACCCTTAAAACGCTAGTGAGGGTTTGAGGGTTTGAGGGTTCTACTAGTAATGCTCTAACTAACTACATCCATTCCGCAGGGTCCTACAATATTGCTGCCAAACTGTAAAGGGAGCAATCATCGTAGGCTCATAGCACATAATCTGGCTCTTTCATTAAACTCTGAACTTTGTCTTAATTTCTCAATAAACCAGATCAATTATGGCCCATGATCTAAAAGTATTTTGGAAGTGGCAGCTTTTGGTGGTCGTGAATCTCATGCCCGTACGATCGAGTCCGGATCCTGCATGCGCTGCAGCGCTCGTCCCGTTCTGAGCTTCTGATCCCGCGTAGGATCTTAATTAGGTGGTTCCGTATGAACATTAGTCCAAACTAATCTTTCTATACTGTATTTAGGAATCGTACTTTCCGGTCGGTGCCTTACCCAATTCACCGTGTCGTTACGGTCTAATATATGCGATTGTAATCCTCACCCCAACAACGGGTAAGTATTTTTTGATAATGGGTGAATTGTATTGATTTAATATGAAGCATCAAGAGGACACACCTACTACATACTTCCTCGTATTTAAATATAAGATTTTTTTTAGAAATTTTAATATGAACTATATACGGATGTATATATAGATATATTTTATAATGTAGATCGTAACCAGAATGCATTCATCTCTGGACGGAGCTTACACGACAACTACGTCCTCGTCAAGCAGTCGCTCAGGCTGTTGCCTTCGACTCCATATCATGACCATTCCTCTTCAAGGTTTTGCGCCAATATGGATTTGGGAATCGCTTCCTGGAATGGACAACCATTGTCCTGTCATTCTCCGGCACGTGTGTTCTCATGAACGGCGAGCTTGGACCACCCATCTGGCACCGACAAAGGCTTTGTTAGGGTGACTCTATGTCTCCGCAGCTCTTCGTGCTCACCGTCGTCACGCTTGGACGGCTCCTGAGACGCACCCACAGCTTGGCCATTCTGCAGCCGCTGCACCCCCGACCACACATCCCGGCGATCTCGCTCTACGCCGACGACGTCACACCCTCGTCCCGTTCTAAACTTCTGATCCCGCGTAGGATCTTAATTAGGTGATGCAGTACGAACACTAGTGCAAACTAATCTTTCTGTACTGTATTTAGGAATCGCTCTTTCCGGTCGGTGCCCTGCAAAATTCACCATGTCGTTACGGTCCTAATATATGTGATTGTAATCCTCACCCCGTGCTTATAAATGCAGTTAGTGCAAAGTCTGGAAGCATCAGACTGTCTAAGAGCAAGCATGACACTCCATTACTGTTCTCTTGCCGTCCTCCTGCTCCCTCTCCTCCTCGCCTCAGCAACCGACTTCGATTTCTTCTACCATGTCCAGCAGGTAAACTGACTAATTATTTCTGAACATTTTATTGCTCGATCGTGTGTGCGTGTCCGAACTCTGAACAGAGGCTGACCGTTCCTGAATGCAGTGGCCCGGCTCGTTCTGCGACACAACGGGCGGCTGCTGCTTCCCGGGCAACGTGAAGCCGGCGGCGGACTTCGGCATCCACGGCCTGTGGCCCAACTACGCCGCGTGCCGCCCGGCCGGCGAGACCAACAGGACCACGTGCTGGCCGGACTTCTGCAACGCCGCCGACACCTTCAACCAGTCGCTGGTGCGTATGACCGCATGCCACTCTTCATCACCAGAAGTTCCCTCTGTAATCCATCAGCGAATGCGTTGCAGATCAGCAACCTGAAGAGCGACATGGACCGGAACTGGGGGACGCTGTCGTGCAGGAGCAACGACAGCACGGCCTTCTGGAGCCACGAGTGGAGCAGGCACGGCACCTGCTCCAACATGGACCAGCACGCCTACTTCCTCGCGGCACTCCGGTACAAGGCCCGCTTCAGCCTCACCCGCATCCTCCTCGACGCCGGGATCGTGCCGTCGGAGGAGAGGACGTACTGCGTGGGCAGCATCCGGGACGCCATCGCGGAGGCGACGGGGTCAGCGCCCGGCATCGAGTGCAACCGGAGCGCGCGCAACGAGACGCAGCTGTACCAGGTGTACCAGTGCGTCGACCTCGCCGGCACCAGCCCCGTCCCCTGCCCGGCGGTGCCGATGCAGGGCCGCTGCACCGACCAGGTCAAGTTCCCCGCGTTCTAGTTGGAGCCCAGGGCATGTGACGCGGTAACCTTTCGATGCGGGCCGGCCGGCCGGCGCTGCACAATGTTTGACGGAGCGAACGTTCCAGAGGGACGGCAGCGGGCGGTCGTTTTCACTATTGTTGCTAAGTCTCACTCAATGCTATATCATGACATCTTGCATTGAGATCTGTGTAATTTTTTCGACTAAGACATAGCCACATCCTTTCGCTATTTTGTCCGTCGCTTAGATTTCAAAAGCTCGCCATACATTGTTTTCGTTCATTCGTGGTAACGGGTAAGTATTTTTTGATAATGGGTGAATTTTATTGATTTAATATGAAGCATCAAGAGGACACACCTACTACATACTTCCTCGTTTCTAAATATAAGACTTTTTTAGAAATTTCAATATAAACTATATGCAGATGTATATCAGTATATTTTATAGTGTAAATCGCAACCAGAATGGATTCATCTCAGGACGGAGCTTACACGACAACTACGTCCTCGTCAAGCAGTCGCTCAAGCTGTTGCACTAATTAACTAGAACATAAGGGCGCGCATTGCCGCGCCCGTGCATTTTTTGGAAGAACAATACAAATATATGAGAAAATCTGGACATCACAAAAAAGAAAAATAAAAACTTACTTCAATATAGATAGTTGGGCATTATTGAAACTTTAGGTATAAGTTGCGAAACTGAATGCCATCTAAGTCAGCATTGGATTGTCATTGTGCATTTTTTTTTGTCTATGCATAACATTTGCTAAGGCATTTGAATAATTGAATAAGTGGTGGATCATATTTGTGTGGTATGTGTCATCGTTCATTGTAGCCTTGCCGTGCTAAGGGGAAACCCTTGGTCCGTCCTTTGGACCAAGCGGCGGCGACGGCGGCGTCATGGCGCCGTCCTCTTCTTGGAGGCGTCGTCTTGTTGCTCAAGGAGTTCCGGTGGCACGGCTCAATTCGGTGTTGGCTTCTACTATGGGTGTGGGCCTCCTTGGCGCAATATACACCATCACGGGCGCTCTCTCGATGACGTCGTCTCTAGATCCACCCAGGCCCTACCGTCCACTTGCCGACTTCTTGTTGGCACAATGGGTTGGGTACGTTGGTCTGTGTTGGCCTCGAGTTTTGGTCTTGTTGTAGAGGTCTCCGGCGTCGGTTGTGATGTGGCTTGGTTGCTCTGTGGCTTGCCACATCGCCATCGGTATGAGGTTGGCCTAGGTGAAGCATGTATCCTAGTACATGTGGTGGGTGTGTTTGATGGATGTGGATTCTAGTTCTTGTGATTGGCGTTGCAATGACCGAAAGACATTGTATCCAGCTACTTTGCCGCTTCTTCTTTAATATATAATATGCATGCCAATACGTATTCTAGAAAAAAAATAGTTGCTACGTAGTTGAGGAATAGTAAAAGGAACAAAAAATTATGATGTCCTTGTTTTAGCCTTGCAAGGTAGATGCTGCGTAGTACAGGAATATCTATATCAATATATACACCTATACCTATTATTAAAGGGACGATTGATTCTTCCTCCAAAAAATTCGTCCGTGCTTTGTACGTCCGTTTCGTCTGTTATCTATTCGTTCTTCTATTTTGAAAACGTGTATATGTCGAGATGGTTATTTTCAGATCGCGCCACCGTATTGGGCCACGAGGCCACCAGGTGGCCTTCCAATTGATTTTCCTTTTGGGCCGCCGCAGACTCCCTTAAAAAAACTAACGACCAGACATTAGTCCATTATTATGGAAGGAGAAGAGAGAGACCATGGGATTGTACGTTTCCTAATTATGAGAGGGCTCCTGATTAAAATATGCCGGAACATATAAGGGATTAAGGGGATGTTTGATGTCAACTAATTAAGCTTAAATGCATGCATTCAGTTATGGCTACGCCTTGGAACGGAAAATGCAAAAGCGATTAATTTCCAGATCCACAAACCGTTGATGATGAATAAAATTTAGAAGTTTAACAAATATTGAAGGAAAAACGAGGTTCTAGAGTACATATTCAATTTTTTTGGGGAAACAAAAGCTTTATTACCTCAACTCCGGCCACATTATATGTTTTGTACTATAGAAAAAAATCCTCAGTTTTTTTCTATTATATCATCGGGAGAATGTAGGCTCTTTGTTCAACGATCATAATCTTATCGAGCACGAACAGCGCTTGACGACCAAGTTCCTTCACCCGGTCAATCCTGGTTGATGTCAACTGATGTTTACTCTATAGCGAAGCATAACTCGCAAGGGTAACACTCGCGTCTAGCTCGATGATATTGGGTTTTTAGTCATAAATTTTCACTTGCCCAGACGCAATTCGATGGCAGGTGTGTCATGTTGTGTACCAACTAATAATTGTTTTTGAATTGACTATGTTCGAACACACTATGATCATGCAAACACCGCAGCCAATGTAGGCAAGACAGGAAAAAGGATAAGCGGCAACATGGGTGAGGTGTCGTGTTGACGTAGGGGGCATGGACCTTTGGAAGTAAGGGTTAGTTGAGTTGATATTTTTTTTCCACCCGTTGCAATGCACAGACATGTTTGCTAGTAAAAGGATAAAAGAATGGTGCAGTAGAACCATAGGTAGCCAAAGGCTTTTTAAACAAAGGTAGCCAAAGTTGCACGCTACTTTCTTGCACCATTAATCACAAATCAGCAGCCCGATCGCTCTCTCGACAGAAAATAAGTCACCAGGCGGCCGGCCTCACAGCCCACCACAGCCCAGTGCTTCAGAAGGCTTAGAAATAAGCCTGCGGAGCAGCGGCCCTTTTGATGTTGGTTCGACTTCAGCCGGTTTTGGTGAGCGAACAGGCGCAAATGAACGCTACGGGAGGATGGAATGATCTCACTCGTTTATATGCTTAATCGGACGGTTTAGGATCTCAAATCACTGTTGAGGCTCCTAACTAGCTGAGTTATACTGTTTAGTAATTAGGAGCTGCGCGAGTCATGCTTAAGCTCAACCTAACGCACGCCTTCGACTCCATATCATGACCATTCCTCTTCGAGGTTTTGCGCCAATATGGATTTAGGAATCGCTTCCTGGAATGGACAACCATTCTCCTGCCATCCTCCAGCACGCGTGTTCTCATGAACGGTGAGCCCGGACCACCCATCTGGCACCGACAAGGGCTCTGTCAGGACGACTCTATGTCTTCGTGGCTCTTCGTGCTCGCCGTCGTCACGTTTGGACGGCTCATGAGACGCACCCACAGCTTGGCCATTCTGCAGCCGCTGAACCCCGACGACACATCCCGGTGATCTCGCTCTACACCAACGATGTCATGGTATTCTACCATGTCACAGTTGGCGATGTCGCCGCGGTCAAGGAGATCCTCGCCTTGTTCGGCAGGGCCTCTGGCCTCCAGGTGAACTTCGCCAAGAGCTCTGCTACTGTCATGCACGGCGACCAGGCGGCCACGGAGACAATCGTGCACCTCGGCTGCCCGGTGGTGACACTCCCTACCCTACTTCGTTTGTAGCTTGTACTACTTGTTACTAAGGTCTTTTCCCTAAAAAAAGGTATTTTTTTCTCAATCTCATTTTTTAGCCCGTAAGACCCGGTTTCTGAAAAATCTGCAAATGTCGGGCTCCCGACGTAGTTTGAGCGAATTTTGAGTTTTTTTTGTCTCAAAATACCGATGATCCAATAAGGGCATATGTGACGTCAACCCTTAAAATGAACACACTATTTGTCCGTGGACTGTTGCACGAAAACAAATACGGGAGCCGGCCATCCAACCATTTTCCATAAACGCATGTCCATGATTCTTTTTCGTAAGTCTACAACATTCAAAATAATTATAGAAAATAACGCAAATCATCCATGAATAACATGCAAATATCCCTAATACAAAAGTAGTTTAAATGTAGTTTAAATGTAAATATTACATTAGAGATAGACAAATGTTTAACAAGTTTTTTTTAATTCAACAATACCCGAGTCAGAATCCGCACATGTCCCCCCATGCAACGCCCCTTGAGCTTCATCCAACAATGTATGAACGTAAATGGTATGCTCTTGGTTGTATGGTACACCACGGCAACGCGTCTGGACCAGACAACGTGATGATTGTCGAGTGTCAACACTGAGTGAATCAATGCATGGACCAACATGTTAATGTTCTTTTTGTTAAGACGATGTAAGTTTTTTGTTAGTGTGTTGTTTTAAAAATGTTGATAGCACTAAAAAAGTTGTTGGTGACACTGAAAACTTGACGCTTTTTAAACAAAAAATCACTTTCCATTTTAAAAAATGTTATACAATGTGAAAAAATTGTTCATGTAATTAAAAAAAAATTGTACTATTCAATCATATGTACTTTACATTTATAAAATGTTTACACCTTTCAAATATATGTTTTTGACATTTTAAAAATATACAATGTACAAAATGTTAGCGAGTTCGGTGTTGATGTGCTTTTTGTTAAGACGGTGTATTTTTTACGAACAATAGATTCATGCTCTGGTTCATTCGGTTACTGAAATATTATTTCAAAACTATGTTGAAAGGTGAAATAATGAACGGTTGAATTTTTTCTTCTATTTGTGAAGGTGGTACAAGGAATTTGACGCCTCCAGTACACTAAGGTATGCACGAAATGAACCAATAGTATGATAGTTTTGGGCACTTGGCATTTTTGTGAGCGTCAGCATGCTGCAGCGCGACTCATTTTTGCCAAAATTATCAAATTCTTTTCCTCGTTTGATGACACTTATGATAATTGGGGCACAACTGAAGAACTTGTGCATTCGCCCATCGTGCCATTGGCGTGCACTTCAGGTTGACTGATGTTATGCTATACAATCTTGGCACCACTTTCTAACAAAAGATTCCTCTAGCTATTTATGAAGGCGAAAGAGGGGCACATGCCCTCTCTCCAACTTTTTGAATTTGCATTTTTAACCTACCACCGTGTGTAGAAAAGTGCATGTGGTTTGGGGGCGTTAAAGCCGTCGACTTCACCTCTCCCTAAATTGGCACCCCTTCTATGCCAAGAGTCACATAGGATGCAAAAGCGACACACACACACACACACACACACACACACACAGTCACATAGGATGCAAAAGCGACACACACACACACACACACACACACACACACACACACACAGGCCCCAAACGACACACTTCAAGTGCTGAACATCAGAGCCCACAATGCAACATCCCCCGACCAACAGGCCCTGGCAGACGCGTCCTTACAATTCAAGGGAGCATAAGCCCAGTGCAATGACCAAGTCAAAATTGTTCACCCGGTCCTAAATTGAAGACCTCAATTGATTGAGATGACTCCAAAATTAGGGAGCTAGTGAATTTAGAGATTGAGTCTATATTGCTGCGTAAGGAAGCAAATGGCTTAATGTGCAAACCAATAACAGATTAGATCTTGTGTTAACTAGCTGTAATTCAAGGGAGGGGTATGATCTTTTTACAGTTAATGTAAATTCAAACTACTAGTCGACCTTTTCTTTTTCTAGTCCTCATAATATGCTCCAGATTAGTTCTATTCTACTGTATTTGAGTACTCTGACATGATACAATTATCAGTAGTCTGATGTCTGGAGCTGTCCGAAAATAATATAGGGGAGGGGGACATGTGCCCCACACTTATCTCATAAATTTAATTGAATAGTCTACTTTATGTGTTTGATTGCTGGTAACTATCTCTCGAAACGAAGATTGCTTCTACTATTTAGAGTAAATATAACAGTAGGCTATAAAACTGCTTACATGACACTTTTGCCTATATGGAGGAGATAGAGAAGGAAGAAGAGAAGAAATGGACTCACATGCAATAGCCAATCTTTACGCATGCTCCTAGACAAAAAGAGTAAATGAGAGGAAAAGATAAAGAGATAAATGAGGTGTTTGGTTTGTAAGTATGTAACGTAATCCATTTACATTTTAAGAGATAATGATAAGCCGTGTTTGTTTCGAGTGGGTCGTAATCAGTTTCAGAGGTATCAGATCCAAGCCCAAGACCTGGTGTAATTGCATCTGGGCTCCTATGCAAAAAGGAAATCTCGCCTATGACCTTCCCACCAGATGGATTCTCCACGAGCTCCTCTGGCGAGAGGGTGCTGCAATCGTTGCAAACAGGTAGCATCGTTCTTCTCTTTCCTCGAGCTTCCAGTCTTTCACGCTTACTGTAATCTCCATGACTCCCATCTCACACACTTAGTGGTTAGCCAAGAGTTATAGTCGACGCATTGAGTGAATCAATACATTGACCAACATGTTCGTCAACAAGGGGTCCATGTTGATGTGCTTTTTCTTAAGATGGTGTAACTTTTTTGTTAATGTAATTTTTAAAAATGTTGATAGCACTAAAAACAATGGTGTTCATGTAATTTAAAAAAATTGTACCATTCAAAACAAATGCACTTTACATTTCATAAAATGTTCACACCTATCAAATATATATTTTTGACATTTTTTACAAATATACAATGTACAAAATGTTCGCGTAGTTAAAAAATTGTTCAAGGTGTATTTGAAATATGTTCATCAACCACCAAGTGGATTCATAACAAGAGCTTGTGAGCGTGCCATCGAAAGCGAGGTGAACTAACTCCTCTTCGAGCTTGACATGAATATGGATGGGACTTGGTTATTACCTCACCATCGTACCTTGTGCATCATTAGGTACGAGGATGTCCCCCACCAAGGAGCTAAGGAACTTCGCCAAGTCCAAGAAGAAGGACGAGAAGACTACACGAAAGACGGAGACCAGCATCAAGAAGAAGAAGAAGCACCCAGGCGACCTCGTGCGCACGACCTCTTCTGGACCCCGTGCGCATGGCCTATCCACAGAGTTTTTGGATACCCCATGCGCACGGGCCTCTAGGACCTCGTGCACATGGGCTCTTCCGCTGTAACTGTTGGGCACACCGTGCACACGGGCGTGTACCGTGCCCATGGGGTCCACTTAGCCCGTGCGCACGGGCCCTCTAGCGAGTTGGCTGCGATGTATCTCTTTTGCCCCTCCACTTCGTCCCTTACCTCAAGGCACCTATATATTTCGTGCCTACACTATTTGTTCGGGTTAGTAAAGTATATGAGATCATTTGAGAGAGCTTTGCTCCTTGTACCTCCTCCTTGAGGAATCAATACCTCCTAAAGGAGAAGGATCCCTATCGTAGGATCATCAAGACCTCCCTGTTGTGGAACGCAACGGAAAACGAAAAGTTTTGGTATAGCGAGCACGCCCAGGACCACTATGGAGACTGCATACAAGGTTTGATCTGATCTGTACCGACTCGAAGCGCAGCGGAAGAAGAGTCGATGTAGATCGTCGGTGCAGATCCCCGCAGCTAGGATTTACAACCTCCCAACCGCGAGGATGTACTCCCTCTCCGGACAGCCCTTCGGGAGGCAGTCGGACAGTCCCCTGGACGATGTCACGGACAGCCCTTCGGGAGGACCCTTGAAACTCGGACAAAGACTCGGACAACCCTTCGGGAGGACACACGAACAGCCCCTCGGGCAAAAGATCGAAACTACAATCTCTCTACGGGGTTGCACACATACGGTGTCAGCTATCCGGCAGGCTTCATTGCCGTCGTAACTAGTTCTGCCGAACCCAGACAGCCTTACGACTCTACGAAACTCTTTTCATGGGAGGGAGAGAAGAAGACAGATAATGCATGGCATGTGTATGAGAGCAAGGGATGAAGAGATGGCATCCCTCACCTCCTCTATTTATAGGAAAACCAAGGGGTAGTGTGCCTCCACAGTTTTACCAAAAACCCCATGCATTAGGTCACACATGAGGGTGTTAAGGTCAAAATGGGATGCCATGTGGAGCTCCAAGGAGCTCCACCACCCATGGCCGGCCACCCCTATGCCCCCCCCCCCCCCAAATGGGGTTCCTTCCCTTGTAAGCCACTTCCTTATAGAACTTTGACCAAGTCCAAAAAGGTGGCTCTATTTAAATATCCCAAAAAGCACTTTCACTATTCACGACGACATTTTTCAGCGTCCGTTCAAACTGAAAATATTTATGTGGGCTAAGAACATTTCCAGTACCCACTAAAATAATTTTCAACGCGTTCCGAAACAATTTCGGTTTAGTGATTTTCATCTGCGAAACGCATCTGAAGTGGCTCCGGCAGCTCCGGAACATTTCCGGTTTTTATCTCAGAAAATTCCAAAAGCTTCGGAAAGATTCCGCACCCTCCAAGAATTATCAGGCATGTGCCGAAACCAATTTGACTTAATAGTATATCCCGAAACAACTTTTCGGTATCATCGAAACTTATCCGATGACCTCTCTTTGCGGTATGATTCCGCTGTCTGAAACCTTTCCGGTGTCCGAAACTTTTTCGGTGATTTTCTCTCAGACTCCCTGTCTAGTATTCAACAGATAGATGACCCTTAAGCGTGTGACCCTATAGGTTCGGTGAAGTATATACATGACCTGGAACCTCTTTCGATCAATGATCAACATCGGAGCCGTGGACACCCATATTGACCCCTACACCCACACGAATGAATATTTGAGTGAACCTTCAGTTGCAGTGAGCTATTCCTTTTGCTTCGCGATATGTCACAAACACACGAGGTAAGATTTATTGCATTCCTGTGGACCAACAATTTTGTCCAGCATGCAAGTTACCTCGTTACCGGTTTTGTTCTCTTTTCTCGTTTTCATGTTCCGGCATCCCAGTGATCAAATCACAAAGTGTCTGGCCAGACGATGATGGATACCGTTACACCGAGAGGGCCCGAGTATATATCTCCGTCGTCGGAGGAGCAAATCCCATTCTTGAGCTATCCTGTTACTTGCCATACTTTTCCGTGAACCCGTAAGCCGCCATAATAGCCACCCAGTAATGGATGACGTTTAACAAACCCCAAAGTTCATGAAGCAAGTATGAAGGAACCCGATACTCTCATGGTCTAAGGAATTATGCAAACATTAACTTCTCTGTGTTATTAACCATTAACTTGTGACGAATGTATCTCATAGCATAACATCAAAATGGGTCGATTCAACACAAATGTTCTACCAACATCGTGCCTTCATAATTGCCAGCATATATATGCCCATGATCAGGAAAACATGATCATCATGCAATACATGAGCCAGTCTTAGAGGCAAGACTAGGAATACATTTTACCGTTTAGTATACCAGACGTGCACATGAGTTTTCCTTCGAGCCTCGTGGATATTGTAGACTCGAGAATCATTGCAGTTATAGCATGGAAGCTAAACATTCATTACAAACTTTGGAGATACAAAATAATTGTTATTACTGCCTCAAGGGCATATCTCCTACACTCCCAAGGGAGAAGGATCTACCTAGATCATCAAGACCTCATCTCCTTTGGATTTGAGAAGAACTTCTACCTTTGTGCTATTTTCCCTTGGTTGTTCATGTTATACTTGTGGATCTCATGTATGTTATTCTAGTGGATGTGTGATTTGGGTTTGTTTGAGTGATTTACTCTTTGTGTTCTTATTGTTCTTCCCACTTTTCCCCTCCGAGTGTGAAAAGATCATGAACTAGGGTTCCACCCTACGTCAAGAAGTTTCATGTACCTTTTCCCCAAGGAGTGGTCCTGGATTATCGAACCCATGAGAGGATGCGCACCACGATAGAGAGTCATACAAGTTATTGTTGTCAACTTAAATTCCAGTCTTTCAAACTGGGCCTTTGGGTAAACACTAATATGAAAATAGGCATGAGTATGAGGTCTTACTCTCACAACCTTATATTTGTGCTTGGAATCTCATCTTGATAATAAACATAGCTCTGGAAGACAACCGTTATGATGTGCTTGCTAAGAATTGATGTGGGGGTGTGTCGAAATTACGTCTTAATCGGTCATTATCTTTATCAAGAGTTAGTTGTCAAACTGATGGACCTTAGCGTCGGGTGGAGTTACCTCGGTTATTAAGAACTACTTCAGACAAGATCATTGGGTAACTGCACCTCATTTATCCCCAAGGAATTTCTTTCCTCTATTGTACTAACCCCTTCACTCACTACTATCCAGAATAGTGTTCCATGCTTCCTCGCTTCTTACCTCTTACTTGATCAATCTACGGGATCCTGGGTACCTGTAGGGCCTGAGAATGAGAAGAAGATAAAACACAACTCAGTTGCAATCGCAGACATACAAATAATGTCAAATACAAAATGTCATTACAATGATCCCATGCACAAATGCATAGGGTTGCAAGGCCTTGCATGAGTCCATTGCCTTATAGAATTACTCACACATGGTGATTGGATCGCAAGATGAACTCATTGAAAAAGAAATAAAGATGAATGATTTATTGATAATATGTGTTACAATAGTTGTCAGATATTATACACCAATTACAAATATGACTAACTTCGAGAGAAGGTTGCATTGATGTAGGTATGGCGGGAGCTATGGAGATTAGATGGGAAATGGCGGCAGCTAGCTTTGGAAGATGGCTTATGGTTCTTTGTTTCACGAATGGTGGCTCCTGTTGAGATTCTAGCGTGGACCCCTTGACAGATCTTGATCAGGTAGACATCATGCAGCCAGCGGCGCGTGGTATGAGCGAGCGTCCTTGTACAATGCGTTGTCTTCCACTCTAGATAGCATGTTGCGTCTCCAATTGAGTTCCTTCTTCTCCACACTTATTGTTTCTTCCTATATTATGATATTTTTACATATTTGAACTCATTTCCTATGGAAACACATTAAACAAGGGATTTCACAATTTCTTGCATTCATTCCTGCTACTTGTGAGCTGCGTTGGGGTTTCCCTGAAGAGGAGGGGATGATGCAGTACAATAGAGATAAGTATTTCCCCTAGTTATGAAATCAAGGTTAACAATCTAGTAGGAGAACCAAGCACTATGTAAACAACACCTGCACACAAACAACAAATACTTGCAACCCAACGCGTAGAGGGGTTGTCAATCCCTCAACGGTATTGAGATAGATTAAATGGTATAGGTTTTGATAAATAGATCTAACAAAAATACAAAATAAAATAAATAAAACAAAATTGCAGCAAGGTATTTTTGGTTTTAATATATGATAGAAAATAGACCCAGGGGCCATAGTTTTCACCAGAGGCTTCTCTCAAGAAAATAACATACAATGGGTAAACAAATTACTGTTGGGCAGTTGATAGAAAAGCAAATAATTATGATGATATCCAAGGCAATGATCATGTATATAGGCATCCAGTCCAAGATTAGTAGACCGAAACGATTCTGCATCTACTACTATTACTCCACACATCGACCGCTATCCAGCATGCATCTAGTGTATTAAGTTCATGGAAAAACAGAGTAATGCTTTAAGCAAGATGACATGATGTAGATAAGATAAACTCACGTATGAAATAAATCCCATCTTGTTACCCTTAATAGCAACGATACATGTGTGTCATGTTTCTTTCTGTCACTGAGATTGAGCACCACAAGATCGAGCCCATCACAAAGCACCTCTTCTCATGGCAAGATAAATCAATCTAGTTGGCCAAACCAAACCAATAAATCGGAGAAGAAATACGAGGCTATAAAAATCATGCATAAAAGAGTTCAGAGAAAACCCAAATAATATTCATGGATAGATATGATCATAAACTCATAATTCATCGGATCCCAACAAACACACCACAAAAAGAGTTACATCAAATAGATCTCCAAGAACATCAAGGAGAACATTGCATTGAAGATCAAAAGGAGAGAAGAAGCCATCTAGCTACTAACTACGGACCCGTAGGTCTGTGGTAAACTACTCACGCATCATCGGAGGGGCAGCAAGGATGATGAAGAACCCCTCCGTGATCGTTGCCCCCTCCGGTAGAGTGCCGGAAAAGGCCTGTAGATTGGATCTCGTGGTTCTGGAACTTGCAGCGGCGGAAAATGTGTTTCGTCGACTCCCCTAGGATTTTTGGGATTTTAGAATATTTATAGAGCCGAAGGTAGGTCAAGGCGGTGCTTATGGGCCCCACTACCCACCAGGGCGTGCTAGAGGCCCCTGGCATGCCCTGGTGCCTAGTGGGCCCCATGAGAGTCTTCTCGTGGCCTCCAGAAGCTTCTAGGGTTTCTTCTTGCCAGAAAAAAACTTCAAAAAGTTTGGTGGCATTTGGACTTCGTTTGGTATTGATATTCTGCAAAGTAGAAAGCAAGCAAAAAACAGCAACTGACACTGGGCACTAAGTTAATAGGTTAGTCCCAAAAATGACATAAAGTTGCTAGTAAATGTATATAAAACATCCAGGATTGATAATATAACAGCATGGAACAATAAAAAATTATAGATACGTTGGAGACGTATCAATTAGTCATTAGTATCGATATCGAAATGATTCTTTAAGAAATGCCATGATTATCCGGTTTAAACAATGGTGGGATGAGAGGAAAAATATCGCTCATCACTTCGTCTATTCGATTGCTAGCGCATGAAACAAAGAATTCAAGAGATCTTCCACAAATAGGGTTAATCCCTAGGTCTGATGTCTACTACACAATCTTCTTCTTGTAGACGTTGTTGGGCCTCCAAGTGCAGAGGTTTGTAGAACAGTAGCAAATTTCCCTCAAGTGGATGACCTAAGGTCTGTGATTTTTTTTTTGAAACTATGATGATTTTTATAGCAAATTCGGAAACTATACACCCTAATGGAGAAAAATCAAAAGTATCACCCGTCGTATACATTGGCGAAAAGGACTTTCGACCTCTTGTTGGCGAAGAGGACTTCGACCAACCGTTGGCCAAAGAGTCCCTCTTGACCAACACTACTCTACTTTTAGAAAATTCATATCAAATAGGATTTTAGTATTTTAATTTGATTCTTTTTGCATTAGATTAGAAATTTATGAAGTTTACTGTAGATATCAAGTTTGACTAGATTTGAAAGTTTGAATTTGAATTTTCATGAATTTTCTCAAATCACTAGATTGCCTATAATTTGAGCTAGGAGTATTCTTTTTAGATGGTTCTTTTTGCTCTGGTTCTTTGTGACTTTGTTTATCAGTAGTAATTAATTGGTGAATTTTAGGATTATTTAAATTAGGTTTTACGCCATTCTCTCCTCCATTTTCTCCGCCATTTTATTTCCGCCATTCTCTCCTCCATTTTCTTTCCCGTCATTCTCTCCCGCCATCTTCTTTCCCACCATCTTCTTTCTCGCCATCTTCACTTCTCAACTTATAAAACGAGCCTCATGGTGTCCACGATCGTAGATAACATCGTCTGACACGGTCTGTGTCTCCTGCGTCGGTGCTACTGGTGGAGTGTGAAACACTGTCTGAGAGAAGTCATAAGTGTTTGCAGCTTCGTCATCATCATCGGAAAGTGTTTCACACTTATGACTTCTCTCACACAGTGTTTCACACTCCACATGAAGGCATCATCGTCATCCTCCGTCGATGCAACACTCCTTAGTGTGGCGGGAGAGAATGGCGGCAAACAAAATGGAGGGAAAAAGATTGCGGGAAAGTATTTTTTCATGTATAAAACGGCAATGGTTGTACAGGATTTACAAGGCACTTTTAAATATAAACTCCTATGAAGCTCAAAACAAGTTTTCTAGTAGGATAAATGAAATAAAATACAAAAAAATACTACAAATAAAAATAGCTACTGATAACTAAATGAAACAAAAAGAATATGTCAAAAACTAAAGAAAAAATTTAAAGCAATTAAAATTAAAAGAAATAGCATAAAACCTATAAAACACTAAAACAGAACTGTTTTCATAAAAACCTAATTTTAAATAATTATAAAATTCGCCAATTAATTACTACTGATAAAAAAATTCACAAAGAACCAGTAGCAAAAAGAATCATCTTAAAAATACTCCTAGCTCAAATTATAGGCAATCTAGTTATTTGAGCAAATTCATGAAAAACTCAAATTCAAACTTTCAAATCTAGTCAAACTTGATATCTACAGAAACTTCATAAAATTTCTAACCTAATGCAAAAATAATCAAATTAAAATACTAAAAATCCTAATTGATATGAATTTTCGAAAACAGTAGAGCAAGTGTTGGCCAAAGAGGGACTCTTTGGCCAACTGTTGGCCGAAAAGTACTTTTTGGCCAACGGTTGGCCGAAAAGTCCTTTTTGGCCAACGGTTGGCCGAAAAGTCCCTCTTCGGCCAACAGGAGGCCGAAAAGTCCCTTTTCGGCCAACAGGAGGCCGACGGGTGATACTTCTGATTTTTCTCCGTTAGGGTGTATAGTTTCCGAATTTACTATAAAAATCATCATAGTTTCAAAAAAAATCAGGTTTATCAATCCGTGGGAGGCGTAGGATGAAGATGGTCTCTCTCAAACAACCCTGCAACCAAATAACAAAGAGTCTCTTGTGTCCCCAACACACCCAATACAATGGTAAATTGTATAGGTGCACTAGTTCGGCAAAGAGATGGTGATACAAGTGCAATATGGATGGTAGATATAGGTTTTTGTAATCTGAAAATATAAAAACGGCAAGGTAACTAATGATAAAAGTGAGCGTAAACGGTATTGCAATGATAGGAAACAAGGCCTAGGGTTCATACTTTCACTAGTGCAAGTTCTCTCAACAATAATAACATAGTTGGATCATATAACTATCCCTCAACATGCAACAAAGAGTCACTCCAAAGTCACTAATAGCGGAGAACAAATGAAGAGATTATGGTAGGGTACGAAACCACCTCAAAGTTATTCTTTCCAATCAAACTGCTGGGCTATTCCTATAAGTGTCACAAACATTCCTAGAGTTCGTACTAGAATAACACCTTAAGTCACAAATCAACCAAAACCCTAATGTCACCTAGATACTCCAATGTCACCTCAAGTATCCATGGGTATGATTATACGATATGCGTCACACAATCTCAGATTCATCTATTCAACCAACACATAGAACCTCAAAGAGTGCCCCAAAGTTTCTACCGGAGAATCAAGACGAAAACGTGTGCCAACCCCTATGCATAGGTTCATGGGTGGAACCCGCAAGTTGATCACCAAAACATACATCAAGTGAATCACGTGATATCCCATTGTCACCACAGATACGCACGGCAAGACATACATCAAGTGTTCTCAAATCATTAAAGACTCAATCCGAGAAGATTACTTCAAAGGGAAAACTCAATCCATTACAAGAGAGTAGAGGGGGAGAAGAAACATAAGATCCAACTATAATAGCAAAGCTCGCAATACATCAAGATCGTGCCAAATCAAGAATATGAGAGAGAGAGATCAAACACATAGCTACTGGTACATACCCTCAGCCCCGAGGGTGAACTACTCCCTCCTCGTCATGGAGAGCGCCGGGATGATGAAGATGGCCACCGGTGAGGGTTCCTCCCTCCAGCAAGGTGCCAGAACAGGGTCCCGATTGACTTTAGGTGGCTACAGAGGCTTGCGGCGGCGGAACTCCCGATCTATTCTCCTCTCCGATCGTTTTAGGGTATATGGACATATATAGGCGGAAGAAGTACGTCAGGGGGACCACGAGGGGCCCACAAGGGTGGAGGGCGCGCCCTAGGGGGGGTGGGCGCGCCCCCTACCTCGTGGCTTCCTCGTCTCTTTCCTGACGTGCACTCCAAGTTTTTCTGGTAGCTTTCCTTCCAAAAATAACTTCTCTAGTTGGTTTCATTCCGTTTCGACTTCGTTTGATATTCCTTTTCTTCAAACATCAAACAAGGGAAAAACAGAAGGCACTTTGGGCTCGGGTCAATAGGTTAGTCCCAAAAGTAATATAAAAGTGGATAATAAAGCACATAAACATCCAAAACACATAATATAATAGCATGGAACAATAAAAAATTATAGATACGTTGGAGACGTATCAGCATCCCCAAGCTTAATTCCTGCTCGTCCTCGAGTAGGTAAATGATAAAAAAGATAATTTTTGATGTGGAGTGCTACTTGGCATAATTTCAATGTAATTCTTCTTACTTGTGATATGAATATTCATATCCGAAAGATTCAAGACAAAAGTTCATATTGACAAAAAAAATGATAATACTTCAAGCATACTAACTAAGAAATCATGTCTTCTCAAAATAACATGGCCAAAGAAAGTTATCCCTGCAAAATCATATAGTCTGGCTATGCTCTATCTTCACCACACAAAGTATTTAAATCATGCACAACCCCGATGACAAGCCAAGCAATTGTTTCATACTTTTGACATTCTGAAACTTTTTCAATCTTCACGCAATACATGAGCATGAGCCATGGATATTGCACTATATGTGGAATAGAATGGTGGTTGTGGAGAAGACAAAAAGGGAGAAGATAGTCTCACATCAACTAGGCGTATCATCGGGCTATGGAGATGCCTGATACGTCTCCAACGTATCTATAATTTTTTATTGCTCCATGCTACTTTATCTACTATTTTGGACTATATTGGGCTTTATTTTCCACTTTTATATTACTTTTGGGACTAACCTATTAACCGGAGGCCCAGCCCAGAATTGCTGGTTTTTTTTTTGCCTATTTCAGTGTTTCGAAGAAACGGAATATCAAACGGAGTCCAAACGGAATGAAACCTTCGGGAACGTGATTTTCCAACCGAACATGATCCAGGAGACTTGGACCCTACTCCAAGAAGTGCCAGAGGCGGTCCCCCTAGGCGCGCCCCCTACCTCGTGGGGCCCCAGACGCTCCATCGACGTACTCCTTCCTCCTATATATACCTACGTATCCCCAAACGATCAGAACAGGAGCCAAAAACCTAATTCCACCGCCGCAACCTTCTCAGATCCACGAGATCCCATCTTGGGGCCTGTTAGGAGCTCACGGAGGGGCATCCACCACGGAGGGCTTCTACATCATCACCATAGCCCCTCCGATGAAGTGTGAGTAGTTTACTTCAGACCTTGGGTCCATAGCTAGTAGCTAGATGGCTTCTTCTCTCTTTTGGATCTCAATACAATATTCTCCCTCTCTCGTGGAGATCTATTCGATGTAATCTTCTTTTTGCGGTGTGTTTGTTGAGACCGATGAATTGTGGGTTTATGATCCAGTATTATCTATGGAAAATATTTGATTCTTCTCTGAATTCTTTTATGTATGATTGAGTTATCTTTGCAAGTCTCTTCGAATTATCCGTTTGGTTTGGCCAACTAGATTGGTAGTTCTTGCAATGGGAGAAGTGCTTAGCTTTGGGTTCAATCTTGCGGTGTCCTTACCAAATGATGTAAAGGGTTACAAGGCACGATTGTATTGTTGCCATCGAGGATAACAAGATGGGGTTTTATCATATTGCATGAATTTATCCTCTACATCATGTCATCTTGCTTAAGGCGTTACTCTGTTTTTAACTTAATACTCTAGATGCATCTTTGGATAGCGGTCGACGAGTGGAGTAATAGTAGTAGATGCGAATCGTTTCGATCTACTTGTTTTGGACTTGATGCCTATATACATGATCATTGCCTAGATATACTCATAACTATGCTCAATTCATCAATTGCTCAACAGTAATTTGTTCACCCACCGTAGAATATCTATGCTCTTGAGAGAAGCCACTAGTGAAACCTATGGCCCCGGTCTATTCTCATCATATCAATCTCTATCACTTTATTTACTTGCTTTGTTTTTACTTTGCTTTTACTTTCTACTTTGCATCTATCTATCAAAAATACCAAAATATTATTTATCATCTCTATCGATCTCACTATCGTAAGTGATCGTGAAGGGATTGACAACCCCTAATCGCGTTGGTTGCGAGTTGCTATCGTTTTGTGTAGGTACGAGGGACTTGTCGTGGTCTCCTCTGGATTGATACCTTGGTTCTCAAAACTGAGGGAAATACTTACGCTACTTTGCTGCATCATCCTCTCCTCTTCAGGGAAATCCAACGCAGTGCTCAAGAGGTAGCAAGAAGAATTTCTGGCGCCGTTGCCGGGGAGGCTCACGCAAGCAAGTCAACCATACCAAGTTCCCATCGCAATCCCTATCTCTTGCATTACATTATTTGCCACCTCTCGTTTTCCTCTCCCCCACTTCACCCTTGCAGTTTTATTCTCCCTCTCTTTTCCGCTTGCTTCTTGTCTGCTTGTGTTACCATGTGCCTTATATTTCTTACATCTTTGCTTGCTAAAAGTCTATTGTCATGGATCCACTTAAAGTGTTTTACTTGGATCATCTTCGATCCTTATCTTTCGTCTTTGAAACCCCAACTAGCCTAGTTGATGGGAAATCTTTAGATGAGCATGCTCATTTTGTGCGTCACCGTTTGTCTGAAAAAGGGAGACTCTTACGGTATCATATAAATAGTCTGCTATGCTATCCTTTGAATCTTTATGAAATGTTTGATTTTACTTGTTGCTCTAAGAGCCCTAAAAAACACCTTCCCTACCTATGTGAGTTCAATGATAATGAAATCTTATCTTCTTATGCAAAGGGTGTTTATATTTACTATGATATCGAACAAATTGAAGAATTTGTCGTTTTTAAGGGTGCTCATGAAGTTGCTTCTTTGATTGAAAAGTATGATTTTACTCTCAACAAATCTGAAAATTCCGTCATACTTAAATATTGCAATGAAAACCTTGCTCATAATGTCTATGTCCAAGAATTTATTGAAAGAATGACCGTTGCTTTGGAAGGAAATAATGATATGCATGAATCTATAGATGATGATGATTCCGATGATTTGATTGAAATATCCTTTGATGAACATGATGCTTGCTATTCTTGTGGCTATGATGCCAATATTTATTTAGATGAATTTGCTATAGTTCCTTATGTTAAACATGAGATCGTTGCTATTGCGCCCATACTTGATAGTTCCTTCGATGAAAAGCATGATTGCAATGATTTTACTATAAATCCTCTTGATGTCAATTATGCTAATAATATGCAAAACCCTAAGCTTGGGGATGCTAGTTTTGTTGTGTCCACTATTTGTTGCAATGATCATGATTGGGGTGATTTTTCTTATGATCTTGAAAATTTATTTAACCCCCATGATGAATATGAGATTTGATAATATTGTTTGCAATAATATTGAAAGTGGGTTTGGAAGAGTGTCAACTTTAGATCCCACATATTTGGAGAATATTCAATCTTATGAAATTTTTGATAAAAGTGGGTTTGGAGAGGTCATGACTTTAGTTAATGTTAATCCCACTATTTTGGAAGAGTGTCAACTTTGCACACATGTGGATCGTGTTAAGAATATGTTTTGTGATAGCTATATTGTTGAATTTTCTTATGATCCTACATGTAATTATTATGAGAGAAGAAAATATGGTTATAGAAATTTTCATGTTACTAAATTACCTCTTGTTATCTTGAGATTGCTATTGTTCCTTTCCGCTTCCTTGCTTATGCTAGTTTTTGCTTGCTACGATAATTTGTTTGCATATAAGATGCCTATGCATAGGAAGTATGTTAGACTTAAATGTGTTTGTCATGTGTTTCATGATGCTCTCTTTGTGCCTCAATTCTTGTCTTTCTTGTGAGCATCATTGAAATCTCAATGCCTAGCTAGGGGCGTTAAACGATAGCGCTTGTTGGGAGGCAACCCAATTTTATTTCTAGTTTTTTGTTTTTATTTCTGTTTAGGAATAAATAATCCATCTAGCCTATGTTTAGATGTGGTTTTATGTTTTAATTAGTGTTTGTGCCAAGCTAGACCTATTGGATCTTCTTGGCGGATAGTTATTTGATCTTGCTGTAATTTCCAGAAACTTTGCGCTCAGTGCCCGAATTGTTACAAATCACCAGAACATGATAAAATACTGATTCCAATTTCTGCTGATCAATAAGCAAATTTTCCAGGTCTTATAATTTTGGTACAATTTTTAGAGTTCCAGAAGTTTGCGTTAGTTACAGATTGCTACAGACTGTTCTGTTTTTGACAGATTCTGTTTTTCGTGTGTTGTTTGCTTATTTTGATAAATCTATGGCTAGTAAAATAGTTTTTATAATCCATAGAGAAGTTGGAATACAGTATGTTTAACACCAATATAAATAAAGAATGAGTTCATTACAGTACCTTGAAGTAGTCTTTTGTTTTCTTTCTCTAATGGAGCTCACGAGATTTCTGTTGAGTTTTGTGTTGTGAAGTTTTCAAGTTTTGGGTGAATTCTTTTGATGGATTATGGAACAAGGAGTGGCAAGAGCCTAAGCTTGGGGATGCCCATGGCACCCCCAATATAATCCAAGGACACCAAAAAGTCAAAGCTTGGGGATGCCCTGGAAGGCATCCCCTTGTAACGCCCGGATATTTAAGCTATAGTAAACCCTTGTTAATGGTGCCATGTCATCACATTACTGTTACTAATCTGCGATTGGTCAAAATCACAATCAAAATTCAAATTTAAAATAAATGTCCAAAATTCAAATTTGTCAAACATGGAAACTAAAATGTTCATCTTTTGGCAAAAATATCATAACTAATTATGATGGTGAACCAACTTTTTACAAAGTGGATTAATGCCATATAATAATTAGAACAATGGCCAAATTGATTTCTTGTATGCCTTTAAAATTATAAAAGTTTGCAAACTATTTTATTTATGTGGCAAACCATTTTATGGCAGTGCCTAAATTTGCATTATAAATTATGGGCCAAGTCTCTTATTTTACAAAACCCTTTTGTTTTTTAAATTAAATACTAAACAGAAACTATAAAAGAAAAGGTATAAACAAAGCAAAGGAAAAGAACCCCCCCCCCCGGCCTAACTAGGCCTCTTGACCTAGCTGGCCGCGACCGGCCAGGTCGACCCAGCCACCCACCTCGGTCGTCTTCCTGTTCAAGCGACCCCGTCGCTACAGGGGGCGAGTCCCCGCCGGATCGCCTCGCCGGCGATGCCCCGAGGGGATAAGGCCGACCCCTCGGGCTCCTCCCCCCTGCTCCACTCACATCGGCAACGACTCGCCCACACCCACTTGCCTCCTCTCCCTCCTGCTCCACCTCCCCCTCCAGATGCATCTCTCGCCGACGCGCCCGTCGCCATCGTTGCTACGCCACCGCGGCAGTTGTCCTCTCCGCGTCCGCAGCTCGTGTCCACGAACCCCGCTTGCCTCCGCATCGTCTTCTGGTGCCCTCTGCTGGAGACGGGGAGCACCGCTGCGACCACAACGGCTCCGTCTTTCTCCTCCGACCAGCGTCTTCCCGTCTCGCAACGAGCTCTGCAGCTCCTAAGCCACCGCTGGCCACCGTGTGCCTACCGGTGAGCACACACATCTCCTCCTCTCTCCCCTGGCCTCTTGGGCGCCAGAGGCCTTCCCCCGCGCCGTTGTAGTCACTTCGTCGAGCCCGAGCCGCGCCACCACTCCCCCACGCTCCTCCGCCTCTGCTCACGCGGGCGCCCGCTCATTCCTTGCTGCTTCCACCGCGCCGCGCTGCCCGCCTCGTCGTGCAGCCGCTGCTGCTCCTCCACTAGCCGCGCCTTCTCCCCTCGTTGCTTTTCGCCCGCCGCTTGGCGTATCCCCCAGTCGCCGCGCCCCTCTGCGGCCTGGCCGCGCCCGCACCACGGTCGTCGTCACCCTGCACCCAGACGCGCGCTCCCCGCCACTGCATCGCCCGCGCCACGGCTCTGCCCATCGTACCTCCACATGTACTGCTACTAGCTATTGTACATGTTGCTAGCTTTGCTATTTCCACAATGACTAACCTCCTTTACAGCCTCTGATCAGCGGTTAAACAACTACTAACAGGCCTAAAAATAATATGAGTAGAAAGTATACATGACAAACTCCATTTTATCCCATCGGACCAAATCCTTTTGATGAATAGATTAAATCCTACAAAATTCACAAAATGACATCTTATGTTAATAACTCCTAGCCTACTAACTTGTGTGTGTTGTGTGTGTGCGTCGTGCACGTGGTCAAGCGATGGCGGCCCTTGGTTAGATTAGTAGTACTAGTTAATTAGTCCAATAGTAGATGACATGTGGACCCATGGTTAGTTTAAAGAAAATTAATTTTTCAGAAAAGTCTAAGTCAATGACATGTGGCCCCCTACACTGTTCACATGTTGACTAGTCAACATTTGACTGGGTCAACCCAACCCCACTGGTCCCACTGTCATACACTACGGCTAGAATAGCACTGGGTGACAAAAGTATTTTGCTGTTTTATTTTCGAATTAAAAGAATTATGTGAATATAGAAAATTATTTTAAAATTTGTAAAATCATAGAAATTAATCCGTAACTCGGATAAAAATGTTTTCTACATGAAAGTTGCTCAGAACGACGAGACGAATCAGGATACGCAGCCCGTTCGTCTGCCACACATCCCTAACATAGCAAACACGCAACTTCCCCTCCGGTTCATCTGCCCGAAAACGCGAAACACCGGGGATACTTTCCCGGATGTTTTCCCCCTTTGCCGGTATCACCTCCTACCGCGTTAGGGCATACCTAGCACCGCGTATTGCCTCGTTATGCTTTGTTTGCTCCACATTTACAGTTTCTTCCCCCCTCTTCTTCTTTGATAGACCCCGAGACTGTTGCTGATGCCACTGAGTTCGACTATGCTGTTGACGACCCCTCCTTCTTGCCAGAGCAACCAGGCAAGCCCCCCCCCCCCCCCTTGATCGCCAGATATCGCCTATTCTACTCTATACTGCTTGCATTAGAGTAGTGTAGCATGTTACTACTTTCCGTTATACCTATCCTGATGCATAGCCTGTCCTTGCTACTACTGTTGTTACCTTTACCTGCAATCCTACATGCTTAGTATAGGATGCTAGTATTCCATCTGTGGCCCTACATTCTTGTCCGTCTGTTGTGCTATACTATCGGGCCGTGATCACTCGGGAGGTGATCATGGGTATATCTTATACTTATACATGATACATGTGGTGACTAAAGTCGGGTCGGCTTGTGGAGCACCCGCGAGTGATTCACGGATTGGGGGCTGAAAGGACCTTTGTCCCGACGGCCCTCTGGATGGATCTTTGTGGCGGAGCGACAGGGCAGGTTGAGACCGCCTAGGAGAGAGGTGGGCCTGGCCTGTTCGGCGTTCGCGGATACTTAACACGCTTAACGAGTTCTTGGTATTCGATCTGAGTCTGGCCATTTGGTCTATACGCACTAACCAACTACGTGGGAAAGATATGGGCACTCGACGTCGTGGTATCAGCCGAAGCACTTCGTGACATCAGCGACTGAGCGGCGCGCGCCGGATTGGAACGTAAGCCTGCTCTTGTATTAAGGGGCTAGTTACGCTTCGGCCGTCACAGACGCAACGCAGGTGTGCTATGGGCGATGGTCCCAGACCCCTGTGCGCTTAGGTTTAGACCGGCGTGATGGCCTCTCTATTGTGCCTAGGTGGGGCTGCGACGTGTTGATCTTCCGGGGCCGGGCATGACCCAGAAAAGTGTGTCCGGCCAAATGGGATCAAGCGTGTTGGGTTATGTGGTGCACCCAGGAAGTTAATCTATTGAATAGCCGTGATCTTGATGCAGGACGACTTGGAGTTGTACCTTGACCTTATGACAACTAGAACCGGATACTTAATAAAACACACCCTTCCAAGTGCCAGATACAACCCGGTGGTCGCTCTCCATCAGGGTTACGATGAGGGGATCGCCGGGTAGGATTATGCTATGAGATGCTACTTGGAGGACTTCAGTCTACTCTCTTCTACATGCTGCAAGACGAAGGCTGCGAAGCGTAGTCTTGACTGGATTAGCTATCCCCTCTTATTACGGCATTCTGCAGTTCGGTCCACCGATATGGCCCTTTACACATATATCCATGCATATGTAGTGTAGCTCCTTGCTTTGAGTACTTTGGATGAGTACTCACGGTTGCCTTGTCCCCCCCTTTTCCCCCTTTCTTTACCCGGTTGCTGCGACCAGACGATGGAGCCCAGGAGCCAGACACCACCGTCGATGACGACTACTACACCGGAGGCGCCTACTACTACGTGCAGCCCGCTGACGACGACCAGGAGTAGTTAGGAGGATCTGTGCAGGAGGCATGCGCCTCTTCGATCTCAGATCCCGGTTTGTGCTAGCCTTCTTAAGGCAAACTTGTTTAACTTATGTCTGTACTCAGATATTGTTGCTTCCGCTGACTCGTCTATGATCGAGCACTTGTATTCGAGCCCTCGAGGCCCCTGGCTTGTATTATGATGCTTGTATGACTTATTTATGTTTTAGAGTTGTGTTGTGATATCTTCCCGTGAGTCCCTGATCTTGATCATACACATTTGCGTGCATGATTGGTGTACGATTGAATCGGGGGCGTCACAAGTTGGTATCAGAGACGACTGCCTGTAGGTAGCCCCCTTTCCAACTCCTTGGCCGAAGTCGAGTCTAGACATTGCAAAAACTTTTACTAACATGGCTGTGTGTCCTACGGGCCCACGTCGCCATCGGGTGGTACTAGGATCTTTTACTCCTCGACCTTTACTCTGGGACTCTGATCTCTCTTCTATTCGGGTTAAATGAATTTTACTAAATCTAACATTAGGATCTCGTTATCACTTTCACCCGGAGAGCCTCTTATTATTGATGATCGTCTGCTGCACGTGAAGACCCTGAAGATACTCTCCGCTATTAACCCGAGAACTTGTGTTCATCGCGTTTGCAATTCCCTTCCACCGTCAACCCTTATGGATAACTACTTGCAGTTGTTATTCTTACATTCATCCCCAGTTGGTCTTGTTATTACAAGATACCCCGAAATTCTCTCTAATGTTCCGAGAATACTTTGTGCCTATTGCCTTGCAGCTCTTTGCTACATGAATACCCCTAGGATAATTTCTCGCCCTTATCGAGTATCCGTTCATCCCCAGTTGTTCATGTGTTTCACAATGGTCTTCGAAATACTATTCGATCCTCCAAAAATCCTTAGTAGCGTATTGCTCTACAATACTTGTATGCTTGCATTATGGATGCTTTCCCTATGTCTGACAATATTCGTTAGTATCCTTAGGCACCATCATTTTGATCCTATTGATTCAACATGTGTGCGAATGCACGCAATCATCAGTTGATCCTTTTAAATTATCTTTCCGGCTCAGACATCATTTTAAACATGAGCTGGATCTCGACCAATCAAATTGCCATCGATTGTACCCCTAAGGCTATTCAACTTATCCGTCCGTAATCGGAGCATTGCTTCTGATCCCTTGTCTTGGAATTCATAATTCCTTTGCAATTGAGCTTTGAAGTAGTCAGTTGTTTCTATCATCTGATCTCCTTGCATGCTTTCTTCTTCTGGTTTAGTACCGATGCTCACATCAGATCCCTTGTGGACCATCGGTTCCTTTGTTGAATTTTATCCGACAGTGTCCTTCATATTGAGTAACCTTGTGAGCCTTTCCATGGGTATATAATGCCTTTGGTAAATTGTATCATCTGCTTTTAAACAATGCTCTACTTTCGAGCTTGTATTGTTTACTCCGAAGTTTGTGGTATATGTTCCTAAGATGCCCTGATGGGTTGAACCTATGCCTTCCTGAATCTGTATGAAGTCGAAAGTTTTCACGAGTCGTACTCTTCTGGTATTTCGCCAGATAAAATTTCAACACTACAACTTCATTTAACGCGAGAAGTGAATGAAAGGTTGTGCATTGGAGAAGTGGGAGTCGACCTTGAACTTTGTGTTCATGCCTATGGACACGATGTACATCTTCTCATCGAAGCTTCTTTTAAAATTAACTATTTCCTTGGTATAAGTTCATCTTATATCTGAGATCTGGCCCTTTTGCAATCGTGGTTCCGACCATGTTCTCCTTTAAATACCATTTCTCGTGCAAGTTTAAGCACTTGTCTTCTACAGAGCAATGCCCCATTCCAACTTCTACTTTGATCTGTCATCGAGTATTACCCCCCTGGTATCTCGAGATTATCATGGAACTGCATAACTTCTTATGAGTTCTTCATCAAGTACTACATTCCCACTGATTCCAATTTTTTCACGGGCTCTGAGTTATTAAACACTCAAAGACACCAATAACTGAACCGAGTCCGCACTACGGTTCAACAACTCTCCGGTAAGCTTCTATAAGTACGAGTTTGTACCCGATCACATCATTCCTAGCCTGATCGGCTATATCATTATCATACTAAATTTTAGACTGTGCTACCGGGTCCTTCTTCTCGGAGCACAAAATTTTGACGGTGAGCTAATCTTACAATCGATCTTCCTTGTCATACCGTTTGTCCTTGTACAGCAAGCTTGATTTCGAGTTTGTGTCGTACCCATGGTTCCAATGACTTTTGGCTTCATCATTTCCGTTGACTTGATGTCATCGCCGATCAGTTACATCTTCTCGAAACCTCTCGACAAATGTGTCGTGATCATCATCAACATTCTGGGGTCTTCCAAGATATCTATCGAATTCTTGATGAGAAACAACATCCTTTGCCCTCGATGGTTTGGGTTATCATCCACAACATTATTGCATTCCCTCCAACACAAAATTTGTTCCTGTTTTGTGTTGATCCTTGAGTTCCTTGCAATCCTACTTATGTTATGACTCTACCGCGGAGTATTACCATCTTTGATGTCAAGAATGTCGTGAGGATTGCTCCACCTCTTCAGAATTCTTGCTATAATGATACTTCTCACCATCACCATTCTTTCTTGGTCCTCGTGTTGATTCCAACCGGGGTACCCACAAGTGAACGGTGTTGTTTGGATTCTGCCCTCCTAGCAACCCTCTTAATGGTCGACCGTTCATTCTTAGACTATTAATTATTGAATCACCATTCCGACATTGGTCGTGCAACCCAACCCATATTTCGGGCGCACCTTTCAACCAATGTTTAATTGTGTATGTTTTCCTCGAGCATACAACATTATATCATTTCAATCAACAAGTGTCATCTTCTTGTTCACATTATTGTGGAAATCCATCCGTTTGGAATTCTCGGTGAATTGCCGCTGAGCCCATCAGCCACCTCCTCATCCTCTCCTCGGTTTAATGATGAACTATTATTTCAGGAACCCGCTCCCATAATTCATTTCCCGAGAATCTTGCAATGTCATTTCAACGATTTGTGTTGCACCTTTTCTTCTCGGACATCCTGAGTCTGAGGTATCATCACACCAATCGGATCTGAATCTCGGTCAGATATGATGGTTGGGACAACTTTCCAGGAGTTATGTTGTTGGTCCTTTGATGACCCGGTAATATGATGTCATGCCTAGCACCCCCCCCCCTAGCTGGAGGACCTATCATTATAATTTCTTTTACAAGGATAACCATTCCTCTTGGAGGAAATTGTAGGACTTATTTTATAAGTTACTCCTGATGGATCATTTGTGTATCCAAAGTCTGGCCCTTGATTGAAACACCATATCATTGCTACCTGAAACATGTCTGTGGTACTCCGTTCATCAACAAGAACATCGGAAGCATAATACAAAATGTTTCTCGTTCAATTACCCTCACACCGTTGTATGGGTAATATCATGATTCTTCCCTCTCCGCATTATCTAAATGCTTTTGAACTTGCTGTCCTGTCAGGTATATCCTGCTCCGCTTTTCCTTGGGAAGGATATACTCCCAACTCTTATGTGTGAACACATCTTCCTTTCCTTTGGGTTGTTTGATTCGATAATCATATTTTTTTTCCTTTCCATTGGTTTGTTTAACCTTTCTTGTACCCTAACATATCTGAGCAGTAATAATTCCCTGCTTACGTAAACACCTCGATGTACAAACTCTATCAGTAAGACCTTGTTACTATTGTTGATGACATTCCGGTAGCCACCGATGGACGAGAACTTTGCCTATTGGTCTGCCTTATTCAACGACCAGGAAAATGGTTCTCTTCGTCCCTCGCCCTTGGTACCGACGTTATTGCTGACATATAACTGACAGGCTACCCTCTGTCGTGCCTTACTTGCATGTTCGTGCAAGACATCACCGCCTTCCTACTTTTAACCCACATGGTGGGCCCATAACCCACATGTCCCGGGATCGAAAACGACTCTCCTGTACACCCCGGTCTCCAAAGTTATTCCTCATGCTTGACTTCTTATGAACTCACGGGTCACCTTTCTAGTGATCTATTCTGGTATCAGACGTAATACTTATTCTCGTGCCCTGAAACCCTTTCACCTTCTAATTGTGTGTCGAACGATTGCCTATCTGCTTGATACTTCTTACTTTACCTTCTTGCTTGGATCTTGATGTGTTTCATTTGACCAACTCGAAAGATACCCCTGTGTTCATTCATGGGTAACCCCCGATGGTTAACCCTTATAGCATGCTATCGTTGTCGAACTGCCCCTTACCTATTTGTAAGTACGAGACATACCCCGAAGAAAGGATACGAATTCGTCAAGATGACCTGAAGTAGAGAAATGAAGACATCAGCGACAGGGATCAACTTCTTCGCGAAGAGCAAGCCAGGATGAGAAGACCCACTAGATTCGTAACCAAAACCTTTCCCCCTTTCACTACCTCTTAAATCTCGGGACGAGATTTCTTGTAGTGGAGGAGATTTGTAACGCCCGGATATTTAAGCTACAGTAACCCTTGTTAATGGTGCCATGTCATCACATTACTGTTACTAATCTGCGATTGGTCAAAATCACAATCCAAATTCAAATTTAAAATAAATGTCCAAAATTCAAATTTGTCAAACATGCAAACTAAAATGTTCATCTTTTGGCAAATATTTCATAACTAATTATGATGGTGAACCAACTTTTTACAAAGTGGATTAATGCCATATAATAATTAGAACAATGGCCAAATTGATTTCTTGTATGCCTTTAAAATTATAAAAGTTTGCAAACTATTTTATTTATGTGGCAAACCATTTTATGGCAGTGCCTAAATTTGCATTGTAAATTATGGGTCAGGTCTCTTATTTTACAAAACCCTTTTGTTGTTTAGATTAAATACTAAACATAAACTATAAAAAGAAAAGGTAGATAAACAAAGCAAAGGAAAAGAACCCCCCGGCCTAACTAGGCCTCTTGGCCTAGCTGGCCGCGACCGGCCAGGTCGACCCAGCCACCCACCCCGGTCGTCTTCCTGTTCAAGCGACCCCGTCGCTACAGGGGGCGAGTCCCCGCCGGATCGCCTCGCCGGCGAAGCCACGAGTTGATAAGGCCGACCCCTCGGGCTCCTCCCCCTGCTCCACTCACATCGGCAACCACTCGCCCACACCCACTTGCCTCCTCTCCCTCCCGCTCCACCTCTCCCTCCAGATGCATCTCTCGCCGACGCGCCCGTCGCCATCGTTGCTACGCCACCGCGGCAGCTGTCCTCTCCGCGTCCGCCGCTCGTGTCCACGAACCCCGCTGGCCTCCGCATCGTCTTCTGGTGCCCTCTGCTAGAGAAGGGGAGCACCGCTGTGACCACAACGGCTCCGTCTTTCTCCTCCGACCCCGGCGTCTTCCCCGTCTGCAACAAGCTTTGCAGCTCCTAAGCCACCGCCGGGCCACCGTGTGCCTACCCGGTGAGCACACGCATCTCCTCCCTCTCTCCCCCTGGCCTCTTCGGCGCCGTAGGCCTTCCCCCGCGCCGTTGTAGTCACTTCGTCGAGCCTGAGACGCGCCACCACTCCCCCCACGCTCCTCCGCCTCTGGTCACGCGGGCGCCCGCTCATTCCTTGCTGCTTCCACCTCGCCGCGCTGCCGCCTCGTCGTGCAGCCGCTGCTGCTCCTCCACCGGCCGCGCCTTCTCCCCCTCGTTGGCACTCGCCCGCGCCTGCTCGGCGTATCCCCCAGTCGCCGCGCCCCTCTGTGGCCTGGCCGCGCCCGCACCACGGTGGTCGTCACCCTGCGCCCAAACGCGCGCTCCCCGCCACTGCACCGCCCGCGCCACGGCTCTGCCCATCGTACCTCCACATGTACTGCTACTAGCTACTATACGCACTAACCAACTACGTGGGAAAGATATGGGCACTCGACGTCGTGGTATCAGCCGAAGCACTTCGTGACATCATCGACTGAGCGGCGCGCGCCGGATTGGAACGTAAGCCTGCTCTTGTATTAAGGGGCTAGTTTCGCTTCCGCAGCGGCGCAACGCGTGTGTGTGCTATGGGCGATGGGCCCGACCCTGTGCGCTTAGGTTTAGACCGGCGTCTGGCCTCTCTGTTGTGCCTAGGTGGGGCTGCGGCGTGTTGATCTTCCGCGGCGGGCATGACCCGTAAAAGTGTGTCCGCCAAATGGGATCAAGCGTGTTGGGTTATGTGGTGCACCCTGCAGGGAAGTTAATCTATTGAATAGCCGTGATCTTGGTAACAGGACGACTTGAGTTGTACCTTGACCTTATGACAACTAGAACCGGATACTTAATAAAACACACCCTTCCAAGTGCGGATACAACCCGGTGGTCGCTCTCCATCGTGGTTACGATGAGGGATCGCGGGTAGGATTATGCTATGCGATGCTACTTGGAGGACTTGATCTACTCTCTTCTACATGTTGCAAGACGAAGGCTGCGAAGCGTAGTCTTGACGGTGATTAGCTATCCCCTCTTATTACGGCATTCTGCGATTCAGTCCATCGATATGGCCCTTTACACATATATCCATGCATATGTAGTGTAGCTCCTTGCTTGCGAGTACTTTGGATGAGTACTCACGGTTGCCTTGTCCCCCCTTTTCCCCCTTTCTTTACCCGGTTGCTGCGACCATACGATGGAGCCCAGGAGCCAGACGCCACCGTCGATGACGACTACTACACTGGAGGCGCCTACTACTACGTGCAGCCCGCGGACGATGACCAGGAGTAGTTAGGAGGATCCGTGCAGGAGGCATCGCCTCTTCGATATGTATCCCAGTTTGTGCTAGCCTTCTTAAGGCAAACTTGTTTAACTTATGTCTGTACTCAGATATTGTTGCTTCCGCTGACTCGTCTATGATCGAGCACTTGTATTCGAGCCCTCGAGGCCCCTGGCTTCTATTATGATGCTTGTATGACTTATTTATGTTTTAGAGTTGTGTTGTGATATCTTCCCGTGAGTCCGTGATCTTGATCGTACACATTTGCGTGCATGATTAGTGTACGATTGAATCGGGGGCGTCACACCCCTCTTTCGTTCACTTCCATCGGTAATTTACTTGGAGCTATATTTTTATTGACCACATGATATGTGTTTTGCTTGGAGCGTCTTGTATTATTTGCGTCTTTGCTTGTTAGTTTACCACAATCATCCTTGCTGTACACACCTTTTGAGAGAGCCATACATGATTTGGAATTTGTTAGAATACTCTATGTGCCTCACTTATATCTTTTGAGCTTGATAGTTTTGCTCATAGTGCTTCACTTATATCTTTTGAGCGTGATAATTTTTGCTCTAGTGCTTCACTTATATCTTTTAGAGCATGGTGGTGGATTTTTTTTAAAGAAACCATTGATCTCTCATGCTTCACTTAGATTATTTTGAGAGTCGTTAATAGCATGGTAATTTTCTTAATGTTAATATACTTAGTGTTCAAGATATGTGAAACTTTCTTTTTGAGTTAATTGAATACTAAGATAAGTTTGATGCTTGACAATTGTTTTGAGATATGGAGGTGATAATATCAAAGTCGTGCTAGTTGATAATTGTGAATTTGATAAATACTTGTGTTGAAGTTTGCAAGTCCCGTAGCATGCACGTATGGTTAAAGTTATGTAACAAATTTGAAACATGAAGTGTACCTGGCTTGTGCATCCTTATGAGTGGCGGTAGGGGGCGAGCGATGGTCTTTTCCTACCAATCTATCCCCCTAGGATCATGCGCGTAGTACTTGATTTTTGATGGCTTCTAAATTTTTGCAATAAGTATATGAGTTCTTTTGACTAATGTTGAGTCCATGGATTATACGCACTTTTACCTTTCCGCCTTTGCTAGCCTCTTGATGCAGTGCATTGCCCTTTCTCACCTTGAGATTTGGTGCAAACTTCGCCGGTGCATCCAAACCCCGTGAAACGATATGCTCTATCACACATAAACCTCCTTATATCTTCCTCAAAACAGCCACCATACCTACCTATCATGGCATTTCCATAGCCATTCCGAGATATATTGCCATGCAACTTCCATCATCATTATTATGACATACATTACTTTTGTCATATTGCCATTGCATGATCATTTAGTTGACATTGTATTTGTGGCAAAGTCACCATGCATTATTTTCCATACATGTCACTCTTGATTCATTGCACCATCCCGGTACACCGCCGGAGGCATTCATATAGAGTCATATTTTGTTCTAAGTTTCGAGTTGTAATTGTTGAGTTGTAAGAAAAATAAAAGTTGATGATCATCATTATTAGAGCATTTTCCCAAGTGAGGAAAGGATGATGGAGACTATGATTCCCCCATAAGTCGGGATGAGACTCCGGACAAAAAAAAATAAAAAAAGAAGAAGAAAAAAAGGCAAGGCCAAAAAAAGGCCCAAAAATGAGAGAAAAAGAGAGAAGGGACAATGCTACTATCCTTTTACCACACTTGTGCTTCAAAGTAGCACCAAGATCTTCATGATAGAGAGTCTCTCATTTTGTCACTTTCATATACTAGTGGGAATTTTTCATTATAGAACTTGGCTTGTATATTCCAATGATGGGCTTCCTCAAAATGCCTAGGTCTTCGTGAGCAAGCAAGTTGGATGCACACCCACTTAGTTTCTATTGTAGAGCTTTCATATACTTATAGCTCTAGTGCATCCGTTGCATGGCAATCCCTACTCCTCATGTTGACATCAATTGATGGGCATCTCCATAGCCCGTTGATTAGCCTCGTCAATGTGAGACTTTCTCCTTTTTTGTCTTCTCCACACAATCCCATCATCATATTCTATTCCACCCATAGTGCTATATCCATGGCTCGCGCTCATGTATTGCATGAAGGTTGAAATTTTTTGAGATTATTTGAGTATGAAGCAATTGCTTGGCTTGTCATCGGGGGTATAGAAGTTAGGAACATCTTTGTGTAGCGAAAATGAAGCATAGCCTAACTATATGATTTTGTAGGGATGAACTTTCTTTTGCCATGTTATTTTGAAAAGACATGATTGCTTTGATTAGTATGCTTGAAGTATTATTATTTTTGTGTCAATATGAACTTTTGTCTTAAATTTTTCGGATCTGAATATTCATATCACAAGTAAGAATATTTATATTGAAATTATGCCAAAGTATCACTCCGCATCAAAAATTCTTTTTTTATCATTTACCTACTCGAGGACGAGCAAGAATTAAGCTTGGGGATGCCTGATACGTCTCCAACGTATCTATAATTTTTGATTGCTCCATGCTACTTTATCTACTGTTTTGGACTATATTGGGCTTTATTTTCCACTTTTATATTACTTTTGGGACTAACCTATTCACCGGAGGCCCAGCCCAGAATTGCTATTTTTTTTGCCTATTTCAGTGTTTCGAAGAAACGGAATATCAAACGGAGTCCAAATGGAATGAAACCTTCGGGAACGTGATTTTCCAACCGAACGTGATCCAGGAGACTTGGACCCTATTCCAAGAAGTGCCAGAGGCGGTCACGAGGGTGGAGTCCCCCCCCCCCTGGGCGCGCCCCCCTACCTCGTGGGCCCCCTGACGCTCCACCGACGTACTCCTTCCTCCTATATATACCTACGTATCCCCAAACGATCAGAACAAGAGCCAAAAACCTAATTCCACCGTCGCAACCTTCTGTATCCACGAGATCCCATCTTGGGCCTGTTCCGGAGCTCTGCCGGAGGGGGCATCCACCACAGAGGGCTTCTACATCATCACCATAGCCCCTCCGATGAAGTGTGAGTAGTTTACTTCAGACCTTTGGTCCATAGCTAGTAGCTAGATGGCTTCTTCTCTATTTTTGGATCTCAATACAATGTTCGCCCCCTCTCTCGTGGAGATCTATTCAATGTAATCTTCTTTTTGCGGTGTGTTTGTTGAGACCGATGAATTGTGGGTTTATGATCCAGATTATCTATGGAAAATATTTGATTCTTCTCTGAATTCTTTTATGTATGATTGAGTTATCTTTGCAAGTCTCTTGAATTATCCGCTTGGTTTGGCCAACTAGATTGGTAGTTCTTGCAATGGGAGAAGTGCTTAGCTTTGGGTTCAATCTTGCGGTGTCCTTACCCAATGATGTAAAGGGTTGCAAGACACGTATTGTATTGTTGCCATCGAGGATAACAAGATGGGGTTTTATCATATTGCATGAATTTATCCCTCTACATCATGTCATCTTGCTTAAGGCATTACTCTGTTTTAACTTAATACTCTAGATGCATCTTTGGATAGCGGTCGATGAGTGGAGTAATAGTAGTAGATGCAGAATCGTTTCAATCTACTTATTTTGGACGTGATGCCTATATACATGATCATTGCCTAGATATACTCATACCTATGCTCAATTCTGTCAATTGCTCAACAGTAATTTGTTCACCCACCATAGAATATCTATGCTCTTGAGAGAAGCCACTAGTGAAACCTATGGCCCCCGGGTCTATTCTCATCATATCAATCTCTATCACTTTATTTACTTGCTTTGTTTTTACTTTGCTTTTACTTTCTACTTTGCATCTATCTATCAAAAAATACCAAAAATATTATTTATCATCTCTATCAGATCTCACTATCGTAAGTGACCGTGAAGGGATTGATAACCCCTAATCGCGTTGGTTGCGAGTTGCTATCGTTTTGTGTAGGTACGAGGGACTTGTGCATGGTCTCCTACTGGATTGATACCTTGGTTCTCAAAAACTGAGGGAAATACTTACGCTACTTTGCTGCATCATCCTCTCCTCTTCGGGGAAATCCAACACAGTGCTCAAGAGGTAGCAATTCCCATTAATAGATATCAATGTGAGTGAGTAGGGATTGCCATGCAACGGATGCACTAGAGCTATAAGTATATGAAGGCTCAACAAAAGAAACTAAGTGGGTGTGCATCCAACTCTCTTGCTCACGAAGAACTAGGGCATTTTGAGGAAGCCCATCATTGGAATATACAAGCCAAGTTCTATAATGAAAGATTCCCACTAGTATATGAAAGTGACAACATAGGAGACTCTCTATCATGAAGATCACGGTGCTACTTTGAAGCACAAGTGTGGTAAAAGGATAGTAGCATTGCCCCTTCTCTCTTTTTCTCTCATTTTTTTTATTTTTTATTTTTTTATTTGGGCTTTTTCTCCTTTTTATGGCCTCTTTTCTTTTCTTTTTTCGTCCGAGTCTCATCCCGACTTGTGGGGGAATCATAGTCTCCATCATCCTTTCCTCACTTGGGACAATGCTCTAAAAATGATGATCATCACACTTTTATTTACTTACAACTCAACAATTACAACTCAATACTTAGAACAAAATATGACTCTATGTGTATGCCTCCGGCGGTGTACTGGGATATGCAATGATTCATGAGTGGCATGTATGAAAGAATTATGAATGGTGGCTTTACCACAAATACGAGGTCAACTACATGATCATGCTAAGCAATATGACAATGATGGAGCGTGTCATAATAAACGGAACGGTGGAAAGTTGCATGGCAATATGTCTCGGAATGGCTATGGAAATGCCATAATAGGTAGGTATTGTGGCTGTTTTGAGGAAGGTATATGGTGGGTATATGATACCGGGGAAAAGTGCGCTGTATTAGAAAGGCTAGCAATGGTGGAAGGGTGAGAAAAGTGCGTATAATCCATGGACTCAACATTAGTCATAAAGAACTCATATACTTATTGCAAAAATCTACAAGTTATCAAAGCAAAGTATTACGCGCATGCTCCTAGGGGGATAGATTGGTAGGAAAAGACCATCGCTCGTCCCCGACCGCCACTCATAAGGAAGACAATCGATAAATAAATCATGCTCCGACTTCATCACATAACGGTTCACCATACGTGCATGCTACGGGAATCACAAACTTTAACACAAGTATTTCTCAAATTTACAACTACTCAACTAGCATAACTCTAATATCACCATCTTCATATCTCAAAACAATTATCAAGCATCAAACTTCTCATAGTATTCAACACACTCATAAGAATTCTTACAAATCTTGTATGCTTAGCATATTAGGATTATTTAAGCAAATTACCATGCTATTTAAGACTCTCAAAATAATCTAAGTGAAGCATAAGATCAATAGTTTCTATAAAACAAATCCACCACCGTGCTCTAAAAGATATAAGTGAAGCACTAGAGCAAAAACTGACTACTCCGAAAGATATAAGTGAAGATCAATGAGTAGTCGAATAATTATGCAATTATGTGAAGACTCTCCCATTTAAGAATTTCAGATCTTTATACTTTATTCAAACAGCAAGCAAAACAAAATAAAATGACATGACGCTCCAAGCAAAACACATATCATGTGATGAATAAAAATATAGCTCCAAGTAAAGTTACCGATGAACGAAGACGAAAGAGGGGATGCCACTCGGGGCATCCCCAAGCTTAGGCTCTTGGTTGTCCTTTAATATTACCTTGGAGTGCCTTGGGAATCCCCAAGCTTAGGCTCTTGTCACTCCTTTTTCCATAGTCCATCGAATCTTTACCCAAAACTTGAAAACTTCACAACACAAAACTTAACAGAAAACTCGTAAGCTCCGTTAGCAAAAGAAAACAAAACACCACTTCAAGGTGCTGTAATGAACTCATTCTTTATTTATATTGGTGTTAAACCTACTGTATTCCAACTTCTCTATGGTTTATAAACTATTTTACTAGCCATAGATTCATCAAAATAAGCAAACAACACAATGAAAACAGAATCTGTCAAAAACAGAACAATCAGTAGTAATCTGTAACTAACGCAAACTTCTGGAACTCCAAAAATTAAAAAATAAACTGGTGGACCTGAGGAATTTGTCTAGTAATCATCTGCAAAAATAATCAACTAAATAGCACTCTCCAGTAAAAAGTTGAAGCTAATCTCATGAGCGCTAAAGTTTCTGTTTTTTACAGCATGATCATAAAGACTTCACCCAAGTCTTCCCAAAGGTTCTACTTGGCACAAACACTAATTAAAACATAAAACCACATCTAAACAGAAGCTAGATGGATTATTTATTCCTAAACTGAACCAAAAAGCAAGAAACTAAAATAAAATTGGGTTGCCTCCCAACAAGCGCTATCGTTTAACGCGCCTAGCTAGGTATGATGATTTCAATGATGCTCACATAAGAGATAAGAATTAAAACATAAAGAGAGCGTCATGAAGAATATGACTAGCACATTTAAGTCTAACCCACTTCCTATGCATAGGGATTTTGTGAGCAAACAACTTATGGGAATAATAATCAACTAGCATAGGAAGGCAAAACAAGCATAACTTCAAAACTTTAAGCACATAGAGAGGAAACTTGATATTATTGCAATTCCTACAAGCATATATTCCTCCCTCATAATAATTTTCAGTAGCATCATAAATGAATTCAACAATATAGCCAGCAGCCCAGCACCTAAAGCATTCTTTTCATGATCTACTTGCATAGAAATTTTACTACTCTCCACATAAGCAAAATTCTTCTCTTCAATAGTAGTGGGAGCAAACTCAACAAAATAACTATCATATGATTGAAAATTAAGATCAAGATGACAAGTTTCATGGTTATCATTATTCTTTAGAGCATACGTGTCATCACAATAATCATCATAGATAGGAGGCATGCTTTCATCATAGTAAATTTGCTCATCAAAGCTTGGGGGACAAAAAATATCATCTTTATCAAACATAGCTTCCCCAAGCTTGTGGTTTTGAACATCATTAGCATCATGGATATTCAAGGAATTCATACTAACAATATTGCAATCATGCTCATCATTCAAATATTTAGTGCCAAACATTTTAATGCATTCTTCTTCTAACACTATGGCACAATTTTCCTTTCCATCATACTCACGAAAGATATTAAAAAGAAGAAGCGTATGAGGCAAACTCAATTCCATTTTTTGTAGTTTTCTTTTAAACTAAACTAGTGCTAAAACAAGAAACAAAAAGATTCGATTGCAAGATCTAAAGATATACCTTCAAGCACTCACCTCCCCGGCAACGGCGCCAGAAAAGAGCTTAGTTGACGGGGTGTGAGTGCCGCTTACCTAGCCTCCCCGGCAATGGTGCCAGAAAAGAGCTTGATGTCTACTACACAACCTTCTTCTTGTAGACGTTGTTGGGCCTCCAAGTGTAGAGGTTTGTAGGACAGTAGCAAATTTCCCTCAAGTGGATGACCTAAGGTTTATCAATCCGTGGGAGGCATAGGATGAAGATGGTCTCTCTCAAACAACCCTGCAACCAAATAACAAAGAGTCTCTTGTGTCCCCAACACACCCAATACAATGGTAAATTGTATAGGTGCACTAGTTCGGCGAAGAGATGGTGATACAAGTGCAATATGGATGGTAGATATAGGTTTTTGTAATCTAAAAATATAAAAACAGCAAGGTAACTAATGATAAAAGTGAGCGTAAATGGTATTGCAATGATAGGAAACAAGGCCTAGGGTTCATACTTTCACTAGTGCAAGTTCTCTCAACAATAATAACATAGTTGGATCATATAACTATCCCTGAACATGCAACAAAGAGTCACTCTAAAGTCACTAATAGCAGAGAACAAACGAAGAGATTATGGTAGGGTACGAAACCACCTCAAAGTTATTCTTTCCAATCAATCCGTTGGGCTATTCCTATAAGTGTCACAAACATCCCTAGAGTTCGTACTAGAATAACACCTTAAGACACAAATCAACCAAAACCCTAATGTCACCTAGATACTCCAATGTCACCTCAAGTATTCGTGGGTATGATTATACGATATGCGTCACACAATCTCAGATTCATCTATTCAACCAACACATAGAACCTCAAAGAGTGCCCCAAAGTTTCTACCGGAGAGTCAAGACGAAAACATGTGCCAACCCCTATGCATAGGTTCATGGGCGGAACCCGCAAGTTGATCACCAAAACATACATCAAGTGAATCACGTGATATCCCATTGTCACCACAGATACGCACGGCAAGACATACATCAAGTGTTCTCAAATCATTAAAGACTCAATCCGAGAAGATTACTTCAAAGGGAAAACTCAATCCATTACAAGAGAGTAGAGGGGGAGAAAAAACATAAGATCCAACTATAATAGCAAAGCTCGCGATACATCAAGATCGTGCCAAATCAAGAATACGAGAGAGAGAGAGATCAAACACATAGCTACTGGTACATACCCTCAGCCCCGAGGGTGAATTACTCCCTCCTCGTCATGGAGAGCGCCGGGATGATGAAGATGGCCACGGTGAGGGTCCCCCCTCCGCAGGTGCCTAACAGGGTCCCGATTGACTTTTGGTGGCTACAGAGGCTTGCGGCGGCGGAACTCCCGATCTATTCTCCTCTCCGATCGTTTTAGGGTATATGGACATATATAGGCGGAAGAAGTACGTCAGGGGGACCACGAGGGGCCCACGAGGGTGGAGGGCGCGCCCTAGGGGGGTGGGCGCACCCCCTACCTCGTGGCTTCCTCGTCTCTTTCCTGACGTGCACTCCAAGTTTTTCTGGTAGCTTTCCTTCCAAAAATAACTTCTCCAGTTGGTTTCATTCTGTTTCGACTTTGTTTGATATTCCTTTTCTTCGAAACACTGAAACAAGGGAAAAAACAGGAACTGGCACTGGGCTCTGGGTCAATAGGTTAGTCCCAAAAGTAATATAAAAGTGGATAATAAAGCACATAAACATCCAAAACACTTAATATAATAGCATGGAACAATCAAAAAATATAGATACGTTGGAGACGTATCAAGGTCTCACCCCAAAATTCACATACGAAGCACTAAGTCGGAGTAAAATTCTCACCTCTCACTCAAATTGCATACCACCACAAAAAGGTGAACTGAAAAAGGCAAGGTCAAGTCCACTCTCCTCCTCTCACACATGTCGGAAATTTTAGTTGGAGATGCGGGGAAGTCGGATCAATGTGTCGCGGCATACAATCCCCATCCCCTTTCCCTCACACCCGCTCATCGGAGTAACAATGTGAAAAGAAAGTCGCCCCCTCCCTGGGAAACAAGCACGGCTGGATGTGCGAGGATTGGAGGATGGGTTGCTCACCTACCACTTCAAGGGAACCCTAGCCGATGGTCTCCACCGATGAGATTCCATCCACGGGAGCCGTTGTGAGAACCTTGTGCCGATGGCCACCGCGCGCGAGAGAGAGATGATGGGTGCTTCCCCTCCACTAGGAAGGTGTTGGATTCCCAAGTGCAAGGGTTTGTAGAAAGCATCAATTTCCCTTAAGTGACCTCAAGGTTTATCGAACCAATAGAAGTTTAGTAACACAGCCAATGATCAGTACCTGCACCCACATACAAAAGTTCCTTGGTCCCAAGAAAACTAGTGAGGTTCTTAGTCTCACTAGCAAAGCTAGTTACAAGGATTAAAAGCACAAGTGTATGAAAGATTTCATTGCATCGAAAAAGTAACAACAAGGAATGGAAAAGAGCGTTTGATCAAGGTTGAAAGAATATAGGAAGAATATGTTGACTAGGATCCATAGGTTCATTAGTGGTTTCTCTCCGAAAGAAAGCAAGGTGTGGTGAAAAAAATTTGCTATAGATGCAGTCGGATAACGGTCATTTTATCCCTAGTGGCGACAACACAATATAAGCCCTTTCCACTTTCTTTCGCTGCAGTAAATTACTTGCAATACTAAACCCAACTATCATACACAACTCTCTCTTGAAGATCACCCCTCAAACTTGGCCAACTAAAGAAAGATAGATTTCGGAGAATATATAAATAAGAATTATGCTGCAAAGACACCAAATAGATCTAAAAAAGATTCATCGATAAATTCGATCATAAAGTAACAATTCATCATATCACAGAAAATTCATCAACAAAAATGTCAGATGAATCACAATCATGTAGTGCCGCACATCCGATCTTTGTGAGAAACATGGGGGACAAAACTAACTAGGTACTGTTATGAATCTATAGTCCAATGAAAACTACTCCCAGACAATCATGATGGCCGCACAGACACAACACACCCATACATATGCGCGCACACACACAAAATGCTACTGCACTGCCGCTCGGTCTCCATGACCACATTGATAGGTCTGTCATCAGAATGGCTAGGATCCTCAAATGAAATAGTATTTGAGAGCTCTATTAATTAACACACTTAAGCCCTGTTCTGAGTCCCTTCACTCTACCGCTCCACTCCGGGAGCAGGGTGGAGCTGCAGTTAAATAGTACGGAGCTGCAGTCCCTCCACTCCGCAGCTCGTCTTATTTTGAGGAGCTGGTGGGTTGCCGAACACTGCCTTAGTATAACTTTGAGTATTAGTTACATAACAAATCATTACGACCCTGGTGGAGAAGTTCTAACATACTGGACGATGCAGCGAGCCGCTACACCTATAGATGCAGAGTACGCATCTCTTCTAGCAAACCTATGAGCTACTCGATTAAACACTCCCACATTAGCATGTCACTAGATGCTCATCGACAATTATGGATCTGAAGGTGAACATTAGTGGCTAGTTCGTGGCCAAATTGTCCTTAAGTATCAAACAATATGTTTCCGATTTAACAGTTGGGACTTGCGGTGATAGCAGAGTGTGCCCACTTGCACCAGATATATAAAGCACGTACGCCAGGAGCACATCGTGTTGGCGCCGCCTCCTCACGCAGCGCCGCTTATTCTTTCTTGTGCTGCCTCGCACAACTCTCTTCTCTCATGGTTTCTCTCAAGAACAGAAGAACCCACGCACACACACAACCAAGGAAGAAGGCCATCGGCTTTGCCCAGAACACTCTCCCTTGGTGAGCACAAAGACTACATTATTTTGCTCAGCCCTCACGGCCCTGCCTTTTCATTAACTTAATGCAATGCTTATATACACAGAAAAGGTTTGCCGCATGCGCTAACTAGCCGGCACTCACGGCCACTAACCCACTAGTCCTAATCCATGCACTACGGCACGTCCACCACTTTCTGCAATCTCTCCAGATCAATGGGACTCAGTAACTACCTTGACCAAGCAGCACTAACAGACTTGCATGTCGCATGCAACTAACAAACTGAGTCTAACTCAAACTATGTACACCTATAGACTGGGCACGGCCACGAACCAGTGCCCATTTCCACCAGCACGCACCCTCGCCACTTTTGTTGCGTCCCGCTCGTCCGCGCGCATCTGTCGCGTCCGACGAGCCCGACCGCATCAGTCGTCCGCATATCCCGCGACGCATCCGACGCGCCCGACGAGTCCGACAGCACCAGACGCCGTGGCTTATTCCAACAATCACCCCTAAGCCACGAACTACAGCAGGTGAGTCCATCGTCGTTGATGTCGCCATGGCCGCCCGCACCGCACCGCTGCGGCCTCCGCCCGCCGTCGGCGTCGTTGTAGCCACCACCGCCCTAACGTCGCTGCCAAGCCTGCCACCGTGCCCTTCGCGCGCAGTCCCCACGCCCCGCGCTCCCGCCCGCGCTCCCCCGCGCGACGACGCGATCTGCGCAACCAGGTACGCGCGCCGACGCGTCCACTCCCGCGGTCCCGACGCGCCTAACACGTCCGGTGTGCACCCATAACACGCACCGTCGCGCCCGGCTTCGCCGCCGCTTATGTGCCCTTTCACCGCTGCGCCATGAACCGCAGCGCAGCGCCCCACGGTCATCGCGCCGAGCCGCCGCAGCCTCTGCGCCATCATGCAGGTCCTCTGCGGCCTCCTCGTCTCTGCGATCGCCGATGCTCAAGAGCGCACGGCATCACCGTGCATGACCCGCGATCGCAGCCGATGCGTCCATGTCCACCGCGCTCGCCGCGGACGCCGTGTTCGCGGCCGCACGCCACGGCCGACCCCGAACCTGTGGCTCTGTATACCAATTGTTGACGCCGCCTTCTCACGCAGCGCCGCTTATTCTTCCTTGTGCTGCCTCGCACAACTCTCTTCTCTCATGGTTTCTCTCAAGAACAGAAGAACCCACACACACACACAACCAAGGAAGAAGGCCATCGGCTTTGCCCAGAACACTCTCCCTTGGTGAGCACAAAGACTACATTATTTTGTCCAGCCCTCACGGCCCTGCCTTTTCATTAACTCAATGCAATGCTTATATACACAGAAGAGGTTTGCCGCATGCGCTAACTAGCCGGCACTCACGGCCACTAACCCACTAGTCCTAATCCATGCACTACGGCACGTCCACCACTTTCTGCAATCTCTCCAGATCAATGGGACTCAGTAACTACCTTGACCAAGCAGCACTAACAGACTTGCATGTCGCATGCAACTAACAAACTGAGTCTAACTCAAACTATGTACACCTATAGACTGGGCACGGCCACGAACCGGTGCCCATTTCCACCAGCACGCACCCTCGCCACTTTTGTTGCGTCCCGCTCGTCCCGCGCGCATCTGTCGCGTCCGACGAGCCCGACCGCATCAGTGCGTCCCGCACGTCCCGCATGCATCCGACGCGTCCGACGAGTCCGACAGCACCAGACGCCGTGGCTTATTCCAACAATCACCCCCCTAAGCCACGAACTACAGCAGGTGAGTCCATCGTCGTTGATGTCGCCATGGCCGCCGCACCGCACCGCTGCGGCCTCCGCCGCGCCGTCGACGTCGTTGTAGCCACCACCGCCCTAACGTCGCTGCCAAGCCTGCCACCGTGCCCTTCGCGCGTAGTCCCCACGTCCCCGCGCTCCCGGCCCGCGCTCCCGCCGCGCACGTACGCGATCTGCGCAACCAGGTACGGCTCCTCGACGCGGTCCACTCCCGCGGTCCCGACGCGCCCAACACGTCCGGTGTGCACCCATAACACGCACCGGTCGCGCCCGGCTCGCCGCCGCGCTTATTGCCCTTTCACCGCTGCGCCATGAACCGCAGCGCAGCGCCTCCATGGTCGTCGCGCCGAGCCGCCGCAGCCTCTACGCCATCATGCAGGTCCTCTGCGGCCTCCTCGTCTCGCGATCGCCGATGCTCGTTGCGCGCACGGCATCACCGTGCATGACCGCACATCGCAGCCGATGCGTCCATGTCCACCGCGCTCGCCGCGGACGCCGTGTCCGCGGCCGCACGCCACGGCCGACCCCCGAACCTGTGGCTCTGTATACCAATTGTTGACGCCGCCTTCTCACGCAGCGCCGCTTATTCTTTCTTGTGCTGCCTCGCACAACTCTCTTCTCTCATGGTTTCTCTCAAGAACAGAAGAACCCACACACACACACAACCAAGGAAGAAGGCCATCGGCTTTGCCCAGAACACTCTCCCTTGGTGAGCACAAAGACTACATTATTTTGTCCAGCCCTCACGGCCCTGCCTTTTCATTAACTCAATGCAATGCTTATATACACAGAAGAGGTTTGCCGCATGCGCTAACTAGCCGGCACTCACGGCCACTAACCCACTAGTCCTAATCCATGCACTACGGCACGTCCACCACTTCCTGGAATCTCTCCAGATCAATGGGACTCAGCAACTACCTTGACCAAGCAGCACTAACAGACTTGCATGTCGCATGCAACTAACAAACTGAGTCTTAACTCAAACTACGTACACCTATAGACTGGGCACGGCCACGAACCGGTGCCCATTTCCACCAGCACGCACCCTCGCCACTTCCGTTGCGTCCCGCTCGTCCCACGCGCATCCGTCGCGCCCGACGAGCCCGACCGCACCAGTGCGTCCCGCGCGCATCCGACGCGCCCGACGCGCCCGACGAGCCCGATAGCATCAGACGCCGTGGCTTATTCCAACACATCGATGGAAGCGTATCAAAAGAGGAAGGAAGGGACGACGACACAAGCATTGGTGTTGACCTTAGGGAAACGCTCCATTGGGCTCGCTCGACCAGTCGCACTCTTCTCCTTCCCCTCCGTCGCCCATGGAGGCTGGAGAAATCAGCGGCGCCCTCCTGTTCGTCCTCGCAGCCGCCGCCGCCCTCGTCGCCGCCGTCTCCACCGGCGCCGTCGATTTCAGCCACCCGCCCGCGGGTACATTACTCTCTCTCACTCCTTCCCTCGCACCCCGCGCCGCGGCGCACGTGACGTGATCTGATTTCGTCGCGGCATCATTTCTCTCTGCTCTCGTAGTGGGCGGGCGGCTGGACATCCAGGAGACCATCTCGTGGTTCACCGGCGTCTACAATGGCGCCTCGTCCTCGTCGGGGGCAGGGGGCGTGTCGCTGGCGGAGGTGCGCGAGCTGTTGGTGCGGGTGCGGGGCCGGGTGATCGCGCCGGCGCTGCAGGTGGCGGTGTGTGCGTGCATGGTGATGTCGGTGATGCTGGCGGCGGAGGCCCTGTACAACTGCGTGGTCAGCCTCGGCGTCAAGGCCATCGGCTGGCGCCCCGAGTGGCGGTTCAAGTGGGAACCCCTCGCCGGCGACGACGAGGAGAAGGGGAGCGCCCACTACCCCATGGTCCTGGTGCAGATACCCATGTACAACGAGCTGGAGGTGATCAGAATCTTTTCTTTTGGACCTTGAAGATAGCTTGCCGCATTTCTCGATCAGAATCTTTTATTATTATTATTTCTTTATTGGTATGCAGAAGACCGAAATAAATTATTGTTTATTTGATTATCTCGATCTGTTATTGATCTGTTGTTAAATATTCCCGCGTGTTACTAATTTATTTCCTGTGATCGAGCTGTGTCTGTAGGTGTACAAGCTGTCGATTGGGGCGGCATGTGAGCTCAAGTGGCCAAAGCACAGGATAATCGTCCAAGTGCTGGACAATTCCACCGATCCGTTAATCAAGGCAGATTTTGTTTCAGAATACTTCCTTTGTAAACTAATTTAAGAGCGTTTAAAATACTATTTTAATATTTTAAACGTTCTTATATTAGTTTACGAGAAAGTACTGCCGATTACATTCTTGATGTACACATGGACACACTCATGCTATCACACATACTACTCAGTACTCACATAATGGCTATTGAAATCTAAAGACCGGGCTCAAGTTACGGAGCACCTTACTATTCATAGGAAGATTGATAAAATTATCATGGATGCCTCGATATTGAAAAGAACATCACCGCCTACTAAAAGAATAATCCGCATTATTAAAACACAAAAACATCCAATGTGAGATTTGATCTTTGATATGCATAGAATAACATCATCCTTCTAACCATTCAACCATTGGTTAGCTCTTAGTAATAATTAAGATAGGCCACCGCCATGAATGGACCCTGCAGCACTGTCGAGCGATCTCACAGCACCACCGTGCAGGATTTTGCAGCGCGCGTCTCCCTTGATGCAACACCGGCGCTCACCATCGCCGGCCTCACGGGTCACAGCACCGACTATCCGCGATTGCGGCACCCAGCCGGCACATTGGCTGCGTTGCAGCTCTGCCAGCCTGCAGTTGCATCCTTCACAGACCCATCGACGACCTTGTAGCACCGCCACACCACGATCGTAGCACCATGCGACCACGGTCGCAGCACCACTCGTCACCCCAGTTCGCAACACCACCACCCTCCCTCCGCCGCCGCAGCGAGGAGCGTCTCTGGTCGCAGGAGCACCATCCTCTCCCAGCTCGCAGCACCACTGCCCTGGCTTGCACATCACCGCTCTGAACGCGTAGATACTCGCAACGCCTCTCTTCGCACCAACGTCTCCCCGCCAGACGGCCCTTGCAGGAAGGGCGGACCCCTTTGCAGCAGCGTCACGGTGGGAGGTTTCCAACAGGGTCGATGGGCATCTCCCCCTGCGATGATGAATTGACGACATAGCAACAAAACAAAACCTTTCCTGAGAAGGAAGTTCTCCAATTCCAAGCGGAGACCTTAGAACATGCTGACTTGTCAAGAGCTGCTCTTGTTCCTCAGTTCAGTCAGTTGTAGAATGCCATGCTAAGATGCGATTCTAGACTGCGAACAGGATATCAACAGTCTTATGTGACACCGAATTTGCAGTCTAAAGCATCGATGCTGATTTTTTTTCTTCTTTCTGCAGAATTTGGTGGAGCTTGAATGCGAAACCTGGGCAACCAAGGGTCTGAACATTAAGTACGCCCCAAGAAGCGGCCAGAAGGGGTTTAAAGCAGGAGCCCTGAAGAAGGGAATGGAATGTGACTACGCCAAGCAGTGTGAATATGTTGCCATATTTGATGCTGATTTCCAGCCTGAGCCAGACTTCCTTCTCAAAACAATCCCGTTCTTCGTGCACAATCCAGAAGTTGCTCTTGTTCAAGCTCGGTGGTCCTTCGGTAAGCACTCCCATTTCCTATCAGCTCTGGAGCATTCCTCTTTCCAGCTTTCCAGCTGCAAGTCTATCACAAGGCAGTTTTGATTAGGTCATGAAATGGAAACTGCATTATAATCTCCTTCGTCCTACATGTTCGCACTTGTCATATTACTCATATATGCTTCAAATATTTTAGAACATCACCAGTTCACCACAAAGAAAATGTAGGCCTCATTCAAAAAGTTTACGGAAGCACTGTTTCCAAAACTAAGACGGAACTTTGTAATAAAGAACTTGTTTTTTTATGCAAAAGAAACGTTGCATTCATGAACATCTAAGCATGTTCATCTTATCTCGTCTTATTGTTCATGCGGTGCCGGAAACGAGGTACAGAAACAGTTCCAAGAAATTTGGCATGCAAAATAGTCCTAATGTACCACTCCGCAAACATGATAGTGTTTTATTGCTCTGATTGAATTGATCGATTCTTAATTGACAGAATTTTGCAGTGAATGGCACCGTTAGCCTGTTGACAATGATACAAAAGATGTTCTTCGATTACCATTTCAAAGTTAAGCAAGAAGCAGGATCAGCAACCTTTGCCTTCTTCAGCTTCAATGGTACACATTTTTACAACTAAAGGATTCTAAGCCACAAAGTAAAAGACAAAAATCTCTAGAACATATATTTGAAAATAAATGATTGTCTCAAGGAATTTCTGTTGTAAAGGAACCGCTGGAGTGTGGCATACAGCAGCCATGAAAGAGGCAGGAGGTTGGAAGGACCGCACTACAGTTGAAGACATGGACTTGGCAATTCGAGCAACCCTAAAGGGTTGGAAATTTATCTATGTCGGGGATATCAGAGTGAGTAGATTTTATACCACAACAATTTAGTTGAAAGTATTTTATTTTATTGCAATCAATTGACTGTGCAAACACAAAGCAGGTTAAGAGTGAATTGCCATCCAGTTACAAGGCCTACTGTCGGCAGCAATTCCGGTGGGCTTGTGGTGGTGCAAATTTATTCCGAAAAGTATCTGTAGATATTTTGACTTCTAAGGTAGGGTTCTTTTCTCCCTCACTGGCACTAAAACAAAATATTTAAAGAAAACTGAAATTTATCCTATTGTTGTTTCATTAGGATGTGTCTGTCATCAAGAAGTTTTATATGCTCTATAGCTTCTTATTTGTTCGGAGAGTTGTGGCCCCTGCTGTCGCATGTATTCTCTCGAATATCATAGTTCCATTATCAGTCATGATCCCAGAATTATACCTACCAGTCTGGGGCGTCGCATATATTCCCACGGTACTTCTAGTGGTGACAGCCATAAGAAATCCAAAGTAAGTTTCTCAAGACGTGCTTTCATTTACAATCTGATTACTCATATCCGATTCTGCACATACAAAAAAATTAAATGTCCTTAAAACCAACTCTGCAGAAATATACACCTTGTGCCATTTTGGATTTTGTTTGAGAGTGTGATGACAATACACCGCACGAGAGCTGCACTGGTTGGTCTATTCGAATTAACAGAGTTTAACGAGTGGGTCGTGACAAAGAAGACAGGGAACAATTTTGAAGATAACAAGGTTCCCTTGCTTCAGAAAACCAGAAAAAGATTAAGAGACAGGTAAACCTCTAAGTCAAGGTTATGGGCAATCTTACTATAAGATATATTACACGCTAGACTATAACTGAAATCATATTTTTCTTGCAGGGTTAATTTTCCTGAGATTCTGTTTTCAGCGTTTCTTTTCTTCTGTGCATCGTACAACCTTGTATTCCCTGGCAAGACTAGCTACTATTTTAATCTCTATTTCCAAGGATTAGCATTTGCATTTCTAGGGCTAAACTTCACTGGAACTTGCACTTGCTTTCAATGACAGCACCTAAACTGTACGAAGTGCTGTTACACAGTTTGTTTATGAGCATAAGAGCTTCAAACATTTGTGATGTGATAGCCTCAGATATGTCATGATTTTATTTGAAATTTGAACTAAAATCACCACGCTTATTTTGGAACGGAGGGAGTATTTGTGAACTAACATCAGTTTCCATATCATACTGCTTATGGGTGATGCCTTCTCGTACATTGTGGGGGCAGTAAGTAGGGTTTGCCTTGTAATTTAACGAGGCCGGGATGTACCAGGAGGGCTAATAAGCAACACTTGCAAATTGCAAACACAAACAAACAATCCTTCCCCTCAAAAAAAAAAACTTCGGATTTTCCCCTTAGCCGCAACATTAATATTCCTGAGTTTAGATCATTATAGACTCAAGTATACCTTGCAGATTAAACTACATTAAATATTCTCATCTTTTTACATTGTTATCGTGATGCTAATTCGGTAGCTCATGAGCTAGCTAAATTCAGTTTTTGTAATAAGAGTGATGATAATTGGACTGATGAACCTCCAGGTTTTCTTATCAGCCAATTAGTAAATGATGTAACTATTTTGTGATTTAATAAAGCTAGCCATGATGGCCTTTTCCAAAAAAAAAATTATTCTCATCTTTGTCCATCTGTTTGAACTCTGCCTTCCCGTGGGTAAAGAAAATGAATTTAACAATTCATCAAACACTTGGAGTGCATGGCCAAATAGAAAGAAATAAGTTGGATACAGACCAGCAGAAGAAAGAACCTGTGGAGAGAAAAGGCGTTGTTGGGTGGACTGGACAGAGCAACTGCAGCACCATGTCGATCTTGCCGTCGTCGAAGCCATCGATGGACATGGTCAGGTCCGGCCGCCTGCAGTACATGTGTGGTGTGCTATGCTTGCACGATGCATATCATCTTCCTCTGCCGCCTCGATGGTTCGGCACAGCCCTGATGACCGCATCTCCTTCCGCCTCTTTCCTCTTCCTAATTTACTCTACTTTCTCTAGGAAGTGGCGGCCGTGACACAAGAGAGCAGCCTTGCGTCAAGAAAAATAAGAGGTGGTCATTTCTGAAAAGAAAAAAAGAGGTGGTAACCAGGACAGAGAAGAGCAGTGGCGGAGCTGCAGACGGGCCAAGTCAAGGAATTCCTCTAAAATTTCCCAGACCGGTTCTTTTTCTTTTGTTTCTCCTTGCGGGTTTTTTCTTCTTTATTGATTTTCCGTTATTTCCTTTCTTTTTCATTTTAGTTTTTATTTTAAATTTATAATTTTCGTTCCTCTTTTTATTTTACCTTTTATTTTAGTTTTAGTTTTTTTCCGTTTTAATTTTCCTTTTTTTCCTTTTCAAAATATCATGAACATTTTTTGAAATCTGGGAACATTTTTAAAATCGGGGTGAACATTTTCAAAATTAAAATTTATTCATTAAATTGAAAAATGTTCACCATATCTTTGAAATTTTGAAAAAAATCATGAACATTTTTCAAATCAGTGAGTATTTTTTCAAAACAGCGTGAACATTTTTCAAATTCAAAAAATGTGCGTCATATTTTAGAAATTGCGAACTTTTTTATAAATTTGTAAACATTTTTAGAATTCACGAACATTTTTTAAACCGCAAATGTTTCTTTTTTAAAAAAATGGAACTTATTGTAAATTCTTAATTATCTTAAAGAAGAAAAAAAGCAAAAAATTGAATAAAAAACTGGGGATCGTCTAGCCCCGCTCATGCGCCGGCGCAATAGGGGCGAGCAGGTGGAGGGGGTGCGCGCTGGCACATTCGCCAGAGCGTCACGCGCCAAATAGGAGCTCCCTAGAGAGGTGAGCATAGATGACAATGTCAGAACTTAGAAGATCGGGAGAGATGGGCTGGGCGGGCCATAACCTGGTTTGGCATAGACATATCTCCATCAGAAAGAAGAGAAGAAGTAAATGCCTAGGTTTGGGTTCCACCTCCAGTCGGCTCGGCAAAGGTCAACGTAGATGGAGCTTTGGGAAAACTCGACGACAAGGTGGCAGTGGCGATTGTTGCGTGCAGTGGTACTTGTGATTTTTTGGATGCATCTTTGGTGGTTTTCCGGGGAGTATCAAACGCTAAAATTGTCAAAGCGTTCGCAGTGCGGGAGTCTCTCTCGTTGGCAGAGGATTTGCTGATTTGGCGAGCGAGGATTGCAACAAACTACTTAAAAGGTGATCAACATTCTGCATAAGGACTCTAAGCCAGCATACTTTCAAATTGCAAATGAGATCGGGGCTAGAGGATCAGGCCGCAACAGTTGCTATTGTCGAGGGATCAAAGGAGACTATCGCCATGCATGTTGTGTAGGCTACGAATTCTACGGCATGGATCATGCCACTGCGCGAGGGAAGGCCCCGCTGCCGCCGACGTTGGTCATGCATTGCCCACCGATGCTTTCCGGCAGCGTCAAGAGGTGGTGCGCGAGAACTTGGCGATGCGGCAGCGGGGTCTCGATCCGGGCCCCGACGAGAGCGACATGGGGTCAGTTTTCCCGCAGTGTATGTGCTCTGAAAGTTCTTTAAAGTGCATCTCCTAAAAAAGGTTCATAGAAGTTCAACCCATGCATAGTTGCTAGAATTTTAATTTTTTTTTTCGCAAATCATACGTGGCTACAGTTAGGTTTCTTCCTCTAAGATCCATGAGCCACTTTGGTACGTGAAAGACCTGGGTATTATTTTGTTCGTAGCCAAGCCAAGAACAACTTCACAACTAAGGACAGGTGCCCGCTCCAGACAATTACGGGTAGGCACCAGACGAAAGAGGGTGGGTGTTCCAACTACGAAATGAAACATTTGGAAAATCAAGTGCTCGCTAGCTTGCTGACGCCTGTCGATTGCATGCCAGGTGTTCCATGTAATCTCCCGTACAAAAGCCACGCCTCCTTTTCTCATGAATGAATGAGTGAGTTCATCATGGGCCTCAATCATTGACGTGGCGAGTGGTTCATGAATGGGAAAGGATTACAAAAATGTGTCCCGTTTATGTCGTCTCCTCTGAGTCATGATCGTCTTGCGTGAAGGAGGGGTCCAGGTGTCGTTTCCACAGATCGCTCGTGCCCCTGTCTGACTTGAAAATAAGAGCCGTGCGGTGCCTGGATCAGGTCGGGTGGACCGATCCCATTGTGCGAAGCCCCATTGACAGCATGGAGTTACGAGTATTATGCAGCATCCGCTACATGGGGCCGAAAATGTCTAAGCTCGCCAAAACAATATTCTGAAACTCGAAGCAACATTTTATTTGTAGAAAATGCAGTTGAAAATTTTAGACACATGGAAGGAAGGAAGGAAGGAAGAAAGAACTAGTAATAAAAAAAACTGCTTCCTGTTACTGCTGTGCTGGGCAAGCTGGGGCCCAAGCAAAGCACAGCCAACCCCCTCAGAGCATGGTTAATAATATAGCCAATTTCTTTGGTATATGATGTTCACATGTCGCATATAATGTTTTATAAATTTACAAGATCTGATAATAGATATAAATATGCACTACTTTGTTGATACATGGCCCACCCCACTCTCTCACAAGTACCCAGAAAGACGTCTTTGCAAATTACTGTTAACTAGTAGCCGCTTCTCTTCTCTCTCTCTCTCTCTCTTCCAAGTAAGCAAGAATATAATATTTAATATCTTACAGCCCGCCTACATCAGCTTATTGTACTTGCTCTCATCGGGTCTGCAATAAAGCTGCCAGCAGCGGGAAGATGCTGCCGTCCGTCTGGTTAAATCTGCCTACGCATCCAGATCTCGTCTGCCTCCCTCGCCGCACGGTGGAGAGATGTAAAAATAAGGGCAGTGGTGCACGTGACAGTGGACGCAGCTACGTATGTTAAAGTGTAAATTTCTTAGGCCTTGTATAATGGGAGATGCTTAGGGAAGGTGTTTATAGAAATAAATCAGGTTTTTTTAAGCACTGATGCTTATTTACACAGAATAGACGCTTAACTAAGCGTCCCTTCTGAAATTCACTTTATTTTTTTAAGCATCTCCCATTGTACAAGGCCTTACGTGCACCCTGACAGACATAATGAAGGGGGCAAATGAATTCTTCTTCCGCACTCGGAATTTGAGTCCACAAGGGGACATCGCCAGGCTGCCGGGGTTCAGACCGGATGGCCGGAGATTCACTGGCGGGTTGGTGCCGCGACTTGCTACCCCGGTAGCCTATGGCGCCGAGCTGCTTCTTCCACCAACCCATGTGGCGTGCACAGCGTCTTACCGGACATGGCCGCGTTGCTAGCCGGTTACTGGGTTGGGACGGAGCGAAGGGTGGGGGTCCGGATTGGGATAATTCCCAAGTCGTCTCATGCCGGCCTTGACGGCGACGACACCCGAGGGTGCCGTTTTTCTTCTTGGAGACGTCGTTTGGATCCGCCCTATGTTTTCCACCTCACAGTCTCTCGGGTGAAAACCCTAAGGCAGTGACGGCGCTCTTGGCATCGTGTCCTTCTTGAAGGCATCGTCGTGAGAGCTACGTGGCGGTGGGCACCGCTTGGGTACATCGGCAGTTGCAGATGGCGTGCCCCTCTTCCTCCAGGTGGTAGCTGTTACGGGGGAAACCCTAGGTCTTGGTCTCCCAGGGCGGATGATGACAGAGACTTTGGTGCCGCTCACCCTCCTGGGGGCATCGTCTTAGAGCGGTGATTCACTAGAGAGGCCAACAGGTGGAGCGGTGTTACATCGACCGCATTGAAGACGGTGGGTCTCGGCGACGTGGAGCAGTGGAGCACCGCTACGATATGACCGAGGTGGAATATGGTGGAGGGGGGCACCGCACACGGCTGGAATAGACCAACAGATCAACTTGTGTGTCTATAGGTGCCCCCCTGCCCCCGTATATAAAGGAGCAAGGGGAGAGAGGCGGCCGACCAAGGAGGGCGCGCCAAGGGGGAGTCCTACTCTAGGACTCCTTCTTTCCTTGTTGGAGTAGGAGAAGGGAAGGAAGAAGGAGAAGGAAGGAAGGGGGCGCCCCTCCCTAGTCCAATTCGGACCAGTCCATGGGAAGGGGTGCGGCCACCCTTTGAGGCCTTTCTCTCCTTTCCCGTATGGCCCATTAAGGCCCAATACGAATTCCCGTAACTCTCCCGTACTCCGAAAAATACCCGAATCACTCGGAACCTTTCCGATGTCCGAATATAGTCGTCCAATATATCAATCTTTACGTCTCGACCATTTCGAGACTCCTCGTCATGTCCCCAATCTCATCCGGGACTCTGAACTACCTTCGGTACATCAAAACACATAAACTCATAATACAAATCGTCACCGAACGTTTAGCGTGCGGACCCTACAGGTTCGAAAACTATGTAGACATGACCGAGACACGTCTCCGGTCAATAACCAATAGCGGAACCTGGATGCTCATATTGGCTCCCACATATTCTACGAAGATCTTTATTGGTCAAACCGCATAACAACAAACGTTGTTCCCTTTGTCATCGGTATGTTACTTGCCCGAGATTCAATCGTCGGTATCTCAATACCTAGTTCAATCTCGTTACCGGCAAGTCTCTTTACTCGTTATGTAATGCGTCATCCCGCAACTAACTCATTAGTCACATTGCTTGCAAGGTTTATAGTGATGTGCATTACCGAGAGGGCCCAGAGATACCTCCCCGACAGTCGGAGTGACAAATCCTAATCTCGAAATACGCCAACTCAACAAGTACCTTCAGAGACACCTGTAGAGAACCTTTATAATCATCTAGTTACGTTGTGACGTTTGGTAGCACATAAAGTGTTCCTTCGACAAACGGGAGTTGCATAATCTCATAGTCATAGGAACATGTATAAGTCATGAAGAAAGCAATAGCAACATACTAAACGATCAAGTGCTAAGCTAACGGAATGGGTCAAGTCAATCACATCATTCTCCTAATGATGTGATCCCGTTTATCAAATGACAACTCATGTCTATGGCTAGGAAACTTAACCATCTTTGACCAACGAGCTAGTCAAGTAGAGGCATACTAGTGACACTCTGTTTTGTCTATGTATTCACACATGTATTATGTTTCCGGTTAATACAATTCTAGCATGAATAATAAACATTTATCATGAAATAAGGAAATAAATAATAACTTTATTATTGCCTCTAGGGCATATTTCCTTCAGGGACAACCAGTCCATCCACATTTAACTCTCACCCTGTTCTCCTCCGACTTCTTGAATCTCATGCTTCTTTGGGTTGCAAGACCATATCTTTGAATAACCTTGACAAACTGATTTTTGCTTGTAAAAACCGTCCCTAAACTGAAATGTGGAATATTAGTTTCTCTGTCAAATCTTGGGTATTTTCTCTTCCTTTTCTTCATGTTCCCATCACTATCTTCATCATAATTGTAGTCCTCATCACATGACTCAAAATCCATTTCCTCTACCACCTCCTCAGCATTTGCAATGAAATAAAATGGAACGGTCCTTATTGCATATGACTCAACCCATTTCCTAGAGCCTTTCATTTTCTTTCTAAATTTCCTTGCATGCTTTCTCATCTCAACAACTCTAACCTCTCTCCATTGTCATCAAGGTGTGGCACATATTCAATATCCTCTAAATCTAACTATTCTTTTTCTTTCGTTGCCCCTAGCTCCTCTCCTTAATTTGCTGCATTTCCAGTTCCTTGCTCTCCTTGCTGTCTTGAAAGCTCTACCCATGTTGTCTTGCATGCTCTACTTTATGCTATGCACCTTTCTTTGTTGGTTGCTCTATTGCTTTACTAGGCTCACATTGAGAATGGTTCATCACTTGAGAACTCTGAGATGGTTGTGAAAAAACAGCAGCTGCATTTGTTCTCTTCAATGGGCTCCTAATTACTGCAGTGATAACACCACTATCATTAGGAACAAGCACCTGCTCAAGTAATTGTTCTTATGTACTTGCATTGACATTGTGATCATCTTCTGCAGTCATGACAATAGGAACTTCCTTTTCACTTTCATTGCCCCATCTCATATTGCATTTCATCTTCAGAATTAGAACCACTACCCTCTTCTTGTTCTGAATTGTGCTACCCATTGTATTCCACATAGATACCATCAACTGCCCCAATAGTCATGTGGTCTGGCATCTTGATGCATCCCTCATCATCATACAATAAAACTAGGCCATTTACGAACTCTCTACCAGGCAAAAGGAAGTAATATTTTATACTTTCCTTCACAACGATATGATCCCTGAGACGGCCTTTGAACTCCTGTAAGGACAACTCATCCCTCTCAATTTCTGAATAGGCCACATCCCCACCAACATAGTCCAGGCAAGGTCCAATTCGAACAAACTCTCCCCCTATATGAAATCCGACATTGAAAATCTATATTGGGTCCATTGATTCAACAAAAAGCAAATACATTGCAGCGATCGACGGATTAAAACACTTGAGGACATAAATCGACAGCAAATCAAGCAATTAGGACCACTAATTTTGCCATGCTCAACCCTCCTAAAACCCTAAACCTAACTAAGAAGACAAAGAGCCTCGCTCGATGACTAAATAGAGGAGAAGGCCAGTGCATACCTTCCACAAAGGCGAATCTTGGGGGTAAAAAATGAAATAAAAGGTGGCACCAAAGTGCATCAATGAGAGTATGATTGCAAGATTTTTTTTTTCAATGGGTAATGTCCGTCACAAAGGCGCATCTTGGGGTAACAATGGAATTTACTAAAAAAGGAGTCATTAAGAACCCTATGTAGAGTTACAGCCGTTCCTTTTATCTGTCTCATATTGGAGAGAAATTCCAAACAGGTCGTCTAGAGTTTGCTTAGCTTGTGGTGTGACCTCACCATGTCGTTCTATAATTAGTCACTCTCGTGATGTTCCTTTTTCATATTAATCATGAGAAATATTATATGTCTATGTAAATGCATTCCTCTTGTGGAAATAAACAGTTAAATTTAGTAGCTTTGATTGCATATGTTCGCAAAAGTTTAATCTATCATAAAAAGTATTCCCATGGTGTTAAATTAACTTTACTAACTTTAACAACTATTTTTAAAATTTTCCATTTTGAAGTTTGGATAAGTTTATACAAAAAAATATCAACATTTATGATGCAAAACAAAGAGGAATTGATTAGAAAGCATGTTTCACGGTGTATCTACTGATGTTGAACTACCATCATAGATGTTGATATTGTTTTTCATGAACGTTGTCAATCTTTTAAGGTCCGTGATATACATCGGCTGGCGGATCTTTCTAAAATACCCATCGCCTCGGCAGCCGTTAGATGTGGTGCTATCAAGTGTCCAACACAGTTCTCACCCATTGCAACAAGGCTAGTGTTGCAGAAACCTTTTTCAACATATGTGATGTTGCAGAACCTTTCTTTATCTTCACTTTTTTGCAACACGGGAGAAACCTTTTTCAACATATGTGTTGCAGAACTTTTCCATCTTCACTTTTTTGCAACACGGTGTTGTTGTGGAAGGAGTTTTTGCAACATAGATGATATGACAGAAAATAATTTAATAATTTTTTCACCATCACTTTTTTGCAACAATGGGTGTTGTTGCGGAAGAAATTTTTACAACACAGATGATGTTTCTGAAAATAATTTAATATTTAATATTATTTTCTTCCTCATTCTTTTTCCAATATGAGTGTTGTTGAGGAAGAAATTTTTACAGCACAGATGATGGTCCAGAAAACAAATGCAGAATTTTTTTTTTCGCCTTCACTGTTTGCAACATGGATGTTGTTGCCAAAGAATTTTTTGCAATACCAATGATGTTGCAGAATTTTTTTATTTTTGCAGAAACAGGCAGGCAAAGACAAGCGTCGTATGGAAGAGGTGGCAGGCTTTGGAAGAAAATGAATTAAACTATACTCCCTTCGCTCAGAAATATTTGTCAGAGAAACGAATGTATCTAGACGTATTTTAGTTATAGAGACATCCATTTTTATCCATTGCTACGACAAGTAATTCCGGAGGGATACATATTAGCACGACCCAAATACTATGTTTGCCCAAAATTTCGTGGCAAGTTAGTGGCGAAATTGTTCTTAATAAATACTAGTATCAAATGTTATGTTTCCGGTTTAATTTGGGGAGTGACAGCAAAAGTGTGCCCACTTGCACGAGATATATAAAGCACGTAGTACACCGAAGGAAGCCTATCAAAAAAGAAGAAAGGGAGGGACAAAGTACACACGCTGGTGTAGACCTAAGGAAAACGCCCCCATTTGGGCTCGACCAGTCGCAACTCTTCTTCTCTCCCCCCTCGCCCATGGAGGCTGCAGAAATCGGCGGCGCTCTCCTGTTCGCCCTCGCCGCCGCCGCGGCCCTCTTCGCCGCCGTCTCCACCGGCGCCGTCGACTTCAGTCGCCCGCTTGCCGGTACATTACTCTCCTTCCCTCTCGCTTCTTTTCTCCCTCGCGCCCCGCGCCGGGGCGCACGTGACGTGATCTGATTTCTCGGGCCATCATTGCTCTTTTTCTCTCTCCTCTCGCAGTGGGCGGGCGGGTAGACTTCCAGGAGACCATCTCGTGGTTCATCGGCATCTTTGATGGCTCCTCGTCGTCTTCGGGGGCGGGGGGCGTGTCGCTGGCGGAGGTGTACGAGCTGTGGGTGCGGGTGCGGGGCCGGGTGATTGCGCCGGCGCTGCAGGTGGCCGTCTGGGCGTGCATGGTGATGTCGGTGATGCTGGTGGTGGAGGCCCTGTACAACTGCGTGGTCAGCCTCGGCGTCAAGGCCGTCGGCTGGCGCCCCGAGTGGCGGTTCAAGTGGGAGCCCCTCGCCGGCGACGACGAGGAGAAGGGGGGCGCCCACTACCCCATGGTCCTCGTGCAGATACCCATGTACAATGAGCTGGAGGTGATCACAATCTATTACTCATTCTCTTTTTCTTTATTTTTTGGTGATATCCAGAACACCAAAACAAATTCTTTTTAGCTGACTGTATTGGATCTATTATCGATCCCTTTGTTCTTTTGCGAGGTTTATAATATTTGTGCGTCTTGCTAATTTATTTCGTGCGGTCGAGCTGTGTGCGTAGGTGTACAAGCTGTCGATAGGGGCGGCATGTGAGCTCCAGTGGCCAAAGGACAGGATAATCGTCCAAGTGCTGGACGACTCCACCGATCCGTTTATCAAGGTAGACTTTAACTCCTCCTGTTGCATGGCTGGATTTCATTCTGCTGAACGATACTACAGTATTTATTTTAGCACAACTGCCCCCATACCGCATTAGTACATTACCACCATTAGTATAGTCCTCCTCAAATAAGTGAGACTTCAACCTGCTGCTCCTGCTGCTAAGAGAGGAACATATGAATTTGGACCTCATGTGTGATACTACAGCAAAAGATGTCAAAATCTTTTGACACGAGACAAGACTAACTGTCACAGGAGCATGCACCTTATTCTTAGTTAGGTGGGTGTAGAGATTTTCTTTTTCTTTCAGTTTAATCGTAGGCTTCTATACACGGGGTTATTTGGATGAAAACTACTTCAACGGTGTCACTAGGTTTCCTTTCACTATCAGAACTTCGCAAGTTGTCACTGGAGTAGGGCGAAAATGATAATTGTTCTCTTCATCTGGATTCTGGGCCCTGCAATCACATGGGTAAAGTATGTGGGCCCCAACTGTCTGGGTGCTGGGGACCTATGTCGGCCAGTATAAGTAATGATAATGATGCAAGTGAGAAGTTGTAGCAGCTCTTTTCCCGGTGGAAACAGTTTCAGTCCAATTGCCAGAAAATAGTGTCCATTTATGTTTCAGTTGCTCCACACTGACCTGGACATCCAACCAGAACCACACATATTTATGCCACGGGTCAACCGGTCATCACACAAAGTGCAGCCAGTGCAACAATTTCTGAATCTAACCACACCAGAAACCATGGAGTATATGACCATTGGACACTACTCCAGTCAGTCAGCAACATGGTCCAACTAGGACCGTTTGGAAGAATGGTACTTTGCTTGGTAAAGTGTTGGTATGTAAATCTGAACTAAACATCAAAACTTTACCAAAAGTTACTCCTTTTCAGTTCAAAAAAAAAGTTACTCCTCTTCTGCACAGGCCCCAAGTTTAACCCTGATACTGATTACCGGTGAGACGGGTGGGTGTTATACAGTATACATCCACATGAGCTCATTTACTTGGCCCTGATATTTCCCTACACCAGGAGGCCCCTGCCCTTGACCCCCTCCTGCTGGCCGCCCACTTGTCCAATCTTTATTCGGACCTATGGATCTGAAGAGATTGTTCAATAATTGGTGGGCATATTCTTCTCAAAGAGAGGGATCTTCCCAGCTGCCAAAAATTATGACTTCTGTTTTGGATCGAAGGCATTTACCTGACACTCTCCGTAGTATTCCTTGCAAATTGCTCTTCTTTTGAACACTTCATTGTTGCATACCATCCAATTGACTAAGATAAATCGTTTGATATTCCACAAAGGTTCATTTCGGTGGAAACAAAGTGAAGCCTGTTTCAGTGAAAAGTTTAAGCAAGGGTAACAGAACTTCTCGTCTGGTTTTAGTGGCAGACTGACCGAATTGGAGATTATATTCCAATCGACAGGCCGGTTTAGTGGGATGGGGTAGACTAATTGGCGTGCACATGTACCTTTAGGTAAAGCAGGGGTGGCCTCCTAAACAAATGTCTATTAGTGTAGTAAGCAGGTAGACCTCACGTTAACAGTGACATTCGGATCTGTATTATCCCATTGGATTTATATAATGTCATCATCCAGTGACAATAAAGACCATTTGTGATGGCATAGCAACAAAACTAAACCTTGCCAGGAAGGAAGTGTTCCAATTGCATTTGGAGACGTTCAAGGCACATGCTACCTTGTGGTTGAAAAGTTAGTTCGTCCTTTCGTTTTTCCCACTCACATGACTTCTGAGTTGCCAAGCTCAGGTTCCTCCATGATCAGACTTCACAGAGCAATGACAAAATGACATGCTACTAGACCGCGGACAGGATATCAACAGTCTTATGTCTGTGACGATATGCACTCTAGAGCATCTATGCTGATTGGTTACTTGTTTTGCAGAACTTGGTGGAACTTGAATGTGAAAGCTGGGCCGTCAAGGGTCTGAACATCCAGTATGCCACGAGAAGCAGCCGGAAGGGGTTTAAAGCAGGAGCCCTCAAGAAGGGAATGGAATGTGACTATGCCAAGCAGTGCGAATATGTTGCCATATTTGATGCTGACTTCCAGCCTGAACCAGACTTCCTTCTCAGAACAGTCCCGTTCTTCGTGCACAATCCAAAAGTTGCTCTTGTTCAAGCTCGGTGGTCGTTCGGTAAGTACTCCATTTACTATCAGCTCTGGAGCATTCCTGTTTCCAGCTACAGGTCTATCACAAGACAGTTTTCAATAGATCATGAAATGAAAACTGAACTACAATTTTTCTTTTGTCCTATATGTGTGCACTTGTCGTATATGCTTTAAATATTTTATCACATCACCAGTTCACCACATAGGAATGATATGACCATTCCCTGACCTCATTCGAAAATGCACGGAAGCACTTTCTAGAACACTAAGGTGAGAAAGTCAGGATAAAAAAACTCACTTTTCTGGTTGCACAAAAGAACCGTCTCTTTGCATTTCATGAACATCTAAATCATGTTCAGCTTATCCTGTCTTATCGTTCATGTGGTGCCAGAAACAAAGTACCAAAACAGTTCCCAGAAATTTGGCATGCAAAATAGTGCTAATGTACCACTCCACAAACATGATAGCGTTTTATTTGCTCCGATTGAATTGATCGGTTCTTAATTGACAGAATTTTGCAGTGAATGACACCGCGAGCCTGTTGACAAGGGTACAAAAGATGTTCTTTGATTACCATTTCAAAGTTGAGCAAGAAGCAGGATCAGCAACCTTTTCCTTCTTCAGCTTCAATGGTACACACCTTTACAACTTATGGATTCTAAGCCATAAAATAAAAGAGAAAAACTGAACATAGATCAGAAAATAAATGGTTGTCTTAAGTAATTTCTGTTGTAAACCAAGGAACCGCTGGAGTGTGGCGTACAGCAGCCATCAAAGAGGCAGGAGGTTGGAAGGACCGCACTACAGTTGAAGACATGGACTTGGCAGTCCGAGCAACCCTAAAGGGTTGGAAATTTGTATATGTCGGGGATATCAGAGTGAGTGGATTCTATACCACAACAATGTTGTTGAAAGTATTATAGTTTGATGCAATCAATTGACTATGCAAGCACAATGCAGGTTAAGAGTGAATTGCCATCCACTTACAAGGCCTACTGTCGACAGCAATTCCGGTGGTCCTGTGGTGGTGCACATTTATTCCGAAAAGTAGCAAAAGATATTTTGACTGCTAAGGTAGGGTTTTCTTCCCTCGTTGGCTCTAAAACAAAATATTTAAAGAAAACTGAAATTCATCCCATTGTTGTTTCATTAGGATGTATCTCTCGTCAAGAAGTTCCATATGCTCTATAGCTTCTTCTTGGTTCGGAGAGTTGTGGCCCCTACTGTCGCGTGTATTCTCTACAATATCATACTTCCGATCTCAGTTCTGATCCCAGAACTATTCCTACCAGTCTGGGGCATCGCATATATTCCCACAGTACTTTTAGTGGTCACAGCCATTAGACATCCAAAGTAAGTTTCTCAAAAAGTGCTTTCAGTTACAATTTGATTACTTTCTCCGCTTCTCGACATACTAAAAACTTAATGTCCTTAAAACCATCTCTGCAGAAATTTACACATTCTGCCATTTTGGATTTTGTTCGAGAGTGTGATGACAATGCATCGCATGAGAGCTGCCCTCTCTGGTCTATTCGAATTATCAGAGTTTAACGAGTGGGTCGTGACAAAGAAAACAGGGAACAATTTTGAAGATAACGAAGTTCCCTTGTTACAGAAAACAAGGAAAAGATTAAGAGACAGGTAAACCAACATCTAAGTCAAGGTTATGAGCATTAAGACCATAAGATATACTATACGCTAGACTGTAACTGACATCATCATTTTTTCTTGCAGGGTTAATTTTCGCGAGATTGTATTTTCGGCGTTTCTTTTCTTCTGTGCATCGTACAACCTTGTATTCCCTGGCAAGACTAGCTACTATTTTAATCTCTATCTCCAAGGACTAGCATTTGTATGTCTAGGGCTAAACTTCACTGGCACTTGCAGTTGCTGTCAATGACAACAACTAAACTGTACCAAGTGCTGTTATACAGTTTGTTTATGGGTGTAAGAGTTTCAAACATTTCAGATGATAGCCTTAGATGCATAAACTTGATTGCTCAACTAACAACAGTTTCCATATCATACTCTGGTCTTTGGGTGATGCTTTCTCATACAATGTGGTGGGGCAATAGGGTTTGTATGTCTTGTAATTCAACACCATTTGTCATGTACTCTACAGGAAATGTAATGTGTTTGAATTTGTGTGTGTGTCTGTGGAGCGCTAACAAGCAAAAGAAGAAGTATTTGTTGGGTCAAATTCTTTCTTCTACCAAATTTTACCACAACGGGCTCCAGGGAACGGGAGAAAAGATGTGTACAATGAAGACACAAATGCCTGGAAATCGCTGTAGCATGGGGAACATGCATGGTTATTTTTAGGAGAAAACATGTGATGAGGTTGGGAAATTCAATTTGGCTCCCGGTAGCACGTGCTCCTGGGGCCAATTTTTTCTTTTCAAATGTCAAAAAAGTTGAGACAATTTTTTTTGTAATCTTTGTCACATAAAAATGTTACCTGTAAATTTTGAGGCAAGAAGGTCACACATTTTGGGCATGCGCAAAAAAAAAACCAAATCAAAGACAAAAATGTCACCCCAAAATGACTATAAATTGGTTTTTCACCAAAGAAACACCGCTGCTCCGTTCCACATGAAAATTGTCAAGTATGCTTGCGACACCAACACGGTCATCTATAAATTTGTTCAGATTTTTTTTTAAACATTTACTTTTTTCGAGGTACTGTTCACCCGGGAGCATATGCTCCCGGGAGCCAAAACGCCGCTCCCCCCAAGTAAAAAAGAGAGATGTACTTTGCACATATACAGACGCTACTACACTCTTGTTTTTAGTATGCTAATAACTTGAGGTAAGAATTGCCCTATGCAGTCATTTTACTTTCCCCAGCAAATAGCAGGAGAACAATTGCGTAAACTTGGTAACAAAACACTTAGCAAAGAACAATCACAAGCCATTTTCTCTGCGATAACAGACATGTATAACATCACTGTTTGTGTACAAGATAATATCACCACTGGGAAACTGACTTTAAGTACAAATACAAAATGGTGCTGACGCAAAACATAAATATATGGAGTAACGGGCAGTCATAAATGATGATGCCATGCATTCCTCATTGCACTAAAATGAGCATTTCATTGAAATGCAACCTTCGAACCCTTTTGAAAAACCATCCTCAATAACACGAGGTGAGTTCTGAAGGCAGCCTCTTGAGTTGTGTAAATTCATGTCCTCGCGACAATCTGGTGTGCTGTTAAAGAAAGGGGTATTTGTGTCTCGCTCCCAAACACCATATCTAGTAGGCGCAGAACTTTCCTTAAGTCGCTTCGACGGGGTAAGTTGGACAGAGTGTCTAAGAGCTTCTGAGAGCTCTACGCTCTCTTCACTGGAGTTAAACTGAGTAGGGCATTTCCTCTTTGATCCAGGTAATAGATTTAGACCTGTCACAGAACATTAGACATAATCAACTAATAAACATAGCTGACTAAATAACCTTGACAAACAGTAATTCCCCGGAAGAGTACCTCTAAATGTATTGGAAATGCTGCATTGTGATTCCATTGCACTGGAGCAGTCACTAGGGCGGTAGATTCTATAATTCACAAGGAAACTCATGAGAAACATACAAGTAGAATCTTCTAAATAACGTAGTATTCAGAAAGAAGTAAGAACTAAGCATAGAAGCAAAAGACTTCGGCGAGCCTATTATCATGCAGGATATACTCATCAGCATGCATATATACTTGCTTGTTTGGAACTGGTATTCCACATGCACATGCTGGACAGGCTATTCTCTTTCTTAACCAGCTTTCAACCTCTTAGGCACTAGTAAATGTGTACATACAATGCACGTTGATATTAGGTAGCATATTAATTATACACTGACATTAGGTAGGATACTAAGTGCACGTTCAGTACCTGGTTAGCATGGTATTAATATTTGGTATGATACTAATTACATGCTAAACATGTCGAACTCTCACCCTTGGAGCAATCTAGGTCGTTGGACTGACATGGTATGATGGTCGAGATCAGTTGGAACTGCCCCTTTGGGTCTTTTCATATTGGTATATATCAGACATTATGGCTTCTGAGAACATTGTAAATTATAAACCGACCAGACAAAAAAACTACTCCCGCTATGTCACAATACAAGTCCTTTTGACCATCAATTTCTTTGAAAGTATGTTTACCTGAAATAAAAATAACTGTACACTATTTCGCCTATGTTGGTAGTTTTCTATATTAATAGTCAAAAGCTAAAAATGTTTGACGGACTAGGTTTTAAAATGATCTACACTGTGGCACCGAGGAAACGTATTTTATTGTTAATAGTACAGTACAGAGCTACTAGTGACCCTAGGCAAAGCAGTACTCGGTCCTGAATCCCAAGAAGTTTCTTGAAAATGTTGACACAAACTCCCATTATAGCTCGTACCGAATCAAAGTATCCTTGGGCTACTCCTATAAACCCTCCACCAAGCAAAACAATTACAAGATTTGTGGAATGAAAATATACACAAGTTTTTACGAAACATTTCAGGAAGAGAATTATTTGTGCATTCTTCTGCCAAAGGTAATTAGCGACCATTGTCTTAAATATTAGCGGACCATATAAGCAGCAGCAACAGAACAATCAGAGGAAGCCAGAATCTGCTAAGGTACTTGTGCATTTAGACAAACTATCACAGTGCCCGTGCATTGATATGAAACCACCAAAAATAGCGAGGAGTTGATCACCAGCATGGGAGATTGTAGGAAGAATGTTTGTGTTCTGTGCCCGCTGCGCAGTTCCAACGAGAGAAGAGAGTGAAAAGTCGAGGAAACATGGAGGCTCGATGCACTGGAGCAACTGAAATGGCCGCAGGACAGCCATGGCAAGATTTGAAGCGACGCGGCATTTAGAATTCTGATGAAATGTGTCTGTGTGTGTGTGTGGGGGGGGGCATTAAAGAGGAAATACGAAACGAGGACGGATCTGGAAAGAAAAACAGTCGAGGACAATGTCTTTCGCTGTGTTAGAATAAGCAAAACTGTTCATTCATGTATGCTATGATACAGGCCTTGGGTGGGTTGGGGAGAGGGGGGGGGGGGAGTGATTGAATGAGGACGCTAAATCCTAGAAGGGTAGAACAATATTTTGAGTTAGAGTCTCATCCCACATTTGACATTTGTTTACTCGTGCCTTCTGCAAGAGTGTTGGTCTCACACGAGAGTAGCATTTAGTTATTTGTGTTTTTGCAAGAGTGCCGGTCCCACATGTAAAGAGTGCATTTGTATATTGGTGCCATTTGCAAGCATGTTAGCCCCACATGTGAGCATGAGTCTATTTGTTTATTTGTGCCCTTTCCAAGGTTGTTGGTCCCACATGTGAGTAACGTATGAATGGAGAGGAGTGAACTCGCCAACTACAAACTTCATTAGGAAAGAATTTGACAAGTCCACAGCAGGAAACTGAATGGCCATGGTTTAGGTTCAGCCATGGAATAAAGGCAATCAACTAAACTGCAAGCGTTCCAAAAGCGTATATAGGCAAGGAAGACAAACCTGTGCATGTGCTCCACAAAATCATCAATTATGACAGGCCAAGCACCTGAGAAATATACACAAACAAACAGTAATCAGTATCAAGGTAAATCTATTAAGGAAGTTGTGGACAGGATCAAAAATCCAGAAGGAGCCATATATAAGAAATGTAATTGTACCTTTTGGATCATAACCTTCCAGATCCTCGTTTACACACCTGCTGAAAGCTAGTAGCTGCTGCCAGGCGTCCTCAGAAATGTTGTGACGTTGGTACTTCTGAGGAAGGCAAAGATACAGATAAGCTAATATTACATGATAATGCTAGTATCTGGAGTGCCCCTTTTATGGAGTTAAGGATTTTATAATAGATAAATTTATTGAGTTATAGTCGAAAGCAAACATTCTAGTCTCAAAAGTAAAATGAAGAGCCCCAAAATTAGAACATGTCATAAAGTACATATTGACACGTCATGGAAACAGGGAGATAGCAGATTATAACAATGCCATTCTCTTCATGATATGAAATACAAGTTGAGATTTTCTAAGAAAGCATTGGGTGTTACTAGAAAACAAGACACTTGGCATGTTCAATGAGATGTTGATAGATCTATTTACCATCATGTACCAAACCATCAACTCTAGACTCAACACCACTGCAATGTAAGGGTGCAAGCAGCAGGAGTTGCAGCTACCCGCCCTACACCAGAAGTGTCCACCAATGATTAGAGTGGACAATGTGTTTGTCCACTACAGATTGCTAGGATTGATCTGGGCCACTGCAACAGATGCGGCAACCGCCGCATAGGCCTGCTAGATTGGTGCACACGGAAAATCTCAGTATATAACTAAGCTAGCATTGTTCGACAATACCAACGGGATCAAAGGGAGAGCGTTCTCTTGCGGGATATGCAGTAAGTTGCCAGACAATTGCAGGCATTGTTGCTGCACGGCCTAGCGGGTTTAGCGGGTTGCCCATGTCTGTTTGCACCCTTACTGCAATGGAACTCAATGTAGTTGACTGGACTAATGTCAAGTGGACATCCCTTCATGATCACATATTCTTCTTAAAGAGCTTGTTTGTTGATCCACTGGGAAGATAGCTGAAATTTTTATATTTTCTGGGGAATAATAAAAGTATACAACGCATAATTCAGCCCACACTTTTACTGCTCTCACTAAAACCAGATAAAGAACGAAAGCACTAGCAATACTGCAGAAGCAGTCATCATAAATGAAATTATAGACATTTGCATATAATTGTTAACCAGTAATTTGCGTACCTCAACAAAGTTACACCACCGGTCAAGCAATCGGAACCTTCCAACAAGAACTATCCTCCATGCTGCAAGAGCCTTCTGAACAGCTAAATCATGAAAAGCAACACCCGGTTAGTCTTATTGGGATGTAAAAAATGACACAGCAGCATGCATGGGCGCAATCAAGGAAACAGGGCTTACTAATATTCTTTTGGCCATTTTCACGAGAAATGAAGAAGACAAAATCATAGAAGGAATTGAATTGGCTCACATCATCCTAATAAAAGGGGTCATAGATTAGCATAACGTATTGAGAAGCATTTGAAAAGCATTTGAAAAATGCATAATCTGCTTGGGAAGTGCCTCTTACGAACTCAAGAACTGACATGAGCTTGTGAATATCACCAAATATTCCATCCCTACATAAGTAATAGTGTATGTAGTCAGCCAAAGGGTAGAAAGAATATAAGAAAACAGAATATGACACATAAAAATTAAAATAAAGAAAACAAAATTTTCTTATGCATGGAATTATGTGAGTGTATTTGCCGTGGGTAGGTTATGGATGTGAGTAACGGAAAGCGTGGCATTGCTATTTCTAATAATTACAATAGAAGCGGTCAAACAATCACGTGTTATACACGTTAACACATGAACATGAGCTCAAGCTCTAAATTTACAGTAACAACAGACAGGTACAGAACAACTACGTATAAGTATGCAACATATATTACCCAATCTTAGTCGGGTCATCCTTGACAATGTTTCAACTCTTTATGTAATTAGGCAAGAAGCTTTTGAGGAAGTCTTTTTCAGTGAGTAGTATAAAGACACAATACAAGTATGAACCACATTGTAACTAATTTGGTTTAACAAATGTCACTTTTGTAGTAAACAAACATCAAATTTTCAGTGAGTAGCATAAAAGACACAATACAAGTATGAACTACACTGTGATTAATTTGTTTTAATAAATGTCTCTTTTGTAGTAAACAAACATCAAATACTACAATAGGCCAAAACAGCTTTTACCTCATTCCTTCCATATTATCTATAGTTCGTGAAAGATCCGCCAACCCTTCCCTTGGGTTCGCATTTGTGCATCCAGATACAATACCTAGCAAGCAACGAACAGAACAACAATGGACTTGAGACAGCATATAAAGAAACATATGCAAGTAACCACATGCATAAAAAGAATTACAATATCATGTAGGATATGCTGAGCATATATACGAAGATTTGCTAACTTGATTCTGACAAATGATTGTGCGTTCGGTTATTAAGGAAATACAACCTAATTGAATTGTTCCAGGATATATCTAAAAAATAGCAGAATTGTGATTTCAGCCTCCAGCATTTGCCTGATACACGTTTAGCTCTTTTTTTTTTGCGAATTTATACACGTTTAACTAAAACTTCTTGTGATCTTTTGCAACCCTAGAAGCGAGAAGCCAGCAACCTCTAAAGACGCTCACAAGAAACCAGACAATTGGCCAAAGGATAAACCCAAAGGCCACTTCTTTTCTCCTATCAGAATTTCTTAAAGATCACGCAAATGCAGAAAAGATGAGTCCGTCACCAAAAGACTCCTAAACTTCGTAATCTTTGATCTCTGAAGTCTAAACCACCAAGTCGGCACGGATACGAGCAATTCTAACCCTGAAACCTCCGAAGCTCCGGCCCGAGACAAACCCACCAACGGAACGACGAAGCGAATTCGAAAGCGGGGGAGCTCACCGCAGTACTTGGAGTAGGCCTGGGCGGCGGCGGGGCACACGGCTAGGGCAGCCTCGAAGCCGCTGGATCCCATGGGCCGAGCCATGGATCCAGGCCCCTAAACCCTAACCCCGGTGCTCGCCGCCGAGGGGTCGGCCACCGACGAGTCGATCTCAATTGCAGCACGACGCGAGCAAGCAGAGCTGCAAAAGGCAAGGGGGGAGCGGAGGGGGGGAGGAGGAAGAGACGTCAGAGGCGTAAGATTTGGCTTGGATGCGGAAATGGCATGTCATCGTAATATAATCATATAGCCGGTGGATTCATCTGAGCCGTCCATGGATGGGAGATCCAGATCTATGTGACCCGAGGCCCACCTGTCAGTCTCGAAGCTGAGTGAAAATGAGGGACTCCATGTATCCATGTACAATAAGAAAGAAAAGGGACATCAATTCATCAAGGAAGGGACTTAAATATGAATCTATGAAGAATATTGAACACTGCAACATGAAGAAACACAACAATGTACTGCTTTTCTGCTATCTATGGTCTAACCGACGTCGATCTTCGATCCAACGGATTTTGATTTGGGCGCTCGATTTGAAAGTAATACGGTTTTGAAATTTTAGAATAGGTTTGCATGGCGTTGACGTCTTGTACTTTATGCGCACGTAGGTGTTTATTGCTTTTATAGAGTACGTTACTTGGTGAAAAGGTGCACATGTGTCTTTTGTCATTGCGAGCGCCGTCAGAAGTAAAAGCGCACACACGCTCTCTACCAATCGGGAATATTTTACCCCTCTTATCTTCTAGCTTTCCTAAGGTTCCTGATAAAGCACATGTTTGATTGTTCGCACAGTGGCATGAAAAAAGTTGTTCATTTTTTTTAACAACGGGAGGAACACGAAGGTTCGAGATGCTAACATTAAATCATTAAAATTGATATACACACAGAGGACTTCAAAAGGGATAAATGTTACAACCATGTACTTCCTTCTATGTAAACAAGGCCCCAAAAGTGAAACAAAGATTGCAATCCAGCCCTACTACATGTAGCGACCTCACTGGAGACGCAAAAGCCATCGCTTCCAAGAGCTAGCTTGCTGAGCCTAGACAAGGGGTAAAGGGCTCCCACTGGAGGTTGAAAACAGTGTGCCAAGCCTAGTCCCGACCCGGCGTGTGCTTCGGGTTCAAAACTCAGGCCCAGGCCCGACCCGCGAGCAAGACCGGGCCGGGTCGGGTCGGGCTTTTTCGGCCCCAGTCAGGTCAGGCCAGTCGGGCCGCGTATCCCATGGCAGGTATAGTTGGACAGTACCCTCATCCTCCGGCTTGCCCTGTGAAAGTGCAAGTGTCACTTAAATTATATTTTGGTGTGACGACAATATGGTTAGTGAAACTAATATCAGTTGTTAAAGCTTATCTCAGGATATTGGTTCCAAGTTATTCCGATTCTGGATGGAGGTGTGCGCCCCTAATTCAAAAAGATCAAAGGCATGGTTTACCGGCGACTCGGAAGGTTTTCTTTTTGGTTCGATTTGAGTCATAGAAAAAACCACACTACTAAGAGGGGTCATTGTGGACTTATGTCATGTGAGAATGCCTTCATCAAAACCATATAGACCAGCTTTCCCACTCCTACCACCTTATATCACATAGTGTGCTAGCTGTGGTATCCAAGAAGTTGCAATAGAAGTTTTCTGGATACCCAGTGCGCACGGGGTCTTTTGACCCCCGTGTGCACGGGGTAGTCAGGAACTTTGTGGTACCCCGTGGGCACGGGGTATTGAATCCCGTGTGCACGGGGTTCTGTGTAACTCCCTGGTACCCGTGCGACGGGCTGACTTAGCCTGCAAGACGGGTCCAACAGCGTAAATGGTCACCCAACTAAGAACACTATAAAAGCCCCCCTTCTTCCCCCTCCACCCCTAACCCTAATGTCTTGTTGAGCTCCACCATTGCTACACCTCATTTTGCTCAATACTCTCAATTCCTCCACCCAAACTTGTTGAAACTTTGGGGTTGCTGAGCAAGACCCGATCTACACTTTGACCAAACCAAATCGTGTTCCCCACAATATTCATCCACCATTGACCTGTTACTTTTGGAGCTTGGGCTCATAGGCGGTTAGAGGTTCCTTCATAAGCTTCCTTACTTGTGGTGTGCTCCGGAGAAGTTTGTAAAGATGTGGTGGTCGCCTTGAAGACCAACCTTGAGCGATTCGAGGCTCATCCGTTGGGGGTGACTTGATAGAGATTACGATGAGCCTTTGGTGGCATCCCGCAAGCTTTGGCTCCAGCACCGCTCTAAACGGAGAGTAGATCTTCCCCAAGGAAGAGTGAACTTCGGGGATAATTTCTGTGTGCTCGCCTCACTTGTGGTTAATCCTTTCCCGCACTTTACTTTGCTGTATATGCTTGTGGGCGTGCTAATTAGTTTGTTGCCTAGCATATTTAGCTTTAAGCTTGCTTGTCATATAGGTTGTGTTCACCTAGTTGCATATCTAGTGAACCCTATTTATCCGCCAAACCCTAAAATTGACAAGAAAGATTAAAATGTGTAGTCTCCTATTCACCCCCCTCTAGTCGACCGTATCGATCCTTTCAATTGGTATCGAAGCCTCATGCTCTAGTATAAGGTTTTACAACCTTAGAGGATATGGATGGCCTAGGGAATGTGGGAGGTGTTGCACCCCTTGTGGAGGATGGTGAAAACCTACCCCCCGCCGCGACCGACGCGCTTGTTGCTCCAGTCATTGCTCCCATCGCCCCCATTAAACCGGGTGCCCCCTTAACCACGGCCGACATTCTTTCAATGTTTACGGACCTTAAAACCGCCATGTTGAAAAAAGTTCATTCCTCGGTCAAGGAGGAAATTGATGCTCGCTTAAAGCCCTCGACATCCGCATCAAACTCATTTGATCCAAATGCCATTCATGATGCAGATGATTAGAGAGAACCCCTTGCATCTTCGACTCGCACAGTTCCCAAGTACAATGCCGTGGAACCCTTTTACTCACGCCAACCTTTGCAACACCGTCACATTAATCCTGTTGGGCCTCTGTCCCCTTTGAAAGCTAACGTGTTTGCTAAGTGGAAGCTAGATATGGAGTCTCACATTCGCAGTGCGTCTACTCAACTATGGTGGATTGTGGTCAATGGATTCAATCCCGAAGACCCGATGAATCTCAACCCAAGAGAAGCGGTTGATGATCAACTCAATGCAACCGCCCACAACATGTTGTGCACCGCAGTGGCCGATGACTATAGTGACTCCATTGCTCTACCCAAGACCACCCAGGAAATTTGGGATTGCCTTGAGGAGGCCCTAGAAGGTGATGAAGCAATTTGTAGATCTCGGTTGGCTTTGCTCAAGCAAGAAGTCAATCTATTGTGAGCAATGAGGGTGAGTCCACGGAAGAGGTGTACCGAAGGTTGAAGTCTCTTGTGCTCAACTTAAGGACCTTTGGGTGCACTTGGGCAGATGATGATTTCATTAAGGGCAAGTTCATAGATGCTATGGTTCTCATGGAACACACCATGGTGACGATGATACATCAACTCCCGAATTATCACAAGTTGACCACGACTCAAGTTGTCTCCACTTTCTCAACTCGTGTTCTTTTGGAGACCAAGTCCAAGAAGACCTTTGTGATTGCTCAAGCAACCAAGAACTCAAATCTTGCTTTAAGGCCAAGAAATTTGTTAGTAAACCCTCAAGGGACGAAGAAGTGGTTGAAGAGACTTGTGAGGAAGATGTTGACACCTCATGCCCGGGAAATGACTTTGCGGAAGACTTGGCTCTCTTAGTCAAAAAGTACTTCGGGAACATGGCAAACAAAGAGAAGAATCTTCAAGGAAGATCGTTTGGACAAAGAAAATGCTACAATTGTGATAGCCCAAGACACTTTGTGCATGATTGTCCATATGAGAGACGTGAAGACAAGTCCGAGAAGCTTGTGCTCAAGAAGAAGAAGTTTGCCAAGTTCACAAAGAGGAAATATGACAAGGTTCTAGTCCATGAAGAATACATGTCTGGAGATGAAGATGACGGTGATGATGACCATGTGGGCACGACAACCATTGCCATGCATGCCACTACCTCCTCCTCCACCAGTAGCCTCTTCGACTCTCCAAACGAGGACAAGCCTTTCACTCATCGGTGACTTATGGCCAAAGAGGTAAAAACAAAGTCCAATCTCAAAAACCCGCCATCTACACTCCCAACACTGGTACGCGTCGGTGCTATGCAAATGGTTTTAACCCCTTTCCGCGACGGCATTTGAACCGTCGCCAAGTGAGTGAGGGCGATAGGGGGGTCCTTCCCACACGACCCAGAAATCGTCGGGGATAGGTGAAGGAAATATGCCCTAGAGGCAATAATAAAGTTATTATTTATTTCCTTATATCATGATAAATGTTTATTATTCATGCTAGAATTGTATTAACCGGAAACATAATACATGTGTGAATATATAGACAAACAGTATGTCACTAGTATGCCTCTACTTGACTAGCTTGTTAATCAAAGATGGTTATGTTTCCTAAACCATGAACAAGGAGTTGTTATTTGATTAACAAGGTCACATCATTAGTTGAATGATCTGATTGACATGACCCATTCCGTTAGCTTAGCACACGATCGTTTAGTATGTTGCTATTGCTTCCTTCATGACTTATACATGTTCCTATGACTATGAGATTATGCAACTCCGTTTACGGAGGAACACTTTGGTACTACCAAGCGTCACAACGAATCGGGTGATTATAAAGGAGTACTACAGGTGTCTCCAAAGGCAGATGTTGGGTTGGCGTATTTGAGATTAGGATTTGTCACTCCGAATGTCGGAGAGGTATCTCTGGGCCCTCTCGGTAATGCACATCACTTAAGCCTTGCAAGCATTGCAACTAATGAGTTAGTTGCGAGATGATGTATTACTGAACGAGTAAAGAGACTTGCGGTGACGAGATTGAACTAGGTATTGGATGCCGACGATCGAATCTCGGGCAAGTAACATACCGATGACAAAGGAACAAAGTATGTTGTTATGCGGTTTGACCGATAAAGATCTTAAGTAGAATATGTAGGAGCCAATATGGGCATCCAGGTCCCGCTATTGGTTATTGACCAAGAATAGTTCTAGGTCATGTCTACATAGTTCTCGAACCCGTAGGGTCCGCACGCAAGGTTTCGATGATGGTTATATTATGAGTTTATGAGTTTTGATGTACCGAAGGAGTTCGGAGTCCGGATGAGATCGGGGACATGACGAGGAGTCTCGAAATGGTCGAGACTTAAAGATCGATATATTGGACGACTATATTCGGAGTTCGGAAAGGTTCGAATGATTGGGTATTTTTCGAGTACTGGGAGAGTTACGGAATTCGTATTGGGCCTTAATGGGCCATACGGGAAAGGAGAAAAGGGCCAAAGGGTGGCCGCCCTCCCTTGGACTAGTCCGAATTGGACTAGGGGGGGCGCCTTCCTTCCTTCTCCTTTCCCTTCCCTTTCCTTCTCTCCTACTCCTAATACATGGAAGGGTTCCTAGTTGGACTAGGAAGGGGAATCCTACTCCGGTGGGAGTAGGACTCCCATGGGCGCCATAGTAGAGGGCGGCCTCCTCCTCCCTCCCTCCTTTATATACGGGCAGGGGGCACCCATGAACACACAAGTTGATCTTCGTGATCGTTCCTTAGCTGCAAAGCGGTGCCCCCTCCACCATATTCCACCTCGGTCATATTGTAGCGGTGCTTAGGCGAAGCCTGCGACAAGATAGAACATCAAGATCGTCACCACGCCGTCGTCTTGTGGAACTCCTCCCGACGCTTTGCTGGATCGGAGCCCGGGATCGTCATCGAGCTGAGCGTGTGCCAAGAACTCGGAGGTGCCGAGTAACGGTGCTTGGATCGGTCGGATCGTGAAGACGCACGACTACATCAATCGCGTTGATATAACGCTTCGCTTTCGGTCTCACGAGTGCGTGGACGGACCCTCTCCCTCTCGTTGCTATGCCATCACCATGGTCTTGCGTGTTCGTAGGAAAATTTTGAAATTACTACGTTCCCCAACAGTGGCATCCGAGCCAGGTTTTATGCGTTGATGTCATATGCACGAGTAGAACACAAGTGAGTTGTGGCGATATAAGTCATACCGCTTACCAAAGCATGTCATACTTTGGTTCAGCGGTATTGTGAGATGAAGCGGCCCGGACCGACATTACGCAGACGCTTACGCGAGACTGGTTTCACCGCTGCGAGCACTAGTTGCTTAAAGGTGACCGGCGGTGTCTGTCTCTCTCACTTTAGTTGAACCGAGTGTGGCTACGCCGGTCCTTGCGAAGGTTAAAACAGCACCAACTTGACGAACTATCGTTGTGGTTTTGATGCGTAGGTAAGAACGGTTCTTGCTCAGCCCGTAGCAGCCACGTAAAACTTGCAACAACAAAGTAGAGGACGTCTAACTTGTTTTTGCGGGGCATGTTGTGATGTGATATGGTCAAGACGTGATGCTATATTTTATTGTATGAGATGATCATGTTTTGTAACCGAGTTATCGCAATCGGCAGGAGCCATATGGTTGTCGCTTTATTGTATGAAATGCAACGCCATGTAATTGCTTTACTTTATCACTAAGCGGTAGCGATAGTCGAGAAGCAATAGTTGGCGAGACGACAACAATGCTACGATGGAGATCAAGGTGTCGCGCGGTGGCGATGGTGATCATGGCGGTGCTTGGAGATGGAGATCACAAGCACAAGATGATGATGGCCATATCATATCACTTATATTGATTGCATGTGATGTTTATCCTTTATGCATCTTATCTTGCTTTGATTGACGGTAGCATTATAAGATGATCTCTCACTAAAATTATCAAGTAGTGTTCTCCCTGAGTATGCACCGTTGCCAAAGTTCGTCGTGCCGAGACACCACGTGATGATCGGGTGTGATAAGCTCTACGTCCATCTACAACGGGTGCAAGCCAGTTTTGCACGCTGCAGAATACTCGAGTTATACTTGACGAGCCTAGCATATGCAGATATGGCCTCGGAACACGGAGACCGAAAGGTCGGCGTGAATCATATAGTAGATATGATCAACATAAGATGTTCACCATTGAAAACTACTCCATCTCACGTGATGATCGGTTATGGTTTAGTTGATTTGGATCACGTGATCACTTAGATGACTAGAGAGATGTCTGTCTAAGTGGGAGTTCTTAAGTAATATGATTAATTGAACTTTAATTTATCATGAACTTAGTCCTGGTAGTATTTTGCAAATTATGTTGTAGATCAATAGCTCGCGTTGTTGCTTCCCTATGTTTTCATATGTGTTCCTAGAGAAAATTGTATTGAAAGATGTTAGTAGCAATGATGCGGATTAGATCCGTGATCGAGGTTTATCCTCATTGCTGCCTGGAAGAATTATGTCCTTAATGAACCGCTAGGTGACGGACTGTTGCAAGAGCAAATGCGACGTTATGAACATTTGGCTAGCTCAATATGATGACTACTTGATAGTTTAGTGCACCATACTTAACGGCTTAGAATCGGGACTTCAAAGGCGTTTTGAACGTCATGGACCATATGAGATGTTCCAGAGTTGAAGTTAATATTTCAAGCAAATACCCGAGTTGAAGTCTTCAACAAGTTCTATAGCTAAAAGATGGAGGAGAATCGCTCAACTAGTGAGCATGTGCTCAGATTGTCCGAGTACTTCAATCGCTTGAATCAAGTGGGAGTTAATCTTCCGGATAAGATAGTGATTGATGAATTCTCTAGTCACCATCACTAAGTTACTAGAACTTCGTGATGAACTATAGTATGCAAGGGATGACGAAAATAATTCCCAAGCTCTTCGCGATGCTAAAATCGCGAAGGTAGAAATCAAGAAAAACATCAAGTGTTGATGGTTGACAATACCACTAGTCTCAAGGAAAAGGGCAAAGGAAGAAGGGGAACTTCAAGAAGAGCGGCAAGCAAGTTGTTGCTCGAGTGAAGAAGCCCAAGTCTGGACCTAAGCACGAGACTAAGTGCTTTTTTGCTGACCGAACTGGTCCTTTGGAAGCGGAACTACCCCAAGTATTTGGCGGATAAGAAGGATGGCAAAGTGAACAAAGGTATATTTGATATCTGATTATTGATGTGTATTTTACTAGTGTTCGTAGCAACCCCTCGGTATTTGATACTAGTTCAGTTGCTAAGAGTAGTAACTCAAACGGAGTTGCGAATGAGCGAAACTAGTTGAAGGGAAGTGACGATGAGTGTTGGAAGTATTTCCAGATTGATATGATCATCATCGCACACTCCCTATACTTTCGGGATTAGTGTTAAACCTAAATAAATGTTATTTGGTGTTTGCGTTGAGCATGAATATGGTTTGATCATGTTTATTGCAAAACAGTTATTCATTTAAAGTCAAAGAATAATTGTTGTTCTGTTTACATGAATAAAACCTTCAATGGTCATACACCCAATAAAAATAGTTTGTTGGATCTCGATCGTAGTAATACACATATTCATAATATTGATGCCAAAATATGCAAAGTTAATAATGATAGTGCAACTTATTTGTGGTACTTCGCCGTTTAGGTCATATTGGTGTAAAGCGCATGAAGAAACTCCATCTGATGGGATTTTGGAATCACTTGATTATGAATCACTTGATGCTTGCGAACCATGCCTTATGGGCAAGATGACTAAAGACTCGTTCTCCGGAACAATGGAGCGAGCAAATGACTTATTGGAAATAATACATACCGATGTATGCGGTCCGATGAGTGTTAAAGCTCACGGCAAGTATCGTTATTTTCGACCTTCACAAGATGATTTGAGCAGATATGAGTATATCTACTTAATGAAGCACAAGTCTGAAACATTTGAAAAGTTCAAATAATTTCAGAGTGAAGTGGAGAATCATCGTAATAAGAAAATAAAGTTTCTACGATCTGATCGTGGAGGAGAATATTTGAGTTACGAGTTTGGCCTTCATATAAAACAATGTGGAATAGTTTCACACTCACGCCACATGGAACACCATAACGTAATGGTGTGTCCGAACGTCATAACCGTACTTTATTTTGATATGGTGCGATCAATGATGTCTCTTACCGATTTACCAATATCGTTTTGGGGTTATGCATTAGAGACAGCTGCATTCACGTTTAATAGGGCACCATCTAAATCCGTTGAGATGACACCGTATGAACTATGGTTTAGCAATAAACCTAAGTCGTCGTTTCTTAAAGTTTGGAGTTGTGGTGCTTATGTGAAAAAGTTTTTACCGATAAGCTCGAACCCAAATCGAATCGTCTTCATAGAATACCCAAAGGTAACTATTGGGTACACCTTCTATCACAGATCCGAAAGCAAGATATTTGTTGCTAAGATGGATCCTTTCTAGAAAAGAAGTTTCTCTCGAAAGAAGTGAGTGGGAGGAAAGTAGAACTTGATGAGGTAATTGTACCTTCTCCCTTATTGGAAAGTAGTTCATCACAGAATCAGTTCCAAGTGATTCCTACACCAATTAGTGAGGAAGTTAATGATGATGATCATGAAACTTCAAATCAAGTTGCTACCAAACCTCGTAGGTCTTCAGAGTAAGATCCGCACAGTGGTACGGTAATCATGTTCGGAAGTCATGTTACTAGACCATGATGAACCTACGAACTATGAGGAAGCGATGATGAGCCCAGATTCGCGAAATGGCTTGAGGCCATGAAATCGAGATAGGATCCATGTATGAGAACAAAGTATGGACTTTGATTGACTTGCTCTATGATCAGCAAGCCATGTTAAATAAATGGATCTTCAAGAGGAAGATGGACACCGATAGTAGTGTTACTATCTACAAAGCTAGACTTGTCGAAAAAGGTTTTAGACAAAGTTCAAGATGTTGAATACAATGAGATTTTCTCACTTGTATCGATGCTTAAAAGTCTGTCCGAATCATGTTAGCAATTGCCACATTTTATGAAATCGGCAAATGGATGTCAAAACTGCATTCCTTAATGGTTTTCTTAAAGAAGAGTTGTATATGATGCAACCGAAGATTTTGTCAATCCTAAAGGTGCTAACAAAATGTGCAAGCTCAAACAATCCATCTATGGTGGTGCAAGCATCTCGGAGTTGGAATAAACGCTTTGATAGTGTGATCAAAGCATATGGTTTTATCTGAGACTTTTGGAGAAGCCTGTATTTACAAGAAAGTGAGTGGGAGCACTACAACATTTACGATAAGTATATGTGAATGACATATTGTTGATCGGAAATGATGTAGAATTATTCTGCAAAGCATAAAGGAGTATTTGAAAGGAGTTTTTCAAAGAAGGACCTCGGTGAAGCTGCTTACATATTGAGCATCAAGATCTATAGAGATAGATCAAGGCGCTTGATAAGTTTTTCAATGAATACATACCTTGACAAGATTTTGAAGTAGTTCAAAATGGAACAGTCAAAGAAAGAGTTCTTGCCTGTGTTACAAGGTGCGAGATTGAGTAAGACTCAAAAACCGACCACGGCAGAAGATAGAAAAAGAATGAAAGTCATTCCTATGCATCAGCCATAGGTTCTATAAAGTATGTCATGTTGTGTACGGATCTATTGCATACCCTACCACTAAGCTTGGCAAGGAGTGCAATAGTGATCTAGGAGTAGATCAATGGACATCGGTCAAAATTATCCTTAGTAGAATAAGGATATGTTTCTCGATTATGGAAGTGAAAAAGGTTAGGTCGTAAAGGGTTACGTCGATGCAAGTTTTAACACTAATCTAGATGACTCGAGTCTCAATCTGGATACATATTGAAAGTGGGAGCAATTAGCTAGAGTAGCTCCATGCAGAGCATTGTAGACATAGAAATTTGCAAAATACATACGGATCTGAATGTGGCAGACCCGTTGACTAAGATTCTCTCACAAAAGCAAAACATGATCACACCTTAGTACTCTTTGGGTGTTAATCACATAGCGATGTGAACTAGATTACTGACTCTAGTAAACCCTTTGGGCGTTGGTCACATGTCGATGTGAATTATGGGTGTTAACCACATATAGATGTGAACTATTGATGTTAAATCACATGGCGATGTGAACTAGATTATTGACTCTAGTGCAAGTGGGAGATGAAGGAAATATGCCCTAGAGGCAATAATAAAGTTATTATTTATTTCCTTATATCATGATAAATGTTTATTATTCATGCTAGAATTGTATTAACCGGAAACATAATACATGTGTGAATATATAGACAAACAAGATGTCACTAGTATGCCTCTACTTGACTAGCTTGTTAATCAAAGATGGTTATGTTTCCTAAACCATGAACAAGGAGTTGTTATTTGATTAACAAGGTCACATCATTAGTTGAATGATCTGATTGACATGACCCATTCCGTTAGCTTAGCACACGATCGTTTAGTATGTTGCTATTGCTTCCTTCATGACTTATACATGTTCCTATGACTATGAGATTATGCAACTCCGTTTACGGAGGAACACTTTGGTACTACCAAACGCCACAACGAATCGGGTGATTATAAAGGAGTACTACAGGTGTCTCCAAAGGCAGATGTTGGGTTGGCGATTTGAGATTAGGATTTGTCACTCCGAATGTCGGAGAGGTATCTCTGGGCCCTCTCGGTAATGCACATCACTTAAGCCTTGCAAGCATTGCAACTAATGAGTTAGTTGCGAGATGATGTATTACGGAACGAGTAAAGAGACTTGCCGGTGACGAGATTGAACTAGGTATTGGATGCCGACGATCGAATCTCGGGCAAGTAACATACCGATGACAAAGGGAACAAAGTATGTTGTTATGCGGTTTGACCGATAAAGATCTTCGTAGAATATGTAGGAGCCAATATGGGCATCCAGGTCCCGCTATTGGTTATTGACCAAGAATAGTTCTAGGTCATGTCTACATAGTTCCCGAACCCGTAGGGTCCGCACGCTTAAGGTTTCGATGACAGTTATATTATGAGTTTATGAGTTTTGATGTACCGAAGGAGTTCGGAGTCCCGGATGAGATCGGGGACATGACGAGGAGTCTCGAAATGGTCGAGACGTAAAGATCGATATATTGGACGACTATATTCGAGTTCGGAAAGGTTCGAATGATTGGGTATTTTGAGTACCGGAGAGTTACGGAATTCGTATTGGGCCTTAATGGGCCATACGGGAAAGGAGAAAAGGGCCAAAGGGTGGCCGCCGCCTCCCTTGGACTAGTCCGAATTGGACTAGGGAGGCGCCCTTCCTTCCTTCTCCTTTTCCTTCCCTTTCCTTCTCTCCTACTCCTAATACATGGAAGGGTTCCTAGTTGGACTAGGAAGGGAATCCTACTCCGGTGGGAGTAGGACTCCCCATGGCGCCATAGTAGAGGGCGGCCTCCTCCTCCCTCCCTCCTTTATATATACGGGGCAGGGGCACCCATGAACACACAAGTTGATCTTCGTGATCGTTCCTTAGCCGTGCGGTGCCCCCTCCACCATATTCCACCTCGGTCATATTGTAGCGGTGCTTAGGCGAAGCCTGCGACGAGAGAACATCAAGATCGCCACCACGCCGTCGTCCGACGGAACTCCTCCCCGACGCTTTGCTGGATCGGAGCACTGGGGATCGTCATCGAGCTGAACGTGTGCCAAGAACTCGGAGGTGCCGGAGTAACGGTGCTTGGATCGGTCGGATCGTGAAGACGTACGACTACATCAACCGCGTTGATATAACGCTTCCGCTTTCGGTCTACGAGGGTACGTGGACAGACACTCTCCCCTCTCGTTGCTATGCCATCACCATGGTCTTGCGTGTTCGTAGGAAAATTTTGAAATTACTACGTTCCCCAATAATAGGCCCTCCCGGGACACCAAATGAGCTCATGTGCGATCGGGCGAGGCATCGAAACGCAATCATTTCCGTAGGTATGTACATCCCACACGGTGAATCCTAGAAAAACATTTCCATAGGTATGTATATCACACACAGTCAATCCAAGGAATACGTTTCCGTTCTTATGTACATCCGGCACAGTTAATCCAGGGAAAATGTTTCCGTTCGTATGTATATCACACACAGTCAATCCAAGGAATACGTTTCCGTTCTTATGTACATCCCACATAGTCAATCCAGGGAAAACGTTTCCGTTCTTATGTACATCCCACACAGTCAATCTAGGGAAAACGTTTACGTTTGTATGTACATCCCACACTACTGCAGGATGCTGCTCACGCGACACTACGACAGAGACCCTTTTCACGAAACTGTGTGCGATGCATTAATCACAAACGGGGATGTAAAAAACCCGTCAAAAAAGGTGCAAAATGTTTGCAATGGAGGATGCATCAAACACGGTTCAGATTTTAGTTGCGTGTGCGATCCAGGGCATACGGTTCAGTTCAATGAACTGTTTGCGATGAGGGGGAACAAAAGAAACGGGCAGCCTGATGAGGGCATGTGCGATATAGAGCATAAGGTTCACTCGGATGAACTGTTTGTGATTAGGCAACACAAAAGAAACGGGCAGCCAGATGAAGGTGTGTGCGATATACAACATATGGTTCAATCAGATGAACTGTTTGTGATTAGGCAACACAAAAGAAACGGTCATCCAGATCAAGGTATGTGTGATTGAGGGCATACGCTTCAGAAGGATTAACTGTTTGCGATTAGGCAACACAACAGAAACAGGTAAGCCAGATCAAGGTGACTGCGATTGATGGCATACACTTCACATGGATGAACTGTTTGCGATTAGCCACAACAAACTGAAACAGTTAGATAGATCAACGTGTGTGCGCTAGACGGGCACACCCATTCTAATTAAAAGAAGCGTGCGCGATGGTAATAACGAGCGCGCGGGGTTGTTGGAACAAGATGTGTGCTGACATTGCCTATTGCGGTGCATCCTATGGTGCAAACGCCACGTACGCGGCCGAGAAGGCGTATGTGCCCACTTTACGCCTTCCGGGAATAGTGCCGCATTTATAACCGTCAGTAAATTTTGAGCATGCGTCCCGTCACAATTTTTTTAGAAGAACAGGGAGGCCGCATCCCGTCACATTCCAAATTGCTAACCTGTTCACACCGATAAAAACCTAAACGGTTTCCCACTTAGGAGCGTATTACTACGCGGTTATAAATACTACTACTCCAAGATGACTGCACATTCCTCCTCAACTCCTCATCCACAAAAAGTCAAAAACAAACAAGTCATTCATCATCGTTCCCTTGTGTCCGCCATGGCCAGCGTGAGTTCTGGGTCGAGAGATTGCCACCAGGGAGAGGCGAGCCTGGAAGCGGAAGCACGAGAGATGTCCTGCCTAGCCGCGAAAGCAGCCAACATGTCCCGCTGCACGGCCGTAGCAGCAGAGAGGTCCCGCCACACCGCCGAAGCAGCACGGAGGACCCGTCGTGCCGTTGATGCAGCAGACTAGTCCGGCCGCGCCGCGAAAGTAGAAGAGATGTCCCGCTGTGCGGCGAATGCAACAGAGATGTCCTCCCGCATCACGGCGGCCTGGGAAAATGCCTCGAGGGCAGGCGAGGACTCTTACAGGCGCATGCGTGCCCTCGTCCTTAGGCAGATGGATCATATCTCCAAGTGGGCGAGGTTGCAGGATGACCTGAAAGCCTCATTTGAACAGTCTATCAACGTCATCCGACAACTAAAATGAGAGCAATGCGAAGCTCCGGGCCGAGTGCGACCTGCTGAGGGCGAAGATCGTCGGAAGTGCGGAGCAGCAGGAGTAGACCACTGCCTTGTTGAAGAGGACCGGTGTCATCATCGAGAAACTTATGGACGAGAGTGCCATGTTGCGCATCGAGCGCAGAAGGCTGGTGGAGGAATCCGTGGATGCTCTCAACCAGCATCTTGAGGACAAGAAAGAGCTCGTCGCTGCTCGCCGCGGAGACTAGTTCCCGCGGCCTGCAGCAACGCATCAAGAAAGTAGAGATCAGTGAGCCAGATCGTTGTCTTCCTTCTTCTTTTTCCCTTGTGTATTTTGGGCGTTGCCGCATGTGGCTTTTTTAAATTATGTTTCTAAATATGTAAGACAATCATTATCCACTGTCATCGTCCTTATATTAATCATGCTTGCTATAAGTCGCAGTCGATGCTATATAGGTCCATCGGATCTTACATCAAGATCCGTGCAAAACTTTCATTTCAGATTTTCATTTTTCTCTCTTAAATCTCAGTCCAGTGAGACATATAGCCACGCCGTAGAACAGGTGCTCGGGCACCATTAATGGAGACGTTGGGAGGGAGGTGCGTGGCAGGTAGCGGTCAAAGGGCTCTCCTCCCGATGAGTACGTGCATGGGTCTGATTGCACGCCTCCCGTACTCAAATAGCTACCCTGCACAACACCTCCTAGCCAATAAAAAAGGGACGCGTGGCCGCACGTAATTGGTAGGTTGAACGCCCACAGTTTCAATAATACTTGTGTTTCCGATTTGTAACGTGACATCACTTGTTCCAAAATGACTTTGTCGATTATTAATGTGTGCGCCTTCGCAAATTGGACAGAAAAATTATCACAGCATGTTGGTGCCATGTCATGAGACCATGCCAAGTTTCATGATTTTCACGCGTGTTTTGGAATTACAGGAATTAAAAAACCAAGTTTCTCAATCTTTCCGGCCGAGCCACGACGCCCGGATGTTTGAATTTCACTCCCATCTCTTGCATGTGACCTAGAAATTCACCCAAGGACACACATGTGATTTTTCAAACAACTTTGGTGCACTGGAGCCTGTGCTTGTAGTTCAAATTTGAATTATGCACATTAAATGCCCAGAATCTCAATTAATGTATAAAAAAGGCCAAACGAACCCTGAATAATTCCAAAATTTAGCATGGTACTTCTATTTGGTCTAATCTGGCTGTGTAAAAAAATTAAGGCGGGAGAAGGCAGTGTACGTATGTCGTTTCGCACACGGAGCTGACATGTTCCCTCTCGAAACCACGAGCCTTCTTTAGGGAAGCTCCGTTTTGCAAGAAGCTTACACCAAAGCTTGTCCCAATTCGGCCAAAAAAATTACCGCATCATGTTGGTGCCATGTAATGAAATCATGCCAAATTTCATGATTTTCAGGCGTGTTTTCGAATTGCATGAATTAAAAAACCAAGTTTATCAATCTTTCTGGCCGAGCCACGACGCCCAGATGTTTGAATTTCACTCCCATCTCTTGCATGGAACCTAGAAATTCATCCAAGGACACACATGTGATTTTTCAAACAACTTTGGTGCACTGGAGCCTGTGCTTGTAGTTCAAATTTGAATGATGCACATTAAATGTCTAGAAACTCAATTAATGTATAAAAAAGGTCAAACGAACCTGGAATAATTTCAAAATTTAGCACGGTACTTCTATTTGGTCTAATCTGGCTGTGTAAAAAAATTAAGGCGGGAGAAGGCAGTGTACGTATGTCGTTTCGCACACGGAGATGACACGTTCCCTTTCGGAACCATGAGCCTTCTTGAGGGAAGCTCCGGTTTGCAAGAAGCTTACACCAAAGCTAGTCCCAATTCGGCCAAAAAAATTACCACACCATGTTGGTGCCATGTCATGACACCATGCCAAGTTTCATGATTTTCAGGCGTGTTTTGGATTTACAGGAATTAAAAAACCAAGTTTTTCAATCTTTCCGGCCGAGCCACGACGCCCAGATGTTTGAATTTCACTCCCATCTCTTGCATGGGACATAGAAATTCACCCAGGACACACATGTGATTTTTCAAACAACTTTGGTGTACTGGAGCACGTGTTTGTATTTCAAATTTGAATTATGCACATTAAATGCGCAGAAACTCAATTAATGTATAAAAAAGGCCAAACGAACACAGAATAATTCCAAAATTTAGCACGATACTTCCATTTGGTCTAATCTGCCTGTGTAAAAAAATTAAGGCGGGAGAAGGCAGTGTACATATGTCGTTTCGCACACGAAGGTGACACGTTCCCTCTCGGAACCAGGAGCCTTCTTGAGGGAAGCTCCAGTTTGCAAGAAGCTTACACCAAAGCTTGTCCCAATTAGGCCAAAGAAATTACCGCAACATGTTGGTGCCATGTCATGACACCATGCCAAGTTTAATGATTTTTAGGCGTGTTTTGGAGGAATTAAAAAACCAAGTTTCTCAATCTTTCCGGCCGAGCCACGACGTCTAGATGTTTGAATTTCACTCCCATCTCTTGCATGAGACCTAGAAATTCACCCAAGGACACACATGTGATTTTTCAAACAACTTTGGTGCACTGGAGCATTGCTTGTAGTTCAAATTTGAATTATGCACATTAAATGTCCAGAAACTCAATTAATGTATAAAAAGGCCAACCGAACACGGAATAATTCTAAAATTTAGCACGATACTTCTATTAGGTCTAATCTTCCAGTGTACAAAAATTAAGGCGGGAGAAGGCAGTGTACGTATGTCGTTTCGCACACGGAGGTGACACGTTCCCTATCGGAACATGGAGCCTTCTTGAGGGAAGCTCCAGTTTGCAAGAAGCTTACACCAAAGCTTGTCCCAATTCGGCCAAAAAATTTACTGCAGCATGTTGGTGCCATGTCATGACACCATGCCAAGTTTCATGATTTTCAGCCGTGTTTTTGATTTACAGGAATTAAAAAACCAAGTTTCTCAATCATTCCGGCCGAGCCATGACACCCAGATATTTAAATTTTATTCCCCTTTCTTGCATGGGACCTATAAATTCACCCAAAGACACACATGTGATTTTTCAGCAAACTTTGGTGCATTGGAGCATGTGCTTGTAGTTCAAATTTGAATTATGCTCATTAAATGCCCAGAAACTCAATTAATGCATAAAAGTGCCAAACGAACCCGGAATAATTCCAAATTTAAACATGACACTCATGTACTAGTTGCATGTTCACTATACATAAATGTTCTAGCAATTCAAACACAATCCTTTCCCTTCGTAACACCATTTTGTCTTTCAAAACATAATGAAAAAATAAGGTATACCACAAACAGTTTACTAGAAAGTATCCTGTGGGATGCGATATAAAATATCTTGGCGCCTTGTCTTGTCGGCTTACGCAGAAGCTTAAGTATCTCTGATCCACCGCCCCGCTTGAACCACACTTGCTTGCGCCGTTTCTCGCGGCACCGAGCGAATTTTTTTTGCCACCGCGGAAATATCTATCTCCCCGCCCCTCCCTCCTAACAAAAGCCACATTTCCACTATTCCTCCTTGCTTTACAAGTTCAAACCTTCACTGCTGCTTCTTGGCAGCTCGGCCTCCTGCGTGACCCTTCTTCTTGCGTGGCGCGCCTCCGCCGGCTATCCTTCTTCTTGCAGCGTCGCCTCCTCGCCGGCGACCCTTCTTCTTGCAGCGCCACCTCCTCGCCGGTGACCCTTCTTCTTGCTGCGCGGCCTCCTCGCCGCTGACCCTTGTTCTTGCTGTGCGGCCTCGTCGATATGGTCAGGTAATCCACACCCACCCACACCATCCTCCTCATTTCCCGTCCCACATGCCCCGACTAACGGAGCGACACCTTCCACCGAAATCACCGCCCCCTCCTCCAATTAAGCGCCTCCCACAACCATTTTATACGCAGTATAACATGGAGCTGAGTAGCATGCGGCCACACGCGCGAACAAGGTCGGGCTGCCATGTGCGTCGACCGCCAGATCTTGGAGGAGCACCTCGTCTTCGAGGCCACCGTCGACACCTCCAGGCGGTTGTCTACTTTAAAATACAGTTCATGATGTTTTCTCGAGGCCACCGCCAGTGCCTTCTAGTGATTTGTCCTCTGTAATGTTAATATGCAATCTGATGTTCAGTTAACAGTTTGGTCCTTTGAAATGTAATGTTCAGTTAACACTTTGGTCCAACAATTGCTACATTTCGTAGTACTGTTCTCAAGCGTTTCTTGTTTTGTTAACTGTCTTATCTTCTAGTACATTTTTCTATTCTGCAATGTCGTGCTCAGCTAACTATTTTGGTTCATTTTGTCTGTTGTCCATTTAACTGTTTGGTTCAGTTCTGCAATTTGATTTTCATTTGTTGTGGGTACAATTTTGTATTGTTATGCATGTGACACCAATTGAATTTGGCTGTACTCAATACATATTCTACTAATAGTATGGCAACTCTCAGTTAACGTGATCAAGATCTTCCTTATGTGTGTTGCAGGGAAACAATGGGAGACACTGCAGTTTACCATCGAGGTTTGTTCAAGCAGGGTCCTTTGGCTAATAGCACATTATTGTGCAGTTGCGGGAATCATTGTAATATTTAGGTTTCGTACAATTTGGTCTTGCACATGTAGGTCCTGCTGTCAGAGGCTTAGACCCACTGTTCGACCCATTTTGCATATGGGAAAATGAGATGTCCATGAATATCAGTCAATTCAAGAAACTCGGAAAGATTGTTAGGATGAAGAAACTTGCAAAGAATAATAGCAAGATCTTTGTTTGCACAATGAAGAAGACATCAATCAACTATAGGATGGTACCAACTCTTTTACCTTGTTTTTACCCCTTGCGCCATTTCAAAATTTACAACAACGATTTATGCATAGCTTTGTTTTCAGTACTTTTCAAAGTAGTTCACCGATGATTACCTATCAAACCACCTGCATGGTCAAGAGGCGAGGAAGGTATTCATTCAACACCCACGGTACAATATCGAAGTCTTGCTGAAGAGTACGAAGGTTGGGCGGGCAATTATCCATAGCCACTGGCCTAAAGTTGCAAGGACATTCAACATCACTGAAGGCTCAATATTTGCCTTCCGCTTCTGCAGTTTCCCAGATGAGATTCATCTGTCTATTTACCGTGTATGATCACTACAAAAAAATACACTTCCGTGATGATACGTGTTTGTCACAGTAGGTCACGTTTTCTGTCATGCATGTACATCCATGACAATTTTATGACAGAATCAAGATAGTCATACCTGTGCTGTCGTAGAAGTGTTACATGACATTACCAAAATTATCATCACGGAAGTGTCCACTTCCATGATGATAAATCATGCGTCATAGAAGTGCTTTCGTCAAGGGTGACCGACACGTGGCATCCACCGTAACGGAACACCGTTAAGCTATCCGGTCCGGTTTTGGATCCAATAACCCATTAACAGCCCGGACCAATGGGGATTTTCCACGTGTAAAATTCTGATTGGCTGACGGAAACACGTGTCAGCTCCGCGTTGACACAGGTGTCACTCATCCAATGGGTGAGATGCGCATATGATATGTTGACACGTGGACCGGCCCAAAAGTGGCCCATAAAGTTTAAATGGGCCGGCCCAACTAAAGTTTAAATGGGCCGGCCCAACTAAAGGCCCGCAAGATTTTGCGAACCATAATGGGCCGGCCCAGCTAAAGGCCCACGAGATTTTGCGGACCATAATGGGCTGGCCCAGCTAAAGGTCCACGAGATTTTGCGGGCCATAATGGGCCGGCCCAGGTAAAGGCCCACAAGATTTTTGCGAGCCATAATGGGCCGGCCCAGGTGAAGGCCCGCAAGATTTTTGTGGACCATAATGGGCCAGCCCAGCTAAATGCCCATGTGATTTCGCCGACATTAATGGGCCGGCCCAGCTGTAGACCCACAAGATTTTGAGGACCCTAGTAAGCCGGCCCATTAACTGGCTGCCATGTTTTGGGCCAAATGCCGGCCCATATTTGATCCGGCCCATTAATGGTCTGCCACGTTCCGAGCCTAACAATGTCCCATATGAGATCCGGCCCGTTAAAAGCCTACCATGTTCTGGGCCAAATTACGGCCCAGATCAGGTCCGGCCCTTTAAGAGGCTTTGGGCTAAATTATGGCCCATATCAGATTCGGCCCGTCAACTAGACGCTATGCTTTTGGGCCCACTTGCTAAAGGCCCATTTAGTAATTCGGCCTGATATTAGTTTCGGCCTGTTAAGGGCCCGCTTAACATTTCGGCCCTATATTAATTTCGGCCTGTTAAAAACCCGTCATATAGTTGGGCCTAACTACGACCCGGTTTGCATCCGGCCTGCTCGCAGTCGATAATCTGATTGGGCCAAACAAGGACCGAGAAATTTTTTGGCCTATTAAAAGCCCGTGATTTGATTGGCACAATCATGGGTCGGGGTCCATTTCGGGCTTCTGCCGGCCCGTGAGCTGTTCGACATGTTTCAGGCCCAACCTACTTCTCAGCCTACTAAAAGCCCATTGAGTTTTCTTGCGAAAAGAGGACCGGCGGTTTACTCGACCTATTAAAGGCCCGAATCTACTAGTGGGCCAGTTTACCTTTAGGCCTTCTAACGGACCAACATAACGGGGCCCATGATGCGGATCATACATCGTGATTGCATGACGGCACGATTATGTACCACTAATTTTTACGGTTTGGCCGGTTTTCTGCGAAGACAGGATATATATACAGTAAAATAACTGCAGCATTGTGAATAAGAAAAAACCTAGACTATACTGTAGGATCGAAAGTATGTCTAGAGGGGGGGGGGGTGATTAGACTACTTGACCAAATAAAAGCTTATCCTTTTCCCAATTTTAGTCTTTGGCAGATTTTAGCTATCTTAGCACAAGTCAAGCAATCTTAACACAATTCAAGCAAGCATGCAAAGAGTATATGAGCAGCGGAAAGTAAAGCATGCAACTTGCAAGAATGTAAAGGTAAGGGTTTGGAGAATTCAAACGCAATTGGAGACATGGATGTTTTTGTCGTGGTTCCGATACGTGGTGCTATCGTACATCCACGTTGGTGGAGACTTCAACCCACGAAGGGTAACGGTTGCGCGAGTCCACGGAGGGCTCCACCCATGAAGGGTCCACGAAGAAGCAACTTTGTCTATCCCACCATGGCCGTCGCCCACGAAGGACTTGCCTCACTAGCGGTAGATCTTCATGAAGTAGGCGATCTCCTTGCCCTTACAAACTCCTTGGTTGAACTCCACAATCTTGTCGGAGGCTCCCAAGTGACACCTAGCCAATCTAGGAGACACCACTCTCCAGGAAGTAACAAACGGTGTGTTGATGATGAACTCCTTGCTCTTGTGCTTCAAATGATAGTCTCCCCAACACTCAACTCTCTCTCTCACGGGATTTGGATTTGGTGGAAAGAAGATTTGAGTGGAAAGCAACTTGGGGAAGGCTAGAGATCAAGATTCATATGGTAGGAATGTAATATCTTGGCCTCAACACAAGGGTAGGTGGTTCTCTCTCAGAAAATGTGTATTGGAAGTGTAGGTTCGTTCTGATGGCTCTCTCCACGAATGAAGAGTGGGTGGAGGGTATATATAGCCTCCACACGTAAACTAACTGTTACACACAATTTACCAATCTCGGTGAGACCGAATTGAAAAACTCGGTCGGACCGATTCAGCAAATCTAGTGACCGTTAGGATTTTGATTGGGACCGACATGCAATTCGGTAGGACCGATATGGTTAGGGTTAGGGCATAACATAATCTCGGTGAGACCAATTACACAAACTCGGTGAGACCGACTTTGGTAATAAGCTAACAGAGAGTTGGTCGTAAACTCTGTGGGACGGTTAGCCCATTTCGGTGGGACCGAAATGTTACGAAAGGGAAACAGAGAGTTTACATTGTGATCTCAGTGGGACCGATCGCTCATCTCGGTGGGACCGGAACGTTACGAAGGGAAACAGAGAGATTACAATCCCATCTCGGTGAGACCGAGATCCCTATCGGTGAGACCGATTTGCCTAGGGATTGTGGCAGTGGCTATGACATCTGAACTCGGTGGCGCCGGATAGAAAGAATCGGTAGGGCCGAGTTTGACTTTGGGTTTAGGTCATATGTGGATGTGAGAAAATAGTTGAGGGTTTTGGAGCATATCACTAAGCACTATGGAGCAAGAAACTCATTAAGCAACACCTCATCCCTCCTTGATAGTATTGGCTTTTCCTATAGACTCAATGTGATCTTAGATCACTAAAATATAAAATGTAGAGTCTTGAGCTTTTGAGCTTGAGCCAATCCTTTTATCCTTAGCATTTTGAGGGGTCCACTTTTCTCATCCATGCCATGCCATTCATTGAGCTTTTCCTGAAATATTCATCTTGGAATAATGTTAGCTCAATGAGCTATATGTTGTTAGGAATTACCAAAACCACCCAGGATAGTTGCACTTTCATATACAATAAAGAAATTATGGCATATTACATCCACTGGGCATCAAAGTTCGCCGCTATGATAATAAAGCACAAGCAGACAACAGATTACATACATGGGGCATCAAAGATCGCCACCGGTGCAACTAAACACGCCGACAAAATAATATACAAAACCGACATCACTTCAATAGAGTTCAAGAAAGGTTAGCCCTACTGGGGAGCTGCAGCGCAAGCAGTTGAGCAAGCTGATGAGACCGCGCTTGTTTAACACTTATATCCTCCTCACTCTGAAAGATAAACAAGCAGACAGATGACAGGTTTTGCACATAAAAGTATCAGTGCTGACAATTCATCACATTTCTTACTGACGAATAAAGTGACACAGTTTAAAATTGCATTAACACAATATGGTATTGTTCAGGTCAAGACATGGCAGGAAATGACATTGTGAAGGAGTTGGCAGCTTCATGACACCACTCGGTTACAGATCAACAACTCATAAGTATCAATGGTTAGTGTGCTGTCAATTTATCCCATTTTAGATTGGCAAATAAAGAGAAGGTTTAAATAATAGTAGAATGATATGACATTGTTCATAGTTAAGACATTGCAGAATATGACATTGTGTTTGTAGTGGGTAGGTTCACCACACCTTTGGATTACAGATCAAAACGAAGCATACATGCAAAGTGCAAAAGAAGATCACTTGCTCAGATAGTTTAATTTACATGGTATGAAGAAGGAACTTGGTTGTACAACCGAAAACTTAAATTGAGAAGGACAAACTTTTGTTTATGAACTACATAATAAACTTTAAACATGGAATTTAATGCAAACACCAAAAATAAACAGCTGTTGCAGTCATGCCTAACCAAATATACACAACAAAGTTTGAAGGCTTGAGAAGGACAAACTTACATTATTGGTGAAGGCAGGCTCTATAAAGCCCTTGTCCATGCTGATGAGGGGGGGGGGGCAATTCAAGAAGTTTACCACAGAATCTTCTTCATAAGCATTGCCTTTATTCTACATTTTGTTAACAGTAAATATAGATGTGACAATATAAGGAAAAATGGAGAATATTTAAGATAATATGAAGAGTGATGCTACATAACCAAGTAGCTATAAATGTAAGTACATCGTTACAGGCAAAAGGTACAACCAAGAGCAATGCAGAGCTAAACTTCTTCAGTACCATCGGTGTTATCCAACCTTATGGTAAGAGTAAATATAGATCTTATGTGTAGAAAATGGAGGGCAAAGGAAAATAAGCTGCAGAGTGATGGTACATGAACAACTACCTGTCAATGTAAGTACACTGATAAAGGACAACATGTACTTAGAAGAACAATGCAGAGCTAAAAAATTTCATTGGCATTGGATATATTCTACACTAATGTAACAATTCATACAGATCAGATAATTTGGAGCGAACAATTGATAAGCAAGCTATCATGCATACTGCTGTCACATAATGAACCAGGTATGTATGCAAGTACAGTGATACATGACAACAAGTACTAACAAGAGCAAATTAGCGGTTAGCATATTTGCGATATCCGGTCGTTCTTCTCAAACCGGAATTCTTTTTCGAGCAGATTTCCTGCAAAAAAGATCCGTAAGGCACATGCGGAGAAGTAGAAGTTCAAATTGTCATGCGATAACATAGACAGTACCTCATCCTCGGAATAAGGCCAACACATAACAAGGTTTTTCCATTCAATGTCTTCTAAATTCAGCACAGGAGACTTCACCAGAAATTCGTTTATAGACTTGCCATCAAAGTGTGATTTCCTCAGGTAACACCAATACTGCTCGTCATGACTATCCAGATTGATCCTCGCCTACTTACAACAATGTAATGTAAATCATTTATGTGTTCAATCAGCAGAAAACAGGAAAATAATCACCATGAATAATAGCACTTACACGTAAGTGGGACAGGAAGATGTGAAAATGGTGTTTGTCTTCACTATAATCTTCCCATGATGGGAATATATGCACGTAGTCCCTAACAACATTGAAAGCATTGTCTTTTAAACTGGGAATAAGCTGGAATGGGGTTCCAATCTGCAGGAATTGGCCGTCTCAGTAGTTGGGATAGGTCTTGGACGGTGGACTTCTTGTACTTTTTCTTTGGAGTGGGATTTTTTACGTGGTACGGTGGTGCTATGGCAACTGAAATCGGCATACCTTTTTTTGGAGTGCAGGTCCTGTGTGAAAGTGCTAGTGGTGTGCCCGGTGAAGTATGGGTGCACATCTGCTTGAGTCGGTCCTATGTTTTGTGTCACTGGTTGTACAACCAATATAAGTGGGGTGATGTCTGATTTCTCCAGCACAACCACATTTTTCAAGGACTTTGCTAGTGCTCCTTTAGGTTCGGCAATCACCCTCTTCCTTTTTGATGTCTGATGCACAAGAACAACATTTGAGTGAAAAAACATGGTATAATGACAGATGGAAAATGTATTGATAATGGATGGACATGGCATCTCGACATATATGATGAGTAAACTAAGCAGATGGCGGTGCAACAAATTAGAAGAAATGCAAGACAACATATGCAAGATATGCGAAATCAATAAAACCTTGCCAAATTAGAACAGACACCTTGATGGGTGAACAGGACAGGCCATCTGCCTTTGACTCCTCGAGGTTAGAATAGTCATTAGGATCATATTCTGAACAAGAATCAACAGGTGGGAAGCGTATGAGTTTCATTGCATCCAGAATGGCACTCAATGCCTTGGTGGCAATTTTGTAAGTCATTGCGGTGTTTAGCTTTAAGAGTGGACTGCTGCTAGTGCGACACAAAGCAGCTACACAGATCATAGTGTAGATATAATGGGATAAGCATAAGCATCAGAGTAAAATCAGCAAAGTGGAACTTGCTGGAATATATGTGCTAGTATTGCCGGTACGGCTTGAAAGGCTTCGGATACCAGCTCTCTTCAACTGAAGGCGCGTTACTGTTAATATCAGTGTAACTCTCAAAGGCGACATAGCTCCCTGCATTTCCTTGCTATTTTTATAGGATTCAAGTGGGCAGGCCACTACAAATCCTATTCTCATGTTTAGAAAATCCTACGAATCAAAGAGGCCCAAAGAGTTCAAAGTGTCAATACCAACCGACCGTATAGACCTCTACACTGCAAATGTCCCTGCTCATCTTCACTACAAGGAACATACTATACCACTATCATACTCCCTCCGTTCCAAAATATAAGTCTTGGTAGAGATTTCCACTATGGATCACATACAGATGTACCCAGATACATTTTAGAGTGTAGATTCACTCATTTTGCTCCATATGTAGTCCATGGTGGAATCTATACAAAGACTTGTATTTAGGAACGGAGAGAGTACTTATTAAAGAAGAACGGAAGAGGAACATGCTAAAGAAGAGCAAGCAGATTTTGGATAATAAAATGTTAGATTCTTAAGTGCCCACATGATGGACGAGGCGCATTAATAAAGCAACTCCATGCTGTCTCTCTATATGTGGTGCACGTGCTTTTTGAAAGTAAAGTAGGGACATTAGTGACCAATTAAATGTTATCTGTTTTAGTAATATCAAGCATCATATCGATCGTACTTGAGCAACAAGTTTGGAATTATGAGTGGCACATTGTTTAGCTTGATGGATTCGGGGAGCGAGTGCTAAGGAGTGCGATGATGGTACTGAATATAAAGGCATGTCTACATGCAAGTCGCGTGACTTTTGTCATTTTGGTCGGTCGACCATTTCAAAGTGTTGGATGAAGACCCTCGTCTCCTAACCCTTCTTCTTCCTCGTCTCGATTCTTCCCATCTGAGAACACCGCAGGGCCGCCGCCAGACCACCGCCCCCATCGCATGTGTTCCTCCGCCACCCCACCCCGCCCCCACCAGCAGAGAGTTTTCTTCGTTTGGCGAGGCCCCACCACCGCCCCACAACCAAAGTCCCCACAGAGCCCCTTCGTCAAGACCGCGAACTCCGTGACTTCTCAAAAATCGATGACCCAATTTTGAAATTTAGTCTCTGTGATTTAACTTGTGGCCTTGGGGTGATTACGCTACAAGTAATCCCGCTAATGATGCCACGTCACCTCGATTCTTGTGGATAAACTCGCTAGTTCAAACCTGTTCAATTCAAATTCAAAATCAAGCAAGCAATAAAATATTTTGAATATTAAAACTAAAATATTTGGAGTGAGCCAAATAATGCATAGGTAATTATGGTGGAGAAGCCACGCCTTTATAAAATGTTTAAATAATATATGATGAATAAAACAACAGCAAAAACAATTAATTAAATGCCTTTACTAATTAATAAAATATTAAACTAATTTATTTTGTTGCCCCAAACTTATGAGGCAGTAGCTAATTGCTAACACTAAATTAGGGACTACTTTTATAGTTTATAAAACTAAGATAAAAGAGGAACTAAAATAAAAGCAGAAAAGCAGAAAAGGAATAATAAAAATAAAACAAGAAGAAAAGGAATAAGAGGAGAAGGCCCCCCACTGGGCTTGGCCCAAAGAGCCGCCCAGTCGAAATACCGGCCCAGCAGGCCTCCTTATCCATCCCCCCACCCCAAACCCTACCCATGACCCCCACTCCTCTCGCTCCCACCTCCCTCTAGCGCCGTCACCCGGAGAGGTCGTGCCCCCACACTTCCTCGCTCTCTCCCCCACCCGAGGCTCCAGATCGGGCGGTTCGCCTTCCCGTCGACCAACCCCCTCCCCGTCGCTCCCTCGTCTCCCCTCTCCCCGATCCAGATCGGATCGGGCCGACCCGCCGACCTCGCCCGTCGCCGCCCGTCGACCCGCCCGCCCGGCGACCTCCCAGACGGATCGTTCCCGCCCTCGCGCCCGACACGGCGCCCTCGCCGTCGTCCTCACCTCCCCTTTCCTAGACCGGAGGGGCCCCCTTCGTCGCCGCCGCAGCCATTACCGCCGGACTCCGTCATCACCGGCGCTAGGCGCCGCCTCATTGGCGCTGCCCCATCGCCGCCGCCACAGGCTGGATCGGCCTCGCCGTGGCCTCCTCATCTCCTCCCCAAGGGTCGCCCCGAGCCTCGCCGCCCGCTCCTCTTCAGCGCTGGTGAGGCCGTCGGCCTCTCCCCTCGGTCCGAGACGCCGGCGCCGTTCACGCGCCACACAGACGAACCACGCCCACGCTGCTTTCGTTGGCGGACTTGCGGCGGCGTCCGCCTCCCCGCACCGTGGCCCCTTTCCGCCGCCACTCGCCTGCGCTGCAGGCTTGCCAGCCGCCTCCGGTGTCCGACCATGGCCGCACTTGAGGCTCTGCCTGTTTCGCCCGTTAGCCCGTTTGGCCTCTGTGCCTATGGCACGTGGGGCCGTCCCTGTAGTAGTATAGAAAAACCGAAAATAAAAGGGTTAAACAAAAGATATAATAATAATAATTAAAATTAGTTAATTAACTTAATTAATTCTGTTAACTAACCTAATTAACTTATCAATTAATTAAACTATTAATTAGTGTTAGTCAATGACAACCGGGACCACGTGTTAGTTTGACGGTCAAACAGATTGTTGATTGATGACATCATGCTGATGTCATGTCGACACATTAATGGCTATTATCTAATTAAATTAATTCTATTAATTCTATAAAATTAATAAATTCTTTTCAAAATCATATCTTTTAATCCGTACCTCGGATTAAAATATTTTCAACATGAAAGTTGCTCGAGCAGCGAGGCGAATCCGGATACGCAATCCGTTCGTCGCCACACAACCCTAACCTATCGAACCTGCAAACTTTCCTCTCCGGTTCATCATCGACAGACGTCCGAACAGGAAAACTTTCCGGATGTTTCCCCTTCGCCGATGTCGCCTAGCGCTGCGTTAGAACATGTCTAGCTCATGTTGTCTGTTATGCACTTGCACGCTATGTATTTACTGTTTCTTCCCCTCTATTCTCCGGTAGACCCGAGACCGATCTTGATGTCCTGTGATCGACTCGTCACCGGCGACCCCTCTCTCTTGCCGAGCAACCAGGCAAGCCCCCTTTGATCACGGATATCGCCTACTCTCCTCTATCTGCTTGCACTAGAGTAGTGTAGCATATTATTGCTTTCGATTATACCTATCCCGATGCATAGCTTTGTCCTTGTTACTACTGTTGTTACCTTTACCTGCAATCCTATATGCTTAGTATAGGATGCTAGCATTTTCATCTGTGGCCCTACATTCTTGTCGTCTGCCGTGCTATACTATCGGGCCGTGATCACTCGGGAGGTGATCACGGGTATATACTATATACTTATACATGATACATGTGGTGACTAAAGTCGGGTCGGCTTGTGGAGCACCCGCGAGTGATTCACAGATTGGGGGCTGAAAGGACCTTTGTCCCGACGGCCCTCTGGATGGATCTTGAGGCGGAGCGACAGGGCAGGTTGAGACCGCCTAGGAGAGAGGTGGGCCTGGCCCTGTTCGGCGTTCACGGATACTTAACACGCTTAACGAGGTCTTGGTATTTGATCTGAGTTGGCTCTGAGCTTATACGCACTAACCATCTCGCGGGAGTAGTTATGGGTATCCGGCGTCGTGGTATCACGAAATACTTCAGACGTCGGACGAGCGGCGCTGGCGCCGGATTGGACTGGAACGCTCTTGGGCTAGGTCGCTTCGGCAGCGTCACATAGCGTCTTGAGTGTGCTTTCGAGGCGATGGGCCCGGACTGCTGCGCTTAGGTTTAGACGGCGTGTTGGCTCTCTGTTGTGCCTAGGTGGGGCTGCGGCGTGTTGATCTTCAGCGGCGGGCATGACCCAGAAAGTGTGTCGGCCAAATGGGATCAAGCGTCTTTGGGTAAGATGGTGCACCCTGCAGGAAGTTAATCTATTGAATAGCCGTGATCTTGATAACAGGGCGACTTGGAGTTGTACCTTGAGCTTATGACAACTAGAACCGGATACTTGATAAAACACACCCTTCCAAGTGCGGATACAACGGTGGTCGCTCTCGCTCGGGGATATGAGCAGGGATTGCGGGTAGGATTATTGCTATATGATGTTACTTGGAGGACTTGGATCGTCCTCCTACTGTTGCAAGACAGGTGTCGAGCGTAGTCTTCGTTAAGACTAGCTACCCCCTCTTATTACGGCATTCTGCAGATTCAGTCCTCGATATGGCCTTTACACATATATCCATGCATATGTAGTGTAGCTCCTTGCTTGCAGTACTTTGGATGAGTACTCACGGTTGCCTTGTTCCCCTTTTCCCCTACCTCTACTCGATTGCTGCAACTGCAGACGATGGAGCCAGGAGTCGAGGCGCCACCGCCTATGGCGACTACTACTCGGAGGTGCCTACTACTACGTGCAGCCCGGCGGCGGCGACCGGGAGTGACCTAGGAGGATCCCGAGGCGGGAGGCCTGCTCCTCTTCGATCTGTATCCCGGTTTGTGCTAGCCATCTTATGGCACCTTGTTTTACTTATGTACGTACTCAGATATTGTTGCTTCCGTGACGACTCGTCTATGATCGAGCACTTGTATTCGAGCCCTCGAGGCCCTGGCTTGTATTATGATGCTTGTATGACTTATTTTTATTTGTAGAGTTGTGTTGTGATATCTTCCGTGAGTCCTCGATCTTGATCATACACATTTGCGTGCATGATTAGTGTACGATTGAATCGGGCGTCTGAAGTTGGTATCGAGCCGATTGCTGTAGGAATCCCCTTCCAACTCCTTGGCGAAGTCGAGTCTAGACATTGCAAAACTTTTACTAACATGGCTGTGTGTCTTATGGGCTGCGTCGCCATTGGGTGGTACTAGGATCTTTTACTCCTCGACCCTTACTCTGGGACTCTGAACTCTCTTCTATTCGGGTTAAATGATTTTGCTAAAAACAACACTAACTTTAGGTACTCGCAAGTACTTTCTCCTGGAGAGCCCCTCACTTCAGATGATCGTCGGCTAATCAGAAGATTCCGAAGATACTCTCTGATGTTCTCTCGAGACTTTGTGCCCATCACTTTTGCTATTTCTGATCACCGATAAATCCGTATGGATAACTACTTACCCTTGCCGTTCATCGATCACCCCCATTGATCTTGTTATTACAAGATACCCCAAGTTTCTCTATTGTTACGAGAGTACTTTGTGCCTACTGCCTAGCAGTTCCTTACTACATGAATACCCCTCAAATAAATACTCGCACTTGTCGGTATCCGCTCATCCTATTGTTCATGTGTTACACAAAATTCTTCAAAATACTATTCGATCTTCCGAGAATCCTCTGGAGCCTTTGGCTCTTGAAATTCTTGCTTGCTTGCATTATGGTTAATCCCATAAGTCTCGTAGTCATATTGACATCCCTTGTCATTATCATTTTGAGTCTGTTGACTCAATATGTTTCTGAATACCATAATCATCATTGATTCTTATAAATTACCTTTACGGCTGAGCTGCCATTCTTTTAGCTGGAATTGGTTCTCGACCAATCCAATTGCCGTTGATTGTACCCTAAGGCTATTCAACTTATCCACCCCTAAATCGAGCATTGCTTGATCCCTTGATTTGGAAATCATAATTCCTTTGCATTTGACAATTGAGTTAGTCAGTTGTTTCTATAATCTGATCTCCTTGCATTCTTCTTCCTCTAGTTAAGTACTGATGCTCACGTCAGACCCCCTTGTGGGCCATCAGGTCCATTGTTGGATTTTATCCGTCAGCATCCTTCATATTCAATAACTTTGTGAGACCTTCCCTGATACATAATGCCTTTGGTAAATTGTATCCTCTGCTTTGTCAACCATGCTCTACCTCCGAGCTTGAGTTATTTACCCTCGAGTTGATGGTATCGTTCCTAAGATGCCTTGGTGGGTTGAACCTATGCCCTCCTTAATATGTGTGAACTCGAAAGTTTTCACGAGTCATACTCTTACGGTATTTGCGGATAAAATTTCAACGCTATAACTTCATCGAAAGCGAGAAGTGAATGAAAGGGTATGCATTGGAAAAGTGGGAGTCGACCTTGAACCTTGCGTTCATGCCCATGGACACGATGTAGATCTTATCATTAAAGCTTCTCTTAAATAATTATTCCTTTGGTATAAGTTCATCTTATATCGGGGATCGGCCTTTTGAAATCGTGGTTCCGACCATGTTCTCTTTTAAATACCATTTCTCGTGCAAGTTTTAGCACTTGTCTTACAGAGAGCAATACCCGGTCCAACCTCTACTTTGATCGTCATCGAGTATTACCCCACGGTATCTCGAGATTATCATGGAACGCATAACTTCTTATGAGTTCTTCATCTAGTGCTACCTTCCCACCGATTCAAATTTTCACGGGCTCGAGTTATTAAACACTCAAGGACACCGATAAGCTGAACCAAGTCCGCACTACGGTTCAACAACTCTTGAAGCTTCTATAAGTACGAGTTTGAATCCGATCACGCCATTCCTAGCCTGTTTGGCTATATCATTGTCGTGATGATTCTAAGCTGTGCTACCGGTCCTTATTCTCGAGCACCAATTTGCGGCGATAGCTAAGCTTACATCGATTTTCCTCGTCATACCCTTTCACCTTAAACAACAAGCTTGAGTTCGAGTTTGTGTCGTAGAATCGTGGTTCCAATAACCTCCTGCTTCATCATTCCTTTGACTTGATGTCGTCGCCGATTGACTACATCTGCATGAAATCTCTCGACAATTGTGTCGTGATCGTCGACGATTCGAGCTCATCCGGGATATCAATTGAATTCATGATGAGAAATACCATCCTTGCCCTCGATGAATTGTATTATCTTGACCACTTTATTGCCTTCCCACCAACACAAGCTTGTTCATGTTTGGTGTTATACCTTGAGTTCCTTGCTACCCAGCAATTGTTCTTCTTTACCTTGGAGTATTACCATCCTTTATGTCAAGAATGATCTGAGATTTGTTCCACCTCTTGAGGATTCTTGACATAGAAATACTTCTCACCATCACCCTTCTTTCTTGGTCCCGTGTTAATACCATCAAGTGAGCGGTGTTGTTTGAGTTCGGACTTCTAGCAACCCTATTGCTTTGAAGTTAACGATCGAAAGTTCATTCTTAGGTTCTTGATTATTGAATCACCCTTCGACATTGGTCGTGCAACCCAACCCATATTTGGGCGCACCTTTCAACCAATGTTTAATTGTGTATGTTTTCCTCGAGCATACTTCCTTATATCATTTGAGTGACAAATGTTATCTCCTTGTTCACTTAATTGTGGAAATCCATCTTTTGGGAATCTCGATGAATTACCGTTGAGTTCACAGACACCTCCTTGTCCTCTCCTTGGGTTAATGATGGACTCTTGTTAGCGGAAATCACTTCATAGTTCATTTCCCGAGAATCTTACAATGTCATCTCGTCAACTCGCGTGGCACCTTTTCTTCTCAGGTATCCTAAGTCTGAGGTATCCTGACACCAATCGGATCTGAAACTCGGTCAGCTATGATGGTTGGGACAACTTTCCAAGAGTTATGATGTTGATCCTTTGATGACCCGGTAGCATGATGTCCTGCCTAGCACCCCGGTGGAGGACCTATCATTATAGTTTCCTTTTCAGCAAGGTTATCCGTTCATCCATGATGAAATTTTAAGACTTATTCTACCAGTTATTCCTGATGAATCCTTCGTGATTCCAAGTCTGATCTTCACATGAAGACCATGTCAATGCTATCTCGAAACATGTCTGTGGTACTCTGATTTTCAACAAGAACATTCGAAGCCCAATGCTAAATGTTTCTTGCTCAAATTATCCGAACACCGTTGTATGGGTAATGTCATGAAATTTCTTCCCCCTTACCTAAAGGGTTTTCTACATTATATCCTGTCATGGATATCATGCTCTGCTTATCCTTGGTAAGGATATATCCCTGAAATATGTGTTTAAACACATTTTCCTTCCCATTGTTACATTTAATATGATAATCATATTTTACTTTCCATGGGTTGTTTGAACCTTTCTGGGATATATATAATCTAAGCGGTGATAATCCCCGCTTAGGTAAGCACCTCGTTGTACCACTCTGTAAGTAAGACCCTATTACTATTTGTTGATGACATTAGGTAACCACCGATGGGCGAGAACCTTGCCTATTGGTCCGCCTCGTTCAGAAAGCGGAAAATGGTTCTCTTCGTCCCTCGCCCTTGGTACCTATGTTGTTGCCGACATGACCCTCGAGACTCTCCTCGACTTGCCTTGCTTACATGATCGTGCAGGATGTCAACAACCTTCTACTTTTAACCACATGGTGGGCCCATAACCCACAGTCACAGGATCGAAACCTGGTATCCTGTACACCCTCGATTTCCAAAGTTATTCCTTGCACGTGGCCTCGTATGTAATTCACGGGCCACCGTCATAGTGATCTATTCGGTATCGACGCGATACTTACTCTCGCTACTCTGAACCCCTTTCTCACTCTGGTTCGGGCTTGAGCCGCTACCTACCCGCTTGGAGCCTATTATGGTACCTTCAGTACCTTACTCTCGAGGTATTTCATATGTTCAACTCGAGAGATAATTTTATACTAATTCATGGGTTAACCCAGATTGTTTCCCTTAAAAGCATTATGTCGTAGTGAGCTGCCCTTACCTTTCGTAAGTACGATAGAGTTCGAAGAAATGATGACCAGTTTATCATGATGCATCGGAATAAAGGATTGAAGACATCAACGAAAGGGATTAACTTCTTCGAGAAGATCCGTTAGATTATCTTAACCAGACCTTTCCCCCTTGCTCCCCTCTTAAATCTCGGGACGAGATTTCTTGTAGTGGAGGAGAATTGTGGCCTTGGGTGATTACGCTCTGATAATCCCGCTAATGATGCCACGTCACCTCGATTCTTTGGATAAACTCGCTAGTTCGAAACCTGTTCGAATTCAAATTCAAAATCAAGCAAGCAATAAAATATTTTCGAATATTAAAACTAAAATATTCGGAGTGAGCCAAATAATGCATAGGTAATTATGGTGGAGAAGCCACGCCTTTATAAAATGTTTAAATAATATATGATGAATAAAACAACAGCAAAAACAATTAATTAAATGCCTTTACTAATTAATAAAATATTAAACTAATTTATTTTGTTGCCCCAAACTTATGAGGCAGTAGCTAATTGCTAACACTAAATTAGGGACTACTTTTATAGTTTATAAAACTAAGATAAAGAGGAACTAAAATAAAACAGAAAAGCAGAAAAGGAATAATAAAAATAAAACAAGAAGAAAAGGAATAAGAGGAGAAGGTTTCCCCCACCGGGCTTGGCCCGGTCAAACACCTGCCCAGCCAGGCCTCCTTATCCATCCCCCACCCCAAACCCTACCCACGACCCCACTCCTCTCGCTCCCACTCCCCCCTCTAGCGCCGTCACCCGAGAGGTCGTGCCCCCCACACTTCCCTCGCTCTCCCCCACCCGAGGCTCCAGATCGGGCGGTTCGCCCTTCCCGTCGACCAACCCCCCTCCCGTCGCTCCTCGTCTCCCCTCCCCGATCCAGATCGGATCGGGCCGACCCGCCGACCTCGCCCGTCGCCGCTTCGTCGACCCCGCCCGCCCGACGACCTCGCCCGACGGATCGTTCCCGCCCTCGCCGACACCGCGCCCCTACGCCGTCGTCCTCACCCTCCCCTTTCCTAGACCGGAGGGCCCCTTGCGTCGCCGCCGCGCACCAGCCGCGGACTCCGTCATCACCGGCGCTAAGCGCCGCCTCATTGGCGCTGCCCCGCCGCCGCCGCCACAGGCTGGATCGGCCTCGCCGTGGCCTCCTCATCTCCTCCCAAGGGTCGCCCCGAGCCTCGCCGCCCGCTCCTCTTCAGCGCTGGTGAGGCGTCGGCCTCTCCCCTCGGTCCGAGACGCGGCGCTGTTCATCGCCCTGCATCGAACCCACGCCCTTGCTTCGCTCGTTGGCGGACTTGGCGGCGTCGCCTCCTCCGCATCCGTGGCCCCTTTCCGCCGCCACGCTGCGTCGCTGCGCTAAGCTGCTGCCAGCGCTCGGTGTCCGACGCGCCGGCCATGCGTGCCGCACTTGAGGCTCTGCCCGTTTAGCCTAGTTAGCCGTTTGGCCTCTGTGCCTATGGCACGTGGGGCCCGTCCTCGTAGTAGTATAGAAAAATCGAAAATAAAAGGGTTAAACAAAAGATATAATAATAATAATTAAAATTAGTTAATTAACTTAATTAATTCTGTTAACTAACCTAATTAACTTATCAATTAATTAAACTATTAATTAGTGTTAGTCAATGACAACGGGACCCACGTGTTAGTTTGACCGGTCAAGCAGATCGTTGTTGATGACATCATGCTGATGTCATGTCGACACATTAATGGCTATTATCTAATTAAATTAATTCTATTAATTGTATAAAATTAATAAATTCTTTTTAAAATCATATCTTTTAATCCGTACCTCGGATTAAAATATTTTCAACATGAAAGTTGCTCGAGCGGCGAGGCGAATCCGGATCGCAGTCCGTTCGTCGCCACACAACCCTAACCTATCGAACCTGCAAACTTTCCTCTCCGGTTCATCATCGACAGACGTCCGGAACCGGAAAACTTTCCGGATGTTTCCCCTTCGCCAAGATGTCGCCTAGCGCTGCGTTAGAACACGTCTAGCTCGTCATTGTCTGTTATGCACTTGCTCGCTATGTATTTATTGTTTCTTCCCCTCTTCTCTCCGGTAGACCCCGAGACCGATCTTGATGTCCTGTGATCGACTCGTCATCGGCGACCCCTCTCTCTTGCCGAGCAACCAGGCAAGCCCCCTTTGATCACGGATATCGCCTACTCTCCTCTATCTGCTTGCATTAGAGTAGTGTAGCATATTCTCGCTTTCGATTATACCTATCTGATGCATAGCTTTGTCCTTGTTACTCTTGTTGTTACCTTTACGCAATCCTATATGCTTAGTATAGGATGCTAGCATTTTCATCTGTGGCCCTACATTCTTGTCCGTCTGCGTGCTATACTATCGGGCCGTGATCACTCGGGAGGTGATCACGGTATATACTATATACTTATACATGATACATGTGGTGACTAAAGTCGGGTCGGCTTGTGGAGCACCCATGAGTGATTCACGGATTGGGGCTGAAAGGACCTTTGTCCCGACGGCCCTCTGGATGGATCTTGAGGCGGAGCGGCAGGCAGGTTGAGACCGCCTAGGAGAGAGGTGGGCTGGCCTGTTCGGCGTTCGCGGATACTTAACACGCTTAACGAGGTCTTGGTATTTGATCTGAGTTGGCTCGAGCTTATACGCACTAACCATCTACGGGAGTAGTTATGGGTATCGGCGTCGTGGTATCGGCGAAATACTTGAGACGTCACGACGGCGGCGCGCCGGATTGGACTGGAACGCTTTCTTTGGGCTAGGTGCGCTTCGGCACGACGCATAGAACGCAGTGTGTGCTCGAGGCGATGGGCCCGGACCCTGCGGCGCTTAGGTTTAGACCGGCGTGTTGGCCTCTCTGTTGTGCCTAGGTGGGGCTGCGGCGTGTTGATCTTCCGCGGCGGGCATGACCCGGAAAGTGTGTCCGGCCAAATGGGATCAAGCGTCTTTGGGTAAGATGGTGCACCCTGCAGGAAGTTAATCTATTGAATAGCCGTGATCTTGATAACAGGGCGACTTGGAGTTGTACCTTGAGCTTATGACAACTAGAACCGGATACTTGATAAAACACACCCTTCCAAGTGCGGATACAACCGGTGGTCGCTCTCGCTCGGGGATATGAGCAGGGATTGCGGGTAGGATTATTGCTATATGATGTTACTTGGAGGACTTCAGATCGTCCCTCCTACATTGCAAGACGGTGTCGAGCGTAGTCTTCGTTAAGACTAGCTACCCCCTCTTATTACGGCATTCGCAGATTCGGTCCATCGATATGGCCTTTACACATATATCCATGCATATGTAGTGTAGCTCCTTGCTTGCAGTACTTTGGATGAGTACTCACGGTTGCCTTGTTCCCCTTTTCCCCTACCTCTACTCGATTGCTGCAACAGACGATGGAGCCGAGTCGACGCCACCGCCTATGGCGACTACTACTCCGGAGGTGCCTACTACTACGTGCAGCCCGGCCGGCGACCGAGAGTGACCTAGGAGGATCCCGAGGCGGGAGGCCTGCTCCTCTTCGATCTGTATCCGGTTTGTGCTAGCCATCTTATGGCACCTTGTTTAACTTATGTACGTACTCAGATATTGTTGCTTCCGCTGACTCGTCTATGATCGAGCACTTGTATTCGAGCCCTCGAGGCCCCTGGCTTGTATTATGATGCTTGTATGACTTATTTTATTTGTAGAGTTGTGTTGTGATATCTTCCGTGAGTCCTCGATCTTGATCATACACATTTGCGTGCATGATTAGTGTACGATTGAATCGGGCGTCACAAGTTGGTATCGAGCCCATTGCTGTAGAGAATCCCCTTCCAACTCCTTGGCGAAGTCGAGTCTAGACATTGCAAAACTTTTACTAACATGGCTGTGTGTCTTATGGGCTGCGTCGCCATTGGGTGGTACTAGGATCTTTTACTCCTCGACCCTTACTCGGGACTCGAACTCTCTTCTATTCGGGTTAAATGAATTTGCTAAAACAACACTAACTTTAGGTTCTATAAGTACTTTCTCCGGAGAGCCCCTCACTTCAGATGATCGATACGCTAATCAGAAGATTCCGAAGATACTCTCTGATGTTCTCTCGAGACTTTGTGCCCATCACTTTTGCTATTTATGATCACCGATAAATCCGTATGGATAACTACTTACCCTTGCCGTTCATACGATCACCCCCCATTGATCTTGTTATTACAAGATACCCCGAAGTTTTCTCTATTGTTCCGAGAGTACTTTGTGCCTCTTGCCTAGCAGTTCCTTACTACATGAATACCCCTCAAATAAATACTCGCACTTGTCGAGTATCCGCTCATCCTATTGTTCATGTGTTACACAAAATTCTTCAAAATACTATTCGATCTTCCGAGAATCCTCTGGAGCCTTTGGCTCTTGAAATTCTTGCTTGCTTGCATTATGGTTAATCCCATAAGTCTCGTAGTCATATTGACATCCCTTGTCATTATCATTTTGAGTCTGTTGACTCAATATGTTTCTGAATACCATAATCATCATTGATTCTTATAAATTACCTTTACGGCTGAGCTGCCATTCTTTTAAGCTGGAATTGGTTCTCGAACAATCCAATTGCCGTTGATTGTACCCTAAGGCTATTCAACTTATCCACCCTAAATCGAGCATTGCTTCTGATCCCTTGATTTGGAAATCATAATTCCTTTGCATTTGACAATTGAGTTAGTCAGTTGTTTCTATAAGCTGACCTCCTTGCATTCTTCTTCCTCTAGTTAAGTACTGATGCTCACGTCAGACCCCTTGTGGGCCATCGGGTCCATTGTTGGATTTTATCCGTCAGCATCCTTCATATTCAATAACTTTGTGAGACCTTCCCTGATACATAATGCCTTTGGTAAATTGTATCCTCTGCTTTGTCAACCATGCTCTACCTCCGAGCTTGAGTTATTTACCCTCGAGTTGATGGTATCGTTCCTAAGATGCCTTGGTGGGTTGAACCTATGCCCTCCTTAATATGTGTGAACTCGAAAGTTTTCACGAGTCATACTCTTCTGGTATTTGCCAGATAAAATTTCAACGCTATAACTTCATCGAAAACGAGAAGTGAATGAAAGGGTATGCATTGGAAAAGTGGAGTCGACCTTGAACCTTGCGTTCATGCCCATGGACACGATGTAGATCTTATCATTAAAGCTTCTCTTAAATAATTATTCCTTTGGTATAAGTTCATCTTATATCGGGATCGGCCTTTTGAAATCGTGGTTCCGACCATGTTCTCTTCTAAATACCATTTCTCGTGCAAGTTTTAGCACTTGTCTTACAGAGAGCAATACCCGGTCCAACCTCTACTTTGATCGTCATCGAGTATTACCCCCGGTATCTCGAGATTATCATGGAACTGCATAACTTCTTATGAGTTCTTCATCTAGTGCTACCTTCCCACCGATTCAAATTTTCACGGGCTCGAGTTATTAAACACTCAAGGACACCGATAAGCTGAACCAAGTCCGCTTTCTGGTTCAACAACTCTTGAGAAGCTTCTATAAGTACGAGTTTGAATCCGATCACGCCATTCCTAGCCTGTTTGGCTATATCATTGTCGTGATGATTCTAAGCGTGCTACCTGGTCCTTATTCTCGAGCACCAATTTGCGGCGATAGCTAAGCTTACATCGATTTTCCTCGTCATACCCTTTCACCTTAAACAACAAGCTTGAGTTCGAGTTTGTGTCGAATCGTGGTTCCAATAACCTCCTGCTTCATCATTCCTTTGACTTGATGTAAATATTGATTGACTACATCTGCATGAAATCTCTCGACAATTGTGTCGTGATCGTCAAAGATTCGAGCTCATCCGGGATATCAATTGAATTCATGATGAAATACCATCCTTGCCCTCGATGAATTGTATTATCTTGACCACTTTATTGCCTTCCCACCAACACAAGCTTGTTCATGTTTGGTGTTATACCTTGAGTTCCTTGCTACCCAGCAATTGTTCTTCTTTACCTTGGAGTATTACCATCCTTTATGTCAAGAATGATCTGAGATTTGTTCCACCTCTTGAGGATTCTTGACATAGAAATACTTCTCACCATCACCCTTCTTTCTTGGTCCCGTGTTAATACCATCAAGTGAGCGGTGTTGTTTGAGTTCGGACTTCTAGCAACCCTATTGCTTTGAAGTTAACGATCGAAAGTTCATTCTTAGGTTCTTGATTATTGAATCACCCTTGACATTGGTCGTGCAACCCAACCCATATTTGGCGCACCTTTCAACCAATGTTTAATTGTGTATGTTTTCCTCGAGCATACTTCCTTATATCATTTGAGTGACAAATGTTATCTCCTTGTTCACTTAATTGTGGAAATCCATCTTTTGGGAATCTCGATGAATTACCGTTGAGTTCACAGACACCTCCTTGTCCTCTCCTTGGGTTAATGATGGACTCTTGTTAGCGGAAATCACTTCATAGTTCATTTCCCGAGAATCTTACAATGTCATCTCGTCAACTCGCGTGGCACCTTTTCTTCTCGGTATCCTAAGTCCGAGGTATCCCGACACCAATCGGATCTGAAACTTGGTCAGCTATGATGGTTGGGACAACTTTCCAAGAGTTATGATGTTGATCCTTTGATGACCGGTAGCATGATGTCATGCCTAGCACCCCCGGTGGAGGACCTATCATTATAGTTTCCTTTTCACAAGGTTATCCGTTCATCCATGAGGAAATTGTAAGACTTATTCTACAGTTATTCTCGATGAATCCTTCGTGATTCCAAGTCTGATCTTCACGAAGACCATGTCAATGCTATCTCGAAACATGTCTCGTGGTACTCTGATTTTCAACAAGAACATTGAAGCCCAATGCTAAATGTTTCTTGCTCAAATTATCCGAACACCGTTGTATGGGTAATGTCATGAAATTTCTTCCCCTTACCTAAGGGTTTTCTACATTATATCCTGTCATGGATATCATGCTCGCTTATCCTTGGTAAGGATATATCCACGAAATATGTGTTTAAACACATTTTCCTTCCCATTATTACATTTAATATGATAATCATATTTTACTTTCCATGGGTTGTTTGAACCTTTCTGGGATATATATAATCTAGCGGTGATAATCCCCGCTTAGGTAAGCACCTCGTTGTACCACTATGTAAGTAAGACCCTATTACTATTTGTTGATGACATTCCGGTAACCACCGATGGGCGAGAACCTTGCCTATTGGTCCGCCTCGTTCAACGAAAGGGAAAATGGTTCTCTTCGTCCCTCGCCCTTGGTACCTATGTTGTTGCCGACATGACCCTCGAGACTCTCCTCGACTTGCCTTGCTTACATGATCGTGCGGGATGTCAACAACCTTCTACTTTTAACCACATGGTGGGCCCATAACCCACAGTCACAGGATCGAAACCTGACTATCCTGTACACCCTCGATTTCAAAGTTATTCCTTGCACGTGGCCTCGTATGTAATTCACGGGCCACCGTCATAGTGATCTATTCGGTATCGACGCGATACTTACTCTCGCTACTCTGAACCCCTTTCTCACTCTGGTTCGGGCTTGAGCCGCTACCTACCGCTTGGAGCCTATTATGGTACCTTCGTACCTTACTCTCGAGGTATTTCATATGTTCAACTCGAGATAATTTTATACTAATTCATGGGTTAACCCAGATTGTTTCCCTTAAAAGCATTATGTCGTAGTGAGCTGCCCTTACCTTTCGTAAGTACGATAGAGTTCCGAAGAAATGATGACCAGTTTATCATGATGCATCGAAATAAAGGATTGAAGACATCAACGAAAGGATTAACTTCTTCGAGAAGATCCGTTAGATTATCTTAACCAGACCTTTCCCCTTGCTCCCTCTTAAATCTCGGACGAGATTTCTTGTAGTGGAGGAGAATTGTGGCCTTGGGTGATTACGCTCTGATAATCCCGCTAATGATGCCACGTCACCTCGATTCTTTGTGGATAAACTCGCTAGTTGAAACCTGTTCAATTCAAATTCAAAATCAAGCAAGCAATAAAATATTTTGAATATTAAAACTAAAATATTCGGAGTGAGCCAAATAATGCATAGGTAATTATGGTGGAGAAGCCACGCCTTTATAAAATGTTTAAATAATATATGATGAATAAAACAGCAGCAAAAACAATTAATTAAATGCCTTTACTAATTAATAAAATATTAAACTAATTTATTTTGTTGCCCCAAACTTATGAGGCAGTAGCTAATTGCTAACACTAAATTAGGGACTACTTTTATAGTTTATAAAACTAAGATAAAGAGGAACTAAAATAAAACAGAAAAGCAGAAAAGGAATAATAAAAATAAAACAAGAAGAAAAGGAATAAGAGGAGAAGGCCCCCCCACTGGGCTTGGCCCGGCAGGCCGCCCAGTGAAAACACTGCCCAGCTGGCCTCCTTATCCATCCCCCACCCCGAAACCCTACCCACGACCCCCCTCCTCTCGCTCCCACCTCCCTCTAGCGCCGTCACCCGGAGAGGTCGTGCCCCCACACTTCCCTCGCTCTCCCCCACCCGAGGCTCGGATCAGGCGGTTGCGCCCTTCCCGTCGACCAACCCCCCTCCCGTCGCTCCTCGTCTCCCCTCTCCCCGATCCAGATCGGATCGGGCCGACCCGCCGACCTCGCCCGTCGCCGCCGTCGACCCGCCCGCCCAGCGACCCCCGCCAGACGGATCGTTCCCGCCCTCGACACCCGACACCGGCGCTTTACGCCGTCGTCCTCACCCTCCCCTTTCCTAGACCAGGGAGGGCCCCGCCGTCGCCGCCGCCGCCCCACGCCGGACTCCGTCATCACCGGCGCTAAGCGCCGCCGCCTCATTGGCGCTGCCCCGCCGCCGCCACAGGCTGGATCGGCCTCGCCGTGGCCTCCTCATCTCCTCCCCAAGGGTCGCCCCGAGCCTCGCCGCCCGCTCCTCTTCACGCTGGTGAGGCCGTCGGCCTCTCCCCTCGGTCCGAGACGCCGGCGCCGTTCATCGCTTCCAGCAGACGAACCCACGCCGCTGCCTGCTCGTTGGCGGACTTGGCCGGCGTCCGCCTCCTCCCGCACCGTGGGCCCCTTTCCGGCCGCCACGCTGCTGCGCTTCGCTAAGCTGCTGCCGCAGCTCCGTGTCCGACGCCCGGCGCCATGGCCGCACTCCGGAGGCTCTGCCCGTTTAGCCCGTTAGCCCGTTTGGCCTCGTGCCTATGGCACGTGGGGCCCGTCCTGTAGTAGTATAGAAAACCCGAAAATAAAGGGTTAAACAAAAGATATAATAATAATAATTAAAATTAGTTAATTAACTTAATTAATTCTGTTAACTAACCTAATTAACTTATCAATTAATTAAACTATTAATTAGTGTTAGTCAATGACAACCGGGACCCACGTGTTAGTTTGACCATCAAACAGATCGTTGATGATGACATCATGCTGATGTCATGTCGACACATTAATGGCTATTATCTAATTAAATTAATTCTATTAATTCTATAAAATTAATAAATTCTTTTAAAATCATATCTTTTAATCCGTACCTCGGTTAAAATATTTTCAACATGAAAGTTGCTCGAGCAGCGAGGCGAATCCGGATACGCGATCCGTTCGTCCGCCACACAACCCTAACCTATCGAACCTGCAAACTTTCCTCTCGGTTCATCATCGACAGACGTCGGAACCGGAAAACTTTCCGGATGTTTCCCCTTCGCCGAGATCGTCTAGCGCTGCGTTAGAACACGTCTAGCTCATGCATTGTCTGTTATGCACTTGCTGCTATGTATTTATTGTTTCTTCCCCTCTTCTCTCCGGTAGACCCCGAGACCGATCTTTGATGTCCTGTGATCGACTACTTCATCGACGACCCTCTCTCTTGCCGAGCAACCAGGCAAGCCCCCTTTGATCACGGATATCGCCTACTCTCCTCTATCCGCTTGCATTAGAGTAGTGTAGCATGTTATCGCTTTCGATTATACCTATCCGATGCATAGCTTTGTCCTTGTTACTCTTGTTGTTACCTTTACGCAATCCTATATGCTTAGTATAGGATGCTAGCATTTTCATCTGTGGCCCTACATTCTTGTCCGTCGCCGTGCTATACTATCGGGCCGTGATCACTCGGGAGGTGATCACGGTATATACTATATACTTATACATGATACATGTGGTGACTAAAGTTGGGTCGGCTTGTGGAGCACCATGAGTGATTCACGGATTGGGGCTGAAAGGACCTTTGTCCCGACGGCCCTCTGGATGGATCTTGAGGCGGAGCGACAGGGCAGGTTGAGACCGCCTAGGAGAGAGGTGGGCCTGGCCTGTTCGGCGTTCGCGGATACTTAACACGCTTAACGAGGTCTTGGTATTTGATCTGAGTTGGCTCTGAGCTTATACGCACTAACCATCTACGCGGGAGTAGTTATGGGTATCCGGCGTCGTGGTATCGGCGAAATACTTGAGACGTCGTGACGAGCGGCGCGCCGGATTGGACTGGAGCGCTTTCTTTGGCTAGGTCTGCTTCGGCAGCGACATAACGTCTTGAGTGTGCTTTCGAGGCGATGGGCCCGGACCCTGCGGCGCTTAGGTTTAGACCGCGTGTTGGCCTCTCTGTTGTGCCTAGGTGGGGCTGCGGCGTGTTGATCTTCCGCGGCGGGCATGACCCAGAAAGTGTGTCCGACCAAATGGGATCAAGCGTCTTTGGGTAAGATGGTGCACCCTGCAGGAAGTTAATCTATTGAATAGCCGTGATCTTGATAACAGGGCGACTTGGAGTTGTACCTTGAGCTTATGACAACTAGAACCGGATACTTGATAAAACACACCCTTCCAAGTGCGGATACAACGGTGGTCGCTCTCGCTCGGGGATATGAGCGGGGATTGCGGGTAGGATTATTGCTATATGATGTTACTTGGAGGACTTCAGATCGTCCCCTCCTACTGTTGCAAGACAGGTGTCCGAGCGTAGTCTTCGTTAAGACTAGCTACCCCCTCTTATTACGGCATTCTGATTCAGTCCACCGATATGGCCTTTACACATATATCCATGCATATGTAGTGTAGCTCCTTGCTTGCAGTACTTTGGATGAGTAATCACGGTTGCCTTGTTCCCCTTTTCCCCTACCTCTACTCGATTGCTGCAACAGACGATGGAGCCAGGAGTCGACGCCACCGCCTATGGCGACTACTACTCCGGAGGTGCCTACTACTACGTGCAGCCCGGCCGGCGGCGACCGGGAGTGACCTAGGAGGATCCGAGGCAGGAGGCCTGCTCCTCTTCGATCTGTATCCCGGTTTGTGCTAGCCATCTTATGGCACCTTGTTTAACTTATGTACGTACTCAGATATTGTTGCTTCCGCTGACTTCGTCTATGATCGAGCACTTGTATTCGAGCCCTCGAGGCCTGGCTTGTATTATGATGCTTGTATGACTTATTTTTATTTGTAGAGTTGTGTTGTGATATCTTCCCGTGAGTCCCTGATCTTGATCGTACACATTTGCGTGCATGATTAGTGTACGATTGAATCGGGGGAGTCACATAACTAGTGTGGAATATAAAAGGGGAAAACCATAAGAATTGGGAGTATAATGTTGAGCGTGCCATGGCGGATCTGAAGGTGCAAACAGAACAAAGGCAACTTCGCAACCAATGTTTGCTTTCAACTAGTAAGTAAGTGATGGACAAGAAATCAGAGTAAAGTAGCGGCGATCTATTTTCTTGCTGCAATAAATAAGTTGAGCAGATACGAAAGAGTACCGCCTCTGGTGCGGCGCCGTGTATGCATCTGCTGAGAATTTGACGGTGCTGCGGTAGCGATGGCTGTCAGCAGCGTGGAAGCAGATCTAGGAGGGTAGACGGTGGCGGCGGGGCGCGGTGGACGAGACGGCCATAGGAGCGGCGCCGACAAGGTGGACCACGACGGGGATGAAGCGAGAGGACGGGATGCAAGGATCCCGGTCCGAAGGCGTGGATGAGAGAGGTCGATCTCTTGTAATGGACGGCGGCGTCGGGGTATCAGCTCCGGCATGGTGGAGGAGGACGGCGGTGGATGGGGTGGCGGACGGCAGCGGACGGAGGAGGGTGGGGTGGAGAGGGTGTTTTGGCACCCACGGAGTATGAATGGGGAAAAGGGAGGTAGAGAGGAAGGGGGGAACCATGTATTCAGGGCGCGCTTGTCTCAAATGCGAGGAAATTTACAAACTTAGCCCCCGTTTCAAATTTCCTACATCACAGCAATATTAGTCGGTTTGGGATAGGACGTGTTAACACACGAACACGTCACGTGTACCCTCGACGCCGGGGGTGATGCACCGCAGCTCACGTCAAAGGAGACCCGACCGACAGCGCGATACGCAAGACAGTCGGCAGGTGCTTTTGCAGACCCGAAACCCCGCGCACCCGGGAGGGACCCCGTCAGGGATTGCGGCGGCTATGGGATGCCCTAGGTCGATTCACTCGCCCCTAGAGCCTCGGGATTCGCAGCTCTCAAACACGAAGAACAGCGAAGAACGAGAGAGAAAAACGGTGGAGAGATAAAACGCAGACAGGAAAAAGTAGTATATTGATTTGTTCGATTGTGTGTTGTTTAATCGGCCGTCACCCCCAACATATATAAGAGGCGGCTGGACTTCCCGTACAAGCAAAGGATTTATCTAGGCTTTCCTTACAAGAAAATTACATCAATTCACGTCCTAGAGTCCTAGTTCTGGTCCCACTCGGATTCAGCCCGAATCTGGTCTAATCTTCTGTCTAGCTCCTTGCATGGGCCGTGGAATCTGCATATGACTTCCGATGGAGACGGTTCAAATATCAATTTTGTGTGCTTTGACGAGGCCAACAATCCGTATGTTGATCACTTTTCCAAATAAGGCCATCTTGAATACTCCACGGGGTCATCTCTAATTTCGAGTCGGACTCGTTCATGTAGCTGACCGGACCGTCCGACTCTTGCAGCGTCTCTTCAGGTCATATAATACGTCGGATGATGATGACTCCAAAAGCAAAGTTGACCGTTTCGATGTTACGAACAACTCCCGTGTTGAACATTTTTTCATCCGAAGCCATCTAGATAAGTATTTGAGCCTATCTTCAGTATCTGGTCGGATTGGCCTCGACAGTTTCTACTGTTCACGGCGGCAAGCTTTCCCGGCAAGGTTACTGTTCACGGTGGCAAGCTCTCCCCCGGCAGGTTACTGTTCATGGCGGCAAGCTTTCTCGGCAAGGTTACTGTTCACAGCGGCAAGCTCTCCCCCGGCAAGGTTACTGTTCACGGCGGCAGGCTTTCCCCGGCAAGGTTTTTGAGGCAGTAAACGACCTCGGATAAAAATGTGCCCAAGCAAAGTTGACTGTTTTGACGAGACGAAAAACTTTCGTGTTGAACGTTTTCCGATTCGAGGCCATCTTCTGGGGCAAAACACTCACGCATTACGTCAGACACTTGCCAAGACATGTCTGGTCTCCTGCGTCATATTTCGCCTCTTGCGGGGCTGCATTCAGATAGCTCTAACTTTTGCATACGAACTCGGATTGAGATGATTTTTATATAAAAATCGACCAATTTGACGAGACGAAGACAATTCATGTAGAGCATTCCTTCATCCGAGGTTGTCCTGGAGGCTTAATTGACCAAAAAGCACTCAGAACACCTAAACATGACAATCTGAGTGTAGTTTTGGTCTTTGATATGATGCCGAATAATTATGGTCCAAACATTAAAGTTGTTCCATTCGGTGATGTGAAACTTTTCATGCTGAAAACCCTTTCACTCTGTATCTTGCCAAAATCAGGCGTCAACACATGCCCCCCTGTTTTTCGGCAAAGCTTGCCTTGAAAAATAATATGCATAGTGTTCGGTCTAAGGACGATGTCAACACTCCATCGGCCATTTATTTTCCTCAGGGCGATGATTATGTATCGGCCATGTTTGTGCTAAGGGCGATAGTCGTATATCGGTTATTGCCTACTCAGGCTTCCTGCCACACACTCGGGTGGTACTTCTTCAAATATTTTCCGTTGAGATCTCGGGGTAACAATGCCCCTTGTATTGATTCCACCAAATATGAATTTCAGGAACAACCCTTGTAATTCTAAAAGGACCTTCCCAACTCGGAGACCAGTTCCCGAATTTCCTATCTCTTGAACCAATCGGCGAGAATCACCTTCCAGACGAGATCACCAACTTGAAAATTCTTCAACTTAACTTTCTTATTGTAAGCTCTTGCAACCCTCAACTTGTCTCTCTCTATGTACTTCAAAACAACCAAACGTTTATCGGCAACTTCATCAATATTGTCCATCATCAAGTTATAAAAGTCTACTGCCGATAAATCATTTTGTTTGGCTATTCTCAAAGCATTCAAATTTACTTCCACTGGTAAAACAGCCTCTTGGCCATATACAAGCTCATATGGAGTCACCTTAGTAGCACCATGCCTTGAAATTCTATGTGCCCACAAAGCTTCAGACAACAACTCATGCCATCTCCTCGGATTATCCTCAATCCTCTTCTTGATGAGCTTGATTAAAATTTTATTGCTAGAATCAGCTTGTCCATTAGCTTGGGCATAATACGGAGAGGAATTAAGCAACTTTATGTTATAAGATTCGGCAAACTCTCTGACTTGGTGTGACATGAAAGATGAACCTTGATCCGTAGTTAACGTTTGAGGAATACCGAATCTATGAATAATGTGCTCGGTGATGAACTGAATTACCTCCGTATGTGTCATGTTCTTGAGAGGTACTGCTTCAGACCATTTAGTGAAATAATCAGTTGCCACCAATATGAACCGATGCCCTTTTGAAGAAGGCGGGTGGATTTGTCCAATGAAATCTAAACCCCAACCTCGAAAGGCCACGGTTTGATAATAGGATGTAACATAGCAGCAGGAGCCAATTGAATATCACCAAACTTTTGACAAGCTTCACATCCTTTATAATATCTGAAGCAATCATTAATCATAGTCGGCCAATAAAACCCAGCACGTCGCAATAACCATTTCATATTGGGAGCCGATTGGTGAGTGCCACAAATACCTTCATGTACTTCCCCATAGCAACTCTTGCTGGTCCTCATCCAAACACTTTAGAAGAACATCATCGATTGCTCGCGATAAAGACCATCATCTCTCATTGTATACTTAAAAGCCATACGCCGAACAGCCCTGTCCACCCTTTCACTCGGATTGCACAAGTAATCAACAATGGGCTTTCTCCAGTCGGAATTATCACCTGCACTAGATTTTTTGTTAATGGCCGAATCAGTGGGTTCAGGTTCGGCCTCTCCCATATTGGCAAGACAAGACATCGGTCTTTGAGAGATATGAAACATGCCACGATCAACATGATATCCAGATGCTTGCTGTGCCAACCCATTTGCTTTCCAGTTGTCATGTCTAGATATATGTGCAATGCTAAAACAATCCAAAGTAGAAATTATATCTAGACATTTATCAAGATAAACATTAAGTGATTCGTACAAACACTGGAAGACTCTGGATATTTGCTGCACCACTAGTAACGAATCACCGTAAGCCTCAATATGTGTAACACCTATAGCAAGTAGCATCTCTAAACCGAATAACAATGCTTCATATTCGGCTTGATTGTTTGTGCAAAAATATTCTAAGCGGCATGAGGCTTCAAAAATAGCACCATGAGGAGATATATAAACAATACCAACACCTTGGCCATTGCTACAAACTGAACCATCAAAGTACAATCTCCATGGCACTAATGAAACAAGGTTTATATCAACATCATGCTTGTCATTAATCCGATGTTCAACAATGAAATTAGCAACAATTTGGCCTTTCATGGATTTTATAGATTCATAAGCCAAATCATACTCAATCAAAGCATAAGCCCACTTGCCAATTCTACCACTAAGAATTGGCCTATGCAACATGTACTTAATGACATCGGTTTGACAAGCTACTACACAAGCACTCGGCACTAGGTAATGTCTCAATTTTGTGCAAGCATAATATAAGCATAGACATAGTTTTTCAATAGATGTATACCTTGCCTCGGCGTCCAATAAGCGTCTGCTCAAATACGTAATGGCATGCTCTTTTCCTTCGGTATCTTGAGTCAAAACAACACCAATAACACCTTCCTCTGCTGCGATATAAAGCTTAAAACGCTCTCTATGCTTGGGTGCTTTCATTACCGGAGGAGTGCACAAATAATTCTTGATCATATCAAAGGCTTCTTGTTGTTTTGCCCCCCAAGTGAAATTAACATCATTCTTTAACCGAAGGATAGGAGTAAATGCATCAACTTTCCCTGACAGATTGGCTATGAACCTTCTCAAATAATTGACCTTGCCAAGGAACTTTTGCATATCTCTCTTGCATGTTGGAGCCTCCACTTTCTATATGGCCTCTATCTTTTTGGGATCAATTTTGATGCCATCTTCATGAATAATGAAACCCAAAAATTTGCCAGCTGACACGCCGAATGCACATTTCAAAGGATTCATCTTTAGTCCATACCTTTTCATTCTCTCAAAAGCTAAACGCAAATCGGCCAAGTGAGATTCAAAAGCATCCGATTTGACAACAATATCATCAATATAAACTTCAAGTATGATACCGAGTAAATCATGAAAAATCAAATTCATAGCTCTTTGATATGTGGCTCCAGCATTTTTTAATCCGAATGTCATCACTCTCCACTCAAATAAACCAAGGAAACCAGGACATCGGAAAGCTGTTTTGTACATGTCCTCTTCAGCCATAAAATTTGATTGTATCCGCATTACCATCTAGAAAGCTAATAACCTTATGTCCGAAGCATCATTAATAAGCATATCGGCTATTGGCATGGGATACTCATCTTTGGGTGTAGCCCTATTCAAATCTCTGAAGTCAATGCACACCCTCAACTTGCGGATCCCTTCTTCTCCTTTGTGACAATGTTAGAAATCCACTCGGCATACCCGCAAGGTCGAATGAAATTAGCTTCAAGCGATCGACCGATCTCTTCCTTGATCCGGTCATATGTTTTCGGATTAAACTTTCGGTCGATTGTTTATAAGGTCTAAAACCGGCCTTTATAGGCAACCGATGCTCCACTAGCTCTCGGCTCAACCACGCATCTCATGATATTCCCATGCAAAGCAACAAACATATTCTTTCAATAGCTCGATTAATTTAGCTTTACAATCGGCTTTCAAATTTTTGTTTATAAATGTCGGTCGATCGACTGATCCGTCTCCGATATCTACCTCTTCTAACGGATCGGCCGATGTAAAACCTTGTCCAAGTTTATCCATGTCATCCAACTCCTCAATAGACTCATACATATCGTTCTCGCGGACCGATATCTTACAAGACGCTTTTGTAACCACTGAACTAGAATCCATTTAAACATATCATACCTTGGAGCCGATTGCATTCGATCGGCTTTAAAGACACGGGCACAAAACCATTCTTGGTCGACCGAGAAAATCAAACTCGATAAGTCACGCCCCGTCAAGCAAGTAGCATTGGGATGTTGCCAATCCACCGATGCATCGGCCAAAGCAACACAGCCGAGTTATCCGCATGAATGACTTCCACTTCATCATCAACCCTTTGAATCAAAAACTGGTGCATAGTGGATGGCATGCACTGGTTTGCATGAACCCAATCACGGCCTAGTATAACGTTGTAGTTACCTTGCACCTCGGCGACAAAGAATGCAGATAGCCAAAGTTTTGCTTCCATTGTAAGCTCCACATACATCACACCTTTGGCTTCAGTTCTCTCTTTGCCTTCAAACCCGTTGAGCACCATATTGGTCTTGATCAATTCTTCATCAGGCAAACCCAATTTCTTGAAGACCGAATAGGGCATAAGATTTACCACAGCACCACCATCAACAAGCATTCGACTAAGTGGCGATCCATTGATATGACCTCTGAGATACAACGGTTTCAAATGTGTTACTGGTTCTTTTGGCTTCTCGAATATTGCGTTTTAGGGCCAAAATCCAATTGAGCCACTTCCCTTCCTCATCTACAAAGACGAAACTCAGCAGGTAAGTAATATACCATATTGATATCCATACCTTCATGGACCGGTGTAGACTCATAGTCTAACATATCAGCCTCTTCTTCAAGTGGATCGACCGATTCTGAAATCTGGTCGAGTGAAGGAGAAGTAAGAAGTGTTGTAGACGATGTAATAGCTGTTGCATCGTCCTCCTTGGGTGGTGTAGGCACCTCTGTGATAGATGTAGAAGCTGATGTATCTTGTATTTGTCTAGGCCTCCACACTTGTTTTGCTGGAACCATGGGTCGAGTGTCATTGAACAACTTATCCCTTTGCTTCTCGGCCTCTGCTTTCTGCCATCTCTTGACTCCTTAACCTCTGTAGTTTCCTCTTACGTGTCTTTGTTAGCCCCGAGGACACCACTTTGGTCGAGTGTATTTAGCATCTCTCACCTTTACTTGGCTGGTGCTTGCTTCATGGTCATTAACCGAGTGCTTTGGCGCGATAGCAAATGTCGGCTCGGTCAGTGGTTATGCACGATCGGCTGCTGTATGGGGAATGTTTCGTGCCCAAGATAAGTGAGTCGACATCCATTTTCTCCTTGCCTTTTCTGACTCAACTGCTGCAACACTTGGTGACTTAACACGCCATTCTTTTCGACTTTCCAGATGCATGAAATTTCCACTCGGGCGCACCTTTTACTCGGATGGAATCCACTCGGATGGATGTCACTCTGATGGAATCCACTCGGATGGAACTCAGCCGGATGGAATCTACTTGGCCACATTTTTTCACTTGGATAGCTTCCACCAGGGTGCATTCTTACACTAGGATATTTTCCACTCGGTCGCATATTTTGACCAGCCGACTGATAGTCACCGATGTTGATCGACCATTATATGAGTAATCAAGTCGATTCCACAGATTGCCTCTGCTCTTCGAAAACTGCGCCCTTGGTCCACTCGGTTTCACATCTTGTTGAACATATCATTCGATGGTGACCTTGGTCGCTTCAAGTGTGATGGCCGGTTAGAGCTGGGACCAGCCGACTGATTAGCATATTTGGACAGCAACATATCAAAAGTTGGCTTGATCCGCTTGCGTTGCACTTTAGCTTCATTCCTCTTCCATTTGCCAACTTCTGGACTCTTGGGCTTGACAAACTTAACTCGAGTGTCCTGCTGCACCTGTGTTTGCCCCCCGAGTGTAGGATTCTTGATGGTGATCTTGATCACTTCCTTGCCATCGGGTTGCTTATCAAGCACAACATGTCTCCCCAAGACCTTGTCACCCTCCTTGTCTTTCCTGGGCTCACCAACAATGACATTAGCTTTATTAGCAGATTCGGCTACCTCCGGCCGAATGAGCAGCTTCTTCCCTTCTAAATCCATGGTGTTCATTGGATAGGGCTGTTTATCAACTTGCATCTCAGAAAATTTCAATCGTCCATCATTAATGGCCGATTGTATCTGTCGTCGAAAAACATTGCAATCGTTAATAGCATGAGAAAAAGAGTTATGATACTTGCAATAAGCACGCCGTTTCAGCTCTTCAAACGGCGGTAAAGTATGAGATATTCTAATAATCTTAGCCTGCAGCAAAGCATCAAATATTCTATCACACTTAGCAATGTTAAAAGTAAACTTCATCTCTTCATCACGATTCTTATGAATCGGTTTCAGATCATTGCAAGTAAAGGGTTTGGCCTTAGATGGCCAAACAAATTCAGTAGCAAAAACATCACCCTCATCGTCCGAGTGATCACTATCATATTCCACCATATTCATCTTTGGTCAATCGGCTTTGTATCTATGCACTTCTTTGAGATCTTTGCTTCGGCTTTCCTGAGCCAAAGCCCTTTGTAAGACTTGGTTAATATTTAAGAACTCATAGCCCTCTAACTTTTCTCTAATGGGAGTTCTCAAACCACTCAGCACTAGGTCTGCCAAGTCTCTCTCGGTTATCACCAAACTAAAACATCGGTTTTTTCTACGAATCTCTTGACGTAATCGGAGACCGATTCATCATGCTTCTGTTTAACCGATGTTAGATGTGACAACTTGAGTTCATTGTCGCCGCTGTAAAAGTGATCATGAAATTTCTGCTCTAGCTGCGACCAAACTCGAATGGAACCATGTGGTAAAGAAGAAAACCATGAAAATGCGGTACCAGTTAATGATAAAGGAAATAAACGCACTTTCAACTCATTTAGTGAACCTGCTTCACCTAATTGTGCCAAGTATTGACTAACATGCTCCCATGTGGTTTTTGTGCCCTCTCCATTGAACTTAACAAAATCTGGAATTTTATATCCCGGAGGGCACTGGATGGCATCAAAGTACTCGGGGTACGGCTTTTGGTAAATCCGATTCCGAGGTAACTCAACCCCAAAATTTTCTCGAAGCATCTTAGCCATCTCCTCTCTAAGATTAGCTAGACCATCATCCATAGTGGACTATGAAGCTTGTGGCAGTGGCATAGGAGGAGTATGATTACTAGCTGTAGGTAGGAATTGTGGCAGGTATGTCGACCCATAACTTGCTAGTGGTCGAGTGGTTGTAGCTGTAGGTAAGGTTGGGTTCGGCGTTGCTACCGAACCTGGCATGCTCATAATAGGATTAATGGGTGCAGCCACAATCTGATTTGTTTGGGTAGGATAATAAGCCATCGGCACAGGAGGCGCCGATGCAATAGGTAAAGCCAGATTAGGGTTTTGCACACTAGCGGCTACACCATCATTACCACTAGTCGATTGAGATGTATTCTTCTGAGCATTAGTATATTCTATGAAAGTTTGATAGACTAGATTGTTACCATCAGCAATACGACTTTCAATCTCAGCCCACTGCTCAGGAGAAAAGGTAGTACTTACAGAGGGTTTAACCTGCTCGGCTTGAAGAGGAGGAAACTTGATTTCTCCAATCGGAGTGATGTTGCCTTGGCGATCCTTCTTGAACTTTGCAAGGAACTCCTGCAAGTCCTTCTCCTCGCGCGCCTTCTTGTACTCCTCATAGACTTGGCGATGATCGGCCGATATCTCATCAAGACTGGGCTTAATGATGTTATCGGCGTCTACCTCGGATGGCTTGGGAAGATCGGACATGGTGGATGATGATGATTGATCTTCGTGTCCCCAGCGGAGTCGCCAAAAAGTGTGTTGACACACGAACACGTCACGTGTACCCTCGACGCCGGGGGTGATGCACCGCAGCTCACGTCGAAGGAGACCCGACCGACAGTAGCGATCGCAAGGCGATCGGCGGTGCTTTTGCAGACCGAAACCCAGCGCACCCGGGAGGGACCCCGTCAGGGATTGCGGCGGCTATGGGCTGCCCTAGGTCGATTCGCTCGCCCCTAGAGCCTCGGGATTCGCAGCTCTCAAACACGAAGAACAGCGAAGAGCGAGAGAGAAAACGGTGGAGAGATAAAGCGAGAGCAGGAAAAAGTAGTATATTGATTTGTTCGATTGTGTGTTGTTTAATCGGCCGTCACCCCAACATATATAAGAGGCGGCTGGACTTCCCGTACAAGCAAAGGATTTATCTAGGCTTTCCTTACAAGAAAATTACATCAATTCACGTCCTAGAGTCCTAGTTCTGGTCCCACTCGGATTCAGCCCGAATCTGGTCTAATCTTCTGTCTAGCTCCTTGCATGGGCCGTGGAATCTGCATATGACTTCCGATGGAGACGGTTCAAATATCAATTTTGTGTGCTTTGACGAGGCCAACAATCCGTATGTTGATCACTTTTCCAAATAAGGCCATCTTGAATACTCCACGGGTCATCTCTAATTTGAGTCGGACTCGTTCATGTAGGTGACGGACCGTCCGACTCTTGCAGCGTCTCTGCAGGTCATATACTACATCGTATGATGATGACTCCAAAAGCAAAGTTGACCGTTTGATGTTACGAACAACTCCCGTGTTGAACATTTTTCATCCGAAGCCATCTAGATAAGTATTTGAGCCCATCTTCAGATCTGGTCGGATTGGCCTCGGCGGTTTCTACTGTTCACGCGGCAAGCTTTCCGGCAAGGTTACTGTTCACGGCGGCAAGCTCTCCCCGGCAGGTTACTGTTCACGGTGGCAAGCTTTCCGGCAAGGTTACTGTTCACGGCGGCAAGCTCTCCCGGCAAGGTTCTTTGTTCACGGCGGCGGGCTTTCCCGGCAAGGTTTTTGAGGCGAGAACGACCTCGGATAAAAATGTGCCCAAGCAAAGTTGACCGTTTGACGAGGCGAAAAACTTTCGTGTTGAGCGTTTTCGATTCGAGGCCATTTTCTGGGCAAAACACTCACGCATTCGTCGGACACTTGCCAAGACATGTCGGTCTCCGCGTCATATTTCGCCTCTTGACGGGGCTGCATTCAGATAGCTCTAACTTTTGCATACGAACTCGGATTGAGATGATTTTATATAAAATCGACTGATTTGACGAGACGAAGACAATTCATGTAGAGCATTCCTTCATCCGAGGTTGTCGTGGAGGCTTAATTGACCAAAAGCACTCAGAACACCTAAACATGACAATCGAGTGTAGTTTTGGTCTTTGATATGATGCCGAATAATTATGGTCCAAACATTAAAGTTGTTCCATTCGGTGATGTGAAACTTTTCATGCTGAAAACCCTTTCACTCTATATCTTGCCAAAATCAGGCGTCAACAGGACGGTAATCTCGCATACACCGAATATTTGCCGACGAGAGTTTATTTTTGGCGCCCACCGTGTATGAATCGGGAGGAGTCGATTTGGCCGAGGACACCTTGTGTTTTGGCGCCCACCGTGTATGAATCCGGGTGAGGCGGTTATGTCACGTTTGAGTGAAATTACAAACCTACCCCTATCGAAACCTATAGAAATCGGCAGATAGGCTTTGCGTGGCGAGGATAGCGTAGTAATTTCCATCTCGCAGATTTTGGTTTCGGGTGGTTACTGCGAATTTCCTCGCTTCGTTCAAATTTTGCAGAGTGCACGTTTACCGTACCAACTCAATTCGAATCCCGTTTGTATTCAATTTTTTTCGGGCGGGATCCATTTTCGATTGGAATAAAATTCTATATACATCATTTTTATATATACTTTCAAAAGCACAACAAAAAATTCTGCTCCTTTATATGTATAATATGTTTTACAAATACAATGATCTCAAAATCATAAGGTTGAATTCAAAAAATTAAACCAAATTATGTTCTACTAAAATGTATGGATCAGTAATATCTACATATTAAATAACATAGATGCGCGTGAATTCATATGAGTATACATGTTTGATAGATCAATTTTGGTTCGATTATGGATTACATGTATCATCATCTCGAATTGAAATATTTGAATCCCTTTTATGTTCACTCCTTTCACGCCCATCTCTCGCATGCATGCTCCTTCATGTAGCTATCACTCTCTTTTCTCCAGCTCACCCGCACGCTCACTTCATGTTTCTCCTATCCTCGCAAACATGGTCTCTCGACGTCTCCCTTGAGAAGTGTCACACTCTGCCTATCATTATACATTACACGGTTTTCATTATCTCTCACGTCTCTACCATTCTCTCGTATCACTAGGTACCTAAGCTTTCTTTTTCACCGCCACACACACAGTCTCCACTCGTCTTTCACTTTGTCTTTCTCTCTATGGGATTCTCTCACACACCCTATATGTCTCTAGATATGAATCATACCACTAAAATTACTCTCTCTCTCTCTCTCTCTCTCTCTCCTGTAGACACAACATTTGTTGCGGTCTCTTTTTCGTCTCCATCCCAGACTGACATTATTCATTTGTTTACCGATCAGACAAACTCCCCCCCCCTCTCTCTCACACACACACCTTCCACTCCCCTTCGCGACTACCGTCTCTCTCTCTCTCTCACACACAAAATCCGCTTTACTTTTCGACTGTATTTCTCTCACAAACATTTATCGACTAGCCTCTAGATAGGTTTATACACCCGCACACTCGTGCTTCCACTATCGCATACATGTCTCTCTCCCGCTCCTTGTATCTATGAAGATTTTTCTTCCCTTCTTGAGACACGCCCCCTTGATCGTGCACACACACATCATCGCCTCATTTTAAGTTGATACCTCTCGCACACACACTCTTTGTGTCTTTGTCACACATGTACTCCGTCCTCCTCCTCTCTCCTTCTCTCTCACACACATGGGCTTTTTGCAACAACTAGCAAGATGCCCATGCGTTGCACGGAACTTGAAGATGCATTTGTATGAGTAGTTTATCTTGTGGGAGAAAAGGATGAACAAGGGAAGGCCTTATTTGCAAGTGTGGAGAGGGGTGTGGGTATCTTTTTGCAAGATTGCCATAGTTTCCTTCCTATCCGTCAGATATAGATCGGACGGCCTATATTGTAGGATGGCAGGCGCACGATCATCATCGACTATGCTTTTTATAAGAGTAGGGATAAAAAACAGAGTTGGTGATGATGGTGGGCCTGTCATCCTGCAATATAGGCCGTCCGATTTATATTTGACGGATAGGAACGAAACTATGGCAATTTACCCGCACTCCTCTCCACATTTGCAGATAAGGCCTTCCCTCTTCATCCTTTTCTCCCACAAGATCTTGATGTTCCGTGCGACGCACGGGCATCTTGCTAGTAAGAGTAGGAATTAGACATATACCACTTCTCAAATCTTGAAACCAACAACATTCCTCCCTTATCTCATCAAAACCTCCAAAGGAATATATTTTGAGTGAAACACAACATTTTTTTAGTGATATACGTATTTCAAAACTAGACTTTTTTTTCTATCAAATCGGTGAATATGTATTAATATACTCTGATCGTGTGGCAACGCATTGGAACATTGCTAGTAGTTATTATAATTTTTTGGACACCAGACAAACGGTGGCGTACATATACGAAGAGAAGAGGTGCACGCACGCAGTCGGTCTCTCGCTGTCTCGCACACATGAGTGTTACGTAAAGGCAATGTTAACAAATAAACCCTAAAACCCCAGGTGCACGATTGCTGCATTCGCGGGTACCAGGTACATGGTGGAGCGCACCTTTGTAGGAATAGTCAGCTCGCGTGATAATTTGATCCGTAGGAGTTGATGGTCGGGACCACAGGTGAACGACTTGGAGGCGGTGGCTCGCCAGTTGCCACAGATCGAGTAGCCACGTTTAAAATTTCATTTTTAGCGGGGTTAAGAGTTCTGATTTTCAATGGCGCGTTATAAGCACTAAGTAGTTTTTAGAACGATTAGTATGGAGCGAAAATGGAATTCATAGTACTACGTACCTCCTTGGCGTATGGTTGTATGGGTTTATGTTGCGAGATGTTGAACCTGGTAGTTCTAGGGCAAATATTATGGTTTAGATTTAGATGTTGGTTTTCAGTAATGAAAATCGGAAGGGGGAAACCCTTCTTTGATTAAGAAAAACTACTACCTCCGTTCTGGTTTACTAGTCCCCATCGTATTTTGGGTCAAAGTTTGTCCACGAATTTTACTTGTAAAATGTGAATGAAAAACGAGATTTTGTTATACACAAACAAAAAAGGATTTGGAGGAGTGATTGCTCGACACGGATGCGACCTCTCATAGCGCAGGCATTGAACGTGGCGCCCGACCAAGAGGGCCCTACTGCTGCAGCCCGGCTAAACACGCCTCCTCGCCGCATGCAACCGGCTTCAGACGCCCTTTGCCTTCATTGAATCCACGTGTGTGGCGCAACACGTCCTTCCATGAAAGCCGACCGGCATTTTAGAACACAAAAATGACCAAAATATAATTAATTACGCATGGTCTTGTCTTGTTGTGCTCAGACCGGTAGCGAGGAACTAGAGGTTTTCTTTATTCATAACTCTCCTCAAATTTTTTTGGCTTTGAAGTGAATCATGGTTGTGGACATTATGTATGAATGTGGAGATATCTGTGAACATGAGTTTGATGTGGAAGTTGAACTTGGAATGTCGGGCTTGCGCATGAACTATACCATGTCCAATGCTTCGTTTGTTATTGTTTGGAAAGTAATTGCTGTTATTACATGACCCGAAAAAAATATATTTTGTGCCACATCAGTAGATGCACGGACATCACAATAGGCATGCTGACTGGATAAACATTTGAACCTAGCTACTATGAAGGAAATTCTGTATTGACAACAGTTTTAGATAGTAGGAGATGCCTAGCCTGCTCTGCCTCTGCTAGCTTATTTCAGGCTTCTTCCATCTCTTCTTTGGCATGCGTGAAGAGAGCATTTGGTTGCTCTTTTCGCTTCTTCAGGAACTCAGCTACATTCTCAAGGGTTGCTGCATGCTTTCTTTCAGCCTTTACTAGAGCCACGAGGACACAAACAGCTGACGACTGCACCTGATTTGTGTGTAATCCAGCATCATCTGGGAATTTGCACCTTGTGTCTAATCCAGCATCATTAGGGAACTGGCACCTTGTGTGTAATCCAACCTCATTCTGGAAACATGATCTTGAGGTTGACCATACTTCCCTCCTCGCAGGCTGCATCGACATGAAGTTACTTCTTTTTAGATCAATACTTAGAGCAACCAGATCCATTTAGTAGAAGCGGATAAACAAAAGCTGGGAGAAGTGAATTCAAAAGGAAAAAAAATAAAAACAGACTACAAGGTGAGAACACCCACTTCCTACATCAAGCTAAAAACGAAAGCATTAGGACGATTAAGACTCTTCTTATGACACATCAAAGAACACGAGGCTTAAGAGAAACAGAAACTACAACATATACACATCAAAGAACACGAGGCTAAGCGAAAGTAATTGAAAGGGTGTTACTTACTTAAAGCTCGTTTTCTGTGTTCGCTGCAGCTCCTCTTTAACTTGCCACGCTCCTTGAAGATGTCCCCAATATCCCGTGTTTGGTCTTCGTTGCTCCTCTGCATGTTCACACTCGTGGTTTTAAAATCTCAACATGGCAAGAAAAATGGAGGCTATAACCAATTACTTTTATGGGAACAATAGCAGCCAGGGAATTTGAAGGGTGGGTATGAACAAAATTGGAACCGCACATGTACTGCTAAGTGATTCAATACACACATTGCCAATCGAGGAGGAGAACGATGGTCGTGACAGCCTCTGTGAGTTATGGTCGGCAACGGGAGTCAGTTCATTGTCCACGACGGTGGTGCTTCTGCGCTTGGCGTCTGCTTCCGGGAAGCAGATCCGAGACCGTGGAAGACGGTGCCGGGGAAGAGGTTCCGTGTACAACGACGACGGTGGACCGGCTCCAGCAGGCCTGGGCGTTCGGTATAAACCGAATATTCGGTTTCTATAATTCGGTTTTTTTTTGCAAATTCGGTTAGCAAAGCTGAAAACCGAAATATACATCCTAAAACTGCTAACCAAAAATTCGGTTAACTGAATTATTCGGTTTGGTATTCGGTTTCTACCGTATCTACCGTATTTACCAAACATGCCAAAAGCATTAGAGTACTGTGCCTCGCTTCCATCCTCGTGCATGTTTATATAGTCTATGTATCCAACTCCTTGTGCGTGGCTAGCCAAGGTGGGACTAAATCAACAAACGGCAGCACTTCATGGAAGTGGTTCTGTAGGCATGTACATTCAGTGGCCTCGTCACACTAGAAAAAGAAGCCCATAATAGCTTTTCGGCTTGGGCCTTGCATGTAGTTCATCGTCTTGGCCCATTGGCAAACTTTTTGTCATGAACGCACGCGGGAGGGAGCTACCTAGCGTGGGAGAAGCCCCTTTGGCTGTACGTTCACGCGTCCTCAGCATGTTCGGTTATTTGTCCGGCTAACCGAGGTAAAATCAAACTGACCGAACTAAGTTCGAACATAAAAACTGAATTATGTTGTATCAACAATAAAAACCGAAATTTCGATTTTTTCGGTTTCGGTATCAGTTCGGTCTTCGGTTCGTCGGTTTTTATGCCCACCCCTAGGCTCCAGTGCGGCGTACGAGGTCATCGATGAGGCAGATGCGCTGCGGTGGATGAGTGCGCCGATGTAGAAGGGGAGGAGCACGAAGGCTGCGGTGCCATGGAGAAGTCTATTTTGCGGTGGGGATAGAAAATGGGGAGTATTCAGGTGTACTACTCTGGGTACCGGGGTGGGGTTGGCTGGGTAGGGTGAACCCGAAGTTACGAAAACAACCCCTACCAATCGCCATCCGTAGGCCTGTTCCGAAGGCTATGATGGTAACTTCCCACTGCTCGAATCAGGGCCGCGGGAGATTTTCCCGCCGACCTCAAAATTTTGTGACACTGAACTCCCCATGTGGCGTGTTGGGTGATTCGGCTAAGCAACTAGCGAGTAGTACTAGTAAACTCTGCATATTAGGTTTGACCTAAGTCAAACTTCCTAAAGTTTGACCAAGTTTATAGAAAAATATAAACATTTACCATAACAGATATGTATGATGTGAAAGTACATTCAATAATGAATCTAATGGTATTTATTTGTTATTGTATATGTCAATATTCTTTGTTATAAACTTCCTGAGAGTTTACAAAACTTGACTTTGACCAATGCTAATACGCGGACTTAAATAAAAACGGAGGGTGTACACATTTGTTTTCTTAGTATGTAGTGAATTAATCATTTGTTGAAATTGTGATATAAATATATTAGGCTACTGACTTCGAATGTAATGGTCTATACAATTCAATATTTACAATCATTGTAGAATTCCAAGATGTATACGAGGTCTATAGTACTTCACAACATGCTCAAACTCGCATAATCCCAGTTAAATGACAATCAAAATGCATTTCATAGTTATTACTTTGTAGGATGCAACAAAACCAACAATAACTCTACATCAGCCATTATAAAAGCAACATTTTGAACATATCCTAATGTGTGAATGAAACGTGCAGAGAGATCTTGCGAAGATGGATCAGATAGGGCGAGAAAGACTGTATGTATGTGAACGAGAGAGTAGGAGACAAACCTAACGAAACAGAGAGAGAGAGATAGAGAGAGAAAGAGAGAGGAAGAAGTTAGGTCTGTGAGAAACATGGAGACATGTAATATACGTGAGATGCGTGTGCATCCGGATTCTATACACGTGGAAGGAGAAGAGACAACAGGTTTGATGAGAGAGCTGATAAAACATGGACGAGAGGGGAAGGATCTCGTGGGTTGAGGGATTGATAAATTTGTGCGGGGGAGAGAGGGATTGGTAATTTTGTGCGAGAGGGAGAGGGTGGGGGGAGGAGTCAGTCAGTCGTCGTCACATCATCCTGCTTCCAAATGGCCCCGCATTCTTTAGCGCAGTGTGGTCGCCGTCTTCGATCTCCTCGATGCCCTCTTTGAAGATTGAGGTGTTGTGCATGCTGGGGTGCAGAGAAGGACAAGCGAGAGTGGTCGCCATATAACCTTGGATGGGGATGAATTGTGTGCTCGGGGGAGGGTGTGTGTGTGTGTGCTGTGTGCTGTGTGTGTGTGTCAGATATTGAGAGAAAACAAACCTAAGGAGAGAAATGTGTGTGTATGTGACGGAAAGCTACATGCTAAACATGGTATTCACGAAGAGATTGTGCGTACGAGATAGAGAGCGATGTGCGGGCCTTGAGGTGGGCAGGGGCCGGGTGAGGGTGTCAAAATATGCGCGTTGATGCATGTGTTACATGCGATCGTGCAAGGGACGGACGAATCGAGAGAGATGGTTGTTGTGTTACGGATGCTCCTCTCTCTCTCTCTCTCACACACACAAGTAAAATAGAAGACCGTTCTCTCATGTATACACAAGTACACAACGTATCGGCATCTGTCTATATCTCACTCATGCATGATCATTTGCACATTCACACCTCTCTATGTCTCTATCACACGCATACCGTCTCCACATTGCCCTTCCGCTAGAACACACATATGGACACATACACATGTTCTCTCTCAGTCACACAGACAAAACCAGTATTAAAAAAACTAGGGCACACCTAAAACGTCCAAATCCAAATAAACACGAACTGGAGCTAAATTCAAATATATGGAAATATTGTAGCATCAAGAAATTTTCCCCAAAAAAAGTTGAGTAATATTCGGGGATTGTTTTCACACACACAAAAAGGTTCAGTGGATGTCCTTCGAGCGTGACACGGTGACACACTATTCGATCGACTGCGCGGCCGCGGTTCACGCGCTTGCACATGATTCCATATCGTGGCTGTGGTAACTAATAAAAGCGCTGCCTAAGTCTAATGTTTATGTGTACTAGTATGGTTTTCTTTTAAGTTTGACCAACCCTATATAAAACTAAACTAAGCTCCAATACGCGCACTCATCAATATGCCGCCGCCGTTGCGCATGCCGGTGCCCGCCTGCTCCAGCAAGCAATTTCTCACCCATCACCGTTGTGTCGCCGCCAAGCCGAAGGCTCGCCCGCTCACATCGTCTGCAGTCCCTCCTCGCGATGCCACCGTGCTGCCAAGCACACGAGTAGCTGGTGGAGCCGCGTCTATGCACGCAACATACAAATAGGAGGACGAGCGCGTGCTCCAGCACGCCGGCGAGGAGGAACTAGCGTGTCATTGTCGTCTCTGCCCGCGCGGAGGAGGCGCGCATGGTGGCTGTCACGGCGAAAGCCGGTCGCGCGTGCGTCGAGCCTGCAAACCGGTTGCGGACGCGGAATCTACCTTCGAGACCTTGAATGCCACGTGGATCCTGCAATCTGAAGGAGCAATTTGGGTCAGTCGACTCTTGTGAGCTGTTTGATGCAACATGGATGGCTAGAAGGGCTTCTTCAACCTCCGAAATTGATGCACGGTTCATCTTCTCAGCCCGCCACACGCCTAACCGCCTGCCGCCGCCACCGCGCCCTCCCCTGAACCGCCTGGTACCGCCATGCTCCCCCACCCCCACCACCCGTTTAACCCCGGGCACGATCCAGTCCACACACAACACTCATAAGATAGATCATGGGCACCCTGCCACCCTAATATATATACTGGGGTAGCTTCTCTGCCGTCTTGTTCCTTCGCTCCGTCGAACTTCTTTCACAAATCGACTCACCCAAATTATACTACTAGTACGAACGTATTAAGTACAGTAGGAACATGAAGATACGAGCAGTAGTACCAACTGCAAGAAGAACAGTAGTAAGACATAGTACTAGTAGTACTGTACGTACTAAAGAGTTCAAATAACGAGAAAGAACATAAACATAGTTCTGCTGGGGCCTCAGCACAACACACCCTTGAAAATAAACTAAGCAACTAGTCCGCTTGACACTGCAGTAGAACCAGCATGAGCGACAACACTGCCACTTACTCAAAGTCCGAGTCCACCTCCTCGATTTCGTCCTTGTCCCTCTTCCTCTTCCTCTTCGCCGACGCTTCTTTGCTTGAACCAGACGCTGGGCTCTGCTTCTTCATCCAACCCTTGTAGATATTTAAACAAAGGTAGGCATCCATTGCTGCGTAAAGGATGTGATCTTCATCTAATGTCTTCGACTCCCATGCATGATGAAACTCATGGTGAGGTTTCTTCAGTTTGCGTACGAAGGATCAATCATGGCTACTGCCAGGGTCAGCATTGAAGGCTGAGAGGAGGACACCAGGCTTGCCTTCTGGAGATCGAAGGGCTGGCCTACAACGAGGCCTATCCGACTCAGGACATCCCTGTCGTTCCTAAATCTACAGTAACGAATTTCACTCTTTCGTCCTTGAGGAAGTTCTTAAAATCCTGACACTCAACATCGGCATGGCATATGTGTTAGACCAAGCACACGTTATGTACGCAAACCTAGATCACGGCGGGCTTCTTCTTCTCTGCCTCCTTTAGTTTCTTCTCACTTTGCAGGACTGTGGTATGATACGTCTCCAATGTATCTATAATTTTTGATTGCTCCATGCTATATTATCTACTGTTTTGGGCAATATTGGGCTTTATTTTCCACTTTTATATTACTTTTGGGACTAACCTATTAACCGGAGGCCCGGCCCAGATTTGCTGTTTTTTTTCCCTATTTCGGTATTTCGAAGAAAAGGAATATCAAACGGAGTCAAAACGGAACGAAATCAACTAGAGAAGTTATTTTTGGAAGGAAAGCCATGAGGGTGGGGGGCGCGCCCACCCCCTTAGGGCGCGCCCCCTGCCTCGTGGGGCCCTCGTGGCTCCCCTGACGTGCTTCTTCCGCCTATATAACTCCACGTACCCTAAAACTTCCAGAATAGAGATTAGATCGGGAGTTTTGCCGCCGCAAAACCTCCAGATCCACTAAAAACCAATCGGGACCCTGTTCCTGCACCATGCCGGAGGGGGGGAACCCTCACCTGTGGCCATCTTCATCATCCCGACGCTCTCCATGACGAGGAGGGAGTAGTTCACCCTCGGGGCTGAGGGTATGTACCAGTAGCTATGTGTTTGATTTCTCTCTCTCTCTCTCGTGTTCTTGATTTGGCACAATCTTGATGTATCGCGAGCTTTGCTATTATAGTTGGATCTTATGTTTCTTCTCCCCCTCTACTCTCTTGTAATAGATTGAGTTTTCCCTTTGAAGTAATCTTATCAGATTGAGTCTTTAAAGATTTGAGAACACTTGATGTATGTCTTGCCGTGCGTATCTGTGGTGACAATGGGATATCACGTGATTCACTTGATGTATGTTTTGGTGATCAACTTGCGGGTTCCGCCCATGAACCTAGGCATAGGGGCTGGCACACGTTTTCGTCGTGATTCTCCAATAGAAACTTTGGGGCACTCTTTGAGGTTCTATGTGTTGGTTTGAATAGATGAATTGAGATTGTGTGATGCATATCGTATAATCATGCCCACGGATAATTGAGGTGACATTGGAGTATCTAGGTGACATTAGGGTTTTGGTTGATTTGTATCTTAAGGTGTTATTCTAGTACGAACTCTAGGGCTATTTGTGACACTTATAGGAATAGCCCAACGGATTGATTGGAAAGAATAACTTTGAGGTGGTTTCGTACCCTACCATAATCTCTTCGTTTGTTCTCCGCTATTAGTGACTTTGGAGTGACTCTTTGTTGCATGCTGAGGGATATTTATATGATCCAATTATGTTATTATTGTTGAGAGAACTTGCACTAGTGAAAGTATGAACCCTAGACCTTGTTTCCTACCATTGCAATACCGTTTATGCTCACTTTTATCCTTAGTTACCTTGCTGTTTTTATTATTTCAGATTACAAAAACCTATATCTACCATCCATATTTCACTTGTATCACCACCTCTTCGCCGAACTAGTGCACCTATACAATCTACCATTGTATTGGGTGTGTTGGGGACACAAGAGACTCTTTGTTATTTGGTTGCAGGGTTGTTTGAGAGAGACCATCTTCATCCTACGCCTCCCACGGATTGATAAACCTTAGGTCATCCACTTGAGGGAAATTTGCTACTGTCCTACAAACCTCTGCACTTGGAGGCCCAACAAAGTCTACAATAAGAAGGTTGCGTAGTAGACATCGAGCTCTTCTCTGGCGCCGTTGCCGGGGAGGTGAGTGCTTGAAGGTATATCGTTAGATCTTGCAATTGAATCTTTTTTTTCTTGTTTTAGCACTAGTTAGTTTATAAAAGAAAATTACAAAAAAATGGAATTGAGTTTGCCTCATACGCTTCATCTTTTTAATATCTTTCGTGAGTATGATGGAAAAGAAAATTGTGCCAAAGTGTTAGAAGAAGAATGCATTAAAATGTTTGGCACTAAATCTTTGAACGATGAGCATGATTGCAATGTTGTTAGTATGAACTCCTTGAATATCCATAGTACTAATGATGATTGCACTAGTTATGATGAAAATGTCTCCTATAAACATGTCAATTTTTGTGGAGTACATTGGGTTTGCAAGTACACACCAAATAGGGAAGATAGATATTGCAAGAGGCATAAGCATTTAGAAACTAAATGGTTGCAAGAAAGGCTAGATGCGTGTGCTGAAAATTTAAACTTTCTTAGCCATACTTGTGAACTTTGAAATGAACGTGATCATTTCAGTACCCAATGCAAATTGTTTCATGATCGTATCGTGTCCAAAAATTGTGATGACTTGATTTCCCTTGCACATCATAATGAACTTAGTTTGCTCTTGGGTTATGAAGAAATGAAACGTATAGCTAAGGATATTCCAGAATTTGCCCTTAATAGAGTTCTTCATTTTAATCTAGAAGAAATTTATAAGTATTGTGCGGTGAATTACATTGAAAATCCTTATATTGCCAATTACATAAAGAGAAGAAAATAAATAGAAGATGAAGAGAATACTAACGAAAGGGAAGAGACTTCCCAATATTCTCCTATTATTTCTTATGATGAATCGGGTAACGAGGAGGAGCCTTCTATTCAACCAATCTCATTAATAAGGAGCTCCAAAAGAGGATTGAACCCACACATGATGTGTTGAAGAAGAAGAAAAGAAAAAGGAAGAGAGGTAAAAAGGTATCTCTCCCAAATAATGTTGCTCCTATTATTGTTGTGCCTCATGAAAAGGAATCAAAAATAATTGTGGAAGATGATGCACTTGATGATGATCTCGTTATGCCCATTGCTTGTTGTGATGATTATTATTGGGAAGATAATGATACTTCTTATGATCTTGAAAATCTTTTTGGCACTTGCTTGGAATATGACAATTGCTATACTTTTGGTGCTATCCATACTATTAATGATGAGAGTGATTATGCTTATGATATGAAAAGGCCCAAGCTTGGGGATGCTATGTTTGAAGAAGATGATGTTTTTGAGAATATATTTGCTGCAATTAATGTTTGTCCCAAGCTTGGGGATGCTATGTCTAATGAAGCTGATATTTATAGCCTCTCAAGTTTCGATATGCAAATTTATAATGATGATAGCATGCCTCCTACTTATGATGATTATATTGATGAAAGTGGGTTTGGAAGAGTGTCAACTTTAGGAAGTAATGATCCCACTATTTTGGAGGATGTTGAATTTTATAATATTTATGAAAGTGGATTTGGAGAGGTCATGACTTTATTTAGTGATGTATCCACTATTTCGGAAGAGGTTTTAATCGATTATGATGAGAACAAATTTGCTACTTATGATGATTATTGTGATGAAAATTGTGCTATAAAGAGTAGTGATGATTATATTTATAAAACTTTTCATGATTATGAGTACCCTTTCTCTGAACATTACTCTTTTAATGTGGAAACAATTTATAGTATTCATGTCTCTTATGATACTCCCACTATTCCGAATGAGAAGAAATTTGCTTATGTGGAGAATAGTAAAATTTCTATGCAAGTAGATCATGAAAAGAATGATTTAGGTGCTGGTTATATTGTTAAATTCATTCATGATGCTACTGAAAATTATTATGAGGGAGGAATATATGCTTGTAGGAATTGCAATAATATCAAGTTTCCTCTCTATGTGCTTAAAGTTTTGAAGTTATGCTTGTTTTGCCGTCCTATGCTAGTTGATTATTGTTCACATAAGTTGTTTGCTCACAAAATCCCTATGCATAGGAAGTGAGTTAGACTTAAATGTGCTAGTCATATTCTTCATGATGCTCTCTTTATGTTTCAATTCTTATCTTTTATGTGAGCATCATTGAAATCATCATGCCTAGCTAGGGGCGTTAAACGATAGCGCTTGTTGGGAGGAAACCCAATTTTATTTTAGTTTCTTGCTTTTTGGTTATGTTTAGGAATAAATAATCCATCTAGCTTCTGTTTAGATGTGGTTTTTGTGTTTTAATTAGTGTTTGTGCCAAGTAGAACCTTTGGGAAGACTTGGGTGAAGTCTTTATGATCATGCTGTAAAAAACAGAAACTTTAGCGCTCACGAGATTAGCTAGAACTTTTTACTGGAAAGTGCTATTTAGTTGATTATTTTTGCATATGATTACTAGAAAATTTACTGAGGTCCACCAATTTATTTTAGAATTTTTGGAGTTCCAGAAGTATGCGTTTGATACAGATTACTACAGACTGTTCTGTTTTTGACAGATTCTGTTTTTCGTGTGTTGTTTGCTTATTTTGATGAATCTATGGCTAGTAAAATAGTTTATAAACCATAGAGAAGTTGGAATACAGTAGGTTTAACACCAATATAAATAAAGAATGAGTTCATTACAGTACCTTTAAGTGGTGTTTTGTTTTCTTTCGCTAAGGGAGCTCACGAGTTTTCTGTTAAGTTTTGTGTTGTGAAGTTTTCAAGTTTTGGGTAAAGATTCGATGGAATATGGAATAAGGAGTGGCAAGAGCCTAATATTGGGGATTCCCAAGGCACCCCAAGGCAATATTCAAGGATAACCAAGCACCTAAGCTTGGGGATGCCCCGGAAGGCATCCTCTCTTTCGTCTTCGTTCATCGGTAACTTTACTTGGAGCTATATTTTTATTCACCACATGATATGTGTTTTGCTTGGAGCGTCATTCTATTTTCTTTAGCTTTGCTTGATGTTTGAATAAAATACTAAGATCTGAAATTCTTAAATGTGGGAGAGTCTTCACATAGTTGCATAATTATTCGACTACTCATTGATCTTCACTTATATCTTTCGGAGTAGTTTGTTGTTTGCTCTAGTGCTTCACTTATATCTTTTAGAGCACGGTGGTGGTTTTATTTTGAAGAAATAGATGAACTCTCATGCTTCACTTAGATTATTTTGAGAGTCTTAAATAGCATGGTAATTTTCTTAAATAATCCTAATATGCTAAGTATAAAAGATTTGTAAGAATTCTTATGAGTGTGTTGAATGCTAAGAGAAGTTTGATGCTGGATGATTGTTTTGAGATATGGAGGTAGTGATATTAAAGTTGTGCTAGTTGAGTAGTTGTGAATTTGAGAAATGCTTGTGTTGAAGTTTTCAAGTCCCGTAGCATGCACGTATGGTAAACATTATGTAACAAATTTGAAACATGAGGTGTTATTTGATTGTCCTCCTTATGAGTGGCGGTCGGGAACGAGCGATGGTCTTTTCCTACCAATCTATCCCCCTAGGAGCATGCGCGTAGTGCTTTGGTTTTTAATGGCTTGTAGATTTTTGCAATAAGTATGTGAGTTCTTTATGACTAATGTTGAGTCCATGGATTATGCGCACTCTCACCCTTCCATCATTGCTAGCCTCTTCGGTACCGTGCATTGCCCTTTCTCACATTGAGAGTTGGTGCAAACTTTTCCGGTGCATCCAAACCCTGTGATATGATACACTCTTTCACACATAAACCTCCTTATATCTTCCTCAAAACAGACCTACCTATTATGGCATTTCCATAGCCATTCCGAGATATATTGCCATGCAACTTTCCACCGTTCCGGTTATTATGACATGCTCCATCATTGTCATATTGCTTAGCATGATCATGTAGTTGGCATAGTATTTGTGGCAAAGCCACCATTCATAATTCTTTCATACATGTCACTCTTGATTCATTGCATATCCCGGAACACCGCCAGAGGCATTCATATAGAGTCATACTTTGTTCTAGTATCGAGTTGTAAATAAATAGAAGTGTGATGATCATCATTTAATAGAACATTGTCCCAAAAAAGGGAGAAAGGCCAAAAGAAAAAAAAGAAGGCCCAAAAAAATAAAAAAATAAAAAGGGGGAATGTTACTATCTCTTTTTCCACACTTGTGCTTCAAAGTAGCACCATGTTCTTCATATAGCGAGTCTCATATATTGTGCTTCAAAGTAGCACCATGTTTTTCATATAGAGAGTTTCATATGTTGTCACTTTCATATACTAGTGGGAATTTTTCATTATAGAACTTGGCTTGTATATTCCAATGATGGGCTTCCTCAAATGCCCTAGGTCTTCGTGAGCAAGCAAGTTGGATGCACACCCACTTAGTTTCTTTTGTTGAACTTTCATACATTTATAGCTCTAGTGCATCCGTTGCATGGCAATCCCTACTCCTTGCATTAACATCAATCGATGGGCATCTCCATAGCTCATTGATTAGCCTCGTTGATGTGAGACTTTATCCTTTTTATCTTCTCCACATAACCCCCATCATCATATTCTATTCCACCCATAGTGCTATATCCATGGCTCGCGCTCATGTATTGCGTGAAGGTTTATAAGTTTGAGATTACTAAAGTATGAAACAATTGCTTGGCTTGTCATCGGGGTTGTGCATGACTAAACTATATGATTTTGTAGGGATGAACTTTCTTTGGCCATGTTATTTTGAGAAGACATAATTGCTTAGTTAGTATGCTTGAAGTATTTTTTTTATATCAATATGAACTTTTGTCTTGAATCTTTCAGATCTGAATATTCGTACCACAATTAAGAAGAATTACATTGAAATTATGCCAAGTAGCACACCACATCAAAAATTATCTTTTTATCATTTACCTACTCGAGGACGAGCATGAATTAAGCTTGGGGATGCTTGATACGTCTCCAACGTATCTATAATTTTTGATTGCTCCATGCTATATTATCTACTGTTTTGGGCAATATTGGGCTTTATTTTCCACTTTTATATTACTTTTGGGACTAACCTATTAACTGGAGGCTCAGCCCAGATTTTTGTTTTTGCCTATTTCAAGATTTCAAGAAAAGGAATATCAAACGGAGTCAAAACGAACGAAATCAACTGGAGAAGTTATTTTTGGAAGGAAAGCTACCGGATGGACTTGGACCCCACGTCAAGGAAGGAACAAGGAAGCCACGAGGGTGGGGGGAGCGCCCCCTGGCTCGTGGGGCCCTCGTGACTCTCCTGACGTGCTTCTTCTGCCTATATAACTCCACGTACCCTAAAACTTCCAGAATAGAGATTAGATCGAGAGTTCCGCCGCCGCAAAACCTCCAGAGCCACTAAAAACCAATCGGGGCCCTGTTCTGGCACCCTGCCGGAGGGGGGAACCCTCACTTGTGGCCATCTTCATCATCCCGATGCTCTCCATGACGAGGAGAGAGTAGTTCACCCTCGGGGCTGAGGGTATGTACCAGTAGCTATGTGTTTGATCTCTCTCTCTCGTGTTCTTGATTTGGCACGATCTTGATGTATCACGAGCTTTGCTATTATAGTTGGATCTTATGTTTCTTCTCCCCCTCTTCTCTTTTGTAATGGATTGAGTTTTCCCCTTGAAGTAATCTTATCGGTTGAGTCTTTAAAGATTTGAGAACACTTGATGTATGTCTTGCCGTGCGTATCTGTGGTGACAATGGGATATCACGTGATTCACTTGATGTATGTTTTGGTGATCAACTTGCGGGTTCCGCCATGAACCTATGCATAGGGGTTGGCACACGTTTTCGTCTTGATTCTCCGGTAGAAACTTTGGGGCACTCTTTGAGGTTCTATGTGTTGGTTTGAATAGATGAATTGAGATTGTGTGATGCATATCGTATAATCATGCACACGGATACTTGAGGTGACATTTGAGTATCTAGGTGACATTAGGGTTTTGGTTGATTTGTATCTTAAGGTGTTATTCTAGTACGAACTCTAGGGCTGTTTGTGACACTTATAGGAATAGCCCAACGGATTGATTGGAAAGAATAACTTTGAGGTGGTTTCGTACCCTACCATAATCTCTTCGTTTGTTCTCCGCTATTAGTGACTTTGGAGTGACTCTTTGTTGCATGTTGAGGGATAGTTATATGATCCAAGTATGTTATTATTGTTGAGAGAACTTGCACTAGTGAAATTATGAACCCTAGGCCTTGTTTCCTACCATTGCAATACCGTTTACGCTCACTTTTATCCTTAGTTACCTTGCTGTTTTTATTATTTCAGATTACAAAAACCTATATCTACGATCCATATTTTACTTGTATCACCATCTCTTCGCCGAACTAGTGCACCTATACAATTTACCATTGTATTGGGTGTGTTGGGGACACAAGAGACTCTTTGTTATTTGGTTGCAGGGTTGTTTGAGAGAGACCATCTTCATCCTACGCCTCCCACGGATTGATAAACCTTAGGTCATCCACTTGAGGGAAATTTGCTACTGTCCTACAAACCTCTGCACTTGGAGGCCCAACAACGTCTACAAGAAGAAGGTTGCGTAGTAGACATCATGGTGTACTCAACATCTAGCCCAGTGACCCACTCATCCGTTGAACTGTTGAACATGCGTAGGAAGCGAGCAAGGCATGCTTTCACCGTCGCGGATCCACATGTGTAGATGACGAAGAACTCATCGCCGGTGATGGCTCTAACCCGGTACTCAGCGGCGACCATGGAAATTTGGGAGGCCATGGATTTTGGAGGAGGATTAGGAGAAGTTGAACTGGTGTAATGTGAAAGGACGGGACGCCTGGGAGCGAACTGTTGTATGGTACTGTACTAGTAGAAGACGGGGACGAGTAGGGCGTGTGAACGGTGTGGGGTTGCTGGCTTGCCCGATGGATAAACGGCTGCAAGCCCCCAAAGAGTTCTCGAGAACTATGCGGGACCCACTAGATGTCATGTCTACTAGACCCATATCGCAGGCCTGACGGTATAGCTTCTGCATGTTCGCACGCCATGCCGGCGCGTGGGTAACTTCACTTAATTCCGTCAACTGTCGCGCCTCCCACGACCTTCGCCTCCCTCACGCGATCGCGCCCTTTGAGACTTTGACCGGCTATAAATGAGCAATTGTTTTGCCTACTCCGCATGCATGATACTCCCTCTGGTCCTTTTTACTTCTGTCAACCGTTTACAAAGTGTTTGACCAAATTTATACTAAAAATATCAATATCTACAATACTGATTATAATGAGTATAATAACTACTATTATATGAGTTAGATGAGTTAAAGATTCTAATCCTGAACTAACCCTGAAGTACTATAGCGAAAGAGGTGTTTGGATGACAGGGTTAGATGGAGCGCGGATACGGCGAGGTGCCTTCATGGGCGGTGCGAGAGGGAGGGAGGGAGGGAGAGGGCGAGAAGCTTCGAGGAAGTGGGGAGGGATCTGCTGCGGGGAGAGCGAGAGAAAAATGTGTTTTTTAGTGTCCCGAGAAGAACTAACCCAAATAAGCACCTCTCGGGTGGGTTAGATTTTTTTTGGGTTAGTTGATTTCAAACTAACCCAAACTAACTCTAACACATGGATCCAAATAGGGCCAAGGTTAGCTATTAGAGTACTACTACCTCCCTTCTAGTTTAAAGGGCCCGATTCAAAATTTTCACCTACTCTTAGCAAGATAGAGGCGGTGGAATAGTTTTTGTAGTTCTTCACAAAAAAATGTGTTTAACAATGCATGCATGAACACTAGTTACTCTAACCCCCCTCTCTTCTTTAATTCTTTGCCACAACATTTCCCCTTCCCTCCCCCGTAATTTACTCCAACAAATATGCCCACGTAGCTGTGTACGTTAATCACGCAACATATCTTCCGGGACGCTGCTTCAGTTACTTAACTGCAGGTGCATTGGGTCACTAACATATGGGCCCAACAGGGGTCTGGCCCACATGTCAGTGACACAACTGGACCTGCAGTTAAGTCAGTGCAGCTCAGTCCATATCTTACGTAGGTGTGCCATCGCTCGCTATAAATATTGCGCCTCCCACGACATCGCTATCTCCTCCCCCTCACGTCCACGTTCATCGCTCTCTTCTCCCCCTCTCTCTCACGTCGACCACCATGGCATCGCCCCTCCCAAGCCCTAGGTGCCCCTCGCTGCACCGTGCGGACGGTCACGCATCGCCTTTTCGTTCCTCGCCACCACTAGTCGAGGAGGACGCGTCGGCGTTCCGCTCCTCGCCGCGATGCGTCGAGGTGGACGCGTCGCCGTTCCGTTCCTCACCGCCACTAGTCGAGGAGGACGCGTCGGTGTTTCGCTCCTCGCTGCGACGCGTCGGCGTTCCCAATCTCGCGAGCACGCGCGTAGGAGGACGCGACGGCTCCCTGCTACGAGGAGAACGCTGCGCCGCCCGCCAAGCCCCCCAACCTTGAGGAGCTTTGGAAAGAAATGGATGTCGCCTTGTGGGAGGCAAGGCTTTGCCTCCTATTGAGCGCGCCAAAATAGAGGCGGAGAATGTCACGCCCAAGATGCGACCCTATCCTAAAGGAACTCGAAGGTCCCACCAAGGATAGAAGCGCATCTTGAAGACGCTTTTGCAAGGTGGATATCATTACATCAACATTACATAATAGTGGGGATACAACCAAGACATACAATGTCACATGAATACAACAATACATCATACAAGATCAACATCCGACTACGGATGAAACATAAACAGAAACTCAAACAATATCCACCCTGCTAGCCCAGGCTGCCGACCTGGAACCTATCCCCTGATCGAAGAAGAAGCAGAAGAAGAACTCCAAAACAAGCAAACATCGCTCTCGCGTGATGACCATCGCAAACATGTACCTGCAACTGGTGGTGTAGTAATCTGTGAGCCACGAGGACTCAGCAATCCCATTACCATGGGTATCAAGACTAGCAAAGCTTAAAGGGAAAGGAAGGGGTAAAGTGGTGAGGTTGCAGCAGCGACTAAGCATATATGGTGGCTAACATACGCAAATGAGAGCGAGAAGAGAAACAAAGGAACGGTCGTCAACTAGTAATGATCAAGAAGTGATCCTGAACTCCTACTTACGTCAGACATATCCCAGAAACCGTGTTCTCCTCTCGATCAACCCCAAAAAGAGACACTCACGGTTACGCACATGGTTGGTGTATTTTAGAAGAGTTTACTTCAAGTTTACTACAACCGGATATTAACAAATTCCCATCTGCCACATAACCGCGGGCACGGCTCTCGAAAATTTATACCCTACAGGGGTGTCCCAACTTAGCCCATGATAAGCTCTCGCGATCAACGAAGGATATTCCTTCTCCCGGAAGACCCGATCAGTCTCGGAATCCGGCTACAAGACATTTCGACAATAATAAAACAAGACCAGCAAGACCGCCCGATGCCGACAATCCCGATAGGAGCTGCACATATCTCTTCTCGTGGCAACACCGGATGAGACAGCTACGAGTAAAACCAAGCCTCGAGTTTCCCGTGGTGGCCCCACAGTGAGCTTCGGTTCGAACCAGACTTAGAGAAGCACGGCCGGGGGGCTAAAATAAAGATGACCCTCGGGTTGGCCGACCCAAGGAAAGGGTACAGGTGGTGGTGAGGCAAATGGTAAAACCAAGGTTGGGCCTTGCTGGAGGAATCTTATTCAAAGCGAACTGTCAAGGGGTCCCATAAACCACCCACGCTGCGTTAGGGACATAAAAACATAATACCGATATGACGGAAACTAGGGCGGCAAGAGTGGAACAAAACACTGCATAAGGCCGAGCCTTCCACCCTTTACCAAGTATATAGATGCATTAATAATATAAGAGATATTGTGATATCCCAACGTAAACATAATCCAACATGGAGCAATCTTCATCTTCACCTGCAACTAGCAACGCTATAAGAGGGGCTGAGCAAAAGCGGTAACATAGCCAAACAACGGTTTGCTAGGAAGGGTGACAAAGGTTAGAGGTTCATGGCAATTTGGGAGGCTTGATAAGCAAGTGGTAGGTAACGCAGCATAGCGATGGAGCGAAGCAACTAGCATAGCAATGATAGTAATGAGATCCAAGGTGACGGTCATCTTGCCTGAAATCCCGCTAGGAAGAAGAACGAGTCCATGAAGAAGACAACCGGGAGTAGTCGGCGTGATCCTCACAATCGCAACATTACGGAACTAAGAAGCAACACCGAAAGAAACAAAAACATAGTAAACAACCATCACATAAACATGGCATGATGCACAATCGAGTATGATGCATGTCCGGTTTAATGAGGCATGGCATGGCAAAGTGCAACAAACAATGCTACAAGTTAAGTGGAGCTCAATACCCAACGAGTTGCATATTGACAAAACACCACATTGACATATTTAGTTTAATCTCGTTTAAGCTACCAAACAATATTAAATGTTGTTAAACATGGCAAGAGGTGAAGCATAAGTAAACTAACTATTCAGGCAAAATTTAATGAGGCCGGAAATAAGAAACAACAATTCCGAAAAATCCTCATGAGCAATATTTTAGATTCGGTACTGTTCTGCCCTAAACCATATTTTATTGTTGTAAAACAGGAAAATAAACTGCACCATGTTAAACTAGGCATTTTCCCACCCCATTTACATATAAAGTTTATTTAAAACCGAGCTACGGTTAATTAGTTATGAAATAAATCATTTTAGCATGGCATTTAAGCAAATTTAAACAAACAACATTTTAAACATTCCAAACATGGATGAAAGCAGCATATTATGAAACTAGACAAAATTCTAAGCATTTTACATGTTCAACTCATTTTAATCCGATGCACGGTTCATGAGTTATTATATGCATGATGCTTAGGGGTTTTCTGCAATTCTGGTAAAACCTGGGATAAATGCTAAAATCGCAGATCTGAAAAAAAATACTACACTGGGCCGAATCTGGCCCGGGAGGCCTAGTTGACGAAGCGGTCAACTGATGCGTTGTGTCGATGTGGCCGCGTGCTTCTGTGGATGAAGCAGACAGCAGCGGGTGAAGCAGGGGACTTGGCGGGCGGCACATGGGCAATGACGGCGGACCAAGGCGAAGCAGGGGAGGTACGGCAGGGGCGCGTGAACTCGATTTCGTCCGGATCCGGCCGGACTTGGTCGCGGACGGTGCTAGGATGAGGAGGACGCCAGCCTTGGCGCGATGACGACGAGGCGGGCGACGGCTGGGAAACCCGGCGTGGACGAGCCAAATCCGAAGGCCGACGAGGACGCCCGGGGAACGAGGCAAGCTCAGGCGCAGCCATGGCGTGGAGGAGGAGTTCCTGGAGAGGGAGAGAGAGGTTACGGGGAGGAGAGAACAGAGCAGAAGAGAAGATGAAGGGCAGGGGCGTCGCGGCCTGGTTCTTCTGCGGGGTTGACGGGTCACGGTCCAGGTGGCTGGGACGTCGGCGCGAGGAGGCTCGGGGTGGCACGAGGCCGAGGGATGGAGGCGTCATTCGGCGATGTGGCCGCGGGGGGAGAGCTTCATAGGGCGCCATGGTTGTGCCCTGGAGAGAGAGATAACCGAGAGAAAGTAATAGAGGCAAAGGAGGAAGAGGTAGGCGCGAGGGAGGTGGAGCACGGGCCTGGGCGCTCGCGAGAGGAGGCGGAGCTCGGGACTGCTGCTGCTGCTTGGGTGGCTGGCAACCACCGGCGAGGCAGAGGCGCGGGGACAAGGAGGCACGGCCTCGTGCGTTTCCTTGGGCGCGCGGGCTTGGGAGAAGGAGCTCGAGCTCCTGGTTGCTGCTGGTCGAGGAGGGCCGTGGGGATCTCTGGTTGGTGGGGATCGATAGATGGGTGGATCGACGGACTGGGTGGCGGGGAAGATCGAGGAAGGAGGAGGCTGCGGCTGGTTGGTGCAGTGAAGAAAGCGAGGGAGGATTTTTGGATCGGGGAAGAACCCGAGGTGGGAGGGACAAGAGGAGTGGCGGCGGCGACGGGTGGATGGGACAAGGTCCCTAGGTTTTAGGGTTAGTCTTTATATAACAAGTGAATTTTGGATAGGGGTATTTGGTCCCTCCGATCTTAATCGGATGGTCTAGAAATAAATAGATAGGGAGTCCAAATAAGAAAACAGAGATGTTTTATAGATGTTGAGGAATGATCCGGACCCATCGGTCATGACTGCCCGGGTCGGGTTCGGAGAAGTTTCGGACGCGCACGCGAGGGGTGTGAGCAAAGCGTAGAGAGGGTCAAACGGTCAGACAAGATGGAAAACGAAGAACAAGGTTGGTCTCGGAACGGTCAAGTAAAACAAGAGGGAAACGTGGCAACTACGAACGGATGCAAGCTTTAAAACATGACGGCAACGGAGTGCCGATGCAATGCGAATGATGCGATGAGATGAGATGCATGACATGAACAACATGCAAAATAAAAGACAAAACCCAACCACGGAGGAAATAATATATCGCATCTCCGGAAAAGGCAAGAGTTGGAGTTACGAATATGGAAAGTTGTATCCGGGGCGTTACAACACTCCACCACTACGAGAGGATCTCGTCCCGAGATCTAGGATGGCACCGGAGGGAAAAGGAAGAGGAAGAGGAGAGGTAAAACAAAGTTGCTTCTTTGACAAACGAGTGAGACCAAAGAACCTTGAGAGGTTGAAAAGTTGAAAGAAAGAACGTAACAGAGTTGAACACAATTGAGAGCACTGCGGTAGAAAATAGAAACAAGGAACACCATGTGAACCTTGGAGGTTGCAAAGCTATGAATGACGAATACAATGGACAAGAAGGAATTGGAACCACTCTGGTTGAAACGAGATAAACAAGGAACAAGGACGATCAAATTCGGATAGCACTCCGGTTGAAAAGGGATGCAAGACTTGATAAGATGCAAACAACTTGAGCAGAGGACATAACACTCCTCTTAAAACGGATAAGCAAGGAAAAGAACATGATATTGGCAAAACGAGATGATGGGATGAAGAGAGCAACATCACAATGCCTCCGGAAGAAAGAATAGAAGATAGATCATTGGAATAACAGAATGGAGAAGAAAATGACATCTTCTGCCACAAATGAGCTTGAAAATCATCCTTGCAAAGAAGAATTGAACGGAGTTGTTGGAAAATCAACAACGAAAAGCACAAGCTTGTTATGGGCTTATGGCAAACATCTCAAAATGATGAGGTGACAACCCGCCACTAACAGAAACAATTGATTGGTTGAGATCAATGAAGATAAGAGAAACTTCTTCACCGAGATGAGAAGGAGAAAATTGGATCATTGATAAGCACCACAAATAGCTACATTCCTTAGGGAAGGCTGTAGGTGAAACATGACACAAGATGACTCCAACGAAGAGATTGGTGGATTTAAAATACCTCATTCTTGACAACATGTGAATCATGAAACACGAACTCAAATTGTCAAGAATGACATAACACCACCTCAAATGATAAGGTAGGAAGAATTGCACTTCGGAATGCAAGAAGAAGAATGCTTGAACGCCTCAAAACAAAACATGTGTTGAACACCATGTTTATTTTAGAGTGTAGCTTGGCGGATCATGACTCCGAGAGAAAAACTTGAAGAACAATTGAAGAATGAAAGGAGTCCTTGATGAACCACCATGTAGAGCCTCCAGTAAGCAAAAGGATGAAAATAATAGGATCCAAGCCTAGAAATGATTAGAAGGAGCTCGCGATGAGATAATGCGGAAAAACTTGAAACTCCGGAGAAGAAAAGATGAAGCATCTCGAACCGAGAAATGTGACATGATGAATAACTCTGGAAAGAAGAAACTAGATCACTTGGATGAAACAAAAATAGGAATTATGTTATGCGTATCCTTCACCAATTTACATTGATGACAAGCAATGGATTTGGCATACTACTTATTCTTCTTGAGGGATTGAAAGAGATCTGAAGGCAAACTTGACAAGGTATTGATGGAACCACCGTGGAATTTGAAAACAACGAATGAATTAATATGATAACGAAGGAAGTGAAATCTTGAACGAACCACCATAAGAATTGAAAATGAACGTAGCAAAGGCACAATTCACCGGGAAGAATTGGAGAAAAAGAAAACGAAGATACTTGAGAGGATTTAGATACATGAGAATGAAGAGATCACAAACTGATTAGAGGATATTTGAACGATGCACCAGTAAGATTTGGAGAATGATAGCCACACGCTGAGAATGAAGAATTATGACATGATGGCCTCCGGAGGAAAGAAATGGAAACAACTCATGAAATGCTCCGGATGGGTGAAAAGAATTCCCACAATCGAAAACAATTATGAGAGGATGGCATCAAACTTGAAGTACGCATCTTTGGAAGAACGGGTAAGGATTTAAGAGGAACTCTTCTTCGGTCTTCACATGCTGAGAATGACGAGGAGAAACACCACCAAATTGTTGAGAAACTCCGGAAGGATTAAAAGAGGAAACGTTGAGCCAGAGATGAAAAGATTTTGAAAGCGGCCTAGGAGAATGCATGTGACTGATGAAAATTGATTCTTACGTCAAACTTTGAAATGAATTTGGGAATGGCTCCGGGAAAATTAGAAAAGTCAAGTAAGATCCTGGGAAAAGACCTGTGGGTTAGGGCCCACTTGAAAGAAACATCGTTGAAGGATTGCTTGAAATAAGAATTGCACCGATAGAATTAAATGGCTTGAATGAGATAACAACCTCAAAATAACTTGAACGGATCTAGAATGAAAAGACGAGCCTTCTGAGATATCTTCAACACTCCAGAACAAATGAATAGCGAGAAGTGAATGATTAAGAGGTGCATCGGCAAGAGAAAGCATTTGCAACAAGGAAAGGAATATGGTCAACACTGAAAGCTTGAGTTAAATCCACCGGAAAAGAATACGAGAATGAAGAATGATGAACTTGAAACTGTTGAGCATCTTCATGGGAAATCACCGCATAAGAACATTGAAAGAAAAGAATGAAGAGACTTCCACAAATAAAATGATACGTGATTAAGAAATCTGAGTCCTTGAAGAAAAAGGGTGGGAGGGCGGGAAAACAAAGACAACTTGGGTCGGATGAAACGAACACCGTTGAGAAAAAGCTTAGAATTGATCTTACGAATGTTGGAATGATCGGATTTACTTGGAGAGAAGCACACAGTTGGAAAGGATTGAAAAGACAACCTTGATGAACAAGAAGGATTAGCATCCACATAGAAATATGAGAACACCATTTAGAATAAGGTATGGAATCAACACTTGGCATTGAAGCAACTTGAATACCACAAAACGGAACAAAAACAAAGGATTTGGCTTGCAGAATAAGCCGGAAACAAACATATGATAGATCCCATATCGTATCATGTGTGTGTTGGAAAGATATCCCACGAGATACTTGAATTCCACTTATAAACTCCGAAACTTTCTGGTTACATAATCTGGTGTTGGGGATACAGGGACACAAAATATATCACCCAAACTAACAATACCTAGATCCAAATTGTATCCATCCTTCAACACATAACCAAGAAAACTCCGAAATCGTTTACCTCGACCTTGAAAAGCATCCGTTATATGAGTCATGGCAATACTCCGAACTCGCCCCACTCTTTGGGTTATCGGGTTATCTCACCAACAACTGTATAAAAGAGATTTTGATGTCGGCAAAGCTCGTGTATTCCAGAATCGCAACGATAAAATTGTGACGACAACACCTCGGAGCTCAACTCCCGGGACACCGCCACAACCCCTAAATGTCGAGGCACGAAGAACAATGTTCTCGTCACAAAACCATCTAACAATTCCAAGATACCAGCGTGATCCTAAATTTTTTAGTGAAATTTGAGGAGAGGAAAGACAAAACATCTACGCCGAAGGCCTCACCAGAGCGATTTAAGGACCGAGGAGTAAAAGAATCCTACTCTCCGATATATATAATCCTAAGACTCAAAATAGTTTTCTTCTAGACTCAACAACGGCCAACAAACAAGGGGCTCCTATGGTCGGTCGAGGCTCGATACCAACTTGTCACGCCTAAGATGCGACCCTATCCTAAAGGAACTCAAGGTCCCACCAAGGATAGAAGCGCATCTTGAAGACGCTTTTGCAAGGTGGATATCATTACATCAACATTACATAATAGTGGGGATACAACCAAGACATACAATGTCACATGAATACAACAATACATCATACAAGATCAATATCCGACTACGGATGAAACATAAAAGAAACTCAAACAATATCCACCACTGCTAGCCAGTGCTGCCGACCGAACCTATCCCCGATCAAGAAGAAGCGGAAGAAGAACTCCAAAACAAGCAAACATCACTCTCGCGTGATGACCATCGCAAACCTGTACCTGCAACTGGTGGTGTAGTAATCTGTGAGCCACGAGGACTCAGCAATCCCATTACCATGGGTATCAAGACTAGCAAATCTTAAAGGGAAAGGAAGGGGTAAAGTGGTGAGGTTGCAGCAGCGACTAAGCATATATGGTGGCTAACATACGCAAATGAGAGCGAGAAGAGAAACAAAGGAACGGTCGTCAACTAGTAATGATCAAGAAGTGATCACGAACTCCTACTTACATCGACATAACCCAGAAACCGTGTTCTCCTCTCGATCAACCCCGAAAAGAGACACTCACGGTTACGCACACGGTTGGTGTATTTTAGAAGAGTTTACTTCAAGTTTACTACAACCGGATATTAACAAATAGTATATAGATGCATTAATTAAATAAGAGATATTGTGATATCCCAACATAAACATAATCCAACATGGAGCAATCTTCATCTTCACCTGCAACTAGCAACGCTATAAGAGGGGCTGAGCAAAAGCGGTAACATAGCCAAACAACGGTTTGCTAGGAAGGGTGACAAAGGTTAGAGGTTCATGGCAATTTGGGAGGCTTGATAAGCAAGTGGTAGGTAACGCAGCATAGCGATGGAGCGAAGCAACTAGCATAGCAATGATAGTAATGAGATCCAAGGTGACGGTCATCTTGCCTGAAATCCCGCTAGGAAGAAGAACGAGTCCATGAAGAAGACAACCGGGAGTAGTCGAGCGTGATCCTCACAATCGCAACATTATCGGAACTAAGAAGCAACACCGGAAAGAAACAAACAACATAGTAAACAACCATCACATAAACATGGCATGATGCACAATCGAGTATGATGCATGTCCGGTTTAATGAGGCATGGCATGCCAAAGTGCAACAAACAATGCTACAAGTTAAGTGGAGCTCAATACGCAACGAGTTGCATATTGACAAAACACCACATTGACATATTTGGTTTAATCTCGTTTAAGCTACCAAACAATATTAAATGTTGTTAAACATGGCAAGAGGTGAAGCATAAGTAAACTAACTATTCAGGCAAATTTAAATGAGGCCGGAAATAAGAAACAACAATTCCGAAAAATCCTCATGAGCAATATTTTAGATTCGGTACTGTTCTGCCCTAAACCATATTTTATTGTTGCAAAACAGGAAAATAAACTGCACCATGTTAAACTAGGCATTTTTCCACCCCATTTACATATAAAGTTTATTTAAAACCGAGCTACGGTTAATTAGTTATGAAATAAATCATTTTAGCATGGCATTTAAGCAAATTTAAACAAACAACATTTTAAACATTCCAAACATGGATGAAAGCAGCATATTATGAAACTAGACAAAATTCTAAGCATTTTACATGTTCAACTCATTTTAATCCGATGCACGGTTCATGAGTTATTATATGCATGATGCTTAGGGGTTTTCTGCAATTCTGGTAAAACCTGGGATAAATGCTAAAATCACAGATCTGAAAAAAAATACTACACTGGGCCGAATCTGGCTGCACTGCTGGGCTAACAGAGAGGAGGGCTCTGGGCGCTCACCCATGAGCTTCAGCCCGGTTAGTGGAGGAGGAGGCCATTGGGGGGGTTGAGGAGGCGCGCTGGGCCTCGCGATCTGGCCCGGGAGGCCTAGTTGACGAAGCGGTCAACTGATGCGTTGTGTCGATGTGGCCGCGTGCGTCTGTGGATGAAGCAGACAGCTGCGGGTGAAGTAGGGGACTTGGCGGGCGGCACAGGGGCAACGGCGGCGGACCAAGGCGAAGCAGGGGAGGTCCGGCAGGGGTGCGTGAACTCGATTTCGTCCGGATCCGGCCGGACTTGGTCGCGGACGGCGCTAGGATGAGGAGGACGCCGGCCTTGGCGCAATGACGACGAGGCGGGCGACGGCTGGGAAACCCGGCGTGGACGAGCCAAATCCGAAGGCCGACGAGGACGCCCGGGGAACGAGGCAAGCTCAGGTGCAGCCATGGCGTGGAGGAGGAGTTCCTGGAGAGGGAGAGAGAGGTTACAGGGAGGAGAGAACAGAGCAGAAGAGAAGATGAAGGGCAGGGGCGTCGCGACCTGGTTCTGCTGCGGGGTCGACGGGTCACGGTCCAGGTGGCTGGGACGCCGGCGCGAGGAGGCTCGGGGTGGCACGAGGCCGAGGGATGGAGGCGTCATTCGGCGATGTGGCCGCGGGGGGAGAGCTTCATAGGGCGCCATGGTTGTTCCCTGGAGAGAGAGAGAATCGAGAGAAAGTAAGAGAGGCAAGGGAGGAAGAGGTAGGTGCGAGGGAGGTGCAGCACGGGCCTGGGCGCTCGCGAGAGGAGGCGGAGCTCCGGACTGCTGCTGCTGCTTGGGTGGCTGGCAACCACCGGCGAGGCACATGCGCGGGGACAAGGAGGCACAGCCTCGTGCGTTTCCTTGGGCGCGCGGGCTTGGGAGAAGGAGCTCGAGCTCCTGGTTGCTGCTGGTCGAGGAGGGCCGTGGGGATCTCTGGTTGGTGGGGATCGATAGATGGGTGGATCAACGGGACTGGGTGGCAGGGAAGATCAAGGAAGGAGGAGGCTGCGGCTGGTTGGTCTGGTGAAGAAAACGAGGGAGGATTTTTGGATCGGGGGAAGAACCCGAGGTGGGAGGGGACAAGAGGAGTGGCGGCGGCGGCGACGGGTGGATGGGACAAGGTCCCTAGGTTTTAGGGTTAGTCTTTATATAACAAGTGAATTTTGGATAGGGGTATTTGGTCCCTCCGATCTTAATCGGATGGTCTAGAAATAAATAGATAGGGAGTCCAAATAAGAAAACGCAGATGTTTTATAGATGTTGAGGAATGATCCGGACCCATCGGTCATGACTGCCCGGGTCGGGTTCGGAGAAGTTTCGGACGCGCACGCGAGGGGTCTGAGCAAAGCGTAGAGAGGGTCAAACGGTCAGACAAGATGGAAAACGAAGAACAAGGTTGGTCTCGGAACAGTCAACTAAAACAAGAGGGAAACGTGGCAACTACGAACGGATGCAAGCTTTAAAATCTGACGGCAACGGAGTGCCGATGCAATGTGAATGATGCGATGAGATGAGATGCATGACATGAACAACATTCAAAACAAAAGACAAAACCCAACCACGGAGGAAATAATATATCGCATCTCCGGAAAAGGCAAGAGTTGGAGTTACGAATATGGAAAGTTGTATCCGGGGCGTTACAGAAGGCCGAGGAAGAGAAGCGCACCGCGGAACAAGCTGCCTGGCAGGCCTATGTCGCGTCCGAGAGAGTCAGGCAATTGGCTATTTGGCAGAAGGCTCGTGCGAGGGCCGTGAGGGTGGCAGAGGACGCCCGTGCCGAAGCCCTGAGTGCAGTCGGGCCCAAGCGGCTCATCTACGCTTGGCGGTACGTGGACCGGGTGCACGCTTACAGCATGGCGGAGTACCTGTTGGCGCCGGATCATCACATCGGTGAGATCGCGCTTGCCCGCCGGCAAGTCGCCAATCAGCACCTCGCGAGTTGCGAGGCTGAGGAAGAGGCGTTGTGTCGGCGCGCTGGGAAACGGCCGCGCACCAGGGCACTCGTGGCGTGCCGCAAGCGCTCCTACGAGCGTTGTGGCTTTTAGTAGGAGTATAATTTTTGTTTCGTAAGGTGATCTCATTAGTTTTGGGACGCAAATGATAAATCCCGAACATTCAGGAATTATTAGCGTCCTTAATTAAGTATGTAGAAGGGAAAGTTTGGAAACCTTGTGTATTCGTACGCATTTTGTAAGTACGTGCATATAGCACAAACTTTACTATATACTATCGCACTACACGTCTCTCTCTATATATGCTTGCAGACTGTGCTACTCCCTCCGTCCAAGTCAATAAGTCATCTTTGGTTGTGCACCGTGACCAAGAAGGAGGGAAGATTTATACACCTAGACGGAGGGAGTACTACTATTACTTATGTATGTGCAAATGCACGTTTTAACATTACGATGCAGTTTTTGTAAAAGTAGAAAAACAACACTAGTCAAGCTTGTGAAACGATTCAATGCAAAACAAATGCAAAAATGCTCGTTTGATTGTTTACTTTTAGCTTCCTTCTCTGTGGTTATTTCTCTATCGTACTTTGTACGGAGTATCTCACTGGTCGGAAAGGCATGCAAATTCCCAAACCGCTTCCTACACCCTGTATTGATTTTTTGCCTAACAAGTTGTGACGTGCAATTGGAATTCCAACTTGAGTACTACTAGTAGTAGGAGTACCAGGGGCCGGTTCTTTTAGGCTTCTAGATTAGTAATCCCATAACTACTACCTCCGTCCTGGTTTATTGGTCCCCATTGTAATCTGCGTCAAATTTTGATCATAAATTTAACTAATGAAATGTTACCTTTGGTCAAAATTTAGCACAAATTGCAATGGTGAGGAATAAACCAGAACAGAGGTACTACAAGTAGTAGTTTAGAAGCCCAAATAAATGAGTGAGGCGCCTTAATGTTACTCTCCACTGTGACTAGTCTTATGGGAAAAGCTGGGGAAGCCGCCAAAAGAACTGGCCCTAGGAGTAGTAGCTAGGGATACTAGGAGTAGTAGCTAGGGATCAAGTGTGCGATATGAATCGGAGAAAGTAAATGCAGAGATATGAAATGCAAAAAAGACGGAGGGATGTGATGGTTGCTTGTCCGTTTATTTTACCAGGCCACTTATTACTGGGAGTGGTTGGGTTTTGTGATATGACGGCTTTACTGCCGCGCCACGAGCGGGGTGAAACTCCCGTGCAGCGCCGCCCTCTACACTAGTACTCGGTCGTGGTTTACTACATCAGTCGTGGTTTACCCCCCATTGAATTTGACTGAAGATTTAACTGACAAAATGTTAGTGCATGTCAACAAAAACAATATCGTTGGATTCGTATTTGAACATAGTTTTCAATGATATAATTTTAGGTGACATGCATCATCATTTATCGTACTATATATAATGTTAGTCAAATTTTTGGTCGTACTAATCTATAGTAAGGTGCCGTGCGTACCTAAAGAGTGAAATGCATTGATCGGGAGTTGTTTATTTTGACAAAGGATGTGGGGTCATCTCATGTAACGAGTATCGATAGGTTTCTTCGGATATTATTTCATCTCTAGAGCTCACAAACATCCGGGTGAAATAGATAAAAAGTATCTTTTGCAAACAAAAGCGTTCAACTGTTCAACCTGCATCCAAAACTTGTGAAGAAATAACTCTTATTGTGCTTTGCAAGAAATGATCATCAAGAATTAGTTTTTGAGTAGCCATTGTTATACATGTTGGCTATAGATGACATGGCACTTTCTTATAGTCAACATTTGGCTATACTATTTAAGTATTAACCATGCCCTTATACACCTAGACGGAGGGATTAAATCAGGATGACTTGGAAGGGGGCAGAGGATATGTAAGAAATGGTTCATCATAAGTCTTTCACCAGCATTGCAGTAAAAATTAATACATGGAAGATTCTAGACTAAACCATAAATGGATACATTTTTATTCATGCGCGATACTCCAATAGAGCAAGATCGTGCATGGAAGTCTCCACATGCTTAGACAGCGGATTACATTGAGTGAAGACTAATGATCAACATTTAACTTGATAATGCAGATGTCCAGGTGAACCTCCTTGGAGTTCCCGTGCACATTGTTGGGGGTCAAATAATACCGTGCGTCTTCCATGTCCACATCGGCGGGAAGGTTCCACCTCGACAGAGTCCAAGTCAGCTTGACGTAGCCAGTGTCGCCGCCCACGTACCTCCGAGGTGTAGTAATAGTGAGCACGCACCCGTACATCGGCCTCGTGTCAGTGTCAGCGTCAGCGGCGTCGCCCCTAACGCACGCTACAGAGACGGGGCGGCAGCCTGCGCGGGCCTTGCCGGTGCCCACGATCAAGAGGAATACGCTGCCTTCCTCCTCCGAGACTAGCACGCGGCAGTGATCCTCCAGCGACTCCGGCACGGTGAACGAGTAGCACGTCTCGTACTTGATGTTCTTCGCCAAGGGCCAGTAGTGATCGCTGCACGTTTGCGTCAGGTGATGCACGATGTCCGCCGGCGAGCCCAAAACGGCACCAGGCACTCATAGCAGTAGACAAAGGGCTCCTTGGAGGCATCGACCAGGCCATCCATGAAACGGGAGTGGCTGTAGGGACGCGTTCATGATTGAATATATGAGCAAGTTACTACAAGATTTAGTCCGAATAAGCACAAAATAAATCATGACGGCTATAATAGAGATTAAATTAATCATGCGGACTAGCATAGTAGATGAACAGATAGAATCTAGGACACAGACTAGAAACATGAATTCTACCACGATTTCGAACAGGAAGGACAGAAAAACATACGGTGCAACGGGAGCAGCAGCATTGGCGTTGAGGTTGTCTCCCATGTCGTTGAGGAAGAGGTTGCTGAGGTTGGGGAAGAAGTCATTGTCGGTGAAGTCGATGCTGCTAGCAATCGCGAGAGTGCGCTCCCCAAATTTCAACAACGCCTGCCGAATGGAGCGCAGGAGGGAGTGACTGTAGGGGACGTTGCGGCCACCGAATGGAGCGCAGGAGTAGCCCACGAAGCAGTAGATGGTGCTCCTCCCTAGTCTCTATTCTTATCTCTATCTCTACTACTCTTATTTTTTTTTATAATATACCAGTTGTAGTTGTCAAATTGAATAGTACTGCGCCGTCCACTGCACGCCCGACTGAACACGCTTCCTCGCCTCCATCAAACCCCTCTGTTAAACCCGCATGCAAACCGAGAAACCTACTCCGGCCCGCGGGAGGAAATTTGCCGGTTGCCGTTGGAGAATAATAGAGTCACGTCTAATCCATTTGAGTTAACTGCGTGTATGATTCTCCCTCTATAAAAATTTAATTGCATCCTTAATCTTGTATTCTAAGTACTCTGTGGGTTCCACTTTGTCAAGACAGTGTACATGACTTGCGTGCTGGCTACTGATTCGCATGTAAAGTTAAAAGAAACAAATCCATCCTTAATCCTGTATTCTAAGTACTGTGGGTTCCTTTGCCAAGAAGAGATGTGAAAGAAGTATAGTATATATTAAAAAATTATAAAAAGCTAAAGTTTAGTACATAATTCGAACTCAGGCCATCACGCTGCGAGCATCCGGGCCGGACCAGTACACTAGGTGTTGGTTGCGGAGAATGCAAGAGATAAACCTTTATAACAATGAGCCCGTCCGTTGCAACGGATCCAAAATAGAATAATACATATTCACAAATTTGAAAGAAAACAGTTTACATTTGATATACATATCACTAAAAATATCTTATGTTTCACTCCAAACAGTTTACTTTTGATATAGCAATGATTGGACCAGTACCGTGATCACTCAAGCAAGTTGTCTGACTTTGATATGACCCTACACTGCTGGTATGTGTCTCATAAGTCAAGCGGCGTGCTGCAGTCATCATCACCTGTCCACTTCCCACATCACATATTCGCTTCTCCATCTTTGTCCGCTCTTCCATCCCCGCTAAGGCGCCTCCCCCCTCGTCCGAAACCCAAGCACTAACAATGGCAGAACCGAGCAGCGTCCGCCGAAAGAGTAGCTGGAATTCGCTCCCCACATAGGTAATCAAGCTCATTGTTTCACGTGTGGACAATCTCAGTACCATGCCGCTCGCCGCGTGCTCGTCGAGGCTGTACCGTTTACTCAAAGCCCTCAGGACGGAGCTTTTTAAGCCAGCTCCTTGCTTGCTGATGCCGCCTGATCTTCAGAAACGGTGTGTCATGCAGCATAACGATCGTAGGGTGGCAAGCATCAACCCCCTTGACTGCGATCCTATCCCCGTCACCCTCAACTACATTAACGGTATGTACTGGGTCGACATGAACACGTCTTGGATGGTGCTCGTCGACGGTCGCGGCAGCTGGATGCTCGTGGAGGTCTACACCCGGCGATTGATCCCCCTTCCTTCGATTAACACTGCCTTTGCTTTGGCACCGCGCCGAGAATACTCGGAATCTTACAAAGAGCCAACATGATACCAAGTTTGATTTGCTCAAGGTTGTAATCTGCCAAGTGCCCACAAGATCTACGAATTATAAAGACTTCAGGCTAATTGCGTTCTTCAACCGCGGTCTTGCCTATCTGACAGGTCACTGCGGTAAGTGGATAAATCTGCACGTCCATTGCAGGATCATACATCCTCCATGGTTCTCTGATGCCATTGAACACAAGGGATTCATTTACGCTGTCGACTCCTTCTATGGCTGGACGTATTGCTGGCCTACTCCAGTCATCGCTACAAATGGCTGTTACAACAGTATGTTACTTTCCTATGATATCATGATGGCTTGCTTATATTACTATCAACATTTACTGAAAAAAATATTCATGCTCATAACATGCTGTTCTTAAGATTGACTACATCAAGAGCCCTTTTTTATTTGACTCCAACTTTTTTTAGGGTTATTTGACTCCAACTTGATATGATGTTGTAGGCCGCCTGGTGTCCCTACCCTTCCTAATCCCAGAACCTTTCAAAGAAAAGCGGCATGGCAGTTGCAGGTGGTTCCTGGCTCGATCGCACAACGATTTAAAGATTGATGATCGTTCACACGTACCGGACGTGTTGTTTCGCGGAATACAATCACAGTCACTGCAAGGTCTTTGAGCAGGATCCCAGCTTCTCTGGGCCTTCATGAATTTTTGACTGGAGGTTAGTAAGTAGCCTTGGTACACGCTCTCTGTTTGCCGGACTGAATTATCTGATTAACTAGGAGATAACCGACGGCAAGGATCATGATGGTAGCGCGGTTTCGTTCATCAGGCAAAATTGTGTGTACACAGCGTACCATGCGTCTTGCATGCACCATACCCTGATATGTGCCGCCACGCTCTGCAGCCCAAAGTAGGAGAGAGGGTCGCAAGTATCATACTTTGACCTGCTGGCTGGAGTTTCCCCCGTCAGGAATCCATCTGGTTCAAGCCGTCAGCCAATCTCCACAGCTTAATAAATAGTAACGTCTAACTGAGCCAGTTAGTTAGATGCATACACTTAGTGTAGTAGGATCTTTATTTAGTTTGATGCATACACTTGTTCTTTTTTGGTAGCCCTTTGCAATGATGGCTGATGTTTGGTTTGGAAGAGAGAGCTGCGTCTTCACTCTTCCGCCTGCTATCGCTTCATTGCACCCCAGCCCTGGTTGCTGCTGTTGCTGTTTTCAATGTACAATCAGTAGTATATTTAAATCATTGGTTGAATAAATGTGTTGTTAGAACGACAAACACAATGTTTTGGAAGTCGTTGCACAGTTCGATCCTTTAGTGCCCGTGCATCGCACGTAGCGCATACTATTTTTCGTGACGGAACACATTTTCCACTTGTTGATAACATGCAGCCCATTGATGAAGGCCCAATAGAGAAGCCCATAATTAATCGGAAGGGAGGCTCTCACATGAATCCGGCCAGTACATGCTCATGGTCCCTAAACATAAATAAGTAAATAAATAAATAAAGCTAAATGCTCATGCACCAGTTCTTTAAATTCACGATTTAACAGAGGATATTATTTCCTATGATAGTGTCGTTACATTCAATCGATATTATTCTTCGCAAAGATAGCGACCGTCTTCTTTCTCCCAAAGATTTTCTTCCCGCAACCAGCGGACCCATGCAAATCATAGTCAACGTTGTAAATAGATCCGGTCCATTTTTATTTTTCAATAAGAATGTCCAACTCAGCCCAGCACATTGGTGACAGCACTTTATCCTCCACCTTGGTGCGCTCGCCGCGGTGCCATCGTCCGACCCTGTCAACATGATTTTTTCCGAAACGGTCCCTGTCAACATAGTGAATCGAGAGAGGACTGTAGTTGTGAGTATGACAATACGGACCCACCAGGTCCACTCCCGAACACAAGCAAGCGCCTCTTTTACTACTCAGATGAACCCCTCATTTTTTACTCTAATCCACCCTGCTGATATCTGGGACCCACATCATTTTCAACGTATAGTCAATTAACGACAGAATTGCATAACTTTTTTTAGTAGTAATTCGGAGGAGCAGGCTATAAACCGGGTTGTGCGGTCTCTGTGGCCCGTCTAACAACATGACCAGCCCAGCAGTTTTTTCTTTGGGAAAATAGGTAGCCCAGTATTTCTTTTTGAAGAATACCCAAGCTAGGCCTATTTGTTTTCTCTGACTTACTGGGCTGCAAATGTTTCAAGACGAGGAGGGATGCATTCCGTCCTGGCCAAAGAGTATGGTCAGTGTCTGTTAAAATAATATCAAAAGGGGTTAAAAATTCCAAAAAAATTATAGCAAATGGGATATTAGTTTTTTTTGTTTTTGTTCTTCACTGATATCTCATACTCCCTCCGTCCCAAAATTCTTGTCTTAGATTAGTCTAGATACAGATGTATCTAATACCAAAACATGACTTGATACATTCGTATTTAGACAAATCTAAGACAAGAATTTTGGGAAGGAGGGAGTATTTCATTGGATTTAACATGACATAGTACTAATTTATTTTTAAATTTGTTTTAGTATGGCTACTAATTTTTGGATTAAGAATATTTTTTCCCCAGCAAAAATTTGCTAATTTTCAAAATTTCCCACATATATAGTTATTTTTTTTAACCCTGGTACTGACCAGAAAATGGGCAGCAATTCTAAAAATGGAAAACAGGCTGCAATAAATTCCATATGAATTAGAAAATGAGTAAAAATTATAAAAAATAATAGCAAATGGGCTGTACACGCCACAGATTTCGAGGCTGACTTGTTTACGCAAGGCTTTGTCAGTGAACACATGATTCTAGCAGCAGTGACTGTTGGATGTCCATCCAACGGCCGACGTCTTCTTCAATCTCGATCTTCTGCTCCACCGCTTAAACTAGCGCCAAGGGACTGCTCCCTCCTCTTGTGGCCCGCCGTGATGCCGCGCAGGCTTCCCCGGCCCACCCTACTCCCTCCGCTGGGCTGGCTGCACGCAATCAACTGCCTCCTTATTACGCGAAAAAAATGATTCCTCGCACTAACATCTAGGGCGCACCGGTTGGGAGGCTGACCTGTGGGCCTACTAAGTTGACGCGTACGCAGGGCTTGTCAACTTAGTCAACGAACGATTCTAGCAGTAGTAACCATTGGATTTGAATCGAACGGTCCTTCTGCTTCTTCAATTGTTGCTCTTCTTGCACCAGCCGCCCAAACCAGCGCCGGCGAGACCGCCTGCTCCTGCCTCCTGTGGCTGGCTATGCTGCCGTTGAGGCCTCACCGTCCCCTACTACTACCACCGCTATCCAGGCCCTACGGCGACGGCAGCCTCACACCACAGCCGAACCAGTGAACCCTCGTACTCCTCTCCGCATGGGCATCCGCTGCCGCGTCTTCCCCGGCTCCGCGTTGTCCCCTTCCTAGGCCTCGCCGTCGTCCACCGCCTTGGTGCTCTCGGCATAGCGTGGTCAATGTGGTCGACGACCGACTTCCATCGGAAGAGTACTGTACGTGGAGAGGCTCACAGCTGGGTCCACGGCCACAGCTGGGTCCACAGCCACAACCCAGTTTTTGTGATTTGCCAAGTAAGTCGCTTTGTCAGGCCTGTTGGGCTGCAAATCTTTCAAGACGAGGAGAGCTTCATTCGGCTGGCCGAGAAAATGGCCTATCAGTAATGAGAAATGGGCTGTATATTTTTAAAACACATCAAACCGGCAATTAGTTTCAAATTTATTTTTTTAATTTCGAGATTTTAAATTGCATTGATTTTTATGCCTGGAAAATTTGTTGGATTTTATATTGATATATATTTATTTTTAAAATCAATTTGAACGTGACTCGAAATTTCGGGATTAAAAACAGTTCGGACCGCACCGAAATATGCAAAATTTCATATAATTTTTTAACCATGGCCACAATATGGGCTGTAATGCTAACTAAAAGAATATGGGCTAAAAAAACCTTAAGAATTAGCAAATGCGCTGTAAATTATTAGAATAATGGCAGATGGGCTGTATGCTGTTTTCCACAGATTTGAGGCTTTCCTAAAAGAAGGTTGACGACAGCAAAGGATCGTTGGATGTCCATCCAACGGCCGTCATGCTTCTTAAATCTATGCTCTTCCTGCTCCACCGCCAAACAAGCGCCCGTGGACTGCTCGCTCCCTCTTCCCCACGGCCGGTGTGGTTGTGCAGCAGCCTCACCGCCCACCGCACTCCCATCGCTGGCCTAGCCATCCTCTACTCACCCACACTTATCGTTATTCTTGGTGACGGCAGACAAACCAAGTAAACCTCAGTCATCAGACTCCCCTCGCGTGGGAAACAACTGCCGAGTCTTCCCTCGCTCCGTGTCGTTCCTTCCTAGGCCTCGCCGCCGCCCATCGCCTCGGTGCTCTTGGCGCGGCCTGGTCAACGTGGTCAACGACCGACATGCATCTGAAGTGGACTGTGCGTGGAGAGGCCGACAGCTGGGTCCATGGCCGCACGCAAGGAAATGCCTCCTTATTACGCGTGAAATAATGATTCCTCCACTTGACATCTGGGACCCACCGAAAGGGCCTCTGTATTTCGTGAAAAAAACGTTACCGCCGCTGACAGCTCGGACCCACCAGCTATATCTTCACACGCAAGGAAGTGCCTCCTTATTACGCACAAAAAAAATGAATACTCCCTGTCGGTGTCAAAACCGGCGGATCTCGGGTAGGGGGTCCCGAACTGTGCGTCTAGGCGGATGGTAACAGGAGACAAGGGACACGATGTTTTACCCAGGTTCGGGCCCTCTTGATGGAGGTAAAACCCTACGTCCTGCTAGATTAATATTGATGGTGTGTGTTACAAGAGTGGATCTACCACGAGATCAAAGAGGCTAAACCCTAGAAGCTAGCCTATGGTATGATTGTTGTTCGCCCCACGGACTAAAACCCTCCGGTTTATATAGACACCGGATAGGGTTAGGGTTACACAGTAGTCGGGTACAATGGTAGGAGATCTACATATCCAGACGCCAAGCTTGCCTTCCATGCCAAGGAAAGTCCCATCCGGACATGGGACGAAGTCTTCAATCTGGTATCTTCATAGTCTTGGAGTCCGCCGATGATGATAGTTCGCTATCCGGACACCCCTAGTCCGAACTCCTTAGTAGCCCCGAACCAGGCTTCAATGACGATGAGTCCGTGCAAGATATTGTCTTCGCATTGCAAGGCGGGTTCTTCCTCGAATAATTTATAGAAGATTGTGAACACCGGGATAGTGTCCGCTCGCAAAAATAAATTCCACATACCACCGTAGAGAGAATAATATTACACAAGATCAATCTGCCGACATATTTTGTGGCGTGACGCCGCACCACCACCAAGCTTTTACTCAAATTGTTTTTATTGTTCCACCTCGGTAGCGTTTAAGCGGTTTCTTGGCACGCCTTGTCGAGGCGTAGATCGTGTTCCCCTTATTCCGGATTCCCATCAATACGGACGTGGGTAACCCAACCGTGCCGCTGGCCTGCCTTCTCTATCAAAGGCGAGTCCTAATCGACCACGGGTGGGCTCTTGGTATTCAACCTCTTTATAGTGAGACCAAGGCCCTCTTCTTTTACACCTCCATCGAGTTCGCCTCGCCAGGTTCCAACACCCAAAGCTTCAGATTCAGCGCTTCGAATTTCGACGATGTCGGCTCCGACCAGACGGCCGATGGATGTCTTCCTCATCCTGAAGAAGATGTGCTAAAGCTGCGAGACGCCAGTATCGACCGTCGAGATCTCGTGATAGGCTGCCTGCCCAGGCAGGTCACTCCCACTCTGAGCCCGGCGAGAACGTGGTGTTCGTGTCCCACTTCCTTCGGGGCTTAGGCTTCCCCACGGACCCCTTTGTGCGGGGGCTCATGTTTTATTATGGGCTTGATTTCCATGACTTGAATCCGGAGTCCATCCTCCATATCTCGTCATTCATTGTTGTATGTGAGGCCTTCCTCCATATTACCCCCCACTTTGGATTGTGGCTCAAAACCTTCAAGGTGGAGCCAAAGACGATCAAGGGGCAGCAAGCAGAGTGCAGAGGGGCGGTCATAAGCAAATGTGCTGATGCTCCGTGGCCCGAGGGCTCTTTTCAAGAGGAGCTTGGTTTGTGGCAACGGGAGTGGTTTTATATCACCGCTCCCAGGGGCACCAAATGGGCGGCGCTCCCTGCCTTCCGCTCAGGTCCACCACAGGGGCTGGCGCCATGGGTCAATAAGGGGCTCGACTGGGGGCCATCCAAGGATGTTCCCTTGCTGCAGGGCCGTATTCGAGATCTCCAGGAAAGAGGGATCAATCTGGTTGCGAGTGGCGCAGGTTATGGTGATCCGCGCCTTCAGCCTCAAGAACGCCGCCTCACTTTGTGGGAATTCAACCGAGGGACCACGAGCTCTCCAAAATTTTATGGGCAGGACGCCCATGGAGATGTATAAACTGTTCTTCGGATCACAAGAGAAGTGTCCGGACTTGACCGAGAACGCAGGACTAAGCTGCAATCGCCCAGATGCTCAAGTAAGTAGTCCTGTAACCGGACAAGCTGTTCATTCATTTATTTTATATATATGCCCTTTAAAGGAGCCGTTTCTTGAACAGGAGTGGATAGCCAAGGCAAAGTTGATAAGGTGTCCGCCTCCCCTCCCAGAGACCGCGCCGGATCCCATGTTGACCAAGATGTTGAAGGTCACGCCCTTTGAAGAAGGCGAAGGGAGGAGCGGGGGAGCAACTGCCTCTGCGACGGAGGCTATCAAGGAAGGAGGGATTAAGGGTCCCACCTTCCGAGGAGAGAAGAGGACCGCTTCATAAGATCCGGAGGTCAAGGCCTCAAAGAAAGGAAGGGAATCTTAGGCAGAGAGTCCAGCGCTAGGAAGTAACCCAGCCGCATTATTTCCCCAAGGGGATCAGCCCTCCAGCAAGCCGTAAGTAGAAAGAAGGGGTCTTGTAAATAAGGAGCATCCCTGTATTTATTTATGAAGATAACCAAATTGTACCTTGTAGTTCGGACCTCAGCCCTTCTCAGCAGAGCTCGTCTCGGGGATCTTCTTTCGGAGATGATGGAGAGCGAACGCCTCCACCTGTCGCACCCTCATGTGAAGCGGACGACCCGGAGGTGTCGTCGCGAGGGTTCCCCAAGTCCGCGGGGCGGAAGGTCCGCGCCGAGTGGTGTCTTGGTCCGAGGAGTGAAGGATTTGCTCGGTGAGCGGTTATCTCAAAAGATCACCGTGCTCTAATGGGTACGGTGATTGAAAGGATTGCATCCGCAGAGCGGATTGCACGGCCGTCGAAGCTTATCGACGGGTTTGAGGTACGCAAAAATAATGTACCTTCGACGCTTATGCATATAAAATCGCCATGTATAGATAGTAGCCCCGAGACTCGGTATGTTGTCAAAATTGACGACGTGCCGAGGATCAAATTCTCAGTTTTAACATATTGCCACTCCTAAACAGGTGGCGGGGCGTCTGGAGGCCAGCCGGACTGATGAATATGCCGAACTAAAGCGGCAACTTGATGAGGCGGATGCGGACATCGCGCTGGTCAATAAACGGTTTGACGAGTCACAAGGTATGCGACTTCTATGCGGACACCTGGTAAGGGAGCTTGACGCCCATGTCTTACTGTTTGTATGCTTAATGCAGATGGTGCCGCTGCCGTTGAGGAGCTGCGGGTAGCACTCGCCCGAGCGAAAGAGCAAGCCAGGAGTAGTAATACGACCGCTTTAAAGGTGGCCGAAGAGCTAGAAGCTGAACGGGCTGCTCACTGCCGAAGCAAAGAGGAGATGGCCGATATGGCCAAAAAGTTAAGGAATGCTACCGATCGCTGCGAGGTTCTTGAAAAAGAGCGTCAAGCGGAACAGGAGGGCCTAAAGAAGGCCGCCGCCGAATCCAAGAATGCCCGATCGGCTTTGAGGGCTGCCAAGGAGGAGCTGAGTCAGGCCGGGGCAATTGCCGCTGGAAAACCATTTCTGCTGCGGAGGAAATATACAGATCCAAAGTATGCTCAGTTGGATAAATTGTGGAGTTCAGAGGATGCTTATCTGGACTTGGCGGTGTCTTTTGTGGACGCGTTGAGCACTTCCGGGGCGAAGGGCCTGAAGGAAGAGCTATATTGGTCGCATGATTCCATAGTCCGGGCGCCCTCTGCGGTGACCGATCGGTTGGCGAATGGGCGAGCTGAATCGATTGTCCGGATTTGCCATGAAGCATGTCTTGGCTCACTTGTGGCCGGACGGACCCCAGCCGAAGAGCTATTTTGGTTTAGTGCAGCAGTTTCTTGGTGCGGTGCCGCGTATCGACACAATGAAGCGATCGGCGTGCATTGAGGGCGCGGATGGCTCTTGCCGTGTCAAGACATACGGGCGAGATGAAGGCCATCGATGTTGCATCCAGTGGTTGGACAGAGGCGAGTACCGCCGAGCACTACTTTGAAGAAGTCTGTCGGGCGCTCGTTTAATAGAGACGCATTGCTCGAAGGATATTATGTTTAAATGACATGTATGATTTGTGAAAACAATGTTTCAATGTAATATAAGTGCTTTTTATACTTGTGCGTTCAAGTAGTAAACTACTCCCTGTGCGGCCGTTTATGTATATGTGTATATAACCTGAAAGATGGTGGTCCTTGGCTTCAGCCCCCACGCACATAGTGCGGGGGTGTTTGCAAAAAAAAAGCGCCTTTTCACACTTAATCCAATGTCTTGGTCCTGTTAAGGAGGTGATAGCGTAGCAAACCAGGCAACCGGACTATAATGCTTTATCACTTTCACTTAGCCATAGGAGTTCGAGGTGGGGCTACTATATAGCCCCTCGGGGCACCGCACTCTCCCGAATTCGAAGTGCGTATGTGCTGACCGAAACCAGTCCTTCGTTAATGCGGAGGAATTCTAAACATTCTGTGAGTCATCGGCGGTTGACCGATCTCTCGCTATATCATGACAGTCAGTTTCGGCTTTCTCTCTTGAGGTGCTCGCCCGGCGAACCGGGCACAATTGCAGTAGTTCTCCGGTGCCGCGTTAGCCGTGAAAGCGGGCGTAAGGCAGCAAAACACGAGAGCGGGCAACCCAACATTTGACCAAAGACATGATTGAGCTGATGCATATAAGGCCTAATTCGAGGCGCCGAATACTCCCTAGGTATTGGTCTTTATGAAAATGGGCAGAATAATGCCCTAAGCCCCCAGTGTCTAGATGCACGCATAAAAATTCTGGTGCGGCCAATGCCAAAGCACCAGCCTCCTCCTCGGTTATATTAAGGAACCGGGGATGTATATCAACAAGAGACAGTGAAAAAGGTTTACGCGGGGTCTTAATCAAAAGAATCCTTGCAACGGGTCCCTCTGCGTCTGCGCTTTGTGTCTCCGCGCAGCCGTATCCTGGACGGGTGTAGCACGTTGTTCATCTGTAAAAGAGAGGAACTTAGTTTGAAAGCAAAAGTATCGTGCGAAAGATGTACGTAATATTAAATGAACAGAGTACGGTTCGAAGAAGTGAATAAAATTGAGCTTTATTGTCTCTTGTTATACATGCATGCGGCCCCTCGTATGGGGGTGTGCCGCTAGTAGGCGCCGGACTCGTCTAGCCGTGTCCGGGGTTTGAATGACCAATTCAGGTTCTTTGCCTAGCAGAGCCGGATAGCTGTGGGGCTGTCAAGGCAGTCTCCCGTTTTCCCGTGCTCAAGTAACACTTAATACTTCCTTTTAACGAGATGATGCCGCGTGGACCGGGCATTTTAAGTGTTAGAGATGCATAATGCGGTATTGCGTTAAAGCGGGCGAAAGCTTCGCGTCCCAATAGTGCTTGGTGGCTACTTTTAAACGGGGCGACATGGAAGAGTAACCGTCATGACGGAAGTTGTCGGATGAACCAAACACAACTTCTAGCGGTATGGAGCCCGTGCAGAGGCGTATGGGCCGGTAGTACTACTTTAAAGGAGGCGTTATACGGCGAATTTTGGTTGGGTTTATCCCCATCCTGCGGATTGTGTCCTGATAGATCAGGTTTATGTCACTACCGCCATCCATGAGGACATGTGTAAATTGGAATCCGTTGATTATAGGATCCAATATCAAGGCAGTCCATCCTGCATTCCGGATATTATCAGAATAGTCCCGATGGTGAAGGTGATTGGTTTTGACAACCGGTGTGCGCGGCGCTTTTTAGGGGCGCCGCTTTGTTTTTCCTTTGATCACGTGAAGTGAGTTTACTGTTTTAACCTCCGTGGGAAAGTTTTTGTTTTCGGGGTTACGCTTGTGGTGCTCGTCGTCATCTTTACTTGGTGTGTCGAGCCCCTTGTGTTCGCGTTGATCTGCGGACTGTTTGAAGACCCAACAATCTCTGTGGGTATGGTTTGCGTGCTTCCGGAGGTACCATGTATTTGACACGATCTATCCAGAATCTTGTTTAGGTTGGAGAGCTCATCACCGTTATCCTTTAGGGGCAGTGTTTTGTTGTTCGCCGAGCTTTTGAATCGGCGTTGACCGCTGTACTATTCGGGCCATTTTCCTTATTCCGACGCTGATCTTTTCTGCGTCGTGATTTCATTTCCATCCCTGATTTGGATGTACTCGGTCGTTGGTGCTGCATCTAGCCAGCCAGTTGTCCTCTCCCGCAAAAGCGGGTCATGAGGCTTGTTAATGCGGCCATTGTTCTTGGCTTTTCTTGGCGAGGTGTCGGTGAGCCATTCGTCTCGGACGTTGTGTTTGAAAGCTGCTAAGGCTTGGCGTCCGGACAATCGACTATTTGGTTCTTTTAGTAAGGAACCTGTTCCAAATTTCGGGCTGACTCTCCGGGCTGTTGAGTTATGTGACTTAGATAAATCGCATCCGGAGGGCGGACATAAGTCCCCGAAAATTTGCCGAAATGCATCCTCGAGCTCTCCCGGCTTCCAATGGTATTTTCGGGAGGCTTTTAAGCCAATGCCGAGCTGGCCCTTTGAGTTTAAGGGTAAGTATTTTATGGCGTGGAGATCGTCTCCTCTAGCCATGTGTATGTGGAGGATGTAATCCTCGATCCGCACTCGAGTCTGTTGTTCCGTCGTATGCCTCTATGTTTACGGGTTTGAATCCGCTGAAATTCATGACCCAACACCTCATCGGTGAAACATAGGGGTGTCGCGCCCCTATATTGGGTGTGCCGTGATCTTGAGAATTTTGGCGTATTCCATTGCTTTGATGAGCCTGCTTTCTTGGCCCATAGATGGACCTAACTGGGCCATCCTCTTGATGTGAATCCTTATGCGGATCGCATATTGGTTTTGTCTTGGCGCCATTCGCCGCTCTCTTTTTGCCGTGAGGTCGTCCATCCGACCGGGTGGCCTTCTTGCTTTTTAATTGTGGGGGCTCTAAGGCCTCCTCGTCGAATTCGGGCAGTAGCTTTCTTTCCGGGTAGCTCTTTGTTCGGCGACTGTGGCTGTACTTATCTGTAGTGCTGAATACTTTGCTCCATCTAATCCTGAGTGCATCTTCCGCTGTTTTGAGCTTCCGCTTCTGCTTTTTCAGGCTACGCGTAGTGGCGACGAGCCCTTTCTGGAGGTCATTTTGCTCCGATGGTTTGTCCGGTGTGAGATCGTCCGGACTGTTGTCTTTGCCGGGGACTGATTGTTTATCCAAGTTGTCTTGTTCGGACGATTGCTCGATAGCTTGTTCGTTGTCCACCGGTTCGCCCTGCTCTATGGCTGGGTCTTTGTTGAGGCGGGACTTTATTCGGCGTTTACGTTGCCGTTTTGACTGCTTTTCGAGGGATTTATCCTTCGTAGCGTCCCGTTGCTCCTCGTCTTCATTTGCTTTAGGTGTATCCACCATGTATACATCATGGGGTGAGGTTGTCCAGCATCCTATAGGTGCTGGTTCATTGTTGTCTCCTACATCATCGTCCATACCGTCGATGTCTTCGGAGTCGAAATTGAGCACGTCGTGTAGGCTATCGACAGTGGCTATGAAGTGGGTGGTGGGTTGGCGTTGAATTTCTTCATCGTCCGTATCCCAACCTTCCTGACCGTGGTCCGGCCAGGGCTTTCCGGATAAAGAGATATACTTTAGTGAATTCAGGATGTCGCCAAAGGGCGAGTGCTGAAAGATGTCCGCGGCCATGAACTCCATAACGGGCGCCCAATCGGATTCGATTGGCAAGGGCGTGGAGGGTTGAGTCCGGAGAGGAGTCCGCACCTGGAGTCGAGGTCTTCGCAAGCGACGGGGATGGAGTTCGCTCGATCGTAGAGAGATTAAAGCCCCGGCGGTGTCCAACTACTCGCCCCGATCGGGAGTCCGGATCCGGTTTAAGGGTCGGAGCGGATTCTGGTGCGGCCTCCAGGGCACTGTTCGGCTGCAGAGCTAGATCATGCCCATCGAGACAGTGCGGCGCGCTTGGCTGTGGCTTGAATCTGTCGAAGATCAAGTCTCCGCGGATATCGGCCGTATAGTTTAAACTTCCGAATATGACATGACGGCCGGGGGCGTAGCTTTCGATCTGCTCCAGATAGCCAAGCGAATTAGCCCGCAGTGCAAAGCCGCCGAACACGAAGATCTGTCCGGGGAGAAAAGTCTCACCCTGGACCGCGTCGTTGTTGATGATCGAAGGAGCCATCGGGCCTATTGGTGATGACACAGAGGAACTCTCAATGAAAGCACCAATGTCGGTGTCAAAACCGCGGATCTCGGGTAGGGGTCCCGAAGCTGCGTCTAGGCGGATGGTAACAGGAGACAAGGGACACGATGTTTTACCTGGTTCGGGCCCTCTTGATGGAGGTAAAACCCTACGCCCTGCTAGATTAATATTGATGATGTGTGTTACAAGAGTGGATCTACCACGAGATCAAAGAGGCTAAACCCTAGAAGCTAGCCTATGGTATGATTGTTGTTAGATCCACGGACTAAAACCCTCCGGTTTATATAGACCTTTGGATAGGGTTAGGGTTACAGAGTCGGTTACAATGGTAGGAGATCTACATATCCAGATCGCCAAGCTTGCCTTCCACGCCAAGGAAAGTCCCATCCGGACACGGGACGAAGTCTTTAATCTTGTATCTTCATAGTCTTGGAGTCGGGCCGATGATGATAGTTCGGTTATCCGGACACCCCCTAGTCCGGAACTCCCTCACTCCCCCTGCTAGCTGGGACCCAGTATAGTGGGAGGCTGACTTGTGGGCCTACTAAGTTGACGGGGACGGAGGGCTTTGTCAACTTAGTCAATATGCACGATTCTAGCTCCATTGACCGTACGATGTCCATTCAACGGCCGTAGTGCTTCTTCAACCTCTAGTCTTCTTGCTCCAGCCGCCCAAACCAGCGCCAGTCATGCCTCATCACTACACCACAGCACCACATCCTCAACAAACAGGTTGGTCGGAAAAACAGCTTCTGCCAACATACAGTCGGTCGGGAAAAAGTATTGCCGACCGACAGAGTCTGTTGGGGTAAGTCCAGACGGGAAAGCCTTTTCCCGACCGACATGTCTTTCCCGACCGATAGTTGGACGCCTATAAACCGAATTGCCGACCGACTTTCTGATGGCCTACCCCAGTATCTTTCCCGACCGACTGTCTGATGGCAGCAGCTTTGCCGACCGATTTTCAATTGGCGTTGCTGTTGAAGCTTTCCTGACCGACCGTTTGACAGTACAGTCTTTGCCGACCGACTTTCTGCTGTCCCTATCCTGAACCTTTCCCGACCAACTGTGCGATGGTGTCTTTTTTGCCGACCGACTTTCCCTTAGTCCTAGCATGAGCCTTTGCCGACCAACAGTTTGACGGCATTTTGCTTAGCTGAGCAATGTTTAATACCCACGTACCCTTGATTTCCCATCCACCTTACAATACAATGTCAATCAAGTTGCATATCTCATTACAATATGATATTAGTCAAGTTACAGTAACTTGCATGTACTCCGAAAATATTAAATCATGACCAAAGAAGGATAACATATTAATTACTTCTCACAAGTAAAGGAAACATTTATGGTTCAGCGACCGAATCACCCAACAAGTTTACAAAATGATATATGCATGTCCGATATTCATTGTTTGCTCCATTACACAAAATACCCAGGTGACAAGATGACATATAGGTTTACAAAATGAGACCTAAAAGACGCATTGTTTTTGCTCCATTACAGAAAATCTCTAGCTGATGCAAACTGACATCTTCCTGGTTCCTTCCTGCTCCTTTTGTAGGTCTTTCCTACAAAGGATAAAAATGTCATGGTGAGCATGCATTCAGAGACAATGGCAAAAATAATAATTGCATAAAGCATATATAGCAATTGGCAATAAAAAACTGTGGGATTTTAGTGTTACAAAAAATAGCTCAAGTTCAGAACAATGCCACAACATGTGTTAATTAGATCTTTGCTGTGTTGGACATCATAAAGCATCGATGCAACGTGACCATTAAGTATATTTCAAGAAATATGAGCAATATAGAGGTGTACTAGGAGCAACACAAGGCAACATAATTAAGTTGTATTTCCATCATCTGGACATAAGACAAAATTTTAGCATGTCCAGACTCCCAGTTTTAATTCAGAAGACATGGTACTATTTACTGTGAAGAGCACTATAGGTTAGTTTGGTTGGTGCCGGAGAGGAACTACAAATTTGTGCCAGCCAGCTCCTCTAGACACGTCCAGGCGTCTATGTTTCTTGGCTAACCACATTCCCAGGCCCAGGCTGACCACTCATCCCATGGACACCAACAAAACAAGCTCCAGGCATCTCCCAGGGAGCACCCAAGCAAACAAAATAGTTTTTAAGGCTAAACCTGATTTGGGAAACGAGGCATGTGGCAAGTAGAACTTACCAAAGCCAACTTGAGCCACCCAGCACAGGAATTGCTCGGGTCTATGTACCAATTTAAGACTACAACTCTTGTAAACAATAGCATGGACATAAGAGCAAATTTTGCATAACATTATTATTTCCTTGTATTTCTACTAAACCATGTAAGCTATGAACTGTACATTAAGAAGTGGCAATGAACTAGGCAGGTATTGAAAATAAGAGAAGATAGACCAGCATTGATTGTTACCATCAATTCCATTCGGTTCATCCGTTCCTGATTTGTAGCACATGCCCCTCCAGCATGTTAAAGCGATTTTCAGCTTCTCGACGCCCTTCCATTTCAACTAGAACTCGTGTGCTCAATTTATCCCGTGTACCCGGTGTGCCCAAATCTTGAGGTGTTGGCCCTAGACCTAACACACGGACACGACCCCTCGGCTCCTTCATTCCACATACACGTGCAAACAGATCACCTTATTTAATGCTTTTTTCTTTCCATTCTGGGTGCTTTTCAGCCATCTCTATGAGTTCTTTCTGCAAAATGATATTTACTTGCTATGTAAATTGTATTTGTATAATTTCTGAGTAATACTGAAAATGCATGGCAAAAGAGACTTACAATTGTTGCTGCTACCTGCGGTACATAACTCCCTTTCATTTCCCCTTTCTTGCATGTATGTGTTTCGATATAAACTTCATCTCTTCGAGGATCATGCCCAAGTTGGACAGCTGCAACCATTTATTTATTTCACTATGCATTAGTCACTAAAACACAGTGGTGTATCAGTTTTAATTGGGCAATTATTTTTACCATTTCATCGGCAACACGGGCATGACTCTTGCTGCCAGATGTATGAGGTACTGCATTGGCACGATTCTTTTTGGCGATAGCACTACGAGACTACAAGCAAACAGTAAAGGAGATTTATCACACATATTGTTTTGAGAATCATTACTTGCATATTTGTTTATCCATGTCCAGAACAGAGTGTGCTGCAAGGATATTTGTTTATAACACATATTGTTTTGAGAAGTCTCACTAGGAAACGATGCTTTGAGAAACTCACTAGGAAATGAAGATTTGAAAAAGTGGACACTCCACACACCTTATGCACTAAGGTGGTATAGCAAAAATTGTTCTACAACTTCTCTTCTTCAGCTCAATGTTACCAACAGTTGTCTTCTGTGCTACCTGCAAAAAAACGAGAGAGATGAAGTCAGGTCAAATGTACAGAGAGAACAGATCTTTTACTCGCTACTTGGCTACTAAACATTCTTTTGACCTGTTACAAGATCTTGATGATTCAGAACTACACTCCCATATAGCCCAACTCAAGCAAAAATCGACTTCCATCTAACATAATAAAAATTAAACGGGGCAAATAACACAACCTTCCACCCATAAACCACCTTTATAATGTTAACATAGTTGATTAATTAATTAATCATTTTCACAAAATGCGCATTGGAACACACTGACCTGTGCTCCCATCTACCATCTTTGCACAATCATTAAGAAAATAGAGCTAAACTACTACTAATTGAGTAGCTATGCATTTTTTCCTAGCACCAATGAAGAAAACATTGCTAATTTATGAGTCCATCTTCCTTCCCCTGACAAAATTTTCGAGCTCTAACTAGATATGCATCAAATCAGAGAACAAATGCGGAAGAGATATTACACAAGTACGGAACTCCTTCACTCCCAGCTCAACTCAAAACTCTTTGTAACACAAAAATGATGGAGCAAAATAACTATGGCAAAGACAGAGCAATGTCCGGAGGGAGGAGCTGTACCTCAGCCGCCGCTGCGTGTAACTTGAGCAGGACGGTGGGGATGGGGGGTGGCGAAAGTTCACTGGATGCTCACTGGTTTGAGAGAGAGCACATGGAGGAGAGGCAGACGGCGTTGAGCGGCGCTGGAGGAGGAGGACGGCGTGGGGCGGCGCCGCTGCAGAGACCGTGCTGTGGGGCGATGCTGCAGATGCAAGGCAGCGTGGGGCGGTGTTGAGATGGGGTGGGGATTGAACGTAGGTAGCCCAAGTCGGCGTGGTACGGCGGTGGGGGTCGACCGGATTTGGGCGGCGCTGGAGGGGCAGGATCGACGGCGTTGGCGCCGCTGGGACGGGGTGGGATTCGCCCGGAGGTAGCCCGGTCGCGTCAGGCTACGGTGGGAGGCGTGGGGATCGACCGGCTTGGGGGCGGCGGTGTGGGGATCGACCGGCGTGCGGGCAGCAGCTTGGGGATCGACCGGCGTGGGGGCGGTGGCGTGGGGGCGGTGACGGAGAGGCAGATGAAGTTAGGGATTTGGCTGCCTGTGTGCGCGGCTTTGGTGATTTTGGGGGAAAAAATTCGCGGGTTGGGCTGGCTATTGGCGCTAAAAAATTGACTGCTCGCGCGCGAGAGGCCCATAGAGTCGGACAGTTGGTCGGGGTTATTTGCCGACCGATGGTCCATGGGCCATAAAAGAATTACCAGCCGATATGTGGATGGTATACAGTATATCATTCCCGACCGACGATGGGTCACCATACTGAGTTTTCCCGACCCACAGTCCATTAGAATTTTTCGTAGCTGACTGTGGGTCGGCAATTGTGATGTTTTCCCAACACACGTCAGTAGGGAATTCTGGTGCGTGGTGTAGTGCATGCTCCTGCCTCCCGTGGCCGGCTGCGATGCCGCGGAGGCCTCACCACCCCCTACTACTCCCACCGCTGGCCAGGCCATCCCTCTACTCACCCACACCTCCTGTTATTCTCGTGGCGACGGCAGCCTCACACCGGCCGAATCGGTGAACCCTCGTCTCCTCTCCGCTGGCTTCCACTGCCGCGTCCTCCCCGGCTCCGTGTCGTCCCCTTCCTAGGCCTCGCCGTCGTCCATCGCCTCGGTGCTCTCGACGCGGCGTGGTCAACGTGGTCGAGGAACGACTTCCATCTAAGAGTCTTGTACATGGAGAGGTCGACAGTGGGTCCACGGCCGCTGAGAAGGAAGTGCCTCCTTATTACAGCGCAAAATAATTATTCCTCCACCGACAATGGGACCCACCGGACGGGCCACCGTATTTCACGAAAAAATGTTTTCCCTGACTGCTGGGACCCACCAGCTACATCTTCGCACGTAAGGAAGTGCGTCCGAGCAAAAAAAATGATTCGCCCCCTGACTGCTGGGACCCACCAGCTACATCTTCGCATGCAAGGAAGTGCACGGCGATCGGGACCCACAGGTCGAAGCGCACGTGGCGTTGTCATTCTGGTCACGAACATGTACGTACATCTTGGTCGATGTAGAGGCGCGACGTGTCATATTAGAGGCGCGAGACGTAGCATGTACACGCACGCATACGCCAGGTGCAAGAAAGTAAATCGATCGAGGAGTCTGGACTAAGGGGTCCTCGGGCGTCCGGCCTGTTATCCATGGGCCAGACTGATGGGCTGTGAAGACACGAAGACCGAAGACTATACCCGTGTCCGGATTGGTCTCTACTTGGCGTGGAAGGCAAGATAGGCGACCCATTATGAATATTTCCTCCTATGTAACCGACCTCATGTAACCCTAGATCTCTCCGGTGTCTATATAAACCGGAGAGCATAGTCCGGATAAGAAGATTCATTACCATACTCACATAGGCTAGACATCTAGGGTTTAGCCATTACGATCTCGTGGTAGATCAACTCCTGTAACAGTCATATTCATCAAGATCAATCAAGCAGGAAGTAGGGTATTACCTCCATAGAGAGGGCCCGAACCTGGGTAAACATCGTGTCCCCCGTCTCCTGTTACCATCGATCCTAGACGCACAGTTCGGGACCCCCTACCCGAGATCCACCGGTTTTGAGATCGACATTGGTGCTTTCATTGAGAGTTCCACTGTGTCGTCAACGAAAGGTTTGATGGCCCCTTCAATCATCAGTAATGACGTGGTCCAAGGATAAACCTTCCTCCCCGGACAGATCTTTGTATTCGGCGGCTTCATACTGCGGGCCAACTCGCTCGGCCATTTGGAGCAGATCAATAGCTATGCCCCTGGCCATCAGGTCAGATTCGGAAGCCTGAACTACGTCGCGGACATCCGTGGAGACTTTATCTTTGACGGATTCAAGACCGCGGCAACCGCTCCCCTTCGCCCCGATGAACATGGCTTAAACCTATCATCGGGCCGCATCCAGGAGATAGCTCCTGTAACAACTCCGGCCTTAGATCCGGAGCAGATCAAGACGTCCGAAGATGGGAGACTCAACCCCATCACGGGGCTACTGAAAATCGAGGCGTTGAGCAGCGCAGATCCCACTTCATACGACACCTGCATCAACGGAACCCCGGACTCGTCTCCGATATTGAATTTTGAACCCTGCGAGCTCGCAGATACCAAACTCGATCGTTTATCGGTATTCAAGTTCAGCGCCGCAGATGTCTTTTAGCACTCGCCTATGGGCGACCTACTAAGCTCACTAAAAAACCTATCCCTGGCAGATGGCTCGTCGCCGAGCTATGTCCGGTTCGACCTTATGGCGGAGGATGGAGAATTTTGCTTCCCACCCGCCACCCACTTCATAGCCACCGTCGAAGACCCAACCAACACACCCGGCCTCTGCTCCGAAGACATTGATGGTCTGGATGATGATGAGGGGCAAGGCCAGAGCTTACTATCTGCTAGACGCAGGGCGACCACTTCCTGGTATGACGTGTGCATGGTAGACACACCCAACGACGATCTCGACGATGACAAGGAGGATCCAATCGAGGATAAGCCTCCTGGTACACAGTCCGAACACCTGCGCCCCCGGTGCCACTCTCAGTCACGTCACTCAAGAGAAAACAATACTAGCACCAGAGGTGATAATACACCGGACAACGAAGGCCCTACTGAGACAGGATCCGAACAGGAGGACCAGGAAAGCGGGCAAGATAGCCCTGATGAACAAGTCATATCCGGAGACTCGGAGGATAAATATTATCTCCCAATCTCCATGGAAGAGGAGAGCCTTGGCAACGAGGAATTCATCATGCCTGAGGAACCTCTCGAGCAGGAGGACTTTAAACACCGGCTAATAGCCACGGCAAGGAATCTAAGAATAAAGCAGCTACAGCTTCAAGCAAGCCAAGATCTGCTCAATGACAAATGGACCGAGGTCCTGGCCGCCTAAGAATAAGGCCTTAGCGGCCCAGACAAAAGCCACCACAACTGTAGGTGGCTCCCTCAATACGATGGCAAGGCGTTTGAGCCCACACCACCATTGAATAAGCCGGTAGGCCAACCACAGTTCGATCTGGACAAAGCAGCAACCCAAGCAGAGCACCATACCAACCCATCCGGCCGTCCAAGCAAGAATAAAGAAGCTCGGGGGAACACTCGCGACATCCAACAAGACCTGGAGGGTAAAACAGGACACACAAAATCAACACACAAATCACGGAGACATGCCCCGGCCAGTAATAACGGTTATCTATTCGGTCACAACAGACCCGAGCACGCTCGGTCCGTAAACCGTAAGCGGAGTCCGCCGGAGGTGCTTCATAGTGTGGCCCAACATAGAGGAGCCGCACACCCTCTTTGCTTCACCAACGAGGTAATGGAGCATGTATTTCTAGATGGGTTTAAACCCATCAACATCGCATCATACGATGGAACAACAGATCCCGTAGTATGGATTGAGGACTATCTCCTCCATATCCACCTGGCTCGCGGAGACGACCTTCATGCCATTAAATACCTACCTCTCAAGCTTAAGGGGCCAGCGTGGTACTGGCTAAACAGTTTGCCATAAAATTCTATTGGCAGCTGGGAAGATTTGGAAGACGCCTTTCATGACAACTTCCAAGGAACATATGTCCGGCCATCAGATGCCGATGACTTAAGTCATATTGTCCAACAGCCCGGCGAGTCAGCCAGGGAACTCTGGACTAGGTTCTTAGTAAAAAAGAACCAAATTGTCGACTGTCCGGACGCGGAAGCCCTTGCGGCCTTCAAATATAGCGTCCGGGACGAATGGCTAGCACGTCACCTCATCCAGGAAGGACCTAAATCCATGACAGCCGTTACCGCTCTAATGACTCGCTTTTGTGCAAGAGAAGACAACTGGCTCACTCGTAAAAACAACAACGCCAGTGACCCGGGCACTTCCGAAATCCGGGACAACAACGGCAAGCCACGACTAAACGAACACAATAGTCGCAGCAATAATGAAAGGTTACGCGACACAGCGGTCAACGCCGGATTTCACAATCCAAAAACTGGTCAACGGAAGAAGCCATTCAAGGCAAACCAGGATGGACCATCCACCCTCGACAAGATATTGGACCGACCTTGTCAGATTCACGGTCACCCTGATAAGCCAGCCAATCACACCAACAGAAACTGTTGGGTTTTTAAGCAGGCAGGCAAGCTTAACGCCGGACACAATGGGAGGAGGCTACCAGGCGATAAAGACGACGGAGGGGCTCGCCAGCCGAACACCAGGGGCCAGAAACAGTTTCCCTCCGAAGCTCGACCACTCCCGGAACGGAAATAGCAGTTCGACTTCCGCCACCCACCCGCTATACCGGCAAGATTCACACCACGCATACATCACTATGCGCTCAAGATACCATGGGCATCGGTGGAAGCACAATATGGGCAACCTTGCAAACATTCCCGTAACGTTTTTTATCTGTTTTCCATATTTTTCTTTATTATCTCTTAAAAACAGGTGACCATCATGACAACATCTAATCGGACTCTATTGGAGTTCGGATCCGTACACTCACCTAAGGGGCCACTTCCGTTAAGGACTCCCCTCCCCGAGGACGGGCGGCGCAGACGTGTGACAGGAGGTCCAAAACAGCTCTTTTGTAGACCACACTCTTTATTTTGAGCCTGTACTATGCCTTTTTCCTCCGTTCCCGACCTCGAGCATGTCAAATAGCCGGGTTGTGGTTTTTCTCTTCTTTATATATATATGAATTTATCATTGGCTTATTGCTCCACTCCCAGTAAACTTCATCCGAACTAATCTTCCATACTCTTTCTACAACGAGTACGCCCGTAACGGCGGTGTTACAAGACGCACCTCGGCATAACTTGCCATGGGCTCGGTATGGGAACAAATGAGTCACCAATAAAAGTCCGAACAACTCTATAGCGTAATTCGGCGTCGCAAGTTTGGCCTTATATGCATCAGCTCCGAATCATTGTCATTCGTCAATAGTTGGATTGCCCGGCTCCTGTGCTTGCTACCCTACGTTCTGCTCTATCGGCCAGGGTAGTAAAGGGAGAATTACTGCGATTGTGCCCTGGCTTTGACCGGATGAGCACCTCAGTAGAGAAAGCCGAAAACTGGCTGTCATGATGCGGCGAGAGCTTGTCAACCACTTGACGATTTATCCGAATCTTTAGCGATTCTCCATGTTACATGAAGGATCTTTTTCAGATCAAAACATGTAAGGAAAAATATTACGATACACCGCATACATACCAGGGGCTATGTCGTAGCCCCACCATAAAACTCCTATGGCTAAGTGAAAGTGTTAACGCCCTATAGTCCGATTGCCTGGTTCGCTGCATTATCACCTCCTTTATGGACCAAGACGTTGGATAAAGAGTGATTCAATGCTTTTCCGAACACCCCCGTAGTTCCTACGAGGGGGCTGAAGCGGACGACTGGAAAACTTTCAAATTACATTAAAACGGCTGCACAGGAGGAATACAAGCTTTCGACCAAAAGATAGATTAACTATAAAGTTGTCTGTTACAACCCTTGTACACATCACCTCGAATATTATGTCTTTCGAGCATTGACCCTCTATCAAGCGGGCGGCCTCTAGGACGTCTCCAAAATAATGCTCTGGTTCCAGACGGTCCTTGCCTTTGGGTGGACTCTTCGTCGCAACATCGATGGCCTTCATCTTCCCCCAGAATGTCTTGACTCGGGAGAAGGCCATCCGTGCACCTTCAATGCACGCCGACCGCTTCACAGCGTCGATACGCGGCAACGCATCAGCAAGCCACTGCACCAGGCCGAAGTAACTACTCGGAACAGGTTCAGTCGGCCACAAACTGGCCACGACGTTCTTCATGGCAGCGCCGGATATCCTATGTAGCTCGGCCCACTGGGACATCTGTTCATTCAGCAACAGAGGGCGCTTCAACGCGCCAAATTGCAACCAGAAAAGCTTCTCCGTTGCATACCCCTCTTGCGCCTGATAAAACTGCACCGCATCGGAAGAACTCTTCGGCAAGTCTAAAAAATTGTCTGGAGAACTCCATACTTGGTTAAGCTGAGCATAGTTCGGATCACCGAACCTAGCCTGTAGAAAAAAGGGCTTGCTAGCCACAATCTCCCCAGCTTGCCGGATCTCCTCACGGGCTGCTCTGGATTCAGACCGTGCTTCTCTCGCCTCTCGTAAGGCCTTGTCAAGTTAAGCCGTTTTGGCTTCATTTTCCTTCTCAAGAAGTTTACAGCGGCCATCCGCATTCTCTAACTCGCGCGCCATGGTAGACACTGCCTCCTTGTCCTGGCGCCACGCGGCTTGTTCGGCCTTCAATTCAGCCGATGCCTTGTCGCCAACCGCATTACTAAACCGGGCCTGCTCCTTGGCCCGGGATAGCTCCACTCGAATGGCTTCCACGGCGGCAGCACCATCTGCATTGATGCACATTTCATATCAAACTCTCTTCAGAGTCAGGCTTACATTACAAGCATATTGGTGTAAGGAATGCTCGAAATATATACCTTGCGAGTCATTAAGACGCCTGTTCATCAAAGCAATGTCATCCTCCGCAATATCTAGCTTTCACTGCAGTTCGGTTACCTCCGAATTTCGGGCAGTGGCAGGAGGGGAGACAGCCTACATTCCAAATAAACCAAGGTTAGTACCTGAAAATATCTTTTCGATCCTCCGATCACTTCCTTTGGAAGGCGATCCGAGTCTCAGGGGCTACTGCATACACAATAGGTGCATTCTGTCAATATTATTCAATTGGGAACATTACATCACAAACCTCAAAACCTCTCAGAAGGCTCGTAAAGGCCTCGTTCAACCCGCTCTTCGCGGATACAAATTTTTCGACCACCGTAACCATTAAGGCACGGTGCTCCTCTAAAACGGACGCTCGTCGCAGCATGTCCGTCAGCGTCTCTGGCACTCCTGGGTCTTCGGACAATGCTGCCGAAGCACGACTTTCCTTTGAAGGAATCCGCTTACCCGCCTCCAGCATTGTCTCCGACTGTAACCGGACAGGTCGGAGCCGTCATTCTTGATCCCCGAACCCTGAGTGACAGAGGCACCACCTTCGGGTAGCTCCTTCCTCGTTTCCTGTGCTACTTGCCGGTTGGGAGGAGCCCTCCGAGACGGCACCTCGAGATCATCCGCCCTGTTAGGCGAGGAGGCCGTAGAAGGCGTGTCGCTCTCCATCATCTCCGGAAGAAGGTCTCCCGAGGAGGAGGACGATTGAGAAACACAAGGCGTTAACCTGCGAGGATGCACATATGTCGGAGGGTTATTTTAGTAATAAGAAAGGAATGAGGTAGGGTCAAATCGCCCTGCTCCACTTACGGTCTGACCGGAGGTTCGTCCTCATCATCAAGCTCAACGACGACATTGCTTGCCCGGCTCAAGCCGCCCGATGAGGGCATTTTCCCTTTCTTGGAGGGCTTCACCTCCTGACCTCCACAAGAGGCCCTCTTCTTGCCATGAAGTGCCCCCTCCACACCTTTGCCCCTGGGCAAAAGGGTTTCGGTTTCCCCGAACACAGCGCCTAAATCGCTCTTAGGATGGGCATCTCCTCTGGGCTCCCGCCTCGCCTCCTCTCAGAGACACCAGTGCAGTGTCGGGATCAACATCCGCGTCAGTACGGCGGACGCAAGGTCTTCGGGAAGGGGCGCCAGACACCAGATTAACACCGCTTTGTTTATCCAGTCATGTACGGTTGTTTAGTGTCTTGTCAAGAGATGCTTGAATGAAAGGTGTGCGGGGATTTAATATTTACCGGAGTGTCCGGATGATTGCAGTCGAGGCCGACGTCTTCGGTGGTGTCCGGCCATTGCTCTCGCTCCCCGAAATATAACTTCCACATTCCTCCGTGCGTAGTACCGAAGAAGTGCTGAAGAGCCCGCCGCCCTTGTGGATTGAACTCACATGCGGAGAGGCCACCGTTGAAACGGCAGGATCCGGTGGACCAGCACTACCTGAACGACGTTCACAAGATCAATGCCCTTCTCGGTAAGGCTTCGGATGCGACCTTGCAGAGTCTGCACCTCATTAGCGGATCCCAGACCAACCCCTTGTTGATCCATGAAGCAAGCTGAATCGGAGGGCCGGGTCGGAACGCAGGCGTAGCCACCCACTTGGAGCCCCGCGGCTCGTTGACATAAAACCACCCCTGCTGCCATAGTTCGGAAGACTCGGCAAAGGATCCTTCAAACCAAACTGCGCTGGCAAGCTTGTTTATTACAATGCTGCCGCACTACCGCTCCCCTCTATCACCCGCAGCCTCACATCAAAAGTCTTGAGCCACAAACCAAAGTGTGGAGGAGTCCGGAGGAAGGCCTCACACGTGACGATGAATGCTGAGATAAGAAGAACAGAGTCCGGGGCCATATCGTGGAAATCTAGCCCATAGTAGAACATGAGCCCCCGGACGAAGGGTTTAAGCGCGAACCCTAACCCATGGAGGAAGTGGGACACAAATACTACCCTCTCGCCGGATTTGGGGGTAGGAATAATCTGCCCCTCGGCAGGAAGCCGATGAAGGATTTCTGGGTTCAGTTACCTCGCTACGCGGAGCTTCCCAATATCCTCCTCCGTGACAGAAGACGCCACCCACCGGCCTGAACGGCTGGATCCAGACATGATTGGGGCTGGTGGTGATTGGAACTCGAGGGCTAGAACTCGAGGTGGCCGGGGTTGAGGAAGAAGCAAGCGCGGAAGAAAAAGACAAGTCTGAGTCCCTATATGAAGGCCCAAAATATCGAGCGTCCCCTCCTGGGTCTTGAAACTTACCTATCCCCAAAGAGTTGTACCCAGGGGACGGTTGGGTTACCCATACCTACATTATCAAAAATCTCGTGAATAAGGGGACACGATCTCTGCTTTGACAAGACGTGCCAATAAAACCGCTTCCCGTGACATGGGGCGACGGGCTAGCCAACGGTTGGAAATAATAACCGGGCAAGCATGATACAATGTCATAAACAGTTGTCAGCAGATTGGACCCATGGAGTATTGTGTTTTCCGCAAATTATATACACAGGTCCGGATACTATCACCACATCCGAAGACTACCTTGGGGTTCGGAAGAAGGGGAACCCGCCTTGCAATGCCGAAGACAATCTGTAGCACGGACTCCTCGTCATTGAAGCGTGTTAGGGATCTTGAGGAGTCTGGACTAAGGGGCCCTCGGGCGTCCGGCCTGTTATCCATGGGCCGGACTGATGGGCTGTGAAGACACGAAGACCGAAGACTATACCTGTTTACGGATTGGACTCTACTTGGCATGGAAGGCAAGCTAGGCGACCCATTATGAAGATTTCATCCTATGTAACCGACCTCATGCAACCCTAGATCTCCCCGGTGTCTATATAAACCGTAGAGAGCATAGTCCGGATAGGACAGATTCATTACCATATTCACATAGGCTAGACTTCTAGGGTTTAGCCATTACGATCTCGTGGTAGATCAACTCTTGTAACACTCATATTCATTAAGATCAGTCAAGCAGGAAGTAGGGTATTACCTCCATAGAGAGGGCCCGAACCTGGGTAAACATCGTGTCCCTCGTCTCCTGTTACCATCAATCCTAGACGCACAGTTCGGGACCCCCTACCCAAGATCCGCCGGTTTTGACACCGACAACGGCTACGTATGTACATACGGGCGGGGTCTCGAACGCCTACTCACGCGTACTCGTGTACAGGGCTGGGTCGGAACGAAGAAACATCGTCGTCGTCGTGTTCATGGGGAGCCAACCGGCTGGGTCGAAACGGAATGCGCGTTGTGTTCATCGGGAGGGCTTGGACGGAACAACCGATGGAAACGAGGCCTGGCGTACCGCAGAACGGAGGAAACGGCCTTGTGTTCGACCGACCACGTTTGAAACGGGATCCTGTTCATCGGGAGGGGTCTGGCGTACCGCATAACCGAGGAAATGGACCTCCTACGGTCGAAATGGGGGTCCTGTTGATCGAGAGGGGTGTGGCGTTCCGCAAAACGGAGGAAACGGGCTTGTGTTGGAGCGCTACAGTCGAAACAGGGGTCTTGTTCATCGGGAGGGGTGTGGCGAATAAGACTCCATGGGATACTATTCATATCCATCGTCGACCCCCTCCAGCCTCCATGGGCTACTGTTCATCCACCGTCGACCTCCTCCAGCCTCCACCTGCGACTGTTCATCCACGGGATCCTGTTCATGCAGCCTCCACCGCGCGCTACTCCACCGGCCATCGCTCAACCAGCCCCTATCCACGGGCTCTGTTCAACCACCCCTCCACGGGCCTCTGCTCATCCAGCCCTCCACCATCTACTATTCATCCTGCCCTCCACGGGGTGGTCCTGTTCATCCAGCCCTCCATGGGGTCCTGTTCATCCAGCCCCAACCAGCTCGATCGATCGGGTCCTGTTCATCGGAGAGGCAACACCACGGGTCCCTGTTCATCCACCCCCATCAGAACTGCTCATCCAACCCCCAACAACGCTCCTTCGCTCATACAGAGGCAACACCACGGGTCCTGTTCATCCACCCCACGGGAACTATTCATCCAAACCCCAAAGAACACTCATTGTTCATCCAGAGGCATCGATCGGCTTGATTAGCAGCGATAGCGAAGAATCGCTCGATCGGGTTCGATTAACAGACCATCGATCGGTCGCTCGGGTTCATGTGAACGCGTAGCTCGCAAAGGCAATCGCTCGGGTTCGATTAGAGCCCAACACCGCTCGGGTTCAGTTAGAGCCCAATGCCTCGCACCCATGCGCGTGCGTGTATGAGAGAAACGCGCATTGCTCGGCCCCGACCACCCACCGTAACTGGGAACACCTCGATATTTTCCTCGCCCTCACTTCTACCACGGTTTTTTCCGTCATGGACGTCCCAAAGAATGTCATGCAGCTGCGTGCTCCAGCCCGCCTGTGACTTAAAAGCCCATTTTCCGTCATGATTTTTGTCATAGAAGTAGGACCCCACCACATCTATGATGATACCGTGTTTTGTCACAATTATTGTCATAGAAGTGTCATAAGTATGACAGAAAAAAATTCGTTCGGCCCAAAATGTCACGGATGTGTCTTTTTTTTTGTAGGGGATGCTACTTTCGAAAGGTTTTTGATGCTGCATGTGAAACTTGGTGCTGTTGTGTAATGGCGAATGGCGTGGCGCGGTGCAAGCTATCGGCGAATTCGATTATGAAATCCTGGTTGCTTTTATACGGATGTGAAATATTTGGCGTGTTTTATAAGAAATATCAGTTTGATTAGTACATGGATTATCAATAATAGGCTAATTACCCTGCTTATTGGGGTTTTCTATTGCAAACGGTTACTCAGACAACACCGTGGGCGATGAACTCAAACAACCCGCACGGTTTCTAGAAAGTAGGCATGTTCGATCAACTAACAATCACACACGGCTTCCGGCAGCGAACTGTTTGCGTTAGGCCACCTTGCACAAATGTTTCCACACAAAGAACTGTGTGATATACATACCTACGGAATTTTTTTTCTAGGATTCACCGTGCGGGATGTACATACCTACGAAAATGATTTTCTGGGATTCACCATGTGGGATGTACATACCTACGGAAATGATTTTCTGGGATTCACCGTGTGGGATGTACATACCTACGAAAATGATTTTCTTGGATTACCGTGTGTGATTTACATACCTACGAAAATGATTGGGCTTTGATGCCTCGCCCGATCGCACATGACCCCAGCCTGGGTCCCAGGAGGGACTATGCCCGACGATTTGTGGGTCGTGTGGGAAGGACACCCTATCGCACACACTCACTTGGTGACGGTTCCAAATGCCGTCGCGGAAAGGGGTTAAAAATCGTTTGTTTAGCACGTCGATGTACCAGTGCCACACAGTTTTATGTGTAGGCTCGTGTGTGAAAGGTGTAACTATCACACACGCTCTGCCTTGGTTAACTGTTTGCTTTTATCAACTACATCACACATGATTTGATGAAGAAAACCGTGTGGCATTGGGCTATCCATTACAAGCGCTTTTACTGCTAGAACCGTTTGCAAAGTTCCATGACACATTTAGCAGGTTTATTAGTTTACAATTAATAATTCCAGTATTACGCAAATTCACATTTCATATCGAACAGCTGTTTGCCAATTTCATATCAGGCACATAAATATATTATAACATCACAGTACGATAGCTACATGAAAACATCACAGTACAACATACAGCTAGTCAACTTCATAAGAACGATATTAGAACAATATATTCATTTTCCTAATCGAGATCATCCAGGCTCGTCTTATCCACCTCTGCTTTCAGTTCAGTAAGAACATGTTTTGCACTGGCCAACTGTGAAAGTGCCTCCTCCTTCGCCAACACCATCTTAGGAAAGTCTGATTAAAAAAAATCTGAGCTCATTCTCCACCTTCCTCTTTTTATCCCGCATCTTCAAATATTCTTCAGCGTTGACAACACTTTCTCAGTTCTCTTCCTCCTACATGCTCCAGAGCTTCGCTAGGCACATCTTCAAAGACTGTGGCGACTCTTGATCAACCCACTCCAAGTAAGAACACTTCCGTTCATCCTATAATATTTAAAACTAGATCAGTAACAATTGTAGGGGAAATGGGTTTATAGCAACATAGAAAATCACCAATGCTTATTTTAAAAAACTGAAGAAACATGTTAATTATGACATATCTTCTCAAAAAGATCAATTTGCAAATGAATTAATTGCTACTGAGACAACAACCAAATTCTGGAACATCGGAAGCTATAATTAACTACAACAATGCCGAAGGTAAATATAACAAATTGAACATTTCATGAGGAAGGTAAATATAACTGCAACATCATAGCGATAGTGTTTGGATGACAGCAAATTGATACTAACAGGTGTACATGCACAAATTTAGTAACATATAACTAATAGCACTAAGGACGTCCACTATGTATGCCAAAACTGGTGTAAAGACAACTGTTGCTACATCTCGTACCGGTGCCCTACACTGGCGAGCTGATGCAGCGGAAGAAAATCAGGGACCCGGACTTCAGAGCACGTAGTTGCTCCGATGCCTAGTTCCTTCGTGCCATAAAGATTTAGCATTTTAATGCTCGGTGCTACCTCTTGAGCATGCGTTGGTCTCCCCTTGAAGAGGAAAGGGTGATGCAACAAAGTAGCGTAAGTATTTCCCTCAGTTTTTGAGAACCAAGGTATCAATCCAGTAGGAGACTACACGCAAGTCGCCTAGTACCTGCACAAACAATCAAGAACCCTGCAACCTATGCGATGAAGGGGTTGTCAATCCCTTCACGGCCACTTGCAAAAGTGAGATCTGATAAAGATAATAAGATAAATATTTTTGGTATTTTTGTTGTACAGATTGAAAAGTAAAGATTGCAAAATAATAGTAAACTAGAATTGTAGATTGGAAACTTATTTGATGTAAAGTAGACCCGGGGCCATAGGTTTCACTAGTGGCTTCTCTCAAGATAGCATATATATTACGGTGGGTGAATAAATTACTGTCGAGCAATTGATAGAAAAGTGCATAATTATGAGAATATCTAGGCATGATCGTGAACATAGGTGTCGGTGTCAAAACCGGCGGATCTCGGGTAGGGGGTCCCAAACTGTGCGTCTAGGCGGATGGTAACAGGAGACAAGGGACACGATGTTTTTACCCAGGTTCGGGCCCTCTCGATGGAGGTAAAACCCTACTCCTGCTTGATTAATATTGATGATATGGGTAGTACAAGAGTAGATCTACCACGAGATCATAGAGGCTAAACCATAGAAGCTAGCCTATGGAATGATTGTTGTTCGTCCTATGGACTAAAACCCTCCGGTTTATATAGACACCGGAGAGGGCTAGGGTCACACAAAGTCGGTTACAATGGGAGGAGATCTACATATCCGTATTGCCAAGCTTGCCTTCCACGCCAAGGAAAGTCCCTTCTGGACACGAGACGAAGTCTCCAATCTTGTATCTTCATAGTCCAGGAGTCTGGCCAAAGGTCATAGTCCGGCCATCCGGACACCCCCTAATCCAGGACTCCCTTAGTAGCCCCTGAACCAGGCTTCAATGACGACGAGTCTGACGCGCATATTGTCTTCGGCATTGCAAGGCGGGTTCCTCCTCCGAATACTTCATAGAAGATTTCGAACACAAACATAGTGTCCGACTCTGCAAAATAATTTCCACATACAACCGTAGAGAGAATAACATTTTCACAAATCCAATTGCTGACGTATTCCGCAACGTGACATCACACCACGGCAAAGCCTTTATTCGAATCGTTTTCTTCGTCTCCGCCAAAGACGCTTAGCGAGGCGGCTTCTTGGCACGCCTTGTTGAAGCAGTAGATCGTGTCCCTTATTCCGGATTCTCATCGACACGGGCGTGGGTAACCCAACCGTGCCATCAATTTACGACGCTTGGGAGATAAGCTTAGTTTTACCAGCTGGTGGGGCACATAGTTTCGTCTACCATATAAGGGATACGGATCCACCTTTCCATCTACGCCTTCTTCCTCCTTTGCTTATCCATTTTCACGCACTCGAGCTCCAGCGCCCAAGTCCACACATCCCACCTCAACCTTCGCCAGCCATGTCCAGAGCGGGAGGAAAGTGGATGGTCTCCTCCGTCACGGAGGGACACATCAAGAAGTTGAGGGAGGCCGGATACTTGTCCAACGACATCGCGCACCGGCTGCCAGACAAGGGGCAGCTCATCCCCACCCCAGGCCCCATGAGAGGGTGGTGTTCCTCACCCACTTCCTCCGTGGACTAGGTTTTCCACTTCACCCATTTGTCCGGGGGCTCATGTTCTACTACGGCCTGGATTTCCACAATCTTGCCCCGAACTTCATCCTCAACATCTCAGCGTTTATCGTCGTGTGCGAGGCTTTGCTCCGCATCAAGCCCCACTTCTGCTTATGGCTGAAGACCTTCAATGTCAAGCCGAAGGTAGTGGGCGGCCAACAAGCGGAGTGCAGAGGCGCCATGGTGGGCAAGATGCCCAACGTTACATGGCTCGAGGGCTCCTTCGTGGAGACCATAAAGGGGTGGCAATCGGGGTGGTTCTACATCACCGAGCCGTGTGACCCTAAATGGGCAGCGGCCCCCGAATTCCGATCTGGCTTCCCTACAAGGCTCACCTCCTGGAAAGTCGTGGGGTAATTCGGAAGAGCGGACCGGACTCCAATCCCGCGTCCAAGACCTGTTGAACAAAGAGGTTAAACTCGTCAATGTAGTCCAGTCATGCTCATCGCCGGATCCTCCGTGTCAGCAGACGGGCCTTTAACTTATGGGAGTTCAACCCGTCCAGCACGAAACTCGACCAGGCTCTTTGACACAACGCATGAGGATGCACGGAAGGTGCTATTCAAGGGCCGAGGTTCCCTCCCATCACCGAGGATCGCGGATTCAGCGAAGCGACAAGCCAGCGTAGTAAGCTTATTTTACCCTTTACGGGATACTTGTTTTCATAGTTTAACTCTATGCGGATCTAAGCTCCTGTTCCTTTGACAAGAATGGCGAAGAAGACCTGGACAGATCGATTGTTCGGCGCCTTTGCCCGAAGATCAGCAGACGCCCACTTGGCGGGGGCTGCTGGTCCCGCACCTTACGTGGTGCCGGAGAAGAAGGCTAAGAAGAAGGCCGGGAACTCGAAAGAATTCCGGCGCCAGTGGTGTCGGACTCATCATCCGATGACTCGGGCGACTCCTCCCGTGAAGACGAGGAGGAGGAGGAAGAGAGGTCTCTCCCGGCGAGGAGAGAAGAAGAAGGAAGGTCGCCTAACCTGGGGGGCGGAGGGTCCAAGAAGGAAGGACCTTCCTCCGGACTACTCCACCAACGCCGACGACGGCGAAGAGGAGTGGCCATCCAGGCCAAGCCCTCGCAAAACCGTAAGTATCCGGATACCGTAACAACTCATGGCGTTCCTTTATTACCGCAGTACCTTCGGCGTCGGATATAATCATGCAGTCCGCCTAAGGCCGGGCTCGGCGCTTCGTCGAGCGGTTCCTCGGGTTAAATCGGATGTGAACAACACTTCACTTCCGCCGCCTTCCTCGCGCCGCGGATGACGCCGAGTGGCGTCCCAAAAGGCCAAGCCAGAGGAGGTGGTCTCGGAGGCGCCGCAAAGCACCTCCCGGCTCCAGCGGAAGGGGATAAAACCCCAAAGGGCTCTAAGTCCGCCCTAGGCGGACACCGCACCGAACCTTCAGCGGTTCCGCATCCGCAGCGGCCCCTACTAAGAAGGGCAAGTTTACGGCCGTGACCTCCGTCTAACCGGAGGCACCGGATAATCTGCTGGAGGTGCTTAACGGCACCTCCATCGACGAGGAGCACCACACTATTATGAGTGCGGTGATCCGTAGATTCGATCCGCCAAGAGCGGGCTGGCCGAAGTTCGTGCCACCTTCTAACAGGCTTTGAGGTGCGTATTTAAGATATGTAAAATATTACCGCATAGACGGTAGCCCCGATGCTCGGTTTGGTGTTAGGAAAGAAAAGCCGAATCGAGGATCAAGCTATATACGCAGGAGTCTAACATAAGTATGTCAATATGGGAATGCAGGCTGTGCTGCTGACCTCTGCCACACTGACTGCGGATGTTAATGCATTGAAGCAGAGCCTCGAGTGGTCCGAGGACGAGCTCGGCCTTGCCAAGAAGCAGCTCGAGGACAAGGAAGGTAAGTAATACCTTATGTAAGTATATATATAAAAAAGATGTGGTTGCAAAAAATGACAGGATCAACGTGGGTATGCAGGGGCCATGAACGAGGTGGCGACCCTGAAGGAAGCGATGTCCAAGGTCGAAAACAATGCGGCCGTGGAGCGTACCGAGTGAGAGAAGCAGGAGGCGCGGGTGGCGGCGGTGCAGCAAGAGCTCCAGGCTCTCGTGGAAAAACACGAGAGTTTGGAGCGTAACTCAAAGACTCGAGAGTCCGAGCTCGCCTCGGCGCTTGAGAGCGCCAAATCTTCCAAAGCCGAAGCCCAAAAAGCCCTCCAGGAAATTGAGGCGATGAAGAAGATAGCGGCGGGTAAGGCATTCTTTATGCAAAGCAAGCGCACGAAAGTGAATTACTTGTTACTTACCCGAGTCCGGAGCTCTCCAGGAGCATTCACAGATCTTCCCCGGAGTGTGTCCGACGCTTCCGCATTCTACCGAGACGAAGAGGGAAGCTTGACGGAGAAGGTGTTCTGGTCTCAGTATGCTGAGGCCGGGCACCCGATGCCCTTGAGCGACCAGCTGAAGCAGCTGGTCGAGCTCCATAAGGTGGCCGAACAGGCCATGAAGGGTCTCGCAGTCCGACTGTGGCCCGGGGAAGCCATGCCTGGGAGCTACTTCGGGCTAGTAAGGCGGCTGGTGGATGCTGCCCAAGGTTTGAAGTCATCAAGCGCCCAGATGCATCGAAGGTGCCAGGGAACCTTGCCCGTGCTAAAGTGCACTGGGGCAAGATGGACGCTGAGAAGCTTGTGACGGACGGACCACCGCCGGGCAAGGAGCACCGCAAGCCCGAGATGTATTATGAGGGCGTCCTGAAGGGTGCCCGCCGTATAGCGGATGAGTGCTCCAAAGATGTAATTTTTGAATAGACTCGCATTTGTAATCCTGTACGCTGAAAACTTGTTCATATGCACTAAGCAACGCTTTTGAATTTAAAATATTACCTTCTGTGCGGCCGTTTACTAAAATTTGAGAGATGGCGAGTCGTTGGCTTCGCCCCCATCTTTGAAGTCTTTGGGTGTTGGGATAAACTTGAGCTCTTTTTCCCATTATTGGGTCCTTCGAGGAGGCGCTCAACACAACGAACAAGGCAATCAGACTATAATGCTTGAACACTCTCACTTAGCCATAGAATTCTATAATTTTAAATTTCGACGAAGCCCCTAGTATTCGGAAGACCGAGTTCAGGGCGCTATCTACGCCTAGGCCGGACAAAGCCGACTCCTCGCTCTAAGCGGCATAAGTCTTTAAGGACTCGAAAACCTCTCGAACAGCGACCAGCTCTCGCCCTATCATGATGGTCAGTTTTAGCTTTCTCCACTGAGGTGCTTAGCCCGGCTCAACTGGGGCGCAATCGCAGTGGTTCTCCCAGTGCTACCTTAGCCGATATAACGGAATGTAAGGCACCAAAACATGGGAGCCGGGCAAACACAACTATTGACCCAAGACATGATTCAGAGCCGATGCATAGAATGCTATAAGTTCGGGGTGCCGCACTCATGAGAGTGTTCGGACTTCTCACACCATATTCTGGGGTACGCAAGCCCCTGGTGTATTGGCCGTACCAAAGTGTACGGTTGCATAATGTCATAACTGAACATAAAAAAGGAATGCAATAATAGACAAAAGCTATGTATTGTTTATTCGAAAAATCTGCGGTAAAAGCAGAACGATACAAATAGTGCGATAAGCAAGAGATGGGACGATTTAACATGTCCCCTCCGAGCGCGAGCCATGGGATGATATGTGAAACAAGTATCTGCTTGTTATAGAGACCACCGACACTCGACGTAGCTTTCGCTCCTCCGCTGTTGCATCGTGTGTTCGCGATTGTACTACCGGACTGGCCTTCCGTAAAGTGGAGTCCTGAAAGTAAGAAAAAGAATGACAAAACCGAGCCCCCGTGCGGTTGAGCGCATTTTGGGCATGTCGGTCGTGCCTCCCCTATGCCCATGGTATTTCCAGAGCGTAGTTATGTACGCAGTAGTAATCGGGTTTCGCAATTTTGCGAGGGCTGGGATTGGGGCCGCATTGCTACGTGCTCGAACGTGCAGCGGTCTTATTGCAGGTTACTTCGGGCGCTTGACGGTGTCCGGACGCTTAATGGCCGGATCGAGAATTGCCTTGAGAGGCTGCTTTGTACTTCCGCGGCGAGGGTCCGCCGATGCTCCTCCGTTCGAGAGAGCGTTCGTGTTTCCATTGACCGTAATGACTCGAGGGCCCAAAGATCTTGAGCTTGAGGTATGCGAGGCGGCACCGCATTGAACTTTGCAAATGCGGTTCGTCCAGAGGAGTGCGTGATAGCCATGCGGAATGGGACTATGTCAAGATTAACTCCTCGCTTTGGAAATTATCCGGGATCCAAGACCACCTCAAGTGTAAGCGAGCCTGCATATTGGCCTCTACACCTGGTATGACGCCTTTAAAGGTCGTCTTTGTGGGTTTAATCCTTGAGGGATCTATGCCCATTTTTCGATCAGATCCCGATAAAGCAGGTTCAAAGGCCGCCATTCCATAGGGACTCTAGTGAGGTGAAATCCACAATGGTTGGGTCTAGAACCAATCGCGCGAATCCGCCATGGCGGATGCTAGTGGGTGGTCCTTCGATCAAAAGTGATCGGGTAGGAGGACCATGGGTTGAATTTTGGGGCGATGGCTCCAACGCATATCGCCCCTCGAGTGCACGCTCCGCCCCTTTGGGTATGTGGGTTGCGATATCATGTTCATCGTCCACACTTGTGGGGAAACCCTTCGGCCCTCGTTGTTCAGTGGCGGGGCTCCTCCTCGCCATCGCTATGCAGCCCCTTGTCATTGTTTTCGCTTAACTTGCCTGCTGCTTGAACACCCAACAATCCCTGTTGGTGTGGTTGGCTGCTTTCGGGGTGTCGTATCGCACGAGCGATCGAGTATTCGATCCAAATTGACGGCCCCGAGTATTTCTTTTGAATGGCTTTTTCCACGACCGGGTTTAGAGCTCGAATCCGCATTAATCGCCAGATCCTCAAGATTGTCGTTGTTAACGCGGGCGCTTTTGCTTGTTGCGACGCGACCGCCAATGTTGTCCTTGGTATCCGAATTACCGTGGCTCTTGGTCATGTTATTACTACGAGCCAGCCAGCTGTCTTCTCCGGCCGCAAAAGTGGGTCATGAGTGTTGTGAGGGCTGCCATGGATTTTGGCTTTTCCTGTCCTAGGTGCCGGCAAGCCACTCGTCACGGATGTTATGCTTGAAGGCTGCAAGGGCCTCTACGATGGATACCAACTATTTGATTTTTCTTGGTTAGGAACCGTGTCCGTAATTGTCGGCTGATTCCTCTGGCTGCTGAATTATGTGGCTTAGGTCATCGGCGTCGGTGGTCGCATTATAGGTGCCCCGGAAGTTGTCGAGGAATGCGGCTTCGTGTCCTCCCAACAACCAATTGATTCTGGCCGCAAGCTATTAAGCCAATGCCGAGCTGGTCCTTTAAGCTTGAGTGGGAGGTATTTGATGGCGTAGATCATCGCCAAGGGCCATGTGGATATGAAGGAGATAATCCTCGATCCATACCGCTGGATCCGTTGTGCCATCGTATGATTCGATGTTTACGGGTTTGAAACCCTCGGGATTTGATGGTCCATTACTTCATCATGAAGCATAGTGGGTGCGGCGCTCAGATTGGGCTATGTCACGACGTAGCTCAAATGAGCTTTGTTCATCGTGGTTCGCCCGCCGAATTTATCATATCCGCATGACGGTTATCGCCACGCGGTCGGGCGCCCACGCGATCCGTAGTTCGATCTTGTTTGCCTTTGCCCTGTCCTCCAATATATCTCGCAGTTTGGCGATTTCCCGCCTTGGTATTCTTTGAGCGACGCCGAGTGCGGCTTGAGTGGAGGGCCGAGAGGCCTCTCTCACACGGCCACGTAGGTCGCCGATCGGCCGTCATCATGCGCTGGTGATGTAGGTCTAGGTGCTTCCTCTAATCGAGGTAGCAGCCTGCGCTTTGGGTAGCTCTTGAGGGCGCTTGAGTTCGCATTTCTTCGCCGTAAGGACATCAGTCCATCCGTCGGCTAGCAAGTCCTGGTCAGCTCTAAGTTGTTGCTGTTTTTCTTGAGGCTGCTCGCCGTGGCCATAAGCCCGCGCTTGAAATGCTCTTGTTCGACGGGATCCTTAGGCACGATAAATTGCTGTCGCCGAGGCTTGCCTCGCCTTCGGAGGGAGGCATGTAATTATCGCCCTCTACCTCTCTCGTTCGCCGCTTCTCTCATGAGGGCTGGCTTCTCCATCCTCCCGTGCTGAATCCTGCCGGAGGGGTTGTCTTCGCACCGTCCGGGTGTTATTGTCTCCGTGCCGAATCGCCGTTTTTTGCTGTGGCGGATTTAGAGCGGCGCCGATGAAGCCGACGCTTAGGCTGCTTCTTGAGGGGTCATCCTCCGCTGTTCCATCGCCATTCCTTCTTTTGGGATGTCCACCATGTATATGTCGATCCGACGAGGTTGCCTTCCAGTGCCTCGTAGGCGCTCGTTTGGTCGCTCTCGCATCGCCGCCCATACCGCCGATGTCTTCGGAGTCGAAGTCGAGCATGTCGAGTTAAATCATCGACAGTGGCTACGAAGTGGGTGGTGGGTGGGCTTTGAATTTCTTCGTCGTCCGCATCCCAATCTTGCTGACCATAGTCCGGCCAGGGCTCTCCTGATAAGGAGAGAGACTTTAGTGAATTCAGAATGTCACCGAAAGGCGAAATGAAAAGATGTCGCGCGCGGTGAACTCCATGATCGGCGCCCAATCGGATTCGATTGGCGGGGTGTGGAAGGTTCAAGTCCGGAGAGGAGTCCGCACCTTGAGTCACGAAGCAAGCAGCGACAGGTATGGTGTTCGCTCAATCTCCGAGAGATTGCAGCCCCGAGGCGTGTCCAGCCACCCATCCTCGACATGCGCAATGGCTCCGAGCTAAGGGTCGAGCGACACCGTGCGCCTCCGTGACACTCGCTTAGCGGCAGAGCTAGATCATGCCCATCGTGATAAAGGCGGGCGCGCTTGGCTGTGGCTCAACCCGCCAAAGATCAAGTCTCCGCGGACGCCGCCGTAGTTCAAACTTCCAAATCGACTGATGGCTGTGGGCGAAGCTTCGATCCGCTCCAGATGGCCAAGTGAATTGCCCGCAGCAAAGCCGCCGAATATGAAGATCTGTCCGGGAGAAAAGTCTCACCTGGACCGCATCGTTGTTGATGATCGGAGGAGCCATCGGGCCTAAAGGTGACGACACGAGGAACTCTCAATGAAAGCACCAATGTCGGTGTAAAACCGCGGATCTCGGGTAGGGGGTCCCAACTATGCATCTAAGCGGATGGTAACAGGAGACAAGGGACACGATGTTTTTACCTGTGTTCGGGCCCTCTCGATGGAGGTAAAACCCTACTCCCGCTTGATTAATATTGATGATATGGGTAGTACAAGAGTAGATCTACCACGAGATCAGAGAGGCTAAACCCTAGAAGCTAGCCTATGGTATGATTGTTGTTCGTCCTATAGACTAAAACCCTCTGGTTTATATAGACACCGGAGAGGGCTAGGGTTACATAGAGTCGGTTACAATGGGAGGAGATCTACATATCCGTATTGCCAAGCTTGCCTTCCACGCCAAGGAAAGTCCCTTCCGGACACGGGACGAAGTCTCCAATCTTGTATCTTCATAGTCCAGGAGTCCGGCCAAAGGTCATAGTCCGGCCATCCGGACACCCCCTAATCCAGGACTCCCTCAATAGGCATCACATCCATGATAAGTAGACTGAAACGATTCTGCATCTACTACTAATACTCCACACATCGACCGCTATCCAGCATGCATCTAGAGTATTAAGTTCATAAGAACAGAGTAACGCATTAGGCAAGATGACATGATGTAGAGGAAAAAACTCAAGCAATATGATATAAACCCCATCTTTTTATCCTCGATGGCAACAATACAATACGTGTCATTTCCCTTTCTGTCACTAGGATCGAGCACCACAAGATTGAACCCAAAGCTAAGCACTTCTCCCATTGCAAGAAAGATCAATCTAGTAGGCCAAACCAAACTGATAATTCGAAGAGACTTGCAAAGATATTAGATCATGCATAAAAGAATTCAGAAAAGAATCAAATATTGTTCATAGATAATCTTGATCATAAACCCACAATTCATCAGATCTCGACAAACACACCGCAAAAAGAATTACATCGAATAGATCTCCAATAAGATCGAGGAGAACTTTGTGTTGAGATCCAAAGAGAGAGAAGAAGACATCTAGCTAATAACTATGGACCCAAAGGTCTATGGTAAACTACTCACACATCATCGGAGAGGCTATGGTGTTGATGTAGAAGCCCTCCGTGATCGAATCCCCCTCTGGCGGAGCGCCGGAAAAGGCCCCAAGATGGGATCTCACGGGTACAATAGGTTGCGGCGGTGGAAAAGGTGTTTCATGGCTCTTCCAGATGGTTTCAGGGTATAAGAGTATATATAGGCGAAAGAAGTAGGTCGGTGGAGCTGCGAGGGGCCCACGAGGGTGGGGGCGTGCCCTCCTGCCTCGTGGCTTCCTCGCTGCTTCCTTGACGTCCACTCCAAGTCTCCTGGATTGCGTTTGTTCCAAAAAAGATTCCCGTGAAGGTTTCATTCTATTTGGATTCCGTTCCTTTTCTGTGAAACACTGAAATAGGCAAAAAAACAACAATTTGCACTGGGCCTTCGGTTAATAGGTTAGTCCCAAAAAATATAAAAAGGTATATTAGAGCCCATTAAACATCCAAAACAGATAATATAATAGCACGGAACAATAAAAAATTATAGATACGTTGGAGACGTATCACTTGGCTGCTTGGATGTGTGGACCAAAGTTGGCTGCACAAACTTCTCAAGCAGTGCCAAATAATTTTCTAATGGCACCACTGATGAGATGGCAACAATTTAAGATACTAGGTACAAACTGTGACACTGTCTTAGGATGCGTTTGGTTGAAGGTGTGGTATGAATGGGTAGGAACCGTGATAGTGTGTGAATCACATCTAACAAATGATTTGTAACAACGAAAGAGGGTCTAACCTTCTCTCAGACGTGCGAAACTTCCTCCCACCGTCTACAGATTCAAACGCAACTAGCTTCACGCATGGAGATTGATGGTGACAACGAGCAGATAGATCTTCAACCACCCCTGGCCCATTCATTGCCACCGATGGTCCTAGGGAGGTACAAGAGGAAGAAATGACTCAAATCGACTGGTCGGGTAAAAAATCCTTCATTCCAAGTCATAGCCCGAGAGAGAGAAGAGAGGCATAGCTGGTGGTGAAGGAGTCGTCACGAGGAGGAATCTGCTGAGAGGTCTTTGAAGAAGACCATGGCAACCCCAAGTGTAGGATGCGAGGCGAGAGCAAGGAAGTGGCTATAGCTTAGGAAGGAAGGAAGGAAGGAAGGAAGGAGGAAACAGGGAAATGTGACTTGTGGTCGGGGAGAAAAGGGGTGGGGAAGGGGAGGGGCGGTAGATATTTTGGCGGTAGGCCAAAATTTTGGAAATGTGGAGGGAAACTTGCCATGGGTGTCACGGACCATTCACTTTGAACGATTGTGTGCATCACAAACCATTCTTCTCGCTTTTACTACATGGGATGAGTTTGATAATTTAAATTTTGGTGAAATTTCCGGCATATCATTGCATAATTTCACATCGCTGCTAATTTGGGCACACAAAAAACCGCATAAATGCATAGACCACACTTACATCAATCGAGCAATTTTAGTAATTAAACTGAGCCATTGACCTAAACATGTCTCTAACAAAAGACCAGCATTAAAAACAAAGCCTAAGTACGCATAAATTTAACAAATCTATCATTGCACACGACCTATGCATCACCGGTGTGAGATGAGACATCGATGACTTGTCCCGCAACATGTCAGCCACAGGACTCAAGCGCCCCTCGTCAAGTCGCACCACATCCTCGTCCTCGTCCACGGCGCCGCCCTCAAGGTTGTAGTACTTGTAGTAGTGGCTGCGCCAGAGCTCGCGTTGGTACTCCACCGCAGATTCCTCGTTGGACAAACTCTTCTCTACCTCGACCTCAGCCACGCGCAACTCCTCCTCCCGGCGTTCCCCGATCTCCGCTGCCTCCTGCATCTCCTATTGGGGAATGTAGTAACTAAAAAATCTTCCTACGATCACGCAAGATCTATCTAGGAGATGCATACCGAAAGCGGAAGCGTTATGTAACGTGGTTGATGTAGTCGAACATCTTCACGATCCACCCGATCCAAGTACCGAATGTACGGCACCACCGTGTTTAGCACACGTTCAGCACAATGACATCCGTCGAGCTCTTGATCCAGTAGAGGTTCGAGGGAGAGTTCCATCAGCACGATGGCGTGGCGATGGTGATGACAAAGTTATCGGCGCATGGCTTCGCCTAAGCACTATGACGATATGACCGAGGTGGTAAACTGTGGAGGGGGGCACCGCACATGGCTAAGAGAAGACTTGTTGTGCCTTTGGGGTGCCCCCTCCCCCTTAAATAAAGGAGGAGGGGAGGAGGCGGCCAGCCTAGGGGGCGCGCCAAAGAGAGGAGTCCAACTAGGACTGCCAATCCTAGTTGGACTCCCTTTCCTTTTCCAGAGGGGGGGAAAGAGGGAAGGGAGAGGAAGGGGAGAAGGAAAGTGGGGGCGCGCCCCCCTCTCTAGTCCAATTCAGACTCCCTACAAGGAGGGGGCGCAGCCACCCCTTGTGGGCTGCCTCCCCTCTCCCCTATGGCCCATGTAGGCCCAATATTCCCCGGTGGGTTCCGTGAACCCTCAGATCTGAAAATGACAGAATCACTGAACCATTTCGATGTCCGAATGCAACCTTCCAATATATCAATCTGTACCTCTCGACCATTTCAACACTCCTCGTCATGTCCGTGATCTCATCCGGGACTCCGAACAAACTTCGGTCATCAAATCACATAACTCATAATACAAATTGTCATCAAACGTTAAGCGTTCGGACCCTACGGGTTCGAGAACTATGCATACATGATCGAGACACATCTCTGGTCAATAACCAATAGCGGAACCTGGATGCTCATATTGGCTCCAACATATTCTTCGAAGATCTTTATCGGTCAAACCGCATAACAACATACGTTATTCCCTTTGTCATCGGTATGTTACTTGCCTGAGATTCGATCGTCGATATCCTCATACCTAGTTCAATCTCGTTACCGGAAAGTCTCTTTACTCGTTCCGTAATACATCATCCCACAACTAACTCATTAGTCACATTGCTTGCAAGGCTTATAGTGATGAGCATTACCGAGAGGGCCCAGAGATACCTCTCTGATACACGGAGTGACAAATCCTAATATTGATCTATGACAACTCAACAAACACCTTCGGAGACACCTGTAGAGCATCTTTATAATCACCCAGTTACGTTGTGACGTTTGATAGCACACAAAGTGTTCCTCCGGTATTCGGGAGTTGCATAATCTCATAGTTAGAGGAATATGTATAAGTCATGAAGAAAGCAATAGCAATAAAACTAAAAGATCATAATGCTAAGCTAACGGATGGGTCTTGTCCACCACATCATTCTCCTAATGATATGATCCCGTTCATCAAATGACAACACATGTCTATGGTTAGGAAACTTAACCATCTTTGATTAATGAGCTAGTCAAGTAGAGGCATACTAGGGACACTTTGTTTTGTCTATGTATTCACACATGTAACAAGTTTCTGGTTAATACAATTCTAGCATGAATAACATATATCATGATATAAGGAAATATAAAATAACAACTTTATTATTGCCTCTAGGGCATATTTCCTTCAGTCTCCCACTTGCACTAGAGTCAATAATCTAGTTCACATCACCATGTGATTTAACACCCATAGTTCATATAGCCACGTGACCAATACCCAAAGGGTTTACTAGAGTCAATGATCTAGTTCACATCGTCATGTGATTAACACCCAAAGAGTACTAAGGTGTGATCATGTTTTGCTTGTGAGAGAAGTTTAGTCAACGGGCCTGCCACATTCAGATCCGTATGTATTTTGCAAAATTCTATGTCTACAATGCTCTGCATGGAGCTACTCTAGCTAATTGATCCCACTTTCAATATGTATCCAGATTGAGACTTAGAGTCATCCAGATCAGTGTTAAAGCTTGCATCAATGTAACTCTTTACGATGAACTCTTTATCACCTCCATAACCGAGAAATATTTCCTTATTCTACTAAGGATAATTTTGACCGTTGTCCAGTGATCCACTCCGGGATCACTATTATTCCCTCTTGCCAAACTCATGGTGAGGTACACAATAGGTCTGGTACACAACATAGCATACTTTATAGAACCTATGACTGAGGCATAGGGAATGAGTTTCGTTATCTTTCTATTTTCTGCCGTGGTCGGGTTTTGAGTCTTACTCAACTTCGCACCTTGCAACACAGGCAAGAACTCCTTCTTTGACTGTTCCATTTTGAACTACTTCAAAATCTTGTCAAGGTATGTTCTCATTGAAAAATCTTATCAAGCATCTTGATCTATCTCTATAGATCTTGATGCTCAATGTGTAAGAAGCTTCACCGAGTCTTTGAAAAACTCCTTTCAAACACTCCTTTATTCTTTCCAGAAAATTCTACATCATTTCCGATCAACAATATGTCACTCACATTTACTTATCTGAAAGGTTGTAGTGCTCCCTCTCACTTTCTTGTAAATACAGGATTCACCGCAAGTCTGTATAAAACTATATGCTTTGATCAACTCATCAAAGCGTATATTCCAACTCCGAGATGCTTGCACCAGTCCATAGATGGATCGCTGGACCTTGCACATTTTGTTAGCACCTTTAGGATCTACAAAAAACCTTCTGGTTGCATCATATAAAACTCTTCTTTAATAAATCCACTAAGGAATTCAGTTTTGACATCCATTTTTCAGATTTCATAAAATGCAGCAATTGCTAACATGATTCGAACAGACTTAAGCATCGCTATGTGTGAGATAATCTCATCATAGTCAACACCTTGAACTTGCTGAAAACATTTTATGACAAGTCGAGTGTCGATCTCGGTTTCGCAAAACCTCAAGATTCAACACCGGCGCGACGAGATTTACTCCCCACCGATTCACGCCTAGCTCGCTAAGATCTCATGGATGAACTCAAGAACTCACAACACAAAGACACAAGATTTATATCGTTCGGGCCACTGCTAGGTGTAATACCCTACCCAAAGGTGGTGGTGGATGGATTGCCTCTTGGGCTGATGATGAATAAGACAAGGGGAAGAACAGCCTCCCGAGGTTGAGGTGTCCTTGTGCTCATGAGCCATGGGTGAGGATTCGATCGGTCTCCCTACTATGGTGGCTAGTTCTACTTATATAGGCCCTGGTCCTCTCCCCAAATATTGAGCGGAAGGGAGCCGCGGTGTCAAACCGCGGATCTCGGTAGGGGGTCCCGAACTGTGCGCCTAGGCGGATGGTAACAGGAGACAAGGGACACGATGTTTACCTGTGTTCGGGCCCTCTTGATGGAGGTAAAACCCCACGCCCCGCTTGATTGATATTGATATTGTGGATGTTTACAAGAGTGGATCTACCACTTAGATCAAGGAGGCTAAACCCTAGAAGCTAGCCTATGGTATGATTGTAAGGGTTGTTGTTCTTCCGTCCTACGGACTCAGAGCCATCCGTTTATATAGACACCGGAGAGGGCTAGGGTTACATAGAGTCGGTTACAATGGCAGGAGATCTACATATCCGATCGCCAAGCTTGCCTTCCATGCCAAGGAAAGTCCCATCCGGACACGGGAGAAGTCTTCAATCTTGTATCTTCATAGTCTTGGAGTCCGGTCGATGATGATAGTCCCGCAGTGATAGTTCGGCCGATGATGGTAGTCCGCTATCCCGACACCCCCTAATCCAGACTCCTCAAGAGTTCCTCTAACCAGGCTTCAATGACGATAAGTCCCCAGATATTGCTTGGCATTGCAAGGCGGGTTCCTCCTCCAAATGATAGAAGATTGTGAACACCAGATAGTGTCCGCTCGCAAAATAAATTCCACATTCTACCGTAGAGAGAGTAATATATACACAAGTTCAATCTGTCGACATTTTCGCGTGCATGACATCATGCCACTACCAAGCCATTATTTAAATTGTTTTTACTCTACCACCTCAAGGCTTAGCTTAAGCGTTTCCTTGGCACGCCTTGTCGAAGCAGAGATCGTGTTTCCTTAATCCGGATTCTCATTAATACGGACGTAGTAATCCAACCGCGCCTGCTCGCCACGCCTCTATCGAAGGCGAAGTCCCAACGGTCACGGAGACGGCTCTTGGTATTCTCCTCTTTATAACGGGACCAAGGCTCGCTTTTTCTTCAATCCTCCATCGAATCCTTCCACGCCCAAGTTCCAAAGACCTAGAGCTCCAGATTCGAGGCTTTTGGACTTTCAACGATGTCCGTTCCGACCTCGTGGTCGGTGGATGCCCTCCTCCGCCACGGAGGAGGACGTGCTAAAGCTGGAGGCCAAGTACTGCCTTATGAGATTTCAAGATGTTGCTCGCCAAGGGCAGGCCATCCCCACCCCGAGCCCGGCGAGTATGTCGTTGTGATCCCACCTCCGCCGGGTTTAGGCTTCCGATGGATCCTTTTGTGAGAGGGCTCATGTTTTACTATGGGTTGGAATTCCACGATTTGGCTCGAGTCTATCCTCCATATTATCGCTCATGGGCCTTCCTCCACGCCACCCTCACTTTGGCCTCGTGGCTGAAGACCTTCAATGTGGCGTCAAGATGATCGGGTGGCGCTGCGGAGTGCAGCGGGCGGCATAGGTAGGAGAGCCGACGCCAGGCCCGCTGGCTCCTTCCAAGAGGAGCTCGCCCGTGGCAGCAAGAGTGGTTCTATATCACCGCTCCGAGGGGCCGCAAACAAAGCCGCCGCCTTATTCCGCTCGGACCTCCACGACGGTTGATGTCGTGGGTCAACCATAGCTCAACTAGGGGCCACAAAGGACGTGCCCTCACTGCAGGGCCGGATTCGAGATCTCCAAACGAGGGAGGTCGATATGGTGGTGGTGATGCAGTGTTATGCTGATTAGGCGCCTCCCGCCTGCAAACGCCGCCCCTCCGGCTATGGGAGTTTAACCGAGGGCCCACGGATTCTTCAACACTTCATGGGTATGACACCCTGGAGATGTACAATTATTCTTCGGATCGCAAGAGGTGCGGCCCGAATTGACCGAGGATGCGGGCCTAAGCTGCAATCGCCTTGATACTCAAGTAAGTAGTTCCGAGTCCGACATACCGCTTTGTTTGCCTTTCGATGATTCGCTTAATGACCGACTTCCTTCTACACAGGAGTGGATAGCGGAAGCAAAATTGATACGGTGTCCGCCCCTCCCCGAGACCGCACGGATCCGTGGCCGGGTCCGGATGTTGAGGTTGCGCCTTCAGAGGAAGACGAAGGGGAAAGCAGGAAAGCTACCGCCTCGCCTAAGGAGGCTCTTGTAAGAGGGGGATCGAGAATCCTCCTCCAAGGGGAGAAGAGGACTGCTCCAAGGACCTGGGCAAAGCCCCTAAACGGGGGAAGAAATTCTTCCAGAGGGTCCTGTGGTCCGGGAGGCCCCGCCGCACAATCTCCCTTAAAGAGTCAGCCTCCAACGAGCCGTAAGTAGAAAGAAAGGAGTTCTATAATAAGGACATCCCTATTTGTGCTTCGAGGATAACTAAAGATTTTACCTTGTAGTTCGGATCTCCGCCCTTCGCAGATGAGCTCGCCTTTTGGGGACCTTCGTCCGGAGATGATAGAGAGCAGACGCCCGCCCTGGGCGCCGCCAGATAGGGCGGGCGAGCTCAAGTGTCGCTCCCTGAGGGAGCCTCGGTTTGGCAAAGCCGATAGTTCGCGCCACCGGTGTACGGTCAAGGATCTGCTTGAGAAGGCGTTTATTCGTAAGATCACCACGCATTGATGAGCATGGTGATTGAAAGGATTTCGCCCGCCAAGGCGGTTGCACGATGCCGCCGAGTTTGTCGGGCGGGTTTGAGGTACGAAAATGACACACCTTTTAACAGTTTTGCATATAGAATGCGCCAGATAGATAGTAGCCCCGAGACTCGTAGGTTGTCGAAATCGACAGCCGCGTCGAGGATCAAAATCGCAGTTTAAATTTCGCCGTGTCGATGCAGGTGGCGGGTCGTCCGGGCCAGCCGGACCGATGGAGTTGCTGAACTAAAGCGGCAACTCGATGTTGCGGATGCGACATTACGCTGATCAACAAAGCGCACTTGATGAGTCGCAAGGTAAGTGTTATCGCTACGATCACTTGGTAAGGGAGCCAAGCCAACTCCTTACAATATGTGCGTGAAATGCGATAGTGCCGCTGTTGGAGAGCCTTCGAGCCGAACTTGCTCAAGCCAAGGAGCAGGCCGAAGGAGTAATGCGGCGGCCTCGAGGGCGGCCGAGGAGTTAGCGGTCGAAGGGTCGCACACTACGGAGTAGGGAAGAGATGGCCGCAATGGCCCCGGGTTAAAAGATGCTATCGACCGCAATGAGGCTCTTGAGAAGGAGCGCTTAGCGGGCAAGAAGACCTGCGGAAGGCCACCGCCGGTTAAGGATGCCCGCCGCAATGCGGGCTATAAAGGAAGAGCTGCGCCAGTCAAGATATTGTAGCCGGTAAGCCTTTTCGCTGCGCCAAGGTTTACGGATCCAAAATATGCTCAGCTTGGCCAACTGTGGGGTTCAGAGGACCCTTATATGGACTTAGCAGCGAAAAGGGCGGATGCCGCCAGCATTTTCGAGGCCGTAGGATCACAAGACGGAAGAGCTGTTTTGGTCTCAATTCCATAGTCCGGGCGCTCACTTCGCTATCGACCGCTTGGCTGAGTGGGCTGAGCTAAATAGGTTGTCCAGCTTGCTATGACGGATATAGTGACTCATATCCGCCGGATAGGCCCCGGCCAAGAGTTACTTTGGCTTATTGCAGCAATTTCTTGGGGCGGTGCCGCATATCAAGGCGGCGAAGCGTCGGCTCAGCATAGAGGGTGCGCGGATGGCGCCGCCGTGAAGACACATTGACAGAGATGGATGCCACCGCTATGCACTTCGGTTCGGATGATAACCGTTACCCGCCGAGCACTATTTTGGCGGCGCTACGTGGTGCTCGTGGTAATAGAGTCGCAGTGTTTCAAAAATGTTACGCTCAATGAACGCTTATATGATGTAAAACGATATTTATGACGTAGCGCCTTTTATACTTGTGCGCTCAAGTAATAGAATATCTCCTATGCGGCCGCTCATGTATACGTGTATAACCTGAAAGATGGCAGTCGTCGGCTTCAGCCCCCATGCACAAGGTGCGGGTGTTCGCAAAAATAGCGCTCTTCACACTTAATCCGACGCCTCGGTCTCTGAAGGAGGTGGTAGCGAGCAAACGAGGCAACCGGACTATAATGCTTTATCACATTCACTTAGCCATGGAGTTCGAGGGTGGGCTACGACATAGCCCCCGGGGCACCGCCCGAATTTGGGGCGCAGATGTGCCTGGCCGAAACGCCCTTCACAAAGCGGAGGAATCCTAAACATTCCTATGGTCGATCGAGTGGTTGACCAGCCTCTCGCTGTATCATGACAAATCAGTTTTCAGCTTTCATCGAGGTGCTCGCCAAATTAACCGGGCACAATCGCAGAGTTCTCTCGAGCCGCTATAGCCGATGATACGGAACGTAAGGCAGCAAAACACAGAGCCGGCAAACCCAACATTTGACCAAAGACATGATTCGGAGCTGATGCATATAAGGCCTAACTCGAGACGCCGAACACTCCCGAAGGTGTTCGGTCTTTATAATAGCGGCAAAACAAAGCCCTAAGCCCCTTGTGTCCGTGTACGGCAGGTTCTTCGGGCGCTGCCGATGCCAAAACGCCATTCTCCACTTTGGTTATAATGATAAACCAGGGGATTATAGCAAGAAGAGACAGAATAAAGGTTTACGAGGGTCTTAGTCCAAAAGAGTCCTTGCAACGGGTCCCTACCGCACGCCTGGGCCGTGTTCCGCGCAGCCGTGATCTCGGACGGGTGTGCACGCGGTTCATCTGTAAAAAGAGAGGAACTTGGTTGGAAAAGAAATTGTGTAGAAAGTGCATAAAAATATAGATTAATAAAGCTGAGCCTATGCTAGCTCATTATGGCTTATATGTGCAAACCCTGTGAAGGGGTGCGGCTAGGTAGCCCTTAGCTTATTTATTCCGGACTCGCCCAGCCGTGTCCGGGTCCGAGGCGACCTTATAATGAAATGGTGCCACGTGGACCGGCAGTTTAAGCAAGAGACGCGTGATGTGGTATTGCCTTGAAGTGGACGAAAGCTTCCTGCCCCAAAGGATGCTTGATAGCTACTTTTAAATGGGGCGACATGAAAGGTTAGCTTTTATCGTCGGAAGTTGTCGGATGACCCAACACAACTTCTAGTAATAATGAGACTGTGCACCTGGCGAGGGGCCCGCGCCACCTTTGAAGGAAGTGCGCTATGCCGAATTACAGATGGTCTATCCCAACTTGCGGATTGTGTCCGGACATAGCAGGTTTAAGTCACCGCCGCCGTCCATCAAAACCTCGCATGAAATGCAGTCCGTCCATTATGGGATCCAATATCGTGGCAGTCTATCTGCGCTTTCGGACTTCGACTAATCCAGATGGTCGAAAGTGATTGGTTTTGACATCCAATCTCGGTGTTCCATCGAGGTGGACGTATGACGCTTGTCTTAGCAAGTGCCGGTTGGCTTTTCCCATCTGTCACGCGGAAGCTAGTTTACTGCTTTGACTTCTTGTGGGAAAGTCTTTGACTTCCGTGCTCACTGGTGGGGTTCGTCATCGCCCTCGCCATGATCGAGCCCCTTGTGTCCGGGCGTTGAGTGTGCCGGACTGTTTAAAACCCAAAATTTCTTGTTGGTATGGTTTGCAGGCTTCCGAGGTACCGTGGATTTGACATATCCGATCTAATTTTTTTAAAATTTGATAGCTCGCTCGTTGTCCTTAAGAGGCCGTGTTTTATTGTTTGGGAGCGAAGCTTTTGAATCCGGCGTTGACCGCCGTGTCTTTGGGCTTTTTTCTTTATTCCGCATCGATCCTTCCTCTGCGCCGTGACTTTTCGCTTCCATCTCCGATCTCGGATGTACTGGTCGCTGGTGTGCATCTTGCTAGCCATCTGTTTTCTCCGCGCAAAAAGCGCCATGAGGCTTGTTAGCGGCCATTGTTCTTGGCTTCTCTTGGCTGAGGTGTCTCGCGAGCCATTCGCCCTCGGACGTTGTGTTTAAAAGCTGCTAAGGATTCCGCGTCCGGACAATCGACTATTTGGTTCTTTTGGTAAGGAACCTGCTCTGACTTCTGCTACCGACTCTCCGGCTGTTGGGTTATATGACTCAGATCGTCTCAGATCCGGAGGGCGGACATAAGTCCCTTGAAAACTTGTTTAAACGCGCCCTCAAGCTCTTCCCAACTTCCAACAATGTTTTCTCGAGGTTTTGAGCCAAGGCCGAGCTGGCCCTTTGAGCTTGAGGGGTAGGTATTTTATGGCGTGAGATCATCTCCTCTAGCCATGTGTATGTGTAGTATGTAATCTTCTATCCGCACTGGGTCTCATTGTGCCGTCAGATGCCTCTATGTTCATGGGTTTGAACCCGCTGGAAATTCATGATCCAGCACCTCATCGGTAAAACATAGCGGTGTGCGGCGCCTCTGTATTTGGGTGTGCCGCTGTCTTCAACACTTGTTGTGTTGTGTTACTTCACAGGGCCTTTTTTGGCCCGTAGATGGACCTAGTTGGGCCGTCCGCTTCCTGTGATTATAAGTCGGCTTGTGCGTGGGCCCCGCTTGTCGCTTTTGGCCTGTCATCGGCCGCCTATCCGCCAGTGGCCTCTTTATTTTTTGACCGTGAAGGCTCTATGGCTTCCTCGTCAATTCTCGCAGCAACTTGCGCCTGGGTTGTTTCTTCGCTTGATGGCCATTGCCATATTTGTCTCGCAGTCTTGAATACTTTGCTCCACTTCATTCTCGAGCGTGTCTTCTCGCTGTTTTGAGCTTCGCTTCTCCTTCTTCAAACTTCTTGCAGTGGCGACGCAGTCTTTTGTGTATGCTCTATGCTTCGTGTTGTGTCCGGATCGCTGATTGCTCCGCCAAGGGGTTGATTATCCGCCTGCCCCTGTTTCGTCGTCTCGCTGGTTTGCCCTGCTCTATCGCTGGGTCGTTAGGGAAGGCTGCTTTGATCGAGGCGGACTTAGGGCGGCGCTACGCCGCTTTTGGTTGTTTATCGGCGGGATTATCCTCCGCCGCCCCGTTGTTCCTTCTTATCGCTTCCCTTTGGGGTGTCCACCATGTATATGTCGTATGACGAGGTGGTCTTCCAAAGGTCTCCGTAGGCACCTGGTTCTTGTAGTCTCCGCATCGCCGCCCATACCGTCGATGTCTTCGGAGTCGTAGTCAGTACGCCGGTTAAATAGTCGACGTGGCTACGGCGGGTGGTGGTGGGCTCAATTTCTTCATCGTCTGCCCCAACCGTGCGGGCCGTAGCTTCGCCAGGCTCCGGATAGCGAGAGATGCTTCAGTGAATTTATGATATCGCCAAGGGCGAAAAGCAAAAGATGTCCGCAGCGGTGAATTCCATGATCGGCGCCCAATCGGATTCGACCGGCAGGGCGCAGGAGGTTCGGAGTCCGCAGAGAGTCCGCACCGGAGTCATGAGCTTTATGCGGACAAGGTAAGTGTTCGCTCTATCGCCAGAGAAGGCGGCTCCCGAGGCGGTGTCCAGCCATCCGCCCTCGATCCGAGCGATCGGCTCCGACTATGAGTCGGAGCGGATTCGCAGCGGCCTTCAAGGTGCTGTCCGCGGCGAGTTAGGTCATGCCCATCGTGACAGCCGCAGCACGCCGGCCGTGGCTCGGATCCATCAAGATCAAGTCCCCGCGATATCGGCCGTGAAGTTTAGGGTTTCCAAACCTGACTCGACGGCCAGGGGCGAAGCCGATCTGCTCCAGATGGCTAAGTGAGTTGGCCCAGCAAGGGCCGCCGAATACGAAGATCTGTCCGGGAGAAAAGTCTCACCCAGATCTGCGCGTTGTTGATTGAAGAGGCCATCAAGTTTATCGGTGACGGCTACGAGGAACTCTCAATGAAAGCACCAATGTCGGTGTCAAACCGCGGATCTCGGTAGGGGGTCCCGAATCGTGCGCCTAGGCGGATGGTAACAGGAGACAAGGGACACGATGTTTACCTAGGTTCGGGCCCTCTTGATGGAGGTAAAACCCCACGCCCCGCTTGATTGATATTGATATTGTGGATGTTTACAAGAGTGGATCTACCACGAGATCAAGGAGGCTAAACCCTAGAAGCTAGCCTATGGTATGATTGTAAGGGTTGTTGTTCTTCTGTCCTACGGACTAGAGCCATCCGTTTATATAGACACCGGAGAGGGCTAGGGTTACATAGAGTCGGTTACAATGGCAGGAGATCTACATATCCAGATCGCCAAGCTTGCCTTCCACGCCAAGGAAAGTCCCATCCGGACACAGGGAGAAGTCTTCAATCTTGTATCTTCATAGTCTTGGAGTCCGGTCGATGATGATAGTCCGGCAGGTGATAGTTCGGCTGATGATGGTAGTCCGGCTATCCGGACACCCCCTAATCCAGGACTCCCTCAGAGACAACAACGGCCAATTTGAATGGGGACATCTAGTACAGCTTATCCTGACAAAAGCGGTCTTCGCCTGCAAAAGGCTCTGGTGGTGATGCCGTCTTGGGCTCCATGGTGACCTCCGTCCTTCCGTCCCACTAGTCTTGGTCTCGTTGCACCGATATGGAAACCTTTGCCTGATGCCTCGGTACTCTGCGCCTGCGCTTGCCTCCTTAGCACCAGAGAGGAAACAAGGATGCTGTGCGCGCTGGCGCCCACCTAGTCTTGATCGTCATGGCTCACGTCACGAGAGCCTCGCGAGGTTTGCACTGCCTTGATATCTCCGCTCCTCACAAGGCAGCCTGATGAAGCCGCTCTTGAGGAGGTCTTGGGTCGTCCGCCTCACGAAGCTTGGCCCCTCGCGAGGGTCTTGAGTGTATCACAGGTGAAGATGGGCCGTACAGGCCTGCTATCATAGCCACGCCAGGCCAGGCAGTGCAAGTCTGGGACCCCTGTTCCGTAACGCCGACAAGAGCCCCCGGCCCAAGGCACGCTCGGGCTTGGCTTCGAGGCGAAGGCAAAGGTCAAGCATGGACGTCTCCGCTTCCCCATGCTGCCTTAGAATCCTCCTGGCTACGGGGACCCCGCAACCTACACAGTTATTCTCCATCGCCCACGCCTAGCTTCCCCAATCTCTCTACTTTCTCGAGACTTTGCTTCTCCTCTCCAATCTGACCTGCCTCCTGCCCGCTCCATTGCCATGACGCTGAAACAAGCAGACAAGGGGAAGAAGCCCCTGTCTTCGCCAAGTGCACCTTCGGGGGCCGAGCCTGCAGTCGGTCGATCCTTGGTGCTCAACGACAAGGCCATGGACAAGGTGCGTCCAATGCTCGCTTCCAGCTTCAATGAGTGGGGGAAGACGGCGGCTTGGCCTGTGTCTCGCGCTCGCATTGTCCGGGCAGCCACCGAGGTCCCAATCTTCATCGATGCCCTTTGGGCTGGCCTGATTCCTCCCTTCTCCGCCTTCTTCAACGCGGTGCTTGAGCACTATCAGATCCACATGATGCATCTCGACCCTCAATCCGTGACTCTCCTTGTCGCCTTCGCCTTTGTATGTGAAGCCATGGGGGGCATCGCTCCTTCTGTGGCCCTCCTTCGCCATTTCTTCTCATTGCATCTGATTGACTCTCGGCAAAGCTCGGGTGCGTGAATTTCCAGGCCATGGCCGCAACGGTGGGCGCGAGGATCGACTTCGAGCTTCCTCCATCCACGAGCGAGTTTCAGACACGATGGGTGTTCGTCGACGCCGGTGTGCTCAGCCCCTGCTCCATTCCCCGTCAGCGCCTGCTGTTCCCAACTCCGGTTGGGGCCACGAGAGGCTCGCGAGCCCCCATCTTGTCTCCATCTGGCTCAGGCTGAGGAGGCTGAAGGACCGCATCGTGACCGCGCCCATGGTGGTGAGGGAGTTTGTCAGGCGCCGAGTCGCTCCGCTTCAGCGCCATTCTCGCCCGATGTGGGCCTTGCTCAGCAGTCAGGACCATATGAGGTTCCAGGAGTCCGGGCTCCCTCTTAAGACGCATCAAACGATACTCGAGGTCTTGACGGGTGTTCCCTCGCCGGACGACATGCCTGAGAAAAGCTGTCTGCTGTATCCCTGCAAGAACAAGGCTGACTTTGTTGGGGGCATGCCTTCCTTCGATGAGTGGGGACTGCGCCCGGACGGCCTGGTGGGGTCCCGCGAGAACCCTGTCAACGTGGTCCCCCTCTTTCTCGACGGTGCCGAGCTCGTCCCAAACACGGGTGCAGGGGGACGAGTGCCGCCGGAGGCTGGTGGTACAGGCGCTGATGTGCGGACGCCGCCTGGGGTCTCCTGGAGCGTCGTCCTCAGGAAACCGTGATTCTGGGACGTTGGTCGATGAGACGATGCAACACGCGGCTGCCGAGGCTGAAACTCCAGAGGCCTTGGGAGGTCGCGGTGAGACGGCGCCCGACTGTTTTCCGTAGCCAGGCACCCCTGAAGTTGTCCTCTCGAGCGCTTCTTCGGCCGCACCTCGTATCGGCCGCCACGTTTAGCGCTTAGGTCAGCTTTGCGTGGACTTCGAGGAGCTTCGCAAGAGAAAAGGGTCTCCGAGCGGTAGCAGTATCTTCGGGCCGTTGATGAGTAAGTACTGCATCTTGTGATTTCTTGATTGCTGCTTTCCTTCCTGATGTTGGCTCTTCAGGACCCCTTCTGCCGGGGCCGTTGAGCCCTCCGAGAAGCAATCCCCGCCTTCCTCGGCACCCCCGTCGGCCTTGAGCACCCCGAGCCTGGATGCCACGCCCGGAGTTGGGCCGGTCGAGGCGGTGCGCTCGCCTTCATGGGGCCTTGAACCTGCGGCCTTGTTGTGCTTCCTTCATGGTCTGACTTGGAGCTTGGCGGGCGTTCGCCAGACTCCTCCTCTGGTTATGGACAGCGGCTGGTTGGCTTCGGTCTTCGGCCCCTCCTCAAGCAGCAGGCCCCGACTGGTCGGGGCCCCTCGTGATGTCGGGCCGGCACCTTGAGCGGCGCCAGCCCCCAGCCCCCTGCCGAGAGGGGGTGTACCGCTTCACGTCCCGCCTGCAGCCCCCATGGCGGAAGACGAGGTGGGGCATGCATTGGAGTTCGAGCGCGTGCAGAGCGTCGTTCGTCATGAGCTCTTCCAGGAGGCGATGGGCGTGATGAGCCGACTTGGTGAAGAACTTGCGGGCGTCGACTCGCGTCTTGAGGCTGAAGGTCTTCGGCTGGTGGATGAACGGCGTAAGCCAAGGGTGTCCATCAACCTTGGCCGCTACCAGCGTGATCTGGACAATGCGAAGGCCGAGGCATCCCTGAAGATTTCCCGGGAGGCTTGCTCCCGAGCCTTGGAGGAGGCTCGCAAGGCTGACCGCTGTCGCGAGGCTGCGGAGAAGCGTGTGTGGGAGCTCCAAGCCTGGAGTGCATCCCTCGAGCACCAGGTGGAGGCATGCAGAGCCGCCCTTGCGTCGCTAAGGGGGATGCCTGCCGAGGAAGGGGAGATCCGAAAGCGCGAGGAGGCGCTGGCTCTAGAAGCCGTGGAGCGCAGCCTCGAGCTCGTGCAACTGGAGATGAGGGAGCGCCAAGTTGCTCAAGCGGAAGATGCCGTCGGGGCTCGCGAGGCCAAGGTCTAGGAAGAATTCAACCGCCGGGTGGCCGAGGTTCGCGTGGATCTCGAAGGTCGGTACGCCCTGAAGCTGAGGCTTGCAGGAACTGAGGCAGCGGGCAGGACCGCCGCTCTCAGGCCTAGGTTGATGAGGCGGAGAGGCATGGGGAGGCCACGGCTGCCGCCCTTGTTGCAGCGCAGGTGGACTTGGCCTCCGCCCGCGCCGAGCTGCTTTCACTTCGGAAACGGGTTGACGATGCCGAGGCCGTCGTACGGCAAAACAGGGAGGAAGTGCTTCAATGGCGGACGCTGGAGTGGGAGCATGCCCCCATGCTTCAGGACCTCCGGAACAGGGCTAACACCGCCCTGGGCTTCATCTGCGACGAGAATACGCCGCACCCCCACTCGAATGACTACGCCAATCACCTGATCTTCTTCACCAACATGGTGACGCGCCTAGAAGTCCGGTTTGATAGGGCTCACCAGCTTGTGGAAGAGAGAAGTCGGGGCCTACTCGAGCGCGCGTTCTCCCGTGTCTTCAGCCATCTCCGAAACACCTTCCCCGACTTCGACTTCGACGTCGCCATTGCCCCCGTACCGCAGGCCATCCGGGGCGACCTGGCGCGGTGGGTGGAGGACAACGTAGATGCATTGGTCAGAGCCTTCGCTTCCAATGACGACGCGGTGGTGGTCGTCGCAGAAGAAGGTGATGTGGTTGACGACGGCGATGGAGGCGTCGCCGAAGGCAGCGACGGTGTCGGCGAGGACGATGACGACGTGAGTGACGCGTCCGAGGGTGATGTAGCAAGCGACATATCTGGCTGATCCCATGATCCCCCATCATTTTATCCTGTACGCAAAAAACTCAGGCGTGGCCCCTAAAGATTGTGAGAGCATTTTGAGAGGGGGAGCCCCTCGTGCAAGCAGATCAGCACCTTTATTCTTTTGTGTCGAGCTGAATGTGTACCTCTGTGAATACATGAGTCTGGCAGCGAGTTTGCCGTATCAGCTTACCTTGGTCATGGTGCACCTCGAACGGGACCGCGAGGTCTTGAGCTCCCGAGGAATTCCTGAAGGGCCCGCAGGCTCACCCGAGTGGGCCTCGCAAGAATCAGGTGCCAATAATGGTATCGGCGCGCGTGTTACGCGTGCTGCGCCTAGCCCCGCTCACGAGGGGCCCGCGAGGGGGAGGCGACGATCGTGTGCTTCGTGACAAAGCAAGAACCGGATAGAAAGAAATCACTCGAACGAGAAAGGGCACCCCCCCCACGCGCACCAATGAAAACTCAACTTCAACTTAAGTCCAAATCCAAAAGCAAGGCTACAGAAAAGGGTTTCGAAGCAAATGGCCGCGTTCGGTGCCTAGTCTATTCTTCTGGTCTTCGAGTCTTCTCACCAGCGCGGAGCTAAGTGCTACCACTAGGCATGGGAGGGAGCCCCAGGGCCTGAGGCCGGCACCCCTGAGACTCCGGGGCGTGTACAGCCCCACTCATTATTACGTGAGAGTGTCACGGGTGGCGATCTTCACAGGCGCTGGACCTTCTTCACAAGAACCGGCCTTGCTTCATATCGCTAGATGAGGGCCCCGCCTTGCGCCACCCTCGACCACCTTTGAGCCGACCGACAACCAGGACGACGCAAAAGGAGGGAAAGGGGACGCCAACGGCGCCCTCGGCAACCACGGGTCCTTTGCCGGGGGAAGGCTCGCCGGCGCCTCCCCGGCAGAGGGCCTACCTCCGGGTGTCGCCTGGCTTCGCACGACGTGTGGAGGGGCCTTCCTCCAGGCTCCCTCCATGCAGCCCCCAGCGTGCGTCCCCTGGCGGAAGGGGTGTTGCTGCGCCAGGGTCGTCGGCCGAGGTTGTGAACTAATTCACTGGCAGCCCATGGTTAGCGTAAGCTTGCTCCTGAGAGATTAGCGGTACCCTGTAGCTGTTGTTGCAGGCGCGGTTGTTGCGGTTCTCCGTCGGGTCCTGGAAGGCTTCAACTTCTAACGCCCCTTCTTCCTAATCTTCTCCGAGGAACGAGTCGGGGTCGTCCTCCGGCGCGCACTCCTGGTCCATCATGCGAGGCACGTAGGCTTCCAGGGCTGTTACCCCGAACACCTCGCCGTAGTGCCCCACACTCCACGTTGCCCGGCCCAGCGCGACGGCCTGAGGATGGTAGCGCGACATTTCACTAGGACCATGGGAGGCGACGCTTGTGCCCATGCTTACCGCAGGCGGCACGGGGGCGACGGGGCCCCCGGCACCGCCAGCCATGCTGGTGTTGATGAAGCCCCCAGGCACACCTGAGGGCGCGTGGTTGCGGCGAGGCCTGCCATGAGACCCCGTCTTGGCCTGAGAAGGAAGCATATAGCAGAAGGGCGGCGCTCCCGATGCCGCCGCATCCACCAGCTTAGCGACGTGTTCCAGCAGTGCATCCCGGCTGCTCTCCATCAGTCGGCACCGCAGCAACTCCCGCGCCACCATGAGCGCGGCCTGCATGTTCGCCTGCTCCCGCCGCGTGTGTGGTGCCGTTGCTGCAGCGTGGCTTGCTACCCTAGCAGCGGCTCGTGCTTTCCATGGGGTGAGGGTGGACGGCGCCACGCCACGCCGGCCGCGCCCTGCGGCGTTAGGCGGCGCTCGGGCCCCCTGGAGCGCGGGGTTGAGGTCTTCATGGGCAGGTGGCACCGCCCGGGCTGGCCAGGCTGCCCAGCAGTCAGAGTCGGCCCTCGGGTCGCCGGACATCGCGACTGCGGAGCGTCGGCGGGTCAATTGGCGGGGAAGAAGCTCCGGCGCACCCCTACCTGGTGCGCCAAATGTCGGATCTCAGGTTCTGGCAAAACCCTCAAGGTTCGAACACTGGGTGCGACGAGATTTCCTCCCTACCGATCTACGCCCTAGCTCGCTAAGATCTCGCGGATGAACTCGAAGAATTCACAACACAAAGACGCAAGATTTATACTGGTTTGGGCCACTGTTGTGGTGTAATACCCTACTCCAGTGTGGTGGTGGATGGATTGCCTCTTGGGCTGATGATGAACAGTACAAGGGGAAGAACAACCTCTTGAGGTTGAGGTGTTCTTGTGCTCTGCGAGCTTGTGTGGGTGAGGATTCGATCGGTCTCTCCCTATTGTGGTGGCTAGTTCTACTTATATAGGCCCTGGTCCTCTCCCCTAATATTGAGCGGGAAGGGAGCCAACAACGGACAATTTGAAAGGGGACAGCTAGTATAGCTTATCCTAACAAAAGTGGTCTTCGCCTGCAAAAGGATCTGGTGGTGACGCCGTGTCTTGGGCTCCATGGTGACCTCCGTCCTGCCGTCCCGCTGGTCTTGGTCTCATTGCACTGACGTGGAAACCTTTGCCTGATGCCTCGGTACTCCGTGCCTGCGCTTGCCTCCTTAGCACCAAAGAGGAAACAAGGACGCTGAGCGCGCTAGCGCCTGCCTGGTCTTGATCGTCATGGCTCACGTCACGAGAGCCTCGCGAGGTTCGCCCTGCCTTGATATCTCCACTCCTCGCGAGGCAGCCTGATGAAGCCGCTCCTGAGGATGTCTTGGGTCGTCCGCCTCGCGAAGCTTGGCGCCTCGCGAGGGTCTTGAGTGTCTCACTGATGAAGATGGGCCGTACAGGCCTGCTATCGTAGCCACGCCATGGGCCGCAGGCAGGCAAGTCTGGGGACCCCCTTTCCCAGAACGCCGACATCGAGCTTTGTAGATAGTAACACTACCATCAGTGTCCGTCTTCCTCTTGATGATCCATTTATTCTCAATGGCTTGACGATCACCGGGCAAGTCAACCAAAGTCCACACTTTGTTCACATACATGGATCCCATCTCAGATTTCATGGCCTCAAGCCATTTCATGGAATCTGGGCTCATCATCGCTTCATGATAGTTCGTATGTTCGTTATGGTCTAGTAACATGACTTCCAGAATAGGATTACCGTACTACTCTGGTGTGGAATGTACTCTGGTTGACCGACGAGGTTCGAAAGTAACTTGATCTGATGTTTCATGATCATCATAATTAACTTCCTCACTAATTGGTCTAGGCATCACTCGAACTGATTTCTGTGATGAACCGTTTTCCAATTTGGGAGAAGGTACAACTACCTCATCAATTTCTACTTTCCTCCCACTCACTTCTTTCGAGAGAAACTCCTTCTCTAGAAAGGATCCATTCTTAGCAACAAAGATCTTGCCTTCGGATCTGTGATAGAAGGTATACCCAACAGTTTCTTTTGGGTATCCTATGAAGACACACTTCTACGATTTGGGTTCGAGATTATCATGCTGAAACTTTTTCACATAAGCATCGCAACCCCAAACTTTAAGAAACGACAGCTTAGGTTTATTTCCAAACCACAGTTCATATGGTGTCATCTCAATGGATTTAGATGGTGCCCTATTTAACGTGAAGGCAGCTGTCTCTAATGCATAAACCCAAAACGATAGCGGTAAATCAGTAAGAGACATTATAGATTGCACCATATCTAATAAAGTACAGTTACGACGTTCGGACACACCATTACGCTGTGTTGTTCCACGTGGCGTGAGTTGTGAAACTATTCCATATTGTTTTAAATGAAGGCCAAACTCGTAACTCAAACATTCGCCTCCGCGATCAGATTGTAGAAACTTTATTTTCTTGTTACGATGATTCTCCACTTCACTCTAAAATTCTTTGAATTTATCAAATGTTTCAGACTTGTGTTTCATTAAGTAGATATACCCATATCTGCTCAAATCATCTATGAAGGTCAGAAAACAACGATACTCGCCGCGAGCCTCAACACTTATCAGACCGCATACATCGGTATGTATTATTTCCAATAAGTCAGTGGCTCGCTCCATTGTTCCAGAGAACGGAGTCTTATTGATCTTGCCCATGAGGCATGGTTTGCAAGCGTCAAATGATTCATAATCAAGTGATTCCAAAAATCCATCCGCATGGAGTTTATTCATGCGCTTTACACCAATATGACCTAAAAGGCAGTGCCACAAATATGTTGCACTATCATTATCAACTTTGCATCTTTTGGCATCAATATTATGAATATGTGTATCACCTTGATCGATATTCAATAAACCATTTACATTGGGTGTATGACCATAGAAGGTTTTATTCGTGTAAACAGAACAACAATTATTCTCTGACTTAAATGAATAACCGTACTGCAATAAACATGATCCAATCATATTGATGCTCAATGCAAACACCAAATAACATTTATTTAGGTTCAACACTAATCCCGAAGGAAGAGGAAGTGTGCGATGGTGATCTTATCAACCTTGGAATCACTTCCAACACACATCGTCACTTGGCCCAACTAGTCTCTGTTCATTCTGTAACTCTTGTTTTGAGTTACTAATCATAGCAACTGAACTAGTATCAAATACCCAGGGGCTACTACGAACACTAGTAAGGTACACAATAATCTGTATATATCAAATATACCTTTGTTCACTTTGCCATCCTTCTTATCCGCCAAATGTTTGGGCCAGTTCCACTTCTAGTGACCATTTACTTTGTAGTATAAGCACTCAGTTTCAGGCTTGGGTCCAATTTTGGGCTTCTTCACGGGAGTGGCAAATTGCTTTCCATTCTTCTTGAAGTTCCCTTTTCTTTCCCTTGCCCTTTTACTTGAAACTAGTGGTCTTGTTAACCATCAACACTTGATGCTTTTTCTTGATATCTACCTTCGCTGATTTCAGCATTGCGAAGAGCTCGCGAATTGTTTAGTTCATCCCTTGCATATTATAGTTCATCACGAAGTTCTAGTAACTTGGTGATAGTGACTAGAGAACTCTGTCATTCACTATCTTATCTGGAAGGTTAACTCCCACTTGATTCAAGCGATTGTAGTACCCAGACATTCTGAGCACATGCTCACTAGCTGAGCTATTCTCCTCCCTCTTGTAGGGAAAGTACTTGTCAGAGGTCTCATACCTCTTAACACGGGCATGAGTCTAAAATATCATTTTCAGCTCTTGAAACATCTCATATGCTCCATGGCATTCAAAACATTTTTGAAGTCCCGGTTCTAAGCCGTAAAGCATGGTGCAATAAACTATCAATTAGTCATCATACCGATCTTGTCAAACGTTCATAACGTCTGCATCTGCTCCTGCAATAGGTCTGTCACCTAGCGGTGCATCAATGACATAATTCTTCTGTGCAGCAATGAGGATAATCCTCAGATCACGGACCCAGTCTGCATCACTTCTACTATCATCTTTCAACTTAGCTTTCTCTAGGAACGCATTAAAATTCAAAGGAACGGTAGCACGGGCCATTGATCTACAACAACATAGACATGCAAAAATTATCACGTACTAAGTGCATGATAAATTAAAGTTCAATTAATCATATTACTTAAGAACTCCCACTTAGATATACATCCCTCTAGTCATCTAAATGATCACGTGATCCATATCAACTAAACCATGTCCGATCATCACGTGAGATGGAGTAGTTTTCAATGGTGAACATCACTACGTTGATCATATCTACTATATGATTCACGTTCGACCCTTCGGTCTCAGTGTTCCGAGGCCATATCTGCATATGCTAGGCTTGTCAAGTTTAACCCGACTATTCTGCATGTGCAAAACTGGCTTGCATCCGTTGTATGTGAACTTAGCGCTTATCACACCCGATCATCACGTGGTGTCTCGGCACGAGGAACTGTAGCAACGGTGCATACTCAGGGAGAACACTTATACCTTGAAATTTAGTGAGGGATCATCCTATAATGCTACCGTCATACTAAGCAAAGTAAAATGCATAAAGGATAAACATCACATGCAATCAAAATATGTGACATGATATGGCCATTATCATCTTGTGCCTTTGATCTCCATCTCCAAAGCACCGTCATGATCTCCATCGTCACCGGCTTGACACCTTGATCTCCATCGTCACCGGCTGGACACCTTGATCTCCATCGTAGCATCATTGTCGTCTCGCCAACTATTGCTTTTACGACTATCGCTACCGCTTAGTGATAAAGGAAAACAATTACATGGCGATTGCATTTCATACAATAAAGCGAAAACCATAAGGCTCCTGCCAGTTGCCGATAACTTTTACAAAACATGATCATCTCATAAACAATTTATATCTCATCACGTCTTGACCATATTAAATCACAACATGCCCTGCAAAAACAAGTTAGACATCCTCTACTTTGTTGTTGCAAGTTTTACGTGGCTGCTACGGGCTTCTAGCAAGAACCGTTCTTACCTACGCATCAAAACCACAATGATTTTTCATCAAGTGTGTTGTTTTAACCTTCAACAAGGATCGGCCGTAGTCAAACTCGATTCAACTAAAGTTGGAGAAACAGACACCCACCAGCCACCTGTGTGCGAAGCACGTCGGTAGAACCAGTCTCATGAACGCGGTCATGTAATGTTGATCCAGGCCGCTTCGTCCAGCAATACCGCCGAATCAAAGTAAGATGTTGGTGGTAAGTAGTATGACTATTATCGCCCACGACTCTTTGTGTTCTACTCGTGCATATATCATCTACGTATAGAGCTGGCTCTAATTCCACTATTGGGGAACATAGTAATTCAAAAAAATTCCTATGTCACGCAAGATCTATCTAGGAGATGCATAGCAACGAGAAGGGAGAGTGTGTCCACGTACCCTCGTAGACCGAAAGCGGAAGCGTTATGTAACGCGTAGTCGAACGTGTTCATGATCCAACCGATCCAAGTACCGAACGTACGGCACCTCCGTGTTCAGCACACGTTCAACATGATGACGTCCCTCGAGCTCTTGATCCAGGAGAGGGTCGAGGGAGAGTGCCGTCAGCATGATCGCATGGCGATGGTGATGATGAAGTTACTGGCACAGTGCTTCGCGTAAGCACTACGACGATATGACCGAGGTGGTAAATGATAACCCACAAGTATAGGGGATCACAACAGTTTTCGAGGGTAGAGTATTCAACCCAAATTTATAGATTCAACACAAGGGGAACCAAAGAATATTTGGAGGTATTAGCAGCTGAGTTGTCAATTCAACCACACCTGGAGATTAATTATCTGTAGCAAAGTGATCATTTGCAAAGTAGTATGATAGTTTTGATAATGGTAGCAGCAGTAACGGTAACAGTAACAGTGATAGCAGTAATTTGGTAGCAAGTGCAATAGTGATGATAGAAGTAGTAACTTAGCAAGAACAATATAGGATAAATTCGTAGGCATTGGATCAGTGACTTGTTGGATGATATTCATCATGAGACAGTTATAACCTAGGGCGATACAGCACTAGCTCCAGTTCGTCAATATAATGTAGGCATGTATTCCGTAAATAGTCATACGTGCTTATGGAAAGAACTTGCATGACATCTTTTGTCCAACCCTCCCGTGGCAGCGGGGTCCATATTGGAAACTAAGGGATATTAAGGCCTCCTTTTAATAGAGAACCGGAACAAAGCATTAACACATAATGTGTCGGGGGTTTGGTGCGACACATGCCAAAGGATGGCTTATCATGATGGGGGCTAGTAAGACGTCGCCGGTGCCAGGAAGCGGGATGAGGCGAAGACATGCACGCCGGCGAATCTTACCCAGGTTCGGGGCTCTCCGTGGAGATAACACCCCTAGTCCTGCTCTGTGGGGTCTCCGCATGATCACACAAGCAACAATGGGGGCTACAAGCTTGCTCCTTGAGTTGTTTCTCTAGGGGAGGAAGGAGAGCAAGTCTAGCCCTAGCTTCCCCTCTCTATATGGGTGTGTAGGTGAATAAGAGGCTGAACCCTTTGCATGGGTGCCCTGGGGGGTTTATATAGGCCTACCCCCCAGGGGTACAATGGTAATCAGGCCAGGTGTAGGCCCGAGCTGTCAGTGTCTCTGGTCACCGGCTTCTCCGCTGGCCGGTGGGGCCCGTCGTCTGTCTGGTACTTGGCCGACAGGCCGTACCTGCTGTCTGCGGGTCCCGCCGGCTGCCCGATACTGTAGCGATGCGGCTAATGATGTGTGCTTTGTCGGGGGAGGCGTAGCTACAGTGCCGCCGCCTGGCGGCCGTTCACTGTAGCCAACCCCCGTCTCATCTGGTTAATAGCGCGTCGGTCCCCAAAAGGAGGAGGGCCGCCTGGTCATCTGTCGGCTTCTACTGAGCCGACTGGCCAGGGACGGCCGCCTTCTGGTCTTCTCGTTGTCAAGTGGGGCCCACCGCCTGCGGGCTGTACCGACAGCCCGTCGTGAAGCGCAGCCCCCCTCGACAGGGTGACATCGTGGTCAAGATATAACAATGTGCGCGCCAAACGGAGGAGCCCCGTTTGGTACGGCGTACTATGGCCTCGCTATGCCCTAGGCTAAGGGGGGGGGCTTCCGTAGCCATGCCCCGTCTCGTCGTATTTGTGAGGGTGCAGACTCTAAGAGTGCTTGGGGCCGCCTGCTGGGAGCCGCCTCTCCAAGGCCGCCTGCCAGGAGTCGGCTCATCTTGAGGCCGCTATCGGTGTCAAAACCGGCGGTTCTCGGGTAGGGGGTCCCGAATTGTGCGTCTAGGATCGATGGTAGCAAGAGACGGGGGACACGATGTTTACCCAGGTTCGGGCCCTCTCTAAGGAGGTAATACCCTACTTCCTGCTTGATTGATCTTGATGAATATGTGTATTACAAGAGTTGATCTACCACGAGATCGTAATGGCTAAACCCTAGAAGTCTAGAATGTATGACTATGGTAATGAATATCCATGCTATCCGGACTATGCCCTCCGGTTTATATAGACACCGGAGGGATCTAGGGTTACATAGTGACGGTTACATATGGAGGAATCTTCATAGCTGGTCGCCAAGCTTGCCTTCAACGCCAAGGAGAGTCCAATCCGGACACGGATATAGTCTTCGGCTGCTACCTCTTGAGCACTTCGTTGGATTTCCCCGAAGAGGAGAGGATGATGTAGCAAAGTAGCGTAAATATTTCCCTCAGTTTTTGATTACCAAGGTATCAATCCAGTAGGAGGCCACGCACAAGTCCCTCGTACATGCACAAAACAATAGCTCCTCGCAACAACGCGATTAGGGGTTGTCAATCCCTTCACGGTCACTTACGAGAGTGAGATCTGATAGAGATGATAAATAATATTTTTGGTATTTTTGATATAGAGATGCAAAGTAAAAAGAAAAAGGCAAAGTAAAAACAAAGCAAGTATTAAAGTAATGGAGATTGATATGATGAGCATAGACCCGGGGGCCATAGGTTTCACTAGTGGCTTATCTCAAGAGCATAAGTATTCTACGGTGGGTGAACAAATTACTGTTGAGAAATTGACAGAATTGAGCATAGTTATGAGTATATCTAGGTATGATCATGTATATAGGCATCACGTACGAGACAAGTAGACCGACTCTGCTGCATCTACTACTATTACTCCACTCATCGAGCGCTATCCAAAGCATGCATCTAGAGTATTAAGTTAAAAACAGAGTAACGCCTTAAGCAAGATGACATGATGTAGAGGATAAATTCATGCAATATGATAAAACCCCATCTTGTTATCCTCGATGGCAACAATACAATACGTGCCTTGCTGCCCTTACATCCTTTGGGAAAGGACACCGCAAGATTGAACCCAAAGCTAAGCACTTCTCCCATTGCAAGAACTACCAATCTAGTTGGCCAAACCAAACGGATAATTCAAAGAGACTTGCAAAGATAACCAATCATACATAAAAGAATTCAGAGAAGATTCAAATATTATTCATAGATAATCTAGATCATAAACCCACAATTCATCGGTCTCAACAAACACATCGCAAAAAGAAGATTACATCGAATAGATCTCCACGAGAGAGGGGGAAAACATTGTATTGAGATCCAAAAAGAGAGAAGAAGCCGTCTAGCTACTAGCTATGGACCCAAAGGTCTGAAGTAAACTACTCACACTTCATCAGAGGGGCTATGGTGATGATGTAGAAGCCCTCCGTGGTGGATGCCCCCTCCGGCGGAGCTCCGGAACATGCCCCAAGATGGGATCTCGTGGATACAGGAAGTTGCGGCGGTGGAATTAGGTTTTTGGCTCCTCTTATGATCGTTTGGGGGTACGTAGGTATATATAGGAGGAAGGAGTACGTCATGGAGCAACAGGGGGCCCACGAGGCAGGGGCGCACGCCATAGGGGGGCGCCCCACACCCTCGTGACCGCCTCTTTCGTTCCTTGGAGTAGGGTCCAATTCTCCTTGATCACGTTCGGTGAGAAAATCACGTTACCGAAGGTTTCATTCCGTTTGGACTCCGTTTGATATTCCGTTTCTTCAAAACACTGAAATAGGCAAAAAACAGCAATTCTGGGCTGGGCCTCCGGTTAATAGGTTAGTCCCAAAAATAATATAAAAGTGGAAAATAAAGCCCAATATAGTCCAAAACAGTAGATAAAGTAGCATGGAGCAATCAAAAATTATAGATACGTTGGAGACGTATCAGGCATCCCCAAGCTTAATTCCTGCTCGTCCTCGAGTAGGTAAATGATAAAAAGAGAATTTTTGATGTGGAGTGATACTTTGGCATAATTTCAATGTAAATCTTCTTAATTGTGATATGAATATTCAGATCCGAATGAATACAAAATAAAAGTTCATATTGATAAAAGAAATAGTAATACTTCAAGCATACTAATCAAAGTAATCATGTCTTCTCAAAATAGCATGGCAAAAGAAAGTTCATCCCTACAAAATCATATAGTTAGGCTATGCTTCATTTTCGTCACACAAAGATGTTCCCAACTTCTATACCGCCGATGGCAAGCCAAGCAATTGTTTCATACTTAAATAATCTCAAACTTTTTCAACCTTCACGCAATACACGAGCGTGAGCCATGGATATAGCACTATGGGTGGAATAGAATATGATGATGGGGATTGTGTGGAGAAGACAAAAAGGAGAAAGTCTCACATTGACGAGGATAATCAATGGGCTATGGAGATGCCCATCAGTTGATGTCAACATGAGGAGTAGGGATTGCCATGCAACGGATGCACTAGAGCTATGAATGCTCAATAAAAGGAAACTAGTGGGTGTGCATGCAACTTGCTTGCTCATGAAGACCTAGGGCATTTGAGGAAGCCCATCGTAGGAATATACAAGCCAAGTTCTATGATGAAAAATTCCCACTAGTATAAAAAGACAACTTATGAGACTCACTATATGAAAAACATGGTGCTACTTTGAAGCACAATATATGAGACTCACTACATGAAGAACAAGGTGCTACTTTGAAGCACAAGTGTGGAAAAAGAGATAGTAGCATTGCCCTTTTTATTTATTTTCTTTTTTTTTTTGGGCCTTTCTTTTTTTCTTTTTGGCCTTTCTCTTTTTTTGGGGCAATGCTCTAATAATGATGATCATCACACTTCTATTGATTACAACATAATGATTACAAGTCAAAACTAGAACAAGGTATGACTCTATATGAATGCCTCCGGCGGTGTACCGGGATGGTGCAATCAATCAAGAGTGACATATATGAAAAATAATGCATGGTTGCTTTGCCACAAATACGATGTCAACTACATGATCATGCAATGGCAATATGACAAAAGTAAAGTATGTCATGATAATGATGAACGGAACGGTGGAAAGTTGCATGGCAATATATCTCGGAATGGCTATGGAAATGCCATAATAGGTAGGTATGGTGGCTGTTTTTCGGAAGATATAAGGAGGTTTATGTGTGATAGAGAGTATCATATCACGGGGTTTGGATGCACCGACGAAGTTTGCACCAACTCTCAAGGTGAGAAAGGGCAATGCGCGGTACCGAAGAGGCTAGCAAAGGCGGAAAGGTAAAAGTGCGTATAATCCATGGACTCAACATTAGTCAAAAGAACTCATATACTTATTGCAAAAATTTAGAAGTCATCAAAAATCAAGTACTACACGCATGCTCCTAGGGGGATAGATTGGTAGGAAAAGACCATCGCTCGTCCCCGACCGCCACTCATAAGGATGCACAAGCCAGGTACACTTCATGTTTCAAATTCGTTACACAACTTTAACCATGCATGCATGCTACGGGATTTGATAACTTCAACACAAGCATTTCTCAAATTCACAACTACTCAACTAGCACGACTTTGATATTATCACCTTCATATCTCAAAACAATTATCAAGCATAAAACTTATCTTAGTATTCAACGCACTCAAAAGAAAGTTTCACATATCTTGAATACCAAGTATATTAACATTAAGCAAATTACCATGCTATTAACGACTCTCAAAATAATCTAAGTGAAGCATGAGAGATCAATAGTTTCTTTAAAAAAAATCCACCACCGTGCTCTAAAAGATCTAAGTGAAGCACTAGAGCAAAAATTATCATGCTCAAAAGATATAAGTGAAGCACTATGAGCAAAACTATCAATCTCAAAAGATATAAGTGAAGCACATAGAGTATTCTATCAAGTTCTAATTTATGTATGGCTCTCTCAAAAGGTGTGTACAGAAAGGATGATTGTGGCAAACTAACAAGCAAAGACGCAAATAATACAAGACGCTGCAAGCAAAACACATATCATGTGGTGAATAAAAATATAGCTCCAAGTAAATTACCGATGGAAGTAGACGAAAGAGGGGATGCCTTCCGGGGCATCCCCAAGCTTTGACTTTTTGGTGTCCTTGGATTATCTTAGGGGTGCCATGGGCATCCCCAAGCAAACTCTTGCCACTCCTTGTTCCATAATCCATCAAAAGAATTTACCCAAAACTTGGAAACTTCACAACACAAAACTCAATAGAAATCTCGTGAGCTCCGTTAGAGAAAGAAAACAAAAGACTACTTTAAGGTACTGTAATGAACTCATTCTTTATTTATATTGGTGTTAAACCTACTGTATTCCAACTTCTCTATGGATTATAAACTATTTTACTAGCCATAGATTCATCAAAATAAGCAAACAACACACGAAAAACAGAATCTGTCAAAAACAGAACAGTCTGTAGTAATCTGTAACTAACGCAAACTTCTGTAACTCCACAAAATATACCAAAATTATAAGACCTATACAATTTGTTTATTGATCAGCAGCAATTGGAATCAGTATTTTATCACGTTCTGGTGATTTTTAATAATTCTGGCACTGAGCGCAAAGTTTCTGGAAATTACAGCAAGATCAAATAACTATCATCCAAGAAGATCCAATAGGTCTAGCTTGTCACAAACACTAATTAAAACATAAAACCACATCTAAACAGAGGCTAGATGGATTATTTATTCCTAAACATAAGCAAAAGCAAAAAGCTAAAAAATAAAATTGGGTTGCCTCCCAACAAGCGCTATCGTTTAACGCCCCTAGCTAGGCGTTGATAATTTTAACGATGCTCACATCAAAGACAAGAATTGAAGCGCAAATAGAGCATCATAAAACACGTGACAAACACATCTAAGTCTAACGTACTTCCTATGCATAGGCATCTTATAGGTAAACAAATTATCAAGGCAAGCAAAAACTAGCATATGCAAGGAAGCGGAAAGAAACAATAGCAATCTCAACATAACGAGAGGTAATTTAGTAACATGAAAATTTCTACAACCATATTTTCCTCTCTCATAATAATTACATGTAGGATCATAAGAAAATTCAATAATATAGCTATCACAAAACATATTCTTAACACGATCCACATGTATGCAAAGTTGACACTCTTCCAAAATAGTGGGATTAACATTAACTAAAGTCATAACCTCTCCAAACCCACTTTTATCAAAAAATTCATAAGATTGAACATTCTCCAAATATGTGGGATCTAAAGTTGACATTATTCCAAACCCACTTTCAATAATATTGCAAACACTATTATCAATCTCATATTCATCATGGGGTTTAAATAAATTTTCAAGATCATAAGAAGAATCACCCCAATCATGATCATTGCAACAAATAGTAGTCATAGCAAAACTAGCATCCCCAAGCTTAGGGTTTTGCATATCATTAACACAATTTACATCAAGAGAGTTTATAATAACATCATTGCAATCATGCTTTTCATCGAAGGAGCTATCGAGTATGGGTGCAATAGCAACGATCTCATTTTTAACATAAGGAACTATAGCAAATTCATCTTCATTAATATTGGCATCATGGCCACAAGAATAGCAAGCATCGTGTTCATCAAGGGATATTTCAATCAATTCATCGGAATCATCATTACCTATAGATTCATGCATATCATTATTTTCTTCCAAACCAACAGTCATTCTCTCAATAAATTCTTTGACATAGACATTATGAGCATAGTTTTCATAGCAATATTTAAGTATGTCAAAATTTTCAGATTCGTAGAGAGTAATATCATACTTTTCTATCAAAGAAGCAACTTCATAAGCACCCTTAAAAGCAACAAATTCTTCAATTTGTTCGATATCATAGTAACCATAAACACCCTTTGCATAACAAGATAAGATTTCATCATCATTAAACTCACATAGGTAGGGAAGGTGTTTTTTAGGGTTCTTAGAGCAAGTAAAATCCCAAATTTCACAAAGATTCCAACCATAACATAGCAATCTGTTTAGTTGACTCCATAAGAGTTTCCCTTTTTCAGATAAACGGTGACGCACAAAATGAGCATGCCCATCTAAAGATTTCCCATCAACTAGGCTAGTTGGGGTTTCAGCACGAGCGCATAAGAATCAAAGATGATCCAAGTAGAACACTTTAAGTGGATCCATAATGATAGATTTTTAGCAAGCAAAGATGCAAGCAGATAGAAGGCACATGGGAACAAAAAGACATACGGGAAGAAGGCGAAGAAAAGGCGAATAAAACGGCAAGGGTGAAGTGGGGGAGAGGAAAACGAGAGGCAAATGGCAAATAATGTAATGCGAGAGATAAGGAATTGTGATGGGTACTTGGTATGTTGACTTTTGCATAGACTCCCCGGCAACGGCGCCAGAAATTCTTCTTGCTACCTCTTGAGCACTGCGTTGGATTTCCCCGAAGAGGAGAGGATGATGCAGCAAAGTAGCGTAAGTATTTCCCTCAGTTTTGAGAACCAAGGTATCAATCCGATGAGGAGGCCACGCACAAGTCCCTCGTACACTGCACAAAACAATAGCTCCTCGCAACCAAAGCGATTAGGGGTTGTCAATCCCTTCACGGTCACTTACTTAGAGTGAGATCGATAGAGATGATAAATAATATTTTTGGCATTTTTGATATAGAGATGCAAAGTAAAAAGAAAAAGGCAAAGTAAAAAACAAAGCAAGTATTTAAGTAATGGAGATTGATATGATGAGAATAGACCCGGGGGCCATAGGTTTCACTAGTGGCTTCTCTCAAGAGCATAAGTATTCTACGGTGGGTGAACAAATTACTGTTGAGAAATTGATGAATTGAGCATAGTTATGAGTATATCTAGGTATGATCATGTATATAGGCATCACGTCACGAGACAAGTATACCGACTCACTGCTGCATCTACTACTATTACTCCACTCATCGACCGCTATCCAAGCATGCATCTAGAGTATTAAGTTAAAAACAGAGTAACGCCTTAAGCAAGATGCCATGATGTAGATGGATAAATTCATGCAATATGATAAAACCCCATCTTGTTATCCTCGATGGCAACAATACAATCGTGCCTTGCTGCCCCTTACATCCTTTGGGAAAGGACACGCAAGATTGAACCCAAAGCTAAGCTCTTCTCCCATTGCAAGAACTACCAATCTAGTTGGCCAAACCAAACGGATAATTCGAAGAGACTTGCAAAGATAACCAATCATACATAAAAGAATTCAGAGAAGATTCAAATATTATTCATAGATAATCTGGATCATAAACCCACAATTCATCAGTCTCAACAAACACACCACAAAAAGAAGATTACATCGAATAGATCTCCACGAGAGAGGGGGAGAACATTGTATTGAGATCCAAAAGAGAGAAGAAGCCATCTAGCTACTAGCTATGGACCCGAAGGTCTGAAGTAAACTACTCACACTTCATCGAAGGGGCTATGGTGATGATGTAGAAGCCCTCCGTGGTGGATGCCCCCTCCGGCGGAGCTCCGGAACAGGCCCCGAGATGGGATCTCGTGGATACAGGAAGTTGCGGCGGTGGAATTAGGTTTTTGGCTCCTCTTCTGATCTTTTGGGGGTACGTAGGTATATATAGGAGGAAGGAGTATGTCGGTGGAGCAACAGGGGCCCACGAGGCAGGGGGCGCGCCCCCACCCTCGTGACCGCCTCTTTGGTTCCTTGGAGTAGGGTCCAAGTCTCCTGGATCATGTTCGGTGAGAAAATCACGTTCCCGAAGGTTTCATTCCGTTTGGACTCCGTTTGATATTCCGTTTCTTCGAAACAGTGAAATAGGCAAAAAACAGCAATTCTGGGTTGGGCGTCCGGTTAATAGGTTAGTCCCAAAAATAATATAAAAGTGGAAAATAAAGCCCAATATAGTCCAAAACAGTAGATAAAGTAGCATGGAGCAATCAAAAATTATAGATACGTTGGAGACGTATCATCGGCCTTCACGTCTTCATAGCCCACCAGTCCGGCCCATGGATAACAGGCCGGACGCCCGAGGACCCCTTAGTCCAGGACTCCCTCAGTAGCCCCTGAACCTGGCTTCAATGACGTGGAGTCCGACGCGTAGATTGTCTTCGGCATTGCAAGGCGGGTTCCCCTTCCCGAACTCCAAGATAGTCTTCAAATGTAATGATTGTATCCGGACTTGTATACACAACTGCAGAGGATATAGTACTTCACGAGTTCAATCCGCTAACAACTTTCTGGTAATATGACATCACGCCTGCTCGGCCATTATTTTCGAACCGTTAGCTGGCCCGTCGTCCCACGTCTCAAGACGTGGTTTTATTGGCATGTCTTACCCAAGCGGAGATCGTGTCTCCCATTTTCTAAGGGATTCTTGTTAACCCGGACGTGGGTAACCCAACCGTCGTTTCGGTACAACTCCTTGGGAGTAGGCAAGTTTTGAGGCCCAGGAGGAGACGGTTGACATTCGCAGCCTTTATATAGGGGTACAGACCCGTCTTTTTCTTTCATGCTTGCTTCTTCCTCAACCCTTACTCCCCGAGTTCCAACACCCGGGTTTCAGTTGCCACAGACCCCAATCATGTCTGGATCCAGCCGACAAGGCCGATGGGTAGTGAGGGAGTCCTGGATTAGGGGGTGTCCGGATAGCCGGACTACCATCATCAGCCAAACTATCATTGGCCGGACTATCATCATCGACCGGACTCCAAGACTATGAAGATACAAGATTGAAGACTTCTCCCCGTGTCCGGATGGGACTTTCCTTGGCGTGGAAGGGAAGCTTGGCGATACGGATATGTAGATCTCCTACCATTGTAACCGACTCTATGTAACCATAGCCCTCTCCGGTGTCTATATAAACCGGATGGCTCTAGTCCGTAGGACAACATCAACAACCCTTACAATCATACCATAGGCTAGCTTCTAGGGTTTAGCCTCCTTGATCTCGTGGTAGATCCACTCTTGTAAACATCCACAATATCAATATCAATCAAGCGGGGCGTAGGGTTTTACCTCCATCAAGAGGGCCGAACACAGGTAAAACATCGTGTCCCTTGTCTCCTGTTACCATCCGCCTAGACGCACAGTTCGGGACCCCTACCGAGATCCGCGGTTTGACACCGACATTGGTGCTTTCTTTGAGAGTTCCTCCGTGTCGTCACCGATAGGCGTGATGGCCTCTTCAATCGATAACGACGCAATCTGGGTGAGACCTTTCTCCCGGACAGATCTTCGTATTCGGCGACCGCGATTCTTGGCCAACTCGCAGCAGCCATCCGGAGCAGATCGAAGCTACGCCCTGGCCGTCGAGTCAGGTTTGAAGCTTAAACTTCACGGCCGATATCCGCGGAGACTTGATCTTGATGGATCTGAGCCATACCGAAGCGTGCTGCGCTGTCACGATGTGCATGACATAACTCGCCGCGGACAACACCTTGGAGGCCGCGACACGAATCCGCTCGACTCATAGTCGGAGCCGATTGCTCGATCGAGGGCGGATGGCTGGAAACGCCTCGAGCTGCAACTCCTATGGTGATGGGCGAACACCTACCTTGTCCGCATAAAGCTCATGACTCGAGGTGCGGACTCTGCGGACTCCGAACCTCCTGCGCCCTGCCGGTCGAATCCGATTGGCGCCGATCATGGAATTCACGCTGCGGACATCTTTCGGCTTTTCGCCCTTGGCGATATCATAAATTCATTGAAGCATCTCTCGCTATCAGGAGAGCCCTGGCGAACCACGGCCGGGGCGGTTGGGACGCAGACGACGAAGAAATTGAGCCCACCCACCACCCACTTAGCCACCGTCGATGATTTAACCGACATACTCGACCACGACCGAAGACATCGATGGTATGGGCGGCGATGCGGAGACTACTAAGAACCAGTGCCTACGAGGCCTTTGGAAGACCACCTCGTCATCGACATATACATGGTGGACACCCCAAAAGATGGGGACGATAAAGAAGCAGCGGAGGCCGATTCCTTAAAGAAACAGCCCAAGCGCCCGGCGTCGTGGCGCCGCTCTAAATCCCGCCACGGCAAGAATGGAGATTCCGCATAGGAGATAATAACACCCCGAAAGTGCGAAGATAACTCCCTCCAAAGACGATCCAACGCAGGAGGAGGCGAAGCAAGCCCTCATGAGAGGGCGGCATTTAAGAGGTCGAGGATGACAATTACTTACCTCCCTCCGGAGGCGAGGCAAGCCTCGGCGACATTTAAGTCGTCGTGCTGAGGATCCCGTCGAACAAGAGCATTTCAGACGCAGGCTAATGGCCACGCAAACAGCCTAAAGAAAAAGCAGCAACAGCTTCAAGCTGATCAAGACCTCTTGGCCGACAGATGGACCGAGGTCCTCGCGGTCAAAAGTCTGAACTCGAACGCCCCTCAAAAGTTACCCAAACGCAAGTTGCTCCCCGATTAGAGGAGGAGGCATACAAACCTGCATCACCAGCGCACAATACGGCAGACCGGCCACCTCGTGGCCACGACAGAGAGGCGTTCAAGCCCTCCACCAAAACCGTAACCCGGCATCGCTCAAAAAGCATGAAGCCACGGGGGAACGTGCCGGACTTGCGGGATATATTGGAGGACAAGGCAAGACAATCCAGATCTATCTATGGATCACGTGGGCGCCCCACGACCCACGAGAATACCGTCGCACCGGATATAGCTACTCCGGCCGGGCCGAACACAACAGACAACGCTCTCTCGAGCTACGTCGAGATATTGCTCAATACAGAGGCGCCGCACACCCACTATGCTTCACGGACGAAGTAATGGATCATCAAATCCCTGAAGGGTTTAAACCCGTTAATATCGAATCCCACGATGGCACAATGCAGACCCGCGGTTTGGATTGAGGATTATCTTCTCCATATACACATGGCCCATGGCGACGCATCTTCACGCCATCAAATATCTCGCTCAAGCTTAAAGGTCCAGCTCGGCATTGGCTTAACAGCCTGCCCGCAGAGTCAATTGGATCTTTGGGAGGACACGGAAGCCGCATTCTCGACAACTTCGAGAACGCACGTAATGCGACCACGGACGCAGATGACCTAAGCCACATAATCCAGCAGCCAGACGAATCGGCCAGGCAATTCTGGACACGGTTCTTAACAAAGAAAAATCAAATCGTCGACTGTCCGGATGCAGAGGCACTCGCTGCCTTCAAACATAACATCCGTGACGAGTGGCTGGCCCGGCACCTAGGGCGGGAGAAGCGAAATCCATGGCAGCCCTCACATCACTCATGACCCGCTTCTGTGCGGGAGAGGATAGCTGGCTAGCTCGCAGTAACAACCTCACCAAAAACGCTGGCAGTCCGGATACCAAGGACCGCAATGGCAGGTTGCGTCGAAACAAAAACAAACGCCGCATTAACTGGCGGCAGCAATGAGGATCTGACGATCAACGCCAGATTCGAGGCTCCAAGCCCGTTCAGCGGAAGAAGCCATTCAAAAGAACCCTCCGGGCCCGCCCAATTTGGACCGAATACTCGACCGCTCTGTCAAATACATGGAACCCCGAAAAGCCAGCTAACAACACCAACAGAGATTGTTGGGTATTCAAGAGCAGCAAATTAATCGCCGAAAACAGTGACAAGGGGCTACAGCGATGACGAGGAAGAGACCCGCCGCCCGAACAACAGAGGACAAAAGGATTCCCCCTCAAGTTTGGACGGTAAACATGATATACGCAACGCATATTCCCAAGAGGGAGCGGAAGCGTGCATTAAGGGACGTATATGCGATGGAGCCTGTCGCCCCAAAATTTAACCCATGGTCCTCTTGCCCGATCACTTTCGATCGAAGAGACCATCCGACCGATATCCGCCATGGCGGATTCGCGCATTGGTTTTAGACCCAATCGTTGATGGATTTCACCTCACGAGAGTCACGATGGACGACGGCGAGCTGAACCTGCTTTATCGGGATACAAGGCGCAAGATGGGCATAGACCCTTCAAGGATAAAACCTACAAAGACAACCTTCAAAGGCGTCATACCGGTGTCGAGGCCAATTATGCGAGCTCGATTACTTTCGAAGTGGTCTTGGATCCCGGATAATTTCGGCGAGAGTTAATCTTTGACATAGTCCCGTTCCGCAGCGGCTATCACGCTCTGCTTTCAGACGAACTGCGTTTACAAAATTCAACGCGGTGCCGCATTATGCATACCTTAAGCTCAAGATGCGAGGCCCTCGTGGAGTCATCACTGTCAATGGAAACACGGGCGCTCCCTCGAGCGGAGGAACATACAATGCTCTCGCGGCGAAATCTGAGCAGCCTTTTAAGGCAATTTTCGAGTCTGGCCGTTAAACGACCGGACACGGCCAAACGCGCCCGGAGCAACATCAACCAAGACCACCTAGCACGTTCCGAGCACGCGTAGCAATGCGGCTTCAACCCCAGCCCTCACAAAATTGTAAGACAAACTCTCGCGACATAACACGCCTTGGAGATACCATGGGCATAGGGGAAAGGCACAACCACAACAGACCTAGAGTGCGGTTCGACCACACGGGGGCTCCCAAGTGTGTCGCTCTTTTTCTTTTGTTTTTCTCTTTTATACAGAACTCAGTCCGTGGCGAACCTGCGAACTCATGATGCAACAACCAGGGAAGGACAAAGGCGCGACAAACACTCGGTGGTCTCCATCACGAGCATTAAACTTGTTAAATACAACATTCCGCTGCCTACCCACGGAGGGAGACGCCTTTAATTAAATCAATCCCTTGCTTTCCGCACTATTTGTATCATTCCGCACTCATAGCATATCTTCTCGAATAAAATGCAGCACTTTTGCCTATAATTGCATTACTTTATATATATATATATATATGTTCATTTACGACATGTTGCACCGTGCATCTTGGCACGCCAAATACACCAGGGCTTATGTCCTCCGCATTATGGTGTGATAAAGTCCGACACTTTCACAAGTCGGCACCCGAACTTATAGCATTATATGAATCGGCTCGAATCATGTCTTGGGTCAATAGTTGGGTTTGACCGGCTCCCATGTTTGGCACCTTACGTTCCGTTCTATCGGCTAAGGTAGCTTGGGAGAACCACTGCGATTGCGCCCGGTTGAGCAGGTTAACGCCTCGATGGAAAGCTAAAACTGACTGTCATGATAAGGCGAGACTGGTCGCTGTTCGAGAGGTCCTTCGGGTCCTTAAAGACCCTCGCCGCTTGAGCGAAGTTCGGACAATGTCCGATGAAGGCGTGGATAGCGCCCCAACCCGTCCTCCGAATACTAGGGGCTTCGCCAAAATTTAAAATTATAGAATTCTATGGCTAAGTGAGAGTGTTCAAGCACTATAAGTCCGGTTGCCTTGTTACGTTGTGTTGGCGCCTCCTCGATGGACCCAAAATGGGAACTAGGCGCTCAAGTTTATCCCGAACACCCCAGCACTCGTGGCATGGGGGCTGAAGCCGACGACTTGCCATTTCTCAGATTTAATAAACGGCCGCACAGAAGGTAATATTTTAAATTAACAAGTGTTGCTTAGCGCATATGAACAAAGTTTTCAGCACACATGATAACACATTGCGAATTCACTCAAAAATTACATCCCTGGGGCACTCATCCGCAATCTTGCGGGCACCCTTCAGGATAGCCTTATAGTAAATTTCGGGCGTACGATGTTCCTTGCCCGCTGGTGGCGCGTCAGTGATTAGCTTCTCCGCATCCAGCTTGCCCCAATGCACCTTCTTGCGGGCAAGGGCCCGACGAGCACCTTCAATACAAAGCGGGCGCTTGATAACCTCCACCCGGGCACGCATCCACCAGCCGTCGACGAGGCAAGTAGCTCCAGGCATGGCCTCTCTAGGCCACACCTGGACTATGAGGCCCTTCATGGCTGCTCGACCACCTTGTGAAGCTCGACCATTGCTTCACCTGGTCGCTAGGGGCACCGGATGGCGGCCTCAAACATCTTGAGACCGAAGACCTTCTCCGTTGAGCTCCCTCCTCGGCTCGGTAGAATGCGGCGGCATCGAGACACGCCGAGGCAGATCTGCAAACGCCTCGAGAGCTCGAATTCGGGTAAGTAACACGTAATTTACATTCACATGCTTGCTTTGCATGAAAAATGCCTTACCCGCCGCTATCTTCCTCATCAACTCAATCTCTGAAGGGACTTATGGGCCTCGGCCTTGGCGGTTTAGCACTTTCGAGAGCCGAGGCAAGCTCGGACTCTCGAGTCTTTGAGTCACGCTCAAAGTCTCATGCTTTTCCATGAGCACAGCAGCTCTTGCTGAACCACCGCCACCCGCGGCTCCTGCTTTCTCGCTCTGCCCGTTCCATGGCCGCATTGCGTTGACGCAGACACGGCCTCCTTGTGGTCGCCACCTCGTTCGTGGCCCTGCATTACCCATGTTATCCTTGTTATTTTTGTTGCAACCTAAATCCTTTTACAGAAGGTACAAGTTCAAAGTGGTGTTACTCACCTTCTTTGTCTGGAGCTGCTTCTGGCGCGGCCGAGCTCTTGCCGGACCGCTCGGGCTCTGCTTCAAAGCACCGACCTCCATGATCGGTCAAGGCGGTAGAGGTCAGCAGCAGCCTGCAACCCATATTGACATAATTTTTTAGCAACCCTGCGTATATCTTTTTTCAGATCCTCGGTCCGGCTTTTCTTTCCGAACACCGAACCGAGCATCAAGGGCTACTGTCTATGCGGTATTACATTGCATATTTTTAACTTCTTACCTCAAAGCCTGATAGAAGGCTCTGCGCAGCTTCGGTCAGCCCGCTCTTGGCGAGCTGCACCTTCTGAATCACCGCACTCATAATAGTATGGTGTTCTTCCTCGATGGAAGCGCTCTGTAGCGCCTCCAACAAATTGTTCGGCGCCTCCGGTTGGACGGAAGCCGCCGGCGTGACGGTCTTGCCCTTCGTTCGAAGCAGCCCGGCGGACTCCGGAACCACTGCGGGTTCATTGTGGAGTCGGCGCAAAGTCCGGGAGGACGCCTTGTGGCGCCTCCGGAGCCTCCCCCCGATGGGTCCCTTCTCGGGATCCCACCTCGGCGTCCTTGGTGTCGCGGGGGGTGGAGGCGGTCGGGATGGAGTCTACATCCGACGAAGCCAACGAGCCGCTCGATGAAGCGGGGAGATCATCACTGGCCGGACTACATGCAACATGCGGCATTAGAATGACACTATGTGACGCAGAAAAAGACACTATAAATCATTCAGGAATCCGGATACTTACGATCTCGCCGGAGGCCTGGCCCTTGAAGGCCATTGTTCCTCGCCAACGTTGATGTTGGCGGAGCTGTTCGGGGGAATAGTCCTTCCGCTCTTGGACCCTTCGGCCTCCCCTATTGGGGAAGCCTTCCTCTTCCTCTCTCCCTCCTCTGGGAGAGAGTCTTCTTCCTCCTCATTTTCGGCGGAGGAGTCCGCCCCGGAGTCGTCGGACACCTGAAAACGGGAGCTCTTTCGAGCACCCGTGGCCTCCTTCTTGGCCTTCTTCTCCGGCACCACGTGCGGTGCCGGAACCAGCAGCTTCGCTAGACGAGCGTCTACTGGATTTTCTAGCATAGGAGTCGGACAGGTAATCTGCTCCGCCTTCTTCATCCAGTCCTGTCAAAGGAAAAGGGGAAATTAAATCCCGCATAGAGTCAAACTATGAAAAACAAGTGTCCCGTAAAGGGGTAGAACCACTTACCTCGTCGGCTGGCGCTGCGGCGAAATCCGCGATCTTGATCGCGGATGCGAAACCGGCGCCTTGAACAGCACCTTCCAGCGCCGTGCGTCGTGTCGAAGAGCTTGCTCAGCGCCTGGTGCTATTCCGGATCGAACTCGCATAGATTGAATGCCCGCTCTTGGCATGGGAGAATCCGGCGGACGAGCATGACCTGGACCATGTTAACCAGCCTGAGCTTCTTCACCAGCTTCCTGATGCAGGCTTGGAGTCTGTCGGCTCGCCGTACCCCCCAGCAAGCCCTTCTCTTTCCGGAGGTGAGCTGCGTGGGGATACCAGATCTAAACTCGGGGCCGCCGCCCATTTAGGGTCACGCGGCTCGGTGATATAGAACCACCCCGATTGCCACCCCTTGACGGATTCCACGAAGGCCCCTTCGAACCAAAGGACGTTGGGCATCTTGCCCAACATGGCGCCTCCGCACTCCGCTTGAGTGCCCTTCACAACCTTCGCTTGACATTAAAGGTCTTGAGCCACAAGCGAAGTGGGGCTGGATGGAGATGAAGGCCTCGCATACTGACGATAAACGCCGAGATGTTGAGGATGAAGTTCGTGCGGATCATGGAAATCCAGGCCGTAGTAGAACATGAGCCCCGGACAAAGGGGTGAAGTGGAAAGCCCAGTCCAGCGGAGGAAGTGGGGAAGGAAGGCGACCCTCTCATGGGGCACAGGGGTGGGGATGAGCTGCCCTCGTCAGGCAGCCGGTCTGTGATGTCGCCGGAGAGGTATCCGGCGCTGCGCAGTTTGGCGATGTGCTCCTCCTTGACGGTGGAGGCCAACCATTTACCTCCCGCTCCGGACATGGTCGGAGAAGGTTGAGACGAGATGTGCGAACTTGGGCGCTGGAGCTCGAGTGCGCGGAGATGGATAAGCAAAGGACGAAGAAGGCGTAGGTGAGAAGGTCAATCCTTATCCCTTATATGGGCGGGCGAAGTCTTACGCGTCCCCCACCGGCCTGGTAAAACTCGCTTATCTCCAAAGCGTCACCATCAATGGCGCGGTTGGGTTACCCACACCCGTATTGATGAGAATCCCGGATTAAGGGGAAACACGATCTCTGCTTTGACAAGACGTGTAACGCCCTCGATGCGGCTATATCTCCCACGTGTCGAAGCACGACTTAGAGGCATAACCACATTGAAAGCAATGTCGCAAGTGAGGTAATCTTCACACAACCCATGTAATACATAAGAGAAAGAGATACATAGTTGGCTTACAATCGCCACTTCACACAATACATGAGTAAAGCATTACATCATACAGATACAATCAAGGTCCGACTACGGAACCAAAATAAAAGAAGACTACCCCAAATGCTACACGGATCCCGATCATCCCAACTGGGCTCCACTCTCGATCAACTGAAGCGAAACAACACAAAGAACAAGATCTTCATCGAGCTCCTCCTTGAGCTCAAAAGGTCACCTGCACGGTTTCATTGGCACCTGCAAACTGGTTTTGGAAGTATCTGTGAGTCACGGGGACTCAACAATCTCACACCCGCGAGATCAAGACTATATAAGCTTAAAGGTAGGACAGGGTAGTGAGGTGGAGCTGCAGCAAGCGACTAGCATATATGGTGGCTAACATACGCAAAAGAGAGCGAGAAGAGGAGGCAAAGCACGGTCGAACAACTATGATCAAGAAGTGATCCTAGAACAACCTCGTCAAGCATAACTCCAACACCGTGTTCACTTCCGGACTCCACCGAGAAGAGACCATCACGGTTACACACGCCGTTGGTGTATTTTAGTTAAGATCAACTTCGGGTTTTCTACAACCGGACATTAACAAATTCCCATCTGCCACATAACATGGGCACGGCTTTGAAAGATAATACCTGCGGGGTGTCCCAACTTAGCCCATGATAAGCTCTCGCGATCAACGAAGGATATTCCTTCTCCCGGAAGACCCGATCAGTCTCGGAATCCGGCTACAAGACATTTCGACAGCAATAAAACAAGACCAGCAAAGCCGCCCGATGCAATCGACAATCCCGATAGGAGCTGCACATATCTCGTTCTCGTGGCAACACGGATGAGACATCCTCTGAGTAAAACCAAACCTCGAGTTGCCACGAGGGGCCCATGATCTACTCGGTTCAGGCAAGCACTTAGAGAAGCACTGGCCGGGGGGCTAAAATAAAGATGACCCTTGGGCTCCGGAAACCCAAGGGAAAAAGGGCATAGGTGAGGCAAACGGCAAAACCAATGTTGGGCCTTCTTTGGAAAAGTCTTATTCAAAGCGAACTGTCAAGGGGTCCCATAAATCACCCGACCGCGTTAGGGACGCAAAAATCCGGGAACATAATACCGATATGACGGAAACTAGGGCGGCAAGAGTGGAACAAAACACCAGGCATAAGGCTGAGCCTTCCACCCTTTACCAAGTATATAGATGCATTTATAATATAAGATATATTGTGATATCCCAACAAGTAAACATGTTCCAACAAGGAACAACATCTCCATGTTCAACAAGGAACAAACTTCATCTTCACCGCAACTAACAATGCTATAAGAGGGCTGAGCAAAGCGGTAACATAGCCAAACAACGGTTTGCTAGGAAAAGATGGTTAGAGGATTGACATGGCAATGTGGGTGGCATGATATAGCAAGTGGTAGGCATCGTAGCATAGGCATAGCAAAAGAGCGAGCATCTAGCAAGCAAAGATAGAAGTGATTTCGAGGGTATGGTCATCTTGCCTGAAATCCGCAAGGAAGAAGAAGCGAGTCCATGAAGAAGACAAGCGGACGAGTCGAACGAATCCTCACAACTCCGAGCGGAACGAAGCTAACGAGAGAAACAAACCGGAAAGAAGCAAACAACATGGTAAACCAACAACACAAACAAGGCATGATGCACAACCAAGTATGATGCATGTCCGGTTTAAATATGCATGGCATGGCAAAGTGCAACAAACAATACCACAAATTAAGTGGAGCTCAATATGCAACGGGTTGCATATTGACAAAACACCACAACACTTATTTAGTTCTCTCCCGATTAGGCTACCCAACAATATTAAATGTTATTAAGCATGGCAAGGGGGGGGGGGGTGAAGCATATGAAACTAACTATTTAGGCAAGATTAAATGAGGCTGGAAACAACAACAACAATTCCGGAAAAATCCTCATATGCATATTTCGAATTTGCTACTGTTCTGCCCTAAAACATATTTTAGAGTTGTTTAGCATGCAAAGCAAGTACACCATGTTAAACTAGGCATTTTTCCACCCCATTTACATATATAATTTATTTAAAATGGAGCTACGGTTATTTAGTTATGAAATAAATCATTTTAGCACGGCATTTAAGCAAATTAATGCAAACAACAATTTTAAACATTTAAATTGTTGTTATCATGATCTTGGATGACATGAGCAAGTTTTATGCAATATTATGAAATTGTTGACAAGAGCATTAAGAAGCATTAGTCGTCGTGGCGAAGCGAAAAAAGGGTGCCACGGCAGCTATTAACGGAAATGGTGCCACGGCAACATTCCGTTCCGATAACTCGATTGAGATATTGGTGCAAAGGAAAGTGTGGGCGGAGCGAGTCATGCAAGATGGTGGGGTGATCCGACACGGGTTCCCACGGAACGGTGGCATGGCAAAGAGGGCATCGCAAGGATGATTCGATCACGGTCGGTCATCTCGGTGGTCATACCTTCAAGCGTCGCGTCGGGGCGGAAAGCGCCAGAGGGAAGTAGACGTTCTCGCGATGATCGCCGAGGGAAGTAGTCGACACGGCGAGGGGGAAGTAGTCGTTCATGTCCGTGGATGTTCGGGGTCCACGGGTCTTCGGTCGTCAGTGAGTGGTTCACGTTCGTTTCGAAGAGGTACTTGACGGGTCCGATGGCTCCGGGTTGTCGTGGTACTTGCGGTCGTCGAGGTACACGGTTCGTAGACGTCCGATGCGGTACTAGGTGAACGAAGGTGTACTTGGCGGTCTCCAAACTTGCCGGTTGTGGTACACGTAATCTTGTGGAACTTCACGGTTCGTAGTGTAGTCGTACACGGGTCCTTGCCGAAGATGGTCACACAGGCACGTAGATGAACCATTCATTGATCTCCTGGTACTTGGCAAAAATCTCGAAGATGGCCTTGGCGTGATGCAGGGGCGGCGCGGGACTCGGAGTTGGCGGAGAGGACGGCTCTCGCAGCGAGACGACGCGAGGTCGTAGGGGACGGAGGCGTCCTGCACTTGGCCTTAGCGACAGCGGTCTTGGGAACGGCAGGGCGCGACGATGCTTGGCGGCCGGAGGAGCAAAGCGCAGCGGCGGCCATGTCCGCGAGGGGTTCAAAAGGGGCTCTGGAGGAGGGCACGACGGCGGCGAGGAGGCCGACAGGGCTCCTGCACGGGCGTTAGCGAGGCGACGGGAGGACTGGAAGGTCTGGCGCGGCGAAGCGAGAGGATGCTGTTGCTGCTGCTGCTGCTGGGCGGCGAGGTCGATCTTGGAGCGGCTCCAGGGCAGCGAGGAGGAGGTGGGGCGGCGCTCCTGGTCGCAGCGACCAAGGCGGCGGCGGGGAGGACCACAGGGAGGCGGGCGACGAGCGAGAGGAGGGTTGGGCGTGGGTGGCCCTCTGGAGGTCGCCGACGGCGGCGGTGGCGATGGGGACGCGGGGAGGAGAAGAGAGGCGGCGAGGGAAAGGGAGAGGGGAGAAACGCCGGGAGCGATGGGGATCGGGCAGGAGGCGGCGGAGGGAGAGAGCGAGGGAGATGGGATCGGGTCGAGAGGAGGGAGGCGACGCGAGGGAAGCAGGAGGGATCGAGGGATCGGGCTAGAGGCCTAGGGTTTAGGTCTTGGGCGCGCCGGGCCATGGGCCTTGGGAGGCCAGGGCTAGAGGCCGCCCAGTGGAGAAGAAGTGGCCAAAGGCTGGCTGGGCTCTCTCTCTTCTCTCTCTCTTATATTTAGCGAAAACAAATAAAGAGAGACAAAAGAACGAGAGGGTTAGGGAAAGAATTTGGGAGCGAGGACAATTTTCCGGGCTCACAAAAATCTGAAGAATTTAACAAAAATGGCCCGAGGATTTTGGTGGAGCTCGGAAAATGATGAAATAATATTGGCAAGGTTTTGAGGTCAACTCGAGCAGAAAAGGCATGGGATTTATTTTGCAAGTGTGTTATGGTGATTCCAAAACAATGGAATATTTATTATAGCTCCCTAATAATATTGGGAGGGTATGTTATAAAGAGAAGTCACAAGTGAATTCCTCGATTTAAATGGACCGAAGATCCATACGATTTTATTTAGTTGAGTTTTAAAAATTAATGATATGATGGCATGATGAGATGATGCAATGCAAGAGATAACATGATGAATGCACACACAAAACAAATCACACGACAAAACTCGGAAACCCTGGAAGGCAACTGAAGCTCCGGTCTTGGGGCGTCACAACACTCCACCACTACGAGAGGATCTCGTCTCGAGATCTAGGATGGCACCGGAGGGAAAAGAAAGAGGAAGGGAAGAGGTAAAACTAAGTTGCTTCTTTGACAAACGAATGAAACCAAAGAACCTCGAGAGGTTGAAAACTTGAAAGAATAACACAATAGACTTGAACGAAATTGAGAGCATTCCAGTAGAAAATAGAAACAAGGACCACCATGTGCACCTTGGGGCTGCAAAGCCATGAATGACGAGTACAATGGACGAGAAGGAATTGGAACCACTCTGATTGAAACGAGATAAGAATGAACACGAATGATATAATTTGGGCAGCACACCGACTAAAAGAAGAAGGAAAACTTGATAAGATGAAAAGAACTTGAAGAGATGACACAACACTCGGTTAAATGGATAATGCAAGAAAAAGAACATGATCTTTACAAAAGCGAGGTGATGGGTCAAGAGAGCAACATCCCAATGCCTTGAACGAAAGAATAGAATCTAGATTGATGGGATAAAGGGACGGAGAAGAAAAGCGACAACTTCTACCACAAATGAATTTGAAAGAAACATCCTTACGAGGAAGGCTAGAACGTAGTTGTTGAAAAATCAACATTGAAAAGAATAAACTTGTAGTGGGCTTATGTGAAAAAACTCAAAATTATGAGGTGTAAATCTGCCACTAACGAAAACAATTGCTTGCTTGAGATCAACGAAGAGATGAAAACTGCTTTCGCCGAGAGGATAGTTAAAAACTTGGATCATTGATAAGCACCACAAATAGCAACAATCCTTAGGGAAAGCTTTAGGTGAAATATAGGCCAAGATAACTCCAATGAAGAGATTGATGGATTTAAAATACCTCATTCTTGACCAATCATGAAACACGAACTCAAATTGTCGAGAATGACATAACACCACCTCAAAAGATAAGATCGAAAGAATTGCACTTCGGAATGCAAGATGAAGAATACTTGAGCTCCTCAAAACAAAACATGTGTTGAGCACCATGTTTATTTTAGAGTATAGCAGACGGATCATAACTTTGAGAGAAACTTGAAGGACAAATCGAGAAAGAAATGAATCCTTGACGAACCACCATGTAAAGCCTCCATGAAGAACTCCGTAATAAAAGGATGATAGAAAGAAAGAGAAGTTGACAACACAAGGTGAAACCTTGCAGTGATAAGATGAAGCTTTGAAAATGATATAACCGAGAAAACTTGGAACTCCGGAAAGAAAGATGAACAAATGAAATCAAGAATTTTGATGGACCTCCGGAATAAGGAATTGAACTTACTCGATGAAACAAGAATAAGAATTACATTATGCTGATCCTTCACCAATAAAATTGATGGCAAGCAATGGATTTGGCATACTACTTATTCTCATTGAAAGTATTGAAGAGAGATATTGCTCAACTTGGGAAGGTCTTCAACGATCCGCCGGTAGGATTTGGGAAGAACGAATGAATCTATATAATAACGAAGGAAGAGAACTCTTGAACAAACCACCGTAAAAATGGAAAATGAAAGTAGCAAAGGCACAATTCACCGTGAAGAATTAGAAAACAAATAAAGATGCTTGACAGAATTTAGATACATTAGAACGAAGAGATCATGAACTGATTAGCGGATATTTCGACGATGCACCGGTGAGATTTGGAAAACAAGAGTTGAACGCTTGAATGAATAATTCTGAGATGATGGGCTCCGAAGAATCAAACTGAAAAGACTCCTGAATTGCCCCGGATGGATTAAAAGAATTCTCACAATCGAAAATAATTATGAGAGGATGTCACGAAGCTAGAACCATGAATCTTGAAGAGAATGGAGCAAGATTAAAGAGAAACTCTTCTTTGGTCTTCAAAATTCGAGAATGACGATGAGAAACACCACCATGAATTGTTGAGGCACTCCGGAATGAAAATTAGAACGGTTGAACCAACAATGAAAAGAATTTGGAAGATCTTGGAGAAAGACATTTGACTGATGATAACTCATTCTTACGTCAAACTTTGAAAAGAATTTTAGCAGCTCCGGGAAAATTAGAAGAGTTAGGTAAGATCCTGGGAAAAGACCTGTGGGTAAGGGCCCACTCAAAAGAACCACCGTTGAACAATTGCTTGAAAAGAGGGATTGCACCGGTTGAATTAAATGGCTTGAATGAGATAACAACCTCGAAATAGCTTGAACGGATTAAGAATGGAAACACGAATCTTCTGAGATAACTTCAACACTCCAGAACAATTGAATAACAAGAACTAAAAGATTATGAGGTGCACCGGTATGAGAAAACATTTGAAACGAGGAAGGGAATATGATCAACACCGAAAACTTGACTTGAGTCCACCGGAGAAGAAAATTAGAATGGAACAATGATAAGGTTGAAGCTTCCTTAGCGTCTTCATGAGAAATCACCGGATAAAACATTAAAGGGAAAGAATGAAGAAACTTCACTCAATAAAATGGCTACTTGATTAAGAAATCTGAGTCCTTGAAGAAAAGGGTGGGAGGGCGGGAAAACAAAGACAACTAGGTTGGATGAAACAAACACCGTTGAGAAAACTTAGAATTGATCTCGCAAATGTTGAAATGATCGAATCCAATTAAAGAGAAGCACGCCGGTTGATAAAAGAATTAACATGACGATCTCGATGATCAAGAAGGATTAGTATTCCCATAGAAATATGAGAACACCGTTTGAGGAAAAGGTATGGATTCAACATTTGACTTCGAAGCAACTCGAATACCACAAATAAAACAAAACAAGGATTTGGCTTGCAGAATAAGCCGGAAACAAACATATGATAGAGATTTACCCAAACCCATATCATGCATCTGTCGGAAAGATATCCTAGGAGCTACTTGAATTCCCACCTATAAACTCCCGAAACTTTCTGGTTATGCAATCTGGTGTTGGGGATACAGGGGACACAAAATATATCACCCAAACTAACAATACCTAGATCCAGCTGTATCCATCCTTCAACACATAACCAAGAAATCCTCGAAATCGTGTACCTCGACCTTGAAAAACATCCGTTATACAAGTCATGGCAATACTCCCTTTTCGCCTCGATCTTTGGGCTATCAGGTTATCTCACCAACAACTGCACAAAAGAGATTTCGATGTCGGTAAAACTCAGGTATTCTAGAACTGCAACGATAAAATTGTGACGACAACACCTCGGAGCTCAACTCCCCGGGACACTGCCACAACCCCTAAATGTCAGGAGGCACCAAGAACAATGTTCTCGTCACAAAACCATCGGAACGATTCCAAGATACCAGCGTGATCCTAAAATTTTTTTAGTGAAATTTGAGGAGAGGAGAGTCAAAACTCTCGTCGGGATGCCTCACCAGAGCGACGAAGGGTGAGGAGTAAAAGAATCCTACTCTCGATATATATAATCCTAAGACTCAAAACATTTTCCGTTCTAGACTCAACAACGCATGACAAACAATCAAGTAGGGGCTCCTAAGTCGGGAAGGCTCGATTACCAACTTGTAGCGCCCTCGATGCGGCTATATCTCCCACGTGTCGAAGCACGACTTAGAGGCATAACCGCATTGAAAGCAATGTCGCAAGTGAGGTAATCTTCACACAACCCATGTAATACATAAGAGAAAGAGATACATAGTTGGCTTACAATCGCCACTTCACACAATACATGAGTAAAGCATTACATCATACAGATACAATCAAGGTCCGACTACGGAACCAAAATAAAAGAAGACTACCCCAAATGCTACACGGATCCCGATCATCCCAACTGGGCTCCACTCTTGATCAAGCTGAAACGAAACAACACAAAGAACAAGATCTTCATCGAGCTCCTCCTTGAGTTCGGTGCGTCACCTGCACGGTTTCATTGGCACCTGCAAACTGGTTTTGGAAGTATCTGTGAGTCACGGGGACTCAGCAATCTCACACCCGCGAGATCAAGACTATATAAGCTTAAAGGTAGGACAGGGTAGTGAGGTGGAGCTGCAGCAAGCGACTAGCATATATGGTGGCTAACATACGCAAAAGAGAGCGAGAAGAGGAGGCAAAGCACGGTCGAACAACTATGATCAAGAAGTGATCCTAGAACAACCTACGTCAAGCATAACTCCAACACCGTGTTCACTTCCCGGACTCCGCCGAGAAGAGACCATCACGGTTACACACGCGGTTGGTGTATTTTAGCTAAGATCAACTTCGGGTTTTCTACAACCGGACATTAACAAATTCCCATCTGCCACATAACCGCGGGCACGGCTTTCGAAAGATAATACCTGCGGGGTGTCCCAACTTAGCCCATGATAAGCTCTCACGATCAACGAAGGATATTCCTTCTCCCGGAAGACCCAATCAGTCTCGGAATCCGGCTACAAGACATTTCGACACAATAAAACAAGACCAGCAAAGCCGCCCGATCGCCCGACAATCCCGATAGGAGCTGCACATATCTCGTTCTCAGGGCAACACCGGATGAGACATCCTACGAGTAAAACCAAACCTCGAGTTGCCACGAGGGGCCCATGATCTACTCGGTTCAGCAAGCACTTAGAGAAGCACCGCCCGGGGGCTAAAATAAAGATGACCCTTGGGCTCCGAAACCCAAGGGAAAAAGGGCATAGGTGAGGCAAACGGCAAAACCAATGTTGGGCCTTCTTTGGAAAAGTCTTATTCAAAGCGAACTGTCAAGGGGTCCCATAAATCACCCGACCGCGTTAGGGACGCAAAAATCCGGGAACATAATACCGATATGACGGAAACTAGGCGGCAAGAGTGGAACAAAACACCGGGCATAAGGCCGAGCCTTCCACCCTTTACCAAGTATATAGATGCATTTATAATATAAGATATATTGTGATATCCCAACAAGTAAACATGTTCCAACAAGGAACAACATCTCCATGTTCCAACAAGGAACAAACTTCATCTTCACCTGCAACTAACAACGCTATAAGAGGGGCTGAGCAAAGCGGTAACATAGCCAAACAACGGTTTGCTAGGAAAAGATGGTTAGAGGATTGACATGGCAATGTGGGTGGCATGATATAGCAAGTGGTAGGCATCGTAGCATAGGCATAGCAAAAGAGCGAGCATCTAGCAAGCAAAGATAGAAGTGATTTCGAGGGTATGGTCATCTTGCCTGAAATCCCGCAAGGAAGAAGAACGAGTCCATGAAGAAGACAAACGGACGTAGTCGAACGAATCCTCACAACTCCGGAACGGAACCGAAGCTAACGAGAGAAACAAACCGGAAAGAAGCAAACAACATGGTAAACCAACAACACATACAAGGCATGACGCACAACCAAGTATGATGCATGTCCGGTTTAAATATGCATGGCATGGCAAAGTGCAACAAACAATACCACAAATTAAGTGGAGCTCAATATGCAACGGGTTGCATATTGACAAAACACCACAACACTTATTTAGTTCTCTCCCGATTAGGCTACCCAACAATATTAAATGTTATTAAGCATGACAAGGGGGTGAAGCATATGAAACTAACTATTTAGGCAAGATTAAATGAGGCCGGAAACAACAACAACAATTCCGGAAAAATCCTCATATGCATATTTCGAATTTGCTACTGTTCTGCCCTAAAACATATTTTAGAGTTGTTTAGCATGCAAAGCAAGTACACCATGTTAAACTAGGCATTTTTCCACCCCATTTACATATATAATTTATTTAAAATGGAGCTACGGTTATTTAGTTATGAAATAAATCATTTTAGCACGGCATTTAAGCAAATTAATGCAAACAACAATTTTAAACATTTAAATTGTTGTTATCATGATCTTGGATGACATGAGCAAGTTTTATGCAATATTATGAAATTGTTGACAAGAGCATTAAGAAGCATTAGTCGTCGTGGCGGAAGCGAAAAAAGGGTGCCACGGCAACGATAACGGAAATGGTGCCACGGCAACATTCCGGTTCCGATAACTCGATTGAGATATCGGTGCAAAGGAAAGTGTGGACGGAGCGAGTCATGCAAGATGGTGGGTGATCCGATTACGGGTTCCCACGGAACGGTGGCATGGCAAAAGAGGGCATCGCAAGGATGATTCGATCACGGTCGGTCATCTCGGTGGTTATACCTTCGAAGCGTGCGTTCGGGGCGGAAAGCGTTTCGTAGAGGGAAGTAGACGTTCTCGCTTTGATCACCGAGGGAAGTAGTCGTACACGGCGTAGGGGGAAGTAGTCGTTCATGTCCCGTGGATGTTCGGGGTCCACGGGGTCTTCGAGGGTCGACAGTAGTGGTTCACGTTCGTTTTCGAAGAGGTACTTGACGGGTCCGATGGCTCCGGGGTTGTCGTGGTACTTGCGGGTCGTCGAGGTACACGGTTCGTAGACGTCCGATGCGGTACTAGGTGAACCGAAGGTGTACTTGGCGGTCTCCAAACTTGCCGATTGTGGTACACGTAATCTTGTGGAACTTCACGGTTCGTAGTGTAGTCGTACACGGGTCCTTGCCGAAGATGGTCACACAGGCACGTAGATGAACCATTCATTGATCTCCTGGTACTTGGCAAAAATCTCGAAGATGGCCTTGGCGTGATGCAGGGGCGACGGCCGCGGGACTCGGAGTTGGCCGGAGAGGACGGCTCGTGCAGCGAGACGACGCGAGGTCGTAGGGGACGGAGGTGTCCTGCACTTGGCCTTGGCGACAGCGGAAAAGGGAACGGCAGGGGCGCGACGATGCTTGGCGGCCGGAGGGAGCAAAGCGCAGGCGCCATGTCCGGCGAGGGGGTCAAAAGGGCTCTGGAGGAGGGCACGACGGCGGCGAGGAGGCCGACGGGGCTCCTGCCTGGACGTTGACGAGGGCGACGGGGAGGACCTGGAAGGTCCTGGCGCGGCGAGCGAGAGGATGCAGCAGCTGCTGCTGCTGCCGGCGGCGAGGTCGATGCGGAGCGGCTCCAGGGGCAGCGAGGAGGAGGTCGGGCGCGGCGCTCCTGGTCGCAGCGACCAAGGCGGCGGCAGGGGAGGACCCTGGAGGCGGGGCGACGAGCGAGAGGAGGGTTCGGGCGCGGGGTGGCCCTCCTGGAGGTCGCCGACGGCGGCGGGTGGCGATGGGGACGCGGGGGAGGAGAAGAGAGGCGGCGAGGGAAAGGAGAGGGGAGAAACGCCGGGAGCGATGGGGATCTGGGCAGGAGGCGGCGCCGAGGGAGAGAGCGAGGAGATGGGATCGGGTCGAGAGGAGGAGGCGACGCGAGGGAAGCAGGAGGGGATCGAGGGATCGGGCTAGAGGCCTAGGGTTTAGGTCTTGGGCGCGACCGGGCCATGGGCCTTGGGAGGCCGCGGGCTAGAGGCCGCCAGTGGAGAAGAAGTGGCAGAAGGCTGGCTGGGCTCTCTCTCTCTCTCTCTTATATTTAGCGTAAAACAAATAAAGAGAGACAAAAAGAACGAGAGGGTTAGGGAAAGAATTTGGGAACGAGGACAATTTTCCCGGGCTCACAAAAATATGAAAAATTTAACAAAAATGGCCCGAGGATTTTTGGTGGACCTCCGGAAAATGATGAAATAATATTGGCAAGGTTTTGAGGTCAACTCGGAGCAGAAAAGGCATGGGATTTATTTTGCAAGTGTGTTATGGTGATTCCAAAACAATGGAATATTTATTATAGCTCCCTAATAATATTGGGAGGGTATGTTATAAAGAGAAGTCACAAGTGAATTCCCTCGATTTAAATGGACCGAAGATCCATACGATTTTATTTAGTTGAGTTTTAAAAAATTAATGATATGATGGCATGATGAGATGATGCAATGCAAGAGATAACATGATGAATGCACACACAAAACAAATCACACGACAAAACTCGGAAACCCTGGAAGGCAACTGAAGCTCCGGTCTTGGGGCGTCACAACACTCCACCACTACGAGAGGATCTCGTCCCGAGATCTAGGATGGCACCGGAGGGAAAAGAAAGAGGAAGGGAAGAGGTAAAACTAAGTTGCTTCTTTGACAAACGAATGAAACCAAAGAACCTCGAGAGGTTGAAAACTTGAAAGAATAACACAATAGAGTTGAACGAAATTGAGAGCATTCCAGTAGAAAATAGAAACAAGGACCACCATGTGCACCTTGGGGCTGCAAAGCCATGAATGACGAGTACAATGGACGAGAAGGAATTGGAACCACTCTGATTGAAACGAGATAAGAATGAACACGAATGATATAATTTGGGCAGCACACCGACTAAAAGAAGAAGGAAAACTTGATAAGATGAAAAGAACTTGAAGAGATGACACAACACTCCGGTTAAATGGATAATGCAAGAAAAAGAACATGATCTTTACAAAACGAGGTGATGGGTCGAAGAGAGCAACATCCCAATGCCTTCGGAACGAAAGAATAGAATCTAGATTGATGGGATAAAGGGACGTAGAAGAAAACGACAACTTCTACCACAAATGAATTTGAAAGAAACATCCTTACGAGGAAGGCTAGAACGTAGTTGTTGAAAAATCAACATTGAAAAGAATAAACTTGTAGTGGGCTTATGTGAAAAAACTCAAAATTATGAGGTGAAAATCTGCCACTAACGAAAACAATTGCTTGCTTGAGATCAACGAAGAGATGAAAACTGCTTTCGCCGAGAGGATAGTTAAAAACTTGGATCATTGATAAGCACCACAAATAGCAACAATCCTTAGGGAAAGCTTTAGGTGAAATATAGGCCAAGATAACTCCAATGAAGAGATTGATGGATTTAAAATACCTCATTCTTGACCAATCATGAAACACGAACTCAAATTGTCGAGAATGACATAACACCACCTCAAAAGATAAGATCGAAAGAATTGCACTTCGGAATGCAAGATGAAGAATACTTGAGCTCCTCAAAACAAAACATGTGTTGAGCACCATGTTTATTTTAGAGTATAGCTTGACGGATCATAACTTTGAGAGAAACTTGAAGGACAAATCGAGAAAGAAATGAATCCTTGACGAACCACCATGTAAAGCCTCCATGAAGAACTCCGGTAATAAAAGGATGATAGAAAGAAAGAGAAGTTGACAACACAAGGTGAAACCTTGCAGTGATAAGATGAAGCTTTGAAAATGATATAACCGAGAAAACTTGGAACTCCGGAAAGAAAGATGAACAAATGAAATCAAGAATTTTGATGGACCTCCGCAATAAGGAATTGAACTTACTCGATGAAACAAGAATAAGAATTACATTATGCTGATCCTTCACCAATAAAATTGATGGCAAGCAATGGATTTGGCATACTACTTATTCTCATTGAAAGTATTGAAGAGAGATATTGCTCAACTTGGGAAGGTCTTCAACGATCCGCCGGTAGGATTTGGGAAGAACGAATGAATCTATATAATAACGAAGGAAGAGAAATCTTGAACAAACCACCGTAAAAATGGAAAATGAAAGTAGCAAAGGCACAATTCACCGTGAAGAATTAGAAAACAAATAAAGATGCTTGACAGAATTTAGATACATCAGAACGAAGAGATCATGAACTGATTAGCGGATATTTCGACGATGCACCGGTGAGATTTGGAAAACAAGAGTTGAACGCTTGAATGAATAATTCTGAGATGATGGGCTCCGAAGAATCAAACTGAAAAGACTCCTGAATTGCCCCGGATGGGTTAAAAGAATTCTCACAATCGAAAATAATTATGAGAGGATGGCGGAGCGGCTCCAGGGGCAGCGAGGAGGAGGTCGGGCGCGGCGCTCCTGGTCGCAGCGACCAAGGCGGCGGAGGGGAGGACCACAGGAGGCGGGCGACGAGCGAGAGGAGGGTTGGGGCTGGGTGGCCCTCTGGAGGTCGCCGACGGCGGGGTGGCGATGGGGACGCGGGGAGGAGAAGAGAGGCGGCGAGGGGAAAGGAGAGGGAGAAAACGCCGGGGAGCGATGGGGATCGGGCAGGAGGCGGCGGCGGAGGGAGAGAGCGAGGGAGATGGGATCGGGTCGAGAGGAGGGAGGCGGCGAGGGAAGCAGGAGGGATCGAGGGATCGGGCTAGAGGCCTAGGGTTTAGGTCTGGGCGCGATCGGGCCATGGGCCTTGGGAGGCCAGGGCTAGAGGCCGGCCAGTGGAGAAGAAGTGGCAGAAGGCTGGCTGGGCTCTCTCTCTTCTCTCTCTCTTATATTTAGCAGAAAACAAATAAAGAGAGACAAAAAGAACGAGAGGGTTAGGGAAAGAATTTGGGAACGAGGACAATTTTCCCGGGCTCACAAAAATATGAAGAATTTAACAAAAATGGCCCGAGGATTTTTGGTGGAGCTCCGGAAAATGATGAAATAATATTGGCAAGGTTTTGAGGTCAACTCGGAGCAGAAAAGGCATGGGATTTATTTTGCAAGTGTGTTATGGTGATTCCAAAACAATGGAATATTTATTATAGCTCCCTAATAATATTGGGAGGGTATGTTATAAAGAGAAGTTACAAGTAAATTCCCTCGATTTAAATGGACCGAAGATCCATACGATTTTATTTAGTTGAGTTTAAAAAAATTAATGATATGGTGGCATGATGAGATGATGCAATGCAAGAGATGACATGATGAATGCACACACAAAACAAATCACATGACAAAACTCGGAAACCCTGGAAGGCAACTGAAGCTCCGGTCTTGGGGCGTCACAAGACGTGCCAAGGAAACCGGTTCGCTAAATGCGCTGAGGTGGTAAATGAAAAAACAATTCGAGTAATGGCTTGGTAGTGGTGTGACATCATGCCACAGAAAACGTCAGCAGATTGAACTTGTGTATATATTATTATTCTCTCTACGGTGGAATGTGGAATTTATTTTGCAGAGCCAGACACTATCCTGGTGTTCACAATCTTCTATCATTTGGAGGAGGAACCCGCCTTGCAATGCCAAGCAATATACACGCCGGACTTATCGTCATTGAAGCCTGGTTCAGGGCTCTTGAGGAGTCTGGATTAGGGGTGTCCGGATAGCCGGACTACCATCATCGGTCGAACTATCACTTGGCGGACTATCATCATCGACGGACTCCAATACTATGAAGATACAAGATTGAAGACTTCTCCGGTGTCCGGATGGGACTTTCCTTGGCGTGGAAGGCAAGCTTGGCGATATGGATATGTAGATCTCCTACCATTGTAACCGACTCTATGTAACCCTAGCCCTCTCCGGTGTCTATATAAACCGGATGGCTCTAGTCCGTAGGACAACATCAACAACCCTTACAATCATACCATAGGCTAGCTTCTAGGGTTTAGCCTCCTTGATCTCGTGGTAGATCCACTCTTGTAAACATCCACAATATCAATATCAATCAAGCGGGACGTAGGGTTTTACCTCCATCAAGAGGGCCGAACACAGGTAAAACATCGTGTCCCTTGTCTCCTGTTACCATCCGCCTAGACGCACAGTTCGGGACCCCCTACCCGAGATCCGCCGGTTTTGGCACCGACAGGTAGCTTCTTCTGTCACGGAGGGAGATATTGCAAAGCTTCGGGCGGCGAGGTATTTGACCGCAGAAATCCATCATCGGCTTCCTGCCGAGGGACAGGTTATTCCCACCCCCAGATCCGGCGAGAGGGTCGTGTTCGTGTCCCACTTCCTTTGCTGGTTAGGGTTTGCCCTTAACCCCTTCATCCGAGGGCTCATGTTCTATTACGGGCTAGATTTTCACGATCTGGCCCCGGACTCTATTCTTCTTATCTCGGCGCTTATCGTCACGTGCGAAGCCTTCCTCCAGACTCCTCCACACTTCGGCTTGTGGCTCAAGACCTTCGATGTGAAGCCGCAAGTGATAGAGGGGGAGCAAGCTGAGTGCGGCGGTGCTACAGTGAGCAAGCTTGCTAGCGCTGTTTGGCTGAAAGGATCCTTCGCCAAATCTTCCGATTTATGGTTGTAGGGGTGGTTCTATATCATCGAGCCCCGTGGCTCCAAGTGGGCAGCTGAGCCTGTATTCCGATCCAGTCCACCAATTCAGCTTGCATCGTGGATTAATAAGGGGTTGGACTGGGGATCAACGAACAAGGTGCGAACTCTGCAAAGTCGCATCCGAAGCCTCATTGAGAGGGACATCAATATAGCCAATGTCGCTCAAGTAATGCTAGTTCTTCAGATCCCGCCGTGCCAGCGACGGCCTCTCCGCCTGTGGGAGTTCAATCCATAAGGGCTGCAGACCCTTTAGCACTTCTTCGGCACTACGCATGAAGGAATGTGGAGTTTACTCTTCAGGAAACGAAGGCAATGGCCGGACACCACCGAAGATGTCGGCCTAGACTGTAACCATCCGGATACCCCGGTAAGTACCCTTTTGCCGAATACCTCATAATCAGATACCCAGTGAAAAAGATACTGATGGAATTATCCTTTTTCAGGGTTGGATAAAGAAGGTGGAACTGATTAGGTGTCCAGCTCCCCTTCCCGAAGACTCAGCTACTCCTGTGCTAACAAGGATGCTGGCCTCGGCACCATACCAGGCACCGGTAAGGGAGGGTAAAGAGGAGAGTGAGAAGACCCGAGATGACCTTGGTTCCGGAGGTAAGTCGGACACTGAGTCCAGAGAAATCGACCTTTCCACGCCTGAAGACAGAGGCGGAAAAGGACCCAGTATCCCTTCTCCAAGCAGGAGGAAAAGGGCCGCCTCCGAATATTGGGAGGGGCGGTCTTGCAAGAAGGGCAATATGCCACCGTCGAGCGGCTTGGGTTTGGAAAGCAACACCGTTTAACAGCTCCAACAAGGGGACCAGCCCTCGGCAAAACCGTAAGTGAATCCAGAGTAATTTGATAGCGTCCCGCTCCATTGCTGTTACCGAAGATATATGTATCGCGTTCATGCATTTTTACAGGTGGGCATAGAGTTTTTCTGGGCGATCCTCTTCTTCAGGGAGTCTCCTCCCAGAGATGATGGAGAGCGAGACGCCTGGTCCAATCTCCTCTCCCAGTAAGGCGGAGGACTCTAAAGTGTCATTGCGGAGGGTCCCTCTTGATCAACAAGTTGCTCAAGGGACAAAAGAGGCAGTACCCGAAGGTGGATCTCCGACCATCCGGGATTCTGGGGCTGATGATAACAAAGGCTCTGGACTGTATGGCTCGCAGCCGATAGTGATTCTGGAGACGGGTGAACAGATTCCTTCAAAGGATGGTTGTGATCCTAGAGCGGCTTCCAGAGACCCGGAGACTCCGGATATATTGTGGCACATGTTGCGGAAAACATCTGTCTCGTGGGAACAGCGTACCTTGATGGGTATAGTGATTGAGAAGATTTTTTCCGCGAAGAGCAGATTAAATGAAGCCTTTATGAGCCTACTGAAGGGCTTCGAGGTTTGTGACATAATGTTTTTAGCTATTTTTCATTTGCAAAGATGCGCCTGTGTATAGGTAGTAGCCCCTGAGACTCGGGTTGTCTTCCACTAGGAAGCAAACGGAGGATCAAAAAGGATCATTTTGAGGACTAACCTGATGAACTTGAACATAGGCTGCTTCCCCCTTGGCCACTTCCCGGACTATGGAAATTGCCGAGCTGCAGCGGAAGCTTGATGTGGCAGGGGATGATCTTGCGTTTATCAATATGCGTCTTGACGAGTCGCAAGGTATGTATTCGGGGCAATCCCCATACATTTTTGTGCTATAAGCATGATGCTGAGATTTAGATGCTGGAATATGCATGGATGCAGATGGTGCTGCCGCCGATGAAGTTCTTCGAGCGGAGCTGGCTCGGGCCAAGGAGCAGGCCCGGCGTAGCAATGCTGCAGCCGAAAAGGCATCGGCTAAGCTAAAAGCCGAACAAGCTGCACGGCGCCAAGACGAGGAGAAGATATCCACGATGGCGCTCGAACTGGAAAATGCCACTGGCCGCTGTGAATTTCTGGAGAAGGAGAATAAAGCCTTAACGGCTGAACTGGACAAGGACTTACAAGAGGCGAGGGAAGCACGATCGGAATCTAGAGCAGCCCATGAGGAGGTTCGGCAGGCCAGGGAGATTGCGGCTGGAAAGCCCTTTCTGCTGCAAACTAAGTTCGGTGACCCAAACTATGCTCAGCTTAACCAAGTGTGGAGCTCTCCGGATGAGTTCTTGGACTTGCCGAAGAGTTCTTCCGATGCGGCGCAGTATTACCAAGCGCGAGATGGGTATGCAACAGAGAAGCTTTTTTGGTCACAGTTTGGCGCATCAAAGCGCCCTCTGTTGCTCAATGAGCAGATGTCCCAATGGGCCGAACTTCATAGGATATCCGGCGCTGCCATGAAGGATGTCATAATCCAGTTATGGCCAACCGATCATGTTCCGAATAGCTTTTTCAGTTTGGTGCAGAGGCTTGTTGACGCGGTGCCGCGTATCGACACTCTGAAGCGGTCAACGTGCATTGAGGGTGCACGGATGGCATTTGCCCGTGTCAAGACATTCTGGGGGAAGACGAAGGCCATCGATGTTGCGACGAAGAGTCCACCCAAAGGCAAGGACCGTCCGGAACCGGAGCATTATTCTGAAGACGTCCTAGAGGCCACCCGCTTGATAGAGGGTTAGTGCTCGAACGACATAATGTTCGAGTGAGGTGTATGAGAATTGTAAAAGACAATTTTATAGTTCATCAATTTTTATGTTTTGCTCGAAAGCTTGAATTCCTCCTGTGCGGCCGTTTTAATATAATCTGAAAGTTTTCTAGTCGACAGCTTCAGCCCCCTCATAGGAAGTACGGGGGTGTTTCGAAAGGCATTTAATCACTCTTTATCCAACGTCTTGGTCCATGAGGGAGGTGATAATGCGGCGAACCAGGCAATCGGACTATAGGGCGTTAACACTTTCACTTAGCCATAGGAGTTTTATGGTGGGACTATGATAGCCCCTGGTATGTATGCGGCGTATGGTGCCTTACATATTTGATCTGAAAAAGATCCTTCTTGTGACACGGAGAATCGCTAAAGATTCCAAGAAGTCGCCAAGTGGTTGACCAGCTCTCGCCGCATCATGAAAGTCAGTTTTCAGCTTTCTCTACTGAGGTACTTGACCAGATGAACCGGAAGCACAATTGCAGTAGTTCTCCCTTTACTACCCTAGCCGATAGAGCAGAACATAGGGTAGTAAGCACAGGAGCCGGGCAACCCAACTATTGACCCAAGACAATGATTCGGAGATGATGCATATAGGGCCAAACTTGCGACGCCGAAGTATTCTGTAGAGCTGTTCGGGCTTTTGCTGGCAACTCATTTATTCCCATACCGAGCCCCTGGCAGGTTATGCCAAGGTATGTCTGTGGAACAACCATGGGATCCGTGTTTAGTGGTGAAACAACATGGGTGATTAATTCGGATACTGGGAGCTGAGCGATATGCCAATGATTATTTATTATATATAAAAGCCATCCTCCCGGCTATTTGACATGCTCAGGGTTGGAGGCGGAGGAACAGGCATAGTACATGCTCGAAATAGAGAGTGCGGTCTACAAAAAGTTATTTTGGACCTCATGTCGCACGTCTACGCTGCCAATCCTCGTCGGGGGGAATCCTTGACGGAGATAGCCCCTTAGGTGAGTGTACGGATCCGAACTCCGATAGAGCCAGTTTCAGATGTTTGTCCTGTTCGTCCCCTGTTTCTAAGAGATAGTGAAGGAAGAAATAAAAAGAAAATGGATAAAAATGTTACGGGGATGCTTGCAGGCTTGTCCGTAGTGTGCTTCCGCCAATGCCCATGGTATTTTGAGTGCGCAGTAATGTATGCGCGACACAAATTTTGCAGGTGTACGAGGTGGGCTGCGGAAGCTAGACTGCTATCTTCGCTCCGGGAGTAGTTGATCCTCGGGTGGAAATTGCTTCTGACCCCCGGTATTTCATTGGTGAACCTCTCCGTCATCCCTGTTTCCTAGCGGCTTCCTCCCCTTGTGTTCGGCGTTGAGCTTGCTGGCCTTTTTAAAGACCTAGCAGTTTCTATTAGTATGATTGGCTAGTTTATTGGGGTGGCCGTGAATCTGGCAGGGTCAGTCCAATATCCTGTCTAGGTTGGATGGTTCGTCTCGCTTCGCCTTGAATGGCTTCTTCCGTTGACTGGGCTTGGGATTGCTGAATCCGGCGTTGACCGCTGTGTCCCGTGATCTTTCGTTATCATTGCGACTGTTGTATTTGCTTTGTCGTGGCTTGTCGTTGCCGTTTCATATTTCGAAAGTGCCCGGGTCGCTGGCGCTGTTGCTTCTACGAGCGAGCTAGCTGTCTTCTCCCGCGCAAAAGCAGGTCATTAGAGTAGTGAGGGCTGTCATGGATTTAGGTCCTTCTTGGCCGAGGTGGCGTGCAAGCCATTCACCCCGGACACTATGCCTGAAAGCCGCAAGGGCTCTCGTGTTCGGACAGTCGATGATTTGATTCTTTTTGATGAAGAACCGAGTCCAGAGCTTTCTGGCTGACTCTCAGGGCTGCTGGACAATGTGACTTAGGTCATCGGCATCCGGTGGCTGGACGTATGTTCCTCGGAAGTTATCGAGGAAGGCCTCTTCCAAGTCCTCCCAGCTGCCTATGGAATTTTCAGGCAGGATGTTTAACCAGTGCCGAGCTGGCCCTTTTAGCTTTAGTGGGAGGTATTTAATGGCGTGGAGGTTGTCCCCACGGGCCATATGGATGTGGAGGATAAAATCTTCTATCCATACCGCGGGATCGGTTGTTCCGTCGTATGATTCAATATTGACGGGTTTGAATCCTTCGGGGAATTCATGATCCATTACTTCATCGATGAAGCAAAGCGGGTGTGCGGCGCCTCTATGTTGGGCCACACTGCGACGTAACTCCGAAGGAGTCTGAGGGAGTCCTGGATTAGGGGGTGTCCGGATAGCCGGACTACCATCATCAGCCGAACTATCACCTGCCGGACTATCATCATCGACCGGACTCCAAGACTATGAAGATACAAGATTGAAGACTTCTCCCCGTGTCCGGATGGGACTTTCCTTGGCGTGGAAGGCAAGCTTGGCGATACGGATATGTAGATCTCCTACCATTGTAACCGACTCTATGTAACCCTAGCCCTCTCCGGTGTCTATATAAACCGGATGGATCTAGTCCGTAGGGCAGAAGAACATCAACAACCCTTACAATCATACCATAGGCTAGCTTCTAGGGTTTAGCCTCCTTGATCTCGTGGTAGATCCACTCTTGTAAACATCCACAATATCAATATCAATCAAGCGGGACGAGGGTTTTACCTCCATCAAGAGGGCCCGAACACAGGTAAACATCGTGTCCCTTGTCTCCTGTTACCATCCGCCTAGACGCCTTGATTCGGGACCCCTACCGAGATCCGCGGTTTTGACACCGACATTGGTGCTTTCATTGAGAGTTCCTCGTGTCGTCACCGATAGGCTTGATGGCCTCTTCAATCAACAACAACACAGTCCTAGGTGAGACTTTTCTCCCGGACAGATCTTCAGATTCGGCTTCGCATCGCGGGCCAACTCACTTGGCCATCCGGAGCAGATCGAAGCTACGCCCCGCCGTCAGTCAGGTTTGAAGCCTAAACTTCACGGCCAATATCGCGGGGACTTGATCTTGATGGATCTGAGCCACACGAAGCGTGCGCGGCTGTCACGATGGGCATGACCTAACTCTGCCGCCGGACAGCACCTTGAAGGCCGCACACGAATCCGCTCCGACTCATAGTCCGGAGCCGATCGCTCGGATCGAGGACGGATGGCTGGACACCGCCTCGGGAGCCGCAACTTCTACGGCGATAGAGCCGAACACTTACCTTGTCCCGCATAAAGCTCATGACTCCGAGGTGCCGGACTCTCTGCCGGACACCGAACCTCCTGCGCCCCTGCCAGTCGAATCCGATTGGGTGCCGATCATGGAATTCACCGCTGCGGACATCTTTCAGCACTCGCCCTTCGGCGATATCATAAATTCACTGAAGCATCTCTCGCTATCCGGAGAGCCCTGGTCGAGCTACGGCCAGGACGGTTTGGACGCGAACGACGAAGAAATTCAGAGCCCACCCACCACCCACTTCGTAGCCACCGTCGACGATTTAACCGACGTACTCGACTACGACTCCGAAGACATCGACGGTATGGACGGCGATGCGGAGACTACTAAGAACCGGTGCCTACAGGACCTTTGGAAGACCACCTCATCATCGACATATACATGGTGGACACCCCAAAAGATGGGGACGGCGAAGAAGCAGCGGAGGCCGATTCCTTAAAGAAACAGCCCAAGCGCCGACGCGTGGCGCGCTCTAAATCCCGCCACGGCAAGAATGGAGATTCCGGCACAGAGATAATAACACCCCGAAAGTGCGAAGACAACTCCTCCAACACGATCCAGCGAGGAGGAGGAAGCAAGCCCTCACGAGAGGGCGGCGGACGAAGAGGTCGAGGATGACAATCACTTACCTCCTCCGGAGACGAGGCAAGCCTCGACGACGGCAATTCGTCGTGCTGAGGATCCCGTCGAACAAGAGCGTTTCAGACGCAGGCTAATGCCCACGCAAACAGCCTAAAGAAAAAGCAACAACACCTTCAAGCTGATCAAGACCTCTTGGCGACAGATGGACCGAGGTCCTCGCGTCAAGAGTATGAACTCGAACGCCCCCAAAAGTTACCCAAAACGCAAGTTGCTCCCCGATTAGAGGAGGAAGCATCACCGCGCGCTGTCTGACGGACCGACCACCTCGTGGCGCGATAGAGGCGTTCAAGCCCTCCACCAAAACCGCACCCGGCATCGCTCAAAAGCATGAAGCCACGGGGAACGCTACCGGACTTGCGAGATATATTGGAGGATAAGGCAAGATAATCCAGATCTATCTATGGATCACGTGGGGCCCCACGACCCACGCGAATACCGTCGCGCGGATACAACTACTCGGCCGGGCGAACACAGCAGACAACGCCTCTCGAGCTACGTCGCGATATTGCTCAATCTGAGGCGCCGCACACCCACTATGCTTCACTGACGAAGTAATGGATCATCAAATCCCTGAAGGGTTTAAACCCGTTAATATCGAATGCTACGATGGCACAACAGACCCCGCGGTTTGGATTGAGGATTATCTCCTCCATATACATATGGCCCGCGGCGACGATCTTCACGCCATCAAATATCTCCCGCTCAAGCTTAAAGGACCAGCTCGGCATTGGCTTAACAGCCTACCCGCAGAGTCAATTGGATGCTGGGAAGACCTGGAAGCCGCATTCCTCGACAACTTCCAGGGCACATATGTGCGACCACCGGACACAGATGACCTAAGCCACATAATCCAGCAGCCAGACGAATCGGCCAGGCAATTCTGGACACGGTTCTTAACAAAGAAAAATCAAATCATCGACTGTCCGGATGCAGAGGCCCTTGCTGCCTTCAAACATAACATCCGCGACGAGTGGCTGGCCCGGCACCTAGGACAGGAGAAGCCGAAATCCATGGCAGCCCTCACATCACTCATGACCCGCTTCTGTGCGGGAGAGGATAGCTGGCTAGCTCGCAGCAACAACCTCCGCAAAAACGCTGGCAGTCCGGATACCAAGGACCGCAATGGCAGGTTGCGTCGAAACAAAACAAACGCCGCATTAACGGCGGCAAGAATGAGGATACGGCAGTCAACGCCGGATTCGAGGCTCAAGCCCGGTCAGCGGAAGAAGCCATTTAAAAGAACCACTCCGGCCCGCCCAATTTGGACCGAATTCTCGACCGCTCTGTCAAATACATGGAACCCCGAAAAGCCAGCTAACCACACCAACAGAGATTGTTGGGTATTCAAGCAGCAGCAAATTAATCGCCGAACAAAGTGACAAGGGGCTACACAGCGATGACGAGGAAGAGACCCGGCCGCCGAACAACAGAGGACACAAAGGATTCCCCCCTCAAGTTCGGACGGTAAACATGATATACGCAACGATATTCCCAAGAGGGAGCTGAAGCGTGCACTAAAGGACGATACGTGATGGAGCACGTCGCCCCAAAATTCAACCCATGGTCCTCTTGCCCGATCACTTTCGATCGAAGAGACCATCCGACCGATATCCGCCATGGCGGATTCGCCGCATTGGTTTTAGACCCAATCGCCGATGGATTTCACCTCACGAGTCCTGATGGGCGGCGGCAGTAGCCTGAACCTGCTTTATCAGGATACAGTGCGCAAGATGGGCATAGACCCTTCAAGGATTAAACCTACAAAGACAACCTTCAAAGGCGTCATACCAGGTGTCGAAGCCAATTGTACAGGCTCAGTTAGACTGGAAGTGGTCTTCGGATCCCGGTAATTTCGAGCGAGGAGTTAATCTTTGACATAGTCCCGTTCCGCAGCGGCTATCATGCTCTGCTCGGACGAACCGCGTTCGCAAAATTCAACGCGGTGCCGCATTATGCATACCTTAAGCTCAAGATGCCAGGCCCTCGTGGAGTCATCACGGTCAATGGAAACACGGAACGCTCCCTCCGAACGGAGGAACATACAGCGCTCTCGCAGCAGAAGTACTGAGCAGCCTTTTAAGGCAATTTCGAGTCCGCCGTTAAGCGACCGGACACGCCAAACGCGCCGAGCAACATCAACCAAGACCACAGCACGTTCCGAGCGCAGCGTAGCAATGCGGCCTCAACCCCATCCCTCGCAAAATTGTAAGACAAACTCTCCGCGTACATAAATACGCCTTGGAGATACCATGGGCATAGGGGGAAAGGCACAACCACAACAGACCCAGAGTGCGGTTCGACCACACCAGGGGCTCCCAAGTGTGTCGCTCTTTTTCTTTTATTTCTCTCTTTTTTATACAGAACTCAGTCTGGCGGCGAACCTGCCGAACTCATGATGCAACAGCCAGGGAAGGACAAAGGCCGCGACGAACACTCAGGTGGTCTCCATCACGAGCATTAAATTTGTTAAATACAACATTCCGCGGCCTACCCCTCGAGGGAGACGCCTTTAATTCGCCCAACCTTGCTTTCCACACTATTTGTATCATTCCGCACTCATAGCATATCTTCTCGAATAAAATGCAACACCTTTTTGCCTATAATTGCATTACTATATATATATATATATATATATATATATATATATATATATATATATATATATATATATATATATATATATATATATATGTTCATTTACGACATGTTGCACCGTACATCTTGGTACGGCCACATACACCAGGGCTTATGTTCTCCGCATTATAGTGTGATAAAGTCCGCACACTTTCACAAGTGCGGCAACCCGAACTTATAGCATTATATGAATCGGCTCAATCATGTCTTGGGTCAATAGTTGGGTTTGCCCGGCTCCCATGTTTGGCACCTTACGTCCCGTTCTATCGGCTAAGGTAGCACTGGGAGAACCAGTGCGATTGCGCCCCGGTTGAGCCGGCTTAACGCCTCAGTGGAGAAAGCTAAAACTGACTGTCATGATAAGGCGAGAGACTAGTCGCTGTTCGAGAGGTCCTTTCGGGTCCTTAAAGACCTACGCCGCTTCGAGCGAAGTTCCGGATTATGTCCGACGAAGGTGTGGATAGCGCCCCAATTCGGTCCTCCGAATACTAGGGGCTTCGCCGAAATTTAAAATTATAGAATTCTATGGCTAAGTGAGAGTGTTCAAGAACTATAAGTCCGGTTGCCTTGTTCGTTGTGTTGGCGCCCCCTAGATGGACCCAAAATGGGAACAAGAGTGCTCAAGTTTATCCCGAACACCCCAGACTCGTGGCATGGGGGCTGAAGCCGACGACTTGCCATCTCTCAGATTTAATAAACGGCCGCACAGAAGGTAATATTTTAAATTAACAAGCGTTGCTTAGCGCATATGAACTAAGTTTTCAGTGCAAAGGATAACACATTGCTAATTCACTAAAAATTACATCCACAGGGCACTCATCCGCAATCTTGCGGGCACCTTCAGACAGCCTTATAGTAAATTTCGGCGACGATGTTCCTTGCCCGCTGGTGGCGCGTCGCTGATTAGCTTCTCCGCATCCAGCTTGCCCCAATGCACCTTTTGCGGGCAAGGGCCCGACGAGCACCTTCAATACAGGCGGAGCGCTTGATAACCTCCACCCGTGGGCACGATCCACCAGCCGTCGTGACGAGGCCGAAGTAGCTCCTGTGCATGGCCTCTCCAGGCCACACCGGACTATGAGGCCCTTCATGGCCTGCTCGGCCACCTTAGAAGCTCGACCAGCTGCTTCACTGGTCGCTAGGGGCACTGAATGGCCGGCCTCAACATATCGAGACCGAAGACCTTCTCCGTTGAGCTCCCTCCTCGGCTCGGTAGAATGCGGCGGCATCGAGACACGCGCTGTGAGCCAGATCTGCAACGCCTGGAGAGCTCTCGAATTGGGACTTATGGGCATCGACCTTGGCGGTTTCAGCACTTTCGAGCCGAGGCAAGCTCGGACTCTCGAGTCTTTGAGTCACGCCCAAACTCTCATGCTTTTCCATGAGAGCACGGAGCTCTTGTTGAACCACCGCCACCCGCGCCTCCTGCTTTTCTCGCTCTGCCCGCCCGTGGCCGAGATTATGTTTGGGTCGGACACGGCCTCCTTCGTGGTCGCCACCTCGCTCGTGGGCCCCTACAGCACTCCATGTTATCCTTGTTATTTTTGCAACCTAAATCCTTTTCTCAGAAGGTACAAGTTCAAAGTGGTGTTACTCACCTCCTTTGTCCCGAGCTGCTTCTGGCGCGGCCGAGCTCTTGCTCGAGACCGCCGAGCCTCTGCTTCAAAGCACCGACCTCCATGATCACAGTCATGCGGCAAAGGTCAGCAGCGCAGCCTGCAACCCATATTGACATAATTTTTTAGCAACCCTGCGTATATCTTTTTTTTTCCAGATCCTCAGTCCGGCTTTTCTTTCTGAACACCGAACCGAGCATCAGGGGCTACTGTCTATGCGGTATTACATTGCATATTTTAACTTCTTACCTCAAAGCCCGATAGAAGGCTATCTGCGAGCTTGGTCAGCCCGCCCATGGCGAGCTGCACCTTCTGAATCACCGCACTCATAATAGTGTGGTGTTCTTCCTCGATGGATGCACTCTGCAGCGCCTCCAACAAGTTGCCCGGCGCCTCCGGTTGGACGGAAGCCGCCGGCGTCACGGTCTTGCCCTTCGTTCGAAGGGGCCGCCGGCCGGACTCTGGAACCACTGCGGGTTCTGATTCAGAGTCTGGCGCAAAGTCCGGGTGGACGCCTTGTGGCGCCTCCGGAGCCTCCCCCTGATGGGTCCCTTCTTGGGATCCCACCTCGGCGTCCTCGGTGTCGCGGGGGGTGGAGGCGGTCGAGATGGAGTCTACATCCGACGGAGCCAATGACCCGCTCGATGAAGCGGGGAGATCATCACTGGCCGGGCTACAGGCAGCAAGCGGCATCAGCATGACACTATGTGACGCAGAAAAAGAAATTATAAATCATTCAGGAATCTGGATACTTACGATCTCGCCGGAGGCCTGGCCCTTGAAGGCCATTCTTCCTCGCCAACATTGATGTTGGCGGAGTTGTCCGGGAATAGTCCTTCCCTCTTGGACCCTTGGCCTCCCCCTGCTGGGGAGCCTTCCTCTTCCTCTCTCCTCCTGCAGGGAGAGAGTCCTCTTCTCCTCCTCGTTTTGGCGGAGGAGTCCGCCCGAGTCGTCGGACACCTGAAAACGGGCACTCTTTCGAGCACGCGTGGCCTCCTTCTTGGCCTTCTTCTCCGGCACCACGTGCGGTGCGGAACCAGCAGCCCCGCTTAGCAGGCGCCCTTTGGATTTTCTAGCATAGGAGCCGGGCAGGTAATCTGCTCCGCCTTCCTCATCCAGTCCTGTCAAAGGAGGAGGGGAAATTAAAACCGGCATAGAGTCAAACTATGAGAAACAAGTGTCCCGTAAAGGGGTAGAATCACTTACCTCGTCGGCCTGGCGATGCGAGCGAAATCTGCGATCTTCATTCGCGGATGCGGGGGCTTCGGCGCCCTTGAACAACACCCTCCAGGCGCCTTCGTACGTCGTGTCGAAGAGCCTGTTCAGCGCCTGGTGCTGTTCCAGATTGAACTCCCACAGATTGAATGCCCGCTCTTAGCATGGGAGAATCCGGCAGACGAGCATGACTTGGACCACGTTAACCAGCCTGAGTTTCTTCACCAGCTTCTGGATGCAGGCTTGGAGTCCCGTCAGCTCCTTCGAACTACCCCACAGAAAGCCCTTCTCTTTACAGGAGGTGAGCTGCGTGGGAATACCAGATCTGAACTCGGGGGCCGCCGCCCATTTAGGGTCACGCGGCTCGGTGATGTAGAACCACCCCGATTGCCACCCCTTGACGGATTCCACGAAGGCCCTTGAACTAAAGGACATTGGGCATCTTGCCCAACATGGCGCCTCAAGACTCCGCTTGAGTGCCCTTCACTACCTTCGGCTTGACATTGAAGGTCTTGAGCCAAGTCAAGTGGGGCTGGATGCGAGGAAGGCCTCGCACCCACGATAAACGCCGAGATGTTGAGGATGAAGTTGGCGCCGGATCATGGAAATCCAGGCCGTAGTAGAACATGAGCCCTCGGACGAAGGGGTGAAGTGGAAAGCCCAGTCCGCGGAGGAAGTGGGGAAGAAAGACGACCCTCTCATGGGGCCTGGGGGTGGGGATGAGCTGCCCCTCGTCGGGCAGCCGGTGCGCGATGTCGCCGGAGAGGTATCCGGCGCCGCGCAGTTTGGCGATGTGCTCCTCCTTAACGGTGGAGGCCAACCATTTACCTCCCGCTCCGGACATGGTCGGAGAAGGTTGAGACGAGATGCGCGAACTTGGGCGCTGGAGCTCGAGTGCGCGGAGATGGATAAGCAAAGGAGGAAGAAGGAGTAGGTGAGAAGGTAAATCCTTATCCCTTATATGGGCGGGCGAAGTCTACGCGTCCCCCACCGGCCTGGTAAAACTCGCTTATCCCCCAAGCGTCACCATTCAATGGCGCGTGCGGTTGGGTTACCCACGTCCGTATTGATGAGAATCCCGGATTAAGGGGAAACACGATCTCTGCTTCGACAAGACGTGCCAAGGAAACCGCCTCGCTAAATGCGCTGAGGTGGTAGAGTAAAAAACAATTCAAGTAATGGCTTGGTAGTGGTGTGACGTCATGCCACAAAAAACGTCAGCAGATTGAACTTGTGTATATATTATTATTCTCTCTACGGTGGAATGTGGAATTTATTTTGCAGAGCCGGACACTATCCTGGTGTTCACAATCTTCTATCATTCGGAGGAGGAACCCGCCTTGCAATGTCAAGCAATATACGCCCGGACTTATCGTCATTGAAGCCTGGTTCAGTGGGCTACCGAGGAGTCTGGATTAGGGGTGTCCGGATAGCCGGACTACCATCATCAGTCGAACTATCACCTGCCGGACTATCATCATCGACCGGACTCCAAGACTATGAAAATACAAGATTGAAGACTTCTCCCCGTGTCCGGCTGGGACTTTCCTTGGCGTGGAAGGCAAGCTTGGCGATACGGATATGTAGATCTCCTACCATTGTAACTGACTCTATGTAACCCTAGCCCTCTCCGGTGTCTATATAAACCGGATGGCTCTAGTCCGTAGGGCAGAAGTACATCAACAACCCTTACAATCATACCATAGGCTAGCTTCTAGGGTTTAGCCTCCTTGATCTCGTGGTAGATCCACTCTTGTAAACATCCACAATATCAATATCAATCAAGCAGGACGTAGGGTTTTACCTCCATCAAGAGGGCCCGAACCTGGGTAAACATCGTGTCCCTTGTCTCCTGTTACCATCCGCCTAGACGCACAGTTCGGGACCCCCTACCCGAGATCCGCCGGTTTTGACACCGACAGAGTCCATTTGCGGTTTTCGGCTCGAGCGTGGCTAGGTTTGTCACATCCGAATAGGTAGCCATCGTCGTGTGTTGAGGCATGCCTTCGCGATCCGTAGATCGGTCTTGCTGTAAGTGCATCTAGTGCCACCCCAAGTTGGTTTTGGAGTATTGACGACAAACTTGGTTGAGGGACTAATGTGTTTGTGAGAATTGCAGGATAACACAGGTTGTAGTCCCTTATTGATTTGGTTTACCTACCGGAGATGACCCCTAAAAATGTACGATGACACTGAAGACAAAGGTGGTATGTGAAGATATTCACATTGAAGATTACGACAGGAGAAGGCATTGCGTGAAGACTATGGAGCATGAAGACTTAGTTGTTTCGTTGTTTCCTTTTCTTCTTTGTTGAGTCGTAGAAACCACCGTACTGTTAAGTGGGGTCCCAGTGAACAAAGTCAGAGTGACTGAAGTGATGCTCAACCAAATCCTATGCCTTCGAGCAAAGACAATGAGAGCAAATCTTATCCAGAGCTGGATGAGTCAGCTTTACTTGTAGCCCAAGTCAAGTTGCCGCGTGTGTTTGAAATATGACCGTTGGGACACGTGTCAGTTCCTTAGTGACCCAGGGTCATTTCAGACAAATCAGGTCGGGTTGCCTAGTGGCTATAAATAGCCCACCCCCTACACCATAAATTGGTGGCTGCTCAGAGTTAGTGCACGACTTTTGTCGTTTGAGAGCAACCCACCTCCGAAGCATTTGAGAGAGAAATCCTTGCGAGGACAAAGCCCAAACGCCCAGAGCCAAAGAGTGTTAGGCATCACTGAAGTCTTTCTGTCTGTGTGACCGGAAGACTTGTTACACTTGAGGACTGTGAATCCTCCAGCCGGTTAGGTGTCGCGTTCTGAGCATCTAAGAGTCATTGTGGATCGCCGGTGAACAAAGTCTGTGATGGTTTGGAAGTCTACCTTGAAGACTTACCAGATTGATTGGGCGAGGACTGGGTGTCCTTAGCTCAAGGGGAATAAGGCAAAGACGCGGTCTTCTGAGTTAAATCTCAGCCTCCCTAACCAGACGTACAGTTGTCACAACAATTGGAACTGGTCGAACAAATCACTGTCTTCTCCAAGCTCCTGGTTCTATCTCTTCCTTCTCTTTACTTACTATTTATCTTCGTGAAGTCATTGCCTGCTTGCATTATCTGTTTGACTTCACTTTGTGACTACTTGTTCTGATTGGCTTCATACTATCTTCCATTCTGATCCATACTGCCTAGATGCTATTAGTCTTCGTGCTTTCACTTCCTTGAATACTTGACTATGGCTTGTCTAGTGTAGTCTACCTTCCGCTGCATAATTATAGGATCGGTTCTATCGTTTGTCTTTGGAACTCCCATGTTTTGAAGACTTTCATAAAAATCGCCTATTCACCCCCCCTCTAGTCAATATACAGCTCTTTCAATTGGTATCAGAGCAAGGTAGTCCCTTGTTCTGTGTGATTCGGTTTAACCACCTGGAGTTTTAGCTATGTCGACTGCAGGGATAATCAAAGTCTCCGCTGCGTGCCCCGTCTTCGATGGCACTGAATACCCCTACTGGAAGAACAAGATGCGCATGCACCTTGAAGCCATTGATGTAGACCTCTGGTATGTAGTCAAGAATGGCGTTCCCAAGACCAGTGAAGGTGTCACCCCTGCTGATGTCAAGAAGTTCGTTCAACTGGATTCTACTGCCAAGAACATCATCTGTGGTCATCTGACCAAAGGACAGTATGGCCGTATGAGTGCTCTGGAAACATCGAAGCTTGTCTGGGACTGGCTCTCCAAGGTCAACAAAGGTGTCTCAACCCAGAGAGATCAAAGGATCAGTGTCCTTCGCAACCTCTTCAACCGCTTCAAGAGACACGACAATGAGAACATCCAGCTCACATTCGATCGCCTCACTGACATCACAAATGAGCTTCAGGCACTTGGCACCACTGAGATCACCAAACATGAAATCGTCAAGACACTCCTGAGATCACTTGACAGCTCGTTTGACACCCTTGCCCTGATGATACTAGAGCGCCCTGACTTCAAGACTCTCGATCCGTCTGACATACTTGAGAGGCTCAACACACATGAGTTTCAGCTATCTGAGAAACGAGATATCTATGGTCCCAACTATGGCCGAACTCGCTCTTTGAAGGCAAAGGCTGTTTCCTAATCTGAAGAAGATTCTGACTGTAGTTCTGGTGATCCTGAAGACATTGGAATGGAGCTTGCTATGCTTGTGAAGAAGTTCCAGAAATTCACTAAGAAGAAAGGCTTCAGAAAGTCTTTACGATCCAGCTCAAGAAATGATGAAGGTTCTACCCATGACCACAAGAAGAGAACATGCCACAAGTGCAAGAAACCTGGTCACTACATCTCTGAGTGTCCACAATGGGACAATGAGAAGAAGAAGAAGAAGAAGAGCAAGGAATATGATTCTGATGACAAGAAAAAGAAGAAATCCTCAAAGTCTTCTTCCAAGTCTTCATCGAAGTCTTCATCACACAAGAAGAGTTCATCTGGCAAGGCTCGTGCGTTTGTTGGCAAGGAGATGGATTCAGAGGAGGAGTCTGCTTCTGAGGAGGCGGAGGTGGAGTCTGAGGAGGAGTCCGACTCTGGCGTTGCAAGTCTGGCTCTAGCTACAGCCTACGTTGCCAAGTCCATCTTCAACACTGAAGACAATGGCTCCGTCACCAACGCCGATGCTAATGACAAAGATGACTCTGCTCCCACCTACTGCTTCATGGCACACGGTGCCAAGGTAAAATCACGCAATGCTTACTTTCAAACATCCAGTGAAGATGACTCTGATTGTGAATCCAAACCTAGCTACAAAACACTTGCTAAAATTGCAACTGAATAATAGAAAGCTATGGAACATATTCAAAAACTGTTAGACAAAAGCGATGACCTGTTGGACGCGGAAATGACCCGATCTCAGTCCTTAATTGAAGACATAAAAAATCTTCATGTTAAGTACGAGGAACTTGAAAGTCGTCATGAAACGTTCTCAACAACTCATGAAAAGCTGTCCTACGATTATCTTCAAAGGAAGCAAGAGGTTGAGAAATTGAGAGCGGCTCATGAAGATCTTCAAAAATAGAATGAGTCGCTCTGCGCTCAATAGATCAGTTCCGCTCAGGAAGGATTTGAACCACCATGTCTAAAATGCATTGAGCGTGATAACGCTACATCTGTTGCTGAATGTTCTACTGCTGCTACTGTTGCAATATCTTCAACTGCTGATGTGGTAACTAACCCCTCTGCTGAGGATACCACTACTATTGCTGATGAAAATGCTAGGTTGAAGACATTGCTTGAGACTGGGATGTATAAAAGTCTCAAAGGGCATCAGACACTATGTGATGTCCTCAAAAAGCAGATTCTGAACCGACCTAGGAAAGAAGGTGTTGGGTTCGAGAGGAAAATGAATGTTGATGGTTCTTAATGGAAGCCTGAGCGGTACCCCAAAACCACATGGGTTGCTGCAAAGGAACCTTCAGTGGATCCGTCTACCTTATCTGGCTTCACTTGTGCTAACCCTATTATAATTGATGAATCCTTTGATGCAAACTACAAACTGTTTAAGAATCAGAATGGTGAAGTGTTTGCCAGGTATATTGGTACTAACTGCAGGAATGGGCCACCTATGAAGAAGATCTGGGTTCCCAAAAGTTGTCTTGAGAATCTTCCTGTGAATGTCGTCATGACATCACCTGTGAAGAAGACAAACCCCAGACCAAAGGCTTCATATGGTCCACAGGCTTCATACAGACAGAGGACTCACCTGAGTCACCCTAACGCCAATATTTTGCAGGGAAATCATACTCATACCCATGAATATGAGCATGTTTCCTCAAACCGCTATGTTCATAGAACAAAGAACTTTTCTGCTTATTCTTATGAGTATTATTCTCCTCCTGCAAGGTCATTTGCTAGGGCTCCAAAGCCGAAGTTCTCAGATGCTGCACTTAGACTCATTGCTTCTAAGCCGCCCCTGAAGATGTGGGTGGTTAAGAAGAATTAACCTTCTTTTGCAGGGAAAGGTCTCCAGCCGGAAATCAAAGGCGTCTGATGCTATTGCTGGGGACCTAAAACATCTTGTAGGACGCAAGATCAAATGCCCAAATGGTCTTACTATGTATTTTGTTCCTGAATCGCTTGCCAATCATCCTATCAGTCCCAACTTGGATCTAAGCTTTCATAATCCGCTTGCTCGTCAAATGTTTATGCTTCACAATACTCTTCGTGAATCCTATCCCCCTAACTGCACTGTAGGGTATGACACCAAAGTCTTCAGAATGGATTATGGACAGCGGATGCACTAATCATATGACTGGTGATCAAAGTCTTCTCATGAACTCAACCTTACGTCCATCTGACAAGAGTCACATCACATTTGCTGATACTGGTAAAAGCAAGGTATTGGGTCTAGGTAGAGTTGCAATCTCAAAGGATCAGCACATGGATAAAGTCGTGCTTGTTGAATCCCTTGGTTTCAACTTAATGCATGTCTCAATGCTTTGTGACTTAAACATGATTGTGATATTTGGAAAATATCGTTGCCTTGTACTAATGGAATCTGACAAGTCTCTAGTCTTTGAAGGATATCAGAAAGATGATCTGTATATGGTAGATTTCTCAGGAGGACCACAGATGGACGTATGTCTTCTAGCAAAAGCTTCAGAGTGCTGGCTCTGGCATCGGAGGCTAGGACATGCTGGCATGAGGAACTTGCACACTCTCACAAAGAAGAAGCACGTCAAGTTCAAGAAAGATTATCTGTGCGGTGCCTGCAAAGCTGGGAAGATGACTAGGGCCAAGCATCCCTCGAAGACAATCATGACGACATCCCAACCCTTCGAGCTGCTACACATGGACCTATTTGGCCCTACTCACTACTGTACTCCCACTACTACTGCTTGTCTCTATGGATTCGTCATTGTTGATGATTATTCAAGATATACGTAGGTGCACATAATTCTCTACAAGACTGAAGTGCAGGATGTCTTCAGACGCTTCGCCAACCGCGCCATGAACAACTATGGCGTCCAGATCAAGCCAATTATAAGTGACAACGGCACTGAGTTCAAGAACACTGGCCTCGAACTTTACTTGGATACATTAGGAATCACTCATGAGTTCTCCGCTCCATACACACCTCAGTAGAATGGCATCATGGAGCGCAAGAACAGAACACTCATTGAGATGGCTCGGACGATGATCAATGAATACAAGACACCAAGAAAGTTCTGGCCTGAAGCTATTGATACTGCATGCCATGTCATCAACCGTGTTTATCTTCACAAGCTTCTGAAGAAAACATCCTATGAACTCCTCACTGGTAAAAAGCCAAATGTTAGTTACTTCAGAGTATTTGGTGCTAGGTGCTGGATCAAGGATCCAAATCACACTTCAAAATTTGCACCGAAAGCACATGAAAGTTTTATGCTCGGTTACGGAAAGGATTCACACTCCTACAGAGTCTTCAACCTCTTTCACTATAAAGCGGTTGAAACTATGGATGTGTGATTCGATGAGACTAATGGCTCGCAAAGAGAGCACCTGCCAAATGTGCTAGATGAAGTCCCGTCTAGTGAATCTATCAAGCTTATGGGTACTGGAGAAATCATACCGTTTGAAGCACTGCCTGAAGAGGAACTTATGATTTCTGCACCTAATCAATCTGAAGTCAATGCTCATCCTGAAGACAATCCTCCAAATGATGACAATGATCAGCAAGAGCAAAATCTTCGTCCAGTTCATCCTCGTGTTGCAAATGAAGTACATATTGAGAAGATAATTCATAGCATCAATGCACCTGGTCCACTCACTCGTTCAAGAGCAACACAACTAGCAAATTTCTGTGGGCACTTTGCATTTGTCTCAATCTCTGAACCCAAGAAAGTTGCTGAAGCCTTCATGGAACCTGAATGGATTCAAGCTATGCAATAAGAGCTTCATCAGTTTGAGATGAACAATGTGTGGGAACTGGTCAAGCGTCCTGATCCTCGCAAGCACAACATAATGGGCACAAAATGGATATATCACAACAAGCAAGATGAGCATGGTCAAGTTGTCAGAAACAAGGCTCGTCTCGTTGCTCAAGGATACACCCAAGTTCAAGGGATTGACTTCGATGAAACATTTGCCCCGGTGGCTAGGCTTGAAGCCATTCGCATACTGCTAGCCTACGCAAATCTTCACAACATCCTTCTGTATCAAATGGATGTTAAGAGTGCCTTTCTCAATGGCAAGATTGAAGAAGAAGTGTATGTTGCTCAACCACCTGGTTTTGAAGACCCAAACATCCTGATATGGTATACAAGCTCAACAAGGCACTGTGTGGCCTCAAACAAGCCCCTCGCACTTGGTATAACACACTCAAAGACTTCCTGAAGAGCAAAGGGCTTCAAACCTGGTTCCCTGGATCCCACACTCTTCACGAAGACATATGATGGTGAACTGTTTGTGTGCTAAATCTATGTGGATGACATCATCTTCGGCTGCACTGACAAAAGATACATCAATGAGTTTGGTCAGATGATGCAAGAGCAATATCAGATGTCCATGATGGGTGAGCAGAAGTTCTTCCTTGGTCTTCAAATTCGTCAGCAACACAACGGCATCTTCATATCTCAAGAGAAATACCTCAAAGATTGCCTAAAGAAGTTTGGAATTCAAGACTGCAAAGGATACACGACGCCAATGCCAACCAAAAGTCATCTGAGTCCCGACGCCAATGGTAAAGATTTCGATCAAAAGGTATACCGCTCCATGATTGGTTCTTTACTTTATTTATGTGCATCTAGGCCAGATATAATGCTTAGTGTTTGCATGTGTGCCCGATTCCAAGCTGCACCAAAGGAATCGCGTCACTTAGCTGTGAAGCGAATTCTTCGATATTTGGCTTACACCCCAACACTAGGATTATGGTATCCAAAGGGCTCAGAGTTTGATCTAGTTGGATTCTCAGATGCTGATTATGCTGGTGACAAAGTTGATCACAAGTCCACATCAGGCACATGTCACTTTCTGGGATGATCACTTGTCTCTTGGTCTTCAAAGAAGCAGAACTGTATATCACTCTCCATTGTTGAATCTGAATACATTGCTGCTGGATCTTGCTGCGCTCAGCTTCTCTGGATGAAGCAAACTCTCAAGGACTATGGTGTCCATCTGAAGCATGTGCCACTCTACTGCAACAATGAAAGCGCCATCAAGATTGCCAACAACCCAGTTCAACACTCGAAGACAAAGCACATTGACATTCGTCATCACTTTCTCAGAGATCATGTCATGAAGGAACATATTGATATCATACACGTCAACACTGAAGAGCAGCTGGCAGATATCTTCACAAAGCCCTTGGATGAGAGAAGGTTTTGCAAGTTGCGGTGTGAGCTAAATATCTTGGAATCCTCAAATGTCCTGTGATCAGGCACACATCCTAACACTTATGCATGTTGATGACTTAGATGTGCAACACATGAAGTAAAGTATATCTTCAATCAATGAAGACTTACATTCTAAGTGTGAATACATTAACGCGGAATTTGACTTTGGAGCGGCACGATAATTGTGCGCCGTGTCTGGGTCTAATACTTCCTATACGGTGGTTAACACCACCAGCAAACCTTTGTTTGAAGTGTTTCTGTTGGCGTTACATTTGCAAAGTCTTCGCGTTTGATTTATCTTCATCTTTGATTTGACTTCATGTTTGTCTTCACAATGTCGATTTGGTCTTACTAGGATATATATATATATATATATATATATATATATATATATATATATATATATATATATATATATATATATATATATACTTGTGTTCTGTCCTCTACAGCATTCACTTATAGCTATGTCTTCTCGTTTGAATCTTTTGAACTAAGTTTATGTGATCGGACCCTAACCTCTCTGTGCTTTCTACCTCAAACTCTATCTATCCAAATCATATGCATTATGTTTAAACTGTCAAATGTCTTCTCTGCGTCCTTGTCAGCAGAAGATACAGAGACAAACATTAACTCTGTTTTAAATGCTCAATTCTTATTGCCTGAAACCCAAAGAAGCCGGAACGACCGTGCGACAGTCCAGGCGAGCGTGGGAACGTGGGACAACTCCCAATGTGTTGCATGTTCGCCATGTGTCCCTCAGATGTGAACCGCCAGGGGCACCTGCGTAATTGCGTTGTGCCGTCCCTTCCCTATATATATACACATCCAATCGCGGTCAAAATATTTCTTCCACCTCTCCACCTCGACAAACCCTAGCGCCACCGCTAGCTCTCGACGACGCTGACAACAAAGAGCTTAGCTGTCGCGACCTCTCCGACGCTGTCTTCACGCCGGCCGCGTACATCGTCTTCTCCGCTGTCGCCGTAGGTGTCCTCTGTCGGCAAGTTACGGCATGGAAGATCGAACTACTCGGCCTCATCTTCTAATCTGTCTAGCAGTTCATCGTGTGGTAAATTAAAACCCTCTTTTTACCGTCTTTTTGGTCCTATAGATTCATCCTTTCTACCAAAAGTGGTTTCTGCCTCCACAAATTTGGATCTAACCTGTCAGCATCTCATATAATGCCTAGTATATTCACTTATGCTTCACATATAGTTAGATTCCTCACCTGTACTTATTCTTGGATTCATACAAATCTGGAACCAACTCTCAACATATAAGTGAATGTCTTCGCGCTATGAGGTCAATGTCTTCTAAACTGATTTATCTTCAAAATCTTCTGAGAATGCATATGACCTCTTCCGCATCCCTCGCGTCTCTAATGCTGTCACAGGTACATGTCCGTGGGAGAATCCCTTGGTTCTCATAGTCTGCATTCATTTGCAGAATTCTTACAACATCATATCAACTCTCCCGAAGCTAGTTCATGTCTGACCAGCAGACGGAAGCCTTTGACAGTGTTGAAGCCATTCAGTCTGAACTACATGGCCACAGATAAGTCAGCAAGGAAGGGAGGCAGACAGTGCCGTGGGGGAATATCAAGAGATTTGCCACCAGACTTCTATGAGCTGTACAAGACAGATCCAGAGGAGGACTACAATCAGCGAAAAACACGAATCCAATGGATTCGAAGATATTGGGCAGAATAATGGTACAAGTACAGGTTCGTGACCCAGGAATATGCTGAGAAGAGTGCCATCAAGCGACCCTGGGGAGACATTTTGTACAAAAATCTTCCACCCAGGTCCAAAACTGAAGCTATTGCTCAGGGCTTCTACCCTTGCATTGTCCGTGGACCATAGCCTGCTGATGCTGATCCGTCTTCTCTGCTCTGTTGTCGTGATGACAATCTGTTCAAGCGCAACTACAAGTTTGCCAAGGACTCAGCCGTGAAAAGCAAGAAAGCATTTGGACTCGACTTCAACCCCGGCCCCTCTGCTCCTCGTGTCGATGGCACACGCGAAGCTGAACCCAATCTTGTTGGGCCCTTCTACAATCTGGAAGGTCTCATCACTCACATTAAGGTTCAAGGCACTGCTGTGGATCACTCTGCGGACGACGCTGATTCTCGAAGCGGTTACCGCATCTAATCAAGCCCAAGAAGTCAAGAAACCCAAGGCTTCAAAGCCTTCCATCGCACTAAGCGCTTGGCGGCCATCGCCATCGCCTTGCTCCCGCACCGCAGTGTGCATTCTGAAGATCAATCTTGCATCTCCAAGCAAAAAGAAGCCACAAAAGTGAATTGTCAAGAGTTCTGGTCAACCACTGACCCCTGCTGCTGTTCTAAGGAATGAGAACGACGCCATTGATCTGTCTAGTGACGACGAGCATCGTTATGATGCTCTTGAGCTGCTAATTAAGAGCAAACAAGAGGCGGAAATCTTCAATGATCTTCCCCTCTTCGATGTGGAAATTCTGCACAAGTTCATTGATGAGTGGTTTGACAGCCCCAACCTCAGTTTTGATAATCTTCAACTCCTGTCGTGGGATTGTCACGGCAGATGTCCTCTTGCAAGGACTTAGTCGTGGAGCCATCGCAACTAGGAAGCTTAAAGGGGTTAATTAGGACAAAGGACACGAGAGATTTATACTAGTTCGCCCCCTTACGGTGAAGGTAAGGCCTACGTCTAGTTGGGTTGGTATTGCTTGATGTTTCGATGACCAGGGAGCGATATACGCAATGCCCGGTTCTCGATGAGTTGTTTCTTGTCCCTAAGCCGCCGGCGGGTCATCCCCTTATATACACGGGTTGATGCCCTGCGGCCTAGAGTCCCTGCCAGCTCATAGACAGTGTCCGGCTCGGTGACTAGTTAATTCTACCTTATGTTACAAGTCATGTAATCATGGTGGTTTATCACTATGGGCCTTAAGCCGCCTGTGGGCCTTAGACCCTTTATTGAACCGCCATCTTCGTGCTTGGCCTTGGGCTTCTTTTTGATGAGTCTTATTTGCGTAACCCGGCCCCTCCTGGGTGGCTTACACAAATAGCTATATCCCCAACATTAGGCCCCAGATTGATTTGAAATGGTTCATGTCAATCTTAAAATACCTTAAGAAATAAACCTTCAGCCTTCTGCCTGTGCAAAGGTTTTTAACCCGCCATGACGTCATCTTGTGGATCCGGTTTAACCCGTCGTGACGTCATCTTTACTTAAATTCATATTTTACTCCGCCATATCCTCCAACGGATCTTTGCTTTTACTGACCGTTCCGAAAACTGAGGCGTCGGGGCCGCTGGATAATGATGTTTGGTCTCCTCATTTCTCGCGCCATCTCAGTCGGTCTTCCCTTATAAATAGGCACGACCTAGGTCTTCCATTCTCCCCCCTATCGGTCATCCTCTTCCTCTCGCTGTGTCTCTGCCGCCCGAGCTCCACCGCCGCCGCCGTCGAGCTCCTCGTCTTCACCGACTCAAGCCGCTGCATCAACCCGAATCTGACCAGAAATCAACGGCGAACTTCCGCAGCCCGTCCACATCCGTAAGTTCCCTTCTTTTCCTTTCTTAGATCTGCATTGGAGCTTCTTGAGTTAAATGGGTGTTCAACGCCCTTGCAAGTAACCTTTATGTTCTTCACCTTCGATGCCCTGTTCAGATTGTTGAATAATATAAAACTGCTGCAGTGACTGTTTTACGCTTATCTTGAACATAGACAGATCTCTTTTTCTTTTTTTCAGAGGCTTCCTTCGAGTGGATGAACTTCCCTGTACTGATTTTAGGTCTAGAAATTTTTCCTTTTTAGAACGACCGTTTGATCCAAAATAATAACTGCAACTTGTGAAATCTGTTTGTTCCACACTTAGTAAAAAACTGCCTCTGTTGAATTTGTTTAACCATGGTAATCTATGTAACCGGTTTATGACAACACCGGTTGTCAGCCTTGCTTGCTTCCGGCGACTTTAAGAAGATTTAACTGCCATTGATACCTATAGCGGCTTAAATATCACTGCGTAGTTACCTATATGTCATTAGGCCCCATCTTAAGCTGCCATTTGAATATACTTAAAAATACTTTCCTTCCGGTTAAAATTGAACCGGAGCTTCTTATTTTGTCATAGGCTTCCACTTACGCCATGGCACCTAAGTCTCCCAAGGCTCCTGTGACCTGTAATTGGGTCCAATCCATTGTCACAGAAAGCAAATTGTCTGAATTTGTGAAATCTGGTCACCTGCCCAAGAAGGAGGTCATGTTTTATCGTGCCCCCGACCCGTCCGAGGAGAAACCTCAGCCCAAAGAAGGGGAGGTGATAGTTTTTACGGATCATATGAGCCGGGGATTTGCTCCACCCGGTTCAAAATTCTTCAGGGATGTTTTGCATTTCTTTGACCTCAGACCTCAAGACATTGGACCCAACTCCGTGTCAAACATCTGTAATTTCCAAGTTTTCTGTGAAGTATACCTGGGAGAAGAGCCCAATCTACTTTTGTTCAGAGAGCTATTCTATTTAAACCGGCAGAATGAACGTGCCAACGGGCCCAGTCTCGCACTCGGCGGCATCTCAATTCAGCGGCGAAGAGACTGCCTCTTTCCTTATGCCGAACTGCCCAGCCACCCAAAGGATTGGAACCAGACGTGGTTTTATTGCCAGGACACTTCTCCGGCTGACGAGAACCCTCTGCCCGGCTTCCGCACTCTGCGCCTTGAATCAAATCACTCGCTGCCGGATAAGCTAACCGCTGTTGAATGTCTATCACTTGCCCCTACCATCAAGAAGATCAAAGCCCTCTTAGGCAATGGCTTGAGTGGTATTGATTTGGTGCGAGTCTGGATCTCCTGGCGGGTGATCTCGTTAAGCCACCGCCCCGGCTTAATGTGCTCTTATACTGGTGAGAAGGATGACCCACTGCGCCACAGTTCTGATGACTTACCAGATGATATGGTTGAAGTTACGACCCAGACTTTGTTGAAAGAAGGCACGGTGACTAGTAATGCCTTTGACTTACTTCCCTTCTGCAAGAAGAACCCGGCCCCCGCAGTGAGTCATCAACCTCAATGAATACTCTTTACTATATTACACCTTGCTTTTACTCATAACCCCTTATCATTTTTCACAGGCCAATGATAACTTCTGGAAGGTCAAGTATAACCATGAGGCGGCCAAACAAGCCAGAGTGGCAAAAAGAGCCGAAAGGAAAGCCGCCAAGACTGGAACTTCGAAGAACAAGAAGCCAAGCGCTTCAGATATGTTCAAACTTGACGATACTGATGATGATGAAGAAGAGGTAACTTTTTAACTCCCTTGATTCATTATCATCACCTTGCTGACATTAAATATTTTCAGGAAGATACGGGGAACAGCCAAGCCGTCGAGGAAGAGGTAACTATAGTCTCCTCCGACTCCGAGCCCCTGCCACGTCAGAAAATTCGAAGAGTAACCCGAAAAGTACAATTTTCACATCCTTTGGCTTACCAAGATCCTCAATTTCTTTTGAAGCAACGGCTATTTGAAAGCCGGAGGCAGACCCGGACCAGCAAGGATGTAGATCTCCTCCGCTTACCACGACGTAACAGAAGCGTCGGACTGAGGTTATCTCTGATTTACGTTCTGCTTTTCCTTTGGCGGGTTTAATTCGTCAACCTCTCAATTCATCTGACTCCAATTATCAGGATACCTCTCCTTGCTCCGGCGAGTCTATGCAATCTAACATGCCGGCCTTCAAAACTGCCCTTGGGTAATGTAATTTTGTTTATCTTATGCATTACCTTACTCATGCTTTTGTACTCATCCTTCTGCCTTTATCCACAGCGTGCAAGTGAAACCCAGTAAGAGGGCAAAAAAGAGTAAGTCGTCCCAAGACCCGGTCGTGACTGAACTGGAGCTTGGCACAGTTTCTCCTGACAGTTCTACCCATCAGCCGTCGTCTGAACCAGCCTATGATATTCCAGCACCATCCTCTGATCCACCCGCCGAAGATACTCTCAACAGCTCTGATAACCCGGAAGCTCCTAGCCCGGCCAAGACAATTGATCCGGAAATTGAGATTATGAAGACCCAGTTTGTTGAGCCGGGACAGCCCACTGTCCTTGCCAAGTGCTCTGCCAAGGAGGAGTTTCTAGAACGCCAAAAGGCCAAGCTAGACATTGCTGACTATACTCATTTGAGCATTGGAGAGATAGTCTCTGGCTATATCAATCAAGTACATAGCAGCCGTGACCTGGAAATTGACATGGTGAAGCAAATACAGCAAAAATCTGAGGTATGACTTATGCTACTTTTCTTAATTATACTTACTGTATCAGCCCCCAAGTCTACTGCTTATGAATAAATATGCTGTAGACTTAGAAACCTTCTTAACACTGCTTTGTCCGGTTTAGAAAGAAGATATTTAACCCGGTTGTAACATGATACCTTGAACTTGCGATACACATTAGCCCCCAAGTGTCAAGTACCTTTGCTTGCAAAGTGCTTGGGACTTAATTTCCATGAACCGGCATTGTAAGTTTAAAATTCTTCAGCATATATTAGCCCCCAAGTGTCAAGTATCTTTGCTTGCAAAGTACTTGGGACTTAACATTGTCTTACCATGATTCTGACTATAACCTGGCACCAATGCAAGCCACCATAAATCAATTTGAGTCGGAAATTGCTGACCTGAAGAGCCGCCTGGCAGCTCAAGAACTTGAAATTCAAAAAGCCAACTCCAAATTTGAATTCAGCATCTCTGAACAAGAGAAGTTGAAGAAGAATTTTGAGGCGGAGAAGAAAATCTGGGCTGATGAGAAGGCCTCACTAGTGACCCGGGTCGAGACAGCAGAAACATCACTTGCAGAAGCAACAGCCGAGCTGTCTTAAAGCGCCAGATATCTCAAATGGTCTTAGCAATCTTCGGCAAGTTACTATATATAACCTCAGATATTGCAATCCTTCCTTTGACGACTATTTTAATTGTATCTCCGGCTCACCTTATGTTTATGAACGCAGGCCCCAGGAGCACAAACCTCAAGCAAAACATGTTGATCAAATTGAAAGCGGTTTACACTCTAGTGGAGAAACTGTACACCGGGTCACAACGTGCTTTGGCCGTTGTGGCTTTATCAAATGACATTCCCCATCTCCTGCAAGATGTGCTAAAGCGGCTTGCCGTGCTACCCCAGCGAGTTCAAGAGCTAAGACTGGCATCTGCCAGAGCCGGGGCTATAGCCGCATTGAGCCGCGCCAAGGCGTGGCTTCCAGAGTTAGACCCGGCAGACATTGCTCTTGGGTATCCTAGCTTGAAGGAAGACGACTCTTTATTCAACGAGGCAGACTTCACCGCCTGTGTGAAAGTCATACGTCCTGTGGCTACTCTTATTGGGAACGATACTGACCTTACCAAGTATCAGCCGGGCTATGACAGTGAGAACCGGAGAATCCAACACCTCACTATAATGAAGTCAACCTGATCCCTCCAACTCGTAAGCATACCTTTGCCCCTGAAGTCGACCCAGCCGGTTTAATAGATGATGAAGCTGAGTTTGAAGCCTTCAGTGGCATTGACTGGGCCTCATCAACCTTCCAGGACAGGGCAGCCGACGGAGAGGCGGAGATGTTGGGGAACGTAGTAATTTCAAAAATTTTCCTACGATCACGCAAGACCATGGTGATGCATAGCAACGAGATGAGAGTGTTGTCTACGCACCCTCGAGACCAGCAACGAAGCGTTGACGCAAGCGTAGAGGAAGTAGTCGTACTTCTTCCCGATCCAACCGATCCAAGTACCGAACGTCACGGCACCTCCGAGTTCTGCACACGCTCAGCTCGATGACGTCCCTCGAACTCCGATCCAGCCGAGTGTTGAGGGAGAGTTTCAAATCGACGGCGGCGTGGTGACGATGTTGATGTTCCACCGGCGCAGGGCTTCGCTTAAGCTCCGCAACGGTATATTCGAGGTGTAGTTTGGTGGAAGGGGCACCGCACACGGCTAAGGAACGATCTCAATGATCAACTTGTGTGCCATGGGGTGCCCCTGCCCTGTATATAAAGGAGGGAAGGGAGGGGCTGGCGGCCACCTATGGCTGCGCCGGGAGTCCTACTCCCACGGGAGTAGGATTCTCCCCAATCCTAGTCCAACTAGGGTTTGACCAAGGGAAAGGGAGAGAGGCGCCACCCCTTCTCCTAATCCTAATAGGACTAGGAAGGGGAAGGCTGCGCCAGCATATGGCCCCTTTCTCTTTCCCACTAAGGCCCATCAAGGCCCATTGACCCCGGGAGGTTCCGGTAACCCCGGTACTCAGTAAAATTCCCAATTTCACCGGAGTGATTCCGAGTCCAAACATAGGCTTCCAATATATCAATCTTTATGTCTCGACCATTTCGAGACTCCTCGTCATGTCCGTGATCTCATCCGGGACTCGAACAACCTTGGTACATCAATATCATATAAACTCATAATAAGCTGTCATCGAAGCGTTAAGCGTGCGGACCCTACGGGTTCGAGAACTATGTAGACATGACCGAGACACCTCTCGGTCAATAACCAATAGCGGGACCTGGATGCCCATATTGGTTCCTACATATTCTACGAAGATCTTTATCGGTCGGACCGCATAACAACATACGTTGTTCCTTTGTCATCGGTATGTTACTTGCCCGAGATTCGATCGTCGGTATCCAATACCTAGTTCAATCTCGTTCATGGCAAGTCTCTTTTCTCGTTCCGTAATACATCATCTCACAACTAACACATTTAGTTGCAATGCTTGCAAGGCTTATGTGATGTGCATTACCGAGAGGGCCAGAGATACCTCTCCGACAATCGGAGTGACAAATCCTAATCTCGAAATATGCCAACCCAACATGTACCTTCGGAGACACCTGTAATGTACCTTTATAATCACCCGATTCGTTGTGACGTTTGGTAGCACCAAAAGTGTTCCTCGGGCAAACGGAGTTGCATAATCTCATAGTCATAGGAACATGTATAAGTCATGAAGAAAAGCACTAGCAACAAACTATACGATCAGGTGCTATGCTAATGGAATGGGTCATGTCAATCAGATCATTCAACCAATGATGTGATCCCATTAATCAAATAACAACTCCTTGTTCATGGTTAGGAAACATAACCATCTTTGATTAACGAGCTAGTCAAGTAGAGGCATACTAGTGACACTCTGTAGGTTTATGTATTCACACATGTATTATGTTTCCGGTTAATACAATTCTAGCATGAATAATAAACATTTATCATGATATAAGGAAATAAATAATAACATTTATTATTGCCTCTAGGGCATATTTCCTTGATCTCCCACTTGCACTAGAGTCAATAATCTAGATTACACAAGAATGATTCTAACACCCATGGAGTCTTGGTGCTGATCATGTTTTGCTCGTGGAAGAGGCTTAGTCAACGGTGCGCAACATTCAGATCCGTATGTATCTTGCATATCTCTATGTCTCCCACGGACCAAATCCGGATGGAGTTGAAGCGTCTTTTGATGTGCTTGGTTCTCTTGTGAAATCTGGATTCCTTTGCCAAGGCAATTGCACCAATATTGTCACAAAAGATTTTCATTGGACCCGATACACTAGGTACAACACCTAGATCGGTTATGAACTCCTTCATCCGAGACTCCTTCATTAGCTGCTTCAAGCAGCTATGTACTCAACTTCACATGTAGATCCCATAGCGACGCTTTGTTTGGAACTGCACCAACCGACAGCTCCACCGTTTAATGTAAATACGTATCCGGTTTGCGATTTAGAATCGTCCGGATCGGTGTCAAAGCTTGCATCGGCGTAACCGTTTGACGAGCTCTTTGTCACCGCCATAAATGAGAAACATATCCTTAGTTCTTCTCAAGTACTTAAGGATGTTCTTGACCGCTGTCGATGATCCACTCTGGATTACTTTGGTACCTGCCTGCTAAACTTACTGACAAGGCACACATCAGGTCTGGTACACAGCATTGCATACATGATAGAGCCTATGGCTGAAGCATAGGAACATCTTTCATTTTTCTCTATCTTCTGCGGTGGTCGGGCATTGAGTCTTACTCAACTTCACACCTTGTAATACCGGCAAGAACCCTTTCTTTGCTCGATCCATTTTGAACTTTTTCAAAACTTTATCAAGGTATGTGCTTTGTGAAAGTCCTATTAAGCGTCTTGATCTATCTCTATAGATCTTAATGCCCAATATGTAAGCAGCTTCACCGAGGTCTTTCATCGAAAAACTCTTATTCAAGTATCCCTTTATGCTATCCAGAAATTCTATATCATTTCCGATCAATAATATGTCATCCACATATAATATCGAAATGCTCTGAGCTCCCACTCACTTTCTTGTAAATACAAGCTTCTCCAAAAGTCTCATATAAAACCAAATGCTTTGATCACACTATCAAAGCGTTTATTCCAACTCCGAGAGGCTTGCACCAGTCCATAAATGGATCGCTGGAGCTTGCACACTTTGTTAGCTCCTTTGGATCGACAAAACCTTCGGTTGCATCATATACAACTCTTCTTCCGAAATCCATTCAGGAATGCAGTTTTAACATCCATTTGCCAAATTTCATAATCATAAAATCGGCAATTGCTAACATGATTCGGACGGACTTAAGCATCGCCACGGGTGAGAAGGTCTCATCGTAGTCAATCCCTTGAACTTGTCGAAAACCTTTTGCAACAAGTCGAGCTTTATAGACGATAACATTACCATCAGCGTCGGTCTTCTTCTTGAAGATCCATTTATTCTCAATTGCTTGCCGATCATCGGGCAAGTCAACCAAAGTCCACACTTTGTTCTCATACATGGATCCCATCTCAGATTTCATGGCCTCAAGCCATTTTGTGGAATCTGGGCTCACCATCGCTTCTTCATAGTTCGTAGGTTCATCATGTTCGATAACATGACTTCCAAAATAGGATTACCGTACCACTCAGTGCGGATCTTGCTCTGGTTGATCTCTGAATTTCTGTAGAAACTTGATCTGAAGTTTCATGATCATCATCATTAGCTTCCTCCCTATTTGGTGTAGGTGTCACGAAACTGTTTCTCGTGATGTACTACTTCTCAATAAGGGAGTAGATACGATTATCTCATCAAGTTCTACTTTCCTCCCACTCACTTCTTTCGTGAGAAACTCTTTCTCCAAAAAGTTTCCAATTTAGCAACAAAAATCTTGCCTTCGGATCTGTGATAGAAGGTGTACCCAACTGTCTCCTTTGGGTATCCTATGAAGACACATTTCTCGATTTGGGTTCGAGCTTATCAGGTTGAAGCTTTTTCACATAAGCATCGCAGCCCCAAACTTTCAAAAACGACAACTTTGGTTTCTTGCCAAACCACAGTTCATAAGGCGTCGTCTCAGCGGATTTAGATGGTGCCCTATTTAAAGTGAATGTAGCCGTCTCTAAAGCATAACCCCAAAGCGATAGCGGTAAATCAGTAAGAGACATCATAGATCGCACCATATCTAATAAAGCACGATTCGACGTTCGGACACACCATTACGTTGTGGTGTTCGGTGGCGTAAGTTGCGAAACTATTCCGCATTGTTTCAAATGTAGGCCAAACTCGTAACTCAAATATTCTCCTCCACGATCAGATCGTAGAAACTTTATTTTCTTGTTACGATGATTTTCCACTTCACTCTGAAATTCTTTGAACTTTTCAAATGTTTCAGACTTGTGTTTCATTAAGTAGATATACCCATATCTGCTCAAATCATCTGTGAAGGTGAGAAAATAACGATATCCGCCACGAGCCTCAACATTCATTGGACCACATACATCGGTATGTATGATTTCCAATAAATCTGTTGCTCTCTCCATAGTTCCGGAGAAGCGGTGTTTTAGTCATCTTGCCCATAAGGCACGGTTCATAAGTGCCAAGTGATTCATAATCAAGTGACTCCAAAAGTCCATCAGCATGGAGTTTCTTCATGCGCTTTACACCGATATGACCTAAGCGGCGTGCCACAAATAAGTTGCACCATCATTATCAACTCTGCATCTTTTGGTTTCAACATTATGAATATGTGTATCACTACTATCAAGATTAAGTAAAACAAACCATTCTTCAATGGTGCATGACCATAAAAGATATTATTCATATAAATAGAACAACCATTATTCTCTCGATTTAAATGAATAACCGTCTCGCATCAAACAAGATCCAGATATAATGTTCATGCTCAACGATGGTACTAAATAACAATTATTTAGGTCTAATACTAATCCGAAGGTAGATGTAGAGGTAGCGTGCCGATTGCGATCACATCGACTTTGGAACCATTTCCACGCCAAGATCGTCACCTCGTCCTTAGCCAATCTTCGCAATCCGTAGCCCTGTTTGAGTTGCAAATATTAGCAATGTAACCAGTATCAAATACCAGTGCTCTGCGAGTATTAGTAAGGTACACATCAATAACATGTATATCACATATACCTTTGTTAACCTTGCCATCCTTCTTATCCGCCAAATACTTGGGGCAGTTCCGCTTCCAAAGTGACCAGCCTGCTTGCAATAGAAGCACTCGGTTTCAGGCTTAGGACCAGACTTGGTTTCTTCTCTTGATCGACAACTTGCTTGCCGCTCTTTTGAAGTTTCCTTTTCTTTCCTTTGCCCTTTTCTTGAAACTAGTGGTTTTGTTAACCATCAACACTTGATGCTCCTTTTGATTTCTACCTCCGCTGCTTTCAGCATCGCCAAGAGCTCGGGCATTGTTTTGGTCATCCTTGCATATTATAGTTCATCACGAAGCTCTTGTAGCTTGGTGGCGTGATTGGAGAATTCTGTCAATGACGCAATCATCCGGAAGATTAACTCCCAGTTGAATCAAGTGATTGTTATATCCGGACATTACGAGTATATGCTCACCGAGAACCGTTCTCCTCCATCTTACAGCTATAGAACTTATTGGAGACTTCATATCTCTCAATCCGGGCATTCGCTTGGAATATTAACTTCAACTCTGGAACATCTCATATGCTCCATGGTGTTCAAAACGACGTTGAAGTCCCGGTTCTAAGCCGTAAAGCATGGCACATTGAACTATAGAGTAGTCATCGACTTTGCTTTGCCAGACGTTCACAACTTCGGCGCAGCCCTTGCACCAGGCCTGGCACCTAACGGTGCTTCCGGGCGTAATTCTTCCAATGCAGCAATAAGGATAATCCTCAAATTACGGACCCAGTCCGTGTAATTGCTGCCATCATCTTTCAACTTTGCTTTCTCAAGGAACGCATTAAAATTCAACGGAACAACAAAGACGAGCCATCTATCTACACATCATAGACAAGCAAGATACTATCGGTACTAAGTTCATGATAAATTTAAGTTCAATTAATCATATTACTTAAGAACTCCCACTTAGGAAAATATCCTCCAATTCTCTAAGTGATTGCGTGATCCATATCAACTACACCATGACCGATCATCACGTGTGATGGAGTAGTTTCAATGGTGAACATCAATATGTTGATCATATCTACTATATGATTCACGCCGACCTTTCGGTCTCCGTGTTCGAGGTCATATCTTATATGCATAGCTCGTCAAGTATAACCTGAGTATTCGCGTGTGCAACTGTTTTGCACCGTTGTATTTGAACGTAGAGCCTATCACACCCGATCATCACGTGGTGTCTCAAAGACGAAGAACTTTCATAGCGGTGCATACTCGGGAGAACACTTCTTGATAATTTAGTAAGGGATCATCTTATAATGCTACCGTCAATCAAAGCAAAATAAGATGCATAAAGGATTAACATCACATGCAATCAATATAAGTGATATGATATGGCCATCATCATCTTGTGCTTGTGATCTCCATCTCCAAGCACCGTCATGATCACCATCGTCACCGCGCGACACCTTGATCTCCATCGTAGCATCGTTGTCGTCTCGCCAACTATTGCTTCTCGACTATCGCTACTACTTAGTGATAAAGTAAAGCAATTACATGGCGTTGCATTTCATACAATAAGCGACAACCATATGGCTCTGCCATTGCCGATAACTCGGTTACAAAACATGATCATCTCATACAATAAAATATAGCATCACGTCTTGACCATATCACATCACAACATGCCCTGCAAAAACAAGTTAGGCGTCCTCTACTTTGTTGTTGCAAGTTTTACGTGGCTGCTACGGGCTGAGCAAGAACCGTTCTTACCTACGCATCAAAACCACAACGATACTTCGTCAAATAGACTCCGTTTAACCTTCTCAAGGACCGGCGTAGCCACACTCAGTTCAACTAAAGTGAGAGAGCAGACACCGCCGGTCACCTTTAAGCAACGAGTGCTCACAGCGGTGAAACCAGTCTCGCGTAAGCGTCTGGCGTAATGTCGGTCCGGGCCGCTTCATCTCACAATACCGCTGAACCAAAGTATGACATGCTGGTAGGTAGTATGACTTGTATCGCCCACAACTCACTTGTGTTCTACTCGTGCATATGACATCAACGCATAAAACCAGGCTCGATACCACTGTTGGGGAGCGTAGTAATTTCAAAAATTTTCCTACGATCACGCAAGACCATGGTGATGCATAGCAACGAGATGAGAGTGTTGTCTCACGTACCCTCGTGAGACCAGCAACGGAAGCGTTGACGCAGCGTAGAGGAAGTAGTCGTTCTTCCCGATCCAACCGATCCAAGTACCGAACGTCACGGCACCTCCGAGTTCTGCACACGTTCAGCTCGATGGCGTCCCTCGAACTCCGATCCAGCCGAGTGTTGAGGAGAGTTTGTCAAGACGACGGCGTGGTGACGATGATGATGTTCCACGGCGCAGGGCTTCGCCTAAGCTCCGCAACGGTATATTCGAGGTGTAGTTTGGTGGAAGGGGCACCGCACACGGCTAAGGAGCGATCTCAATGATCAACTTGTGTGCCATGGGGTGCCCCTGCCCTGTATATAAAGGAGGGAAGGGAGGGGCTGGCCGGCCACCTATGGCTGCGCTCGGGAGTCCTACTCCCACCGGAGTAGGATTCCTCCCCAATCCTAGTCCAACTAGGGTTTGACCAAGGGAAAGGGAGAGAGGCGCCACCCCTTCTCCTAATCCTAATAGGACTAGGGAAGGGGAAGGCTGCGCCAGCATATGGCCCCCTTTCTCTTTCCCACTAAGGCCCATCAAGGCCCATTGACCCCGGAGGTTCCGTAACCCCGGTACTCGAGTAAAATTCCCAATTTCACCCGGAGTGATTCCGAGTCCAAACATAGGCTTCCAATATATCAATCTTTATGTCTCGACCATTTCGAGACTCCTCGTCATGTCCGTGATCTCATCCGGGACTCGAACAACCTTGGTACATCAATATCATATAAACTCATAATAACTGTCATCGAAGCGTTAAGCGTGCGGACCCTACGGGTTCGAGAACTATGTAGACATGACCGAGACACCTCTCGGTCAATAACCAATAGCGGGACCTGGATGCCCATATTGGTTCCTACATATTCTACGAAGATCTTTATCGGTCGAGACCGCATAACAACATACGTTGTTCCTTTGTCATCGGTATGTTACTTGCCCGAGATTCGATCGTCGGTATCAATACCTAGTTCAATCTCGTTCTTGGCAAGTCTCTTTTCTCGTTCCGTAATACATCATCTCACAACTAACACATTTAGTTGCAATGCTTGCAAGGCTTATGTGATGTGCATTACCGAGAGGGCCCAGAGATACCTCTCCGACAATCGGAGTGACAAATCCTAATCTCGAAATATGCCAACCCAACATGTACCTTCGGAGACACCTGTAATGTACCTTTATAATCACCCGATTACGTTGTGACGTTTGGTAGCACCCAAAGTGTTCCTCGGCAAACGGGAGTTGCATAATCTCATAGTCATAGGAACATGTATAAGTCATGAAGAAAAGCACTAGCAACAAACTATACGATCAGGTGCTATGCTAATGGAATGGGTCATGTCAATCAGATCATTCAACCAATGATGTGATCCCATTAATCAAATAACAACTCCTTGTTCATGGTTAGGAAACATAACCATCTTTGATTAACGAGCTAGTCAAGTAGAGGCATACTAGTGACACTCTGTAGGTTTATGTATTCACACATGTATTATGTTTCCGGTTAATACAATTCTAGCATGAATAATAAACATTTATCATGATATAAGGAAATAAATAATAACATTTATTATTGCCTCTAGGGCATATTTCCTTCAGGAGAAGGATAACCCGGAATCTTCAAGCCAACCAAAGGAGTGAACCGCCAGGCGTCATATGTTTATGTTTTTGTGAAAAAAATGCTTCATTATTCAGACTCGGGAAGTCTTGTAATAGGGTAGAAAAAACCTCTCGACTTTTGCCATGCCTTCGCGCATGTTTATGGCGCTCAATACTTTCTTAAGCCGTCATCGCTATATCCTTCCTGCTTATATTGATCTTCTATTTCCTTGAAACAAAAAAATTGCTTGTCTTGTCATGTGATCCTTTTGGTAATCTCGCCGGCTTATATGACCCCACCCCTGCGGGTAAATTTAACTCCTGAAAATTGGAATTCACCTGGCACTTAACAACCTGGGGTGATCAATATTAAGCCGGAAGAACAAAGACCATCTCACAGTGCTTTCAAGAAGATCTCAAGATAGTCAAGTAATCATGCTTATGAACTATAATAGACAATAAACAGTATTCAAAGGCTTCTGATTCGAATACGAACAGTAAACCGTTCCAAAGGGGTTAAGCTAAGATTCGGATACGATCATATAGCCCCCAGTGGCTTTGGCGATGCCGATCAAGTGGGTATCGACAACTATGTTCTCTTTGGTTCGAATACGACCTATATTTGAACAGGAAGCCCCCAAGTGACCATAAGAGTTGTTTAATGACGCTGATTCGAATATGATCCATGTCAGACCCAAAGGGGTTAAGCTATGATTCAAATATGATCAAGAAGCCCTCAAGTGGGTTTGGCAGTATGCCGATCAAGCGGATATCGACAGCTATGTTCTCTTTGGTTCGAATACGACCTATGTTTGAACAGGAAGCCCCCAAGTGATCATGGCTAGATTCAGATATGATCATAAGCCGGACCAAAGAGAAAGCCGAATTCAGATATGATCCGCCCCCTGTTGGTTGTTTCCACCACCTGATAAAGAAGACATATAAACCTTTGAGGGTGAAAAGGACAGAGGTCCTGCTTTATTGCTTTATATAATATATACATCTTGAAAATATATACATCTTGAGAGCCGGTGGCTCAAGTATAATAAGGCCGAAGATGAGCGATATTCCACGGCCGACGGGTCTCCTCCTCCGACTTACGTGAGTCTTTGTGCTCTCGAACATCGATGAGGTAGTATGACCCGTTGTTCAGATTCTTGCTGACCACAAAGGGTCCTTCCAAAGGAGGGGACAACTTGTGCATATCAGACTGATCCTGGATGAGCCGGAGCACTAAATCACCTCCTTGAAAGGTTCTGCTTCTAACCTGACGGCTGTGATAGCGGCGCAGGTCTTGCTGGTAAATCGCCGAGCGGGCTATTGCCAAGTCTCGCTCCTCATCCAATAAATCAAGTGCATCCTAACGAGCTTTTTCGTTATCAGCCGCCACGCGGGGTGAATCATGCCGGATGTCACTTGGCAGAACCGCCTCTGCTCCATACACCATGAAGAAAGGTGTGTAACCCATAGATCTGTTAGGCGTAGTATTGATACTCCAAAGCACAGAGGGTAACTCCTCCACCCAACAACCCGGCGTCCGCGGTAAGGGGACCAAGAGCCGGGGTTTAATACCCTTCAAGATCTCCTGATTAGCTCTTTCTGCTTGACCATTGGATTGAGGATGAGCAACAGCCGAAACATCAAGCCGGATATGTTCTCGTTGACAGAACTCTTCCATGGCACCCTTGGAGAGATTAGTGCCATTATCAGTTATAATGCTATGTGGAAAACCAAAACAAAAACTCACCTTTTTCATGAACTGAACTGTCGTGGCTGCATCACACTTACTGACTGGCTTTGCCTCAACCCACTTTGTGAATTTATCCACTGCCACCGGGAGGTGTGTCTTTTTATCTTTAGACCTCTTGAAAGGTCCAACCATGTCAAGCCCCCAGACTGCGAACGGCCAAGTAATTGGAATCATCCTCAATTCTTGAGCCGACACATGAGCTCGTCGTGAGAATTTCTGACATCCGTCACATTTACTGACCAGATCCTCCGCATCAGCATGAGCCGTTAGCCAATAAAAGCCATGACGGAAAGCCTTGGCCACAAGAGATTTTGAACCGGCGTGATGACCACAATCCCCTTCGTGGATCTCACGAAGTATCTCCTGACCCTCCGCAGGAGATACACAACGTTGAAAAGCTCCAGTGACACTGCGATGATGTAACTCACCATGAACAATTGTCATGGATTTGGACCGCCGGATTATTTGTCTCGCCAAGGTCTCATCCTCAGGCAACTCTCCCCGGGTCATGTAAGCCAAATATGGCACTGTCCAATCCGGGATAACACGAAGAGCTGCTACCATTTGTGCCTCCGATGCAGCATGCTAGGTCCTCCTCTGTGGGTACCTTGACTGAAGGATTATGCAAAACATCAAGAAAGGTGTTAGGCGGCACCGGCTTTCGCTGAGATCCCAGCCGGCTTAAAGCATCAGCCGCCTTGTTCTTCCTTCGATCAATGTGCCCCACTTGATAACCTTTGAAGTGCCCAGCCACGGCATCAACTTCACGACGGTAAGCCGCCATTAAGGGATCCTTAGAGTCCCACTTGCCTGATACCTGTTGAGCCAGAAGATCTGAGTCACCCAAACATCTTACCCAGCTCAAATTCATCTCTTTGGCCATCCTGAGACCATGGAGTAAGGCCTCATACTTATCTGCATTGTTAGTACAAGGAAACATAAGCCGGAGTACATAACAAAATTTGTTACCTCGGGGAAGTTAAAAGCGACTCACCCCGAGCCTTCAACTACTGGACCCATCAAAGTGAATAGTCCAATATGTGTTATCTGGTTTCTCCTCAGGTGCCTGTAACTCTGTCCAATCATTGATAAAGTCCACCAAGGCTTGAGACTTAATAGCGGTACATGGCATGTACTTCAAACCATGAGGCCCAAGCTCAATGGCCCACTTGGCGACTAGATCCTGTGGCTTCCACATTACGGATGATGTCTCCCAAGGGGGCAGAACTTACCACAGTTATAGGATGACCTTGGAAGTACTACTTCAGCTTCCGGCTTGCCATAAACACTCCGTAAACAAGTTTCTGCCAATGCGGATATCTTTGCTTAGAATCAATGAGCACCTCATTGATATAATAAACCAGCCGTTGAACCGGATGCTCCTTGCCAGCCTCCTTACGCTCCACCATGATGGCAACACTGACAACTCGTGAGTTAGCTGCCACATATAGCAGCAATGGCTCTTTATCAATGGGAGCCGCAAGGATCGGCGGCTCAGACAACTGTCTCTTTAAATCTTCAAAGGCAGTATTAGCCGCATCACTCCAGACAAAAGTGCCCATTTTCTTCATCATCTGATACAGCGGTAGGGCCTTCTCACCTAACCGGCTTATGAACCGGCTTAAAGCAGCAACACGACCCGCCAATCGCTGAACATCATTGATGCACGCCGGTTTAGCCAAAGAGGTAATTGCCTTGATCTTCTCTGGATTAGCTTCAATGCCTCTGTTTGAGACCAGGAAACCCAAGAGCTTGCCTGCAGGTACACCAAATACACACTTTGCCGGGTTAAGCATCATCTTATAAACCCGGAGATTATCAAAGGTCTCTTTCAAATCAGATATCAAGGTTTCCTTCTCTCTGGACTTCACCACGATGTCATTCACATAAGCATGAACATTGCGCCCAATTTGATCGTGGAGACAGTTCTGTACACATCGCTGATAAGTCGCCTGAGCACTATTGAGCCCAAATGACATAGATACATAGCAGAAGGCTCCAAACGGAGTGATGAACACCGTCTTCTCCTGGTCCTTAACTGCCATTTTGATCTGATGATAACCAGAGTAAGCATCCAAAAAGCTCAAACGCTCGCAACCCGCCGTAGCATCAATGATTTGATCAATATGGGGAGAGCAAAGGATCAAGCCGGACAAGCCTTATTTAAGTCCGTGTAATCCACACACATCCGCCAGGTGCCGTTCTTCTTGAGCACGAGCACCGGGTTAGCCAACCACTCCGGGTGAAAAACTTCAACAATAAACCCAGCCGCTAAGAGCCGGGCGACTTCCTCTTCAATGGCTTTCCGTCTCTCTTCGTTGAACCGTCGAAGAAACTGCCTGACCGGCTTATACTTTGGATCAATAGTGAGAGTGTGCTCAACGAGTTCTCTCGGTACACCCGGCATGTCAGAAGGTTTCCATGCGAAGATGTACCGGTTCTCACGGATGAACTCGATGAGTGCGCTTTCCTATTTAGGATCCAAATTGGCACTGATACTGAACTGCTTAGACGAATCGCCTGGAGTAAAATCAACAAGCTTGGTTTCAGCAGCCGACTTAAATTTCATCGTCGGGTCATGCTCGGTGGTTGGCTTCTTTAGAGAGGTCATATCCGCCGGGTCAACATTGTTTTGATAAAACTTCAGCTCCTCTGCTGCACAAACAGACCCAGCATAAGCCGCGTCGCCCTCCTCACATTCCAGGGCTACCTTTCGGCTTCCATGCATGGTGATGGTGCCCTTGTGACCCGGCATCTTAAGCTGCAGATAAACATAACACGGCCGCGCCATGAACTTGGCATAAGCCGGCCGACCAAATAGAGCATGATATGGACTCTTGATTTTTAACCATCTCAAAAGTTAATTTCTCAGCTCTAGAATCATACTCATCTCCAAAGGCCACTTCCAGTTCAATCTTGCCAACTGGGTAAGCCGACTTACCAGGCACCACCCCATGAAAAACAGTGTTAGACGTCTTCAAATCCTTATCAGTCAATCCCATGCGTCGAAAGGTCTCATAATAAAGGATATTGATGCTGCTACCTCAGTCCATGAGTACCTTAGTGAATTTATATCCACCAACCTGAGGTGCCACCACCAGGGCTAACTGACCCGGATTATCAACCCGGAGGGGGTGATCTTCCCTGCTCCATACAATGGGCTGTTCTGACCACCTCAAATAACGGGGGACCACCGACTCAATAGAATTCACGGCCCTCTTATGAACCTTCTGGTCACGTTTGCACAAGTTAGTGGTGAACACATGATACTGCCCACTATTCAGCTGCTTCAGGTGGCTTTGATAACCCGACTGCTACTGCTGTTGTCCCCCGTGACTAGACTGCTGTTGATTATAACCGCCTTGATGTCCCTGAAAGCCGGAACTTGAACCGCCGCCCGGGCCATGAAAGTCGCTGGCTCCTGAGCCGCCGCCCGACCCGTGATTGCCATCAAACGTGTTGGAATTCTTAAAAGCCTTCATGATCGCGCAATCTTTCCATAAGTGGGTGGAGGGTCGTTCCCGGGTGTCGTGTCTTGGGCAAGGCTCATTGAGTAACTTCTCAAGAGATGGGCCTGATCCGCCAGACCGAGGGGGCGGTTTGCCCTTACGTCTCTGATTGTTACCTGTGCATTGGCGTTGACTACAAGCTCCGGGTTACCCTCAGCCTTACGCTTATTGCCTCCTTGATTCATCGGGTTATGCTGCTGACCCTTTCCATTGTCGTTCTTCTATCAGAATCGGCGTATTTGACTAAAGCTGCCATCAGCGTACCCATATCATTGCAATCACGCTTAAGGCGCCCCAGTTTCTGTCTCTGCGGCTCAAAGCGGCAGTTCTTCTCCAACATGAGGACTGCAGAGCCGGCATCCATCTTATCAAACGAATGTATTATCTCCTTGACCCGACATACCCAATGAGTCATGGATTCACCCTCCTCCTGCTTACAATTTGTCAAGTCCACAATCGACATAGATTGCTTGCAAGTGTCTTTCAAGTTCTAGATGAAACGTGCCTTTAGCTCTGCCCATGAACTAACAGAATTGGGTGGCAAGCCCTTTAACCAAGACCGGGCCATTCCATCTAACATCATGGTGAAGTACTTAGCCATCGCTGCATCGCTGACCTCCAACAGCTCCATGGCCATCTCATAACTTTCTATCCACGCTCCGGGCTGTAAGTCGGCCGTGTAATTCGGCACCTTCCGAGGTCCCTTGAAATCCTTGGGTAAACGTACATTACGTAGAGCCAACACTAAACAAGGAACACCGCCGGTTCTGGTAGCCACTCCCGCCTCAACGGAAGTCGTCGGATAATCTGGAAGGTCCCGATGAGCCGTTTGTTGAGCCGCTAGCTGAGCCGCCCGTTCGTCCTCCTGACGTATTCGGTCCTGCACCGGGTTATAACCACCGGGCGGGTTACGGCGCTGGGCGTTGCTTGACAAAGCTTCTGACTCCATGTGCCTGCTGTAGCTCGGACTCCGGTTTGGACGAGCCGGAGCTAACCAAGGCAGAGGAGTTGAATGAATCCTGTCCCGGCTGTAGGAATAAGTCTCTTGCTGAGCCAAGGCTGTCTAGACGAGGTCTCACGATCGCTTCGGGACTCCACTGCTGTTGGATCGTCACCGTCCACGGAGAGCCGCCGTAAGCGTCTTGATGCTGCGATCAAGTTCTCCATGAGGTTGGAAAAGTGACCCGGCGGTATCGGTGCGTAACAGGCGGTGCCATGTTTCCATGAGGAGGTGCCATCTCCCTAGGTTGAGCGGTCCTCTGTTCGGCTGTCATAAATTGATTTGCATCTGGCGGGTTACTTGGGCGGCTCGGGTGTAGCGAAATGATTAGAGGATCATAAACCGGAGGTAAGCGAGATTGGGTTTTCGATGCCTCCTCCTCATCACCTTGTTAGATGCGTTCAGGCTCATCGTGGTGGAAGGCTTCGATTGTAGCTGTTGTGCCCGTGCATCCAAAGCCGCCTGTTTCGTGGCTAACTTTGGTGTCTCGGCTGCCAAGGCCTCCTTGGCCCGAGCTATCTCCTCACGCACCCGTGCCATCTCCGCGTTATGCTCATCTTGATTCGCAAGGATGACTGTGGTAGTTAACAGGGCCGTCAGCTTATCCATGAGATCCATCAGCACCTGAGCCGGCGGGCGCCTGGGGCCTCTGCCCGGCCGCTCGACGGACATTATTCTGTTGCGGCCGTTGAGTTTTGACGGGTTGAGTACCAGCCATGAAGACTCTGCCCAGCTTGGCGGCTCATAGAAGTCCGGAATACTAGAGCCGTCGGAACAACCCCTAAGCCCGCCATCACATGCAGATACAACGGATCTGTTGAGCGCAGACGAATCACCGTCGAGAGGACGGCGGTCTCACCACCATCTATAGATCCTTGAAAGTTCTCCTCTGTGGATGCAACCCACAAAGGCACGTTCACGATGGGTTGAGCTCGGGCGGGTCTCGCCGCTGAGCCGTTCGGCGAGTCGGTGCAGCAGTCCAGCTCGGGGCCGGCTCACCAATCCGGCCGATGAAGGCGTGGATTCCGCCAAAGGGGACCCGGTACCCTTACTCAATTGAGCTGGCGTCGGGGCCCCAGCCTTCGTCGATCTTGCCGCGACGACTCTTGGTCATCCGGCCCACTGCGTATCCCTTGAGCCCTTCGAAGTTGCCCTTCAAGAACTCAAATCCACCGTGCGCTGGCCCCACGGTGGGCGCCAACTGTCGTGGGATTGTCACGGCAGATGTCCTCTTGCAAGGACTTAGTCGTGGAGCCATTGCAACTAGGAAGCTTAAAGGGGTTAATCGAGACAAAGGACACGAGAGATTTATACTAGTTCGGCCCCTTACGGTGAAGGTAAGGCCTACGTCTAGTTGGGTTGGTATTGCTTGATGTTTCGATGACCAGGGAGCGAGATACGCAATGCCCGGTTCTCGATGCGTTGTTTCTTGTCCCTAAGCCGCCGGCGGGTCATCCCCTTATATACACGGGTTGACGCCCTGCGGCCTACAGAGTCCCTGCCGGCTCATAGACAGTGTCCGGCTCGGTGACTAGTTAATTCTACCTTATGTTACAAGTCATGTCATCATGGCGGTTTATCACTATGGGCCTTAGACCATTTATTGAATCGCCATCTTCGTGCTTGGTCTTGGGCTTCTTTCTGACGAGTCTTATTTGCGTAACCCGGCCCCTCCTGGGTGGCTTACAAAAATAGCTATATCCTCAACAACTCTCGATTGGGCTAAGCGTCTCCTTCCATGGAGCCATTGCTCCTGAGCTGGCTCTAGCTTAGAGAATTGTTGAATTGAAGCACAAGATTGACTATGAAAAAGCCCAGTTCAAGAAGCATATGGCCAAGCTCAGTGTGACTGACATCCAGAACTTCAAGCAAATGATGCATGAGCTCAAGGAGGCGTTTCACAAGAAACGTGAAGAAGATAAAGGTTCACGAGAGCGCAAGAAGCTTTTGGCTGCCAAGTGTGTTGAAGCTTACAATGAAGCTGAGAAGCGCAAGGCACTTGGGCGTCCGGGCATCGACCCCAAGATGGCTGCCAAGAAGAAGAAGCCAACTGTGGCCCCAGCTGAAGTATCAAGGCAGGAAGAACCTTGCATTGTCCTCCCTGCCAGCATGACCGGCTCGAAGCCTAAGGTCCCCACAGTTGCTTCAGAACTTAAGAAGACAAAGTCAGCTGAAGCCGAAGCCAGAAAACGCAAAAACAAGAACACTGCTGATTGTGCGCCACCAACCAAGAAGAGAAAGACAAAGAGAGTTCGGGCTGCTCCCATAGAGCCCCTTGTCGTCAAATCAATTTCTGTTTCTCGTCCTGCATCTGCACAACAAGAGCGTTGTTTGATAGTTCATGAGCCTGCTTCCCCAGAGGCTCCTGAAGCTGAAGACATTCCAGCTGTTGATCCCACCGCAGCTGAAGACATTGGTCATCAAGACAATGTTGAAGATGATGAAGTCCTTCCTCAGATCGAACACAATGTGGTATCGCCTGTTTTCACGAACAGCAAACTCATCAGCATTGGTCATCCTTTGACGCCAATTGCTTAGGATGACTCATGGGCTGATCACCCACAAGATTCCCCCCGTCAAGCAAAAACACCTGTTACTCCCCCAACTCAAGTCACCACTCCGGTGATTGAAGATGAAGAATTTGTGGCCCAACCAACTCCTTCTCCACAAGCGTTGCCAGCCTTCCACAGGCTTCGCAAAGGACCAAGGCCACAGGTCACTCTGTCAAGTGTTCCAGAAGGAGAAGAGCACCAATCGGTTTCACGCCAAGTATTTCCTGAAGCCTCTCCAACTGTGAACAACCCCGAGACTGAAGCTAACATGGCTGAAGATATTCCGGCTGCATCAGCCGATGACCAAGAAGAACCAAGAGAAGAAGAAGAACGTGTTGCTACACCCCAACCAACCAAGTTGTTCTCGAGGAGAACGTGTCTGACCCTCCAGGTACTCAAGTGGAAGTCAACAACATTGAGGCGACCACCAACACTGAAGCCAATGATGTTGTCATGGATGAAGCTAATGTGGCGCCTGAAGTCAATATGGTGCCCGAAGTGATAGCACCTGAAGTCAATGCTGCACCTGATGCAAATCTGCAGCCTGAAGTCACTGCCACTGCCACTGCCACAGTCACTGCTCCTGTACCACCTCCCAGGCCACATACTATTGAGCAAGCATACAACTATGGTTAGCTGGTCACTGTCAGATGGCCTATTCTGGTTCCTCCTCCTGCTGCTGGTCTGCAATTTGATTATCATGTCGAGCACAAGCCTCAGGTCCAGAAGCCAAAGCCAAGATTTCCCAGGCTTCCAGGTACTGCCACTTCACCTGGGTCCTTCAATGCAAATGGCTTCATTGCGCACAACACTTTCTTTGATAGCGCCAAGAATCCCTATTCCAAGCCAAGGATTTCATCAGATCGGTTCTGGAGCTATCAGCAGCGCAATTATTATTCTTGTGTTCTTTATGATCAAGGGCGCATCTTCCCTCATATGCGTCTTGACTATGAAGCCATTGCTGGATTGCCATGCCTTGAAGAAGCCTTTGACTGCTTCCGTGATGCCGGATTGCTGAATTTTGTGACTGATAAGGAGCATTCGAATGAAGAGCTTCTGCTTCAATTTTATGCTACCCTCCACATTCGCGGATACAACAGGGATCCGAAGACTTGGATCCTTGAGTGGATGACAGGCAATGTTCATCATGAAGCCAAATCTTTTGACATCATTGAGCCAACTGGCCTGCCCACTCCAGGAGAATTATATGAACCTGGTTGTCAGCTACACCGTAATGCTTTGGAGAGCATCTTTCAGAAGCCAGAGCCCAACATGAGCCAAATGCTAAGCATGATGAAGCCTCTGCCTCGCGATGCTGAATACCCAAGAGAATTCTTTGTTGAAGACCTAGAGTATCTGCCCCGCACGATCTATCATATCATAAGGCAAACTCTATGGCCTGTCAAAGGACATTCTTCTGCAGTGAGGCTTGAAGGAGCAATGAAGACATTGGTCTTTCGTATCTTCAATGGTATCAGCTTCAATGCTCAAGACTTCTTTATCAGGCAATTGGTTGCATCAGGCTCTGATCTCTTTGGACTGAAGTTCTACGCTCCACGGGTCATCCGCCTCATCAAGCTACATTCAGCTATCAACTATCATCCCTCTTCTCGCAACCATCTGATCTTTCTAAGAGAGGTTCATATGTCAGTTGAAGCCATATACCCAGAGCCTGCTAAGGAGCCTGTTTGTCTTGACAATGCTGATCACCAAAGCTTCACGCAACCCATTGAAGGAGTCCAGGCAGTCACTCGTGTTTATCCTTTGGCTGGCAATACACGCTTACCACACCGTGCTCAAACTGAAGCCACTGAAAGCACTGTTGCTCAAAGGCCTCGGAAGCGTTCTCGTGTTCTCAATGACCGAGAGCTTCTCGTCGCCCTACATTAGAAACAGGATAATCATCACTACTGGCTGAAGCGGCAGATGCAAAGCCTCTTGGTGGATGTCAATGGCATTCGCAATCTTGCCACCAAGAATGCCTTTGTTACACATGAAACCTGTCGGAGGTCCTGGAAGAGTTTGACATTGCTGAGTGCTAAAGCAGATCTTCAAGACAATGGCTTCATTGAAAATTCAAGTTTGACTCCACTCCTCCAAGGAATGATGTCTTGCGTCGAACTCCGTCTCTTGAAGACTCTGATTATTCCTCCTCCGCTGCAACGGTGAATGCCAGAGTGATCGATGATCAAGATGATGCTATTTCACCACCTCCAACTTCAGCGCGTATCGACACTGCTCCAAGTTCTTCTGCACCGCCAAACACCAACGCCGACCCTGCATCTTCTCCTACTCCTTCTGGGAACGAGTAGAGGCTCTATGTCCTCAAACCTTTTTGGTCCTTACTGACAAAAGGGGGAGAAGCATATGAGTTGATAGTCTTCAAGAGGGTCCATATGGGTGGTTGCTTTATATTTTGCCTAGTGTTTACAACTCTCGCTTTTGATACATTTGGTTCTTTGAGTTGTAACACTTAAACTTGATGGTCGTATACTACTTGTTTGCTATTCTGTGATGTGATGATAAATTCCGCATGTCCAATGATAAATCCCGCACGAAGTCATATTGCAGACGTCCATTTTTCTTATGCATTTCATTATCTTTGTTATAGAAAATCATGCATGATGAATTGTCTTCATAAGTTGAAGAGGATCTCCACAAGTACAACCTGCCATGTGCATTTGCATTCCAAAAGAAAATTACTTATATGCACATCTTCAGGGGGAGCCTTTTGCTACTTATGAAGACAATACTTTACCATTTACAATTTCACATACTTTTATCCCCGCTTAAAACTTCGACCAGTCTGTCATCATAACCAAAAAGGGGGAGATTGTAAGTGCATCTAGTGCCACCCCTAGTTGGTTTTGGAGTATTGACGGCAAACTTGGTTGAGGGACTAATGTGAGAATTGCAGGATAACACAGGTAGTAGTCCCTCATTGATTCAGTTTACCTACTGGAGATGACCCCTAAAAATGTACAAAGACATTGAAGACAAAGGTGGTATGTGAAGATATTCACATTGAAGATTACGACAGGAGAAGGCATTGCGTGAAGACTATGGAGCGTGAAGACTTAGTTGTTTTGTTGTTTCCTTTTCTTCTTTGTTGAGTCATATAAACCACCGTACTGTTAAGTGGGGTCCCAGTGAACAAAGTCGAGTGGTCAAGTGATGCTCAACCAAATCCTATGTCTTCGAACGAAGACAATGAGAGCAAATCTTATCCAGAGCTGGATGAGTCAGCTTTACTTGTAGCCCAAGTCAAGCTTCCGCGTGTGTTTGAAATCTGACCATTGGGACACGTGTCAGTTCCTTAGTGACCCAGGGTCATTTCGGACAAATCAGGTCGGATTGCCTAGTGGCTATAAATAGCCACCCCCTACACCATAAATTGGTGGCTGCTCAGAGTTAGTGCACGGCTTTTGTCATTTGAGAGCAACCCACCTCCGAAGCATTTGAGAGAGAAATCCTTGCGAGGACAAAGCCCAAACACCCAAAGCCAAAGAGTGTTAGGCATCACTGAAGTCTTTCTGTCTGCGTGACCTGAAGACTTGTTACACTTGAGGACTGTGAATCCTCCAGCCGGTTAGGCATCGCGTTCTGAGCATCCAAGAGTCATTGTGGATCGCCGATGAACGAAGTCTGTGAAGGTTTGGAAGTCTACCTTGAAGACTTACCAGAGTGATTGGGCAAGGACTGGGTGTCCTTAGCTCAAGGGGAATAAAGCGAAGACGCGATCTTCTGAGTTAAATCTCAGCCTCCCTAACCAGACGTACAGTTGTCACAACAACTAGAACTGGTCGAACAAATCACTGTCTTCTCCAAGCTCCTGGTTCTATCTCTTCCTTCTCTTTAATTATTGTTTGTCTTCGTGAAGTCATTGCCTGCTTGCATTATCTGTTTGACTTCACTGAGTGACTACTTGTTCTGATTGGCTTCATACTATCTTCCATCCTGATCCATACTGCCTAGCTGCTATTAGTCTTCGTGCTTTCAATTCCTTGAATACTTGACTATGGCTTGTCTAGTGTAGTCTACCTTCCGCTGCATAATAATAGGATCGGTTCTATCGTTTGTCTTCGAAACTCCCATGTTTTGAAGACTTCCATAAAAATTCGCCTATTCACCCCCCTCTAGTCGATATACAACTCTTTCACTTGCGTGTCCTGCTCTACTATCCAAGTCCCGTGTCAGGTTGTCTGGACAATCATGAGCTGCGTTATTCCTGCTTTTACGGCAAGGTGGGGCGGTCTGGTGTTCGGTTTGAGTTGCCTCTTTATCCGGACAGATTTGTCGGTGACTAGTCGCATTGTGTGATGATGGTACGGGCTCCAACGCCTCGTCGTCGAATTGACGTAGCAATCGATGCTTCGGGTAGCTTTTGGCTAGGCCACTAAGGCCATATTCTTCGGCGACCAGGACTTCGGTCCATCTATCGTTGAGTAGGTATTGGTTAGCTTGAAGCTGTTGCTGCTTCTTTTTCAGACTCCTTCCAGTAGCTATTAGCCTGCACTTGAAGTGTTCCTGCTCCAGGGGATCTTCGAGTACGATGAAGTCTTTGTCGCCGAGGCTTACCTCATCGTCGGAGGGCGGAAGGTAGTTGTCGTCCTCCAAATTGTTGCCGGGCAGGGCCTGTTCATCGGGGATGGCTTGCCCGTTTTCCTGTTCCTCCTGTTCGGATCTTGCTCCAACAGGGTCTTCGTTCTTTTCGGTGTCGTCCGGAGTACTATTTTCTCCGGTGCCATCATTGCTGCGGTGTGACTTGGAGCGGCGTTTAGGGCGCCGGTACTTAGACTGTGTCTCAGGAGGTTTATTCTCAACTGGATCTCCTTTGCCATTGTCGCGAGCTTTTTTAAGTGTATCAACCATGTACATGTCGTATGAAGGGGTGGTCGTCCCACGCCTGGTAACTGGCGGGTCTTGGCCTTGCTCCTTGTCGGTGTCATCGTCTATACCGTCAATGTCTTCGCAGCCATAAGCAGGCATGTCGGTTAAGGCCTCGACAGTGGCTATGAAGTGGGTGGCGGGTGGGAAGCAAAATTCTCCATTATCAGCCTCTAGATCGAACCGAACATAGTTCAGCCGCGAGTCCTCCGCCAAGGACAGGTTTTTTTAATGAATTTAGCACATCGCCGAAGGGCGAGTGTTGGAAGATATCTGTGGCGCTGAACTCGAAGATTGATAACCGATCCAACTTGGTGTCCGGGGGCGTGCATGGTTCGGAACTTATAGCCGGAGACGAGTCCGGAATTCCGTTGACGCTGATATTGGCTGATGTTGAGTCTGTGTGCGGCTCCAACGCCGCAGACTCTGTGGCTTCGGATGGCGCAATCTGCTCCGGGTCTAAGGCTGTAGCAGTTATAGGAACCATTTCCTGAATTTGGTCCGGTGATAGATTTAAGTCATGTTCATCGGAGCGAGGGGGAGCGATTGCCGCGGTGTCAAATCCATTGAAGATCAAGTCTCCACGGATATCCCTGACATAGTTCAGGCTTCCAAATCAGACCTGGTGGCCAGGGGCGTAGCTATCGATCTTCTCTAGATGGCCAAGCAAGTTGGCCCGCAGTACAAAGCCGCCGAATACGAAAACCTGTCCGGGGAGGAAGGTTTCTCCTTGGACAGCATCACTATAGACGATCGAAGGGGCCATCGGACCTTTAAATCGGCAACCTGATGGAACTCTCAGCGAAAGCACCAATGTCGGTGTCAAAACCGACGGATCTCGGGTAGGGGGTCCCGAACTGTGCGTCTAAGATCGATGGTAACAGGAGACGGGGGACACGATGTTTACCCAGGTTCACGCCCTCTCTACGGAGGTAATACCCTACTTCCTGCTTGATTGATCTTGATGAATATGAGTATTACAAGAGTTGATCTACCACGAGATCGTAATGGCTAAACCCTAGAAGTCTAGCCTATATGACTATGGTAATGAATATCTATGCTATCGGGACTATGCCCTCCGGTTTATATAGACACCAGAGGGATCTAGAGTTACATAGAGTCGGTTACATAAGAAGGAATCTTCATAGCTGGTCGCCAAGCTTGCCTTCCACGCCAAGGAGAGTCCAATCCGGACACGGGTACAGTCTTTGGCCTTCACGTCTTCACAGCCCATCAGCCGGCCCATGGATAATAAGCCGGACGCCCGAGGACCCCTTAGTCTAGGACTCCCTCAGCCACCTTCTGGGCCATGCCGCCTTCTAGCAGCCGACCGCCTGGACCAGCCGGCGGCGAGAAGGCGGCGCTTTGGTCCTGGATTCTTGAGGGGCGCAGTCGGCCCCAATGTCATGAAACACCATGGGGAGCTGATGAGGCTACCCATGGCTAATTACTCTCACAGTAGTCCCTGAAGCTGGTGGGGTGCCACGGCTGAAAGTGATGTGGGGCCGCAGCAGCTTCCTACTATAAGTATTCCATTGATCTTGCTTCATCCGTCTTCCGGAACACCGACTGCCAGAAGTCGGACACGACCAGGCGGCCACCTGGTGAATTTCAAAACACCGAGGCAGGAACGAAGCGGCGCTTGCCTAGCCCTAGGCCAGCCGCCGGCTATTCGCGTGCCATGTGGCGCCAGCAGGCCAGGGGTCCTGCCAGCCCACGCGCACGATGGGACGTGGCCGCAGGCCAGGGCCCACCACTACTGGGCCTCGGCCCGCGTGCGGATCCGCTATGGCCGAGGCGGACGGTTGGGTTTATGGAGCGCATTTACCCCACGCTCTTTACTGCACGGTTAGTGCGGGGACGTGGGGTGGTGGGCGCAGTTAATCCCACGAACCCCACTCTCCGCCCCTCGGCCGCGGCAGGGGCTACAAATAGGGGAGGAGGGGGCATTGCCTGCGCCCAACTCCTCCTTCTCCTTGCTCTTCTTTTTCTTGCTCTCAGTCGCCACCGCACCCCCATAGTCTCGCTGGAGTGCCGTCGCGGCTTCCCGTGGCCAAGCCCTTCTCTCCCGCGGCGCTGCTATTCTGCCGCGGATCCGCTCCTCCTCCACCGTGTTGCGTCTCCATCGAGCCCCAAGCACCCATGGCGCGCGACAAGGCGAACTCAAGCGCCTGGGATGGTTCCAACATCCAGCAGGAACACCTCGACTTCTTGCGCGACACGAGGCGGCTGCCCGGCGCGGGCTATGTTGAGGCACACGTCCGGCCGGTGAAAGAAATCACATGATTTGTCAGATGAGTGGTCACCGGGACCCATGCCGGCTGTCCACCCGTGAGATGCCGGTCGTGGAGGTGGCCCACATGGTGAATGAGATCGCGAACCTCAAGCTCGCGGTGGACTGGTGGTTCGGCAAGCCGCCATACTCCCGCACCAACCCGCCTCCTGCTGTAAGTTCCCAATTCTTCTCTCTTGTTTGGTCCTCATTTCTTCTGCCGAGTTCTGGCTTGCCGACTGATCAGTCGGACGTGTCGCAGCTCCTCACGACCCAGTCGGCGGCCGACGCCTTGGCGCAAGGCCAGGAGTACCTGCCGGACCGAGCAGTGAGCGACGCGGACGACCTCGACTTGGGGGAAGCCGCCTTGGAAGACGACGCCACGGGTGGTGACGACGGGGCAGGCGGCTCCGATGGAGGAGGCGGCATCGAGGCATGGTCGGACGACAACGCAGAGGAGGCCAGGCAGCACCACCAGCCGGCCGGCAACAGGGCGAGGGTGAGCTCCTCAGCGGCGCCATCCGCACCAGGCGGCGCGTCGAAGCGCCGAGCCGACACGCAGCTGCACGGCGCTCGGCCGAAGAAGCTCAAGGGCTCGGCTGCGGCGACCCGACGAGAGGAGGCTGTCGCGAAGGCCTTTCGGTTCCAGAGGGCCACAAAGTAGCCGCCGGTGGTACATGCGTGAGTGCTTACTCCTCTTCATGCTTTTTCTTATTTTTTGTACATCCGTGAGTGCTTACTCCGGTTCCAGAGGAGGAGGCGGTGATACGTCTCCGTCGTATCTACTTTCCCAAACACTTTTGCCCTTGTTTTGGACTCTAACTTGCATGATTTGAATGGAACTAACCTGGACTAACGATGTTTTCAGCAGAATTGCCATGGTGTTATCTTTGTGCAGAAACAAAAGTTCTCGGAATGACCTGAAACTTCACGGAGATTATTTTTGGAAATAATAAAAAATATTGGCGAAAGAATCAAGGCCAGGGGGCCCACACCCTGTCCACGAGGGTGGGAGGCGCGCCTGCCCACCCAGGGCGCGCCCCCCTGCCTCGTGGGCCCCCTAGAGCTCCACCGACCTCAACTCCAATTCTATATATTCGTGTTCAGGGAGAAAAAAATCAGAGAGAGAGATTCATCGCGTTTTAAGGTACGGAGCCGCCGCCAAGCCCTAAACTCTCTCGGGAGGGCTGATCTGGAGTCCGTTCGGGGCTCCGGAGAGGGGAATCCGTCGCCATCCTCATCATCAAACATCCTCCATCACCAATTTCATGATGCTCACCGCCATGCGTGAGTAATTCCATCGTAGGCTTGCTGGACGGTGATGGGTTGGATGAGATTTATCATGTAATCGAGTTAGTTTTGTTAGGGTTTGATCCCTAGTATCCTCTATGTTCTGAGATTGATGTTGCTATGACTTTGCTATGCTAAATGCTTGTCACTAGGGCCCGAGTGACATGATTTCAGATCTGAACCTATTATGTTTTCATGAATATATGTGAGTTCTTGATCCTATCTTGCAAGTCTATAGTCACCTACTATGTGTTATGATCCGGCAACCCCGTAGTGACAATAATCGGGACCACTCCCAGTGATGAACGTAGTTTGAGGAGTTCATGTATTCACTATGTGTTAATGCTTTGGTCCGGTACTCTATTAAAAGGAGGCCTTAATATCCCTTAGTTTCCGTTAGGACCCCGCTGCCACGGGAGGGTAGGACAAAAGATGTCATGCAAGTTCTTTTCCATAAGCACGTATGACTATATTCGGAATACATGCCTACATTAAATTGATGAATTGGAGCTAGTTCTGTGTCACCCTATGTTATGACTGTTACATGATGAACCGCATCCGGCATAATTCTCCATCACTGATCCAATGCCGACGAGCTTTTCACATACTGTTCTTTGCTTATTTACTTTTTCATTGCTACTGTTACAATCACTACAAAACCCAAAAATATTACTTTTGCTACCGTTACCGTTACTATCATACTACTTTGCTACTAAATACTTTGTTGTAGATATTAAGTTATCCAGGTGTGGTTGAATTGACAACTCAGCTACTAATACTGGAGAATATTCTTTGGCTCCCCTTGTGTCGAATCAATAAATTTGGGTTGAATACTCTACCCTCGAAAACCGTTGCGATCCCCTATACTTGTGGGTTATCAAGACTATTTTCTGGCGCCGTTGCTGGGGAGCATAGCTCTATTCTTTGAGTCACTTGGTATTTATATCTGCTGGTCACTATGAAGAACTTGAAAGACAAGAAAACCAAAATTTATCCCTCAACTATGAGGGGAGGTAAGGAACTGCCATCTAACTCTGCACTTGATTCACCTTCTATTTAGAGTAAGCTTGCGACACCTAAACCTGCTTCTTCTATTAATTCTGATATGTTGCATGTTATTGATGATGCCACTTCTGCTATGCATGATACTTATGATGAAACTACTTCTATGCTTGATACTACTGTGCCACTTGGTGAATTTCTTGATGAACAACTTGCTAGGGCGAGAGAGAATGAAATTATTGAAACTGATAATATTGATGAAAGTGATGATGAAGATTCTCCCCCTAGATATGAATTGCCTGTTGTGCCTGAGGGCTATGCTATGGATGAAGAAACTGCTGGAGACTTTCTTGCTTGCAATGATAGTAGCGATCTTAAGAAATTGTTAGCTAAGCTGAAACAAAAAACTTTGAATGCTAGAATGAAATATGATCCTGCTTATGCTACTTCACCTATCTTTGTTACCGATAAGGATTATGAATTCTCTGTTGATCCTGATATAATTACTTTGGTTGAGTCTGATCCTTTTTATGGCTATGAATCTGAAACTGTTGTGGCACATCTTACTAAATTAAATGATATAGCCACCCTGTTCACTAATGATGAGAAAACTCGCTACTATTATATCCTTAAATTATTTTCGTTCTCATTAAAGGGTGATGCTAAAACATGGTTTAATTCTCTTGATCATGGTTGTGTGTGTACTCCCCAGGATATGATTAATTACTTCTCTGTTAAATATTTACCTACTCATAAGAAACAAGCTGCTTTAAGGGAAATATATAATTTTGTGCAAATTGAAGAAGAGAGTCTCCCACAAGCTTGGGGGAGGCTTCTCCAATTACTTAATGCTTTGCCCGATCATCCTCTCAAGAAAAATGAAATACTTGATATCTTTTATAATGGACTAATGATGCTTCCAAAGACCACCTGGATAGTTGCGCTGGTTGTGTTTTCAGGGAAAGAACTGTGGATCAAGCTGAAAAATTCTATTGAATAATATGCTGACCAATGAAAATAATTGGACACTTCCTGAACCAACCCCTAAGCCAACTCCGATGAAAAGGGGTGTTCTATTTCTCAGTCCTGAAGATATGCAAGAGGCAAAGAAATCTATGAAAGAAAAGGCTATAAAAGCTGAATATGTTACCTCCTGTTGAAGAAATACATGGTCTTAATTCATCACCTATTGAAGAAACACATGGTCTTGATAACCCGACACAGGTAGTAAAGGTAAATTCGCTCTATAGATTTTAAGTGATATTCCTCGTTATAAGTCTGCTAGCCAATGCTTAGATGAGTTTGATAATTTTATTGTCAAACAAGAAAACTTCAATGCTTATGTTGGTAGACAATTGAAACACAATTCTTATATGCTTGAACACTTGAGTGATTATATGTCTAGAGTTAAAGGTGAACTTAAACTTATAGTAAACATGCTTCTATGGTCACCACTCAAGTAGAACAAGTACTTAAGGCTCAAAATGATTTGATCAATGAATTGAATAGTAAGAATAATGACTTTGCTGTTAGAGTTGCAACTAGAGGGGCTAAAGTGACTCAGGAACCTTTGTATCCTGAAGGTCACCCTAAGAAAATTGAGCGGGATTCTCATAGAAATTCACCTAGTCCTTCTAAAAAGAAGAAAAAGAAAAATGATAGGACTTTGCATGCTTCTAGTGAACCTGTTGTAGACACACCTGAGAATCCCAATGATATTTTTATTTCTGATGCTGAAACACAATCTGGTGATCAACATGAACCTAGTGATAATGTTAATGATAATGTTCATGTTGATGCTCAACCTAGCAATGATAATGATGTAGAAATTGAACCTGCTGTTGATCTTGATAACCCACAATCAAAGAATCAATGTTATGATAAGAGAGACTTTGTTGCTAGGAAGCACGGTAAAGAAAGAGAACCATGGGTTCAGAAACCCATGCCTTTTCCTCCCAAACCATCCAAGAAAAATGATGATGAGGATTTTTAGCGCTTTGATCAAATGATTAGACCTATCTTTTTAGGTATGCGTTTGACTGATATGCTCAAAATGAATCCTTATGCCAAGTATATGAAGGATATTGTTACAAATAAAAGAAAGATACCGGAAGCTGAAATTTCCACCATGCTTGCTAATTATACTTTTAAGGGTGGAATACCAAAGAAGTTAGGAGATCCAGGAGTACCCACTATACCATGCTCCATTAAAAGAAATTATGTTAGAACTGATTTATGTGATCTTGGAGCCGGTGTTAGTGTTATGCCTCTCTCTTTATATTGTAGACTTGATTTGAATAAGTTGACACCTACTGAAATATCTTTTGCAAATGGCTGATAAATCAACTGCTATACCTGTCGGTATTTGTGAGGATGTGCCTGTTGTGGTTGCAAATGTTACTATTTTAACGGACTTTGTTATTCTTGATATTCCCGAGGATGATAGTATGTCTATTATTCTTGGAAGACCCTTTTTGAATACTACAGGGGCTGTTATTGATTGCAACAAAGGCAATGTCACTTTTCATGTTAATGGTAATGAGCATACGGTACACTTTCCGAGGAAACAACCTCATGTTCATAGTATAAATTATATTGGAAAAATTCCATCAATTATTTTTGGAGGTTTTGAATTTCCTATTCCTATTGTCAAGAAGAAATATGATATTCTTATTATTGGGGACGTCCATATCCCTGTTGAGGTACCATAGTGTTATTCGAAATTTCTCCGGTTCCATGTTATTCGGAATGAGTTTGTTAACAAGACTTGATCAACCTTGTTAGTGGATTCATTTTGATGAGCATGAGATGGGTGAAGTTAGAAAGCACAACCTTCTGTACCCTTTTTTTACTTTTTCTGTCAGTTTTCTGATTTATCCGTGCAATAAAAAAATACCCCGAAAATAAAAGTTCTCCAAATGCCCCGAAATTGAAATATGATTTTTTTGGAATATTTGAGAATATCTGGCACTGAGAACACAACAGGGGGAGCAAGCACCTGGCCACGAGGGTCCAGGGCGCGCCCACCCCCTAGGCACGCCCCCTGCCTCGTGGGCCCATGGTGGCTCCCCTCCACTTATTCCAGCAACCACACACTCCTTCTTCCTCCCAAATAAATCACCAACCAGCTCAAGCACGAGTTCTAGCTCATTTTGCTGCGATTTTTGATCTCCTTGCTCAAAGCACCTCTCACAAAACTGCTTTGGGGGATTTTTCCTTGGTATGTGACTCCTCCAATGGTCCAATTAGTTTTTGTTCTAGTGCTTTATTCATTGCAAATTTTTGCTGCCTAGGTGACCATGTTCTTGAGCTTGCATGTCAAATTTATATGGTCCCAAGTAGTTCTAATGCATGATATAGTCTCTAGGCACTTGTGGGAGTAGTTGCTATCAATTTTGTTGAGTTTGGTTCACTTTTATTTGAAGTTACTAAAAATTTCAGAAAGTTTTCAGAAAATAATGAAGAGATTTTTGAGGGGTTCTTCGAGCCGAAGCTCGAAGGATAAGCAAAGTGAAGAAGAAGAGAGGCCTAAGTATAATCTCCCTCGCATCACGGAAGTTCGGCCGTGTGAATGGCCTTGTGACGATTTCTTGAGAGCAGCCAAGATTTATGATGATTTTTATGAATTGGCTGAGAATGCAGGCCTCACCGACTTCCTCCGCGACCAACGCGAACAATATCTCTTAATCACTAATATCTTTGTGCAAAATTTTGATTTCCATTCTAGGAGGTCTCCACCTTTGGTGGATTTCTATTTATATGATGAATATAAGGAGATGACCCTTCGTGAATTTTGTGAGGTTTGCCAGTTGCCTTTTCCAGGTAGCATAGAGGAACCACATCGTGACGATGTGGAGGGGTTTATTGATAAAATTGCTGTAGGGGAAACAAGGAAAGTTTCCGATGCAAGAATCACTAGCATACATTTTCCTGTTTTACGTTACCTTGCATTATTTGCTAGTAGATGCTTAATTGGTCGCAGAAACCGTGGCAACCTAAGTGCCCCCGATATTGTTATTTTGTGCCATTCCTTGTTTCTGATGACTCATTCAGTATGGGCGCTATTGTTACAAAGCGGTTAAACCTTAACCGTACTAAGGGCCCCATCTTGGGAGGCATCTTCGCCTCGCGCCTCGCTGCATACTTTAACATACCTATTAGGCATTATGAGAAGGAAGAAAAATTGCTGCCTACTGTTCTTCTAGATTACAAGAGTATGATTGCACATGATTTCATTGTTAAGAACAGGAAAAAGGAGCTTAACTATAGGCTGTTATTTGATAAAAATCACCCTAAGACTATTACCTTGCCTGCTCCTTCCTTGTTTGATTTATCTGCAGGCGAGTACCTTGTTCCGTTGGAGGCCATTCACGCCTACCGGAACCCCACATCAGCTACAGAGCCAGATCCGGAACCACAATTTGTTCCCCCACACCAGTCTGTTTACCAGTGGGATCCGGAGGAGGATGCCAACCAGTGGCAACCCGAGGCTTCATCTCAGTACTACCCCAACTATAACTTTGGATATCCGCCAGGCCAGCCGTGGCAGTAGACCAACTTAGGCCAAAAGCCTAAGCTTGGGGGAGTACGTATTTCTCACTGACATTACATTTATGTTCACACACTCATGCTAGTTGTCGATGCTCATACTTTTTCACTGTAATATCCATACTAGTTTATTTTCCTTTTTATGCTTTCTTAATTAGTAGTAGCTTTTAGCTAGCTTACTTTCTTGCTGTACTAGTAATAATTAAAAGAAAACCCAAAAAGATTTCCCATTCTTCTTTTGCTTGTTGGGAGCTTTCCCGTGTAAATAGTTTTTTTCTCTCTTTTCTTTTCTTTGGGGGTCGATAGGAGAAGACCATAATAAAATTGTTGAAGTGGCTCTTATATGCATTATTCTTGATTTAACCAAGAGCCCATATTGCCTTGTCTCCTCCTGTTTATTGAATGTCTGCAGATTCCAGCTTAGTCCAATGCATGCGCACTATTATCATTATTCACATCGTTCGGTCGTGCAAGTGAAAGGCAATTATGATGATATATGATGGACCGATTGAGATGAGAGAAGCTGGTATGAACTCGACATCTCTTGTTTTTGTAAATATGATTAGTTCATCGTTCTTGATTCAGCCTATTATGAATAAACATGTTTGCAATGACAATTAGAGATTATAGTTGCTTATTCCATGCTTAATTAGCCAGGAGTTTATAATGGTTTACCTTGCGTGCCAACATGCTATTAAAATGGTTGTGATGTGGTATGATAGGGTGGTATCCTCCTTTGAATGATTCGAGTGACTTGACTTGGTACATGTTCAAGCATGTAGTTGAAACAAAATCAACATAGCCTTCATGATATTTATGTTCATGGTGGATTATGTCCCACTCATGCTTGCACTCAATGTTTAATAATTTTAATGCATGTTCATGACTATTGTCGCTCTCAAGTTGGTCGCTTCCCAGTCTTTTGCTAGCCTTCACTGGTACTAAGCGGGAATACTGCTTGTGCATCCAATCCCTTAAACCCCAAAGTTATTCCATATGAGTCCACCATACCTTCCTATATATGCGGTATCTACCTGCCGTTCCAAGTAAATTTGTATGTGCCAAACTCTAAACCTTCAAATGAAATTCTGTTTTGCATACTCAAATAGCTCATGTATCAACTAGGGTTGTCTGTATCTTCCATGCTAGGCGGGTTATTCTCAAGGGGAGTGTACTCCGCTCCTCACTCACGAGAAAATGGCTGGTCATCGGGATGCCTAGTCCCATGCTTTATGCAAATCAAATCAAAATAATTGCAAACAAAACTCTCCCGGGACTCTTGTTAGTTGGAGGCACTCGTTGTTTCGAGCAAGCCATGGATTGATGCTTGTTGGTGGAGGGGGAGTATAAACTTTACCAGTCTGTTTGGGAACCGCCTATAATGTGTGTAGCATGGAAGATATCACCATCTCTCGGTTGTTATGTTGAAAATGAAAGTATGCCGCTCAAAATATTATTTATCTCTATTTCAAAATTGAGCTCTGGCACCTCTACAAATCCCTGCTTCCCTCAGTGAAGGGCCTATCTATTTACTTTTATGTTGAGTCATCACCCTCTTATTAAAAAGCACCAGCTGGAGAGCACCGCTGTCCTTTGCATTCATTACTATTATTTTATATTGGGTATGACTATGACTGGATCTCTTTTACCATGAATTACAATGTTTAGTCAGTCCTTGATCTTTAAAGGTGCTTTGCATTTATGTTTTGCGGTCTCGGAAAGGGCTAGCGAGATACCATCTTGTTATATCATATCATGATTGTTTTGAGAAAGTGTTGTCATCCGAGATTTATTATTATTGCTTGCTAGTGGATTATGCCATTGACATGAGTAAACATGAGACCTAAATGTTATTGTGAATATGGTTAGTTCATAATCTTTGCTGAAAAATTGAATGCTAGCTTTACATATTTACAACAACAAGAGCAAACAGAGTTTGTAAAGTTTTTCTTTATCACTTTCAGTTTATCAACTGAATTGCTTGAGGACAAGCAAAGGTTTAAGCTTGGGGGAGTTGATACATCTCTATCGTATCTACTTTTCCAAACATTTTTGCCCTTGTTTTGGACTCTAACTTGCATGATTTGAATGGAACTAACCCGGACTGACGCTGTTTTCAGCAGAATTTCCATGGTGTTATCTTTGTGCAGAAACAAAAGTTCTCGGAATGACCTGAAACTTCACGGAGATTATTTTTGGAAATAATAATAAAAAATTGGCGAAAGAATCAAGGCCAGGGGGCCCACACCCTGTCCACGAGGGTGGGCGCGCCTGCCCCAGTAGCGCCCCGCCTCGTGGGCCCCCTGGAGCTCCGCCGACCTCAACTCAAACTCTATATATTCGTGTTCGGGGAGAAAAAAATCAGAGAGAAAGATTCATCGCGTTTTACGATACGGAGCCGCCGCCAAGCCCTAAACTCTCTCGGGAGGGCTGATCTGGAGTCCGTTCGGGGCTCCGAAGAGGGGAATCCGTCGCCATCGTCATCATCAACCATCCTCCATCACCAATTTCATGATGCTCACCGCCGTGCGTGAGTAATTCCATCGTAGGCTTGCTGGACGGTGATGGGTTGGATGAGATTTATCATGTAATCAAGTTAGTTTCGTTAGGGTTTGACCCTAGTATCCACTATGTTCTGAGATTGATGTTGCTATGACTTTGCTATGCTTAATGCTTGTCACTAGGGCCCGAGTGCCATTATTTCAGATCTGAACCTATTGTGCTTTCATGAATATATGTGAGTTCTTGATCCTATCTTGCAAGTATATAGTCACGTACTATGTGTTATGATCCGGCAACCCCGAAGTGACACTAATCGGGACCACTCCCGGTGATGACCGTAGTTTGAGGAGTTCATGTATTCACTATGTGTTAATGCTTTGGTCCGGTACTCTATTAAAAGGAGGCCTTAATATCCCTTAGTTTCCGTTAGGATCCCGCTGCCACGGGAGGGTAGGACAAAAAGATGTCATGCAAGTTCTTTTCCATAAGCACATATGACTATATTCGGATTACATGCCTACATTACATTGATGAATTGGAGCTAGTTCTGTGTCACCCTGTGTTATGACTGTTACGTGATGAACCGCATCCGGCATAATTCTCCATCACTAATCCAATGCCTACGAGCTTTTCACATATTGTTCTTCGCTTAATTACTTTTCTGTTGCTACTATTACAATCACTACAAAACCCAAAAATATTACTTTTGCTACCGTTACCGTTACTATCATACTACTTTGCTACTAAATACTTTGCTGCATATATTAAGTTATCTAGGTATGGTTGAATTGACAACTCAGCTGCTAATACTTGAGAATATTCTTTGGCTCCCCTTGTGTTGAATCAACAAATTTGTGTTGAATACTCTACCCTCGAAAAATGTTGCAATCCCCTATACTTGTGGGTTATCAGGCGTACGTGGTGGCCAGGGCCCTGGCCGATGCCTCAGCGAAGGCCCAGGTGGAGAAGGTGGCCAAGACCCAGGTGGACGCGGTCATCGGGGCACAGGTGGGGGCGGTCACAGATGGCCAGACCCCACTGCTGATCATTCCACTGCGCTCCATGCCGCCAGCGAGGGATGTCCTGACGCCGACTGGAGGGGCCGGCATCGACCAGCCGGCGATGGAGAGGGAGGGGAAGACGCCATCGTCCCGAGGCCGCAGGCGCCCCAGCAGACGCCGGCTGCCGAGGCCCAAGGCAGTCGGCCCAACGCGCCGCCAGCGCCTCAAGTCGGTGGTGAGCTGGTGGTGGGGGCGACCTCCGCCGTTCGGACCCCGACACGCAGGCGCGTAGCAAAGGCGACCTCGGCTCCGCGGCCCCAAGAGGTTGGAGCCTCGAGCTCATCAGTTCCTGACGCCGAAGCCACCAGCTCCATGTCGACGGAGTGGTTGCACGGGGGCGGGACGGGCATCCTGATCAAGGCGGCGCAGGACGTCCAGGCCGACTTCAGGGCTGAAGCCGCCGCCCTTCAGCAATGTATGAAGGTGTTTGTGAAGACCCGGGCCACCGTTCGGGTATGTAGCTTGCTTCTCGTTCTAGATTTTTGGAATCTTTGGCGGGGGCGCGCCAGCGCACCCGCTGGGTGTAGCCCCCGAGTTCCTTTTCGATTGCTAAGCAGTCGGGCAGGAACTTCCCCGTGGATTCTAAGTTCTGACTCCCTTTTCTTTCTGTTGCTTCGTTGTAGGACTACCACAATGTCCGTGCAGCACCTTCAACGCCCAGATCAAGGAGCTGGACAAGCGGACCATGGACCTGGTTGAGAGCCGGAGTAAGCACTCCATCCTCTTACTTCTTTGTTGAATTTGTTCAATCCATCGCGGGGGCGCGTCGGCACACCCGCGGGGTGTAGTCCCCGAGATTCGGCTCGACTGCTGAGCAGTCGGGCCGGATCTTTCCGGTGTTTGCTTTGTTTTTGTTGACAATGGATTGTTTTTTCTTCTTGGCCTTCGTAGGCGCCAATACCACCTTGCAACAGCAACTCGGCGAGGCTCAAACCGCGCTACATGCCAAGGAGGCGACGTGCCTCAAGGCGGAGCAGGAGCGTGACCACCTGGCCAAGCAGCTAGCTGACCAGGAAGACACCCATAAGGCGGAGCTGCTGAAGCTGAAGGACGTGGAGGAGGCTCTCCAAGCCGAGTTCGAGAGTCAGCGCTCGAACTGGGTTGACACGCAGAAAGACCTGGAGGCCGGCTACATCGAGATCGAGGATCTGCTCGACGGTATGCTGCTCTTTCCTAGTTCTGCCCGCCGACTTGTCCTGCATGCCTGCCTCCGCCTTCTCATTTCTTTCTTCTTTTCCTGAGCAGAGTACTTCCCCGGCTACTCCGTCGCCGCCAACCAGGCCGTCGAGGCCCACCGCGATGAGCGGAGGCAGGCTGGCGTGACGATTGCGCCCAATGCCCCCCGAACTCTTGCCGAGGAGATGGTCGCCATCGAGGCTCGTCTCCAGCCAGAGTATCGGGCTCTTCGCCGTCTTCAGCGTGCTGGGGCTCAGGTGGTCTCCGCCCTTTGGCCGGGCACTCCTATTCTGCACACCGTTAGCCGGACCTCCAACTGGTTGGAGGTGTCCATCGGCCGCATCGTGGCGTGGAAGGGCTCCTCCGCTCTGGCAGGTGCGCGCCGAGCTTTGGAGTTTGTTAAGGGGTGGTACCCTAGGCTGAATTTGGACCAGCTCGCCACCCTTCGTGCTGAAGCCGGCGCGGAGCTGGAGGCGGTGGAGCCACAGCTTCTTCATCGAGCCGTGGCGATCGCCGAGTATATGGACACCAGCGTCTTCCTCCCTGAGCTGGACGAAGCGGGCGCCGAAGTGCCGCCCAACTGGTTCGGGCTGAACCCAAAATGCGGCGAGGACTCGATGGAGGAGATCGCGTCCAGTGGTGAAGGCGAAGAGGAGGAGGACGAGGACGGGGGCAGCGAAGGCGACGCGCCGGGTGGTGAAGATGACGACCGGCCTCAGCCTGACCAGATCTCAACCAACGGGTGAGATGTCGGCGAGCCGATTGCTGCCGGTGCTGACCAGACCGAGACCCACCAGGCGGCTGCTCCACCACCCGAAGCCTCTACCTCCGCCGGCCTCTCCGATCCGGCTGCTGCTCCTTTGGCCTAGGTGGACAAGTTATCTTTATTTTCCCTGTTTTGTATTTCTCAAACAAAATTTGTAAAGTTCACACAATTCCACCCGCTGGGGGTGTATTCCAACTCCGTTGAATGCTGGCCAAGGGACTTTTGCTGTAAAAAGTAATCTTTTGCCGATTTCTGACTTGTCTTACACTTCTACTTCTTTAGCTTTTTTCCTTTGCCGTCTTCCCAGTCGGACAGCCGCTCTGTGGTCTGTGACTGGATCAAGTACTTGGCCGTTTGGGAAGAACAAGTACTTCAGCCGTTCGGTAAAATGTAGCAATTTAAGTTAGAAATCGGCCGGCCGCCTGCTCAGCAGCCGGTCGGCTAGGGAGGAGCCGACTCGGCCTATGCAAAATGTTTTAGTCCTTAGCCATTTTTCGTGTGGGCACTATGTCCTGCCTTCATCTCTTGCCGGCCGGACATCCGCTCTGCGAGCTGCAGTCCATCATATATCGTCATAATTGCCTTTCACTTGCACGACCGAACAATGTGGATAATAATAATAGTGCACGTGCATTGGACTAAGCTGGAATCTGCGAGCATTCAATAAACAGGAGAAGACAAGGCAATACATGCTCTTGGTTAAATCAACAATAATGCATATAAGAGCCACTTTAACATGTTCATTATGGTCTTCTCCTCTCGACCCCCAAAGAAAAGAAAAGAAAAGAAATAAAACTATTTACACGGGAAAGCTCCCAACAAGCAAAAGAAGAACGAGAAATCTTTTTGGGTTTTCTTTTAATTATTACTACTACAGCATGGAAAGTAAACTAGCTAAAAGCTACAACTATTTTTTTTTTGTTTTTCTTAAGGTTTTTCAAACACACAAGAAGAAAGCACAAAAAGGAAAATAAACTAGCATGGATAGTACAATGAAAAAGTATGAGCACCGACAACTAGCATGAGTGTGTGAACATAAATGTAATGTCGGTGAGAAATACGTATTCCCCCAAGCTTAGGCTTTTGGCCTAACTTGGTCTACTGCCACGACTGGCATGGCGGATATTCGAAGTTGTAACAGGGGTCGTACTGAGATGAAGCCTCGGGTTGCCACTGGTTGGCTATCTCCTCCGGATCCCACTCGTAAACAGACTGGCGTGAAGGAACAAATTGTGGTTCCGGATCTGGCTCTGTAGCTGATATGGGGTTCCGGTAGGCGTGAATGGCCTCCAGCGGAACAAGGTACTTGCCTGCAGATAAGTCAAACAAGGAAGGAGCAGGCAAATTAATAGTCTCAGGGTGATTTTTATCAAATATCGGTCTATAGTTAAGCTCCTTTTTCTTGTTCTTAACAATGAAATCATGTGCAACCATACTCTTGTAGTCTAGAAAAACAGGAGGCAACAACTTTTCTTCTTTCTCATAATGCCTGATAGGTATGTTAAAGTATGCAGCGAGGCGCGAGGCAAAGATGCCACCCAAGATGGGGCCCTTAGTACGGTTAAGATTTAACCGCTTTGCAACAATGGCGCCCATACTAAATGTGTCATCACGAAACAGGGCATGGCACAAAAGAACAATATCAGGGGCACTTAGGTTGCCACAGTTTCCGCGACCAATCAAGCATCTACTAGGAAATATTACAAAGTAACGTAGGACAGGAAAATGTATGCTAGTAATTCTTGCATCGGGAACCTTCCTAGTTTCCCCTACAGCAATTGTATCAATAAACCCCTCCACATCGTTATGATGTGGTTCCTCTACGCTGCCCGAAAAGGGCAACTTGCAAACCTCACAAAATTCATAGAGGGGCATCTCCTTATACTCATCATATAAATAGAAATCCACCGAAGGTGGTGACCTCCTAGCATGGAAATGAAAATTTTGCACAAAAATATTAGTGAGTAGGAGGTACTGTTCGCGTTGGTCATGGAGGAAGTCGGCGAGGCCTGCATTCTCAGCCAACTCATAAAAATTGTCATAAATCCCGGCTGCTCTCAAGAAATCATCACAAGGCTATTCACACGGCCGAACCTCCGTGGTGCAAGGGAGATTATATTTGGGCCTCTTGTCTTCTTCATCTTGCTTATACTTCGAGCTTCGGCTCGAAGAGCCCCTCAAAAATCTCTTCATCGTTTTCAAAAAATTTCTGAAATTTTTTAGTGACTTCAAATAAAAGTGAACCAAACTCAACAAAATTGATAGGAACTACTCCCACAAGTGTCTAGAGACTGTATCATGCATTAGAACTACTTGGGAACAAATAAATTTGACATGTAAGCTCAAGAACATGGTCACCTAGGCAGCAAAAATTTGCAATGAATAAAGCACTAGAACAAAAACTTATTGGACCATTGGAGGAGCCACATACCAAAGAACAATCCCCCAAGGCAGTTTTGTGAGTGGAGCCTTGAGCAAGGAGATCGAAAATGGCAGCAAGATGAGCTAGAACTCGTGCTTGAGCTGGTTGGTGATTTTTTTGGAGGAAGGAGTGTGTGGTGGCTGGAATAAGTGGACGGGAGCCACCATGGGCCCACGAGGCAGGGGGCGCGCCCAGGGGGGGTGGGCACGCCCTGGACCCTCGTGGCCAGGTGCCAGCTCCCCCTGATGTGTTCTTAGTGCCAGATATTCTCAAATATTCCAGAAAAAATCATATTTCATTTTCAGGGCATTTGGAGAACTTTTATTTTCGAGGTATTTTTAATTGCACGGATAATTCAGAAAACAGATAGAAATACTACTTTTGCTTTATTTAATCTAATTTACAGAAAGTAAAAGAGGGGTATAGAAGGTTGTGCTTTCTAACTTCATCCATCTCATGCTCATCAAAAGGAATCCACTAACAAGGTTGATCAGGTCTTGTTAACAAACTCATTCCGAATTGCATGAAACCGAAGAATTTTCGAATAGCACTAGGTTGCCTCAACAGGGATATGCACGTCCCCAATAATAAGAATATCATATTTCTTCTTCATAGTAGGAAGAGGAAATTCAAAACCTCCAAAAATAATTGATGGAATTTTTCCAATAGAATTTATACTATGAACTTGAGGTTGTTTCCTCGGAAAGTGTACCGTATGCTCATTGCCATTAACATGAAAAGTGACATTGCCTTTGTTGCAATCAATAACAGCCCCTGCAGTATTCAAAAAGGGTCTTCCAAGAATAGTAGAAATACTATCGTCCTCGGGAATATCAAGAATAACAAAGTCCGTTGAAATAGTAACGTTTGCAACCACAACAGGCACATCCTCACAAATACCGACAGGTATAGCAGTTGACTTATTGGCCATTTGCAAAGATATTTTAGTAGGTGTCAACTTATTCAAATCAAGTCTACGTTATAAAGAGAGAGGCATAACACTAACACCGGCTCCAAGATCAGATAAAGCAGTTCTAACATAATTTCTTTTAATGGAGCATGGTATAGTGGGTACTCCTGGATCTCCAAGTTTCTTAGGTATTCCACCCTTAAAAGTATAATTAGCAAGCATGGTGAAAATTTCAGCTTTTGGTATCTTTCTTTTATTTGTAACAATATCTTTCATATACTTAGCATAAGTATTCATTTTGAGCATATCAGTTAAACGCATACGCAAAAAGATAGGTCTAATCATTTCAGCAAAGCGCTCAAAATCCTCATCATCCTTTTTCTTGGATGGTTTAGGAGGAAAAGGCATGGGCTTCTGAACCCATGGTTCTCTTTCTTTACCGTGCTTCCTAGCAACAAAGTCTCTCTTATCATAACGTTGATTCTTTGATTGTGGATTATCAAGATCAACAGTAGGTTCAATTTCTACATCATTGTTATTACTAGGTTGAGCATCAGCATACACATCATCATTAACACTATCACTAGGTTCATGATCATTACCAGATTGTGTTACCGCATCAGAGATAGAAATATCATTGGGATTCTCAGGTGTTTCAACAATAGGTTCACTAGAAGCATGAAAAGTCCTATCATTTTTGTTTTTCTTCTTCTTAGAAGGAATAGGTGCATCAACATTATTTCTTTGAGAATCCTGCTCAATTCTCTTAGGGTGGCCCTCAGGATACAAAGGTTCCTGAGTCACTTTACCCCCTCTAGTTGCAACTCTAACAGCAAAGTCATTATTCTTACTATTCAATTCATTGAGCAAATCATTTTGTGCTTTAAGTACTTGCTACTTGAGTGGTAACCATAGAAGCATGTTTACTAATGAGTTTAAGTTCACCTTTAACTCTAGACATATAATCACTCAAGTGTTCAATCATATAAGCGTCTCGTTTTAATTGTCTACCAAAATAAGCATTAAAATCTTCTTGCTTAACCATAAAGTTATAAAACTCATCCAAAAATTGGCTAGCAAACTTAGTAGGAGGGATTTCAACTTTATCGTATCTATAGAGAGAGAGTTTACCTTTACTACCTGTGTCGGGTTATCAAGACCGTGTGTTTCTTCAATAGGTGGTGAATTAAGACCATGTATTTCTTCAACAGGAGGTAAATTCTTAACATCTTCAGTATTAATACCTTTTTCCTTCATAGATTTCTTTGCCTCTTGCATATCTTCAGGGCTGAGAAATAGAATACCCCTTTTCTTTGGAGTTGGCTTAGGAGTTGGTTCAGGAAGTGTCCAATTATTTTCATTAGTCAACATATTATTCAATAGCAATTCAGCTTGATCAACTGTTCTTTCCCTGAAAACACAACCAACACAACTATCCAGGTGGTCTATAGAAGCATCGGTTAGTCCATTATAAAAGATATCAAGTATTTCATTTTTCTTGAGAGGATGATTAGGCAAATCATTAAGTAATTGGAGAAGCCTCCCCAAGCTTGTGGGAGACTCTCTTCTTCAATTTGCACAAAATTATATATTTCCCTTAAAGCAGCTTGTTTCTTATGAGCAGGGAAATATTTAGTAGAGAAGTAATAAATCATATCCTGGGGATTACACACACAACCAGGATCAAGAGAATTAAACCATATCTTAGCATCACCCTTTAATGAGAACGGAAATAATTTAAGGATATAATAGTAGCGAGTTTTCTCATCATTAGTGAACAGGGTGGCTATATCATTTAATTTAGTAAGATGTGCCACAATAGTTTCAGATTCATAGCCATAAAAAGGATCAGATTCAACCAAAGTAATTATCTCAGTATCAACAGAGAAATCATAATCCTTATCACTAACAAAGATAGGTGAAGTAGCATAAGCAGGATCATATTTCATTCTAGCATTCAGAGATTTTTCTTTCTGTTTAGCTAGTAATTTCTTAAGATCACTTCTATCATTGCAGGCAAGAAAGTCTCTAGCAGTTTCTTCATCCATAACATAACTCTCAGGCACACGAGGCAATTCATATCTAGGGGGAGGATCTTCATCATCACTTTCATCAATATTATCAGTTTCAATAATTTCATTCTCTCTAGCCCTAGCCAGTTGTTCATCAAGAAATTCACCAAGTGGCACAGTAGTATCAAGCATAGAAGTAGTTTCATCATAAGTATCATGCATAGCAGAAGTGGCATCATCAATAACATGCGACATATCAGAACTAATAGTAGAAGCAGGTTTAGGTGCCGCAAGCTTACTCAAAACAGAAGGTGAATCAAGTGCAGAGCTAGATGGCAGCTCCTTACATCCCCTCGTAGTTGAGGGAAAAATCTTAGTTCTTTCATCTTTCAAGTTCCTCATAGTGACCAGAAGATATAAATCCCAAGTGACTCAAAGAATAGATCTATGTTACCAGCAACGGCGCCAGAAAATAGTCTTGATAACCCACAAGTATAGGGGATCGCAACAGTTTTTGAGGGTAGAGTATTCAACCCAAATTTATTGATTTGACACAAGGGGAGCCAAAGAATATTCTCAAGTATTAGCAGTTGAGTTGTCAATTCAACCACACCTGGATAACTTAGTATCTGCAGCAAAATATTTAGTAGCAAAGTAGTATGGAAGTAACGGTAACGGTGGCAAAAGTAACAGTGATAGTTTTGTAGTGACTGTAACAGCAGCAACAGAAAAGTAAATAAGCAAAGAAAAATATGTGAAAAGCTCGTAGGCATTGGATCTGTGATGGAGAATTATGCTAGATGCGATTATTCATGCAACAGTTATAACATAGGGTGACAAAGAACTAGCTCCAATTCATCAATGTAATGTAGGCACGTATTCCGAATATAGTCATACGTGCTTATGGAAAAGAGCTTGCATGACATCTTTTGTCCTACCCTCCCGTGGCACCGGGGTTCTATTGGAAACTAAGGGATATTAATGCCTCCTTTTAATAGAGTATCGGACCAAAGGATTAACATATAGTGAATGCATGAACTCCTCAAACTACGGTCATCACCGGGAGTGGTCCCGATTATTGTCACTTCGGGGTTGCCGGATCATAACACATAGTAGGTGACTATAGACTTGCAAGATAGGATCAAGAACTCACATATATCCATGAAATCATAATAGGTTCAGATCTGAAATCATGGCACTCGGGCCCTAGTGACAAGCATTAAGCATAGCAAAGTCATAGCAACACCAATCTCACAACATAGTGGATACTAGGGATCAAACCCTAACAAAACTAACTCGATTACATGATAAATCTCATCCAACCCATCACCGTCCAGCAAGCCTATGATGGAATTACTCACGCATGGCGGTGAGCATCATGAAATTGGTGACGGAGGATGGTTGATGATGACGATGGTGACGGATTCCCCTCTCCGCAACCCCGAACGGACTCCAGATCAGCCCTCCCGAGAGAGTTTAGGGCTTGGCGGCGGCTCCATATCATAAAACACGATGAATCCTTCCCTCTGATTTTTTTCCTCCCTGAACACGAATATATAGAGTTGGAGTTGAGGTCGGTGGAGCTCCAGGGGGCCCACGAGGCAGGGGGAGCGCCCAGGGGGAGTAGGCGCGCCCCCACCCTCATGGACAGGGTGTGCCCCCCCTGGCCTTGATTATTTCGCCAGTATTTTTTATATATTCCAAAATAATTCTTCGTTGATTTTCAGGTCATTCCAAGAACTTTTATTTGTGCACGAAAATAACACCATGGCAATTCTGCTGAAACAACGCCAGCCCGGGTTAGTTCCATTCAAAACATGCATGTTAGAGTCCAAAACAAGGGCAAAAGTGTTTGGAAAAGTAGATACGACGAAGACGTATCAATGGGCAACGGATGCTAGGTCCAGCCGGATGCCCTGCGTCGCGCAGAAACGGGCCAAGGCTCATTTGGCAAAATTTGTGCCATTATCAGTGATGATGCTGTGCGGTACTCCGTACCGAGTGGTGATGTCTGCAATGAAAGTCACAGCAGTTGGCCCATTCAACATCTTGATTGGTTTTGCTTCAATCCACTTGGTGAACTTGTCTACGGCGACAAGCAGATGGGTCATGCCGCCGCGTGCTGTCTTGAATGGTCCCACCATATCCAAGCCCCAGACGGCAAAGGGCCATGGTAGGGGAATGGAATTGAGTGTAGAGGCCGGTAGATGTTGCTGCGAGTTGAACTTCTAACACCCTTTGCAATGTTTGACTAGATCCTTGGCATCCTCCAAGGCAGTCGGCCAGAAGAAACCATGGCGGAAAGCTTTGGCCACGAGTGATCTGGAAGTCGCGTGGTGGCCGCACTCGCCTTGGTGGATATCTTTGAGGATTGCTTCGCCCTTCTCTGCTTCTACGCAGCGCTGGAAGACTCTAGTCACGCTGCGCCTGACGAGCTCTCTGTTAACTATCGTGTAGGCTCCCGCTCGGCGCTGTACTTGCCGGGCCGAGATCTCATCGGGCTGCAGTTCTCTATTCACCAGAAACTTGAGGATGAGCTCTGCCCATGATGGTTCTTGAATCTCTTCTACTATCACTACATCCACTTGTACGAGGGCGGTTGGGCCGGCAGGCGGCGGGTCGGCGTTGATTGCCGCTTGCTGCGTGGCTGAAGTCCCGGGGCTAACTGTGGCAGCCCCTGGGCCGGGCGCGACTGCTGCAGTCCCTGAACCGCTTGGTGAAGTCCCCGAGCCGCTTGGTGAAGTCCCCGGGCCGACTGTTGTAGTCCCCGGGCCGGGTTATGAAGTCCCCGGGCTGGGTGCGACTGCCACAGTCCCCGTGCCGCCTGCTGACGGCTTCGGGAGGAGCCGACGCAAAGATGGACTCAGGTTCTAGGGAAGGCTTGATCGACGACTTGAGGAGGCGCTGAAGGGAGACACCGGCTGGTATTGCTTGCCGGGTGGAGCCGATTCATGCCGAGGCATCCGCTTGCTCATTGTCGGCTCTTGGCCCGTGAAGGAACTCGCACCCCTCAAAGTATCCGCTGAGTTGCTGGACGAAGAAGTGGTAGCTTGCCATATTTGCATCCTTGGCGTTCCAGTCACCAGAAGACTGCTGGAACACCAAGTCGGAGTCGCCGTAGCACAGGATCCCGCGGATGCCGATCTCTTTGGCCAACCGGAGGCCGGGTATTAGTGCTTCGTACTCGACCACATTGTTGGAGGCGGCAAAGTGGATTTGCAATGTGTATCTGAGCTTGTCTCCTATGGGAGAGGTGAGGACGATGCCGGCTCCAAAACCGGTGCGCATCTTCGAACCATCAAAGTGCATTCGCCAATGGGTGGAGTCCGTCACTGGTGGCAGGTACTGGGTCTCGGCCCAGACGACGAGGAAGTCGGCCAGTGCTTGGGACTTGATGGCGGTGCGGGGCTGGTAGAAGATGGTGTAGGGGGCCAATTAGATGGCCCATTTGGCCACTCGGCCAGATGCATCTCTGTTGCCAATGATCTCAGCGAGTGGGGCAGTGCAGACAACCGTGATCGAGTGCTCTTGAAAGTATGGCTTCAACTGTTGGGGAACGTAGTAATTTCAAAAAATTTCCTACGATCACGCAAGACCATGGTGATGGCATAGCAACGAGAGGGGAGAGTGTCCGCCCACGTACCCTCGTGAGACCGAAAGCGAAGCGTTATAACAACGCTGTTGATGTAGTCGACGTCTCCACGATCCGACCGATCCAAGTACCGAACGTCACGGCACCTCCGAGTTACGCACACGCTCAGCTCGATGGCGATCCCGGACTCGATCCAGCAAAGTGTCGGGATGAGTTCCGTCGAGACGACGGCGTGGTGGCGATGTTGATGCTCCACCGACGCAGGGCTTCGCCTAAGCTCCGCGATGATATGACTTGTCGGCGCGAGGCTTCGCCTAAGCTCATGACGATATGACCAAGTGGAATATGGTGGAAGGGGCACCGCACACGGCTAAGGAAAGATCCGTAGATCAACTTGTGTATCTTGGGGTGCCCCTGCCCCGTATATAAAGGAGCCAAGGGGAGGTGGCGGCCCTAGAGGAGGCGACAAGGAGGAGTCCTACTCCCACCGAGTAGGACTCCCCCCTCTCCTAGTTGGACTAGGATTGGAGGAGGGGGAAGAGGGAAGGCGCGCCCCCCTTCCTTGTCCTATTCGGACTAGAGGGGGGAGGGGGGCGCGCAGCCCACCTTGGCCTGCCCTTCCTCTTCTCCCATGGCCCATTAAGGCCCATAGACTTCCCGGGGTTCGGTAACCTCCCGGTACTCCGGTAAAATCCCGATTTCACCCGGAACACTTCCGATGTCCAAATGTAGGCTTCCAATATATCAATCTTTATGTCTCGACCATTTCGAGACTCCTCGTCATGTCCGTGATCACATCCGGGACTCCGAACAACCTTCGGTGCATCAATACTTATAAACTCATTATGAGCTGTCATCGAAGCGTTAGCGTGCGGACCCTACGGGTTCGAGAACTATGTAGACATGACCTAGAACCATTCTCGGTCAATAACCAATAGCGGAACCTGGATGCCCATATTGGTTCCTACATATTCTACGAAGATCTTTATCGGTCAAACCGCATAACGACATCGTTGTTCCCTTTGTCATCGGTATGTTACTTACCCGAGATTCGATCGTCGGTATCCAATACCTAGTTCAATCTCGTTACGGTAAGTCTCTTTACTCGTTCCGTAATACATCATCTCACAACTAACTCATTAGTTGTAATGCTTGCAAGGCTTAAGTGATGTGCATTTACCGAGAAGGCTCGAGATACCTCTCCGACAATCGGAGTGACAAAACCTAATCTCGAAATACGCCAACCCAACAAGTACCTTTGGAGACACCTGTAGTACTCCTTTATAATCACCCGATTCGTTGACGCGTTTGGTAGTACCAAAGTGTTCCTCCGTAAACGGAGTTGCATAATCTCATAGTTACAGGAACATGTATGGGTCATGAAGAAAGCATTAACATACTAAGCGATCAAGTGTTAAGCTAACGGAATGGGTCATGTCAATCAGATCATTCAACTAATGATGTGACCTTGTTAATCAAATAACAACTCCTTGTTCATGGTTAGGAAACATAACCATCTTTGATTAACAAGCTAGTCAAGTAGAGGCATACTAGTGACATACTGTTTGTCTATATATTCACACATGTATTATGTTTCCGGTTAATACAATTCTAGCATGAATAATAAACATTTATCATGATATATAAGGAAATAAATAATAACTTTATTATTGCCTCTAGGGCATATTTCCTTGATCTCCCACTTGCACTAGAGTCAATAATCTAGATTACAAAGTAATGATCCTTACACCCATGGAGTCTTGGTGCTGATCATGTTTTGCTCGTGGAAGAGGCTTAGTCAATGGGTCTCGCAACATTCAGATCCGTATGTATTTTGCAAATCTCTATGTCTCCCACTTGGACTTGGTCCCGAATGGAATTGAAGCGTCTCTTGATGTGCTTGGTCCTCTTGTGAAATCTGGATTCCTTTGCCAAGGCAATTGCACCAATATTGTCACAGAAGATCTTCATCGGTCCCGATGCACTAGGTATGACACCTAGATCGGAAATGAACTCTTTCATCCAGACTCCTTCATTCGCTGCTTCAAGCAGCTATGTACTCCGCTTCACATGTAGATCCCGCCACGACGCTTTGTTTAGAACTGCACCAACCGACAGCTCCACCGTTTAATAAAAAACGTATCCGGTTTGCGATTTAGAATCGTCCGGATCGGTGTCAAAGCTTACATCGGCGTAACCATTTACGACTAGCTCTTTGTCACCTCCATATCTAGAAACATATCCTTAGTCCTTTTCGGTATTTCGGGATGTTCTTGACCGCTGTCCGATGATCCACTCTGGATTACTTTGGTACCTTCCTGCCAAGCTTACAGCTAAGCATACATCAGGTCTGGTACACAGCATTGCATACATGATAGAGCCTATGGCTGAAGCATAGGAACATCTTTCATTTTCTCTCTATCTTCTCATTGTGGTCGGGCATTGAGTCGACTCAATCTTACACCTTGTAACACAGGTAAAAACCTTTCTTTGCTGATCCATTTTGAACTTTTTCAAAACTTTATCAAGGTATGTGCTTTGTGAAAGTCCAATCAAGCGTCTTGATCTATCTCTATAGATCTTGATGCCCAATATGTAAGCAGCTTCACCGAGGTCTTTCATTGAAAAACTTTTATTCAAGTATCCTTTTATGCTATCCAGAAATTCTATATCATTTCCAATCAATAATATGTCGTCCACATATAATATTAGAAATGCTCTGAGCTCCCACTCACTTTCTTGTAAATACAGGCTTCTCCAAAAGTCTGTACAAACCCATATGCTTTGATCACATTATCAAAGCGTTTATTCCAACTCCGAGAGGCTTGCACGGACCATAAATTGATCGTTGGAGCTTGCACACTTTGTTAGCACCTTTTGGATCGATAAAACCTTCTGGTTGCATCATATACAACTCTTCTTCTAGAAATCCATTCAAGAATGCAGTTTTACATCCATTTGCCAAATTTCATAATCATAAAATGCGGCAATCGCTAACATGATTCGGACAGACTTAAGCATCGCCACGGGTGAGAAAGTCTCATCGTAGTCAACTCCTTGAACTTGTCGAAAACCTTTTGCAACAAGTCGAGCTTTGTAGACGATTACATTACCATCGGCGTCGGTCTTCTTCTTAAAAATCCATTTATTTTCAATGGCTTGCCGATCATCGGCAAGTCAACCAAAGTCCATACTTTGTTCTCATACATGGATCCCATCTCAGATTTCATGGCTTCCAGCCATTTTGCGAATCTGGGCTCACCATCGCTTCTTCATAGTTTGTAGGTTCGCCATGGTCAAGTAACATGACTTCGAATAGGATTACCGTACCACTCAGTGCGTATTTTACTCTGGTTGACCCACGAGGTTCAATAGCAACTTGATCCAAGCTTCATGATCATCATCATTAGTTTCCTCACTAATTGGTGTAGTTGTCACAGAACCATTTCTTGTGATGAACTACTTTCCAATAAGGGAGCAGATCTGATTATCTCATCAAGTTCTACTTTCCTCCCACTCACTTCTTTCGAGAGAAACTCCTTCTCTAGAAAGGACCCGAATTTAGCAACGAAAATCTTGCCTTCAGATCTGTGATAGAAGGTGTACCCAACAGTCTCCTTTGGGTATCCTATGAAGACACATTTTTCCGATTTGGGTTCGAGCTTATCTGGTTGAAGTTTCTTTACATAAGCATCGCAGCCCCAAACTTTAAGAAACGACAACTTTGGTTTCTTGCCAAACCATAGTTCATAAGGCGTCGTCTCAGCGGATTTTGACGGTGTCCTATTCAACGTGAATGCGGCCGTCTCTAAAGCATAACCCCAAAACGATAGCGGTAAATCGAAATAGACATCATAGATCGCACCATATCTAGTAAAGTACGATTCGACGTTCGGACACACCATTTCTCCGTGGTGTTCGGGTGGCGTGAGTTGCTAAACTATTCCACATTGTTTCAAATGTAAACCAAACTCGTAACTCAAATATTCTCCTCCACGATCAGATCGTAGAAACTTTATTTTCTTGTTACGATGATTTTCCACTTCACTCTGAAATTCTTTGAACTTTTCAAACGTTTCAGATTTGTGTTTCATTAAGTAGATATACCCATATCTGCTTAAATCATCTGTGAAGGTGAGAAAATAACGATACCGCCGCGTGCCTCAACATTCATTGGACCACAAACATCAGTATGTATGATTTCCAACAAATCAGTTGCTCGCTCCATAGTTCCGGAGAACGGCGTTTTGGTCATCTTGCCCATGAGGCACGGTTCGCAAGTACCAAGTGATTCATAATCAAGTGATTCGAAGCCCATCAAGTATGGAGTTTCTTCATGCGTTTTACATCGATATGACCTAAACGGCGAGTGCCACAAATAAGTTGCACTATCATTATCAACTCTGCACCTTTTGGCTTCAACATTATGAATATGTGTATCACTACTGTCGAGATTCAACAAGAATAGACCTTTCTTCAAGGGTGCATGACCATAAAAGATATTACTCATATAAATAGAACAACCATTATTCTCTGATTTAAATGAATAACCGTCTCGCATTAAACAAGATCCAGATATAATGTTCATGCTCAACGCGGCACCAAATAACAATTATTTAGGTCTAAAACTAATCCCGAAGGTAGATGTAGAGGTAGCGTGCCGACCGCGATCACATTGACCTTGGAACCATTTCCCACGCAAGATCGTCACCTCGTCCTTTGCCGATGCTCGTCTATTCCAGTAGTCCTGCTTTGAGTTGCAAATATTAGCAATGAACCAGTATCAAATACCAGTGCTACTACGAGCTCTAGTAAGGTACACATCAATAACATGTATATCACATATACCTTTGTTCACCTTGCCATCCTTTTATCCGCCAAATACTTGGGGCAGTTCCGCTTCGATGTCCGGTGCGCTTGCGGTAAAACACTCGATTTGAGGCTTAGGTCCAGACTTGGGTTTCTTCTCTTGATCAGCAACTTTCTTGTTGTTCTTTTGAAGTTTCCTTCTTCTTCCCTTTGCCCTTTTCTTGAAACTAGTGGTCTTGTTGACCATCAACACTTGATGCTCTTTCTTGATTTCTACCTCCATGGCTTTTAGCATCGCCAAGAGCTCGAGAATTGTCTTAGTCATCCCTTGCATATTATAGTTCATCACGAAGCTCTTGTAGCTTGGTGGCGAGTGATTGGAGAATTCATCAATGACACTATCATCCGGAAGATTAACTCCCAGCTGAATTAAGTGATTGTTATACCCGGACATTTTGAGTATGTGCTCACCGACGAACTATTCTCCTCCATCTTGCAGCTATAGAACTTATTGGAGACTTCATATCTCTCAATCCGGGCATTTGCTTGAAATATTAACTTCAATTCCTGGAACATCTCATATGCTCCATGACGTTCAAAACGTCGTTGAAGACCGGTTCTAAGCCGTAAAGCATGGCACATTGAACTATAGAGTAGTCATCAGCTCTGCTTTGCGGACGTTCATAACTTCGGCTCGGCATCTCGCAGCGAGCTGTCACCCAGCGGTGCTTCCGGGGCGTAATTTTTCGTGCAGCAATGAGGATAATCCTCGTTACGGACCCGATCCGTGTAATTGCTACCATCATCTTTCAACTTTGCTTTCTCAAGGAACGCATTAAAATTCAACGGAACAACAAAGACGAGCCATCTATCTACATTAAACATAGATAAGCAAAATACTATCGGTACTAAGTTCATGATAAATTTAAGTTCAATTAATCATATTAAAAACTCCCACTTAGACAGACATCTCTCTAGTCATCTAAGTGATCACGTGATCCAAATCAACTAAACCATGTCCGATCATCACGTGAGGCGGAGTAGTTTCAATGGTGAACATCACTATGTTGATCATATCTACTATATGATTCACGTTCGACCTTCGGTCTCCGTGTTCCGAGGCCATATCTGTTATATGCTAGGCTCGTCAAGTTTAACTGAGTATTCGCGTGTGCAACTGTTTTGCACCGTTGTAGATGGACGTAGAACTTATCACACCCGATCATCACGTGGTGTCCGGGTACTACGAACTTTGGCAGCGGTGCATACTCGAGGAGAACACTTCTTGATAATTTTAGTGAGAGATCATCTTATAATGCTACCGTCAAACAAAGCAAGATAAGATGCATAAAGGATAAACATCACATGCAATCAATATAAGTGATATGATATGGTCATCATCATCTTGTGCTTGTGATCTCCATCGCCAAGCACCGTCATGATCACCATCGTCACCGGCGCGACACCTTGATCTCCATCGTAGCATCGTTGTTGTCTCGCCAACTATTGCTTCTACGACTATCGCTACTCCTTAGTGATAAAGTAAAGCAATTACATGGCGTTGCATTTCATACAATAAGCGACAACAATATGGCTCCTGCCGATTGTCGATAACTCGGTTACAAAACATGATCATCTCATACAATAAAGTATAGCATCACGTCTTGACCATATCACATCACAACATGCCCTGCAAAAACAAGTTAGACGTCTTCTACTTTGTTGTTGCAAGTTTTACGTGGCTGCTACGGGCTGAGCAAGAACCGTTCTTACCTACGCATCAAAACCACAATGATACTTCGTCAAATAGACTCCGTTTAACCTTCTCAAGGACGGGCGTAGCCACACTCGATTCAACTAAAGTGAGAGAGAAAGACACCCGCGGTCACCTTTAAGCAACGAGTGCTCGGGCGGTGAAACCAGTCTCGCGTAAGCGTCTGGCGTAATGTCGGTCCGGCCGCTTCATCTCACAATACCGCTGAACCAAAGTATGACATGCTGGTAGGCAGTATGACTTGTATCGTCCACAACTCACTTGTGTTCTACTCGTGCACATGACATCAACGCATAAAACCAGGCTCGATACCCTTTGTGGGGAGCGTAGTAATTTCAAAAATTTCCTACGATCACGCAAGACCATGGTGATGGCATAGCAACGAGAGGAGAGTGTCCGCCCGTACACTCGTGAGACCGAAAGCGAAGCGTTATAACAACGCTGTTGATGTAGTCGACGTCTCCACGATCCGACCGATCCAAGTACCGAACGACGGCACCTCCGAGTTCTGCACACGTTCAGCTCGATGGCGATCCCGGACTCCGATCCAGCAAAGTGTCGGGATGAGTTCCGTCAAGACGACGGCGTGGTGGCGATGTTGATGCTCCACCGACGCAGGGCTTCGCCTAAGCTCATGACGATATGACTTGTCCGGCGCAGGACTTCGCCTAAGCTCATGACGATATGACCGAAGTGGAATATGGTGGAAGGGGCACCGCACACGGCTAAGGAAAGATCCGTAGATCAACTTGTGTATCTTGGGGTGCCCCTGCCCCGTATATAAAGGAGCCAAGGGGAGGTGGCGGCCCTAGAGGAGGCGCGACTAAGGAGGAGTCCTACTCCCAGGGAGTAGGACTCCCCCTCTCCTAGTTGGACTAGGATTGGAGGAGGGGAAGAGGGAAGGCGCCGCCCCTTCCTTGTCCTATTCGGACTAGAGGGGAGGGGGCCCGCAGCCCACCTTGGCCTTCCTTCCTCTTCTCCCATGGCCCATTAAGGCCCATAGACTTCCCGGGGTTCCGTAACCTCCTGTACTCTCGTAAATCCGATTTCACCGGAACACTTCCGATGTCCAAATGTAGGCTTCCAATATATCAATCTTTATGTCTCGACCATTTCGAGACTCCTCGTCATGTCCGTGATCACATCCGGGACTCGAACAACCTTGGTGCATCAATACTTATAAACTCATTATGAACTGTCATCGAAGCGTTAAGCGTGCGGACCCTACGGGTTCGAGAACTATGTAGACATGACCTAGAACCATTCTCGGTCAATAACCAATAGCGGAACCTGGATGCCCATATTGATTCCTACATATTCTCGAAGATCTTTATCGGTCAAACCGCATAACGACATCGTTGTTCCCTTTGTCATCGGTATGTTACTTACCCGAGATTCGATCGTCGGTATCCAATACCTAGTTCAATCTCGTTACGGTAAGTCTCTTTACTCGTTCCGTAATACATCATCTCACAACTAACTCATTAGTTGTAATGCTTGCAAGGCTTAAGTGATGTGCATTTACCGAGAAGGCCGGAGATACCTCTCCGACAATCGGAGTGACAAAACCTAATCTCGAAATACGCCAACCCAACAAGTACCTTTGGAGACACCTGTAGTACTCCTTTATAATCACCCGAGCACGTTGTGACGTTTGGTAGTACCAAAGTGTTCCTCCGTAAACGGAGTTGCATAATCTCATAGTTACAGGAACATGTATGGGTCATGAAGAAAGCATTAACATACTAAGCGATCAAGTGTTAAGCTAACGAAATGGGTCATGTCAATCAGATCATTCAACTAATGATGTGACCTTGTTAATCAAATAACAACTCCTTGTTCATGGTTAGGAAACATAACCATCTTTGATTAACAAGCTAGTCAAGTAGAGGCATACTAGTGACATACTGTTTGTCTATATATTCACACATGTATTATGTTTCCGGTTAATACAATTCTAGCATGAATAATAAACATTTATCATGATATATAAGGAAATAAATAATAACTTTATTATTGCCTCTAGGGCATATTTCCTTCATCAACTTCTTGGCGGCAAAGTGCACACTGATACGTCTCCAACGTATCTATAATTTATGAAGTATTCATGCTATTATATTATCAACCTTGGGTGTTTTATATGCATTTATACGCTATTTTATATGGTTTTTGGGACTAACCTATTAACCTAGAGCCCAGTGCCAGTGCCAGTTTTCTGTTTTTTCCTTGTTTTAGAATATCGCAGAATAGGAAAACCAAACGGAGTCCAATTGACCTGAAACTTGACGGAGCTTATTTTTGGACCAGAAGAAGGCCATGGAGTAAAAGAGTTGGGCCAGAAAAGTCCCGGGCTGCCCACGAGGGAGGGAGGCGTGCCCACCCCCCTGGGCGCGCCCCCTACCTCGTGGACAGCCCGGAGACCCCCCTGACTTGTTCTCGACGATGAAACCTCTTATATATACAGAAACCTTTGGGAATTAACCTAGTTCGGAAGTTGCGCTGCCGCAAGCCCTTGTAGCCACGAGAAATCAATCTAGGCCCTCTCCGGCACCCTGCCGGAGGGGGTCATCATCACCGGAGGGCATGGAGGAGGATCCCGGAGGGGCCATCATCACCATGAAGGCCAAGGACCAGAGGGAAAACCTCTCCCCATCCAGGGGGAGGCCATTGAGGAGGAAGCACAAGGGGGAGAACCTCTCCTCCTCTCTCTCGGTGGCGCCGGAGTGCCATCGGGAGGGGAATCATCACCGCGGTGATCGTCTTCATCAACATCACCATCATCATCACCATCCTCATCTCTTTTACGCGGTCCACTCTCCCGCACCCCACTGTAATCCCTACTTGAACATGGTGCTTTATGCCACATATTATGATCCAATGATGTGTTGCCATCCTATGATGTTTTGAGTAGATATCCTTTGTCTTTGGGTTGATTGATGATCTAGATTGGTACGAGTTGTATGTTTTATTTTGGTGCTGTCCTATGGTGCCCTCCGTGTCGCACAAGCGTGAGGGATTCCCGCTGTAGGGTGTTGTAATACGTTCATGATTCACTTATAGTGGGTTGGTGAGTGACTGAAACACAAACCCAAGTAAGGGGGTTGTTGCGTATGGGAACAAAGAGGACTTGATGCTTTAATGCTACGGTTGGGTTTTACCTTAATGTTCTTTAGTAGTTGAGGATGCTTGCTAGAGTTCCAATCATAAGTGCATATGATCCAAGAAGAGAAATTATGTTAGCTTATGCCTCTCCCTCATATGAAATTGCAATGACGACTACCGGTCTTGTTAACAATTGCCTAGGACAATTCCGCACACCGATCCACCATTATTCCACACTCGCTATTTATAATATTTTGTAATATATTCTAACTTTATGATAGAAGCACCTACTTTTATATTTTAGCTCTCTGTTACCATGCAAAGTATTCTCTTCATACCCACAACGTAGTTTTATTTCTCGTTTCTAGTTGGAAGCAAGCGCTCGTGTTATGAGAGTCGATCGATGGCAGATAGGGCTTGAGAGAATATTTATCTTACCTTTAGCTCCTTGTGGGTTCGACACTCCATACTTATCACTTCCACCTTTGTAAATTGCTACAATGATTCCCTGCACTTAGGGATTATCAAGCTCTTTTCTGGCGCCGTTGCTGGGGAGCAATAGTGTGGGGTTGATATTCTCGTGTGTGCTTGTTTGCTTTCTTCACTAAGTAGATTTTGTTTCTGTTTAGTTTTGGGTGAAACATACAAAAAGCTTAAAATAGTGAAAATACAAAAAAAATTACTTGCCTCTCATGCCTAAAAAGTTTTTCAAAAAGAGAAGTGATTGGAAAGTTATGCATTGAAGAAGTGAGGGTCGACCTAGAGCACTTGTGTTCATGACCACGGAAACAATGTAGAATTTTTCATGGAAGTTTCTCTGTAAATAATTATCCCCTTGTGTATATTCTTTGTATTATAAAAATAATGTGCCAAGCTTTGGTTTTAGGATGATTAGATTGCTTGTTTACTATGTGCAGAACAAAAACAGAAACTTTGGCTGTAGCGCGTGATTTTACATGTTTTACTGGAAAGTCAAATGTGTCTGAAATTTTTTGCACATTACTTCTGTACAAATTGTTCAAAGTTTCAAATTTCGTTCATAATTTTTGGAGTTACATAAGTTTACCAAACCTCCAGATTACTACAGACTGTCCTGTTTTAGACAGATTCTGTTTTCTATGTGTTCATCGCTTATTTCGATGAATCTATGGGTAGTATCGGGGGGTATGAACCATGATGAAGTTAGAATACAGTAGATATAGTTCTAATATGAAATTGGAATGAGTTTGTAACAGTACCTAAAGGTAGTGATTTGCTTTAGTATACTAACGGATCTCACAAAGTTTTTGTTAAGTTTTTGTGGATGAAGTGTTCGAAGAACGAGGAGTTACCGATGTGAGAAGAATATAGAGAGGAAAGAGTTCAAGCTTGGGGATTCCCAAGGCACCCCAAGTAAATATTCCAAGGGTACTCAAGCATCTAAGCTTGGGGATGCCCCGGTTGGCATCCCATCTTTCTTTTTCAACAATTATCGATATACCTCGGTTTTTGTTTTGTTCACATGATTTGTGCCCTTTGTGTTTTTATTTTTCTTTAATGAACCATGCTAGTACGATAAATCCCGTCATCAATTTATGGAATAATTCATGTGCTTCACTTGAATCTTTTAAGTATGATCTTATAGAATTGCTCTTTGTGCTTCACTTAAATCTTTTGAGTATGGTTTTATAGAATGCTTCGTGTGCTTCACTTATATATTTTGAGCTAGGATATTGGTTTGTCTATATTAATTGTATAATTCTCCATGAACTTTACTTATATCTTTTGTAGTATGAATAATACTATAATATAAAGCGGGTTTGGAAGAGTGTCAACTTTAGGAACTAGTGATCCCGCTATCCCGAATGAGAAGAATTTTGCTTATGTGGAGAGTAGAAAAATTTCTATGCTTGTAGATCATGAAAAGAATGCTTTATGTGATGGTTATATTGTTGAATTCACTCATGATGCTACTGAAAATTATTTTGAGGGAGGAATATATGCTGGTAGGAGTTGCAATAATATTAAGTTTCCTCTCTATGTGCTTAAAGTTTTGAAGTTATACTTGTTTTGCCTTCCTATGCTAGTTGATTGTTGTTCCTATAAATTATGTGTTCACAAAATACCTAGGCATAGGAAGTTTGTTAGATTCAAATGTGCTAGTCACATTCTTCATGATGCTCTCTTTATGTTTCAATTCTTATCTTTTATGTGAGCATCATTGAAATCATCATGCCTAGCTAAAAGGCATTAAAGAAAAGCGCTTGTTGGGAGACAACCCAATATTTACCCTTACTGTTTTTGTGTGTTTACATGATTAAGCTACTGTATTGATCATATTTTATAGCTTTTGTTTCAATAAAGTGCCAAGTAACACCTTTGGGAAGACTTGGGTGAAAGTTAATGTGATCTTGCTGTAAAAAACAGAAACTTTGCGCTCACGAGATTAGCTACCATTTTTTACAGAAGAGTGCTTTTGAGTTGATTCTTTTTGAATAATATTAAGACAAATTTCTCACGTCCACCAATTTATTTGATAATTTTTGGAGTAGCAGAAGTATGGTTGCTGTTCAGATCATTACAGACTATTCTGTTTCTAACAGATTCTGTTTTCATTCTATGGTTTGCTTGTTTTCTAGTTTCTATGGCTTATATTTCTCAATATAAATTGTAGAAATGATATGTTATAGTAGACATTGTGTGGGAAAAATTATGAACCTTGCCTTTGACAGTACCAAAGTGAATGGTTTACTCTTTATCATACTAACCTATCTCACGAAGTTTCGTTAAGTTTTGTGAGATTGAAGTTTTCAAGCTTTGGGTGAGATATCAATATGAGGAGAATAAGGAGTGGAAAGACCCTAAGGTTGGGGATGCCCAAGGAACCCCCAAGGTAATATTCAAGGAAGACCCAAGCGCCTAAGCTTGGGGATGCCCCGGAAGGCATCCCCTCTTTCGTCTTCAAAACTATCGGTATACCTTACTCGGAGCTATATTTTTATTCGTCACATGATATGTGTTTTGCTTGGAGCGTGTTTTCAATTTTACTTGTTGTTTGAATAAAATCATTGGATCTGAATTATTGAATGAAAAAGAATCTTCCCATGTCTAGCTAATTGTTTGGCTACTCAGTGTTCTTCACTTATATCTTTTGGAGTAGTTTGTCATTTACTCATGTGCTTCACGTATATCCTATGAGTAAATGGTTGAATGTCATAAATCTGAATTTATATATGTTTCATATGCTTATAACATGGGGATTAATGACTTCACACATAATAAGTATAGGTAGTAAACTCATTGAAAGTTAGCAAAGGTAGAATTGGTCACTTGAGCAATTCATGAAAGAATATTGAAGGAAGAGAGATTTCACATATAAATATACTATCTTGGACATCTTTTGTCATTGTGATCACTCATTAAAATATGACATACTAAAAGGTTGATGTCGGACAAGGAAGACAAAGTAATGGGTTATGTTTTCTTATATCTGAAATAAAGTATATTGTCTTGGATCATCCAACATGTTGAGCCTGCCTTTCCCTGTCATGCTAGCCAAATTCTTTGCACGAAGTAGAAATACTACTTGTGCTTTCAAACATCCCTTAAAACGAGTTTTGCCATGGGAGTCCACCATACCTACCTATGGATTTAGTAAGATCCTTCAAGTAAGTTGTCATCGGTGCATGCAATAAAAATTGCCCTCTAAATATGTATGATCTATTAATGTGGAGAAAATAAGCTTTATACGATCTTGTGATGTGGAAGAAATAAAAGCGACGAACTGCATAATAAAGGTCCATATCACAAGTGGCAATATAAATTGACATTCTTTTGCATTAAGATTTTGTGCATCCAACCATAAAAGCGCATGACAACCTCTGCTTCCCTCTGTGAAGGGCCTATCTTTTACTTTTATCTTCTACCTTATGCAAGAGTCATGGTGATCTTCACCTTTCCTTTTTACATTTTATCCTTTGGCAAGCACATTGTGTTGGAAAGATCCTGATATATATATCCAATTGGATGTAAGTTATCATGAAATATTATTGTTGACATTACCCTTGAGGTAAAAGGTTGGGAGGCGAATCTATAAGCCCCTATCTTTCTTTGTGTCCGATTAAAACTTTGAACCCGTAAATATCACGTGAGTGTTAGCAATTGTGAAAGATTAAATGATAGTTGAGTATGTGAAGTTTGCTGAATCAAAGCTCTGACATAGTCCCTTCCTAAAAATAAGATGAATTGCAATTGTTTGATGACTAAGAACAATGTTTGTTAGTTTTCAAGAAAGTTCATGATCTATACTTTAAGATGTGAATAGCTTGTTACTTGATCATGAAAAGTTTTATGAAATAAGCTACTGTTATGACATGTATTGATGCTAGAAAAAGTGATTGAAATTATCATTGATCAAACTTAAGCACTTGCTAGCATTCACACTTCGTAAATTATTTCTTTTATCATTTACCTACTCGAAGACGAGCAGGAATTAAGCTTGGGGATGCTGATATGTCTCCAACGTATCTAAAAATTATGAAGTATTCATGCTATTATATTATCAACCTTGGGTGTTTTATATGCATTTATATGCTATTTTATATGGTTTTTGGGACTAAACTACTAACCTAGAGCCCAGTGCCCGTTTCTGTTCTTTCCTTGTTTTAGAATATCGCAGAAAAGGAAAACCAAACGGAGTCCAATTGACCTGAAACTTGACGGAGCTTATTTTTGGATCAGAAGAAGGCCATGGAGTAAAAGAGTTGGGCCAGAAGAGTCCCAGGCTGCCGCTGGGTACGCCCCCTACCTCATGGACAGCCCGGAGACCCCCCTGACTTGTTCTCGACGCCAAAACCTCTTATATATACCGAAACCTTCGGGATTTAACCTAGATCGGAAGTTCCTCCGAAGCAAGCCTCTGTAGCCATGAGAAATCAATCTAGGCCCTCTCTGGCACCCTGCCGGAGGGGGTCATCATCACCGGAGGGCATGGAGGAGGATCCCGGAGAGGCCATCATCACCATGAAGACCATGGACCAGAGGGAAAACCTCTCCCCATCCAGGGGGGAGGCCATGGAGGAGGAAGCACAAGGGGGAGAACCTCTCCTCCTCTCTCTCGGAGGCGCCGGAGTGCCATCGGGAGGGGAATCGTCACCGCGGTGATCGTCTTCATCAACATCACCATCACCATCACCATCCTCATCTCTTTTACGCGGTCCACTCTCCCGCACCCCGCTATAATCCCTACTTGAACATGGTGCTTTATGCCACATATTATGATCCAACGATGTGTTGCCATCCTATGATGTTTTGAGTAGATATCCTATGTCTTTGGGTTGATTGATGATCTAGATTGGTACGAGTTGTATGTTTTATTTTGGTGCTTTCCTATGGTGCCCTCCATGTCGCCCAAGCGTGAGGGATTCCCGCTGTAGGGTGTTGCAATACGTTCATGATTCGTTTATAGTGGGTTGGTGAGTGATTGAAACACAAACCCGAGTAAGGGGGTTGTTGCTTATGTGAATAAAGAGGACTTGATGATTTAATGCTATGGTTGGGTTTTACCTTAATGATCTTTAGTAGTTGCGGATGCTTGCTAGAGTTCCAATCATAAGTTCATATGATCCAAGAAGAGAAAGTATGTTAGCTTACGCCTCTCCCTCATATGAAATTGTAATGACGACTACCGGTCTTGTTAACAATTGCCTAGGACAATTCCGCACAGTGATCCTCCATTATTCCACACTCGCTATTTATAATATTTAGTAATATATTCTAACTTTATGATAGCAGCACCTACTTTTATATTTTAGCTCTCCGTTACCATGCAAAGTTATCCTCTTCATACCCACAACGTAGTTTTATTTATCGTTTCTAGTTGGAAGCAAATGTTTGGTGTACGTAGAGTCGTATCAGTGGCAGATAGGGCTTGAGAGAATATTGATCTTACCTTTAGTTCCTTGTGGGTTCGACACTCCATACTTATCACTTCCACCTTTGGAAATTGCTACAATGATTCCCTGCACTTGGGGATTATCACATGCCATAGCACATCTTCTGATAATGAGGGTAGTTCTGCTTTGAAGTTGGCAGTACCTCGCTCAAATAGTACACCGGCCTCTGGACCGGCTGTGCCCTGCCGTCCTCCGAGCGCTCCACCACTATGACTGTGCTCATCACCCGGCTGGTGGCAGCGATGTAGAGGTACATGGGCTCTTTAGCAGTCGAAGCCGCCAGGACAGGCGGCATGGTCAACATCTTTCTCAGCTGGAGAAAAGCTTCATCCGCCTTGTCGTTTCACTCGAAATGAGTGGTCTTCTTGATGAGCTAGTACAGGGGAAGAGCCTTCTCGCCCAGCCGACTGATGAACAGGCTGATGGATGCCAAGCAGCCGGTGAACTTCTGGACGTCTTGCAGTCGGGTAGGCTTCTCCATCCTCTCGATGGCCTTAATCTTCACAGGGTTGCACTCAATGTCGCGTTCTGAGACCAGGAAGCCAAGGAGCAGGCCGACTGGTACTTCAAACACGCACTCTTCTGGGTTGAGCTTGATTTGAAATCGGCGCAGATTTTCAAAGGTCTCCTTGAGGTCTTCGAGGAGTGTATTGCGCTTCTCTGTCTTCACCACAATATCGTCTACGTAGACGTGGTCATTTCTGCCGAGTTGCTTGAGGAGGCATTTCTGCATGCAACGCTGAAACGTGGCACCAGCATTTCTCAGGCTGAATGTCATGGTCAGGTAGCAGAAGGCTCCGAATGGTGTGATGAAGGCGGTCTGTCGAGTTCAACTTGATCTGGTGGTATCCTGAGTAGGAGTCCAAAAAACTGAACAGCTCGCATCCGACTGTGCAGTCTATCACTCGGTCTATCTGTGGTAGAGCAAACAGATCTTTTGGGCAGGCCTTGTTGAGGTTGGTATAATCAATGCACATGCGCCACTTGTTATTCTTCTTCAGTACAAGGACTGGGTTGGCAAGCCATTCTGGGAAGAAAACTTCCATGATAAAACCGGCTGCCAACAGACGGGCGATCTCTTCTCCAACGATTCTTCTCTTCTCCTCCGACAGTCGGCGGAGGGGTTGCTTGACTGGCTTGGCATCTTCTCTGACATGCAGCTTGTGCTCGGCGAAATCAGTCGGAACACCCGGCATGTCTTTGGGAGACCATGCAAAGATGTCCCGATTCTCACGGAGGAAATCAACGAGCTCGCTTTCCTATTTGCTGTCAAGGTTTGCACCTATGACAGCGTACCTTTCTGGGTGCTCTGGGTCCAATGGTATCTTCGTTGTCTCCTTGGCCGGCTTGAAGGATCCTTCGGCTTCCGACTCCTTGGGATCGTGGGACATGTCCGGTTGCTTGCCGGCCATGGTCACAACCTGGACAAGGAGCCGCTTCTCGGCAGCGATCACAAGGGACTCGGCCAGCCGACTGCTAGCGGCACTACAAAAAAAATACACTTCCGTGATGATACGTGTTTGTCACAGTAGGTCGCGTTTTTTGTCATGCATGTACATCCATGACGATTTTATGATAGAATCAAGATAGTCATACCGTCTTTGTCAGAGAAGTGTTCCATGACATTACCAAAATTATCATCACGGAAGTTGCCACTTCCATGACGATAAATCGCGCGTCCGAAGTGCTTTTCGTCAAGGGTGACCGACACGTGGCATCCACCGTAACGGAACGCCGTTAAGCTATCGTGGTCGGGTTTTGGATCCGATAACCCGTTAACAGCCCTGACCAATGGGGATTTTCCACGTGTAAAATCATCATTGGCTGGAGGAAACACGTGTCGGCTCATCGTTGGGACACATGTCATCCACTCATTGGACAGAAGGCGCCTATGATACGTCAACACATGGCACGACCCATCAAGTTTAAATGGGCCGGCCCAACTAAAGGCCCACAAGATTTTGCGGACCATAATGGGCCAGCCCAGCTAAAGGCCCGCGAGATTTTGCGGACCATAATGGGCTGGCCCAGCTAAAGGCCCACAAGATTTCGCGGGCCATAATAGGCCGGCCCAGGTAAAGGCCCACAAGATTTTTGTGTGCCATAATGGGCCGGCCTAGGTAAAGGCCCACAAAATTCTTGCGGATCATAATGGGCCGGCCCAGCTAAAGGCCCACGAGATTTTGCCGACATTAATGGGCCGGCCCAGCTGTAGGCCCACAAGATTTTGAGGACCCTAGTAGGCCGGCCCATTAACTGGCTGCCATGTTTTGGGCCAAATGCCGGCCCATATTTTAAATGATCCATTAATGGCCTGCCACGTTTCGAGCCTAATAATGGCCCATATAAGATCTGGCCCGTTAAAAGCCTCCCACTTTCTGGGCCAAATCACGGCCCAGATCAGGTCCGGCCCTTTAAGAGGCTTTGGGCTCAATTATGGCCCATATCGATTCGCCCGTTCTTGGACGCTATGCTTTTGGGCCCACTTGCTAAAGGCCCATTTAGTAATTCGGCCTGATATTAGTTTCGGCCTGTTAAGGGCCCATTTAACATTTCGGCCCTATATTAATTTCGGCCTGTTAAAAGCCCGTCATATAGTTGGGCTTAACTAAGGCCCGGTTTGCATCCGGCCTGCTCGCAGCCGATATCTAATTGGGCCAAACAAGGACCAAGACAACTTTGGCCTGTTAAAAGCCCGTGAATTGATTCGCACAATCATGGGCCGGGGTCCATTTCGGGCTGCTACCGGCCCGTGAGCTATTCGGCACGTTTCAGGCCCAACCTACTTCTCAGTCTCCTAAAAGCCCATTTAGTTTTCTTGCGAAAAGAGGGCCGAGGGTTACTCGGCCTATTAAAGGCCCGAATCTACTAGTGGGCCAGTTTGACGGGGCCCATGATGCGGATCATACATCATGATTGCATGATGGCCCGGTTATGTACCGTAATTTTACGGTTTGGCCGGTTTACTGCGAAGACAGGATATATATACAGTAAAATAACTGCAGCATCGTGAATAAGAAAAAACCTAGACTATACAATAAAGAAATTACGACATATTACATCCACTGGGCATCAAAGTTCTCCAGTATGATAATAAAGCACAAGCAGATAACAGATTACAAACACTGGGCATCAAAGATCGCCACCAGTGCAAATAAACACGCCGACAAAATAATATACAAAACCGACAACACTTCAATAGAGTTCAAGAAAGGTTAGCCCTGCTGGGGAGCTGCAGCGCAAGACGATGAGACTGCGCTTGTTCAACACTTATATCTTCCTCACTCTGAAAGATAAACAAGGCATGATGATGGTTTTGCACATAAAAGTATCAAGTCTTGACAATTCATCACATTTCTTCTTGGCGAATAAAGTGACACAGTTTAAAATTGCATTAACACAATATGGTATTGTTCAGGTCAAGACATGGCAGGAAATGACATTGTGAAGGAGTTGGCAGCTTCACGACACCACTGGATTACAGATCAAGAACTCATAAGTATCAATGGTTAGTGTGTTGTCAATTTATCCATTTCAGATTGGCAAATAAAGAGATGGTTTAAATAATAGTAGAATAATATGACATTGTTCATAGTTAAGACATTGCAGAATATGACATTGTGTTTGTAGTGGCTAGGTTCACCACACCTTTGGATTACGGATGAAGAATGAAGCATACATGCAGTGCAAAAGAAGATCACTTGCTCTGTGTAGTTTAATTTACATGGTATGAAGAAGGAACTTGGTTGTACAACTGAAAAGTTAAATTGAGAAGGACAAAATTTTGTTTATGAACTACATAATAAACTTTAAACATGCAATTTGATGCGAACACCAAAAATAAACAGCTATTGCAGTCATGCCTAACCAAATATACACAACAAAGTTTGAAGGCTTGAGAAGGACAAACTTACATTACTGGTGAAGATAGGCTCTATAAAGCCCTTGTCCATGCTGATGGGGTGGCAATTCAAGAAGTTTATCACGGAATCTTCTTCATAAGCATTGCCTTTATTCTACATTTTGTTAAGAGTAAATATAGATGTGATAATATACGAAAAATGGAGAATATTTAAGATAAGATGAAGAGTGATGCTACATAACCAAGTAGCTATAAATGTATGTGCAGCGTTACAGGCAAAAGGCACAGCCAAGAGCAATGCACAGCTAAACTTCTTCAGTACCAACCTTATGGTAAGAGTAAATATAGATCTGATGTGTAGAAAATGGAGGCAAAGGAAAATAAGCTGCAGAGTGATGGTACATGAACAACTACCTGTCAATATAAGTACACTGATAAAGGACAGCATGTACTTACAAGAACAATGCAGAGCTAAAAAAATTCATTGGCATTGGATATATTCTACACTAATGTAACCATTCATACAGATCAGATAATTTGGAGCGAACAATTGATAAGCAAGCTATCATGCATACTGTTGTCACATAATGAACCAGGTATGTATGCAAGTATAGTGATACAGGACAACAGGTACTAACAAGAGCGAATCAGCGGGCAGCATATTTGCGATATCCTGTCGTTCTTTTCAAACTGGAATTCTTCTTCGAGCATATTTCCTGCAAAAAAGATCCGTAAGGCACATGCGGAAAAGTAGAAGTTCAAATTGTCATGTGATTTCATAGACAGTACCTCATCCTGGGAACGAGACTAGTGCATAACAAGGTTTTTCCATTCAATGTCTTCTAAATTTAGCACATGAGACTTCACCGGAAATTCGTTTATAGACTTGCCATCAAAGTGTGATTTCCTTAGGTAACACCGATACTGCTGCAATGCTTCCTTGAAAAGCACAAGCAAGCTTTGCTCGTCATGACTATCTAGATTGACCCTCGCCTAGTTACAACAATGTAATGTAAATCATTGATGTGTTCGATCAGTAGAAAACAGGAAAATAATAACCATGAATAATAGCACTTACACGTAAGTTGGACAGGAAGATGTGAAAATGGTGTTTGTCTTCACTATAATCTTCCCATGATGGGAATATATGCACGTAGTCCCTAACAACATTGTATGCACTGTCTTTTAAACTGGGAATAAATGGAATGGGGTTCCAATCTGTAGGAATTGGCCGTCTCTGCAGTTGGGATAGGTCTTCGGCCGGTGGACTTGCTGTACTTTTTGCTGGAGTGGGATTTTTCTGTGGTACGGCTGGTGCTATGGCAAATGAAATTGGTATACCTTTTGCTGGAGTGTAGGTCCTGTGTGGTGGGGCTAGTGGTGTGGCCAGTGAAGTGTGGGTACAGTCTGTTGGAGTCGGTCCAATGTTTTGTGTCACTGGTTGTACATCCAATATAAGTGGGGCGTTGTCTGATTTCTCTGGCACCACCATGTTTTTCAAGGACTTTGCTGGTGCTCCTTCAGGTTCGGCAATCACCCTCTTCCTTTTTGATGTCTGATGCACAAGAACAAAATTTGAGTGGAAAAACATGGTATGATGACAGATGGAATATGTATTAATAATGGTTGGGCATGGCATCTCGAGTTATATGATGAGTAAACTAAGCAGATGGCGGTGCAACAAAGTAGAAGAAATGCAAGACAACATATGCAAGATACACGCAGTCAATAAAACCTTGCCAAATTAGAACATGCACCTTGATGGGTGAACAGGACAGGCCATCTGCCTTTGACTCCTCGAGGTTAGAATAGTCATTAGGATGATATTCTGAACAAGAATCAACAGGTGGGGAGCGTATGCGTTTCATTGCTTCCAGAATGGCACTCAATGCCTCGGTGCCAATTTTGTAAGTCATTGCAGTGTTCCACAATACTCTTCTGATGCGCGGATTCTGATATTCACAGTAATTGCGTATAATATCTGAGAACCATGAAAACATAAATAGTTGTGAGATTATCTTTGTAATGCAGATGATATTCTAATATAGGGCGCCCAGTAAACACTTATGTGCTATCTTTGGATTTCGATGAGAGAGCTCATGTGTGTTGTAATATGGTGCGTGCATTTATATAATCTGGCACAAGTACACAAAAAAATAGGCTCCAGAAGTAAGGATAGCTGGCAGATGATAGGTTCATAATATACTGAGTAGAGAGTTTATTGCCAAACCATGATAACAAGAGCACACAGCAACTAGGCAGATCATAGTGTACATAACACCATAACCACGATATACAAATCGGGAAAGTGGAACTGGCTTGAAAATACGGTGTTGTATTGCCGCTAGTAATTGAAAGCCTATCGATCACGTACAGGCAAGCTCTATCGAACATGGTAAAGAAGAGCAAGCAGATTTTGGATAATAAAATGTTGGTTGCACAGTGCCCCCACATGATGAACCAAAGCGCATTAAGAATGCAACTCCTAGCTGTCTCTTGACCATTTCAGGCGGTTGGATGAAGATCCTACGTCTCCTAACCCTTCTTCTTCCTCGTCTCGATTCTTCCCATGAGAACCCTTGCGGGCACGGGCGGAACCACGGCCCCATCGCTGTGTTCCTCTGCCACCCCACCCCACAAGCGCCCTAACCCCACCAGCGCCGAGTTTTCTTCGTTCGCGAGGCCCCACAACCACCCGAGCCCTTCGATCGCACCGCGAACTCCGCAAGCTCTGAAAAATCGACTGACCCAGTTTTGAAATTTAGTCTAGTGTGATTTAACTAGTGTGGAATATAAAAGGGGAAAACCATAAGCATTGGGAGTATAGTGTTGAGCGTGCCATGGCAGATCTGAAGGTGCAAACCGGACAAAGGCAACTTCGCAACCAAGACAAGAAATCAGAGTAAAGCAGTGGCGATCTATTTTCTTGCTGCGATAAATAAGTTGAGTAGATACGAAAGAGTCCCGCCTCTGGTGCGGCGCCGTGTACGCATCTGCTAAGAATTTGACGGTGCTGCGGTAGCGATGGCTGTCGGCGGCATGGAAGCAGATCTAGGAGGGTAGATGGTGGCGGTGGGGCGCGGTGGACGAGACGGTCGTAGGAGTGGCGCCGGCAAGGTGGACGACGGCGGGGATGAAGCGAGAGGACGGGATGCAAGGATCCCGGTCCGAAGGCGTGGATGAGAGAGGTTGATCTCTTGTAATGGACGGCGGCGTCGGGGTATCAGCTCCGGCATGGTGGAGGAGGACTGCGGTGGATGGGGTGGCGGACGACAGCGGACGGAGGAGGGTGGGGTGGAGAGGGTGTTTTGGCACCCACGGAGTATGAATGGGGAAAAGGGAGGTAGATAGGAAGGGGGGAACCATGTATTCAGGGCGCGCTTGTCTCAAATGCAAGGAAATTTACAAACTTAGCCCCCGTTTCAAATTTCTACTACATCACAGCAACATTAGTCGGTTGGGGATAGGACGTAATCTCGCATACACCGAATATTTGCCGACGAGGGTTTGTTTTTGGCGCCCACCGTGTATGAGTATGAATCGGGGAGGGAGTCGATTTCCGCCGAGGACACACTGTGTTTTGGCGCCCACCGTGTATGAATCCGGGTGAGAGGCGATTACCTCACGTTTGGGTGAAATTACAAACCTACCCCTATTGAAACCTATAGAAATCCAGCAGATAGGCTTTGCATGGCAGGGATAGGCAGTAGTGATTTCCATCTTGCAGATTTTAGTTTCGGGCGGTTACTGCGACTTTCCCCGCTTCGTTCAAATTTTGCAGAGTGCACGTTTACCATGCCAACTCAATTCGAATCCCGTTTGTATTCTTTTTTTTTCGGGCGGGATCCATTTTCAATTGGAATTACATTCTATATACATCATTTTTATATATACTTTTAAAAGCACAACACCATTTATCATAAATATGGTTTACAAATGGCATGATCTCAAATTCATAAGGTTGTATCCATCAATTTGGATTTTCAAATATTTGAAACCACTTTATGTTGAAATCCAATGTATGCATTCCTCGCTAACTGTCTCCAATTAATGTGTGTTTCATGCGGGTTTTTTTAACTTCTCAAACATGTATAATGTGTTTCACACACGCAACATATAGTGTAATCCCGTTTAGACATTAATTGCATATAAACCATGCATTGTTTGTAATTGAAGAATCTATGGATCACCAATATTGATAAACTATATAACATTACACGTGTGCCCAAATTCAAATGAATATGCATGTTTGATACACCAATTTGCGTTATGATATTATCGATGTCGTGATCTCTAGTTTAAATATTTGAATCCCCTTTAATCTAGATATTCGTCTCATATAGCTATCACTCATGCTTATATAGGACTATCTCTCTGGACCTATACACGTTCATCGTCTCTCAGGTATCTCTCGTGCTACTTGTATGTCGTTAATGATCTTTTATCTTCATAACACACTGACGGTACTCTCTCCCTCGACCTTCATCACTCTATCTCTCTCTAAGTATATTTCGCTCCCTGCTATGTGTCTCTAACTATGATTCTCCATGTGGAATCTCTTTCTCTCACACAAACACAAAACTTTGTCTCCCGGGGTCTCATTTCTCTCTACTATTCCCATGTGTGCCACTCGCACACCCCTCATACAGTGATGTCTTTCGCTCCTTAGATATGAGAACCTACGACTCTTCCTCTTCAATATCTCTTTCTCACACACAAACACAAACTCTGTCTCCCAGAGTCTCATATTTCTCCATTGTTCTCTTGTATGTCGCTCACACACACCCTCTCTCCCTAGAGATATCTTGCGTTCCCTCATATGTCTCTCTAGCTATCACTCTCTCGCAGACACAAAATTCCGTCTCTCTGGATCTCATTTCTCTTTGATATCTGTTTGTATGTGACTCACATGCACCCTCTCTCTATCTCTCTCACACCCACACACATAACCCAGCCTTCTGATCCACTCGACTCCTATCTCTAACGCACACTAGCTAGCATCTTTTTCTTTCTATTTATCTGTTTCTCCATCAACCTTCTTTCTCGCCCTCACTCTTGATTCCTATCACGCACACTACATATGTTTCTCTCTACATACAGTCAAGTGCCCTCTCACACACATATATAACTTCACCCTTTGAACCACCCGACGGTCATCTCCAACACCCAAACTAACGGATGTCCCTCTAGCTAGCATCTCCATCTTTGTATCTATCTGTAGTTTCTCCGTCGACATTTCTTTCTCGCACGGAGTCTTGCTTCCTATCACCCACACTATATTTGTCTCTCCATACATATGCATTTATAGGTTGATCTCTTTTGCACAATCGTTGCGCCTCACCCCCTCTGCTCGCCATAGATGCATGCTCCAGCCCACGCCACTCTCTCTTAAAGACAAAAACATATGCTCAATTGTCGGGCCTTCTTCCCTGCATTCTCACATGCATGCATATTGTCATACCGATCCGTCTCTCCCATGTCATTGATCTTATGACTTATGTCTTCTTTCTTTTATCTCGATCATGCGCGCGCGCACACACACACACACACATCCCATGTATACATGTATACCTCTCACACATGCACGTTCAAGGTCTCTATGTCTCCATACGTAGTTAATTACCCTCAATCCTAACGCCACATCGAATCGTTCTCCTCTTTTGTGCACATAACTTCCGCCTGGATGGGTAAAACACACACTCACACTTAACAATCTCCTTCTAGCTACCCCCCCCCCGCCTCTCACTCTTTATCCCCGAAACCAATAAGACCATCCCTTTGTTTAATTCCCACCTACATGCACCATCGATATATAGTAGTCTTCCTCGGTGTCTCTCGAACAAACACGTTCTCTCAATGTCAACTCCTCTCACGCGCACGCACCTTCTCTTCCCTCTCTACGGGCATTTTCTCTCTCGCACCCCATCGTTGGTGGCCTCTGCCATACACATCACCTCTCTATGATGAAGCCATGCACACTTAAATTACATCCGCCACAGAGGACCCCGCGACACACACACACGCACGCACGCACGCCCGCACACCCCCCCCCCCCCACACACACACATACTAAGACTCCATCTCTCTCTCTCTCACACACACACACACACGCACCCCCCACACACTTAGACTCCATCTCTCTCTCTCTCACACACACACACACAAACTAAGACTCCATCTCTCTCTCCTCTCCCTCTCTCTCTCTCTCACACACACACACCCCACACACACACACACACTAAGACTCCATCTCACACACACATGCTCTAGGCGGAGCATTTGTTCCTACCACCCTTCATCCAACCTTACCCGTATGATAAACAATCACCTTTATTTACCTGCATAACATGGACAAATTCCACTTTACTTTAGTAGTCAGCAAACTTATCATCTGTACCCTTATAAAAAAACGAGTTGGCGATGATGGTGTGCCAGCCATCTTGTAATACAGACCGTATGATCTAAATATGATGGATAGAAAGCAAACTATGATAATTTTACAAAAGATACCCGCACCTCTCTCCACATCATTATCTCCCGCAACCTCATTGCTCAGCAACTAAAAAAGGAATAAGTCTCTGGAACAATCTAGCATGCATGGTGGCCGCTGCCGCCTGCCGGCGCCGTCCATCCCCATGCCTCCGCCCATTCCGACCACCAGTCACCACCACGCTCCACTCCTCCTCGCCTTATCTCTCATCTTTCATTTTTCGATGACATTCTCGAGATACCAGTTTTCCGATAAAATTCTCGAGATATCATTAGTTTTTACACATGGGATTACTCCTGCATGGGTCAATCACAACAGGTGTTTTGTAAAAAAATGCATATTGATGTTCCGTGCAATGCACGAGAATCTTGCTTGTAATTATATAACGCAAATCATGAGTAGGAAGTGACATTTTTTTGACACAACCACGTTAACATGGCCACGTAAATCACTAGCTAAAGTAAATACCATTATACTTATATCCCGATGCAAAAGGTTGAGTACATGTCCGAAGAGTAGAGTCGCACACACACACTCTGTCTCTCAGAATCGCTCTCTCACACACACACACCAGTTACGTGACGCCCACTTAAGCAGACACGAGTATGTTACAATTTGTGCACCCGCTGGTACACGTGATGCTACGCATTTATTTAAGCCGGAAGGCGAACCCAAACAGTAGCTGCATTCATTCCCCTCCCGCCGCCTCTTCTCTGGTCGCCATCGCCTGGTAGCCATGGGCCGGCCGAAGGTAACAACATACGCCATACTCCCGCTGAAGTGGCGCTTTAATATGGAAATTTTAGTGGTCATGCATGCATCTTTTTGTGCTAGCACTCCTATATAAGGGTTGACCGGTCGCTTCCCTTGAGCGCTTGTGGCGGTGGAAGAGGAAGGAGAAGGGAAGCGGGCTGTGGATTAACATTTTTTACCACAATTTCTTAGGAAACTGAGTCTAATAATTGAGTAATTTTGCAAACTACCAGTACTACACCTGAAACGGTTCAAAACCTATACTCCCTTGCCGGTAGCGCTTCCGCGTGAAACAGTCAAGATCGCTTGGAGCGTCAGTGCCGCATTAATGCCCGGCCAGAGCGGAGGCGACCTCTCACTGGCGCCGGCTTTGAAGTGGCGCGACGGCCGAGAGAACGCCGCTTCCCGGTGCACGCGATCGCTCAGCGTCGAGATCGGCCATTGGCCCTGTTTGGATCCATGGGTTAGAGTTAGTTTGAGCTAGTTGGGGCTCAAATAGCCCTAAAGTATCCAAGCATGAGGGTTTAAATTGGAGCAAGTTGCACGAACCCACCAAAAAACTATCCCACCCAAGAGGTGCTAAGCGGAGATAGTTCTCATTGGGACCATTGAAAATCACTTTTCTCTCTCCATGAAGTGCATTTATTGTCAATCTAACCTGTCACCCAAACACCTCTTTGGCTACTGATTAGTTCAGGGTTAGTCATGAGTTATTCTAACCTCTAGCTAAGTTAGAGTATCAAACAGGAGCAGTATAGGACATGCAAGTTGCTCAAAGCATACATGCAAATTCGTACATGAAAGGATTTTTTCTTTTTGAAAATGGAACGTGAAAGGAATTTTTTTTAGAATGCTCTTGGCATGTCGCTAACATGTGATAGTTAACCAACCTCAATAGACGGCAGAAACGCCAGCCCGCCGCACTTTGATAGAGACGAGGAGGGAGAAGCGATACAGGCTGCTGGATTACTAGAGATAGGTGTCATACGGAAGCCAAGAAATATGGTGATAGCGTGGGTTAGCCATGTACTAGTATGATGTAACTACACTGGGCTGCAGTGTTTCGTACTCTTCCAGTCCACTATGGAGATGATTGGTTAATTTTATATCGCTGAATAATATTAAATATTATGAGTGCAGACGCTCCACCACGAGGTTCCTTGCTCCTTCTCGGTCGTCCGGAATCTATGTTCTTCCACTCTATTTTTTTACGTGAGCTTTGTTCATCCTTTTGCCAACATGCGAAACATCTAGCATCAAGGTGCACATGTTATGCAAGGATCGTTCCATCTATATGAAGAACACGTGGGACTGGAACTACGAGACGGACATGTACCCAGGAGAGGACGTACGAACCTGAGTAATGTAGCGCAGTAAGTGAAGTAGAAAGCCACAAATGGTATGAACATGCGTGGCATATAGGGTGTGTTTGGTTGCATTCTCGTCTCAGCATAGTTGTTCCCTCTTCATGCATGCTCAACTCAACACCCCTCTTCATGCATGCTTCTAGTGTATTTGTGCTAAACTAGTGTGGACTCATGCACCCTCCATACACTCTACCAAACACCCAAAAGTAGGTCGAGAAGGGAACTCTTGGGCGGCATTTGTCTCTTACTACGTACTATCACTAAATGTTGTACATGCAATGCACGGTGATGTTATGGAGTACGTGCCTAAGTACTCTACTACTACTATATTAGTTGGAGGCACATATTAACTTTTATATTTGTTAACGTGTATGCCCCAAGACCTTCCAACTAGATGTGTCTTTCTCTCCAGGTCGCACTTTGTATCATTCATACCACTAAGTACTACTACGTGTGGTCTCCGACCCAGAAGTGGAAGAAGTGGAGACGCTCTACCACGCTGTTTTTTTACGCTGGGCTCTACCATGTTGTTCATGTCCCACTCCTTTCGCCGACGTGTGGGACATCCAGCACGACGTGCGTGTTTGGCACCCTTGTCGTAAGAGTTGAAACGCTAGCATTCATCGAAATAAAAATAATTATAACTCGTCGGTGATACTATTTTTTGCGAACCAATCAGCAGTGATACTATACCACGTGGTTTCCTTGCTCCTCGATATCAGAAAGAATACTTCCGTTCGCCAACATGTGGGACGTCGACCATCCTGGTCCACTTGCCATGCACACAGAACTCCAAGGGAGAGTCACCCAGTCTTCGCTACCAGATAACAATGACTAATGAGCCGTCAAATCACAGGCCCACTTCCCACTTTGAAGTTGCTCGGACGAAGGAACCATCATGACTTCATTGAATTCCACTTCTTGAAGAAAACTACTGTACCGGCAGTACTGCTAGCTACAGTATTTACTCCAACATAGGCCTCCTTTCGTTCATAGGATAGGAATATGAAAATCATAGGAAGTGGGATGCCATGCATCTCAATTCCTATAGAGAAAGAGATGCCATTTGATGCTTAGGGTAGGAATTTTTCCATTTAGTCTAGGCTAATGTACTGGTAATATGCTCTAAAAACTATAGTAGTAACTAGTAGTACTGGTACATGCTCGTACTCAGACACAGACACACACACTAACTACTAGTACTACTACTTCTCACATGCTGGCCAGACACTGTCGTTCTCCTTCCCGGATTTGTCGGCGACACCCCACCGTGCTTGGATCTCCGCCTACCTCTCCGCACCAGCGCATGTGTCCTTTTCTTTCTTGCAGCGGCGGGCCTCTCTTTTCTTGAGTGCTTTCTGACTTTTCCGCTCCCTCTATGCGTCTTTGGCCGCCTCTTGCTCTACCGCCCATTCGGCCTTGGCATCTTCAAATTCCTCCCACATAGTTGTGAGGTCGCGAGCGGCGATGACCTCGGCACGGCGGGATGCCATCGCTTCCCTACCATTTTGTGTGCGGTCATGGGCGGCGAGGAACTCAGCGTGGCGGGATTCCATCGCTGCCTTACCGGTTAGTGTGCGACGCGGTGGCATGAGCGACGCTTGGTGAGAGCTCTGGGGTGGAGTGGCCGGACAACCGTATAGTGCATTGGTTTGTCAAGAGCTCAAGGACAGAAGACGAAGCAAATTAGGATTCCCCTTCAATCCTGGTCATTTATTACCGAGTAAAATGCATTGGCGGTCATCTAACTTGCCTTGATAGCTTACTTTGATCATTGTATATGAGATATGGTGATTATACGGTCACTGGCTCAGCGTATAGCTCCGTATTTGTATGGTTGACCAGTCAAACAGTCCGCATGCGCCTCATCAGCTCGTGTTCTTTATCTATCTACGCGGGCCTACTTGTGAATGGAGAAAGAAATACTGTAAAAACCAAAATTATGTGTATGTGGGGAATCAAACCACGGACACTCGTCGCTGCAACGCACTCGTCACCAAATGAAAATGAAATACTTCGCGTCAGACACTCACGCTCACGCTGTCAAAGCATGCTAATGCATGCACGTCGCCCTCTAAATCAAAGTCCTGCTCATGGCGCAACGCAAACGGCGAGCCCATCACCTGCACGCCCCGGCGGTGCCTGACATTACTGTTTAGACGTTTGATGGAGACCTACCCGAACGCTGAGCATGTATTCACCTGGCTCAACACCAACGGTCATACTCGGACCGCCTTGCTCATGTATATCGTCCATCACAACGACAATCTATAAAGCAGCCTAAGCTAGAGAGGGTACTATGGTAGTATGGTACGGAGTATGTACTATCGTGAGCAACCGATCTTAGTGCCACTGCACACTGAAACCCCTTCCATCGCTAGCGCGCGCTTCCAGCCTGAAACGGTCACCGTCTCTCCAGAATGTCAATGCCGCATTCAACGGACTTAACTGCATGTGCAATTGGTGTGTCACTGACATGTGGGCCAGACGCCCGTTGGGCCCACATGTTAGTAACCCAAACGCATCTGCAGTTAAGTCACTGAAGCAGCGTCCGCATTCACGCCTGACGAACCTACTCCGGCGCCAGTTGTCCATCCGTCTGTCGCGGCTCATTGCCATTCGCCCGCTATATTAACTTGATCCCCAGCTCCCAGCCATAGCCAAAGACCCACACTTATTCTCCTCCGGTCCCTTCCTTCTGTCGGCACCACTTCAACCATGGCCTCCTGGCGCTCCGAAGCTCTCTTGGACGTACTGTCGCAGGAGCAGACAAGGGACATCGGCGGCTCCGCTCCGGGCGCGTTTCAAAGCTCTCTTTGACGTACTGTCGCAGGAGCAAACAAAGGAGACCGCCGGCACCCCCTGGCCGCCCTCCGCCGCCACGACCATGAAGCCGGCGCGCGTGTGCCGGCGCAGCCGGCAGCGAGGAAGAGTAGTACATGGTAGGTCGCCGTCGCTTTGGTCCCGGGAAGGCCACCGCTACTCCACCCAGTCGACGCCAAGCTTGGGGGGGTAAACATCGGCGGCCGATTAGCCGCTTGACGGCGACGTGGAGGCGGAAATCTTCAGAACCTTGTGCTCCGGAGGAGGAGTTTATCGAGGCGGATGAGGAGGAGGCAAAGGAAATGGCCGGCTTTCTCGGGTTCATGGCCGGACATGGTGGTCGGGCGCCGGCGATCGTTTAGATTAGGTTTACAGTAGGTTTAGTATGGTTTGTGCGAAATATGTAATGAATTTTGTCCAGTTTGTAGGAAAAGTTTCCAAAATGTAATGAATTTCATCCGGTTAATTTGAAATTTGCTTTGTTTGCACGAATTTCATCCGGTTAGTTCATATAGTTGTCGAAAGGTATGCGAGCAGCATCGGATGGCATCCATCAGTGTCCTCGGACAGATGCCGGTGTAAATTTGTGGGCCAGCGCCGGAGATGCCCTAACTATCATGCTATAATCGGTAACAATCCTCCATTATTTGGCAGGGAACAGTTATCCCTCGATCAAAATCAGATCCGCGGTGTTTCGCACTCCTCCCGCGTAAGAGTGTAAACTCTTGCTTACATAAAAATGGAGCAAGTGGATGGCATCAGAGCACGTCATATCACTCGAACTAGCCCGCTTAACGAGCGGAAAGCACCACCCTCGTCATTTTGTTCGGATTTCTATCGATCGATCACGCGAAAATGTTACGCTTCGCAAGTTCTAAAGGAAAAGGCGGCACACTTACGACTCAGACGCAGCCGCAACCCCGACAGTCGCTCGCACGCCGCTCACCAAAGGGGACACGCGTTGTCTTGCAATTTCACTGACATGTGGGACCATAATTGAATAAACCATTGATAGCCGAAATCTAATCGCTCGGCGGGCGTCAGCTGAGAAGAGAGAAACGGGGGAGGGAGAAGAGATCGCCCACCCGCCGTGCACGGACTCCAAGAAATATATGGTGATAATGTGAGGTGGGCCATGCTGGAGTCCGGACCGCTTCCGGAGCCCGCTCTCACCGCCCTGGCCCCTCAAGATGCCAGGTGCCCGCTGCATGCATAGCAAGTAGTCCCCGCTTATGTGGAGGAGAGAGAGGCATTGACAAAGTCAAGGAGTAACAGTGGAGACAATAGCTTTCATAAAAAATAAACAATGAATACTTGTTGCTCTTCCTCTATATCGGAAAGAATACTTTCATTCGCCAACATATGGGACGTCGACCATCCTGGTCCACCTGCCATGCACAAAATTATCCTTGTCTACCCCGGTTGTATCGCAGGCCCAACCTTTCCCACTGTAAGTTGTTCGGACGAAGGAACCATCATGACTTCGTTGAATTCCGCTTCTTCAAAAACTTCTTGTACCCATAATATCGCTACCACACGCCAGAGACTGCACGGCTTTGTACCACGTCATATCACTGAAACCCACTAGGCCAAACTAGCCCACCTAGGTCATCTATTTTGGAACGGAGGGAGTACGCCTCTGCACTGCTATAATTTCGTGTTGCACGTTCTCTGTACATTTGCTACGATTTTCCTACCCTATGAACCAGATGAGGCCTGAATGTATGTCGACTATTGTCTGATCAATCGGTAAGCCTACAACTTTAGGAGCTAGGGCTATTGTTCGATTGACGAGGGATAAGTATAAGCGTACCACGAGCTCATCAGCCCCAACGTTTCTCTTCGGTGAGTGTTTTGCAAGTACTATAGCTTGCACAGTAGCTAGCCTACTAACACCGAGAATCATCAAACAAGCCTGCTGATATGATAAACAGTTCAAACTTACATCTAAGCATGCTATATATTACATCAAAAGCTGGTGAGGATACATCTGTTTCCATAACTCGGAGAGGGTTCGCATGATTCATCGCATGATTCACTATCAAACAGAAGTAGCAAGATCCGCCCACACAAGACAGTGCACTAGCCCTAAGATGGCTTGATAACACGCATCGTTCTGGTAATCAAACACAGGGCAATGCAAACTACCTCAAGGATTAGCGCGACCAACTATTTCTTGTCATCGATCTCGGGCAATGACCACAAGACGGACGGCGGCATGGGAATCGATTTCTGGGGCGATGTCCACAGGACTGACCGCGACATCGGAATCGATCTTTGGGGCGATGTCCACAGGATGGACAGCGGCATCAGAATCGATCTCTGGGGCGATGCCAACAGGACGGGCCACGACATCGGAATCATCAAGGACAACCACCGGCACCTGCACAACCCTAACATATTATCAAGCACATTGCAAATAATCAAAAATCACAACTATGGTAATAAGCCATTATTTTTTACCTTGTGCAGCTCATCGGGGATCTCATCCTCCGGGGCCATCTCCTCGTCCTCGATGGGGCCATCACCTTGCCGGGGAATACTGCTTCTCACGGCGACTATCTCCTCAAACTCGGTCTTGAGCCTCACATAGGTGGCAATCGAGTTCTGGGGTAGGCACGGTGGGGCCCTTGCTGTTCTTCCAACTTTCTTTACGGAGTTAAATCGCCAACGTCTTCAACTCTTTGGCCAGTGCTTGTTTCTTGGAGTTCTTCGTCTCCATGGGTTGGCCCGCCAACATGGTCAACTCGTTGGTCGATGCTCCCTTCCTGGAGATCGCTGTCTCCAGTGGGTTGTCCGCCGGCAACTCTTTGCCTAGTGCTCCAGGATCCATCAATGAAATGACAAACAAAAAGCAATCGAAAGGAAACCACAATCACAATGAAAACGGGAAAAGAATAGGATGTGAGAATCGGTCGGTGCTTCGCAAAAAGAAGATTATTGGAATGAAAATATAGCAGCATAACTGATTCGCCCACCTTTCGTTCGTCGGCATGCAGAAGAAAAATGGCGAAGTGAGTAGCCCGGAGTGAGGTTTTCTTCAAGAAAGGGAAGAAAGGGCTTGAACGAGCGCCCAATGAAATGATGGTTGCTTCGCCCAGTCCAACTTGGAGGCCACCTTACCACCGCTGGTAAAGGTGTGGGTTTTGTCATATGATGGTCATGACGGCCACACCGGGGTGACAGTGAGTCTCATTGTAGCACCTCGGCTGTGACTATGTGGATGGCACGCGGGCCGGATGCTTTGAAATGTCCCGCATGTAGATAGAGCGGCTAGTCATATAGGAGTGCTCAATATTGTGCACCGCGACCAAGGCGGAGAGGAAAACGAGAGAACTACGTAATTAATGCATGAGTTTAATTAGGGTAGTTTTGTAAAGTATGAGATACATTCCTCCAATCGCAAAATGCCTTGGTTCATGAGATTTGAGATTTGAGCCCTATAAACCGGAAGGGAGGGGGTACTGCACACGGTGTAGTCTAGTCACTTGTTGAAATCTCTAGAAAGGCAAATACTCCTTTCCGGTTTACATGTCTATACTACTCCCTCCGTCTAGGTGTGTAAGTCATCTTACAAAAACCAAATAGTCCCAAAACACTTAGGCGTGGGGCATTAACTTCTACCTTGTTTCTTGTTTCTTGACATATCAACCAATAAGAGATGAGAGGTGTGCATGCTTTTAATGACTTGCAATGGCTAGTTCATTGCATGGAATGCTATTAATTAGCAAATAAACATTAGTGACCCAAGGAGGAAACGGTGCTAAGCGCGTGGACCTATGCAGAATGAGTATCAACCAATGGATAATGGAGTTTAATTGTTAAACAATACTCCCTCTGTCTAGGTGTGTAAGTCCCCTTACGAAAACCAAATAATTCCAAAATACTTAGGCACGGTACATTAACTCCCTCATTGTAACGCCCGGATGGTTTGCAACAGTAAACCTAAGTTTCTAATCGTGGTTTCGAAGCTGTCAAAAAAAAAAGAAAAATAAAGCTGGGAGGGGGATGAACCCCCACCGGCCCAGCCAGCCGGCCCCCCCCCTCCCCACTTCCCCCCTTGGCCCATCTCTCCCCCCCCCTTGGGCCAGCCCCACTGGGCCACCAGGCCGGCCCAGCCGGGCCAAACCCCCTCTCCCTTATCCCCACCCGAGGGGAAACCCTAGCCCCCCTCTCGCACCCACTCTCCCCCACTCAAGACTCCCTCCTCTCCCCGATCCAATCGGGATCGGGCAGGGCGCCACCGACCCCTCCCGTCGGCGACCCCCGCTGCCTCCCGCCGCCCCCCCGCCTCCTCCTCCCTCCTCCTCCACCGCTTGGGACGCCCTCCCTCCTCGCGCCCCCACCGAGGCCGAGCCGGACCTCGGCGCCCGACGCCTCGCCCCTCGCCCGGCGTGCCTCCCGGCCCCCCCCCGCCCGGCCTGCCCGAGCTCCCTCAGCAGCGCCCGAGACCCCTGCACCCCCGTGAGCTCGACCTCCTCCTCCCCTCCCTCGTCGCCGGTCGTCCCGACCGCCTGACGACTCCTCGCCCCCCCCCCCCCGTGCTGCTGCCCGCGCCCGGCTTGCAAGACTTGCCCGTGGCCGTGGCGCGCCCCCGCCGCCGTCGCTCCCCCTCGGTCCCCTCGGTTCCCCGACCCCCTCGACCCTCTCCCCGCCGGATCCGGCCCGTGGCCTCGTCGGCTCGGCGTGCCCGCCACGTGCCTCCCCCTCCCGTCCTTCTCCTCCCGTCGGCGCCCTCGTCGTGACGTGGGCGAGGCCCCGAGCCCCAAGGCCCCCGATCCCCCCTTCTCCCGAGCCCGCCCGACCGGGCCCCGATTCCCCCTTCGCCCGGGCCCCAGACCGCCGCCCATCCCCTCACTCGTCGCTCGCTGGCCAAGGGCGCGTGGCATCGGCCACTTTGGCCGCCCAGCGCCGGGTCCGTCATCGCCGCCTCGACCGGGCGGGTCGTGCCCGAGCAGGCAGCGCCGCACCCACCCATGGCGCCGCGCCCGTTAAGGCCACGTGCCTCGACTAGGGGCCCCACCCCAAAAACGTTTAAAAAATGTTTTAATTAAATGAATCAAAAAATGATTTAAAATGAATTAAAAGTAATTAAACTAATTAACTAAATAATTAATTAATTAATTAATTGAATAATTAATTAATCTAATTAATTTTGGATTAGTTAAACCTAATCATTAGCTAATTAATTGGGTAATTAATTAAACTAATTAATCCTGGTTTAATTAATACTAATCATTAGCTAATTAATTGGGTAATTAATTAAACTAATTAATCCTGGATTAATTAATACTAATCATTAGTTAACTTAATTAACTAAGTTTAATTAATCTGATTAGGTTAATTAAGCTATTAGGGTATGACATGTGGGACCCACCTGGCAGGGTTGACTTAGTCAACCCTGTTGGCTGATGACGTCAGCATGACCTCATGCTGATGTCATAAATACTTTTCCGAAATTAATTAAATAATTAATTAAAATTCCAGAAATTAATAAAACCTTTTATAATTCATAACTTTTAATCCGTAGCCCGGATTAAAATATTTTCAACATGAAAGTTGCTCAGAACGACGAGACGATTCCGGATACGCAGTCCGTTCGTCCACCGCACGTCTCTAACCTATCGAACCTGCAAACTTTCTCCTCCGGTTCATCGTTCGACAGACGTCCGGAGCCGGATAACTTCCGGATGCTTCCCCTAAACCAAGTACCCTCTTACCACGTTAGGGCACGCCTAGCTTCGCTTCTTGGCATGTCATGCATCGTTATGCATCTGTTATCGTGTATTCATTGTTTCTTCCCCCTCTTCTCTTCGGTAGACTACGAGACCGACGCTGCGGTGGCAGTTCGACTCTGATCTTGACGATCACTCTCTCTTGCCCGAGCAACCAGCAAGCCCCCTTTTGATCATCCCGATATCGCCCATTCCATTCTCTTATTGCTTGCACTAGATTTTGCTCTCTGTTATTGTTGCTCCTATTACATTGCATAGCCTGTTTATTGTAACCTTGCTTTGTTACCTACCGCTTATCCTAAACCGCTTAGTATAGGTTGGTTAAAGACCCATCGAGTGACCCCCACCTTGTCCTTGTTGCCCTCGCTTCATCATTGAAGACCCGATCAACGGGATCAAGACCAGCCCCGACACCGCACATCACTTCCCCTTAGTTGCTCGACACTACTAGGTTACTATCGAGTACCGAGGGTGAAACCTCTGCAGCACTTCTGATATTAACCCTGTAGTATAGTTATCGGTTGTGGTCATCGAGGGTGATTCCTCTTTAACCACTTCGTCTGACGACTGTCGTGCAACCCCTCAAGTGTGGACCTCGAGGGTGAATCCTCTTATGTTCACCTTGACGACTACATTGAGTGGAATACACCGGGGTGATTCCTCGGTTTTCCCTTGATGTTTGGACTCACGGTTACTTGGACTTTTACCATCTGTTACTTGGAAAGACGGGTCGACCACGAGGGTACCAGCGTGCTTAATTGCAGTGATGTGGAGACGGGTTGACACGGAGGGTGCCCGCGAGATACTTACGAGGCGTGGCGGGCATTCCTAGCCCTTGCCACAAGTCCTCGAGGCGGGCAACGGGTCACATCTTTCGTGAGTTACGCTTGTTACCGCGTTCCTAATCCACTACGATTTGGATATTTGATCCGAGGGCCTCGGCCCGATAGCACTAACCATCACGTGGGCTAAGTATGGGCGTTCTGCGTCGTATACATCAGCGAAGCTTATTAGGCGTCGGCGTCGGGCGGCGCGGCCGGATTGGGCTGGAGCGCTGTTAGGCTAGGTCTGCTTCCGGCCGCCCAACATAGCGTGAGGAGTTCCGGGAGATGGCCCATGACCCCGGGGCATAGGTTTAGTCCGCGTCTGGCCTCTCTATTAAGCCTAGGTCGGGTTGCGGCGTATTGTTTGACCGAGGCCGGGCATGACCACGAAAGTGTGTCCGGCGGAGTTAAGCGGCGTGGTGGGTAAGTTGGTGCACCCTGCAGGAAGAAAACATCTATCGATAGCCTGTCCCACGGTAGCGGACGCTTGGAGTTGTATCCCGATCGATACAACTAGAACTGGTTACTTGAGATGAGACATGGAGATGAGCTTTGGATTGTGATGATAAGCTGGATAGTATGGCTCGGGATTTCTTTCTCGCAGGAGTCGAGAAAGGATCTCGCCGAGGTTGATAACACTACTGCTACTTTAAGTTATGTTACTCTACTCCTCTTGTTTGCTGCAAGATGGTGGATTCAGGAAGATGCTAGTCTTCGTTAGGACTAGGCCTTCTCTCTATTACGGCATTCTGCATTCAGTCCTCGATATGGCCTTTACACATATATCCTTGCATATGTAGTGTAGCTCCTTGCTTGTAGTACTTTGGATGAGTACTCACGGTTGCCTTGTTTCCCCTTTTCCCTATCTCTATTCGATTGCTGCAATCGACGATGGAGACCAGGATCCAGACGCCACCGCCTCGGCGACTACTACTCGGAGGCGCCTACTACTACGTGCAGCCCACCGACGGCGACTGGGAGTGACCTAGGAGGATCCAGGCGGGAGGCCTGTCCTCTTCGATCAGATCCCAGTTTGTGCTAGCCATCTTATGGCACCTTGTTTAACTTATGTCCGTACTCAGATATTGTTGCTTCCGGCTGACTTCGTCTATGATCGAGCACTTGTATTCGAGCCCTCGAGGCCCCCGGCTTGTATTATGATGCTTGTATGACTTATTTTATTTGTAGAGTTGTGTTGTGATATCTTCCGTGAGTCCTTGATCTTGATCGTACACATTTGCGTGCATGATTAGTGTACGATTGAATCGAGGGCGTCTGAGTTGGTATCGAGCCATTGCTGTAGGAATCCCCTTCCACACTCCTTGGCCGAAGTCGAGTCTAGACATTGCAAAACTTTTACTAACTTGGCTGTGTGCCTTACGGGCCCACGTCGCCATCGGGTGGTATTAGGATCTTTTACTCCTCGACCTTTACTCTGGGGCTCTGAACTCTCTTCTACTAGGGTTAAACGATTTTACTAACTATCACTAGGATCCCGTGACCGCATTCACCCCAAAGTTGGATATAGCCCTAGTTGTTTTTGGAATTGTATTTGAACAATTTCCACCCTGTCATTTGACTCCTTTGAAACGTCTTTGTTTTCAGATGGAACCCACGAGGCAGGTCGTGCGCCACACGACGGCCATTGGTGCCTCGGGATCACCTGCGGTGCTAGCCGAGATGATGACCTATCTGGGTTATCGCTGGCACCCCGAGTACACCGTCTATGAGGAGTACCGGGACTACAACCGGGGGAGCGATGCCGCGCCATCGTCCACCTCTACTCTCGGGAGTATGAGTCCACTCTTGTCTGCGCACACCGCACATGGTGTTGGAGTGACCATCGATATGGCAGTCCACGATGCTGCTTATGCTGCACCGACACGTCTTCGCAGAGTATCGAGAGTTGGACACCTCCCCTTCGAGCACATTGCTATCGCGTCGATGTTGGTGAGGAGGGTTACTACACTGCTGCCTACACCATTGTCACCGAGAGCCTTTCCACCATCGAACTTTGTTACGCATCGCGATGGGCTGGATCGAGCTAACCGAGCTCTTCGCCACGAGTTGTACATCACCCGTCGGCACCTCTACCGTGCCTCGACGCTGATGCACCTTTGTCCGTTCGGAGAGCTGCGGCGTTCTGCGATCTACCCGCCAGACCGTGATGCCCTGTGGAGTTGGTTGGCGGGACGTGGGAGGCTACTCTCCGACTTGGTCCTTTTCGCCACACGGACGCCGGATTCAGCACCGAGTATCCGCGGCCCTCGTGTCAGCGGCGTGGAGGACTATCCTTTGCCGCACTACCAGACTTTCAAAGCTACTGACTACCTCCGATGCAGCGTGGGACTGATGTAGGCTTGCTTGTTAGCATTTGATGTATTCGCCGCGAGCCTGCGTGCCGCCTATGATGTAGTAGTCTATGTACTGGACTCTATGTATCGAACTCTATGCATGATTCCTTTTGTAAGATATGCCAACTACTATGTAGTTCCCATCATGCTGCTTTCATTATGCGTGTTTCATCATGAATGATTCTTGTCTCTTGCTAATCTTCTCAAATGCTGAACTACCCCTGTTATTTATTAGCAGGATGGTTAGGCCAGCAGGTCGTGGTCGTGGTGACAACCTTCCACCACCGCCTGAGTACATGGCTGGTATGATCCAACAACTCGAGATGAATCGCCAGTTCATGGAGAACATGATGGCTCAGTTCCCTCGCCCCAATATGAACCAGCACCCAAGCGGAACAACTCTGCAGAATTCATCGCTGAACCCGGCGTGTACCGCAGCTCAACTCAGCCACTGGATGCTGATGACTGGCTCCGTGACATCACCTATGAGATGGAGTCTGCTAATGTACCCCCTGCCAGCTATGTCACCTTTGCTTCCTTCTTCCTGAAGGGACCCGCAGCTCAATGGTGGGACAGCCACCGTCGTACTCTGCCAGTTGGGACACTCATCACTGGCGGACTTCCAGCTGCCTTCGCGCCGCTTCATTCCTCAAGGGGTCATGGACGGAAGAAGCGTGAGTTCATAACCTCACCCAAGGCAACAAGACTGTTGAAGCCTATCAGCGAGAGTTCTTGGACTTGTCTCGCTATGCTGAAGAGGATATTGCAACTGATGCACGCAGACAAGAGAAGTTCCGTGACGGACTTCAAGCTGACATCAAGCTCGCACTTCTAGTGCACGACTTTGCTGATTTCGCCACCTTGGTGAACAAAGCTATCAATGTCGAAACTGGTCTGCAGGAATACGAGAGCTCTAACAGCGCAACCGTGACACGGCTCATCTTGGGCCCGTCCTCGCGAAGCGCAAGATATGGATTCCCAATAGCATGTACCAGCCCAATGCATACGCTTCAAGCGAACTATGCTACACCTCGTGCGCCTACAACTAAGCGGCGAAGCTTCCAGCTCCGCCACCCCAAGCTCCTGTTCCCTCCCAATAATGGCTTATGCTTGGTGCGGACAGCGAGGCACCGTGCTAGAGATTGCAACAGAACGAGAATCAGTGGCCCTTCCAAAGCGGTGGCCGTGGAAACAACCGAACCGCAACAACACCGGCAAGTCTTATGGGAAAGCTCGGGCCAACCACGTTGAACTGAATGAAGCTCAAGACCAGCACTGCTCTTCGTGATGGGTACCCTTCTCGTAAATTCAGTACACGCATCTGTTTTATTCGATTCAGAGCATCACATTCATTCATGTCGAAGATTTTGCATTCATGCATGGCCTAAAAGCGAAGACATGAATGCTTCACTATTAGTACACACCCGCGGGCCAATGTCGGACTTCCATGATTTGCAACGACGTCCCGTTGAAATCGAAGGAATGGAATTCCTTGTCTCTCCTATCGTGCTAAAGTCTTGTAGCATTGACCTCATTTTGGGGATGGATTGGTTGAAAGCGATCTGGCGACAATCGTTTGCGCCACTAAGACCGTCCATCTGCTGCACCCTTCGATGAAATCGTAGCTACAATGCTAAATCGGTTCAAAATGCGAGGCAAGGCTCTATGCATTGAATGCATTGAACGCCGCACCCTCGAGGGAATTGAAAACATTCACTGTCGTTTGCGATTTCCAAGGCGTCTTTCTGAAGAACTTCGAGGATTCCCCCGCTAGGGCTGTCGAATTCGTCATCGACTTGAAACCGTGCACCACTCCTATAGCCAAGCGTCCCTACAAGATGCCGCCGCATGAACTCCTTGAGCTAAAGGAGGAAATCGACAAATCTCTTCAAAGCGGTTTCATTCGCCCAAGTTGCTCTCCTTGGGGAGCACCTTCTCTCTTTGTCAAGAAGAAGGATGGGACAAACCGATTGGTTCAAGACTACCGTCCTATAAATCAAGCTACCATTAGAATAAGTATCCTCTTCCTCGGATCAATGATCTTTATGATCAAGCGGCTGGTTCGTCGGTGTTCTCGAAACTTCGACTTGAGGTTGGGTTACCACCAGATCCGTGTTCGCGAGGAGGATATCCCCAAGACCGCATTTGTGACTCGCTATGGTTCATACGAGTACACCGTCATGTCTTCGGCTTAACCAATGCTCCAGCCACCTTCTCGCCCGATGAACTATATATTCATGGATTACCTCGACAAGTTCGTCGTGGTTTATCTGGATGATATCTGATCTATTCAAGAATGAAGAAGAACATCTGAACATCTTAGTCTTGTCTTTGGAAAAGCTACGAGAGCATCAACTCTATGCCAAGTTCTCCAAATGTGAATTACGGCTTCCCAAGTAACCTATCTTGGGCATGTCATTTCTAAGGATGGTATTGCCGTCAACCCCGAGCGAGTTCAGGCTATTCTCGATTGGACTCCTCCGAAGAGCGTTAAGCAAGTCGAAGTTTTCTCGGTCTCGCTTGACTATTGCCGTCGATTAAGTCGAGAACTTCTCCAAGATTGCCGAACCTCGACTAATCTATTGCATAAAGGCGTCAAGTTCAATGGGCGAGATAAGTGTCGTGAAAGTTTCCAGGAACTCAAGGACAAGCTGACAACTGCCCCAGTGCTAGCTCTTCTCGTCAAGGATTAGGCGGTGTCCTAATGCAAGAGCGCAAAGTGGTTGCTTATGCCTCTCGACAGTTGCGTCCTCACGAGGAGAACTACCCAGTTCACGACCTCGAACTTGCTGCTGTCATTCATGCGCTAAAGCGATGGCGACATTACCTTCTCGTGTCGTTGCGAGATCTACACCGACCACCAAAGTCTGAAGTATCTGTTTACTCAGCCAGACCTGAACCTCCGTCCAGAGATGGATGGAGACTATTGCAGAACTTTGATTTGGGAATTTCCTATCGCCGAGCAAGGCTAATGTGATGGCTGATGCTTTGAGCCGCAAGTCTTATTGCAACCACCTTGAGTTCACAAAGTTCAGCCCTCACTTGTTGAAGAATTCAGCAGCTGAACCTCCATATTGTTCCTCCGGTGCTCGCTCCCCTCCTCCGGAGTTCCGCAAGATGAATCTCCGTGTTGTTCCCCGAGGATCCCTCTTTACCTGGCTGTTGAACCCGATCTCTTGGGCACCATAAAGACAATGCAGGATCGACTCGAGGTCTACAAGCTTAAACAAGGCGTCGAAAGGAAATCCCTCATCCTTCACTATTGCGATGATGGCGCCTTGTACTTCAAAGGCCGCCTAGTGGTGCCTTGCAAGAAGGACAACCTGGATATGACCCGAAGGTTATGCAAGAAGCTCATGATCGCCTCTATGTATCCACCACAGCAGTACCAAGATGTATCAAGACATTAAATCGAGATTACGGTGGTCTAATATGAAGCGAGGACATTGCTCGCTATGTTTACGAGTGTGGCGTTTGCCGTCGTATCAAAGCAGAACATCAAAGGCCTCTTTGGAACTCTGCAGCCTATCTCTATTCCCGAATGGAAATGGGACCATGTTGAAATGGACTTCGTCCTTTGGGTTTCCCAAATCGCAGAAAGGTAATGATGCTATTCTTGTCGTCATTGACCGGCTTTCTAAAGTTGCACATTTTACGGCGGTCAAAGAAGCGATCCTTTGCTAGCCAGCTTGCAGCGCTCTATATGTCGAATTGTTTCACTTCACGGTATTCCACTTGGTTGTCGTTCGGACCGTGGCAGCTTATTCACTTCAAGATTACAGGCAAGTTTCCAAGAAGCTATGGGGACTCATTTATCTTTGATCTGCGTTTCATCCATGATCTCAAGGGCAAGTTGAGCGTGTCAACCAAATTCTCGAAGACATGCTTCGAGCTTGTGTCGTCTCATTCGGCAAGAAATGGGAGGAATCTCTCCCGTATGCTGAGTTCTCTTATAATAATAGCTTTCAAGCTAGTCTGAAGATGGCCCCCTTCGAAGTGTTATATGGACGAAAGTGCGAACCCTCCGAACTGGTCGAAGCGGGAGCGTCCACTCTTCGGTCCGGATATTATCCAACATGCCAAAAACAAATCCGCATTATTCGCGAGAATCTCAAGACTGCTCAGTCGCGTCAAAAGAGTAATTATGACCGTCATCACAAGGACATGGTCTATCAACCTGGCGAAAAGGCCTATCTTCGCGTTACACCAATGAAGGGTGCTCACCGCTTCGGAATCAAGGGCAAGCTAGCTCCTCGCTATATTGGCCCTTTCACTATTCTGGAAAGGCGTGGAAAAGTGGCTTATCAACTGGAGCTTCCGTCGAACCTTTCTCAGGTTCACGATGTGTTCCACGTGTCCCAACTCCGACGCTGCTTCAAGGACCCAATCCGAGCAGTGGACCATGAAGTGCTCGAATTGCAACAGGACCTCTCCTATAAAGAGCATCCGGTCCGCATTCTCGACCAAGCTGAACGCCGCACCCGTCAGAAGGCGATCAAGTTCCTCAAAGTCCGATGGTGAATCACTCGAAGATGAAGCCACACAGGAGCGCGGATCGTCTCTGAGATGAATATCCGCACTCTTTCCTTCTACCTCCTAAATCTCGGGGACGAGATTTCTTGTAATGGAGGAGATTTATAACGCCGGATGGTTTGCAACGATAAACCTAAGTTTCTAATCGTGGTTTCAAGCTGTCAAAAAAAAAAAAAAAAATAAAGCTGGGAGGATGAACCCCCACCGCCCAGCCAGCCGCCCCCCTCCCCACTTCCCCCTTGGCCCATCTCCCCCCTTGGGCCAGCCCCTTCTGGGCCAGGGCCGCCAGGCCGGGCCAAACCCCCTCCCTTATCCCCACCCGAGGGAAACCCTAGCCCCTCTCGCACCCACTCTCCCCCACTCACGCCTCCCCTCCCTCCCCGATCCAATCGGGATCAGGCGGCGCCACCGACCCCTCCCGTCGGCGACCCCCTCGCCGCCGTTCCCTGGCCCCGCCGCCTCCTCCTCCCTCCTCCTCCACCGCCGGGGACGCCTCCCCTCCTCCGCCCCACCGAGGCCGAGCGGACCTCGGCGCTGAGCGCCTCGCCCCTCGCCGGCGTGCCTCCCGGCCCCCCTCCCCCCGGCCTGCCCTGAGCTCCCTCGCAGCGCCCGAGACCCACCCCCCCCCCGTGAGCTCGACCTCCTCCTCCCTCCCCTCGTGGCGGTCGTCCCGACCGCCCAGCAACTCCTCGCCCCCCCCGTGCCTGCCGCCCGCGCCCGCTGCCTGCCGCAGCGCCCGTGGCAGCGCCCCGCCGCCCGTCGCTCCCCCCTCGGTCCCCTCCGGTTCCCCGACCCCCTCGACCCTCTCCCCGGCCGGATCCGGCCCGTGGCCTCGTCGGCTCGGCGTGCCCGCCACCGTGCCCTCCCCCCCCCGTCCTTCTCCTCCCGTCGGCGCCCTCGTCGGCGGCGTGGCGTGAGCCCCGAGCCCAGCGCTCCCGATCCCCCCTTCTCCCGAGCCCGCCCGACCGGGCCCCCCGATTCCCCGCCCGGCCCCTTGACTGCCGCCCATCGCCCCCCTCACTGGCGTCGGGCGCTTGGCTTGTGGCGTCGTCGTCTTTGTCGGCCACTTGCCGCGTCCAGCGCCAGTCCTGTCGCCGCCGCCTCGACCGGTCAGGTAGTGGCAGCAGCGACGACCCCACCACCCATGGCGCCGCGCTTGGTAGGGCCACGTGCCTCGACTAGGGGCCCCACCCCCAAAACGTTTAAAAAATGTTTTAATTAAACAGAATCAAAAAATGATTTAAAATGAATTAAAAGTAATTAAACTAATTAACTAAATAATTAATTAATTAATTAATTGAATAATTAATTAATCTAATTAATTTTGGATTAGTTAAACCTAATCATTAGCTAATTAATTGGGTAATTAATTAAACTAATTAATCCTGGTTTAATTAATACTAATCATTAGCTAATTAATTGGGTAATTAATTAAACTAATTAATCTGGATTAATTAATACTAATCATTAGTTAACTTAATTAACTAAGTTTAATTAATCTGATTAGGTTAATTAAGCTATTAGGTATGACATGTGGGACCCACTGGCGGGGTTGACTTAGTCAACCCTGTTGGTGATAACGTCGGCATGACCTCATCTTGATGTCATAAATACTTTTCGAAATTAATTAAATAATTAATTAAAATTCCAGAAATTAATAAAACCTTTTATAATTCATAACTTTTAATCCAGAGCGGATTAAAATATTTTCAACATGAAAGTTGCTCGAGCAGCGAGGCGATTCCGGATCGCGATCCGTTCGTCCACCGCACGTCTCTAACCTATCGAACCTGCAAACTTTCTCCTCCGGTTCATCATCGTCGACAGACGTCCGGAGCAGGATAACTTCCGGATGCTTCCCCTAAACCGGTACCCTCTTACCACGTTAGGGCACGCCTAGCCGCTTCTTGGCATGTCATGCATCGTTATGCATCTGTTATCGTGTATTCATTGTTTCTTCCCCTCTTCTCTTGGTGACTACGAGACCGACGCTGCGGTGGCGATTCGACTACAGTCTTGTGATCACTCTCTCTTGCCGAGCAACCAGCAAGCCCCCTTTTGATCATCCCGATATCGCCCATTCCATTCTCTTATTGCTTGCACTAGATTTTTGCTCTTGTTATTGTTGCTCCTATTACATTGCATAGCCTGTTTATTGTAACCTGCTTTGTTACCTACCGCTTATCCTAAACCGCTTAGTATAGGTTGGTTAGAGACCCATGATGACCCCACCTTGTCCTTGTTGCCCTGCTTCATCATTGAAGACCCGATCAGCGGGATCGAAGACCGAGCCCGACACCGCACATCACTTCCCTTAGTTGCTCGACACTACTAGGTTACTATCGAGTACCGAGGGTGAAACCTCTGCAGACTTCCGATATTAACCACGTAGTATAGTTATCCGGTTGTGGTCATCAAGGGTGATTCCTCTTTAACCACTTCCGATCACGACTCTGTCGTGCAACCCCTCAAGTGTGGACCTCGGTGAATCCTCTTATGTTCACCTTGGCGACTACATTGAGTGGAATACACGGGGTGATTCCTCGGTTTTCCCTTGATGTTTGGACTCACGGTTACTTGGACTTTTACCATTGTTACTTGGAAAGGCGGGTCGACCACGAGGGTACCAGCGTGTAATTGCGAGTGATGTGGAGCGGGTTGACACGGAGGGTGCCGCGAGATACTTACGAGGCGTGGCGGGCATTCCTAGCCCTTGCCACAAGTCCTCGAGACAGAACAACGGGTCACATCTTTCGTGAGTTACGCTTGTTACCGCGTTCCTAATCCACTACGATTTGGATATTTGATCCGAGGGCCTCGGCCCGATAGCACTAACCATCACGTGGGCTAAGTATGGGCGTTCTGCGTCGTATACATCAGCCGAAGCTTATTAGGCGTCGGCGTCGGATGGCTTGGCGCGCCGGATTGGGCTGGAGCGCTGTTAGGCTAGGTCTGCTTCCGGCCGCCCTCTAGCGTCTTGAGGAGTTCGGGGAGATGGCCCATGACCCCGGGGCATAGGTTTAGTCCGGCGTGCTGGCCTCTCTATTAAGCCTAGGTCGGGTTGCGGCGTATTGTTTGACCGAGGCGGGCATGACCTGGAAAGTGTGTCCGGCGGAGTTAAGCGGCGTGGTGGGTAAGTTGGTGCACCTGCAGGGAAGAAAACATCTATCGATAGCCTGTCCTACGATAGCGGACGCTTGGAGTTGTATCGATCGATACAACTAGAACTGGTTACTTGAGATGAGACATGGAGATGAGCTTTGGATTGTGATGATAAGCTGGATAGTATGGCTCGGGATTTCTTTCTCGCAGGAGTCGAGAAAGGATCTCGGCGAGGTTGATAACACTCTGCTACTTTAAGTTATGTTACTCTACTCCCTCTTGTTTGCTGCAAGATGGTGGATTCAGGAAGATGCTAGTCTTCGTTAGGACTAGGCCTTCTCTCTATTACGGCATTCTGCATTCGGTCCTCGATATGGCCTTTACACTTATATCCTTGCATATGTAGTGTAGCTCCTTGCTTGCAGTACTTTGGATGAGTACTCACGGTTGCCTTGTTTCCCCTTTTCCCTATCTCTATTCGATTGCTGCAATCAGACGATGGAGACCAGGATCGAGACGCCACCGCCTCGGCGACTACTACTCGGGCGCCTACTACTACGTGCAGCCCGGCGGCGGCGACGGGGAGTGACCTAGGAGGATCCCGAGGCGGGAGGCCTGTCCTCTTCGATCTGTATCCCAGTTTGTGCTAGCCATCTTATGGCACCTTGTTTAACTTATATCGTACTCAGATATTGTTGCTTCCGCTGACTTCGTCTATGATCGAGCACTTGTATTCGAGCCCTCGAGGCCCCTGGCTTGTATTATGATGCTTGTATGACTTATTTTATTTGTAGAGTTGTGTTGTGATATCTTCCCGTGAGTCCTTGATCTTGATCGTACACATTTGCGTGCATGATTAGTGTACGATTGAATCGAGGGCGTCACACTCATCGTTTCTTGTTTTGTGACATATCAACCAATAAGAGATGTGGGCCATGCATGCTTTCAGTGACTTGAGACTACCAAACATGACATGCAGTGGTTAGTTCATTGCATGCAATGATATTAATTAGCAAAAAGACATTAAGTTTTCTCGTTTTCCTATCCGCCTTGGTCGCGGTGCAGAGGGAGTAGCAATTTTGTCTCATGCAAGAGCCTGGCTAGTACTCCAAGGAACCGCACCACGCGAGCGTTCGCAACTGCCACGTTTGGTTTGCGCTTGGCTCTTCGCCTCTTCGAGAAGACGAACAATGATGTTAATCCTACTTCTACAGTATCGAATCCACTGCTGCATGTCCATCCACCTCGTGCGGGAAGGATATCGTGTAGCGAAAGCTTCTACTTACTGCTCCTGCCTTTGCGTCTATGACAGGTGTCCCAATAGGTGGTTGGCCCTCCTGTCATGCAGCCAAAGGCAGTTGCAGTTAAGGCACCGAGCTCAGTCCGCGAGGGAGAGGGCGTCGTACTAATCAAATTTCTCGGTCTTGTACGAGTTGACGCGACACATCAAAGCACTGGACTCGATAAAAGTCTTTTTACACATTTCAAATGGGCTACTTCGTACGTATGTAGGAGTAGACATATTCTGCTTCGTATGTAGTTACTTGTTGCAATCTCTAAAAAGACTTATATTTGGAAACGGAGGGAGCACAACGCATGCATGCATGCCGTGACTTTCCTTTTCATACTTGCATGTGTTGATTTGATGCACCTTGCCAAATTTTGACTATAAATTTAACTAACCAAATTTTCATGCATGTCACAAAAAATTACGGGGCTGTTTGGATTGTGACTATGTTTGTCTTATGTTGCCACATTATTTTTCCCACACTTGCCACACTTTCCTAACCTGACTTGCTCAAATTTTTAGACACACTTTGGCTTGCCTAAGGGAATCTTGCCACAATTTTTGTGTCTATAACATGTGGGGTTCACTGCTAATAAAAAAATTCTTGTCTTAGGTGTGGCTAATAAAAAGACTTATATTTAGGAACAGAGGGAGTAGAAAATATAAATAATAATGCATGTTGGGGCAACCCACGTTTCCGCTAATTTTAGCCGTGGGCTTGTTCACAATTTTTATGAGGGGGTGGTTGTTTATTTAATGGAGGGACTTGTAGTACCAGACTTGAACGATACAAAGTGCGACCTGGCACACCGTAACACCACTTGGAACAAGCGGGTAGCTATCTCAAAAAACAATCAACAACTAAAAAAACCGCGACCTGGCATGTAGTAGTACACAATTTTAAACAATTGTTTTGATGGAGTGAAAAAGGAAAACTACCCCACCACTTATATATAGGCCGGAGCCGCCGCGCCTGCTTGCTAGGGTTGCTCTATTCATACACTCTCATCCTCTCCAGATCTAAACAAGATAGGGTAGTAAACTGTCTTTCTCCTTCAAAAACACGGCTTTCTATCCTCACCACTGATTTACAGATCCGGACGTATCCCCCTCCGCCGGTGAAGGGGAGGAGGGGCAGCGTTTAGGCCGTCGTCGACAGCGAGGGAGGAGACACACTGCTGGCGCACCGTTATCTCTGGCCGAGCGTCGGCGCGGGAGGTACTCCGATCCCTTTGTCGTTGCCTGTGGGCGGATCCGGCCTCCCGCCGCCCACCTGTCCACATTCCGACGACCTTCAGGTATATCTTCATTCGAAACTGCCTTAGCTCTACTTCCCCAGCTCGCTACGTCGCTGCATGTGCATCATTTTCTACCTCTCAGCCCCTCTCGATCGGATGGTCCAACGTCACCTTTTTTTTCTTCTATTGTTAGAGGTAAATCTACTTCATGGAGTCGAATCTTGTACTCCCTCCGTCCGAAAATACTTGTCATTGAAATGGATGTATCTAGATGTATTTTAGTTCTAGACACATCCATTTTGATGACAAATAATCGAGACGGAGGGAATACTAATTCAAACAAGAAATAAAGTGGGGGTGGGGAATTTAGTATGTACATCGAACTTGGTACAAACAGGAAGGAAAGGGGTGAAAGTAGTACAGACCGGTCATCCAACCGGTCTCTTGGTCGAAAAGGGAAATATAGGGGTAACGCTGTACACAGTGGTATGACCAGGCCTAGATTTTCTATCCACACATAGGAGTAGGTGTCTAGAGTGAACAAAATGGGACCAACCCAAATATGTTTCTTGGATGTTTGTTTCTCGGGGCAACAAACTATGAATCACCACTTTATGCCCCTGTTTACATTACATGGTGCTGTCTTCTGGTGCACCCACTTGTCCCATGCCCTTATACCAAATATTTAGGCTCGATTAGAAATAAAGGGGCAGAAAACATAGGTCTTGATGAAAATAGAGGAATAGGAAAGGAATGTAGGTATAAAACTATGGAACAGCGAACCGGAGGAAACTCTCAAGAGAATGTGTTCGGATGGACTACGAAATGTACAGATTAGTTTTTTTAGAGTAGCATGCTTGGCAATATGAGATGCTATTTGTTTATTCAGCTGCACAGTGACTACTCTTGTCCTCACCTCACGTACCACACATAGGTTGATTTTTTTATTCCGGCAAACACAACACAGCAACCTATCTAATGCATGGCAGTAAGCGCCTGCCTCGGGCTTCCGCCCAAAAAATGAGCAGCGCGTGGATGTTTCTAATCCGATGGAATCAGTACTACCAGACCAACTTTCCTATGAAACACTATTCACCTTTCCCGTGTTCCGAACGGTTGGAAGGGAAAGAATACCATAGGAATTGTGTTCCTACGAAAATCCTGCACCAAACATGTGAACCGAACGCAGCCTTAGCTGTTCTTCATATAATGTCCCTGGTAAAAATGAAGCCATGCCACTTTTTTTGCCTATAATTGTTTGAGACTCTGACAAGTTTAGCCAAATGTTTTTGCCTGTAATTGTTTGAGACTCTGATTGTTTCCTCTGTGCCTTTTTGTGAAAACAGGGATACCCAATTCACCTGGTTGCCGTTCTAACCTTTTGGTGCACTGCACAAAACTCTTCTTAAAAGAAGTGACTTTTGTGTTGTTTAACTGGAATGTCAGAATGGAACAGTTGGTTCATTTTGGTGGAACTGCACAAAGGGAGATCTCTGTTCCAATCCTCATCATCCATATTGGCGCCATAACCTTCCTTTAGGTAAGAATGATATTTAATGCATGTGTTCATCACTATTTTCCGACTGCCATGAGAAAATAATGCTATTTTTTACTAGTGCACTTGTACTCCCTCACTGACAGAACCAATTCTAAATTAGAAGGCCAATCATGTACTTGGTTTCACCAACTGGTGAGGAGAAAGAGAAACAGAGCATGAAGAGGAAGAAGAAGAAGAATAAAGCAGTGCCAAGGCGATCTTCTTTGAAGCTGAGAGGCCTCGATCGAGGCTATTCAAGGGCTCCGCAATGACTACCTTACATGTGAGACGATCCTCCGTGGAGCCCTTCCACTTCTGCTGTCTCACTTAATTAATTAGGAGTACTTAAGTACCACTAATTTATTCTTGCCTAATTTTCTGTTGGAGTTAAACAAATCTTTAGTAGCACCCTATGCTGAATCATGTACGTGTGAATGTTTGTCTATGGAGGTGAATCATGTGGTGGAGCAGGGAGGGAATATTATTAGTGTCATGACATAATAGTGCTACTATTTTGCATGTCAATTTATTGCCATTGGTTCAATGAGGCAATGTTTTGCATATTGTCCATCATGAATTTGATGCTACTGTTTGAGTAATATGCTAATGTCTTCCTATCCTTTCTCACTAAGCTAATGAAGGTTTCACCTTGTTCCTACTTGTGCAAACAGGGATCATGTTGTGCCAATCATACATTTTAGTGGAACTACACAAGACAATACAATGAACTGTATCCCAGCCAGTGTTTTAACTCTACCGGAAGTTCTTGATAATCTTTCGATATAATCTCAGCACTGGTAAACAAGAGTGATTTCAACCATACATTAGAAGTGCACAAAAATATATACTATTGTGTGATTCCAAAGTGAGTGCTTTATCATCTCTTATGGGACTACATGAATAAGCTTTTTTCTCAGGTTGATGCGTGCCTAAGGCCTTCATCCATATTAGTTTGTTGTCATCTCTATTTGTATCATGCTACTGTCATGAGAAACTCCTTTATCTTTGCAATTTTAAGTTTTGCAACCTATGATAAATGGCAATGCTTTGAGTGTTGACTTGAGCTAATTGGCACTGATTAAATAAACTAATACCTCTCTTTAAGCAAGACTACTATGTTGCTAACTTTACCCATTAAGATAATGAGGGTTCTTCTATTTGTTAGTGTATGTTTCATCAACTAGTCCCACTATTACAGTAATCTCACTCTCTCAATATATGTGCCAACAGGGATGCTCGATTTTGGTGGAACTGCACAAAAACTTTGGGTGCTTCATTTCCTCGACAGCTTCCGTCCTTTCCTGTCAGTCGCCAATATCCGCTTGCTTTCTTCCTTTGCTATCAGTCGCTTGGCTTATCTCGGCTTCCAGTCAAAGGAAATAGTAATTGATATGCTACCTCACACAGGTTGGTACTGGTCTTTATCCTGACTATTGTGCCTGTCATATGTATTGGTAATTTGGTATTGTGCTACTGTTTTCCGATTTCATAAAGGAGTAATTTGGAGCTGAACTCATGAGCAAATCATTACATCGGGTGATTTTAGTAGAACTGCACAAAATGATCAGATGGACATGTACTTATGCTGCTGCTATGTACTCCAAAGTTCACTCAGACAAGCATCGATATTGACAACAAGTGCCTATATTCATTCGAGTAACAACCAACGTCAACCAATTGTCAAACTCCAAGTATTAGGAGAGTGAACGCCAAAAATATTGCTTGGTACATAGCCCAGAAAAATGCAGTCCAGTCTTTGGTCTCAACTTGTGCCTTTTGGTTATCGGCACATATGGTAGCGAACTATATGGCATGGAGTCTAAAGATTCCAGACAAGTTGGTTGACGCGTATATTCATCTAAAACTTAATCAGTCTGCACGCGAAGGATGCTCCATTTCAGTTGAACTGCACAAAAAATTTGGGTGGTTCATTTTCTCAACGGCCTCCTTTCTCATCTGCAATGTAGAATTTTGGCGAGATCTGGGACCAAGATGAGCGATAAACTAGTTGGATGAAAGTAGTGGCCAAGTTGCTCAAACCTCCCTCGACACGAGGCCACTATTTGAGGATAAACCTACAAGCAAAGTTCAGATTGTGCATGCTTGCCTCTTATGTACTCGAAAGTTTACTCGTACAAGAACTAATTTTAGCAAGAAGTACCTCCGATTGAACACCATTTACCAGTCTGTACCCTAGGTAATTAAAGTTCGTCCATGGATCATATTGGTTGTGATCTCAATCATTTGGATGCATAAACATACTGAACATGTGTATATCTGAATATTTTTGTGAATTATGTATGAATATTGTCGTGTGATAGATCAATCATTTGGATGCATAGATATGCTGAGCTTGTGTATATATGAATCTTTTGGGTTGTTGATAGTGAATGTTGGCTATGAATATGAACGTGTCCTGTGAACCTTAGTTTGATATGAATGTTTACCTTTTCTGTTGTATTTGCGTGTGAACTTGTTAGTATGCCTACTGTGGGGTATAAAACGCAGGTCTCTTATAAAAGTAATGTTGTGTCCAATTTATGTTTTCCCTTCTAACCACATTATATACATTATAAAAACATCCCACGTGTTATTAACTTATAAAAGTAAATGTTTAACGGAAAATCCTGGTTGTTTTTGACTCACAGGCAAGGAAAATCCTGGTGATTGCGTACAAAAGCTTGCGAAGATTTTAAGGACCAATTTAATAATAATGCACTCATTTTTATTTTGAGCAATAACTCACTAATTTCTTAATTATACATATATATATATAATGTGCCTCTCCGGTTTATTTTTTGATATTAATTGCTCCTTCTAACATAACATTATATATATAACGAGCCCACCTAATACGTGTATTTCAAGGAAGTGCAAATGGGCTGGGATTTCTTAGAAAATATAAATGGGCCTGATTGACGTGAAATTATTTGTTCACCCAGCCCAGCAAATGGACTGTACATTCTAGAAAACATGGGTTAAATATATGCCACATTTTGTAGGTGACATGTGGGCCAATAGGTGAAACCTCTGAGGCGTTGTCAACTTGGTCAACAAATGATTGTGTCATCCACAGCCATTGGATTTATATCCAACGGCCGGCATGCACCTTCAATCTCGTATTCTTCCTCCGATTGTCGTCGGGACCGCTTTGGTCCGACCTCCGCGACTAGCGGCTCTGGTTAGCACGCATCGCTTCTGGCGCTACCCCACCGCCGCCAGGCTATCCCTCCACCCTCGACACCTCTGTTATTCTCCACAGACTACAGCCCCACGCCGCAATGTAACCAGTTATAACCCTTCTCCTCCTCTCAATCTGCGACTCCACTGCCGCGTTTTCCCATCTCCGAGTCGTTCCCGTCCGGGGCCTCGCCGTCCTCCACCGTCTCGCTGTGTTCGGTGCGGCGTGGTCAACAAACGAGAGTCATCAGAAGAGGACTATACGTGGAGAGCCTGACGGCTGGGACCCACGAGGTCCATGCTCGCATGCAAGGAAAGTTCCTCCTTATTAAGCTGAAAAAAAATGTTTCCTCCACCTGACAGCTGGGACCCACCGGATGTATCTTCGCACGGAAGGAAGTGCCTCCTTGTTTTGCAAAAAAATTATTCATCCCGTTGACAGGTGGGACCGTCGATTTGGTGGATCGACTTGTGGGCGTACTAAGCGGGCGTGTACGCACGGCTTTGTCAACTTAATCAACAAATGATTCTAGCAACTGGACCGTTGGATGTTAATCCAACAGCTGTGCTCCTTCTTCGACCTCTGTTCTTGCTGTTGTCTCCCGTGGGCGGCACCACGGCTGTGCTGCCGCCCGAACCAGTGAAGTTTCCCACTCCTCTCCATCTACGACTCCACTGCCTCGTCTTCCCCATCTCCGGGTCTTTCCAGTCTGGGCGCGCTCGACACGATGTGGTCAACATGGTCAACAACCGAGAGTCATCGGAAGATGACTGTATGTGAGAGGCTGGCAGTGGGGACGCACCACGCCCATGGACGCATGCATGCAACGGAACGCGGAGAGGTCAACGTGGTCAAGGAACAACTTCCATCGGAAGTATACTGTGCGTGGAGAGTCTCAGCTGGGTCCATGACCGCAACAAGTAAGTGCCTCCTTATTACGCGGAAAATAATTATTCCTCCAACTGACAGCAGGGACCCACTAGACGGGCTACCGTATTTTGCGAAAAAACGTTTGCCCCCTGACTGCTGGGACCCACCTGACGGGCCACCGTATTTCGTGAAAAAAAACATTCCCCCCGCTGTCAGCTCGGACCCACCGGAAGTGCCTCCTTATTATGCACAAAAAAATGAATACTCCCCCTGCTAGCTGGGACCCACCTTGGTGGGAGGCTGACTTGTGGGCCTACTAAGTTGACGGGGACGAAGGGCTTTGTCAACTTAGTCAATATGAACGATTCTAGCTCCGGTGACCGTACGATGTCCATCCAATGGCCGTAGTGCTTCTTCAACCTCTGGTCTTCTTGCTCCAGCCGCCCAAACCAGCGCCGGTCGTGCCTCATGCTCCTGCCTCCCGTGGCCGGATGTGCTGTCACGGAGGCCTCACCGCCCCCTACTATTCCCACCGCTTGCCAGGCCCTGCGGCGACGGCAGCCTCACACCGCAGCCGAACCAGTGTACCCACATACTCCTCTCCGCGCAGGCTTCCACTACCGCGTCTTCCCCGGCTCAGCGTCGTCCCCTTCCTAGGCCTCGCCGTCCTCCACCGCCGTGGTGCTCTCCGCGCGGCGTGGTCAACGTGGTCAAGGAACGACTTCCATCGGAAGAAATCTTGACGTGGAGAGGCCGATAGTGGGTCCACGGCCATAGCCCAGTTTTTTTGTGATTTACCAAGTAAGTCGCTTTGTCAGGCCTGTTGGGCTGCAAATCTTTCAAGACGAGGAGAGCTTTCATTCGGATGGCCGATAAAATGGCCCATCAGTAATGAGAAATGGGTTGCACATTTTTAAAACACATCAAACCGGCAATTAGTTCCAAATATCTTTTTTTTTCATTTCAAGATTTTAAATTACATTATTTTTTATGCGTGGATAATTTGTTGGATTTTATATTGATATACATTTAGTTTTAAAATCAGTTTGAATGTGAGTCAAATTTCGGCATTAAAACAGTTCGGACCTTTTGAAATATGCAAATTTTGTATATTTTTTAACCGTGTAGCCACAATATGGGCTGTAATGCTAACAAAAAGAATATGGGCTCCCAAAAAAACCTTAAGAATTAGTAAATGGGTTGTAAATTATTAGAAATAATGGCAGATGGGCTGTATGCTGTTTTCCACATATTTGAGGCTTTCCTAAAAAAGGTTGGCGACAGCAAAGGATCGTTGGATGGCCATCCAACGGCCGTCGTCTTATTCAATCTCTGCTCTTCTGCTCGGCCGCTCAAACAAGCGCCGACGGACTGCTGCTCCCTCCTCCCCATGCCGGCTGTCTGCCCTTGCAGCCTTACCGCCCATCGTACTCCCATCGCTGGCCTAGCCATCCTCTACTCACCCACACTGCTGTTATTCTCCGTGACGGCAGGCGAACCATAAACCCTCGACTGTCGTCTTTGTCCTCCCGTGGGAAACAAGCGCGAGTCTTCCCGCCTCCGTGTCGTTCCTTCCTAGGCCTCGTTGTCGCCCACCGCCTGGTGCTCTCGGCGTGGCCTGGTCAACGTGGTCAACGACAGACATGCATCTGAAGTGGACTGTATGTGGAGAGGCCGATAGCTGGGTCCACGGCCGCACGCAAGGAAATGCCTCCTTATTACGCGCAAAATAATGATTCCTCCACCTGACATCAGGGACCCACCAAAAGGCCTCTGTATTTCACGAAAAAACGTTACCGCCGCTGACAGCTCGGACCCACCAGCTATATCTTCGCACGCAAGGAAGTGCCTCCTTATTACGCACAAAAAAATTGAATACTCCGCCTGTTAGCTGGGACCCAGTATAGTGGCAAGCTGACTTGTGGGACTACTAAGTTGACGGGGACGGAGGGCTTTGTCAACTTAGTCAATATGCACGATTCTAGCTCCAGTGACCGTACGATGTCCATCCAACGGCCGTAGAGCTTCTTCAACCTCTGGTCTTCTTGCTCCAGTCGCCCAAACCAGTGCCGGTCATGCCTCGTGCTCCTGCCTCCCATGGCCGGCTGCGATGCGGCGGAGGCCTCACTGCCCCCTACTACTCCCACCGCTGGCCAGGCCATCCCTCTACTCACCCACACCCCCTGTTATTCTGCGGCGATGGCAGCCTCACACCGCAGCGAACCAGTGAACCCTCGTACTCCTCTATGCGTGGGCATCCACTGCCGCGTGTTCCTTGGCTCTGCGTCGTCCCCTTCCTAGGCCTCGCCATCGTCCATCGCCATGGTGCTCTCGGCGCGGCGTGGTCAACATGGTCAAGGAACGGCTTCCATCGGACGTGGACTATACGTGGAGAGGCTGACAGCTTGGTCCACGGCCGCAGCAAGGAAGTGCCTCCTTATTACGTGCAACATAATTATTCCTCCACCTGACAGCGGGGACCTACCGGACGGGCCACCGTATTTCGCGAAAAAACGATTCACCCGCTGACTGCTGGGACCCACCAGCTACATCTTCGCACACAAGGAAGTGCGTCCGGGCAAAAAAAAATGATTCGCCCCCCTCACTGCTGGGACCCACCAGCCACATCTTCGCACGCAAGGAAGTGTGTCTAGGCAAAAAACAATTCACCCCCTGACTGCTGGGACCCACCAGCTACATCTTCGCACGCAAGGAAGTGCCTGACAGTCGGGACCCACCTGGTCGAAGCGTACGTAGCATTGTCATTCTGGTCGCGAACATGTACGCACATATATACTGGTCGATTAGAGGCGCGTACGTGTCGTAGTAGAGGTGCGCACGTAGCATGTACACATACGTGCAGCGCCGAGTGCAAGAAAGAAAATCTGCCACGTATGTGTACGTCTGGCCAGGCTCATGTACATGGCTGGGTCGGAACGGAGAAACAGCGTCGTCGTCGTGTTCATCGGGAGGCAGCGGAATGCGTCGTGTTCATCGGGAGGCAACGGCAGCGTGGGAGCCAACCGCTGGGTCGGAGCGGAATGCGTGGTCGTGTTCATCGGGAGGGCTTGGATGGAGCAGGCGATGGAAGCGAGGCTGGCGTATCCGACAACAGAGAAACAGACCTCCTACATTTGGAGCGGGTCTGTTGATCGGGAGGGTGTGGCGTGGCGCAAAACGGAGGAAATGGACCTCCTACGGTCAAACGGGGTCTGTTGATCGGGAGGGTGTGGCGCATCGCAAACGGACCACCTACGGTCGAAACAGGGTCTGTTGATCGGGAGGGTGTGGCGTAGCACAAAACGGAGGAAACGGACCTCCTACGGTCGAAACGGGGGTCCTGTTGATCGGGAGGGGTGTGGCGTACCGCGAAACGGACCACCTACGGTCGAAACGGGGGTCCTGTTGATCGGGAGGGGTGTGGCGTACCACAAAACGGACGAAACGAACCTCCTACGGTCAAAATGGCGGTCCTGTTCATCGGGAGGGGTGTGACGTACCGCAAAACGGGACTCCACGGGATACTGTTCATCTCCACCGTCGACCTCCTCCAGCCTCCACGGGCTCCTGTTCATCCAGCCTCCACCGCCGCTACTCCACCGGCTCATTGTTCAACCACCCTCCACCGTCTACTGTTCATCCAGCCCTCCACACCACAGGGTCCTGTTCAACCACCCCTCCATGGGCATCCCTCTACCGTCTACTGTTTATCTAGCCCTCCACCACACCACAGGGTCCTGTTAATCCAGAGGCAACGCCACCGCTCACTGTTCATCCAACCCCCCTGCAATGCTCACTGTGCATCCAATCGATCGGCTTCAGTTAGCAGCGGTAGCGAAGGAATCGCTCGATCGGGTTCAGTTAACAGCCATCGATCGATCCTCGGGTTCGATGAACGCGTAGCCTGCGGTTGCAATCGCTTCGGGTTCGATTAGAGCCCAACGCCTCGCTTCGGGTTGATTAGAGCCAACGCTTGCACACGCAGCAGCGTCGTGTCTGAGAAAGCGCGATCGCTCGGCCCCCGACCGCCCACCGTAACCGGGAACTCCCCGAAAGTTTCCTCGCCCTCGCTTCTACCACGGTTTTTTCCGTCATGGACGGCCCAAAGAATGTCATGCAGCTGCGTCTCCGGCCCGCCCAGGACGAAAAGCCCATTTTCTGTCATGATTTTTTGTCATAGAAGTAGGACCCACCACATCTATGATGATACCGGGTTTGTCACAATTATCATCATAGAAGTGTCATATGTATGACAGAAAAAAATTCGTTCGGCCCAAAATGTCATGGATGTGTCTTTTTTTTGTAGTGCGGCCGCACAGTCAGACGACTTCTGGTAATCTCCAGAGATGGTAATGACTCCCTTGGCGCTTGGCATCTTCATCTTGAGGTAGGCATAGTGTGGCACCGCCATGAACTTGGCTAAGGCAGGGCAGCCAAGCAGTGCGTGGTACGGGCGTTCCAGGTCAACTACCTCAAACCAGATGGGCTCTCGGCAGAAATGATCTTTGTCTCCGAAGAGGACATCTATCATGATCTTGCCGATTGGTGAGTGAGAAAGGCCAGGAACTATACCATGGAAGACAGTCTGACTGGGCAGGAGATGCTTGGGTTTGATCTTCAATTTCTCCATGGTGTCACGGTATAGGATGTTGATGCTGCTGCCGCCATCTATCAGGATTCGGGAGAAACGAGCAGCTCGCCTCTCCGTAGCAAAGGTTGCCTCCGACACCAAAGCATAAGAACCCGGAAAAGGCATTACTTCCGGGTGGTCAGCTCGGCTCCAACTGATTGGCTTCTCTGACCAGTGCATGAACTCTGGGGCTTCAATGGCTACGATATTCACCTCTCGGGACTGTTGGCGCCGGCTGCGCCTGTCATCGGCTGATACGTCTCCAACGTATTTGTAATTTTTTATTGTTCCATGCTATATTATATTCTGTTTTGGATGTTTAAGGGGTTTATTATACACTTTTATATTATTTTTGGGACTAACCTATTAACCGGAGGCCCATCCCAAATTGTTGTTTTTCTGCCTATTTCAGTGTTTCGCAGAAAAAGAATATCAAACGGAGTCCAAACGGAATGAAACCTTCGGGAACCTGATTTTTCGAGCAAACGTGATCCAGAGGACTTGGAGTGGACATCAAGAAATCACCGAGGAGGCCACGAGGTAGGGGGGGCGCCCTCCACCCTCGTGGGCCCGTCGTGGCTCCACCGACCTACTTCTTCCTCCTATATATACCTACGTACCCCCAAACCATCAAAGGCATCCACGAAAACCTAATTCCACCGCCTCAACCTTCTGTACCCGTGAGATCCCATCTTGGGGCCTTTTCCGGCGTCATGCCGGAGGGGGCATCGATCACGGAGGGCTTCCACATCAACACCATAGCCTCTCCGATGATGTGTGAGTAGTTTACCTCAGACCTTCGGGTCCATAGTTATTAGCTAGATGGCTTCTTCTCTCTCTTTGGATCTCAATACAAAGTTCTCCTCGATTCTCTTGGAGATATATTTGATGTAACTCTTCTTTTGCGGTGTGTTTGTCGAGGCCGATGAATTGCGGGTTTATGATCAAGATTATCTATGAAAAATATTTGAATCTTCTCTGAATTCTTTTATGTATGATTGGTTATCTTTGCAAGTCTCTTCGAATTATCAGTTTGGTTTGGCCTACTAGATTGAAATTTCTTGCAATGGGAGAAGTGCTTAGCTTTGGGTTCAATCTTGCGGTGTCCTTTCCCAGTGACAGCAGGGGCAGCAAGGCACGTATTGTATTGTTGCCATCGAGGATAAAATGATGGGGTTTATATCATATTGCAGGAGTTTATCCCTCTACATCATGTCATCTTGCTTAAAGCATTACACTGTTCTTTTGAACTTAATACTCTAGATGCATGCTGGATAGCGGTCGATGTGTGGAGTAATTGTAGTAGATGCAAAATCGTTTCGGTCTACTTGTCGTGGACGTGATGCCTATATACATGATCATACCTAGATATTCTCATAACTATGCTCAATTCTATCAATTGCTTGACAGTAATTTGTTCACCCATCATAATACTTATGCTATCTTGAGAGAAGCCACTAGTGAAACCTATGGCCCCCTGGGTCTATTTTTCATCATATTAATCTCCCGTCAACAAGCTATTTCTGGCGCCGTTTATTTTGCTTTCTTTACTTTTAGTCTTTATCATAAAAATACCAAAAATATTATCTTATCATATCTATCAGATCTCACTCTCGTAAGTGACCGTGAAGGGATTGACAACCCCTTTATCGCGTTGGTTGCAAGGTTCTTATTTGTTTGTGTAGGTGTGTGGGACTCGAGCAAGGTCTCCTACTGGATTGATACCCTGGTTCTAAAAAACTGAGGAAAATACTTACGCTACTTTACTGCATCACCCTTTCCTCTTCAAGGGAAAACCAACGCAGTGCTCAAGAGGTAGCAAGAAGGATTTCTGGCGCCGTTGCCGGGGAGGCTTACGCAAAGTCAAGTCAAGATTTGAACTCCCGACAATGAGCCATTTATGGTGCCGTTGTCGGGGAGTCTACACAAAAGTCAACATACCAAGTACCCATCACAAACTCTTACCCCTCGCATTACATTATTTGTCATTTGCCTCTCGTTTTCCTCTCCCCCACTTCAACCTTGCCGTTTTATTCGCCTTCTTTTTCCGTTCCCCTCTTTACCGCTCGCTTTGTCGTCATGGCTAGTCCTTTATCTACTCATTTATCTCGCGAGAATGAAGTTCTTAATTTTAAGCAAAGGGAGGAGAAAATCTAAAAGACGCTTGGTATAGAATTTGCAATGCTAAAAATAGATCTACCAGGAAGCAATCTATTTCCGTTCTTCTTCGTAATTTCTATATAGGCATCACTCCTTGGAATAGATACATTCTTGATACCATTACCGAAGGAAATTTCTTGGGTAGCCGTACTTTTGATTCTTATAATGCTATGATAGATTTGTTTGGCCCACCACCTCTTTTGGTTAATGGAACTATGTTAAGTTTGGAGCATGTGATGCAAAGACTTGAAATTATTGAAAATAAAGTTGCTACCGTAGAGTTAATTGAAAATTTGGATAAAAAGATCCACAACCAAATTACCCAATATGGATCTAAGGTAGGAGTCACTTTGAAATTTTTTTAAAGAAAAGGAACCCATAGATAATGAAAGAATAAATCAGGATTCCACTAGAATCGATAAACTTGAGGGTATCATTACCAACTTGGGGACCGCCTTTTCTTCCGTAAAGAAGACTTCAAACCTCCTACCAAAATTGCCAAGCTTATGTATGTTCCTAAAAATAAGGGTGAATCCTCTAGTAAGGAAACTGCGGATCTCAAATCAATAAGTGTTCGTCCCAATCTTTTTGCTATCATTAAGGAACCATTTGCTACAAATGATTTTTTCGATTTCGTGCCTAGAAGTTTGATAATAAAGAAAGAAACTCCTAAAGGTTATAGGTGTCTTATTGAAGAATTGCCTACCAAAGATGGCAATACCTAGATCTATCCTCGCTTTTATGCCTAGCTAGGGGCGTTAAACGATAGCGCTTGTTGGGAGGAAACCAAATTTTACTTTTAGTTTTTTTTTATTTTTGCTTCTGTTTAGGAATAAATCTTTGATCTAGCCTCTGGTTAGATTTGTTTTTGTGTTTTAATTAGTGTTTGTGCCAAGTTAAACCTATAGGAACTTCTTGGATGATAGTTATTTGATCTTGCTGAAAATTCCAGAAACTTTCTGTTCATCAAAACAATTGTTAAAAATTACCAGAACGTGATATAATATTGATTACAATTGCAGAAGATCAATAGACAAATTATTTAGGTCTTCCTATTTTGGCAGAATTTTTAGAGTTCCAGAAGTTTGCGTTAGTTACATATTACTACAGACTGTTATGTTTTTCACAGATTCTGTTTTTCGTATGTTGTTTGCTTATTTTGATGAATCTATGGCTAGTAAAATAGTTTATAAACCATAGAGAAGTTGGAATACAGTAGGTTTAACACCAATAAAAATAAAGAATGAGTTCATTACAGTACCTTGAAGTGGTGTTTCGTTTTCTTTTGCTAACGGAGCTCACAAGATTTTCTATTAAGTTTTGTGTTATGAAGTTTTCAAGTTTTGGGTAAGGATTTGATGGATTATGGAACAAGGAGTGGAAAGAGCCTAATCTTGGGGATTCCCAAGGCACCCCAAGATAATCTAAGGACACCAAAAAGCCAAAGCTTGGGGATGCCCCGTAAGGCATCCCCTCTTTCGTCCTCATCCATCGGTAACTTTACTTGGAGCTATATTTTTATTCACCACATGATATGTGTTTTGCTTGAAGCGTCTTGTATGATTCGAGTCTTTGTTTGTTAGTTCTCCACAATCATACTTGCTGTACACACCCTTTTGAGAGAGACACACATGATTCGTAAATTATTAGAATACTCTATGTACTTCACATATATCTTTTGAGCTATATAGTTTTTGCTCTAGTGCTTCACTTATATCTTTTAGAGCACGGCGGTGGTTTTGTTTCATAGAAACTATTTTTCTCTCATGCTTCACTTATATTATTTTGAGAGTCCTACAAAAAAGCATGGTAATTTTCTTAAATTGAGAAGGTAGTCCTAATATGATAGGCATCCAAGATTAGTAAAAACTTTCGTATAAGTGCGTTGAATACTAAGAAAAGTTTGATGCTTGATAATCGTTCTGAGATATGAAGATGGTGATATTAGAGTCATGCTAGTTGAGTGGTTATGAATTTGAGAAATACTTGGGTTAAAGTTTGTGATTCCCGTAGCATGCACGTATGGTGAACCGTTATGTGATGAAGTTGGAGCATGATTTATTTATTGATTGTCTTCCTTATGAGTGGCGGTCGGGGACGAGTGATGGTCTTTTCCTACCAATCTATCCCCCTAGGAGCATGCACGTAATACTTTGTTTCGATAACTAATAGATTTTTGCAACAAGTATATGAGTTCTTTATGACTAATGTTGAGTCCATGGATTATACGCACTCTCGCCCTTCCACCATTGCTAGCCTCTCTAATACCGCACACCTTTCGCCGGTATCATACACCCACCATATACCTTCCTCAAAACAGCCACCATACCTACCTATTATGGCATTTCCATAGCCATTCCGAGATATATTGCCATGCAACTTTCCACCGTTCGGTTTGCTATGACATGCTTTATCATTGTCATATTGCTTTGCATGATCATGTAGTTGACATTGTATTTGTGGCAAATCCACCGTTCATAATTTTTCTACATGTCACTCTTGATTCATTGCATATCCCGGTACTCCGCCGGAGGCATTCACATAGAAACATATTTTTGTTCTAAGTATTGAGTTGTAATTCTTGAGTTGTAAGTAAATAAAAGTGTGATGATCATCATTATTAGAGCATTGTCCCAAGTGAGGAAAGAATGATGGAGACAATGATTCCCCCATAAGTCGGGATGAGACTCCGGACGAAAAAAAGAAAAAAAAGAGGCCATAAAAAGGGAAAAAGGCCCAAATAAAGAAAATTGAGAGAAAAGAGAGAAGGGACAATGTTACTATCCTTTTACCACACTTGTGCTTCAAAAGTAGCACCATGATCTTCATGATAGAGAGTCTCCTATGTTGTCATTTTCATATACTAGTGGGAATTTTACATTATAGAACTTGACTTGTATATTCCAATGACGGGCTTCCTCAAAATGCCCTAGATCTTCGTGAGCAAGCGAGTTGGATGCACACCCACTTAGTTTCTTTTGTTGAGCTTTTGTACACTTATAGCGCCAGTGCATCCGTTGCATGGCAATCCCTACTCGCTCACATTGATATCTATTAATGGGCATCCCCGTAGCCCATTGATATGCCTAGTTGATGTGAGACTATCTTCTCCTTTTTTGTCTTCTCCACAACCACCATTCTTTTCCACATATAGTGCTATGTCCATGGCTCACGCTCATGTATTGCGTGAAGATTGAAGAAGTTTGAGAACATCCAAAGTATGAAACAATTGCTTGGCTTGTCATCGGGGTTGTGCATGATTAAATACTTTATGTGATGAAGATAGAGCATAGCCAGACTATATGATTTTGTAGGGATAACTTTCTTTGGCCATGATATTTTGAGAAGACATGATTGCTTAGTTAGTATGATTGAAGTATTATTATTTTTATGTCAATATTAAACTTTAATCTTGAATCTTTCGCATCTGAATATTCATAACACAAATAAGATAATTACATTGAAAATTATGCTAAGTAGCATTCCACATCAAAAATTCTGTTTTTATCATTAACCTACTCGAGGACGAGCAGGAATTAAGCTTGGGGATGGTTGATACGTCTCTAACGTATCTATAATTTTTGATTGTTCCATGATATATTATAATCTATTTTGGATGTTAAATGGGCTTTATTATACACTTTTATATTATTTTTGGGACTAACCTACTAACCGGAGGCCCATCCCAAATTGCTATTTTTTTTGCCTATTTCACTGTTTCGCAGAAAAATAATACCAAATGGAGTCCAAACGGAAAGAAACCTTCGGGAACGTGATTTTTGGAACAAACGTGGTCCAGAGGACTTGGAGTGGACATCAAGAAATCACCAAGGAGGCCACGAGGTAGGAGGGCGCGCCAACCCCCCCAGGGCACGCCCTCCACCCTCGTGGGCCCCTCGTGGATCCAACGACCTACTACTTCCTCCTATATATACCTACGTATCACCAAACCATCAAAGGCATCCACGAAAACGTAATTCCGCTGGTGCAACCTTCTGTACCCGTGAGATCCCATCTTGGGGCCTTTTCCGGTGTCCTGCCGGAGGGGGCATCGATCACGGAGGGCTTCTACATCAACACCATAGCCTCTCCGATGATGTGTGAGTAGTTTATCTCAGACCCTCGGGTCCATAGTTATTAGCTAGATGGCTTCTTCTCTCTCTTTGGATCTCAATACAAAGTTCTCCTCGATTCTCTTGGAGATCTATTTGATGTAACTCTTCTTTTGCGGTGTGTTTGTCGAGACCGATGAATTGTGGGTTTATGATCAAGATTATCTATGAACAATATTTGAATCTTCTCTGAATTCTTTTATATATGATTGGTTATCTTTGCAAGTCTCTTCGAATTATCAGTTTGGTTTGGCCTACTAGATTGAACTTTCTTGCAATGGGAGAAGTGCTTAGCTTTGGGTTCAATCTTGCGGTGTCCTTTCCCAGTGAGGGCAGCAAGGCGCGTATTGTATTGTTGCCATCGAGGATAAAAAAGATGGGGTTTATATCATATTGCATGAGTTTATCCCTCTACATCATGTCATCTTGCTTAAAGCATTACACTGTTATTTTGAACTTAATACTCTAGATGCATGCTGGATAGCGGTCGGCGTGTGGAGTAATAGTAGTAGATGCAGAATCGTTTCGGTCTACTTGTCGCGGACGTGATGCCTATATACATGATCATACCTAGATATTCTCATAACTATGCTCAATTCTATCAATTGCTTGACAGTAATTTGTTCACCCACCGTAATACTTATGCTATCTTGAGAGAAGCCACTAGTGAAACCTATGGCCCCCGGGTCTATTTTCCATCATATTAATCTCCCGTCAACAAGCTATTTCTGGCGCCGTTTATTTTGCTTTCTTTACTCTAGTTCTTTATCATAAAAATACCAAAAATATTATCTTATCATATCTATCAGATCTCACTCTCATAAGTGACTGTGAAGGGATTGACAACCCCTTTATCGTGGTTGTTGCGAGGTTATTATTTGTTTGTGTAGGTGTGTGGGAGTCGAGCGTGGTCTCCTACTGGGTTGATACCTTGGTTCTCAAAAACTGAGGGAAATACTTATGCTACTTTACTGCATCACCCTTTCCTCTTCAAGGGAAAACCAACGCAATGCTCAAGAGGTAACATCGGCCACACTGGTCAAAAAAACATATGATCCGTGCTCTTCGGGGAATTCATCTTGAATGGCGCCGACTGTTGGGTGGGCCGCCGGCTGCTGATGAGGCGGGGTGGCTGGCCAGCAGGCAGCGGAGGTAGCAATCCATCGCCCTTGGAGATTCGCGTGAGCCAGTGACACTTCCGAGTGGTGTGGTTGGACGGCTTTGTGCCGCTGTGAAACTTGCAGGGGGGCATCAAGAGTTTGCTCATAGGAGAAGGCGGGTAGCAAATTCAACTTGCCGCCTCTCTGACGCTTGGGAGCGGGCTGCCCCTCCGGCTGCTGGTCCTCGACTGTCGCCACTTGCCGGCTGGTGGAAGCCGGCATCGGGGCTTTTCGCTTGTTATCGTTCTGCTGCTGGCGCCGACTGGAGTCGCCAGCCGAGGTCCGAGGAGCCTGAGGAGCCACTTTGCCGGATGCATCGACTTGAATCTCCGCCTTCATGGAGGAGTCGACCATGGCGTACTTATCTGCTATGATCAGCAGCTCGTCGAGGGTGGCCGGCTTGTCGCAGAGAAGCTTATGCTTGAGCAGAGTGCCTTCTCTGCACCCAGCTGTGAAGTACTCGATAGCCTGCACCTCATGCATGCCTTTGCAAGAGTTGCACAGCTCGGCCCAGCGCGTGTGGTAGTCGCGAGTCGACTCGTTAGGGCCTTGGACACACAAGGAGAGCTGGCAAGGCTTGGGCAGCCGCTTGTACGTGCTGGTGAAGTTGTGGACGAAGGCTTCAGTGAAATCTACCCAGCTGTTGATGCTGCGGGGCTTCAGGCTATTCATCCATGTCCGGGTGGTGCCCTGGAGCATGAGTGGAACATACTTCACGGCAACACGCTTGTTGCCGTTTGCAATGCTGACGGCTGTGGAGTAGTCGACTAGCCATTCTTCCGGCTTCACGGAGCCGGTGTACTTGGGCGTATCTCTTGGGAGTGTGAACCCTTTGGGGAAGGGCTCATCATGGATGCGGGGGCCGAAACAGGGCGGGCCCAGCGTGTCTTCTTCTTCTAGCGCCAGGGATCGGTTGAGGCGGTCGATCCGGTGGCGGGCATCGTTCTCTCCAACCCCTTCTCGAGGGCCAAGGCGGTCGCCGAGTGTCGGGTGATCAACAGGCGGCAGGGAGACGTGTCTTTCTCTGCGCAGGGGTGGCCGTCTTGGTCGTGCTCGATGGTGATGTGCGTCCGACTGCGGCTGGCAGCCGGCTCCTTATCTCGTCATCCGCGGGCGCCACCAGTCGGCGTCCGGTACGTCGCGCCATGCTCCCGGCGGGGAGGCAGGTCGTCGTTCCGCCGGTTGGGCTCCTCGGCGCAGCAGCCGGCGTCTTGCTGCTCGGCAGCCGCGTCAATGAGTTGCTGGACGCACTACGTCATATGGCGACGCTCGTCGCCCTCGAGGTTGTCCAGCTTGTCTGCTGCCGCCTGGGCAGCTCGTATGTTTTCCCTGGGTGTGGCGTAGACGGGGCGACTTGCCCCGAACATGCTGGCAATGGCCGCGCCATGCTGCCGGACCGTGCCGATGCGGCTGGGCCTGCCAGGAGCCGGCGTGCTGCCAACAGCGCGGTCCATCTCGTGCTGGTAAGCCTCCGAAACGCGTCTCATGCTGGCTAGCTTCTTGGTGCTTTCAACGAGCTGGACGCGGCGGGCTTCCAACGTCTCAGCGTCAGCGTCTTCTGCGATGGGTGTAGACAGGTCTTGCAGCGTTGCCTCGAGCGGGTCTCGGGCACCGTCACCGGAAACTCCATCATGGCTGATGACGAGCACCTCCGTGACGGTGCTGACACCATTGTCGGCACAGGGGAGAGGATCGTCAACGACCACCACGCTGGTGGGGAATGCGTCGAGCGACGCCGTGCCGGAGTCGACGAGCATCGGGTCGGTGGAGCCAACCGACTCCAAGTCGACGGCCAGCTCGTCAGCGACGTGGAGCTGGTCGAGGAGGCTGACGAGGCGGCTCTCGGGGCCATCAATGCCTGCATCGAACGCAGGCTCATCGGAGAGGCGGATCTCGCCAACAAGGTCGGCGAGGCAGCTTGCCGCGCAGGCGACCTCCGCGCCAAGCAACGCGTCGGCGCAAACGCCATCCGGCGTGCCTGGATGGCTGCGCTCGCCTGGGAGGAAGAGGGTTCCCGTCGAGAATAGATCTCCGAACGACGGTGCACCTAGCCCCACGGTGGGCGCCAAATGTCGGGGGTTTGGTGCGACATATGCCAAAGGATGGCTTATCATGATGGGGGCTAGTAAGACATCGCCGGTGCCAGGAAGTGGGATGAGGCGAAGACATGCACGCCAGCGAATCTTACTCATGTTCGGGGCTCTTCGTGGAGATAACACCCCTAGTACTGCTCTAAGGGGTCTCCACATGATCACTCAAGCAACAATGGGGGCTACAAGCTTGCTCCTAGAGCTGTTTCTCCAGGGGAGGAAGGAGAGCAAGTCTATCCCTTGCTTCCTCTCTCTGTATGGGTGTGTTGGTGAATAAGAGGCTGAACCCTTTGCATGGGTGCCCTGGGGGGTTTATATAGGCCTACCCCCAGGGGTACAATGGTAATCCGGCCGGGTGTAGGCCCGAACCGTCAGTGTCTCTGGTCGCCGGCTTCTCCGCTGGCTGGTGGGGCTCGCCGCCTGGTGGGTCTCGCCGTCTGTCTGGTACTTGGCTGACTGGCCGTACCCGCCATCTGCGGATTCTGCCGGCTGCCCGATACTGTAGCATGCGGCTAATGATGCGTGCTTTGTCAGGGGAGGCATGGCTACAGTGCCGCCGCCTGGCGGGCGTTCACTGTAGCCATCCCCCGTATCATCTGGTTAATGGCGCGCCGGTCCCCAAAAGGGGGAGGGCCGCCTGGTAATCTGCCGGCTTTATTTGGGCGACCGCCGAGGATGGCATATACAGTCTTCTCATTGTCAGGTGGGGCCCGCCGCCTGCGGGCCGTACCGACAGCACGTCATGGGGCGCAACCCCCTCTGACAGGGGTGACATTAGGTTCAGCGTGGCAACAGTGCCGCACGGAATGGAGGAGCCCCATTTTCCCTAGGCTAGGGGGCGGCGGGGCATACTGTAGCCATGCCCCGTCTCGTCGTATTTATGAGGGTGCGGACTCTGAGAGTGCTTGGGGCCGCCTGCTGGGAGCCGACCTCTCCACAGGACGCCTGCCAGGAGTCAGCTCATCTTGAGGCCGCCTTCTGGGCCATGCCGGCGGCAAGAAGGCGGCGCTTTGGTCCTGGATTCTTGAGGGGCGCAGTCAGCCCCGATGTCTTGAAACGCCATGGGGAGCTGATGAGGCTACCCGTGGCTAATTACTCCGACATAGTGAATACATGAACTCCTTAAACTACGGTCATCACTGGGAGAAGTCACGGTTTCTGTCACACCGGGGTTGCCGGATCATAACACATAGTAGTTGACTATAACTTGCAAGATCGGATCTAGAACATGGATATAATGATGATAACATAAACGGTTCAGATCTGAGGTCATGGCACCCGGGCCCAAAGTGACAAGCATTAAGCATAGCAAAGTCATAGCAACATCAATCTAAGAACATAGTGGATACTAGGGATCAAGTCCTAACAAAACTAACTCGATTACATGATGAATTACTCACTCCCGGTGGGGAGCATCATGGAATTGGCAATGGAGAAGGTTTGGTGATGACGAAGAAGAAAGATCCCCCTCTCCGGAGCCCCAAACAGACTCCAGATTTGGCCTCCCGATAAAGAATAGGAGGTGACGACGGCTCCGTCTCGTGGATCATGATAATTCTTTCTCCCTGATTTTTAAGGAAAAATAGGATTTTATAGTGTTGGTTTCAGGGTCTGCGGGGCCACCAGGTGGGGACAACCCACCTGGGCGCGCCAGGAGAGGGGCCACGCCCTGGTGGGTTGTGCCCACCCAGGGGCCCCTCTCCGGTAGGTCTCGGCTCTAGAAATTCTTATTTATTATATAAAAATTCCTCACAAAGTTTCGTTCCATTCCGAGAACTTCTATTTCTGCACAAAAACAACACCATGGTAGTTTTGCTGAAAACAATGTCAGTCCGGGGTTAGTTTTCATTCAAATCATGCAAATTAGAGTCCAAACAAGAGGAAAAGCGTTAGGGAAAGTAGATACGTTGGAGACGTATCAAATCCCCCCAAGCTTAAACCTTTGCTTGTCCTCAAGCAATTCAGTTGAAAAACTGAAAGTGAAAAAAGAAAAAAAATTACGAACTCTTTTGCTCTTGTTTGCATAAATAAGCTTAAACAGCACCCAGGTTTTCAGCCAACATTATAACTAACCATGCCGACAATAACTCTTAAGGATTATAATGAGTCATATCAATGACATAATCAGCTAGCGAGCAATAATAAGATATATCAAATGGCAACATGTTGTCAAAACAACCATGATATAATATGACAATAGTGGTATCTCGCTAGCCCTTTTTGAAACCGCAAAACATAAATGCTGAGCACCTCCAAAGTTCAAGCGGCGACTAAACATTGTAATTCATGGTAGGAAAGATCCAGTCATGATGCACCCAAAATTAGCTACACACAATGCATAAGTCATGACAGTTGTGCTCTCAGGTTCTAGCGCTTATTTTAGAAGGTGATGATACAACATAAAGGTAAATAGATAGTCCCTTCATAAAGGGAAGCAGTGATTTGCAGAGGTGCCAGAGCTCAAGTTTTTAAAACAAAGGTAAATGATATTTTGGGACATGCACCCTTCTCATTTACTTCACGACCATCATTTATCAATATCTTCCATGCTAAGCACGCTAGTGGCGGTTCCCAAGCCATAAAAGTAAAGGTTTTGACTCCATTGGGTGTTTTTGTTTGATTATTTGAGAGATTAACTCTTTTTCAGTTTGCAGTTTGGGACTGGGCATCCCTGTTACCGCCCTTTTCTCGTGCGATGGCGAGTGACACTCGACCTGAGAATAACCCGCTTAGCATGGAAGATACCGACCACCTCCTGTGTTCCATGAACGATCCAGACACACAAAAAGGATATTTATTTAGAAATTTTTAGAGGTGGCACATGCAAATTTACGTAGGACGGCAGGGTAATACCGCATATAGGTAGGTATGGTGGACTCATCTGGAATAACTTTGGGTTACGGGTTTTTGATGTACAAGCAGAATTCCCACTTAGTACCGGTGAAGGCTAGCAATTAGATTGAGAAGCGGCATGTCGGTGTCAAAACCGGCGGATCTCGGGTAGGGGGTCCCGAACTGTGCGTCTAAGGTCGATGGTAACAGGAGACAGGGGACATAATGTTTACCCAGGTTCGGGCCCTCTCTATGGAGGCAATACCCTACTTCCTGCTTGATTGATCTTGATGAATATGAGTATGACAAGAGTTGATCTACCACGAGATCGTAATGGCTAAAACCTTAGAAGTCTAGCCTGTATGACTATATATGTTTCCGGACTAAGCCCTCCGGTTTATATAGACACCGGAGGGGACTAGGATTGTACAAAGTCGGTTACAGAGAAAGGAATCTTCATATTTGGTCGCCAAACTTGCCTTCCACGCCAAGGAGAGTCCCATCCGGACACGGGAGAGAGTCTTCGGTCTTTGTATCTTCACAATCCATTAGTCCGGCCCATGTCCAACAGGCCGGACGCCCGAGGACCCCTTAGTCCAGGACTCCCTCACGGCCAGCTAACAATAATCATAAACATGCATTATGCATAAGTAACATTGGACACTAGCATGAGTAGGATATGAACACCGTGAACATAAATATCATAGAGGCTATGTTGGTTTTGATTCAACGACATGCATGAACCTGTGCCAAGTCAAGCCACTCGAACATTCAGAGGAGGATACCATATCATCATACTACATCAAAATCATTTTAACGCAATGTTGATATCCAAGATAAATCATTATCCACTCCCAGCTACTTATCCATGGCATGAGAAACTATAATCTCTAAATGTCATTGCAAACATGTTTAATCATAATGGGTTGAATCATGGATACTAGGTCAAACATATTTACACAAACAGAACAAGTCGAGTTCATACGAGTTTCTCTCTGCCACGACCAGTTCATCGAATGTCGTCATTATTGCCTTTCACTTGCCCGACCGAATGATGTGAAAATAATAATAGTGCATGAGTGCCATGGACTAAGCTGGAACCTGCAAACATTTTATTCAACAGGATAAGACAAGGAAAAATGGGCTCTTTATTAGATCAACAATTATTCATATGAGAGCCACTCAACATTTTCATCGTGGTCTTCTCCTTGGTACAACTCGAATAAAAAGAAAAGAAATTCAGATAAACACACTGAAATATTTTCGGAGTTTTTGGTTTCATGAACAAGCAAATAAAAGGGAAAAACAAAACAAGAAAAACTATTTACACGGGAAAGCTCCCAACAAGCAAAAGAAGAACAAGGAAATCTTTTTGGATTTTCTCTTTAATATTACTACTAAGCATGCATAGAAAGTAAAGTAGCTACAACTAATTTTTTTTTATTTTTCTAAAGTTTTTTAAACACACAAGAAGAAGGTAGGAAAATAAACTAAGCATGGATGATACAATGAAAAAGTGTGAACACCGACAAATGAAACAAATTGTCGGTGGGAAACGGCTCCTATGGGATCACGAGAATCCCTACTACGGTTGTCGGGGCGCAGGGTTGTGAGAAGAGCAGGGATAATAGTCAGCACAAGGATCGTTTACCCAGGTTCGGGCCGCGAGGATGCGTAAAACCCTAGTCCTACTTTGGTGGATGTATTGAGTGTTCTTGAGATCTCCAACTAGCTATGGTGGCTGCGTAGTTCAAAAGAGCCGAATCCCTCTCCAGTACGCCATGGGCCTCCTTTTATAGTCGAAAGGGGCTGCCACAGTGGCACACAGGAGGTGGAAAGGCATACAGTACTGCGAGCTTATCGCCCGTATTACAGGACAAGATGCATTTAATGCGCCACTGAGGTGTCCCCTAGCTTTATCGGGGACGGGAGCGAGGCTCGTCCCGTCCATCGCCGCTCCTCCTCGCTTCGACACGCGCCCTGGCCAGCGATGCGTGCGGCACCATGTAGGCAGGCAGGCAGCTGAGGTGGAGCGGTGGTAGGGTCTTCACGAAGATCTGCATGCCGCCACACAGGCGCTTGCCGATCTAGCCTGGAAGCAGCATGTTGCCACGCAGGTGCCAGCCCAGCTGGTTGGGCTAGCAGTTGCATGCGAACAGCGGTGGAAAACATTGGCTGGTGCGGGCCTGGCAGTGGCCCCGCTGATGTCCTCGACAAGGGCCTTGCCGGGGGCCCGGCAAGGGTCTTGCCGTGGCGCGCAGTCGTCCTCGGCAAGGATCTTGCCGGGGGTCTTGTGGCTTTCCTCGGCAAGGATTCCGCCGAGGGTCGCCATCTTCTAGTCCTCATCTGATCTCATACGTCTGTGGTCTTGACAAAGATCTGCATGCCACCACAGAGGTGCCTCCCGAGCCCTGTTCCAACCGTAGTTAGTCGGGTTGGAACCCGCGGGCTCAAGGGTGGCTCGCTCTGCTGGTGTTTGGGCAAGTTGCCCCGGCAAGGTTCTTGCCGGGGCCGCGGAGGCCTGCCCCGGCAATGGCCTTGCCGGGTGACTCCACCTCGCCCCTTTGCTATCTTGCGTTTCTGGTCTTGGCGTTGCCTTGTTCGTCTTGTGTTGGGCCTCGGCTTCTCTCCGGCTCCCCTCCTTTGCCCTGCTACGTGTGGCCGCGACGCGTGGCTCTGACTGCCCGTGCACAAGTAAAGGGGTCAAAAGGAGAGCCCCTACTTTTGTACACCGACAGGAGCCCCCGGGCCTGGGCCACACATAAGCGCGACACGTTGCTGGGCCAGGCCCAAAACGGTGCACGGGCAGGCGGGGTGGATTTTACCGCAGTAACTTTTCGTCCGCTGTGCTTCCCCACATCGTGGTAAAGAGGCGGCTCGCGCCTTCCCCATAAAATAGGGAGGCGTTGAGGCACGACTCATTTACTGGATGGACTTGGGTCACGGTCTTCAAGGCGCCCACTCCCCCCCATCACAGGGCGGGGAACAGTCGCCTCACCCGTCCTTTCGATCCTGCATGTTCGCCACGCGCCCTTCTCGATGGTCCATCGTCGTCTGCTCCGGCATCTTCATCTTCATGAACATGCCCTTCGTCTTGATCTTCCTCATCATCATGTCCGGCATATTCTACATGATGACTATGGACTGCATCACCGTCGTGATCATGTCCTGGAGATTCTTCGTCTTCTCACCCGTCCTCGCCGTGGTGGTTGTCTTGCTGCCCTTCCTCATTTCTTGCCCGGCCCCCATGGACGACTTCATAGTCATCTTCATCACCTTGCCACCGATAGCCATACATGAAATCACGCAAGAGCAGGTGGTGCCGCACCTGTCCGGAATCCGGGTCCGTAATAAGGCTCTTCAGCTTGCATCTTCAACACGGACATCTTATCTCCGTCTCGTTCTTTTGAAGCATCTCGGCCTTCGCGGAGCTCAAAAACCTATTCACAATGCCTTCGGTCATCGTGCGGACCGTGGTCGCCTGTGGGGTAGAGCAAGACGATATTTTAGAACCAAAAAAAATTTGGCATGACTTTGCCTAAAAATAGGACCAAAAAGAATGCATAGTGCCAAATTCTCGCCGGAACGGAAATGAATCAACATCCCGGCAAAATATTGGCAACTATCACATTTCAAATACTGGTACCTGCAAACACAAACATATGCAATACCAGAAACATATGCAACACCACAAACATACGTAGATCTAGGCCATAAAAAGTGCATGTGCACGTTGTTGGAGGGAGAAAAAAGTAGATCTACAACATAAAGAAAGCTTTCCCCTTACTTACCTATCAAAAAAAGGTAATTTAACCACTTAATTTGGGTGAATCTATGGTGCAAATGAGGTGAGGAGGAGGAGGCAGCCGAGACAAGCTTGGAGGAGGAGGTGGAGAGAATGAAGTGGGGAAAGTGAGTGTGGTAGGTGGCTATCCAAAATATCTAGCTGCTCTTAGGTTACCAATGGCGCACCACCTAATAATGCGTCATTAGTAACCCTGGTTACTAATGGCCCACCTGTTACATGGTGAGCCATTACTAGTTTTGCAAAAAAAATGTTAGTAGTGGCGCACCGTGGTTGTGGTGCGCCATTACTAGTTTGAACTAGCAATGGTGCACTGTACCCTGGTGCGCCATTACTAGTTTTGAAAAAAAAAAGTAAAAACAAATTTGTTAGTAGTGGCGCACATAGTGTGTGGTGCGCCGTTACTAGCTAAAACTAGTAATGGCGCACTGTGCGTTGGTGCGCCATTAATAGTTTTGGAAAAATATTGTTAGTAATGGCGCACCGTGTCCTTGGTGCGCCATTAGTAATGAGGACACTAATGGCGCACCTGTATCTGGTGTGCCACTGCTATATAGCTGTGGCGCACCACATACATGGTGCGCCATTAATGTCCATATTAGCTATAGCCCTTTCCCTAGTAGTGTTTGTTTCTCCGGTAGAAATCTTGGGGCACTCTTTGAAGTTCTTTGTGTTGGATTGAGTATTATGAATATGAATTTGCTTTGGTGTTATTTTAGTACGAACTCTAGGATAGATCAAACGGAAAGAATAGCTTTGTGTTACTTTAGTACGAACTCTTGAATAGATCAAACACAAAGAATAGCTTTGAGGTGGTTTCGTACCCTACAAACAATTTATTCTTATGTTCTCCACTAGATAGGAACTTTGGAGTGATTCATCATCGCACTTTGAGGGGTGGTTATATGATCCAATTATATTAGCACTATTGGGAGATTGCACTAGCGAAAGTATGGACCCTAGGCCTCATTTTCAAGCATTGCAATACCTTTTTTGTGCCTGTTTACTATTTGCTACCTTGCTGTTTTTATTTATTCAGATTATAAAAATATATTTCTACCATCCATATTACAGTTTTATCACCATCTCTTATCCGAACTAGTGCACCTATACAATTTTCCTTGTATTGGGTGTGTTGGGGACACAAGAGGTTTCTTGTATTTGGTTGCAGGGTTGTTTGAGAGAGGCCATCTTCATCCTACACCTCCCACGGACTGATAAACCTTATGTCATCCACTTGAGGGAAAATTGCTACTGTCCTAGAAAACTCTGCTCTTGGAGGCCCAACACGAGTCTACAAGAATAAAGTTGCGTAGTAGACATCAAGCTCTTTTCTGGCGCCGTTGTCGGGGAGGTGGGTGCATGAAGGTATATCTTTAGATCTTGCAATTGAATCTTTTAGTTTCTTTTTTTATCACTAGTTTGGTTTATAAAAGAAAACTACAAAAAATGGAATTGAGGTTGCATCATATTATTGATCATCTTTATAATATATTTCTTGAAAATGATGGTTCGAAAAATTGTGCTCAATTGTTAGAAGAAGAAGTCAATAAAATTTTTGGCACAAAATAATTGAATGATGAGCATGATTGCAATGTTGTTAGTATGAATTCTTTGAATATCCATGATGCTAATGATATGCAAAGCCATAAGCTTGGGGATGCTATATTTGATGAATATGACATTTTTAGTCCCCCAAGATTTTATGTGCAAATTTATTATAATGATTGCATGACTCCTATTTATGATGATTATAATGATGAAAGTGGATTTGGAGAGGTCATGACTTTATTTAGTGATGAATCCACCATTTTGGAAGAGGTTTCAATTGATTACAATTATAACAAAGTTGCAATCTATGATGATTATGGTGATGACATGTATGCTATATTGAATAATTATAACCATGAAACTTGTCATCATGATTTTAATTTCCAATCACATGAGAGTTATTTTGTTGAGTTTGCTCCAACAATTATTGATGATAATAAATTTGCTTATGTGGAGAGTAATAAATTTTCTATGCTTGTGGATCATGAAAAGAATGCAATATGTGGTAGTTATATTGCTGAATTCATTCATGTTGCTACTGAAAATTATTATGAGGGAGTAACATATGCTTCTACATATTGCGATAATATCAAGTTTCCCTTCTATGTTGTCGGGGAGGCTGATCGTGTCCCACGAACACCTATGGGACCTGGGTCCCTTGTGGTTCGGAGGGGAGAGGAGATTGCACAAAGAGCGGATCGAGGCAATGCACACGAGCCGATTTACCCAGCTTCGGAGCTCTCCGGAGAGATAATACTCCTACTGCTGCTTTGCGGATTATCTTGTGTTCTTGCTAGGGAGCAATGGGAGCTACAAAACCTAGCCTAAATGTGGTCTCGTATCAGTAGAATGGACTAAGCCGGAGCTGAACCGAACCCTTTCTACGTTGCACTCGGGCCTCCTTTTATAGGCACAAGGGGTCACCACAGGTGGCAAGTAGAAAAGGGTAAGATGGTAAAAACGTAGGTTGGTACACCGCTTTGTACGGTGTACAGTAATCTATACCTAACTCTGACGGCAAGGGACAAAAGTCATCAATGCCCGTCTCAATCGCCTGAACAGTGTAACAGGGACCGTCAAGTGCGTCTCCGTTCGCCACGATGGTAGCTCGTCAGCGCCGCTTATCGCTGCTCCCCGCTGGCTGCACAGCCCGTCGACACGCGTGCTTGGGAGAGCCCCGTGGTGACACGTTGGCGGGTGAGCTAGAGCGGAGATGGAGAGAGGTCACTTGCCGCGGTGAGTACTTTGCCGCGGCAAGGTTCTTGTCGCGCCGGAGCTTATCGCCACCAAACCTTCCCGCAAGCTCCTTGCCGGGCCTTGTTTACTTTGGCGCTCGAGTGGCCTTCCGGCAAGCTCCTCTTGCCGGGCCTCAATACTTTGTTCTTGAATGGCTCCCGGCAAGCTCCTCTTGCCGGGTCTTGTTTCTCAAGGGTCATGAGGGTCTTGGCAGACGCCCGGCAAGGCTTGCCACGGGACGCCGCGATCGCCGCAGACAGGTTCGGGTACTAAGGTACCCTACCTTAGTACACCGACAGAGCCCCGGTCTGGGCCCTACACGGTGCCAAGCGCTGTTGGGCCAGGCCCAAAACAGGCACGGCACGCGGCCTGGGTCCAAACCAAATCCACTCCAGATCCGCGCGTTCCCCAGAAGCAGCCGCGCCAATTGCGGCGCCGTGGGGGAAGTGGGCAGCGCGAGGTCGCCTCATCCGTCGCCTCGGTTCTACATCCCCGCCACGTGGTTCCCATGCTCTTGGGGTCGCGGATGGTGGAAATGGGAAACTGGGCCGTTGCGAGCAGGGGCAGCAGGTCGGCCCCGATTCCCTGCTCTTCCTATGCCTTGATTCACTGAGCGGGGCGGCCGAGCCCCACCTTGCTTCTTTTAAAAGAGCGGAAGGGAGCGCAGGAGCCCGTGATTCTCCCATCTCTTCCTTTCTCACCTGCTCCCCTTTCTCTCATTCGTCATGGAGAAAGGGAACCTTGGTTCTTCATCGGTGGCGGCGAGGGTCGCCACAGACAGCGCCCTCCCAACCCCACGCCCGGGTGGCAGAGCCAGCCACAAGGGAAGAGGGAGGGGCGAGGTCGTGGACGAGGTCGAGGCGCCGGGAAGAAGCGGACGGGGACGGCGCGCCGTCTCCGCCTCCGCCGGGCGGTTCCCCTCCCTGTGGCGGTCCACACAGGGACGACCCTTGCGAAGTTCTTCGTCAGCTGCGCCTGGCGCTCGTCGTCGCCTCGGCTTCCAGCTCCGTTCATGGCGCGATGGAGTCGGATCCGCCGAGACATCGAGATCGCACATGAGGGGCTGTGGGATCAGCGGCACGCGAGCCCGCGTTGTATTCCCAGCCCCTAATGTGATGTATCTTGATCGTGGGTGGAAGACGTTCACCCGCATCCACAGCCTGATGGCGGGGTTTACCCTCCATTTTAAGTTAATGGAGGGTGATCTCCTCTCCGTCAAGGTCTTCGGGGATCTCGGTACTCGGGCAAAGTGCTGCGTGGATAGCTCCTCCGACAGCGAAGATTCCCCCTCGAGCGAGAGTGACGAGGAGGAGAGCGACAGCGACGACGAGGGTAGCGGGCCCGATTAGTTGTCGGGCGCCGCTGCGCGCCACCGGGCGACCTCATCATCCGCGTCGCCGCTCCTTGAATTCCCGGTCGTCTCCTTGGGCGATCGCGCGAGGGAGGCTGCGGAAGGGGAAGAGGATGGCGACAAGGCCGTCAAGTCGAGCACGAGGGCGTAGTGCCCTCGACAGCGTGCTGACGTCCTGCCGCCCCGTCTTCGAGCCCCGCTTCCGGCGGCGCCGTCTTCGTTAAGCCCTCGGACAGCCCCCGGGATGTTCCCTCGGTGCCTTCTGGCACCTGTAGCTTGCCTAGGTGCTCCTTTTGTCCTTCTCGCCTCCTTGACCTACCTCCTGAAGAGAGGGACAGGAAAAGGATTACGGGCATCTTATCTTTTTAAATTGTAAGCCTTCGGGCCTTATCCGCATTTAAAACTTGTAATCCTCTCTTTCATGTCTTTCATTCTCCACGGACTGCATCCGAGTAGGATGTTTTTAATGAAAAAGGGATGCTTGAAAAGGGACGAAAGGCTTATCTGGCACCGCAGCCCCCGGCGACTCTGGCTTGCCGCAGCCCCTGGCAACTCTGGCTTGCCGGGGTTTGGGTGCCGGCGCACTCTTCTTCTCCTCTTCGCTGTTATTTCAGTTCTGAGAACAATTTAGCCAGTGCCGCAATAAGTTATTTTTGTAATATAACTTTGTTCTGGGCAAAATTTTCTATGTTACTTCCTTTACTCGACTCTTGGCTTTGTATGTTACTGCCCTACGCTTTTGGAAACTTGCGGTGCAGCACCCTTGCCATGCGCCGCCGAGTGCGGAACTTCAGCAGCTTCTTTGGCAAGGGTCGCCACCGACAAGCAACCTTGTCGCGGACTAGCCGCAGCTCACTTAAGTTGTTGAGCGGACTCGAAACAAAGTAAGGGCGCGACCAGTCACGATTTGGTTCCTTCGCGCACGGGTTTTCCATACAAAGCGCGGTCGTTCAAGAAAATAACTTTTAAAATTTTAAAAATCGAATGCTCAAACTTTGGCAACTTAGCTTTTCTGTCGTTCGCTTCCCGGCAAGGCGAAACTAGGTCATTGCTACGTACAAGTACTCAAAGCCCCCGACATCGCGAGGGAAAGGGCCGAGGATGTCGAGTCCCCAGACCGAAAATGGCCAGGATAAAGGGATCGTCTGGAGAGCTTGAGCTGGTTGATGAATCTGTTTGGAATGGAACTGGCACGCTTCACACTTTGTTACTTGTGCCGTTGCATCCTGGAGGGCTTCTGGCCAGAAGAAACCTTGTCGGAAAGCTTTGCCGGCAAGTGCTCTTGCGCCGATGTGGTGACCACATATGCCTCCATGTATCTCTCGCCAACAGCTTCATCCATCTTCCCGCAAATACACTTCAATTTCACACCGCTGAGTCTTCTTACGCACAGGATGTCGCCAACAAACTGGTACATACTTGACTGCCGGGCTACTTTTTTCCGCTTCTTCTTGCTCTTCGGAAGTTCTCTGTCTCAAGGAAATGGACGATTTGTTGTGCCCATGCTTTGGAGCTTGTGGCTCGATAACAAGGACTAAAGGCTCTTCTATCATCAAGGAACATCAGCTTCTACGGCAAGAACACGTGGGTCCGCCAGAGTTGATGATCCCCGCAAGATTTCGAGCGAAACTTGTCGGAGCGTTCTTCAACGATACAAACTGCATGGTTTGTCGGAACAGACTGCTCCTCAGTGATATTTGCGTTGATTTTAGGGACCTTCTTGGCGGCGGCTTCGGGAGCTCTGCCGGAAAGTAGTCGCCGGAAATCAATTTTTCTTCTTGATCTGTCTTGTTGATGGTGTTACGGTTGGTGAGTCAGCTTGAGCACAAAAATTCCTGGTTCCATTGTGTAACTTAAGTGCGGCACATTTGGAGAGGCCATCAGCTATATCATTCTCGAGCTCTTGAACGTGTTCCATTTGCAGGCCTTCAAAGTGCTCTTCTAGCTTTCTCACTTCATCGACGTAGGCTTCCATCAACGGACTTTGATAATCTTTATTTACTTGGCGGACGACAAGTTGCGAGTCCCCCCTGACAATGAGCTTCTTGATCCCAAGGTCTACCGCAATCCTTAGACCGGCAAGCAAACCTTCATACTCTGCAGTATTGTTTGTTGCTTGTTCCTTGGGAAAGTGCATCTGGACTATGTACTTGAGGTGCTCTCCGTGGGTGCAATAAGCGACGCGGCACCTGCGCCTTTGCAGGAGAAAGCTCCATCAAAGTACATCAGCCACTCTTTATTTGCCTCCTTGACGGGATGCTTGTCTCGAATTTCTTCGCCTTGCGTGGGCGTCCACTCTGCTATGAATTCTGCCAATGCTCGCTCTCGATAGTTTAAGTGCTTTCAAACTTGAGACCAAAGCTTGACAGTTCCAAAGGCCCACTCGACAATCCCGCCTGTTGCTTCGGATTTTGCAATATCCTCTTTAGCGGAAGGCGAGTGAAAACTGTTATCTCGTGTGCTTGGAAGTAATGGCGCAGCTTTCTCGAGGCCATGAGGAGGCGAAAAGCAACTTCGCACACCAGAGTACCTTGACCTAGCCCCCGCAGAAGGGAACCGACAAAGTAAACTGGCGCTGCACCATCCTTTTTCGTGTCTTGTCGCAACCTGCGCTTAATCTGTCCTTGTCGGGACCAGAGCTTGACGGCGAAGCCCCTTGCTTGTCGCTGGATGCGTCTCGCCTCGGTTGCCGGCTCATCATCTGCCTCCTCTCCGCTACTAACGCAGCACTAACCACTTGATTGGTTGCCGCTATATACAGCAGCAACTTCTCTTGTGGCCTAGGTGCGACAAGTATTGAGCGGAGGACAGTATCTCTTCAAGTCTGCAGCGCAGCCTCCGCTCGAGTCCATTTCATTGACCTGCCTTTTTCAAAATCTTGAAAAACGGCAGGGCGCGTTCAGCAGACTTAGAGATGAACCTGCTGAGAGCAGCCACGCAACCGGCAAGTCTTCTGACATCCTTGACGCGCTTTGGTGCTTCGATCTGCTCAATGGCCTTGATCTTGTCGGGATTGGCTTCAATTCCCGCCGAGACACAAAGAACCCGAGAAGCTTGCGGAAGGGACTCCAAACACGCACTTCTCGGGGTTGAGCTTGAGGTTGATCTTGCGCAGATTTGCAAATGTTTCATCCAAATCCTGAACCAGAGTTGCTTTGTCCTTGCTCTTGACCACTATGTCATCCATGTATGCTTCTACATTTCTGTGTATCTGTGGTTCAAAGGCATCATGGACTACCCTTGCAAAGGTTGAACCGCATTCTTCAAACCGAAAGGCATCCGTATGAAGCAAAGACGCGCCACATGGTGTAATGAATGCGGTTTTCTTCATCTTCTTCCGCCATGAAGATCTGATGGTATCCTGAATATGCATCAAGAAATGAAAGCAGATAACATCCAGCCGTGGAGTCAACAATCTGGTCGACACGCTGCAAGGGAAATGGGTCTTTGGGACAAGCTTTATTAACATCGGTGAAGTCAATACAGAGTCTCCATTTCCCATTAGCCTTGCGATAACTACCGGATTGGCCAACCACGGGATGGAGGACTCCTCCGACAAGCCCCGCTGCTTCCAACTTCTTGATTTCTTTCGCTATGAACTCTTGGCCCTCCTTTGCTGCTTCCTAACTTTTTGCTTGACGGGCCGCGCGTGAGGACAGACAGCTAGGTGGTGCTCAATTACTTTCCTGGGAACACCGGGGATGTCAGATGGTTGCCATGCAAACACATCGACATTCGCCCGTAGGAAAGCAACGAGCTCGCCTTCCTATTTAGGATCAAGCGTGGCACTGATGGTGAAGGTACCACCAGAGCCGTCCTCCTTGGCAGGCACCTTCTTGGTCTTCGGCGGAGCTGCCATCGTCTTCTTGCACTTGCCGGTGGAGCTCGATGGTGCGTCCTCGACGGTAGCGCAGTACTCTGAGGAGGTGCGCTTGCTGGAGTGGGCATCAGAGCTCTTGCTGGTCTTGGTGGTCTTCTTCTTCCCCCCGGGAGCTTCAGCGGCAAGTGGTTTGCTAACTGTTGCGGCAGCTGCATCGTAGAATCTTGTCGGCGCAGATAAGCGCGTCCTTCTTGTCGCCATGGACAGAAATGACGCTTATCGGGCCGGGCATCTTGAGTAAGTTGTAGGCATGATGAGAGGCGGCCATGAACTTGGCGAGTGCTGGACGGCCAAGTATGCCATTGTAGGGCAATGGGAAATCGGCGACGTCAAACGTGACCCTCTCAGTTCTGAAGTTAAGCTCGCTGTCGAATGTTACCGGCAACGTGATCTTCCCTTTGGGCTTGCTCCTTCCTGGGTTGATTCCTTGGAAAGTACCAGTTTCTTCGAGCTCGCTGTCAGGGATTTGAAGCTTTTGGAGCACTGCAGAGGAGATCAAATTCAGGCCAGCCACGCCGTCAACCAGCATCTTTGTGACTTTGAGGTTGCGGATGGTTGGTGAGACCAACATCGGCAAGCACCGATCGCAGTGATGCGATCGGGGTGATCTTCAATGTCAAAGATGATGGGCGGCTGGACCACTTCAGAGGTTTGCGTGACTCTATGGATGGTTCTCGCTGCATTGACCTCACGCATCCATTGCTTGAGTTGGCGGTGCGAGGTATGCAGAGAAGCACCACCGCCAACGCAAAGGACCTCCGCTGCCTTTTGAAACTCCTGCTCGTCAGCTTCATCGCCTTCCATGTCTTCGCCATCTTCATCTTCGTCTTCTTCCTTGTCGCGATCATGGGAGGTCGGTCTCCTTGCCGCTGCTTGGCCTTGCCGCGGCGTCCTCCCCGACCGGGTCTCTTCTTACTTGCTGTACCTGCACCTTCTTGGGCCTTCTCCTTGTCTCGCAGCTCGTACTCAGCTCTCTATAGCTCAACAAGCTGCTCGACTTTCTTGCAGCTCTGGAGATCGTGGCCCTTGGTGCGGTGGATTTTACAGTACTGCTTGTTGGAGCTGTCAGGCTTGTCGGCGCCCGCCACAGCTTGGCTGTCGGCGTCAACGGCAACCTCCTTGCCGGAGCCACCAGCCTTGGCTTTGTTGGCGGCACCATTCTTGTCGGACTGCTCGACAACTAGTACTTCCTGGTTTTTCTTCCTCCTGTTGTTTCGCCGCCGGCTCTTTCTTGCCGGGGCGATCTCCTCACTGTCAGACTCTGCTCCCACATTCTCTCCTGGGAGTCTTCTTCCTTCTTCAGCGCATGCACACTTGTCGGCCAGGCGTAGAGCTCACGACGTCTTTCACTTTGCACATCGCCATCTCCTCCTCATCCTGCGGTTTCAGACATTCGATGGAATGCACCGATCACCGCGCAGGGTGGACGCCGGGATGTTGTAGTGCACTCGATCAATCTCTGGATGAACTTGCGCAGGACTCTCCCTCCTTCGGGCAAGTAGGTGGAGGTCACTCTCCGGCCATGAGGCTTGTGGTCACCGTGAAGGCGCCAACAAACTGGTGGCACAAATCTGCCCAAGAAGAAATAGAGCCATCCGGCAAGTGCATGAGCCAAGACCGACGCTTGGCTTGAGCACCGGGGAAAGTAGTTGGCGAGGATCTTGTCGTTCGCCCCCGCGCCTGCACCGCGATGGTGTAGATGCCGAGGAACTCCGATGGGCGGTCTCGCCATCATACTTTTCTCGCACATCTGGTTTGAAGTTTTCTTGTCGGGCCACCGGACTTGCCACAGCTCACGAGTGAACGCAGGGCAACCTATCACAGACTGGTAAGTCGCCAGTTCCTTCGGCGCATGCATATCGACAGTGGGCCCGCGCTGGTCGATTGACGGCGCTTTCTTCGGGCGCCGATACGGGTTCGAGCGTCTTCTTGCCGTTCTCGGAGAACTTGGCGCTGGTCGCGACGAGCTCGCGGATCCGATGACGCTGTGGAGTCGCTGTCGAGGTGGATCCGGCGAGTCGGCGATCTTGGTCTTTGGGAAGGGGAGTGCACGGTGGCTGCACCCCCGCAAGTTTCGTCGCCATCAGCTCACGCCTTGTCGCCTTGCCGCGGCTGCGAGGCACTCGGTTGCCGTGGGATGTCGCCGTTGGCGAAGCCGATGAGACTCTGAATTGTGGCCCTCCATTCGTCGACCTTGTCGGCCGTTGGAGGGTAGTCTAGAAGTAGTTGTGCTCTTGCCAAGGCTTCGCTGGTGTGGTGGGTGGCAATGGCGACGAAGCGAGGAACGGAGGTGCTCGACTCCTAACCAAGTTAGGAGGAGCAGCATCCCGCCCAAGCGACCGCATACTCCACTCGCATCGCATGCCGAGGTGCATGCGGTCTCGAGGGCCTCGGGATCCTCCAGCTTGGCCTTGATCCAACGAGCGTATGGTGCCGCGAGCATCATGACGCTGTCGATCTCGCGCCTCCTGCGAAGGACGCGGTGCAGACTCGGACGCCGACGCATGTGCTACCTTGTCCTTGGACCTGGCGGCATTGTGGGCTCTCTCGACGACGCCGGTTCCTCCGCCAGCGTTTCCCCCACCACCGACAACTCCGGTGGTGGTGGGTTCGACGCGACGGCTCTGCTGCTGCCAAGACTTCTTCTTGGCGCCATGTTGATTTAAGATGTTCGTGTGACCGCCGGATCGGGTTCACACAGCCTCGACGCCCCCTACCTGGCGCGCCAAAGATGTCGGGGAGGCTGATCGTGTCCCACGAACACCTATGGGACCTGGGTCCCTTGTGGTTCGGAGGGGAGCGGAGATTGCACAAAGAGCGGATCGAGGCAATGCACACGAGCCGATTTACCCAGCTTCGGAGCTCTCCGAGAGATAATACTCCTACCGCTGCTTTGTGGATTATCTTGTGTTCTTGCTAGGGAGCAACGGAGCTACAAAACCTAGCCTAAATGTGGTCTCAGATCAAGAGAATGGACTAAGCCGAGTTGAACCGAACCCTTTCACGCTGCACTCGGGCCTCCTTTTATAGGCACGAGGGTCACCACAGTGGCAAGTAGAAAAGGGTAAGATGGTAAAACGTAGGTTGGTACACCGCTTTGTACAAAGGTACAGTAATCTATACCTAACTCGACGGCAAGGGACAAAAGTCATCAATGCCCGCCTCGGCCGCCTGAACAAAGGTAACAGGACCGTCAAGCGCGTCTCCGTTCGCCACGATGGTAGCTCGTCGGCGCCGCTTATCGCTGCTCCCCGCTGGCTGCACAGCCCGCCGACACGCATGCTTGGGAGAGCCCTGTGGTGACACGTTGGCGGGTGAGCTGGAGCGAGATGGAGAGAGGTCACTTGTCATGGTGAGTACTTTGCGCGCAAGGTTCTTGTCGCGCTCGGGAGCTTATCGCCACCAAACCTTCCCGCAAGCTCCCTTGTCGGGGCCTTGTTTACTTTATACTCGAGTGGCCTTCCCGGCAAGCTCCTCTTGTCGGGGCCTCGATTACTTTGTTCTTGAATGGCTCCCTGGCAAGCTCCTCTTGCCGGGTCTTGTTTTCTCAAGGGTCGCGGAGGGTCTTGGCAGACGCCTGCAAGGCTTGCCACGGGACGCCTATGATCGCCCGTATTGACAGTTCGGGGTACTAAGGTACCCCTACCTTAGTACACCGACATATGTGTTGAAACTCTTGAAGTTATGTTTGTGTTGCGTTCCTATGCTAGTTGATTCTTGCTCCCATAATTTGTTTGCTCACAAAATCCCTATGCATAGGAAGCATGTTAGACTTAAATGTTCTTTCCATGAGCTTCATTATGCTCTCTTTGTGTTTCAATTCTTATATTTATGTGAGCATCATTGAAATCATCATGCCTAGCCTAAAAGGCATTAAAGAAAAGTGCTTGTAGGGAGACAACTCAACACTTTTACCTACTATTTTTGTGTGTTCACATGATTATGCTACTGTAGTAATCATTTTTTATAGCTTTTGTTTCAATAAAGTGCCAAGTAAAGGCTTTGGGATCATGTTGGGTGATAGTTGATTTGATCTTGCTGAAAAACAGAAACTTTTGCGCTCACGAAAATAATTCCCATTTTTAACAAAAGAGTGATTTTGAGTTGATTCTTTCTGTAGAATATTAACATACAAATTTCTCACGTGGTACTAAGTTTTCATAATTTTTGGAGTACCAGAAGTATGGTAGTTATCCAGATCATTACAGACTATTCTGTTCTTGACAGATTCTGTTTTCAATGCATAGTTTGCTTGTTTTCTAGTTTCTATGGCTTATTTTGCTCAATATAAATTGTAGAAATGATATTCTACAGTATTAATTGTGTGAGAACAATTATGAATCTTGTCTATGACAGTACCAAAAGTGGAATGGTTTGCTCTTTATTATACTGACCTATCTCACGAAGTTCCGTTAAGTTTTGTGTGATTGAAGTTTTCAATTTTTGGATGAGATATCGATATGAGGAGAATAAGGAGTGACAAGACCCTAAGATTGGGGATTCCCAAGGCACCCCAAGGTAATATTCAAGGAAGATCCAAGCAACTAAACTTGGGGATGCCCCGGAAGGCAGCCCCTCTCTTTCGTCTCCAACATTATCGGTAACCTCACTTGGAGCTATGTTTTTCATTTGTCGCATGATATGAGTTTTACTTGGAGCGTAAATTTATTTTGTTAGAATTTGCTTGCTGTTATTTAGAATAATGTTTTGCATCTTTTATTTCAATAAAAGTGGCAATGACAGCCTTTGCCATGCTTATTTTGCAAGTATACATGTTGCTATTTGAAAACAGAAAGTTTACCGATGTTGCAAAAATTCCCTAGAAAAGTCAGAGTGTGATAAAATGTTGAATTTTTTTGCAAAATAAGCTCTGATAAATTTTCTACAGTGTGGTAATTTTTCATAACTTTTGGAGTTAGGGAAGTATTGATACACATGCATTCTTTAGAGACTGTACTGTTTTGGCATATTGCTGTTATGTTTACATTGTATGCATATGTTTGCTTGTCTAATGATTCTATTTGAGGATAGGAGCATTAAATATGCAGAGGCATTTAGTATCCAATGTTGAATAATAATTTTAGTGATTTGCTACATTAGCGAATGATAAGGTGTAACATCCCAAAATTTTAAATTTTGGAATGTTATATTAAATAAATAATTCTGATTGCTTGTTTGATTGTTGAGTGATTGCTTGTGTGAAAGTGAGTGAATTCGAAACTTTTGAAAGTTAGATGAGAGGGAATACAAGGACTTTCCCAAACTTTCATTTTGCTTTTATGATCTTCGGGAATTCAAATTCTTTTCATCACAAAAACCCTGGAGAGAAGATGACATGACTTCTTCCATTTATTTAAATGACAAGGGGTGTTGAAAATATTTGAATGTCATTTGGAAAATATTTCCAATTCTGAAACTTTATGCAACTCAATGATTTTCAAGAGCGAAGATAAAATGACTTCTTCAAAACATATGAAATATGAGTTGGGAGTTTCAAATAATTAAATTCAAAGTTCTTTTGAATTTATTTTTAATTTGGAGTTATTGAGTTGTATTCTAATTATTTTCTCCAAAAATAAATTATATGGAAAATAGGGTAACATGATTCCCTACCTCAGAAAAATGTACAGAAATCAATTTGAATTAATTTTGGTATTTAAAAAATGGTTTTTGTTGGATTTTATTGGACCAGAAGCACGCTTTGCTTTATTTAAATTTGTGTGTATTTTATTTAATGCTAGAATAATGTTCATCATGTAGGAAATCTTTTTCTGAAAATTTTGATATATTATATGCCTATATAATATTTTCATTTTATTTTGTTTTATCATTTTGTTTTCCTCTCTGTTTGTTTAAAAAAAATATTCGCAACGCCTTGGGCCAATGGCCCAAGCCGCCAACCAGCCGGCCGGCCAAGGCCAAGGCCATCGCACGCACGCACCTAGGGAGCCAGGGAGCCAAGGTTTCCTATTCTTTTACAAAATCCTAGTAGGATTTGATCCCGTTTCGTTATTCCGTTTTTATTCCTAGGATTCCTAATCCTAGTCTATTTCTTGCCCCCTACCCCAAGCAAAACCCTCCCCTCCCCACTATAAATACCCAAGCACCCCCTTCCAACACATCAAACCAACACCTCTCCTCTCCTCTCCTCTCCGCAGCAGCAGCAGTGCAGCACCACCGCCGCCGCCAAGTGCCGCCGCCGCGCCCTCGACCTCTCCTGAGGTTTATATGATCTCCTCTCCACCGTCCCTTGATCTCCTCTCCTCTAGGATTAACCACAACATCGGATCCGATCTTCTTCCCCAACTCCGGCGACTACTCCGGTGAGATGCACGAAATCCCGTAATTCATTTTTTCAGAAAATAGCAATCTTAGAAAATTCATATCTTTTAGAGTTTTTAGTATTTTTGAGTGATTCCAATTGCTATGTGTCACAAATTTGCTGAAGTTTCTGTTAGTGTCTCTGGATTTCAAATTTGAGAAGTTTAAATTTGAATTTGATAAATTTTGTTCAGATTAGTATTTTAGCCATAACTTGAGTTTAAAAATAGGTTTTTAATTAATTCTTTTTGCTCCTGGTCACTTGTGATATTTTTTAGCTGTAGGATTTAGTTTGGTAATTTTGGAGTTTTTAAATTAGATTTTAGTAAAAACAGTACTGTTTTTCTTATATAGTTGTTTTAGTTATGTAATTATTGTTTTTAATTATTTTAGTTCATTCCTTTTGTAGATTTTCACTTGTTGTTATATGTTTATGTTTAGCTACAGTAGATAAATTTTTGTAGTTATTTATTAGTGTTTAGCTACTGTTTTTGTAATTGCTTTTTTAGTTCATAGTGATAGTGGATAAAATAGTTTTATTAGTTTTAAAAGTAATTTTTTTCCACTTCAAGTTATATTGTTTTTGTTTCTGTTATTTGTGAACACATTAGTTGTTATATTTATTTAGTATAGTTTATTAATGTTTTAATAAATGATTTATTGTTATAGTTGTCTTAGTGTTTTGCTAGTTGCTATATTTGTTCTAGTATTAACTAGATGGTTATAGTAGTTTTATATTAGTTCTTTTTGTTAGTTATTAAATTAGTAATTTATTTTCTGTTATTTTATTAGATTTATATTTTCTTTGCTGTAGAAAAAATATTAGAGTAATTTAGTGATGTTATGTTAAGATTTGTGTGAGTTGGTCACCACTAGTTTTTCCTTGAATTTTTCTTTCGAAGTTTTTCCTTTGGTTTTCAACTTGGTTTTCTTTGTTGCTTTTATTTTGATTGAGTATTGTTATGATTGATAGAATTGATTGCTAGGATGATTGCTTATATGATTGTCTGTTTAATATAGATTTTCAAAGGAGTGACGAATAGTTCTACCAAGTCTTTATTCTGAGAGCGTTATTATCTTCATCAAGTAATACCAGGCAAGTTCACTTTGACCATGTTTTTCATACCTATGTGTTTTATTGCATCTAGTGTCATCTTCGCAACAAACCCTCCAGAGTGATATTGAATTCTTGTAGTTGAGTAGTATGCATGAGGTAGGAACCCATCACCCTGTTACCAAGCCCGGACGATATTTTATTTTAATGCTACGCTATAGTAGACGGGTTTGGTATGAGTGCTCGGAGTGGTGTGAGAATGGAGGATCTACGCCAATGACGATAACTCCATGATGGAATCTGCAAGGACTGCATCTTCAAGGCCTCAAGACTTTAAGACTCGAGACAAGAATTCAATACACACCATTGGGTGAAGGATGGTTGACGGGCACCTGGAGAATCCGGTGGTTGGCGGGATGCATGGAGAAGCGCCATGACATCTTGCGGAAAGCTTCACCCTGACTCAAAGAGACGGAAGAATACTTCATGCCCGGAAGCTTACGTGCAACCGCAAGTCACTATGGGCTCGGCTTGGTTGACCCTAGTTGTGACTCTGGCTAGGACGGTGCTAGCAGATGTAGAACTACGGTAGGATTGGATGAGCACCGGACGGTGGTCGAGGAACTCTTCGAAGACCATGTTTGGTCGTCTTGTTCTCAAACACCTCAAGTGCGAGAACGTAAAAAGAGGGATCGAATCTTGCGGGTAAAGTGTACAAACCTCTCGCAGAGGGTTAAAACCTAATCGATTAGCCGTGTCCCGATTACGGACAATTTGAGCATCCGGACTTGGATCTATCTCGAACTCTCAACACCGGATTGATAACTTAATTGTGGGCAACTTATGATGATTTGGGCTATGAGACATCGGTTGGCGGAACCATGTCATGATAGAAAACTCCATAGTACGGACTTCATTTATTCTTTTGATGTAGGGAAAATAAAACCAGCTTTTACGCAAACAAAACTCAGATACAGAGCCACAAAGCCATACTGCATATAGTATAGTTTATCATCTGTTCTCTCTTATTGTGATCTTGCCGGTACATTCAATGTACTGACCTACACGGCTGCAACGTATCATGTTGCAGATATTTCCTCGATGAGTAAGAGTTACGATACAGGTTTACGGTCTACACTCAACCTGCCGATGGCGTTGATGGGACTCCACACCCGACTATTTGTTTCCACTGTGACTTATGAGGTATATATATCAGTTTTACGTTATTTATACATGTGATTGCACTTTATATATACATTGATGTACTTGTGTGTGCCAAAGATACCGATCCGAGGATGGCACAGAAACACGAGGCTTGACCGTCTCGAGGTCGGGTCGCTACAGATATGGTATCAGAGCACATGTTGACTGTAGGACGTGACCCTAGAAACCGGAAAGCCCTAGGACAGGAAATTTCTAAAACTTTATTTCCAAAAAGACTCTTACTTCTCATCTTTTCTGATTTTATCAAATAGACACTCTTACCTCAAATAGTTAGAATATACCATATCCTTTGATCACCCGGAAGATCAACTGAAGTCACTCCAAGAATTAAAGATATTGGACAACTGATGGCCATTTTAGAGTAAAGAGGATTTCACCATGCATTAGAAGAGTTGAAGCTGCAACAATTGAAGACTCCGATGACTTGAAGGATCTGAAGAATTATTTGACCTTTAGAAGACCAAACCCCTGTTACACACTTACGTTAGATGCGGCGATTTGTGAGCTGTCATTTGTTTGATGTTTTCCGACAGCCACAAAGTAAAACCCGTTTTTTTTTAAAAAAAATTATTGTTTGTATTGTGTGTATCCCCCCCCACCTCTCTCATATCTCATCCCAAAACTTTTGGACCCCATAGATGATGAATGAAGTTGGACTGATATTCTCTGGACCGAAGACTCAGCCGGAGGCAAAGCTATGGATTCAGAACATGGAGAATCACTTCGGGAGCAATTTGGTTTCAAGGAAGAATGAAGTATCTTACGCTCTTCAGTACTTTGAAGGAAGTGCTACAACATGGTGGCAGATGCATCAAGCTATACAGGGATGGAATGGAGCAAAGACTTGGGAAGAATTCAAGAAGACTCTGACAAGATCTCGTCTTATCCGGAAGCACTATGATAACCCGAAGAATAAACCTTGTGCCTGCAAGATTTGCGGAGAAATAGGACACACCCAGGAGGAACACAAGGATGGATGCCCTCATTATGAGGAGAAACACCCAGCTGAGGAATGCCCAACTAGTCAGGTGACTTGTTTCTTGTGTGAAGGAACCACCCAGTACCTGACTCAGTGTCACATATACCCCATGGTGCAACAAACTATTCAGGAGCAGGAAGAAGGAATGAAAGAAGCCCTCCGAGAAGTTATGAAAGAACTGTGATGAAGGAATGTGTTGAAGACCCCGATGGAGAAGGCCTCAACAGATTTTACTCCAATGCCTGCTATTCATGTGGAGAAGAAGGACATTTTCACAAGATTGCACCAAGGAAAGAAAAGAGTATCTGGGATACTTCTCGACGGAAGCAATAGAGTTTGATCCACAGGGAATAAAAGATTTGATCAGAACGAAGAAACCTCGGAAGACAAAACAAAGACACCCTCAGAACAACCCAATTTCTGCAAAGAGGGACAAGAGTCATATTACCTGTTTTGAATGTAAGGACGCCGGGCATTATGCCAATCATTGTCTCGAAAGGAAGCAAGGAACTCAAGGAGCAGGCACCATCTCCAAGAAGCCCAAAGACTTATAGAAAGTTATGTGTTTTCATTGCAAGGAAGCAGGACATTATGCTACTAAATGTCCCGACAAGATGAAAGCTGGAGTTGAGTAGTTGGAATTTTGATATTGGAAACAAGAGTAATAGAAAGCAATTTCATTTTCATGAGTTCGATGAGTTGAGTTATGTAATGGGTGCTCAGAGATTGTAATGAATGCATGAATCAATAAAGTTAAGGTGACATGTTTTCATATGTTTAATTGTATGAGTTGTTACTCTATGAACACGGATTTTGACCATTTTCGAGGATATGAGAAATATGGTCTAGGGATGGATTTGTGAACTTCATTTTAAGGGTGGTAGTACCCTGTGAAGAAGACTAGACTAATGGATAGGAAAATATATATATATTCCACGGACTGTAGTTCGAAGGAAAAAAAAGTTGGAGTTTTGTTGTTGATATGATGGTATGAAGAAACAGAGTACTACTGGATTTAAAGGAGGTGTAATATGGAACAAGAGAGTTACTCCAAGGATGAGTTAAAGCTGCACTAGTGTTGAAGTGGGCCATAACCCACAGGCCCAGGATTTTGAAAAGGAACAGATGTAACCTTGATAAAGGAATAAATTTGGAAGAATCGGTGATTCAATCAGCATACGTTTCGTAGGAGGTTACGCAAAAACCTGAGAGTGGTGAAGTAACGATAGATGCTTTGTTTGGCTTGCAGAACCAAAGGATTTACCCGATCCCTGTTCAATACAGGAGAAATTCGGCAATGCTTGTGAGAATGCACGAGTGTTAGAAATACGAGATTCGCTAAACCTTATGCATGGGTAATGATCTGGGTGCGGAATGGATTGATCACCATACCGACTTACTCGTATCATTCGCTCTTGCTATTTGGAATGGTAAATCTGAGAGACTTACCCATAGTAAAGTGACGATGCTCGTTGAAGCCTTGCTTAAGCCTTAGAATGGTATGATGATAAACCCATGTACATGGCAGTTGTTGCCAATCGTAGATTATACGGTGAGAATGAAGCCAAGACCCTTTTTCTGCAGAAACCATTAATGGTAGACCACCATGAGTATTTCGATAGTTGTCTAGAATGGACACAGACCTATCAGCTAAGAAGATCCAGTCTCGGACGAACTTCAACTTTGACGAACCGACCCAAGATTTTGAGGAAAACGCTATGCTTCTGACAGAAGAGCGTTAATGAAGGAGCTATTGTAAGATATGTGAAGAGACATATATTGTCGGCACTCCAGAGGAAATATCTGAGTTTATTGGAACTATAACCTTGTTTTTAAGTGTGGTAGCACACTAGACCATTTCGATTGATGGATTTTTGGAAGACCCCAAACCCTGACCTTTTCTTGTTGTTTCTTGAATCTCGAGGACTAGATTCATTTTAAGTGTGGTAGATTTGTAACATCCCAAAATTTTAAATTTTGGAATGTTATATTAAATAAATAATTCTGATTGTTTGTTTGATTGTTGAGTGATTGCTTGTGTGGAAGTGAGTGAATTCAAAACTTTTGAAAGTTAGATGAGAGGGAATACAAGGACTTTCCCAAACTTTCATTTTGCTTTTATGATCTTCGGGAATTCAAATTCTTTTCATCACAAAAACCCTGGAGAGAAGATGACATGACTTCTTCCATTTATTTAAATGACAAGGGGTGTTGAAAATATTTGAATGTCATTTGTAAAATATTTCCAATTCTGAAACTTTATGCAACTCAATGATTTTCAAGAGCGAAGATAAAATGACTTCTTCAAAACATATGAAATATGAGTTGGGAATTTCAAAGAATTAAATTCAAAGTTCTTTTGAATTTATTTTCAATTTGGAGTTATTGGAGTTTTATTCAAATTATTTTCTCCAAAAATAAAATATATGGAAAATAGGGTAACATGATTCCCTACCTCGTAAAAAATGTAGAGAAATCAATTTGAATTAATTTTGGTATTTTAAAATGGTTTTGTTGGATTTTATTGGACCAGAAGCACTCTTTGCTTTATTTAAATTTGTGTGTATTTTATTTAATGCTAGAATAATGTTCATCATGTAGGAAATCTTTTTCTGAAAATTTTGATATATTATATGCCTATATAATATTTTCATTTTATTTTGTTTTATCAATTTGTTTTCCTCTCTGTTTGTTTTAAAAAAAAATCACAGCGCCTTGGGCCAAAGGCCCAAGCCGCCAACCAGCCGGCCGGCCAAGGCCAAGGCCATCGCACACACGCACCTAGGGAGCCAGGGAGCCAAGGTTTCCTATTCTTTTACAAAATCCTAGTAGGATTTGATCCCGTTTCGTTATTCCGTTTTTATTCCTAGGATTCGTAATCCTAGTCTATTTCTTGCCCCCTACCCCAAGCAAAACCCTCCCCTCCCCACTATAAATACCCAAGCACACCCCCTCCAACACATCAAACCAACACCTCTCCTCTCCTCTCCTCTCCAGCAGAAGCAGAAGAAGCAAAGACCACCGCCGCCAAGTGCCGCCGCCACGCCTCGACCTCTCCCGAGGTTTATATGATCTCCTCTCCACCGTCCCGTGATCTCCTCTCCTCTAGGATTAACCGCAACATCGGATCCGATCTTCTTCCCCAACTCCGACGACTACTCCGGTGAGATCCACGAAATCCCATAATTCATTTTTTTTTCAGAAAATAGCAATCTTAGAAAATTCATATCTTTTAGAGTTTTTAGTATTTTTGAGTGATTCCAATTGCTATGTGTCACAAATTTGCTGAAGTTTCTGTTAGTGTCTCTGGATTTCAAATTTGAGTAGTTTAAATTTGAATTTGATAAATTTTGTTCAGATTAGTATTTTGGCCATAACTTGAGTTTAAAATAGGTTTTAATTAATTCTTTTTGCTCCTGGTCACTTGTGATATTTTTTAGCTGTAGGATTCAGTTTGGTAATTTTGGAGTATTTTAAATTAGATTTTTAGTAAAAACAGTACTGTTTTTCTTATATAGTTGTTTTAGTTATGTAATTATTGTTTTTAATTATTTTAGTTCATTCCTTTTGTAGATTTTCACTTGTTGTTATATGTTTATGTTTAGCTACAGTAGATAAATTTTGTAGTTATTTATTAGTGTTTAGCTACTGTTTTTGTAATTGCTTGTTTAGTTCATAGTGATAGTGGATAAAAATAGTTTTATTAGTTTTAAAAGTAATTCTTTTTCCACTTCAAGTTATATTGTTTTTGTTTCTGTTATTTGTGAACACATTAGTTGTTATATTTATTTAGTATAGTTTATTAATGTTTTAATAAATGATTTGTTGTTATAGTTGTCTTAGTGTTTTGCTAGTTACTATATTTGTTCTAGTATTAACTAGATGGTTATAGTAGTTTTATATTAGTTCTTTTGTTAATTATTAAATTAGTAATTTATTTTCTGTTATTTTATTAGATTTATATTTTCTTTGCTGTAGAAAAAATATTAGAGTAATTTAGTGATGTTATGTTAAGATTTGTGTGAGTTGGTCACCACTAGTTTTTCCTTGAATTTTTCTTTCAAGTTTTTCCTTTGGTTTTCGACTTGGTTTTCTTTGTTGCTTTTATTTTGATTGAGTATTGTTATGATTGATAGAATTGATTGCTAGGATGATTGCTTATATGATTGTCTGTTTAATATAGATTTTCAAAGGAGTGACGAATAGTTCTACCAAGTCTTTATTTCGAGAGCGTTATTATCTTCATCAAGTAATACCGTGCAAGTTCACTTTGACCATGTTTTTCATACCTATGTGTTTTATTGCATCTAGTGTCATCTTCGCAACAAACCCTCCAAGAGTGATATTGAATTCTTGTAGTTGAGTAGTATGCATGAGGTAGGAACCCATCACCCTGTTACCAAGCCCGGATGATATTTTATTTTAATGCTACGCTATAGTAGACGGGTTTGGTATGAGTGCTCTGGAGTGGTGTGAGAATGGAGGATCTACGCCAATGACGATAACTCCATGATGGAATCTGCAAGGACTGCATCTTCAAGGCCTCAAGACTTTAAGACTCGAGACAAGAATTCAATACACACCTCTTGGGTGAAGGATGGTTGACGGGCACCTGGAGAATCCAAGTGGTTGGCGGGATGCGTGGAGAAGCGCCATGACATCTTGCGGAAAGCTTCACCCAGACTCAAAGAGACGGAAGAATACTTCATGCCCGGAAGCTTACCCGTGCAACCGCAAGTCACTATGGGCTCGGCTTGGTTGACCTTAGTTGTGACTCTGCTAGGACGGTGCTAGCAGATGTAGAACTACGGTAGGATTGGATGAGCACCGGACGGTGGTCGAGGAACTCTTCGAAGACCATGTTTGGTCGTCTTGTTCTCAAACACCTGAAGTGCGAGAACGTAAAAGAGGGATCGAATCTTGCGGGTAAAGTGTACAAACCTCTGCAGAGGGTTAAAACCTAATCGATTAGCCGTGTCCCCGGTTACGGACAATTTGAGCATCTGGACTTGGATCTATCTCGGAACTCTCAACACCGGATTGATAACTTAATTGTGGGCAACTTATGATGATTTGGGCTATGAGACATCGGTTGGCGGAACCATGTCATGATAGAAAACTCCATAGTACGGACTTCATTTATTCCTTTGATGTAGGGAAAATAAAACCAGCTTTTACGCAAACAAAACTCAGATATAGAGCCACAAAGCCATACTGCATATAGTATAGTTTATCATCTGTTCTCTCTTATTGTGATCTTGCCGGTACATTCAATGTACTGACCTACACGGCTGCAACGTATCATGTTGCAGATATTTCCTCGACGAGTAAGAGTTACGATACAGGGTTACGGTCTACACTCAACCTGCCGATGGCGTTGATGGGACTCCACACCCGACTATTTGTTTCCACTGTGACTTATGAGGTATATATATCAGTTTTACGTTATTTATACATGTGACTGCACTTTGATATATACATTGATGTACTGTGTGTGCCAGCATACTGATCCAGGGATGGCACAGAAACACAGAGGCTTGACCGTCTGAGGTCGGGTCGCTACATAAGGTTTTTGCATTGGTTTATACTAACTTATCTCACGAGTTCTTGTTGAGTTTTGTGTGGGATGAAGTTTTTGAGATTTAGGAAAACTGTGATATGGGAGGAATTAAGGAGACACAAAGCTCAATCTTGGGGATGCCCAAGGCATCCCAAGATAATATTTCAAGAAGTCTCAAGCATCTAAGCGTGGGGATGCCCCGGTAGGCATCCCACCTTTCTTCTTCAACAATTATCTGTTAGTATCGGTTGAGCCTAAGTTTTTGCTTCTTCACATGATGTGTGCTATTCTTGGAATTGCGTTTTGCTTTGTTTTTGCTTGCTGTTTTAACAGAATACTTAGATCTGAAAGCTTTAAATAAAATAGAGTCCTCAAATAGTTGCCCTGGAGTCTAGGTAAGCGGCATTCCCATCCCGTCAACGAAGCTCTTTTCTATGGAGTTGTTCTAGTGCTTCACTTGTATCTTTTGAGCACGGTGTGCTTCAGTATTTTTGAAGAAATTCGCTCTTTCTTCACTTAAATTAATTTGAGAGAAAGAAATATTATGCTCATGATCTTTACTTGTATATTTTTGGAGTAGTTTCTCATTTACTCTTGTACTTCACTTATATCCTATGAGTAAACTGTTGGATAAATTGAATGTCATGAAGTTGAAATCATATCATGCCTAGTGGTAGCTTAACATTGGGTTTAGAAAGTGAAAACAGAGGCTTGACAATCACAATATTGGTCATACAAGCAATTCTGAATAATTAGTATAAGGAAGAGAACTTTCACATGCAAATAAACTATCTTGGAAATATTTTGTGATTGTGAGCCCCCATCAAAATATTATATGCCAAAATTGTTGACGTTGGACAAGGAAGACAATGTAATGGTTTATGTTTGTTCATATTCACATAGAATTTATATTTTCATAGATCCTTCAACATGTGGTGCTTGCCCCCCATCTTTGCTAGCCAAAAATTCCGCACTAAGTAGAGATACTACTTGTGCATCCAAAAACCCTTAAACGCAAATCTTATTTTCAAGCGTCCACCATACCTACCTAAGGACTGAGCAAGATCCTCCAAGTAAGTTGTCATCAGTGCAATAAGACAATAAAAATTGCTTCTAAAAGTGTTAGATCATTTAGTGTAAGAGAAAATTGAGCGTTGTACGAACTTGTGATGGCAAAGAATAAAAGCGACAGACTGCATAATAAAGGTTGCTATCATAAGGGGCAATATAACATGACGTTCTTTTGCACTAAGGGGTTGAACATACAAACAAATAAGAGCATGACAACCTATGCTTCCCTCTGCGAAGGGCCTATCTTTTACTTTTATGTCACTGGTGCGCATCGATGCTATACAAACGGTTTTTAACCCCTTTCCGCGACGGCATTTGGAACCATCGCCAAGTGAGTGTGGGCGATAGGGGGTCCTTCCCACACGACCCAGAAACCGTCAGGGATATGCCCTCCTGGCACACACGCTTGGCAAAATGAGGTCGTGTGCGACCGGTGAGCGCTCAAATACGGAAATACTTACAATAGAGCTAAAAAATACATTTATACATGCGAAATTGTTTCCGGTCGCAAGTACATCCCACGCAGTCAATCCCCGCTAATCGTTTCTGTTCGTATGTACATCCCACAGAGTCGCTCCAAGGAAAACGTTTCCGTTCACAGGTACATCACACAATTTTTTCCATTAAATCGTTTGTGATAGCGTTGCCATTGAACACAATATTAATAATTGTATCGATTGTGTTATTGAATGCATCACACACGGTGCGTAGAAGAAAATGTGTGGCAAAGGTTGTCCATCACACACAGTTTTTATGTGGTAAACGTTTGCTCAAGGTGGCCTAATGCAAACAGTGTTCAAGAGAAAGTCGTGTGTGTAGTGGAGATTGATCGCACACGTAGTGGATCCTAGAAATGTTCTTATCTCCACGTATATCGTAGATGTTTTGCTTTCGCAAACCGTGTGCAGTGTAGTCCCTAATTAATCCCTAATTTAAAAATCACATTTTTCGAATTTGAAAGTAGGCAATCACTTATTTCATATCCAACCATGTTTATTACAAATATAGGTTCAACCATGAACCCATAATTCGATACACAGGTACATATATCGAATAACTACAGAAGCACCAAGTAAGGAATGATGAACCACAATTGTACTAAAGACTGTCAAGAGAGAGGCGAAAGACATTTTAGTTGCTGGAGAAGGTGAAGCGGAATGTCCATATTGTGCCCTCCTCCATGCGTAATGGGCGCCCGACTCTAGGCCAACCCCTTGTGATGGCTGCCCGTCCATCCTTCACTGTCTTCATTAGTACTTCTCGATGCTCATTGTAGTATGGATGAAATACTTTAACCTTCATTGCGTGTCCACCAATCATGTACTTTGTGAGGTAATCTTGAGTTTACTACTTCGGGAACCACTGGGAACGAAAAAGATTCATACATTGTTGTCTAACAACTCATTATGGGCAGTAAAAAGAGAAGCTGCAAAGTTTGTAGTTACCATCCTATAGCTCACTGTTGTGTTGGATAGAGCATAAACAAATAATTTTCTTGCCACAATTCGTATATTTTTGCTAATAATCCTTATCAGTTTCCTCACTTGATGTTTGTTCATCAATATCTCATTGCCCCATACGCAAAATGGGTCGATGCGTGGATCCTTGCCAGTTGGCATATGTACCTACAAGAAACAAGTCAATATTAGAAGCTAACTAGTGTCCAGGCCTAGATCTATAAGCACTACATTATGGTACGACGGGGGGAGTACAAGCTGACAGATGAAGCTAACCTTGGCGGAAAATGGTGGCCACTCCCGTTGTTGTCCTGCATAAGTAGTGGAAAGGCATGATAAGTACAAAAATCTTAACATCAAACAAATATAGCAAAGGTAAACAACATCATCTCCAAATGATCGTTGAATGTGTTGGTTTCAGCATGCTGTTAAAGCAGATATAAAATGGAAGGCAATGTTACCGACAACAGGCTTAACAGCCATCAAATATTGTAATGGTATTGTTGAAGATGAATAGAACGTAGGTAATGCTTAAACATCACACTGGATAAATGTGTAAAACTGAAATAAAGGGCATGTGTTAACTACACCAGGAATAACTGGAACCAAATATAGCCGTTCAAACTAGTATTGATGTAGTCGAGCGGCACAGTTCCGACTTGCACATAATGAAGAACACATTGTGAATGACTGAAATAAGCAAGGCATAAATGAACAGTATAACAACCAGATATAGCCATTGAAATCTGGACAGAGTCTCACTGCAACCAACCTAACAAGAAAATACAGATAACAGGGCATATGCTTGAAAACTGGACAAATGCTCACCGCAACCAACTTAACAAGAAGACAAAGATAAATAAGGCATCTGCTTGATAACTGGACAAATGCTAAAAAAAGCAACCTAACAACCAAATACAGATAAACAAGGCATATGCTTGATAGCAGGACAAATGCTCACTACAACCAAACTAAGAACCAAATACAGATAAACAAGGCATCTGCTCGATAACCAAAAAAATGCTCACTCCAACCAACCTAACAACGAAATACAGATAAACAAGGCATCTACTCACTATAAACAACCAAATATAGTCATTCGTGAAACTGAAGTGGACAACTCATACTTAAACATCACATAGACCTATTGAGCAATACATTTTTGCATAACTGAAATAATTAAAAAGGCACAGTTAAAGCACCGCACGACAAATGCTACTACAACAAAGGGTACGGGTTGGCAAGCTGGAAAAGGAAAGATTTGCTGATAGAATGTTGCCTCACATTTCATGGACGAGATCCTTCCAGTTGGAAGAGCACATACCCATGGTGCGTTCTCTGATGTCACAGATGGGTTGTTTCACCTTGGAAGAACCTTCGTGAGTGCCCTCCTCGTGGTCGTTGTCGTGGTCGACGAGATTTGACTTGGAAATTGAGGATCCCAAGCTGCAGCCGTAGAATATGTCCTTCAGAAATGACAAAATGGGCTCGATGGCATATAAAGCTCACAAATCCTTGACCGCTTGGCGGAGGAGATCAGGGGCAGGGCCGTCGAAGAGATCGATGGTGCTTGAACCAGAGGGGTTGGCGATGGACCACTTAACCTATGACATGGCCCGCTTGAAGCCGTCGGTGTGGACGAGCTTAATGTCGTAGCCAGCTTTCCCTGAAATTATCATTGATCAAACTTATACACCTATGCTAGCATTCACACTTCATAAATTATTTCTTTTATCATTTACCTACTTGAAGACGAGCAGGAATTAAGCTTGGGGATGCTGATACGTCTCCAACGTATCTATAATTTATGAAGTATTCATGCCGTGTTTACAACAATTTATATGGTTTTGCTATGATTTGAATGGAACTAACCCGGACTGACGTTGTTTCCAGTAGAACTACCGTGGTGTTGTTTTTTGTGCAGAAATAAAAGTTCTCCAAATGCAGCGAAACTTTTTGACTTTTTTGAACAAAAGAGGCACTAGAAGCTTCGTGGGAGGACCAGAAGGTGGCCACTACCCACCATGGCGCGCCCTAGTGCCTAGTGGGCCCTGATGCGGCTTGAAGCTATGTCAGTATTTGATACATCTTTGTCGTATCTATATTTTTTTGATTGTTTCACCAATATTATACAACTTTTACATACTTTTGGCAACTTTTTATATGATTTATTGGACTAACCTATTGATCCAGTGCCCAGTGACAGTTCCTGTTTTTTGCATGTTTTTTGTATCGCAGAAAATCCATATCAAATGAAGTCCAAATGCAATAAAATTTTATGGAGAATTATTTTGGAATATATGTGATTTTTGGGAGTTGGAATAACTGCAAACGGAGGCCCACATAGCCCACAAGACACCAAGGCGCGCCAGAGGCCCCTGGCGTGTGGTGGTGGGTTGTGCCCTCGTCGAACGTCGGTTGGAGCTCTACTTCGGGCACAAGGAATCTTATATCCGGAAGAAAATTGAAGGAAATATGCCCTAGAGGCAATAATAAAGTTATTGTTTATTTCCTTATATCATGATAAATGTTTATTATTCATGCTAGAATTGTATTAACCGGAAACATAATACATGTGTGAATACATAGACAAACAGAGTGTCACTAGTATGCCTCTACTTGACTAGCTCGTTGATCAAAGATGGTTATGTTTCCTAGCCATAGACATGAGTTGTCATTTAATTAACGGGATCACATCATTAGGAGAATGATGTGATTGACTTGACCCATTCCGTTAGCTTAGCACTTGATCGTTTAGTATGTTGCAATTGCTTTCTTCATGACTTATACATGTTCCTATGACTATGAGATTATGCAACTCCTGTTTACGGAGGAACACTTTGTGTGCTACCAAACGTCACAACGAATCGGGTGATTATAAAGGTGCTCTACAGGTGTCTCCGAAGGTACATGTTGAGTTGGCGTATTTCGAGATTAGGATTTGTCACTCCGATTGTCAGAGAGGTATCTCTGGGCCCATTCGGTAATACACATTACTATAAGCCTTGCAAGCATTGTAAATAATGAGTTAGTTGCGGGATGATATATTACGGAACGAGTAAAGAGACTTGCCGGTAACGAGATTGAACTAGGTATTGAGATACCGACGATCGAATCTCGGGCAACATACCGATGACAAAGGGAACAATATATGTTGTTATGCGGTTTGACCGATAAAGATCTTCGTAGAATATGTGGGAGCCAATATGAGCATCCCGGTTCCGCTATTGGTTATTGACCGGAGATGTGTCTCAGTCATGTCTACATAGTTCTCGAACCCGTAGGGTCCGCATGCTTAAAGTTCGGTGACGATCGATATTATGAGTTTTAGTGTTTTGATGTACCGAAGGTAGTTCGGAGTCCCGGATATGATCACGGACATGACGAGGAGTCTCCAAATGGTTGAGACGTAAATATCGATATATTGGACGACTATGTTTGGACACCGGAAGGGTTCCGGGAGGTTTTGGGCATATACCGGAGTACCGGGGAGTTAGTTGGGCCTCATGGGCCTTAGTGAGAGAAGAGGAGGGGCGGCCAGGGCAGCCGCGCGCCCCCTCCCCCTCTAGTCCGAATTGGACAAGGAGGTGGACGGCGTCCCCCTTTCCTTCACTTCCTCTCTCCCTTCCTTCCCTTCTCCTACTCCTTGGAAGGGGGGAGTCCTACTCCCGGTGGGAGTAGGACACCTCATGGGGCGCACCTAGGGAGGCTGGCCTTGGAGACACAACAATTGATCATTGATCTCTTAGCCGTGTGCGGTGCCCCCCGTCACCATAATCCACGTCGATAATATCGTAGCGGTGCTTAGGCGAAGCCTTGTGTCGATAGCATCATCATCACCGTCATCACGCCGTCGTGCTGACAAAACTCTCCGGTGAAGCTCTACTGGATCGAGCTCGCGTGACATCATCGAGTTGAACGTGTTCTGAACTCGGAGGTGTCGTTCGTACGATACTTGGATCGGTCGGATCATGAAGACATACGACTACATCAACCGCGTTGTGCTAACGCTTCCGCTTTCGGTCTACGAGGGTACGTGGACACACTCTCCCCTCTCGTTGCTATGCATCACCATGATCCTGTGTGTGCATAGGGATTTTTTTTGAAATTACTACGTTACCCAACAAAAATCGTGTTAAAATCTCAACACAATCGTAGTTACGGATCTCCCAGAATATAAGAAACGGTTTTCGCCCAGATCTGGGGAGCGGGAAACAAAAGAGAACAGAGAGGGAGATCCAATCTCGGAGGGGCTCCCGCCCCTCCGCCGCCATGGAGGACATGGACCAGAGGGGGAACTCTCCTCCCATCTAGGGGGGAGGCCAAGGAAGAAGAAGAAGAAGGAGGAGGAGGAGGAGGGGGGGCTCTGTAGCGACCCGACCTCAGACGGTCAAGCCTCTGTGCATCCGTGCCATCCCTCGATCAGTATCTTTGGCACACAAGACATCAATGTATATATCAAAGTGCAATCACATGTATAAATAACGTAAAACTGATATATACCTCATAAGTCACAAATGAAATAAATAGTCGGGTGTGGAGTCCCATCAACGCCACCGCAAGTTGAGTGTAGACCGTAACCATGTATCGTAACTCTTACTCGTCGAGGAAATATATGCAACATGATACGTTGCAGCCGTGTAGGTCAAGACATTGAATGTACCGCAAGATCACAATAAGAGAAAACAGATGATAAACTATACTATATGCAGTATGGCTTTGTGGCTCAGATTCTGAGTTTTATTTGCGTAAAAGCTGGTTTTATTTTCCCTACATCAAAGGAATAAATGAAGTCTGTACTATAGAGTTTTCTATCATGACATGGTTCCGCCAACCGATGTCTCATAGCCCAAATTCATCATAAGTTGCCCACAATTAAGTTATCAGTCCGGTGTTGAGAGTTCCAGATAGATCCAGTCCGAGAGGCTCAAATTGTCCGTAATCGGGACACGGCTAATCGATTAGGTTTAAACCCTCTGCAGAGGTTTGTACACTTTACCCGCAAGATTCGATCCTCTTTTACGTTCTCGCACTTCGTGGTGTTTGAGAATAAGATGACCAAACATGGTCTTCCAAGAGTTCCTCGACCACCGTCCGGTGCTCATCCAATCCTACCGTAGTTCTACATCTGCTAGCACCGCCCCAGCCAGAGTCACAACTAAGGTCAACCAAGCCGAGCCCATAATGACTTGCGGTTGCATGTAAGCTTCCGGGCATGAAGTATTCTTCCGTCTCTTTGAGTCTGGGTGAAGCTTTCCGCAAGATGTCATGGCGCTTCTCCATGCATCCCGGCCAACCACATAACAAAATTTTTCTCAACATAACCTAAGCATGGATTTATGTTAACTTAACAGAAAAGAATGCATTTAGCAACTAGGAGCAAAAAGAATCAATTTAAAAGCTATTATAAAACTTCTATTAGGCCTAATTCAAATTTTAGTAAGAAAAATAAAATAAAAGTTTTATTTATTATAAATAAAATTTCATGCTCTCTAAAGTGACAGAAACTAACCTAGAATAATCTATCACATGTGAAAAATAAATTTATTTGCTAATTAAAATAATAGGAAAACAGTAGCTAGTTAATTAATTAAAATAACATGATTCTGATTAAAACTATTTTTATTAATCCTAAAATGCCCAAATTAATTCCTACGGTTAGGCAATGTCAAAACAAAGTTGGGACAAAAAGAATCATTAAAAAATAATTTTCCTAACTCATTTTATAGCAGATTTACTATTCTGTCTAAATCTAAAATAAAGCAATTTTAAATAATTTTAACATAGCTAATTATATTTTCTGCAGAAACTATAAGAAATTTGCAAACCAACAAAAAAAGAATCACTTAAAAATATTAAGTAGATTAAAAGATATGAATTTTTCAAATCTGAAACTATTCTGCTAAAACAGAAAATGAAAATAAAAGAAAAATGGCCTAATGGGCCTAACTAACGCTTCGGCGTTAAATAACTAAACTACGCCCTAGGGTTTAAACGAATCGGGCCGATTAAAAATAAAAACCCTAACTGGGAATAAACCGGACTGAACCGGTTTTATTTAAAAGAACATACCCCTTCGGGGGGATCTAATCTACACCGTTGAAAACGAATCGGACAGCGAGGGGGGGACTCCGGCGACGTACCGGACGGAGACGGTGACGGCGGCTCGGGCGGCGATGGTTCCGGCGACTCCGGTGGTCGGGGGCGTCGGCGGAGGTCTCCGGCGGGTGCAGCGCGGCGAGGGGAGTCCGGGGGTGGGGTCGGGCGAGCTCGGGGTGGCCGGGGTGGGTCGGGACGGTGGCAATGGCGGCGGCGGCGCTCTCGGGCTCCGGCGAGGCCTTGCGGGGAGAGGGAGAGGTCCGGCGAGGGGGCGAGGGGGGAATGGGGTGAGGGGGAGGGCATTTATAGGGCGGGGCGTCGGCTTGCGCGAGGGAGCGAATCGGGAGGGGATCGGGTGAATCCCGGAGATCGCGGGATCTCCGGCGAGCGGTGGCGCGGGCTCGTGCGCGAGGGGGCGAGGGGAGAAGGAGGTGGGGCCGCCTGTCGCCGAGAGGGAGGAGAGGGTTGGTCGGTCGGCCGACGCGAGGGGTTTCGTGCGGGGGTTGGTCGGGCGGTTGGGTGGTGGCTGGGCCTCACTGGTGGGCCTCGGCCGTTAGGTGGGCTCGTCGGGTTGGCGCTGGCTGGGCCGCCTGGCTGGTGGGTCGCCAGTCTTTGGCGGGCCGACTCGGCTCGGGTGGCGCCTGGGTATTTTTTTTTCTTTTTCTAATTTTATTTTTTGAAAAACAAAACAGAGATAATATATAAACTATAAATATTTTATATAGGACATATATATACCAAAATGATCAGGGGAATATTCCCTATCATTTGAACATTTTTCCAGGGGCAAAATCCAAACTTTATAAAAATTCATTTTTTTCAAAATTCAAATAAAACTCAAATTTGAATTCAAAACTTTTGGCAAATGTTTTTCCTCTGATATTTTTGGAGTGTCATGTTTACTCCTCTCATACTTTTTCTCAAGTATTTATCAGGCATAGTTTTTGAAATGATTTCTACTTGCCAAAATTTGAATTCAATTCCAACAAATCCAAAAACTTCTGAAACTTCAAATGCCACTCAAATTCAAACAGAATGCATAGATGCTTAGCTATAATTGTAAAACATTCCAAATGGGAAATTTGGGATGTTACAAACCTACCACACTTAAAATGAATCTCGTCCTCGAGATTCGAAGAGGCTAGCAAGAAAGGGTTAGGGATTGGGGGTCTGCTAGCAAATTTTTGTTCGGAAGGTCAGGGGTGCTACCACACTTAAAACAAGGTTACGGTTCCGATAAACTCAGATACTTCCTCTGGAGTGCCGACAATATATGTCTCTTCTCATATCTTACAATAGCTCCTTTATTAACGCTCTTCTGTCAGAAGCATAGAGTTTACCTCGAAATCTTGGGTCGGTTCTTCAAAGTTGAAGTTCGTCCGGGACTGGATCTTCTTAGCTGATAGGTCTGTGTCCATCCTAGACAACTATCGAAATACTCATGGTGGTCTACACTTTATGGCTTCTCCTGCAGGAAACGGGTCTGGGTTGAACCTCACCGTATAACTTACGGTTGGCAACGACTGCCATGTACATGGGTTTATCATCATACCATTCTAAGGCTTAAACAAGGCTTCAACGAGTGTCGTCACTTTGCTATGGGCAAGTCTCTCAGATTTACCATTCCAAATAGCAAGAGCGAATGATACGGGTAAGTCGGTATGGTGATCAATCCATTCTGCACCCAGATCATTACCTTGCATAAGGTTTAGCGAATCTCGTATTGCTAACACTCGGGCATTCTCACAAGCATTGCAGATTTTCTCCTGTATTGAACAGGGATCGGGTAAATCCTTTGGTTCTGCAAGCCAAACAAAACATCTATTGTTACTTCACCACTCTCAGGTTTTTGCGTAACCTCCTACGAAACGTATGCTGATTGGATCATTGATTCTTCCAAATTTATTCCTTTATCAAGGTTACATCTGTTCCTTTTCAAAATCCTGGGCCTGTGGGTTATGGCCCACTTCAACACTAGTGCAGCTTTAACTCATCCTTGGAGTAACTCTCTTGTTCCATATTACACCTCCTGTAAATCCAATAGTACTTCTTTCTTTCATACCCTTGTGGTGACGATCATACAAAACTCCAAGTTATTTTGTCCAGCTTCCTTCTATGGACCGTCATGAGTAACACATTTCTTTCTTCATTGATCCTATGGCTTTACGGAGTACTACGACACCAAGGAAAATGCACTAGTTTATCCATAAATCTCATTATTTTCATATCAATCTTTTATTACACCCTTAACCATTTTTTTCATGAATCCAAATTCCAAAAAGTTTATTACAAATGCCGCCACCCACATGGTTCGGTATGGTCAGACATTACTTCCAACTTTATTCATTTTATTTCCTTGAGGATTCTTCAGTCCCACTGGAATTGTGCGACATGCGCCTTGAAGTATTCAATCTTCTGTTTCATCGTGGTGGCCTTGAGCTTCACCTCCATCATCTCTGCATGCACTTCGCTTAGGTACTCCTGAGTATAACGGAGTCTTGCTTCAAGTATTTCTCGATCCGGCGATGGCTTCCATGGCTGCTTCACTAACAGCATCGAAGAAAGTTGCTTGTGGCACACGTGAAATGAAAAGTACTGCCCCATCATCTTTGGGCAAACTCCTTTCAAATGGTGGAGGTGTACCTCCACATACCAAAGCTCCACTCCCTTTTGCATGAAGGGTAGCCTTTGTAGACTGCATCTCCTTCAAGGTGAATATGCTTCATCATGTCCTTCAGATCTTCGGTAATCATGATCACTTGTCGTGGTCATGATTGTTTCCGGACCTTTAAGGAAAGACTCGAAGGGTCGCGTCATCTGCAGTTGTGAAACAGAAATGATGCTCAGAATAAGGTACTTATCTCCTGGGGCACACATTCATATCATCCAAACAAAACTTCAAACTCAATTTCCAATTTCCTGTTTATGCATCACAACTCACTTTCTTCCATGTCCATCCAGAATATTAATTTCCAAGATAAAATATAACAACTCCTTAAAGCTATTCAGCATGTGACATTACAACTTTATTGAGTCATGAACTATTACAATCTCTGAGTAATCTATTACATAACTCAACTCATCGAACTCATGAAAATGAAATTGCTTTCTACTACTCTTATTATCCATATCAAAATTCCAACTACTCAACTCCAGCTTTCGTCTTGTTGGGACATTTAGTAGCATAATGCCTTGCTTCCTTGCAGCGATAACAAAAGACTTCTGTCATGTCTCGGGGCTTCTTTGTGATTATGTAGGCTCCTTGGATTCTTGGCTTCTTTTATGGACATTTACTAGCGTAATGACCTAAATCCTTGCACCTGTAACAAGTGATATGACTTAGGTCCTTCTCTGCAAAAATTGCGTTGTTCTCGGGTTGCCTTCTTTTTCTCTCCTGGATTTCTCTCAGAATGATCGAGCTTCTATTTCCGAGGGTCAAACTTCACTTCGCTGTCGGAAATATCCCTGATACTCTTTTCTTTCCTTGGTGCAATCTGCGAAAAATGTCCTTCTTCTCCACATGAATAGCAGTGCATTGGAGTAAAATCTGTTGAGGCCTTCTCCATCGTGGTCTTCAACACATTCCTTCATCATGTGTTCTTTCACTTCTCGGAGGGCTTCTTTCATTCCTTCTTCCTGGTCCTGAATAGTTTGTTGCACCATGGGGTAAATGTGACACTGAGTCGGGTAGTGGGTGGTTCCTTCACACAAGAAACAAGTCACCTGACTAGTTGGGCATTCCTCATCTGGGTGTTTCTCCTCACAATGAGGGCATCCATCCTTGTGTTCCTCCTGAGTGTGTCCTATTTCTCCGCAAATCTTGCATGCACAAGGTTTATTTCTTGGTGTATCATGGTGCTTCCGGATAAGACGAGATCTTGTCAGAGTCTTCTTGAATTCTTCCCAAGTCTTTGCTCCATTCCATCCCTGTATAGCTTGATGCATCTGCCACCATGTTGCAGCACTTCCTTCAAAGTACCGAAGAGCGTAAGATACTTCATTCTTCCTTGAAACCAAATTGCTCCCGAAGTGATTTTCCATGTTCTGCATCCATAGCTCTGCCTCCGGCTGAGTCTTCGGTCCAGAGAAGATCAGTCCAACTTCATTCACCATCTATGGGGTCCAAAAGTTTTGGGATGAGATATGAGAGAGGTGGGGAGGGATATACACACAATGCAAACAATAGTTTTTGAAGAAACAAGTTTTACTTTGTGGCTGTTGGAAAAACATCAAACAAATGACAGCTCACAAATCGTTGTATCTAACGTAAGTGTGTAACAGGGGTTTGGTCTTCTAAAGGTCAAATAATTCTTCAGATCCTTCAAGTCTTCGGAGTCTTCAACTGTTGTAGCTTCTAATACATGGTGAAATCCTCTTTACTCAAGGGGTCATCAGTTCTCCGATATCAAATCCTTCTTGAGCGTCTTGATTGATCCTCCGGATGATCAAAGGATAAGGGTATATTCTAACTATTTGAGGTGAGAGGGTCTATTTGATAAAATCAGAAAAGATGAGAAGTAAGAGTCTTTTGTAAATAAAGTTTTTGAGATATCCTATCCTAGGGGCTTTCCGATTTCTAGGGTCACATCCTACAGTCAACATGTGCTCGATACCATATCAGAGCGACCCGACCTCGACGGTCAAGCCTCTGTGCATCCGTGCCATCCTCGGATCAAGATGTTTGCACACACAAGACAACAATGTATATATCAAACTGCAATCACATGTATAAATAACGTAAAACTGATATATACCTCATAAGTCACAGCGGAAACAAATAGTAGGGTGTGGAGTCCCATCAACGCCACCGGCAGGTTGAGTGTAGACCGTAACCCTGTATCGTAACTCTTACTCGTCGAGGAAATATCTGCAACATGATACGTTGCAGCCGTGTAGGTCAATTACATTGAATGTACCGCAAGATCACAATAAGAGAAAACAGATGATAAACTATACTATATGCAGTATGGCTTTGTGGCTCAGATTCGAGTTTTATTTATGTAAAAGCTGGTTTTATTTTCCCTACATCAAAGGAATAAATGAAGTCTGTACTATAGAGTTTTCTATCATGACATGGTTCCGCCAACCGATGTCTCATAGCCCAAATTCATCATAAGTTTCCCACAATTAAGTTATCATCCGGTGTTGAGAGTTCCGAGATAGATCCAGTCCGAGGCTCAAATTGTCCGTGAATCGGGACACGGCTAATCGATTAGGTTTAAACCTCCGCAGAGGTTTGTACACTTTACCCGCAAGATTCGATCCTCTTTTACGTTCTCGCACTTCGTGGTGTTTGAGAATAAGATGACCAAACATGGTCTTCGAAGAGTTCCTCCGACCACCGTCGGTGCTCATCCAATCCTACCGTAGTTCTACATCTGCTAGCACCGCCCCAGCCAGAGTCACAACTAAGGTCAACCAAGCCGAGCCCATAATGACTTGCGGTTGCATGTAAGCTTCCGGCATGAAGTATTCTTCCGTCTCTTTGAGTCTGGGTGAAGCTTTCCGCAAGATGTCATGGCGCTTCTCCATGCATCCCGCCAACCACTAGTTTCTCCAGGTGCCCACAACCGTCCTTCACCCAAGAGTGTGTATTGAATTCTTGTCTCGAGTCTTGAAGTCTTGAGGCCTTGAAGATGCAGTCCTTGCAGATTCCATCATGGAGTTGTCGTCATTGTCGTAGAGTCCTCCTTCTTCACACCACTCTCGAACACTCATACCAAACCCCGTCTACTATAGCGTAGCATTAGAATAAATAGCGTCCCGGGCTTGGTAACAGGGTGATGGGTTCCTACCTCATGCAAACTACTCAACTACAAGGATTTAATATCACTACTGGAGGGATTGTTGCGAAGATGACACTAGATGCAATAAAACACATAGGTATGAAAACATGGTCAAAGTGAACTTGCCTTGCTGACGATCTTCGAAAACTAGGGACTCGTGGTAACAAGCTTCGCACTCCGGAAATTCTACCGAGGCAAACAATAACCATAATAAGCACATAGCATAAGAACACTTAACACAATAGCATAGTAACATAACACACCAAAACAAACGAATCAAAACCCAAAGGAAACTCGAAGAAATCCAACTCAAAGTTTTCCTACATCAAGCAACAACAAAAAAATAGTTTTACATAACAAAATTTTTCTCAACATAACCTAAGCATGGATTTATGTTAACTTAACAGAAAAGAATGCATTTAGCAACTAGGAGCAAAAAGAATCAATTTAAAAGCTATTATAAAACTCCTATTAGGCCTAATTCAAATTTTAGTAAGAAAAATAAAATAAAAGTTTTATTTATTATAAATAAAATTTCATGCTCTAAAGTGACAGAAACTAACCTAGAATAATCTATCACATGTGAAAAATAAATTTATTTGCTAATTAAAATAATAGGAAAACAGTAGCTAGTTAATTAATTAAAATAACATGATTCTGATTAAAGATATTTTTTATTAATCCTAAAATGCCCAAATTAATTCCTACGGTTAGGCAATGTCAAAACAAAGTTGGGACAAAAAGAATCATTAAAAATAATTTTCAGTAACTCATTTTATAGCAGATTTACTATTCTATCTAAATCTAAAATAAAGCAATTTTAAATAATTTTAACATAGCTAATTATATTTTCTACAGAAACTATAAGAAATTTGCAAACCAACAAAAAAAGAATCACTTAAAAATATTAAGTAGATTAAAAGATATGAATTTTTCAAATCTGAAACTATTCTGCTAAAACCGAAAATGAAAATAAAAGAAAAATGGCCTAATGGGCCTAACTAACGCTTCGGCGTTAAATAACTAAACTACGCCCTACGGTTTAAAAGAATCGGGCCGATTAAAAATAAAAACCCTAACTGGGAATAAACCGGACTGAACGGTTTTATTTAAAAGAACATACCCCTTCGGGGGGGATCTAATATACGCCGTTGAAAACGAATCGGACGGCGAGGGGGGGACTCCGGCGATGTACCGGACGGCGACGGCGACGGCGGCTCGGGCGGCGATGGTTCCAGCGACCGTGGTCGGGGCGCGGCGGAGGTCTCCATGGTGCAGCGCGGCGAGGGAGTCCGGGGTGGGGTCAGGCGAGCTGGGTGGCTGGGTGGGTCGGGACGGTGGCAATGGCGGCGGCGGCGCTCTCGGGCTCAGCGAGGCCTTGCGGGGAGAGGGAGAGGTCCGGCGAGGGGCGAGGGGGGAATGGGGTGAGGGGGAGGGCATTTATAGGGCGGGGGCGTCGGCGCGAGGGAGCGAATCGGGAGGATCGGGTGAATCCTGAGATCGCGGGATCTCCGCGAATGTGGCGCGGGCTCGGCTTGGGGGGCGAAGGGGAGAAGGAGGTGGGGGCCCGCCTGTCGCCGAGAGGGAGGAGAGGGTTGATCGGTCGGCCGACGCGAGGGGTTTCGCGCGGGGGTTGGTCGGGCCGGTTGGGGCGTGGCTGGGCCTCAGGCTGGTGGGCCTCGGCCACAGGGCTCGATCGGTGGCGCCTGGCTGGTGGGTCGCCAGTGCTGGCTGGGCAATCGGCTGGTCTGGCGCCTGGGTATTTTTTTTCTTTTTTCTAATTTTTATTTTTTTGAAAAACAAAAACAGAGATAATATACAAACTATGAATATTTTATATAGGACATATATATACCAAAATGACCAGGGGAATATTCCCTATCATTTGAACATTTTTCCAGGGGCAAAATCCAAACTTTATAAAAATTCATTTTTTTCAAAATTCAAATAAAACTCAAATTTGAATTCAAAACTTTTGGCAAATGTTTTTCCTCTGATATTTTTGGAGTGTCATGTTTACTCCTCTCATACTTTTTCTCAAGTATTTATCAGGCATAGTTTTTTAAATGATTTCTACTTGCCAAAATTTGAATTCAATTCCAACAAATCCAAAAACTTCTGAAACTTCAAATGCCACTCAAATTCAAACAGAATGCATAGATGCTTAGCTATAATTGTAAAACATTCCAAATGGGAAATTTGGGATGTTACAGGCTCTCTCCCCCTCGCTTCCGGTCCTACCGAAGTGCCGCTGGGGCAACGATCGGGACGGTGATCTACATCAACAATCTTGCTACCGTCAACACCAACGTTCTCCCCCTCTATGCAGTGGTGTAACACCTCTTCCCCCCGCTGTAAGCTCTATTTAAACATGGTGCTCAACTCCATATATTATTTCCCAATGATCTATGGTTATCCTATGATGTTCGAGTAGATCCGTTTTGTCCTCTGGGTCAATCGTGATCTTGGTTGGTATGATTTTATACTTTATTTATGGTCCTGTCCTACGGTGCCCTATGTTGTCGCGCAAACGTGAGGTGCCCCCACTGTAGGCAATATGTTCATGATTCGCTTATGGTGGGTTGCGAGAGTGACAGAAGCTTAAACCCGAGTAAGTGGGGTATGGCATATGGGAGTAAAGAGGACTTGATACTTAATGCTATGGTTGGGTTTCATGATCTTAATGATCTTTAGTAGTTGCGGATGCTTGCTAGAGTTCCAATCATAAGTGCATATAATCCAAGTAGAGAAAGTATGTTAGATCATGCCTCTCCCTCGAGTAAAATCGCAAGAATGATTACCGGAACTTGTTATCGATTGCCTAGGGACAAATGACTTTCTTGTTTACAAAAGCTATCTACTTTTATTACCTTGCAATTTATTCCTAGTTTTATTCTTGCAAAGTACTCATAGATTTATTCTCGCAAAATAGTTGCATACTTGTCTCCGGTAAAGCAAACGTCAAGTGTGCGTAGAGTTGTATCGGTGGTTGATAGAACTTGAGGGAATGTTTGTTCTGCCGTTAGCTCCTTGTTGGGTTCGACACTATTATTTATCGAAGAAGGCTACAAACGATCCCCTATATATACTTTTGGGTTATCAAGACCTTTTTCTGGCGCAGTTGCCGGGGAGCAATAGCGTGGGGTGAATATTCTCGTGTGTGCTTGTTTGCATAGTTTTTATTTTCTGTTCTAAGTTGTTCTCTATCTTTAGTTATGGATATGCAACACGAAACACCAAAGAAGTTAGTGGTACTTGCTACACATGGAGATGGGGAACCTCCTAAAACCCTCGATGCTCGTTATGTGAAAATATTATGCACTACTTTGATAATCCTGAGAAAACCCCATTCAACTTGATAATGGGAGTAACGTTGGATCAGCATGAATACTTTAGGGATTATCAGTTAATACAAAAATGGAATTTTTTATGGGATCAAATTTATATGTTTCATTTGTATGCTCGGGATTTATGCTTGAGATATGATTATACTTGTTGCTCCTGGATGAACGCTCCATATATTCCCTATTCATGTGAATTTAATGATAATGAAACATTGGCTTCTTATGCTAGAGGTATATATGATTACTATGATGTGTAACAAATAGAAGAATTTGTTGCTTTTTAAGGGTGCTTATGAAATTGAATCTTTGCTTGAAAAGTTTGAAGATTTTGATGATTCAGTTTATAGACCTGAAAATTTTGCTATCCTTAAATATTTCTATGATAATTATAAATGCAATTTCGATATTGATGAATTTATTGAGAAAGTCTCCACTATCCAAGAAGAGACTAATATTTTGCAGGAGTCTATGGAAGAAGAAATTGATGAATATGTGAGCTCATTGGATGAAAAAGATGATGGGGAGAGCAAAGAACAAAAGGAGGAAGAGCAGATTAGCTACCCGCGCCTACCTTCTAATGAGAGTAACCCTCCAACTCATACATTGTTTAATGTCCCTTCATTCTTACCGAAGGATGAATGTTATGATAATTGCTATGATCTCGTTGATTCATTTGGAATATCCTTTTTTGATGAACTTGATGCTTGTTATGCTTGTGGCCAAGATGCCAATATGAATTATGCTTATGGAGGTGAACTTGCTATAGTTCCTTATGTTAAGAATGACATTGTTGCTATTGCACCCACAAATGATAGTCCTATTACCTTTTTGAATTCTCCCAAAACTACACTATATCGGAGAAGTTTGCTCTTATTAAGGATTATATTGATGGGTTGCCTTTTACCGTTGCACATGCTGATTTTGATGAATATAATATGCATGTGCTTGCTGCTCCTACTTGCAATTATTATGAGAGAGGAACTATATCTCCACCTCTCTATGTTTCCAACACGATAAAATTGCAAGAAACTACTTATGCTATGTATTGGCCTTTACTTGATGTGCATGAATTGTTCTTGTATGACATGCCAATGCATAGGAAGAGAGTTAGACTTCGTCACTGCATGATATATGTTGCTTTGTGCTCATTACTAAATGCCAAATCATTGTTAATTAAAATTGTCTTTGATATACCTTGGGATCCGGCTGGGTTCATTACTTGAGCACTGTATGCCTAGCTTAATGGATTTAAAGAAAGCGCTGCCAGGGAGGCAACACGAAATTTTGAGAGCGTCATTTATTTCTGTTGAGTGCTTTTGTAAAGTTTAAAAACAAAAAATATAGAGGGGAACTTAAAACTTCACAAAAAGAAAAATGAAAGTGAGAAGGACGAGCACCGTGGAAGCGGGAGCTAGCCTTGAACTTTGTTCGTGCCCTTGGAAACTTTGTGAATCTTAATTGCAGAAACTTTTCAACAAAAAATAATTATCCCCTTGTACAATTCCATTGTATTATAAAAATAATTTGCCAAGATTTGCCTTTAGGATGTTTAAATTGCTTGTTAGTTTGTGCGGTGCAAAACAGAAACTTTGGCTGTAGTGCTCGATTTTACATTTTTTACTGGAACGTCAAATGGTTCTGAAACTTTTTATACCGTCTTTCTATACAAAATGTTTATTTTGTCCTAATTTTTCAGAATTTTTAGAGTTACAGAAGTACGGTGGATGCTCAAATCTTTATAGACTATCCTGTTTTCACAGATTGTTGTTGTAACTTCATTATTTGCATATGTTTGAATTCTTGTTGAAGCCTCCTTGACTTGGGGCCATAGAATTGTGATAACATACAGTGGGTAATATTTTTTTATAATTATACAATAATGTTACAACAGTACATGATGGGATTTCATTGCCATATTCACTAACCCCGCCACTAAATGTTTGGTTAAGTTTTGTCTGGATGAAGTGTTCGAAGATCGAGGAGGTATCAATGTGAGGAGGAGGAGGAGAGGCAAGAGCTCAAGCTTGGGGATGCCCAAGGCACACCAAGTAAATATTCAAGGAGACTCAAGCATCTAAGCTTGGGGATGCCCCGGAAGGCATCCCATCTTTCTTCAACAAGTATTGGTATGTTTTTGGATTCATTTCATTCATGTGATATGTGCAAATCTTGGAGCGTCTTTTGTGTTTATATTTTACTTTTATTTTATGCACCATGCTGGTATGAGATAGTCCATGGTCGATTTATAGAATGCGCATTGCACTTCACTTGTATCTTTTGAGTATGGTTTTATAGAATTCCTCATGTGCTTCACTTCTATCATTTGAAGTTTGGATTGCCTGTTTCTCTTCACATAGAAAACCGTTATTTGTTGAATGCTCTTTTGCTTCACTTATATTTGTTAGAGCATGGTCTTCTGTAGAAAGAATTAAACTCTCTTGCTTCACTATATCTATTTATAGAGTCAATAGGAATTGGTCAATTGCGTGGTTAGTCATAAAATCCTACATAAAAATTATCAATCACTGAATATGATATGTTTGATTCCTTGCAATAGTTTTTCGATACAGAGATGATAATATGTGGGAGGTACTAGTAAATGGTTGTGTTTAGTAGGAATATTGGTGTTAAGGTTTGTGACTCCCGAAGAATGCACGTATAGTCTCTCGTTATGCTATGATGTTGGAGCATGATTTATTATTGATTGTCTTCCTTATGAGTGGCGGTCAGGGACGAGCGATGGTATTTCCCTACCAATCTATCCCCCTAGGGGCATGCGTAGTAGTACTTTGCTTCGAGGGCTAATAAACTTTTGCAATAAGTATATGAGTTCTTTATTACTAATGTGAGTCCATGGATTATACTCACTCTTACCTTTCCGCAATTTGCTAGCCTCTACGTACCGTGCATTGCCCTTTCTCACCTCGAGAGTCGGTGCAAACTTCGCAGGTGCATCCAAACCCAGTGACATGATACGCTCTATCACACATAAGCCTTATTATATCGTCATCAAAACAGCCACCATACCTACCTACTATGGCTTTTCCATGGCCATTCCGAGAAATGTTGCCATGCAACTTCCACCGCTTCCGTTTGATGACTTGAGCATTCATTGTCATATTGCTTTGCGTGATCATCTTTCTGACATAGTATTTGTGGCTCAACCACCGTTCATCATTTTTCATATATGTTACGCTAGATCATTGCACATCCTGGTACACTCATATAGAGTCATACTTTGTCATAGGTATCGAGTTGTAATTTTTATTTCTTTTGAGTTATTAGTAAATAGAAGTGTGATGATCATCATTATTCATTTTTAGAGCAGCGCCCCAGTGAGGAAAGGATGATGGAGACTATGATTCCCCCACAAGTCGGGATAAGACTCCGGACAAACAGAGAAAAAGAAAAAGAAAAAAAAGGAAGAAAAGAAAGAAAAAAAAGTAAAAAAATTAAGAGAGAAGGGGCATTGTTAGTATCCTTTACCACACTTGTGCTTCAAAGTAGCACCATGTTTTTCATATTGAAGTCTCCTATGTTGTCACTGTCATATACTAGTGGGAAATTTTCATTATAGGATTAGATGCACACCCACTTAGTTTCATATTGAGCTTTCATACACTTATAGCTCTTAGTGCATTCGTTGCATGGCAATCCCTATTCCTCACGTTGATATCAATTTATGGGCATCTCCATAGCCCATTGGTTAGCCACATCGATGTGAGACCTTCTTACTTTTTTGTCTTCTCTATATTTACCCCTATCATTATACTCTATTCCACCCGTAGTGCTATATCCATGGCTTGCGCTCATGTATTGTGTGAGGGTTGAAAAAGCTGAAGCGCTTTAAAAAGTATGAACCAATTGCTCGGCTTGTCATCGGGGTTGTGCATGATAAATACTTTGTGTTAAGAAGACAGAGCATGGCAAGACTATATGATTTTGTAGGGATAGCTTTCTTTAGCATTTGATATTCTGAAAGACATGATTGTTTATTGGGACGCCTGAGTATTGATTTCTTTATGTAAAATTATAGAACATTGCTTTGAATCACTTATGTCTTAATATTCATGCCATGACTAGACATATGATCAAGATTATGTTAGGTAGCATTCCACATCAAAAAATATCTTTTTTATCATTTACCTACTCGAGGACAAGCAGGAATTAAGCTTGGGGATGATGATACGTCTCCGTCGTATCTATAATTTTTTATTGTTTCATGCCAATATTATACAACTTTTACTTACTTTTGGCAACTTTTTATATGATTTATTGGACTAACCTATTGATCCACTGCCTAGTGCCAGTTCCTGTTTTTTGCATGTTTTTTGTATTGAAGAAAATCCATATCAAACGAAGTCCAAATGCAATAAACTTTTACGGAGAATTATTTTGGAATATATGTGATTTTTGGGAGTTGGAATCACCGCAAACGGAGACCCACACAGCCCACAAGACACCAGAGCGCGCCAGAGGCCCCTAGCGCGTGGTGGTCGGTTGTGCCCTCCTCCAACGTCGGTTGGAGATCTACTTAGGGCGCAAGGAAGCTTATATCCGGAAAAAAATCGTGTTAAATTATCAGCGCAATCGGAGTTACGGATCTCCCGGAATATAAGAAACGGTTTTCAGCCAGATCTAGGGAGCGCGAAACAGAAGAGAACAGAGAGGGAGATCCAATCTCGGAGGGGCTCCCGCCCCTCCACCGCCATGGAGGCCATGGACCAGAGGGGAAAATCTCCTCCCATCTAGGGGGGAGGCCAAGAAAGAAGAAGGAGGAGGGGGGCTCTCTCCCCCTCGCTTTCGATGGCGCCGGAGTGCCGCGAGGCAACGATCGGGACGGTGATCTACATCAACAATCTTGCTACCGTCAACACCAACTTTCTCCCCCTGTATGCAGCGGTGTAACACCTCATCCCCCCGCTGTAATCTCTACTTAAACATGGTGCTCAACTCCATATATTATTTCCCAATGATCTATCGTTATCCTATGATGTTTGAGTAGATCAGTTTTGTCCTGTAGGTTAATCGTGATCTTTGTTGGTATGATTGTATATTTTATTTATGGTGCTGTCCTACGGTGCCCTCCATTCTCGTGCAAACGTAAGGGGCCCCGCTGTAGGGTGTTGCAATATGTTCATGGTTCGCTTATGGTGGGTTGCGAGAGTGACAAAAACTTAAACCCGAGTAAGTGGGGTATGACGGATGGGAGTAAAGAGGACTTGATACTTAATGCTATGGTTGGGTTTCACAACCTTAATGATCTTTAGTAGTTGCAGATGCTTGCTAGAGTTCCAATCATAAGTCAATATAATCCCAGTAGAGAAAGGATGTTAGCTCATGCCTCTCCCTCATGTAATATTGCAAGAGTGATTACCGGTACTTGTTATCGATTGCCTAGGGACAAATGACTTTCTTGTTGATAATAGCTATCTACTTTTATTACATTGCAATTTATTCGTAGTTTTATTCTCGCAAAGTACTCGTAGATTTATTCTTGCAAAATAGTTTCATACTTGTTTCCGTGTCGGTGAGGATGACACCTATGGGATCACTGGGATCCCTTCTACGGTTGGCGGGCGCGGGGTCGTGCAAAGAGCAGGTCTAGGAGCTAGACAAGGATCGTTTACCCAGGTTCGGGCCGCAAAGATGTGCAATACCCTAGTCCTGCTTTGGTGTGTGTCTGTATTTGAGTGTTCTTGAGTTCTTGAGCTAGCTACGGTGTGTGTCTAGTCCAAAAGATCCGAATCCTTCTCCTGGACGCCTCGGGCCTCCTTTTATAGACAAAAGGGGTCGCCACAGTGGCACACAGGAGGTGGAAAGGTCTACAGTACACAAGCTTATCACCTGTAATTACGGGACAAGACACATTAAATGCGCTCCTTAGGTGTCCCGTTGCTTTATCAGGGACGGCAGCGAGGCCCATCCCGTCCATCGCCGCTCAGTCTTGCTCCTACACGCGTCCAGGCCAACGAGGCATGCAGCGCCACGTAGGCTGGCAGGCTTCTGAGATGGCATGGTGGTAGGGTCTTCACGAAGATCTGCATGCCTCCACGCAGGTGTTTGCTGAGTTGGCCTGGAAGCCGCATGTCGCCACGCAGGTGCCTGCCCTGCTGGTTGGGCTGGCAGCTGTATGGGAGCGGCGGTGGAGTCTTGGCAGACGCGGGCCTGGCTGCGGCCCCGTAGGTGTCTTCGGCAATGGCCTTGCCGGGGCCCCGGCAAGGATCTTGCCGGGGGTCTCGTGGATCTCCTCGGCAAGGATTTCGCCGAGGATCGTCGTCTTCTGGTCCTCATCTGATCTTGTGTGTTTATGATCTTGACGAAGATCTGCATGCCACCACGGAGGTGCCTCCCAAGCCTTGGTTCCAATGTGATTGTTGGCGCCTGGAACCCTTGGGCTCAAGGGTGGCCCGCTCTGCTGGCGTTGGGCAAGTTGCCCCAGCAAGGCTCTTGCCGGGGCCGCGGAGGCCGCCCCTGCAAGGGTTCTTGCCAGGGGAGTCCTCCTCGCCCTCTTGCTCTTTGTGTTTCTTGGTCTTGGTGTTGCTTTCCTGTCTCGTGCTTTTGGCCGGAGTGCTTTCTGGTGTTCTTGCGCTTCGGCTCCTTCCCCTTGCCCTGCTAAGTGTGACCGCAGTCGTGGCTCGGACTTCCCGTGCACAAGTAGAGGGGTAAAAAAGGAGAGCCCCTACTTTTGTACACCGACAAGAGCCCTCGGGCCTGGGCCACACATAAGCGCAACACGTTGTTGGGCCAGGCCCAGAATGGTGTGCGGGCAGGCGGGGCGGATTTTTACCGAAGTAATTCCTTCACTCGCTACGCTTCCCCAGGACCCGCATTGAATGCGCATCATGGAGGGTCGTGCATGAACTGGGGGGCATGCGTGGGGAAGCCGTTGCCCTCATGCGTCACATCGTGGTAAAGAGGCGGCTCGCGCCTTCCCCATAAAAAGAGGGAGACGCGGGGGCGCGGCTCATTTACTGAGTGGACTCGGGTCTTGGCCTTCGAGGCGCCTGTGCCCTATGATCACGGGGTGGAAAATGGTCGCCTCACTTGTCCCCTCGATTTCTTTTTGCTCGCCACGTGTCTTCCATGCCTTGAAGGCGGCAGGCGGCGAGCACGGGCCTTGAATGACGAGGCGGGAAACCGGGCTGCCGCTGATTGGAGCAGCGAGTCGGTCTCGATTCCCTGTGCCCTTGATGGCTGGATTGGTTGAGTGGGGCGGCTGAGCCCCGACCCCGCCCCTTTATAAGAAGGGGAGGGGGAATGGCACCCCTCAATCTCTCACCATCCGCCTATTTCCACCTTGGCTTCTTTCTCTCTTCTGTTATGGCGAGAGGGCGCGCCGGTGCTTCGACGGTGGCGTTGAGGGTCTCCGCTCGACAGCGCACCCCTCCTTCCCAAGAGCTCGTGGCGGCGGAGCCAGCCACGAGGGGAAGGGGGAGGGGGCGAGGCCGAGGTCACCGTGGCGCTCGGGGAAGAGGAGGACGAGTCGGCGCATCGGCCTCGCCTCCGCCGGTGTTCCCTCCCCCAACGGAGGGCCACGTCGGGGACCAGCCCCATGAGTTCTTCATTAGGCTGCACCGGCCAGCGCGCCGTCGTCTTCGTCTCCCTACTCCGTTTGCTCGGGAGATGGAGCTCGACCCGCCTCAGTCTCTGAGGTTGCATATGAGGGGCTGTGGGAATGGCGGCACACGAGTTGATGTCGCCTTTCCCGCCCCTCACGTCATTTATCTTCGTCGCGGATGGAAGACCTTTGCTCGTATCCACAGCCTGACCGCGGGGCTCATTCTCTATTTCAAATTAATGGAGAACGGCCTAATCTTCGTCAAGGTCTTTGGAGAATTTGGAACTTGCCTAAAGTGCTGCATGGAGAGCTCCTCCAATGACGAAAACTCTTCCTCAAGCGGGAGTGACGAGGAGGACAGCGACATCGACGATGAGGGTGCCGAGCGAAGGGACACCGACTCCGACTCCGACTGACTGCATAGCTCCTCCCTTGGCCACGCGCCCTGCCGAGGGCCTTCCTCGTCAAGCTCCCCATCGGCACGTTCCCCATGGCTCCTTTTTTGCCTTCACCTGCCGCACCTGGGAGAAAAAGGGCAAGAACGGGGATCACGGGACACTTATCTTTTTTCAGTTTGTAAGCCTACGGGCCTTAGTAGAATTTAGACCTTGTAACCCCCTTGCTCATGTATGCATTCCATACGAATTGTACATGTTAGCAACGTATTAATGAAGAGAAGGGTGTTTGCCGGGTTCTGTTTGCGCGTGGGCGAGGGACACACCAAGGAGCGAGTCCTCGTTATCTTAAAATAAACATTGTACCCCGGCAACAAGCCTTGCCGTCCTGCCCTATAGCTCGGCTACACTCACGCCATTGGCGGAGGTAGGGGCCAAGTAGGTTTAGGCCCTTCCCTCGTCCCCTTCCCATCGCACTACAACCAAGTTCCGGCCCAAAGTAAGGCTTTTTGACACGGGACAGAGGGAGCAAAATGGTATGAGAGCGAGCGAAGTCTCGTACATTCAAGCTTCATATGGAGGCACAGAGTAGGGGAGGAAAACTTATCTGATGTCGCAGCCCCCAGCAACCTTGGCTTGCCGTGTCTGGATTGTTAGACCCGCAACCCCCAGCAACCTTGGCTTCTCGGGGTCCGAGCGTCGGCCTGTTCCCTTTTCTTCCAAAATAGCTCAGCAGAAATGTCCACGCACCCTGCGAACCCAAAAAGGACAGAAAGGAACAGAGAGATGCATACTCGACCTCTATGCTAAGGGTTAGTCGCCGCCAAGCGCTATCAACCCAAACACAAAGAGAAACTCAACCGAGCATGCATGCTAAAACTTAGGGCGCCAGCGCTTCATTTATTTATGCTCAGGGTCTGCGCTTGGCTTTGTACAAAGGGTTACATGCCTTGCCGACAAGGCTTGTTCAAAAGGTGGTTTGCCGGGGGGCCCGGCACCTCATTGGTAAAACTTGCGAAGATGTTCGATGTTCTAGGAGTTGCTCACTGGAATACCATCCTCGATCTCCAGGCGGACTGCGCCGGGCCTGGTCACTCGTATTACCCGATAAGGGCCTTCCCACTTTGGCGTTAACTTGTTGGAATTCTTGGCCGACTGAACGTGCCGAAGAACAAGGTCGCCTTCCTCAAAGCTTCGGACATGAACCATGCGGCTATGGTAGCGGCGCAAGGCTTGCTGGTAGCATGCTGCTCACAAAGCCGCCCGAAGACGATCTTCCTCAAGGAGCATTGCGTCATCTTGCCGCAACTTCTCTTACTCAAGCTCATCGTAAGCGAGCACTCGAGGTGACCCGTATGTGAGTTCCGTGGGGAGTACTGCTTCTGCCCCATAAACAAGGGAGAAGGGTGTCTGGCTGGTGGCTTGATTTGGTGTCGTTCTGATTAACCAAAGAACCGCCGGCAATTCATCAATCCAGCGCCATCCGCACCTGCGTAGTCTGTCAAAAGTCCTTGTCCGAAGGCCTCGCAACACTTCAGCATTTACCCTCTCAGCCTGGCCGTTGCTCCATGGATGTGCAACTGAAGCAAAGCAGACCTTGTTGCCGAGGTCCTGGATATACTGTATGAAGGCGTGGCTCGTGAACTACGTGCCATTGTCGCTGATGACCCTATTTGGCACACCAAAACGACATACTAGCCCCTTGAAGAACTTGACAGCTGATTGTGCTGTCACCTTTGTCACTGCCTCCACCTCCAGCCACTTTGTGAACTTGTCAATTGCAACGTACAATTACTCAAAGCCCCCGACAGCACGGGGAAAGGGGCCCAGTATGTCGAGCCCCCAGACCGAGAATGGTCGGGAAAGAGGGATTGTTTGGAGAGCTTGAGCTGGTTGATGAAGCTTCTTTGAATGAAACTGACACGCTTCACACTTGGTTACTAGCGCCATTGCATCCTGGAGGGCAGTGGGCCAGCAGAAATGTTGCCGGAATGCCTTGCCGGCAAGGGCCCTCGACCTTATGTGGGAGCCACATATGCCTCCGTGTATCTCTGCCAACAACTCCAGTCCTTCCTCCCGGGGAATGCACTTCAATTTCACAATGTTTTGTCTTTTTCTGTACAGAACGTCGTCGACGAACTGATACATAGCAGACTGACGGGCTACTCTCTCCGCTTCTTGATCCCGAGGTCTGCCGCAATCCTGAGACCAGCAAGCAACCCCTCGTACTCAGCAGTGTTGTTTGTTGACCTCTCCCTGGGAAAGTGCATCTGGACTACATACTTGAGGTGCTCTCCGGTGGGTGCAATGAGTATCACACCGGCACCGGCGCCTTCCAGCGAGAAAGCCCCGTCAAAGTACATAACCCAGTCGCGACTTGTTTCCTTGCCGGGGAGAGTGCTCTCCTGGATCTCTTCGTCGGGCATTGAAGTCCATTCGGCAATGTACTCTCCCAAGACTCTACTCTGGATTGTCGAAGTACTTTCAAACTTCAAGCCAAACCTTGACAGTTCCAAAGCCCATTCCACAATCCTCCCGGTTGCATCTGGGTTATGCAATATCCGTTGCAACGGGAGGCGGATGACGATGGTGATTTCGTGGGCTTGGAAGTAATGACGCAGCTTCCTCGAGGCCATAAGGAGGCCGAAGAGCAATTTCTGCACGCCGGAATACCTTGATCTAGCCCCCTGCAATAGGGAGCTAACAAAGTAAACCGGGTGCTGCATCATCTTCTTCTTCTGCACCATTCCATTCGGTTGCACGAGCCCTGTCCCACTGGCGTCAGACTTTGCCGGGGGCCTCGCCTCGCCGGCACCAGGTCCTACCGGGGGAAGCTCTGGCTCATCATCTGCCCGTCCTGCCGTTGTCGCTGCCTCTTCGTCGACCTCCTTCTGTGCCACTAGAGCGGCACTAACCACTTGGTTCGTTGCCACAAGATACAGCAGCAACGACTCTTGTGGTTTAGGCGCAACCAGTATTGGTGTAGAGGAGAGGTACTTCTTCAAATCCTGGAGTGCTGCTTCGGCCTCTGGGGTCCACTCCATTGGGCCCGCCTTCTTCAAGATTTTGAAAAAGGGGAGGGCACGCTTGGGAGACTTGGAAATGAACCTGCTCATGGCGGCAACGCAGCCTGTCAGCTGGCGCACATCCTTGATCCGCTTAGGTGCCTCAATTTGCTCAATGGCCTTGATCTTATCTGGATTCGCCTCGATCCCGCGCTATGACACAAAGAACCCGAGAAGTTTGCCGGACGGAACACCGAAGTCACACTTCTCAGGGTTCAGCTTGAGGTTGATCTCGCGCAAATTTGCAAACGTCTCTTCTAAATCTTGCACGAGTGTCGCCTTGTCCTTGGTTTTGACCACTATGTCATCCATATAAGCTTCCATATTTCTATGTAGCTGGGGCTCAAAACCAATTTGGACTGCTCTTGTAAACGTTGAGCCAGCACTCTTCAACCCGAAAGGCATTCGCAAAAAGCAAAATGTACCACATGGGGTGATGAATGTTGTCTTCTCTTCATCTTCTCTCGTCATGAAGATCTGGTGGTATCCTGAGTAGGCGTCGAGGAACGATAACAAGTCGCACCCGGCCGTGGAGTCAACAATCTGGTTAATGCGCGGCAATGGGAAAGGGTCCTTTGGACAAGCCTTATTGATATCCGTGTAATCAATACACAGCCTCCACTTCCCATTCGCCTTGCGCACCACCACTGGATTGGCCAACCACGTCGGATGGAGTAATCCCCTCACCAGGCCTGCTGCTTCTAACTTCCTGATCTCCTCCATGATGAATTCCTGCTGCTCCAAAGCTTGCTTCCTGGCCTTCTGCTTGACGGGTCGCGCATGAGGACAGACGGCAAGATGGTGCTCAATCACCTTCCTGGGAACGCCGGGGATGTCGGATGCTTGCCATGCAAAAACATCGACATTCGCCCGCAGGAAAGTGACGAGCGCACTTTCCTATTTGTTGTCAAGGGAGGAGCTTATGGTGAAAGCCCCTCCCGTGCCATCCTCCTTGATGGACACCTTCTTGGTCTCTGGTGGCGCAGCTCTGGATTTCTTGCTCTTGCCGGTGGAGCTCTCTGGCACGTCCTCGATGGGAGCACAACACTCCGAAGAGGTGCGCTTGCCGGAGTGGGTGCGAGAGGTCTTGCCGGTGTTGTTTCCTCCCGGGGCTTCGGCGGCAGGAGCAAGTGCCTTAGCGGCAGTCGCTGCAACTGCTGTTGGGGAACGTAGTAATTTCAAAAAAATTCCTACGCACATGCAAGATCATGGTGATGCATAGCATTGAGAGGGTAGAGTGTGTCCACGTACCCTCGTAGACCGAAAGCGGAAGCGTTAGCACAACGCGGTTGATGTAGTCATACGTCTTCACGATCCGACCGATCAAGTACCAAACGTATGGCACCTCCGAGTTCAGCACACGTTCAGCTTGATGACGTCCCTCGAACTGCGATCCAGCCGAGCTTTGAGGGAGAGTTCCGTCAGCATGATGGCGTGGTGATGATGATGATGTTCTACCGACGCAGGGCTTCGCCTAAGCACCGCTATGATATTATCGAGGTGGACTATGGTGGAGGGGGGCACCGCACACGGCTAAAAGAGCAATGATCAATTGTTGTGTCTATGGGGTGCCCCCTAGCCCCCGCATATAAATGAGCAAGGGGGGAGAGGCGGCCGGCTAGGAGGAGGCGCGCCAGGAGGAGTCCTACTCCCACCGAGAGTAGGACTCCCTCCCTTCCTTGTTGGATTAGGAGAAGGGGGACGGAGGAGGGAGAGAGGAAGGAAAGGGGGGCGCCACCCCACCCCCTCCTTGTCCAATTCGGACTAGAGGGGGAGGGGGCGCGGCCTGCCCTGGCCGCCCCTCCTCTTCTCCACTAAGGCCCATGTAGGCCCATTAAACCCCCGGGGGGGGGGGGGGTTCCGGTAACCCCCGGTACTCCGGTATATTTCCAATAACCCCCGGAACCATTCCGGTGTCCGAATATAGTCGTCCAATATATCAATCTTCATGTATCGACCATTTCGAGACTCGCCGTCATGTCCGTGATCACATCCGAGACTCCCAACTACCTTCGGTACATCAAAAGATATAAACTCATAATACAAATCGTCACAGAACTTTAAGCGTGCGGACCCTACGGGTTCGAGAACTATGTAGACATGACCGAGACACGTCTCCGGTCAATAACCAATAGCGGAACCTGGATGCTCATATTGGCTCCCACATATTCTACGAAGATCTTTATCGGTCAAACCGCATAACAACATACGTTGTTCCCTTTGTCATCGGTATGTTACTTGCCCGAGATTCGATCGTCGGTATCTCAATACCTAGTTCAATCTCATTACCGGCAAGTCTCCTTACTCGTTCCGTAATACGTCATCCCACAGCTAACTCATTAGTTGCAATGCTAGCAAGGCTTAAGTGATGTGCATTACCGAGTGGGCCCAGAGATACCTCTCCGACAATCGGAGTGACAAATCCTAATCTCGAAATACGCCAACCCAACAAGTACCTTTGGAGACACCTGTAGAGCACCTTTATAATCACCCAGTTACGTTGTGACGTTTGGTAGCACACAAAGTGTTCCTCCGGTAAACGGGAGTTGCATAATCTCATAGTCATAGGAACATGTATAAGTCATGAAGAAAGTAATAGCAGAATACTAAATGATCAAGTGCTAAGCTAACGGAATGGGTCAAGTCAATCATATCATTCTCCTAATGATGTGATCCCGTTAATCAAATGACAACTCATGTCTATGGCTAGGAAACATAACCATCTTTGATCAACGAGCTAGTCAAGTAGAGGCATACTAGTGACACTCTGTTTGTCTATGTATTCACACAAGTATTATGTTTCCGGTTAATACAATTCTAGCATGAATAATAAACATTTATCATGAAATAAGGAAATAAATAATAACTTTATTATTGCCTCTAGGGCATATTTCCTTCAGTCTCCCACTTGCACTAGAGTCAATAATCTAGATCACGTCGCCATGTGATTTAACATCAATAGTTCACATCACCATGTGATTAACACCCATAGTTCACATCGTCATGTGACCAACACCCAAAGGGTTTACTAGAGTCAATAATGTAGTTCACATCGCTATGTGATTAACACCCAAAGAGTACTAAGGTGTGATCATGTTTTTCTTGTGAGAGAAGTTTAGTCAACGGGTCTGCCATATTCAGATCCGTATGTATTTTGCGAATTTCTATGTCTACAATGCCCTGCATGGAGCTACTCTAGCTAATTGCTCCCACTTTCAATATGTATCCAGATCGAGACTTAGAGTCATCTGGATCAGTGTCAAAACTTGCATCAACGTAAACCTTTACGACGAACCTTTTGTCACCTCCATAATCGAGAAACATATCCTTATTCCACTAAGGATAATTTTGACCACTGTCTAGTGATCTACTCCTAGATCACTATTGTACTTCCTTGCTAAATACAGTGTAGGGTATACAATAGATCTGGTCCACAGCAGGGCATACTTTATAGAACCTATGGCTGAGGCATAGGGAATGACTTTCATTTTCTTTCTATCTTCTGTCGTGGTAGGGCTTTGAGTCTTACTCAATTTCACACCTTGTAACATAGGCAAGAACTCTTTCTTTGACTGTTCCATTTTGAACTACTTCAAAATCTTGTCAAGGTATGTACTCACTGAAAAACCTTATCAAGCGTTTTGATCTATCTCTATAGATCTTGATGCTCAATATGTAAGCAGCTTCACCGAGGTCTTTCTTTGAAAAACTCCTTTCAAATACTCCTTTATGCTTTGCAGAATAATTCTACATTATTTCCGATCAACAATATGTCATTCACATATACTTATCAGAAATGTTGTAGTGCTCCCACTCACTTTATTGTAAATACAGGCTTCACCGTAAGTATGTATAAAACTATATGCTTTGATCAACTCATCAAAGCGCATATTCCAACTCTGAGATACTTGCACCAGTCCATAGATGGATCGCTGGAGCTTGCACATTTTGTTAACACCTTTAGGATCGACAAAACCTTCTGGTTGCATCATATACAACTCTTCTTTAATAAATCCATTAAGGAATACAGTTTTGTTTATCCATTTTCCAGATTTCATGAAATGCGGCAATTGAAAACATGATTCGGACAGACTTAAGCATAGATACAAGTGAGAAACTCTCATCGTAGTCAACACCTTGAACTTGTCGAAAACCTTTTGCAACAATTCTAGCTTTGTAGATAGTAACACTACTATCAGCGTCCGTCTTCCTCTTGAAGATCCATTTAATCTCAATGGCTCGCCGATCATTTGGGCAAGTCAATCAAAGTCCATACTTTGTTCTCATACATGGATCCCATCTCAGATTTCAAGGCCTCAAACCATTTCGTGGAATCTGGGCTCATCATCGCTTCCTCATAGTTCGTAGGTTCGTCATGGTCAAGTAACATGACCTCCAGAATAGGATTACCGTACCACTCTGGTGCGGATCTCACTCTGGTTGACCTACGAGGTTCGGTAGTAACTTGATCTGAAGTTACGTGATCATCATCATTAGCTTCCTCACTAATTGGTGTAGGAGTCACAGGAACAGATTTCTGTGATGAACTACTTCCCAATAAGGGAGCAGGTACAGTTACCTCATCAAGTTCTACTTTCCTCCCACTTACTTCTTTCGAGAGAAACTCCTTCTCTAGAAAGGACCCATTCTTAGCAACGAATATCTTGCCTTCGGATCTGTGATATAAGGTGTACCCAACAGTAACTTTTGGGTATCCTATGAAGACGCACTTTTCCGATTTGGGTTTGAGCTTATCAGGATGAAACTTTTTCAGATAAGTATCGTAACCCCAAACTTTAAGAAATGACAGATTAGGTTTCTTGCCAAACCATAGTTCATACGGTGTCGTCTCAACGGATTAGACGGTGCCCTATTTAATGTGAATGCAGCTTTCTCTAATTCATAACCCCAGAACGATAGTGGTAAATCGGTAAGAGACATCATAGATTGCACTATATCCAATAAAGTATGGTTATGACGTTCAGACACACCATTATGTTGTGGTGTTCCTGGTGGCACGAATTTGTGAAACTATTCCACATTGTTTTAATTGAAGACCACACTTGTAACTCAAATATTTGTCTCCGCGATCAGATCATAGAAACTTTATTTTCTTGTCATGATGATTTTCCACTTCACTCTGAAATTCTTTGAACTTTTCAAATGTTTCAGACTTATGTTTCATCAAGTAGATATACCCATATTTGCTCAAATCATCTGTGAATGTCAGAAAATAACGATACCTGCCGTGAGCCTCAACACTCATCGCATCGCATACATCAGTATGTATTATTTCCAATAAGCTAGTTGCTTGCTCCATTGTTCCGGAGAACGGAGTTTTAGTCATCTTGCCCATAAGGCATGGTTCGCAAGCATCAAGTGATTCATAATCAAGTGATTCCAAAATCCCATCAGCATGGAGTTTCTTCATGCGCTTTACACCAATATGACCTAAACGGCAGTGCCACAAATAAGTTGCACTATCATTATTAACTTTGCATCTTTTGGCTTCAACATTATGAATATGTGTATCAGTATGATCGAGATCCAACGAACCATTTTCATTGGGTGTGTAACCATATGAGGTTTTATTCATGTAAATAGAACAACAATTATTCTCTAACTTAAATGAATAACCGTATTGCAATAAACATGATCAAATCATATCCATGTTCAACGCAAACACCAAATAACACTTATTTAGGTTCAACACTAATCCCGAAAGTATAGGGAGTGTGCGATGATGATCATATCAATCTTGGAACCACTTCCAATTACACATCATCACTTCATCCTTAACTAGTTTACATTCATTATGCAACTCCGTTTGAAGTTACTACTCTTTTAACAGAACCAGTATCAAATACCGAGGGGTTGCTATAAACACTAGTAAAGTACACATCAATAACATGTATATCAAATATACTTTTGTTCACTTTGCCATCCTTCTTATCCGCCAATTGTTTGGGGTAGTACCGCTTCCAGTGACCAGTCCTTTTTGCAGTAGAAGCACTTAGTATCAGGCTTAGGTCCAAACTTGGGCTTCTTCACTTGAGCATCAACTTGCTTGCCGTTCTTCTTGAAGTTCCCCTTCTTTTCCCTTTACACTTTTCTTGAAACTAGTGATCTTGTTAACCATCAACACTTGATGCTCTTTTCTTGATTTCTACCTTCGCCGATCTCAACATCGCGAAGAGCTCGGGAATCACTTTCGTCATCCCTTGCATATTATAGTTCATCATGAAGTTCTACTAACTTGGTGATGGTGACTAGAGAATTCTCTCAATCACTATTTTATCTGGAAGATTGACTCCCACTTGATTCAAGCGATTGTAGTACCCAGACAATCTGAGCATATGCTCACCGCTTGAGCTATTCTCCTCCATCTTTTAGCTATAGAACTTGTTGGAGACATCATATCCCTCAACTCGGGTATTTGCTTGAAATATTAACTTCAACTCCTGGAACATCTCATATGGTCCATGACGTTCAAAACGTCTTTGAAGTCCCGGTTCTAAGCCATTAAGCATGGTGCACTAAACTACCAAGTAGTCATCATATTGAGCTAGCCAAACGTTCATAACGTCTGCATCTGCTCCTGCAATAGGTCTGTCACCTAGCGGTGCATCAAGGACATAATTCTTTTGTGCAGCAATGAGGATAATCCTCAGATCACGGATCCAATCCGCATCATTGCTACTAACATCTTTCAACTCAGTTTTTCTAGGAACATATCAAAATAAAACAGGGGAGCTAAACACGAGCTATTGATCTACAACATAGATATGCTAATACTACCAGGACTAAGTTCATGATAAATTAAAGTTCAATGAATCATATTACTTAAGAACTCCCACTTAGATAGACATCCCTCTAATCCTCTAAGTGATCACGTGATCCAAATCAACAAAACCAAGTCCGATCATCACGTGAGATGGAGTACTTTCAATGGTGAACATCACTATGTTGATCATATCTACTATATGATTCAAGCTCGACCTTTAGGTCTCAGTGTTCCGAGGCCATATCTGTTATATGCTAGGCTCGTCAAGTTTAACCTGAGTATTCCACGTGTGCAACTGTTTTGACCCCGTTGTATTTGAACGTAGAGCCTATCACACCCGATCATCACATGGTGTCTCAGCACGAAGAACTTTCGCAACGGTGCGTACTCAGGGAGAACACTTATACCTTGATAATTTAGTGAGAGATCATCTTATAATGCTACTGTCAATCAAAGCGAGATAAGATGCATAAAAGACAAACATCACATGCAATCAATATAAGTGATATTATATGGACATCATCATCTTGTGCTTGTGACCTCCATCTCCGAAGCACCGTCATGATCACCATCGTCAACGGCGCGACACCTTAATCTCCATCGTAGCATCGTTGTCGTCTCGCCAACTTATGCTTCTACAACTATCGCTACCGCTTAGTGATAAAGTAAAGAATTACAGGGCATTTGCATTGCATACAATAAAGCGACAACCATATGGCTCCTGCCAGTTGCCGATAACTCGGTTACAAAACATGATCATCTCATACAATAAAGTATAGCATCATGCCTTGACCATATCACATCACAACATGCCCTGCAAAAACAAGTTAGACGTCTTCTACTTTGTTGTTGCAAATTTTACGTGGCTGCTACGGGCTGAGCAAGAACCGTTCTTATCTACGCATCAAAACCACAACGATAGTTTGTCAAGTTGATGATGTTTTAACCTTCGCAAGGACCGAGTGTAGCCACACTCGGTTCAACTAAAGTTGGAGAAACTGACACCCGCCAGCCACCTGTGTGTAAAGCACGTCGGTAGAACTAGTCTCGCGTAAGCATACGCGTAATGTCGGTCCGGGCCGCTTCATCCAACAATACCGCCGAACCAAAGTATGACATGCTGGTAAGCAGTATGACTTATATCGCCCACAACTCACTTGTGTTCTACTCGTGCATATAACATCTACGCATAAAACCAGGCTCGGATGCCACTGTTGGGGAACGTAGTAATTTCAAAAATATTCCTACGCACATGCAAGATCATGGTGATGCATAGAAACGAGAGGGGAGAGTGTGTCCACGTACCCTCGTAGACCGAAAGCGGAAGCGTTAGCACAACGCGGTTGATGTAGTCGTACGTCTTCACGATCCGACCAATCAAGTACCGAACGTACGGCACCTCCGAGTTCAGCACACGTTCAGCTCGATGATGTCCCTCGAACTCCGATCCAGCCGAGCTTTGAGGGAGAGTTCTGTCAGCATAACGGCGTGGTGACGATGATGATGTTCTATCGACGCAGGGCTTCGCCTAAGCACCCGCTACGATATTATCGAGGTGGACTATGGTGGAGGGGGGCACCGCACACGGCTAAAAGATCAATGATCAATTGTTGTGTCTATGGGGTGCCCCCTACCCCCGTATATAAAGGAGCAAGGGGGAGAGGCGGCCGGCCAGGAGGAGGCATGCCAGGAGGAGTCCTACTCCCACCGGTAGTAGGACTCCCTCCCTTCCTTGTTGGATTAGGAGAAGGGGGAAGGAGGAGGGAGAGAGGAAGGAAAGGGGGGGGGGGCGCCGCCCCCCTTCCTTGTCCAATTCGGACTAGAGGGGGAGGGGGCGCGCGGCCTGCCCTGGCCGGCCCTCCTCTTCTCCACTAAGGCCCACTAAACCCCCGGGGGGGTTTCGGTAACCCCCGGTACTCCGGTATATATTCGATAACCCCCGGAACCATTCCGGTGTCCAAATATAGTCGTCCAATATATCAATCTTCATGTCTTGACCATTTCGAGACTCCTCGTCGTGTCTGTGATCACATCCGGGACTCTGAACTACCTTCGATGCATCAAAAGATATAAACTCATAATACAAATCGTCACAAAACTTTAAGCGTGCGGACCCTACAGTTTGGAGAACTATGTAGACATGACCGAGACACATCTCCGGTCAATAACCAATAGCGGAACCTGGATGCTCATATTGGCTCCCAGATATCTCCGGTCAAACCGCATAACAACATACATTGTTCCCTTTGTCATCGGTATGTTACTTGCCCGAGATTCGATCGTCGGTATCTCAATACCTAGTTCAATCTCGTTACTGGCAAGTCTCTTTACTCGTTCAATACATCATCCCGCAACAAACACATTAGTTGCAATGCTTGCAAGGCTTAAGTGATGTGCATTACCGAGTGGGCCCAGAGATACCTCTCCGACAATCGGAGTGACAAATCCTAATCTCAAAATACGCCAACCCAACAAGTACCTTTGGAGACACCTGTAGAGCACCTTTATAATCACCCAGTTACGTTGTGACATTTGGTAGCACACGAAGTGTTCCTCCGGTAAACGGGAGTTGCATAATCTCATAGTCATAGGAACATGTATAAGTCATGAAGAAAGCAATAGCAGAATACTAAACGATCAAGTGCTAAGCTAACGGAATGGGTCAAGTCAATCACATCATTCTCCTAATGATGTGATCCCGTTAATCAAATGACAACTCATGTCTATGGCTAGGAAACATAACCATCTTTGATCAACGAGCTAGTCAAGTAGAGGCATACTAGTGACACTCTGTTTTTCTATGTATTCACACAAGTATTATGTTTCCGGTTAATACAATTCTAGCATGAATAATAAACATTTATCATGAAATAAGGAAATAAATAATAACTTTATTATTGCCTCTAGGGCATATTTCCTTCAACTGCCTCCCGGTAGAGTTGGTCAGCGCAGATCAGCGCATCCTTCTTGTCGAAGGGGACGGTGATGATGGTCATCGGCCCAGGCATCTTCAGCGTGTTGTAGGCGTAATGTGATGCCGCCATGAACTTGGCTAGTGCCGGGCGGCCGAGGATCCCGTTGTAGGGCAAGGGGATCTCGGCTACATCAAAAACAATCCTCTCTGTCCGGTAGTTCAACTTGCCTCCAAACGTCACGGGCAGCGTGACCTTACCCTTCGGCTGCATCCTTCCCGGGTTGACCCCTTGAAAAGTACCCGTCTCTTCGAGGTCTCTATCAGGAATTTGTAGCCTTTTGATCACAATAGGCGAGATCAAGTTTAAACCGGGCCCGCCGTCAACTAGCATTTTTGTCACCTTGAGGTTGCGTATTGTTGGCGAAACCAACAACGGCAAGCACCCGACCGTAGTTGTGCGATCAGGGTGGTCCGCGGCATAAAAAATGATAGGCGTGCTGGACCACTTCATTGGCTTTTGAGCATCGAGTGATGGTTCTGCTGCTGTGATCTCACGAGCCCACTGCTTGAGCTGGCGGTGAGAAGTGTGCAGCGAGGCGCCACCGTCGACGCACATGGCCTCCGTAGCTTTCTGGAACTCTTGCTCGTCGGAATCGTCGTTCTCGTCATGACCGTCATCTTCCTGCTTCTTGTCGCGGCCCCGAGCGGGCCTCTCTTGCTGGCTATCCTTACCGCGGCGACCCCCTTGGCCGCCACGCTTCTTGCCGGACCCTTCGGCACCATCCTGACCCTTCTCCTTGTCCCGCCTCTCAAACTCAGCTTTTTGCTTCTCAACAAGTAGCTCAACTTGTCGGCGGTTCTGGAGGTCATGGCCCTTGGTGCGGTGGATCTTGCAGTACTGCTTGTCGGAGCCTCCTGGCTTGTCGGCAGCCGCCAAGGCCCGGCAAGCGGCGCACCCGGCAATCTCCTCGTCGGGGTCGTCTGCCTTGGCCTTCTTGGCAGTGACGGTGTCCTCGGATCCCTCGACGGCAAGCATAGTTTTGCCCTTGCACTTCCTGTTGCGGCGCCGGCCCTTCTTTGTCGGGGTGGCTGTGCCTTCATCTGTGGAGTCGGTTTCTGCACCGATGTCCTCCCCTCTTCAGCTCGAGCGCACCTATCGGACAGAACATAAAGTTCGGCCACATCTTTGACCTTGTTCATCGCCAGCTCTTCATGCATCTTGCGGTTGCGCACATTCTAGTGGAATGCGCTGATCACGGCGGCAGGATGAACATCGGGGATGTTGTACTACACCCGGCTGAATCTCTGTATGTACTTGCGCAGGGTTTCACCTTCTTTCTGGGGGTTGATATGCAAATCGCTTGCCTGGCCATGAGCTTGGTGGCCCCCCGTAAAGGCACCAACAAACTCAAGGCACAAATCCGACCAAGAAGAAATAGAATCCACTGGCAAGTGCATCAACCATGACATGACATTAGGTTTAAGTGCCAACGGGAAGTAATTGGCAAGCACCTTGTCGTCGCGAGCCCCAGCAGCTTGCATGGCGATGATGTAGATGCTGAGGAACTCCGACCGATGGGTCTTGCCGTTGTACTTCTCGCCAACGTCGGGCTTGAACGTGCGGTGGGAGGGCCACTGGAACTACCGCAGCTCACGGGTAAAGGCTGGGCAACCCACCTCGTAGGGTACGCCGCCAGAACCACCTGGTGCTGGGTGGTCCATAGTGGGCCCCGCCCGCCTATCTGACTGGTGGCCCGCATCACGCCGGCGCTCGATGGTGGTTCGAGCATCTTCATGGGCTCGCTCCCGAAAAACTTGGCACTGATCGCGGTGGGTCCATGGGTCGGACGACGCTATGGAAATGTTATCACAAGCGTCATCACGACGGACCGGCACCCGCGGTGGCTGGCGTGGCGGAGGAGACTGCACCGTGGCCGCAGCACCTCTGGTCCTTCCGCCACTGGCATGTAGTGGCTCGACGGAGCACTGGCCAGAGGGCCCCACTGGTCGTGGCTCATCTTTGTTGGCAACGCCGACGAGGCTCCGGATGGTGGCTTTCCACTCGTCGAGCTTTTTCATAGAAGGGGGAAAGTCGAGGAGCAACTACGCGCGCGCCAAGGCTTCAGCTGGCGTGGGTGGCGGCAAAAGCTGCGTGGACCGTGACGCGCTCCGACTTCTAACCACGTTAGAAGGAGCTCTATCACGGCCTGGCGGTTGTGCGCCATTTTCGCTAGCATCTCGGCTTGCATGCTAGCCTTCTACGTCCCGCGGATGAAGCGCATGACTCTTCCCCTGGCGGCGCCCAGGGTCACCAGCGTGGTGACGCTACTCATCGCGCACAACCTGGGAGGAGCGCGTCGTGGGTGCCGGCGTAGGCGTCTTGGAAGTCGCCGCACCGCCCGCAGGTGGCACGATGCCGCCCCTGGAGGGCCCCGCGCCACCTGCGGGGGCCCTGCTCCGTCTTTGGATTTGGCGGCGTGCGGCCCGTCGTCTCGCACACGAATGATGCCGCTCGCCCGGCTTTGACTGCCAGAGCGATGCAGGTGTTCACGGGCCGCGCCTCGGCTTCCGTCTGCGACCGCCCCACCACTCGCCCGCACTGGTACGGGACGTTCGACTCCCGATGAACCGATCGCCATGATCGTCTTCTTCTTGGGAGCCATGGCGATGAAGAACTGCTAAACTAGCTGCTAGACCAGATTTTCACAATTGCGCCCCCTACCTCGCGCGCCAAAGATGTCGGTGATAACGACACATATGGGATCACTGGGATCCCTTCTATGGTTGGCGGGTGTGGGGTCGTGCAAAGAGCAGGTCTAGGAGCCAGCACAAGAATCGTTTACCCAGGTTCGGGCCGCAAAGATGCGTAAAACCCTAGTCCTGCTTTGGTGTATGTATTTGAGTGTTCTTCAGTTCTTGAGCTAGCTACGGTGCGTGTCTAGTCCAAAAGATCTGAATCCTTCTCCTGGACGCCTCGGGCCTCCTTTTATAGACAAAATGGGTCGCCACAGTGGCACACAGGAGGTGGAAAGGTCTACAGTACACAAGCTTATCGCCTGTCATTACGGGACAAGACGCATTAAATGCGCTCCTTAGGTGTCCCGTTGCTTTATCAGGGGCGGCAGCGAGGCCCGTCCCGTCCGTCGCCGCTCCGTCTTGCTCCGACATGCGTCCAGGCCAACGGGGCATGCAGCACCACGTAGGCTGGCAGGCTGCTGAGATGGCGTGGTGGTAGGGTCTTCACGAAGATATGCATGCCGCCATGCAGGTGTTTGCTGAGTTGGCCTAGAAGCCGCATGTCGCCACGCAGGTGCCTGCCCTGCTGGTTGGTCTGGCAGCTGTATGGGAACGGCGGTGGAGTCTTGGCAAACGCGGGCTTGGCTGCGGCCCCGTAGGTGTCTAATACGTCTCCAACGTATCTATAATTTATGAAGTATTCATGCTATTATATTATCAATCTTGGATGTTTTATATGCTATTTTATTTGGTTTTTGCGACTAACCTATTAACCTAGAGCCCAGTGCCAGTTCCTGTTTTTTCCTTTTTTTTTAGAATATCGCAGAAAAGGAAAACCAAACGGAGTCCAATTGACCTGAAACTTGACGGAGCTTATTTTTGGACCAGAAGAAGGCCATGCGGTAAAAGAGTTGGGCCAGAAGAGTCCCGGGCTTCCCACGAGGGTGGGAGGCACGCCCACCCCCCTGGGCGCGCTCCCTACCTCATGGACATCCTGGAGACCCCCTTGACTTGTTCTCGACACCAAAACCTCTTATATATACAGAAACCTCCAGAAATTAACCTAGATCAAAAGTTCCATCGTCGCAAGCCTCTGTAGCCACGAGAAATCAATCTAGGCCCTCTCTAGCAACTTGCAGGAGGGGGCCATCATCACCGGAGGCCATGGAGGAGGATCCCGGAGGGGCCATCATCGCCATGAAGGCCAAGGACCAGAGGGAGAACCTCTCCCCATCTAGGGGGGAGGCCATGGAGGAGGAAGCACAAGGGGGAGAACCTCTCCTCCTCTCTCTCAGTGGCGCCGGAGTGCCATCGGGAGGGGAATCATCACCGCGATGATCGTCTTCATCAACATCACCATCATCATCACCATCCTCATCTCTTTTACGCGGTCCACTCTCCTGCACCCCGTTGTAATCCCTACTTGAACATGGTGCTTTATGCCACATATTATGATCCAATGATGTGTTGCCATCCTATGATGCTTTGAGTAGATATCCTTTGTCTTTGGGTTGATTGATTGTCTAGATTCTTTGGCTTGATTGATGATCTAGATTGGTACGAGTTGTATGTTTTATTTTTGTGTTGTCCTATGGTGCCATCAGTGTCACGCAAGCGTGAGGGATTCCCGCTGTAGGATGTTGCAATACGTTCATGATTCACTTATAGTGGGTTGGTGAGTGACTGAAACACAAACCCGAGTAAGGGGGTTGTTGCATATGGGAATAAAGAGAACTTGATGCTTTAATGCTATGGTTGGGTTTTACCTTAATGATGTTTAGTAGTTGCAGATGCTTGCTAGAGTTCCAATCATAAGTGCATATGATCCAAGAAGAGGAAGTATGTTATCTTATGCCTCTCCCTCATGTGAAATTGCAATGACGACTACCGGTCTTGCTAACAATTGCCTAGGACAATTCCGCATACCGGTCCATCATTATTCCGCACTCACTATTTATAATATTTAGTAATATATTCTAACTTTATGATAACAGCACCTACTTTTATATTTTATCTCTCCGATATCATACAAAGTTATCCTCTTCATACCCACAGCGTAGTTTTATTTCTCGTTTCTAGTTGGAAGCAAGCGTTCGTGTCGTGAGAGTCGTGTCGATGGCAGATAGGGCTTGAGAGAATATTGATCTTACCTTTAGCTCCTTGTGGGTTCGACGCTCCATACTTATCACTTCCACCTTTGGAAATTGCTACGACGATTCCCTTCACTTGGGGATTATCGAGCTCTTTTCTGGCGCCGTTGCTGGGGAGCAATAGCGTGGGGTTGAAATTCTCGTGTGTGCTTGTTTGCTTTCTTCACTAAGTAGATTTTGTTTTTCCTTTTTGTTTCTGTTTAGTTGTGGGTGAAACATACAAAAAAATTAAAATAATGAAAATAAAAAAATTACTTGCCTCTCATGCCTAAAAAGTTTTTCAAAAAAAAGAGAAGTGATTGGAAAGTTATGCATTGAAGAAGTGAGGGTCGACCTTGAGCACTTGTGTTCATGCTCACGGAAACAATGTAGAATGTTTCATGGAAGTTTCTCTGTAAATAATTATCTCCTTTTATATATCCACTGTATTATAAAAATAATGTGCCAAGCTTTGGTTTTAGTATGATTAGATTGCTTGTTTACTATATGCAGGAAAAAAACAGAAACTTTGGCTGTAGCGCGTGATTTTACATTTTTTACTGGAAAGTAAAATGGGTCTGAAACTTTTTGCATATTACTTCTGTACAAATTTTTAAAATTTTAAAATTTATTTCATAATTTTTGGAGTTACAGAAGTTTGCTAAACTTCCAGATTACTACAGACTCCTATTTTTGACAGATTCTGCTTTCTATGTGTTGATCGCTTATTTTGATGAATCTATGGGTAGTATCGGGGGGTATGAACAATGGTGAAGTTGGAATAAAGTAGATAAAGTGCTAATTTTGAATTGAAATGAATTTTCAACAGTACCAAAAGGTAGTGATTTGCTTTAGTATACTAACGGATCTCACAAAGTTTTTGTGGATGAAGTGTTCGAAGATCGAGGAGTTACCAATGTGAGAAGAATAAAGAGAGGCAAGAGTTAAAGCTTTGGTATTCCCAAGGCACCCCAAGTAATATTTCAAGGATACTCAAGCATCTAAGCTTGGGGATGCCTCAGTTGGCATCCCATCTTTCTTCTTCAACAATTATCGGTATACCTTGGTTTTTGTTTTGTTCACATGATTTGTGTCCTTTGTGTTTTTGTTTTTCCTTTAAGAACCATGCTAGTATGAGATACCATTCATTGATTTATGGAATACTTCATGTGCTTCACTTAAATCTTTTAAGTATGATTGAGGGAGTCCAGGATTAGGGGGTGTCTGGATAGCCGGACTATAGCCTTTGGCCGGACTCCTGGACTATGAAGATACAAGATTGAAGACTTTGTCCCGTGTCCGGATGGGACTTTCCTTGGCGTGGAAGGCAAGCTTGGCGGTACGGATATGTAGATCTCCTACCATTGTAACCGACTCTGTGTAACCCTAACCCTATTCGGTGCCTATATAAACCGGAGGGTTTTAGTCTATAGGACGAACAACAATCATACCATAGGCTAGCTTCTAGGGTTTAGCCTCTCTGATCTCGTGGTAGATCTACTCTTGTACTACCCATATCATCAATATTAATCAAGCAGGAGTAGGGTTTTACCTCCATCGAGAGGGCGAACACAGGTAAAAACATCGTGTCCCTTGTCTCCTGTTACCATCCGCCTAGACGCACATTCGGGACCCCCTACCGAGATCCGCCGGTTTTGACACTGACATTCGTGCTTTCATTGAGAGTTCCTCTGTGTCGTCATCTTTAGGCCCGATGGCTCCTTTGATCATCAACAACGATGCGCTCCAGGTGATACTTTTCTCCCCGGACAGATCTTCAGATTGGTGACCGCCTTTGTGGGCCAATTCGCTTGGACATCTGGAGCAGATTGAAAGCTCGCCCCGCCACCGGTCAGATTTGGAAGTTTGAACTACACGGCCGGCGTCTGCGGAGACTTGATCTTGACGGGTTCGAGCCACAGCCAAGCGCGCCGCCTTTATTGCGGCGTGATCTAGCTCTGCCGCCGAACAGTGTCTGGAGGTCGCACGGTGTCGCCCGACCTTTAGCTCGGAGCCGACTGCGCGATCGAGGATGGGTGGCTGGACACCGCCTCGGGGGCTGCGATCTCTACGGCGATTGATCCGTACACCTACCCCCGTCCTTTGCGAAGCACGTGACTCCAAGGCACCGGACTCCTATCCGGACTCCGAACCTTCCGCGCCCCTGCCAATCGAATCTGATTGGGCGCCGATCATGGAATTCACTACCGCGGACATCTTTCAGCACTCGCCCTTTGGCGACATACTGAATTCAATAAAGTATCTATCTTTATCAGGAGAGCCCTGGCCGGATCATGGTCGGGAAGGTTGGGATGCGGACGACGAAGAAATTCAAAGCCCACCCACCACCCACTTTGTAGCCACTGTCGATGATCTAACCGACATGCTCGACTTCGACTCCGAAGACATCGATGGTATGGACGACGATGCAGGAGACGAACAAGAACCAGCGCCCACGGGGCACTGGAAGGCCACCTCGTCATACGACATATACATGGTGGACATCCCAAAAGATGGGAATGGCGATGGAACAGCGGAGGATGACCCCTCCAAGAAGCAGCCTAAACGCCGGGGGCAGCGGCGCCGCTCTAAATCCCGCCACAGCAAAAACGGTGATTCCGGCACGGGAGACAATAACACCCCGGACAGTGCCGAAGACAACCCCCTCCAGCAGGATTCAGCACAGGAGGATGGAGAAGCCATCCCTCATGAGAGAGCGGCAGAAAAGGAGGTAGAGGACGATAATTACATGCCTCCCTCCGAAGATGAGGCAAGCCTCGACGACGACGAATTCATCGTGCCCGAGGATCCCGCCGAACAAGAGCGTTTCAAACGCAGGCTCATGGCCACGACAAGCAGCCTCAAGAAAAAGCAGCAACAGCTTAGAGCTGACCAAGACTTGCTAGGCGACAGATGGATCAAGTCCTTGCGGCGAAGAGTATGAACTCGGCGCCTCCAAGAGCTACCCAAAACGCAGGCTGCTACCCCGATTAGAGGAGGAAGCACCCAAACCTACATCACCAGCGCATGACACGGCTGACCGACCACCTCGTGGCCGCGACAGAGAGGCCTCTCTGCCCTCAATTCAAGACGCACCCCGGCGCCGCTCAAAAAATACCACGGCGAGGGGAAATGCGCTAGACCTGCGAGATATATTGGAGGACAAGGCAAGGCAAACAAAATCGATCTACGGATCGCGTGGGCGCCCCACGACGACTGACGATAACCGTCACGCAGGATATGGCAACTCGCCGGGCGAACACGATGAACAAAGCTCATTTGAGTTGCGTCGTGATATAGCCCAATCTGAGACGCAAGACACCCACTATGCTTCACGGATGAAGTGATGGATCATCAAATCTCTGAGGGTTTCAAACCCGTAAACATTGAATCATACGATGGCACAACAGATCCTGCGGTTTGGATCGAGGACTATCTCCTTCACATCCACATGGCCCGCGGTGATGATCTACATGCCATCAAATACCTCCCACTCAAGCTTAAAGGACCAGCCTGGCATTGGCTTAACAGCCTGCCAGCAGAGTCAATTGGTTGTTGGGAAGACCTGGAAGCCGCATTCCTCGATAATTTCCAAGGAACATATGTGCGACCACCAGACGCCGATGACCTAAGCCACATAATTCAGCAGCCAGAGGAATCGACCAGACAATTCTGGATACGGTTCCTAACCAAGAAAAATCAAATCGTCAATTGTCCGGATGCAGAGGCCCTTGCAGCCTTCAAACACAACATCCGCGATGAGTGGCTTGCCCGGCACCTAGGACAGGAAAAGCCGAAATCCATGGCAGCCCTCACAACACTCATGACCCGCTTTTGCGCGGGAGAGGACAGCTGGCTAGCTCGTAGTAACAACATGACCAAGAGCCCTGGTAATTCGGATACCAAGGACAGCGATGGAAGGTCGCGTCGCAACAAGCACAAGCGCCGCATTAACGGCGATAATGCTGAGGATACGGCAGTCAATGCCGCATTCAGAGGCTTCCCCCCGCAAGTGCGGACGGTGAACATGATATACACAACCCACATACCCAAAAGGGAGAGGAAGCGTGCACTAAGGGACGTATATGCGATGGAGCCAGTCGCCCCAAAGTTCAACCCATGGTCTTCCTGCCCGATCACTTTTGATCGAAGGGACCACCCCACTAGCATCCGCCATGGCGGATTTGCCGCATTGGTTCTAGACCCAATCATTGACGGATTTCATCTCACTAGAGTCCTAATGGACGGCGGCAGCAGCCTGAACCAGCTTTATCAGGACACAGTGCGCAAAATGGGCATATACCCATCAAGGATTAAACCCACAAAGACGACCTTTAAAGGCGTCATACCAGGTGTAGAGGCCAACTGTACAGGCTCCGTTACACTTGAAGTGGTCTTCGGATCCCCGGATAACTTCCGAAGCGAGGAGTTAATCTTCGACATAGTCCCGTTCTGCAGCGGCTATCACGCAGTTCTCGGACGAACCGCATTTGCAAAGATCAATGCGGTGCCTCACTATGCATATCTCAAGCTCAAGATGCCAGGTCCTCGAGGAGTCATTACGGTCAATGGAAACACCGAACGCTCTCTCCGAACGGAGGAGCATATGGCGGCCCTCGCGGCGGAAGTACAAAGCAGCCTCTTAAGGCAATTTTTGAGTTCGGCTATTAAACGTCCGGACACCGTCAAGCACGCCCGGAGTAACCTACAACAAGACCGCCTAGCACGTTCCGAGCATGCATAGCAATGCGGCCCAAGCCCCAGCCCTCGCGAAATTGCGAAACCAGTACTACGCGTACATAATTACGCTCTGGAACTACCATGGGCACAGGGGGAGAGGCACGACCACGGCATGCCCAGAATGCGGCTCAACCACACCAGGGGCTCCCGATTGTGTCATTCTTTTCTTCTTTCTTTTTTTACTTTCAGGACTCCGTTCTCATGAAGCCCTGTCCGGCAATAGAATCACCGAACACACGATGCAACAGCCAGGGAAGCAGAAAGCTACGTCGAGTGTCCAGGTGGTCTCTATTACGAGCAGTATACCTGTTTTACACACAATCCCGTGGCTTACCCCTGGAGGGGGACATGTTAAAAAGTCCCGTCCCTTGCTTATCGCACTATTTGTATCGTTTTGCTCTTACTGCAGCCCTTTTTGAATAAACAATACATAGCTTCTGCCTATTATTGAATTCCCCTTTTTTTCTATATATATGTTCATTTATGACATTGTGCAACCATACACTTTGGAACGGGCAATACACCAGGGGCTTAAGTACCCCACAACATGGTGTGATAAGTCCGAACACTTTCACAAGTGCGGCACCCCGAACTTATAACATTATATGCATCGGCTCCGAATCATGTCTTGGGTCAATAGTTGGGTTTGCCCGGCTCTCATGTTTTGGCACCTTATGTTCCGTTATATCGGCTAAGGTAGCGCTGGGAGAACCACTGCAATTGTGCCCCGGTTGAGCTAGGTTAAGCACCTCAGTGGAGAAAGCTAAAACTGACCGTCATGATAAGGCGAGAGTCGGTCGCTGTTCGAGAGGTTTTTGAGTCCCTAAAGACTTATGCCGCTTAGAGCGAGGAGTCGGCATTGTCCGGCCTAGGCGTGGATAGCGCCCCGAACTCGGTCTTCCGAATACTAGGGGCTTCGCCGAAATTTAAAAATATAGAATTCTATGGCTAAGTGAGAGTGTTCAAGCATTATAGTCTGGTTGCCTTGTTCGTTGCGTTGAGCGCCTCCCTAGAAGGACCCGAGAATGGGAACAAGAGCGCTCAAGTATATCCCGAACACCCCAAAGACTCGTGGCATGAAATTTGAAGCCGACGACTCGCCATCTCTCAAATTTAATACACGGCCGTGCAAAAGGTAATATTTTAAATTCAAAAGTGTTGCTTAGCGCATATGAACAAGTTTTCAGCGTACAGGATAACAAAAGTGTCTACTCAAAAATTACGTCTTTGGAGCATTCATCCGCTATAAGGCGAGCACCCTTCAGGACGCCCTCATAATACATTTCAGGCTTGCGATGCTCCTTTTTCGGTGGTGGTCCGTCCGTCACAAGCTTCTCAGCGTCCATCTTGCCCCAGTGCACCTTAGCAAGGGAAAGGGCCCTACGGGCACCTTCGATGCAGACGGAGCGCTTGACGACTTCAACCCATGGACAGGCGTCCACCAGCCACCTCACCAGCCCGAAGTAGCTCCCAGGCATGGCTTCCTTAGGCCACAACCGAGCTATGAGGCCTTTCATGGCCTGTTCGGCCACCTTATGGAGCTCGACCAGCTGCTTCAACTGGTCGCTTAAGGGCATCGGGTGTTCGGCCTCAGCATACTGAGACCAGAACACCTTCTCCGTTGAACTTCCATCCTCGGCTCGGTAGAATGCGGCAGCATCAGCCACATCTTGAGGCAGATCTGCGAATGCTCTGGAGAGCTCGGATTGGGTAAGTAGCAGATAATTCACTTTCGCATGCTTGCTTTGCATATAGAATGCCTTACCGCGCTATCTTCTTCATCGCCTCAATCTCTGGAGGGCTTTTTGGGCTTGGCCTTAGCGGCTTTAGGCGCTCTCAAGGGCAGGCGAGCTCGGACTCTCGAGTCTTTGAGTCACGCCCAAACTCTCGTGTTTTCCACGAGAACCTGGAGCTCTTGCCGCACCTCCGCCACCCGCGCCTCCTGCTTCTCTCACTGGTGCGCTGGGCGGCCGCATTGCTTCCGGCCTTGGACACCGCTTCCTTCAGGGTCGCCACCTCGTTCGTGGCCCCTGCAGTATTCACGTTATTCCTGTCATCTTTTGCAACCACATCTTTGAAATACTCCCATAAGGTATTACTTACCTTCCTTGTCCTCGAGCCGCTTTTTGGCAAGTCTGAGCTCGTTCTCGGACCGCTCGAGGCTCTGCTTCAATGCATCAACCTCCGCAGTCAGTGCGGCAGAGGTCAGCAGCGCAGCCTGCATTCCCATATTGACATACTTATGTTAGACTCCTGCGTATATCTTTTAGATCCTCAGTTCAGATTTTTCTTTCCGAACACCAAACTGAGCATCAGGGGCTACTGTCTATGTGGTAATATTTTTATATCTTAAATACATACCTCAAAGCCTGTTAGAAGGCTGGCACAGGCTTCGGTCAGCCCGCTTTTGGTGGACTGAACTTTCTCGATCACCACACTCATAACAGTGCGGTGGTCCTCGTCGATGGAAGCGCCGTTAAGTGCCTCCATCAAATCATCCGTGCCTCGGTTGGGACGGAGGTCACCAGCGTCATGATCTTGCCCTTCTTATGAAGGGTCGTCTGCGGACTCCGGAACCACGAAGGTTCGGTATGGAGTCGACACGGGCGGACTTGAAGCCCTTCGGAGTTTTATCCCTTTTGCGCCCGGAGTCCGGGAGGTCGCCTTGCGGCGCCTCCATGGCCACCTCCTCCTGGCTGGGTCCCTTTTGGGACTCCACCCCGGCGTCATCCGCGGCGGGAGGAGATGAGGCGGTCGGAAGTGAGGTGCTATTCACCTCCGACGAATCCAGGGAGCCGCTCGACGAATCGTCGAGCCCGTCCTTGGGCGGGCTGCATGGTTATATTCGGCGTTAGAAGATGTTGTGCGACAAATGGAACGCCATGAGTTATTCTGGTGTCCGGACACTTACGATTTCGCCAGGGGCTTGGTCCTTGGTGGCCACTCCTCTCCGCCGTTGTCGGTGTTGGCGGTGTAGTCCGGAGGGAGGGTCCTTCCCTTCTTGGACCCTCCGGACTCCCCAGTTTGGGCAGCCTTCCTTTTCTTCTCTCCCCCCGCTGGGGGAGAGGCCTCTTTTTCCTCCTCCTCATCTTCGCGGGAGGAGTCCGCCTCGGAGTCATCAGACAATGAGTCCGACAACACCTGGTGCCGGGAACTCCTTCGGGTCCCCGTGGCCTTCTTCTTGGCCTTCTTCTCCGGCACCACGTAAGGTGCCGGAACCAGCAGCCCCGTCAAGCGGGCGTCCGCTGGGTCTTCGGCAAGGAGCAGACAGTTAACCTGTCGGACGTCTTCTGCCAGTCTGTCAAAGGTGAGGAGTTTTAGATCCCGCATAGAGTCAAACTATGAAAAAAGAGTCCCGTAAAGGGTAAAATAGCTTACCTCGCTGGCTTGATTCCGCGAGCTGAATCCGCGATCTTCGGTAGCGGATACGGGAGCCACGGTGCCCTTGAACAGCACCTTCCAGGCATCTTCGTACGTAGTGTCGAAGAGCCGGCTCAAGGTTCGGTGCTGTGCCGGATCGAACTCCCACAAGTTGAAGGCCCGTTGCTGGCATGGGAGGATCCGGCGGATGAGCATAACCTGGATTACATTGACAAGCTTGAGCTTCTTGTCCACCAGGTTTCAGACGCAGGTTTGGAGTCCGGTCAGCTCTTCCGAATTACCCACGTCAGGCCCGTCTCTTTCCATGAGGTGAGCCATGTAGGGAAGCCAGATCGGAATTCGGGGGCCGCCGCCCATTTGGAGTCGCGCGGCTCGGTGATGTAGAACCACCCCAATTGCCACCCCTTTATGGTCTCCACGAATGAGCCCTCGAGCCATAGGACGTTGGCCATCTTGCCCACCATGGCACCTCCGCACTCCGCTTGGCGGCCGCCCACTACCTTCGGCTTGACATTGAGGGTCTTCAGCCATAAGCGAAGTGGGGCTGGGATGAAGGAAGGCCTCGCCTACGATGATGAGCGTCGAGATGTTGAGGATGAAATTCGGGGCCAGATCGTGGAAATCTAGGCCGTAGTAGAACATGAGCCCCCGGACAAATGGGTGAAGTGGAAACCCTAGTCCGCATAGGAAGTGGGGGAGGAACACCACCCTCTCATGGGGCCTGGGAGTGGGGATGAGCTGCCCCTTGTCAGGGAGCCGATGCGCGATGTCATCGGGCAAGTATCCGGCCTTCCGCAGCTTTTTGATGTGCCCCTCCATGATGGAGGAGGCCATTGTGACGCCCCTGATTTAATCGTACACTAATCATGCACGCAAATGTGTACGATCAAGATCGAGGACTCACGGAAGATATCACAACACAACTCTACAAATAAAATAAGTCATACAAGCATCATAATACAAGCCAGGGGCCTCGAGGGCTCGAATACAAGTGCTCGATCATAGACGAGTCAGCGGAAGCAACAATATCTGAGTCTGAGACATAAGTTAAACAAGTTTGCCTTAAGAAGGCTAGCACAAACGGGATCTGGATCGAAGAGGAACAGGCCTCCTGCAGGATCCTCCTAAGTTACTCCCGGTAAATCGTCGGGCTGCTGCGTAGTAGTAGGCACCTCCAGCAGTAGTAGTCGTCATAGGCGGTGGCGTCGGCTCCTGGGCTCCATCGTGCAGTTGCAGCAATCGAGTAGAGGAAGGGGAAAAGGGGAACAAGGCAACCGTGAGTACTCATCCAAAGTACTGCAAGCAAGGAGCTACACTACATATGCATGGATATATGTGTAAAGGGCCATATCGGTGGACTGAACTGCAGAATGCCGAATAAGAGGGGATAGCTAGTCTTAACGAAGACTACGCTCGTCACTGTCTTGCAACATGTAGGAGGGACAATCTGAAGTCCTCCAAGTAACAACACATAGCAATAATCCTACCGGCGATCCCTGCTCATATCCCCGAAGCGAGGCGACCTCCGGTTATATCCGCACTTGAAAGGGTGTGTTTTATCAAGTATCCGGTTCTAGTTGTCATAAGCTCAAGGTACAACTCCAAGTCGTCCTGTTACGGAGATCACGGCTATCCGAATAGATTAACTTCCTGCAGGGTGCACCATCTTACCCAAAGACGCTTGATCCCATTTGGCGGACACACTTTCTGGGTCATGCCCGGCGCGGAAGATCAACATGTCGCAGCCCCACCTAGGCACAACAGAGAGGCCAACACGCGGTCTAAACCTAAGCGCAGGGTCTGGGCCCATCGCCCTGAGCACACACACGCGTTGCGTCTGTGACGGAAGCAGACCTAGCCAGTGAGCGTTCTAGTCCAATCCGGCGCGCGCCACTCCGTCGTGACGTCTGAAGTGCCGGTGATACCACGACGCGGGATACCCATAACTACTCCAGCGTAGATGGTTAGTGCGTATAAGCTCAGAGCCAACTCAGATCAAATACCAAGACCTCGTTAAGCGTGTTAAGTAACCGCGAACGCCGAACAGGCCAGGCCCACCTCTCTCCTAAGCGGTCTCAACCTGCCTGTCGCTCCGCCTCAAGATCCATTGAGAGGGCCGTCGGGACAAAGGTTCGTTCAGCCCCAATCCGTGAATCACTCATGGTGCTCCACCACCGACCGACTTTAGTCTCCACATGTATCATGTATAAATATATAGTATATACCGTGATCACCTCCCGAGTGATCACGGCCCGATAGTATAGCACGCAGACGGACAAGAATGTAGGGCCACAGATGAAAATACTAGCATCCTATACTAAGCATATAGGATTGCGTAAAGGTAACATCGGTAGTAACAAGGACGAGGCTATGCATCGGGATAGGTACGACGTAAAGCAAGATAACATGCTACACTACTCTAATGCAAGCGGTATAGAGTAGAATAGGCGATATCTGGTGATCAAGGGGGGCTTGCTGGTTGCACTTTGGCAAGAGAGAGGGTCGTCGACTCGTAAATCGATCACGAGGGGGGTACCGGCAGCGGTCTCGGGGTCTACCGTAAAAAGTAATGAGGGGGACATAATAAATAACAGAGCAATCAAAGCATAACATAACAAAAGCGGTGCTAGAGGTGATCTAACGTGGTATGAGGTGGTACCGGTTAAGGGGGGAAACATCCGGGAAAGTATTCCCGGTGTTTCGTGTTTTCGGGCAGAGGGGCCGGAGGGGGAAAGTTATAGGTTCGATAGGTTAGGGGTGTGTGGCGGACGAACGGACTGCGTATCCGGATTCGTCTCGTCGTTCTGAGCAACTTTCATGTAGAAAGTATTTTAATCCGAGTTACGGATTAAAAGATATGATTTTTTAAAGATTTTATTAATTTCTGGAATTTTAATTAATTAATTAATACATTCGAAAAATGGATTTATGACGTCAGCATGAGGTCATGCTGACGTTAGCAGTCAGCGTTGACCGTTGACTTGGTCAACCTGAACTGTGGGTCCAGGGGGACCCACCTGTCATCCTCTAATTAAGTTAATTAGGATTTAGGTTAAATTAACTATAGTTTAATTAACTTAATTAGTTAATTAAATTAATTAACCCGGATTAATTAACTTAATTAATTACTTAATTAATTAATTATTAATTAATTTGTTAAACCATTTTATTTTTATTTTTCTAAATAAATTAGGGTGGGGCCCTAGTCGGTGGCTTGGGGTCCTAGCGGTTGCTACAGGCGCCCTTGATGCAGGCGCTAAGCAAGGGCGCCCGACCCAGAGAGGGCCGAGCGGCGCAGAGGCGCGCGTCGTCGCAGCTGTGGTCACTGGCGCAGCGCCGTGATCACCGAGTGGAACGCCGCGGAAGGGCGGCAAGGTGTGGCGTGGCGCAGTGCGGCGCCGGCGCACGGGCGCAGGGCGGCGACAGGGGGCGCCACAGGCGGCACTGATGGCGACGGGCGGCAGGGGCGAGGGAGGAGCGGACGGGGGTTGGTCGGCGCGTGCTCATGCGTACGGGGGCAGGGGAGAGAAGAGGCCAGGGGCCTCACCGGCGTTGATGGGGAGAGGGGGCGCCGAGGCTTGCTGGCGGCCGGCGGGGAAGAGGCCGAGGACGCGAGGTCCGGCGAGGAGGGGTCGAGGTGGCGTCCGACGCGGGGCAGGGCATGGCGACGCCGGCGAAGACGGTGGGGCGGCTCCGGCGAGGTGGCGTCGCAGGGGAGGAGGCCGAAGACGAGGCGACGCCGACGAGGTGGTGGTGGGATGAGGCGGCGGCGAGGAGCTCCGATCGGAGAGGGGGTCAAGACGGCGGCAGGCGCGGGAGATCCAGCGAGGGGGTTCAGGCGGCTCAGCGGTTCAGTGTGGCGGGCGCCATCGATCCGTCTGGCGGGTCGTCGGGACAGGGGCGTGGTCGCCGTCGCCGCGGCGAGGGGCGCCGTCGAGGGAGAGGGGACGGGGTGCGAGGACGAGGGCGGGGGCCGGCGAGGCGGCACCGGCGTTGACGGGTCGGCGCGTTGCCCGATCCGCACGGGGAGGGAGCGAGGCGTGGGGAGTGGAGGACGACGACGAGTGGGATCGGGCACGAGGTTGCCTCGATCCGGATCGGGGAAGGGAGGAGAGTAGTGGGGGGGCTCGGGGGTTAGGGTTTCTGCGGTGGGTGGATAAGGGAGGCGGTTGGGCGGCTGGCGGACTCAGTAACTGTTGGGTCGAGGCCCAACCTGGGGGTTTCTTCTTCTTTTCTTTTGTTTTTACTTTTTATTTATTTTACCTTTTCTGTTTTAGTTTTGTTTCCTATTATTTTAGTTTTATTAAAATACACACTTAGCATCTAATTTAGTATTTCAACTTAGTCCATAATCACAAAAAGTCTAATCCTCAAATAAATTAGTTTGACATTTTATTAATTACAAAAGGTATTTAATTACCTTCCTTTGCTGTTGTTTAATTTTCCCTTGAGCAATTAAACATTTTATAAAAAGGTGGTTTCACCACCATAATTACCTATGTATTATTTGGTTCACTCCGAACATTTAAATTTTAATATTTGAAAACTTTTATTGCTTGCTCGATTTTGAATTCGAAACTCGAATCGGTTTCGATCTAACGCGAGGTTAGCAACAGTAATCGAGGTGACGTGGCAACATTAGTGGGGATTACTGTAGCTTAATTACCCGGCATCCACTTGCCTCCCGCTCCAGACATAGTTGGAGAAGGTTGAGGTGGGATGTGTGGACTTGGGCGCTGGAGCTCGAGTGCGCGGAAATGGATAAGCAAAGGAGGAAGAAGGCGTGTGTGAAAAAGTGGATCCTTATCCCCTTATATGGACGGACAAAGCTATGCGTCCCCACCGGCCTGATAAAACTCGCTTATCTCCCAAGCGCCGTAATCAATGGCGCGGTTGGGTTACCCACGCCCGTATTGATGAGAATCCCGGAATAAGGGGACACGATCTCTTCTTTGACAAGGCGTGCTAGGAAACCGCCTCGCTAAGCGCGTTGAGGTGGGACAAGAAAACGATTGAATAAAGGCTTGGCGTGGTGTGATGTCACGCTGCGGAATATGTCACAGATTGAACTTGTGTAAATATTATTCTCTCTACGGTGGTATGTGGAACTTATTTTGCGAGCGGACATTATCCTTGTGTTGTAATCTTCTATGAAGTATTCGAGGAGGAACCCGCCTTGCAATGCCGAAGACAATATGCACGCCGGACTTGTCGTCATTGAAGCCTGGTTCGAGGGGCTACCGAGGAGTCTGGATTAGGGGTGTCCGGATAGCGGACTATAGCCTTTGGCGGACTCTGGACTATGAAGATACAAGATTAAAGACTTCGTCTCGTGTCCGGATGGGACTTTCCTTGGCGTGGAAGGCAAGCTTGGCGATACGGATATGTAGATCTCCTACCATTGTAACCGAATCTGTGTAACCCTAACCCTATTTGGTGCCTATATAAACCGAAGGGTTTTAGTCCGTAGGACGAACAACAATCATACCATAGGCTAGCTTCTAGGGTTTAGACTCTCTGATCTCGTGGTAGATCTACTCTTGTACTACCCATATCATCAATATTAATCGAGAAGGAGTAGGGTTTTACCTCCATCGAGAGGGCCTGAACCTGGGTAAAAACATCGTGTCCCATGTCTCCTGTTACCATCTGCCTAGACGCACAGTTCAGGACCCCCTACCCGAGATCCGCCGGTTTTGACACCGACAGGGAGACTATCATTTGAAGCACAAGAGCAAAGAGTTCATCATCAACACACCATTTGTTACTTCTTGGAGAGTAGTGTCTCCTAGATTGGCTAGGTGTCACTTGGGAGCCTCCGACAAGATTGTGGAGTTGAACCAAGGAGTTTGTAAGGGCAAGGAGATCGCCTACTTCGTGAAGATCTACCGCTAGTGAGGCAAGTCCTTCATGGGCGACGGCCATGGTGGGATAGACAAGGTTGCTTCTTCGTGGACCCTTCATGGGTGGAGCCCTCCGTGGACTCGCGCAACTGTTACCCTTTGTGGGTTGAAGTCTCCATCAACGTGGATGTACGATAGCACCACCTATCGGAACCACGACAAAAACATCTGTGTCTCCAATTGCGTTTGAATTCTCCAAACCCTTCCCTTTACATTCTTGCAAGTTGCATGCTTTACTTTCCGCTGCTCATATACTCTTTGCATGCTTGCTTGAATTGTGCTAAGTTTGCTTGAATTGTGCTAAGATAGCTAAAATCTGCCAAAGACTAAAATTGGGAAAAGGATAAGTTTTTATTTGGTCAAGTAGTCTAATCACCCCCCTCTAGACATACTTTTGATCCTACAAGTGGTATCGAGCTTTGGTCTCCATTTGCTTTGATTTCCATAGCTTTTGGTGGTCATAGCCTTGGTTTCACAACCTAGGAGAGTATGGCGTCTAGCGAGGGAAATTATCACCATAGAGGTCCTTACTTTGATGGTACTAATTTTGCTAGTTGGAAGCATAAGATGAAAATGCATATTCTTGGACATAACCCCGCCGTTTGGGCTATTGGGTGTATTGGCTTGCAAGGTGAATTCTTTATGGGAGAGAAACGAACCGTGAAGCTAGTGCGGAAGAGTTGAAGATGCTGCAATACAATGCTCAAGCTTGTGATATCCTCTTCAACGGATTGTGCCCCGAAGATTTCAACAAAATCAGCCATCTTGAGAATGCAAAGGAAATTTGGGACACTTTGATTGATATGCATGAAGGTACCGACTCCGTTAAGGAATCCAAGTTGAATGTGCTCTAAAGTCAACTTGACAAGTTCAAAATGAAGGATGGTGAAGGTGTCGCTGAAATGTACTCTAGGCTTGCTCTTATCACAAATGAGATTGCAGGCTTAGGAAGTGAAGAGATGACCGACAAATTCATCATCAAGAAGATCCTAAGAGCTTTGGATGGAAAATATGATACCGTGTGCACATTGATCCAAATGATGCCCAATTACAAAGATCTCAAGCCAACGGAAGTCATTGGAAGAATTGTTGCTCATGAGATGTCGCTCAAGGATAAGGAGGAACTTCACAACAAGTCAAGTGGTGCTTACAAAGCCTCATGTGAAGCCCCCGCATCATAAAGTGAGAAACAAACCTTCAATGAAGAATTGATCTTAATCATGAAGAACTTCAACAAATTCTACAAGAGTAGAAGCAAAGAGATAAGCTCCAAGTCAAGGCTAAGGAAGATGAAACTAATGACGATGATAAGAAGGAGATTGAGCGTCTAATTAAAGAACTAAACACTCTTAAGTTAGCTCATGAAACTACCTTGGAAGATCATCGAGAGCTTTTAAAGACTCATGAGAAGCTATGCTTTGTAAAGCTCAACCTTGAGCAAGAGCATGGGTTCTTAAAAGCAATCAATGATGATCTTCGTAAGAAAAGTTCTTCTTACATTGCCAAGCATTTACTCTTGTCTACTTACATGCCACAAGTAAAATCTAGCAACAAGAGTAAGAAAGATTCTTCTTCTAGTAGTAACAATAATCATGTTAAATCCAATATTGTTGATTATAGTAGCTCTCGTGATTCCACTAATGATTCTCTTAGTCAAGTTACACTTGAGCAAGAAAATAGCTTATTGAAGGGAATTATATAGAAAGGTGTTTACAAGAGCCTTGCCGGAAGTAAGCAATTTGAGGAAATTGTACGCAAGCAAGGAAGACACCGGAAGAATCAAGGTGTTGGTTTTGAACGAAAGTTCAATGCCAATGGAGTTGAATGGGAAGAAGATCAATACCCCAAGACGAAGTTTGTTCCTCAACAAGAGAAGTATGATCCTACTTCTTTCAAGGGGACACAAGCTCAAGATGATCTTCCACCACAAGACCACAAGCAAAAATGCAAGGACAAGCTTCAAGAGGAGATTGATGCATTTGAATAAGCTCCCAAGGCCTTGGTCAAGCGGGTTCCCAAGACTACATCAAGTTCTACTTCATCAAGTACGACTACAACTCCAAGGATTCCCATCAAGTTGATGTGGATCCCGAAGAAGAAGAACTAGAGAGTTCTTGAGGGTGACTCCGCCAAGATACTTCACTCATATCACCTTGGCGAGAACAAGTACAAACAACTTCCATATCTTGCACTATTTCAAGGAGTCACAAACCCTCTTGTTGGTAAGACAAGGGACAAGGTAACCTAACGCCTCCATGGACATCATCTTGTGTGAATTTCACTCTATGTCTATGGATATCCTTGTTTGTTCCTTGTGGAACTAACCCATGTAGGTATTGAAACTGCAACTCACTCCAATGGATTGCTCTGAATGATCTACATTAACATTGAGCGTCCACATCTTCAACATCTACATGAAGTCATCATCGACAAAACCCAAGGTTAGTTCATCCCTCTTAGGGGGGATATCACATCTAGGGGGAGATTTACTCTAAGAATTGAGCTAAAGCAACTCTAAAGGTGTGAACGCAACAATGCTTTATGTAAAAGTGGTAACCCCGCTAGTGCTTAAACGATGAGTATGACCTATGATAAAATGTTCTCATTTGACTCCTAAGTCAATATACTCATATATAGATGACCTAGTCATTGCCAATTGCTTGATAGATACTAGAGTTTTGGTGCATGCTTTGTCAAATATTTAATTTGCCATTTTATTGTGTGAGCATGTTGGTTGCATATTTTTCTCATTCGAGGACATCTATTTGTTGCTTTGATTGTTTGGCTCTTTTTCTCTTGCCAAATGGATGGACAAGAATGCCTAAGAACTTCCTCTAGCTATCTATGTTTTTCTCGTCTCAAACTCTATTCATGCTACATCACAAAGTTTGATCAAGTCAGATTCGAACCCTCTGTGTGAGGCGCACTCAGAGTCACTGATTCATCATAGACTTAAACTTCCAATACCTCTTTGTGCATTTCGGTCTGACTGATTCATCCTTTTCGGTCTGACCGAGTTCACTGAGTTGATCTAGGTTTTCAATCTCGGTGCAACTGATTAGAACCTTTCGGTCCCACCGAGTTGCAGCAACCGCTTGCGATTCTGCATCTCGGTGCCACCAAGTTGTTCCACTCGGTCACACCGACACGGTCAGGATATAAATACCGACAGGTCAAATTTTGGAAATTCCTCCAAAACCTCTTAGCCCGCGCGTGTCCTGCTCTGCCGTCTTAGGTCTCTGGATCGTCCTCTCATTGCCAGCGACCTCCCGCCGCTGGTCTCCATCGCCGTCAACGGAATTCAACTCCGTCGTTGCCGCCGTAGCGAGCTCATCTCCGAACTAGGGTATGAGTTTGAATCTTTGTGATGTTCTTACCTCCGATTCCTAGCACAAAGCAAATGCCATGTTTCTTACCACGTATGAGATCGTCCTATCCAAAAAAACTTCGTTTAGATTAGATTAGATTCGAAAATTTAGGGTTAGGTTTCTACCGAACTCATCTCGGGCCGACCGAGTTGTGGAAATCGGTCTCACCGATTTGGCTTAGGCCATTGCACTTGCACTTTTCGGTCTGACCGAAACTTGCAAATCGGTGTGACCGAGTTCAACTCTCAGTGAAACCCTAGCAATCTCGGAGTCGCCGAACTATGTCTCGATCTGACCAATTTCACTAGTTTAGACTCCAAAAGTTGCTTCGGTGTCACCGATTTTAACAAATCAGTAGCTCCAAAATGCTATCTGTGGAAAACTAAAACTAAGTTTTTGACTCATATGCTTTGCAAAACCTCTGAACTTTGTGATGCTCATCCACTCTATCTCATCTATAACTATTCACAGGGTCAGCTATCAGATTGCAGTGCCAATATGTCTGATCAGAGTGATAGCCAGAACAAGTCAGAAGAGCAGGTGAATCTGAGTGAGGGCACTAGTCCCTCAGGCAGTTATGATGAAGGCAGCAGAAGTACTCCTAGCAACATGCCTAAGGCTGCTACTAGGTAGAGGAGGAAGAGAAATTCCGATCCGAAAATGAAGACTATGTGGCTGCTGAGGAGGAGGTGAGCTCCAAGAAAAAGGTTGTCAAGAAAGAGTTTGGCACAGCTGCATCCACCAAGCCTGGTATGCACAAGAAGGATCCTGCAAAGAGGGTGCCCATTTCTAAAGCCAGAGCCTCAACTCAGGAAACAATTGAGTTCACTCTTGAACCAAAAGAGGCTGCTGGTGAGGGCAAGAAGAGAAAAGAGAATACCATGGCCAGAGTCATTGGGAGATCCTCTATGATGAGAGATCCAGCTGAGGATGAAGGGGGAGAGGAAGAGGATGCTGCACCAGCACCCAAGTCTCATAAGCTGATGGGGGATGCCATCAAGTCTAGGGCTGCACCTTCTAAGCCCAAGACAGCCCCCAAAGCTTCTGCTCCAGCTCCCAAGACTGCACCAAATAGGAGCACAAGGAATATACCAGCTGCTGAGAAGAACAAGGCCCCAGTTCCTGAGACTGAAGTTGAAGAAGAAGAAGATGCTGAAGCCCAAGTGCTTAGGAAGCTCAAGCCAAAGATCCCTGACCATGATGACAATCATCTAGTGGCAGAGAATATGAAGATCAGAAAGGATGCAAGTCTCAGACTATGGAGAGAATCTAATCCATATGCTATGAGGAGAAGGACTGATGTGGACTATAGGTTCCACACCAAGGAGCAGCAGGACTTCTATGAGACTATTCTGCTTGATAAGAAGCCAATTGTCTGTGATATGAAGTGGGCAGATTGGAAATACATTGACAACAATGAAGACCACTTTCCAGGAGTGCATGAGAACTTCAGGCTATGTGGAGTGGATAAATTTGTGGGTCAGAAATTGACCAAGTGGAATGATGAACTCATCATGCAATTCTACTCTATAGCACATTTCTATCCTGGTGGCAGAATTGTCTAGATGTCTAAGGGTACCAGGTACCAATCGACAGTTGCTGAATGGGCCAAACTGATCAATGTCCCTGCAGAGCATGAGGATGACATAGATGTATATGCCAAGAAGAAAAAGTATCACAACTCAATGGCCAACATGTACAAGGAGATTCCTGACAAAGCCCTAGAAACTCACAGGCTAGGCTCTATGTACTATCTATTGTCTGGCCTGACCACCATCAACACAATCTTGAGGCATACCATGTTGCCCAAGTCAGGAGATCATAGAATGATCAGAGGCCATTCCATTAACTTGCTACAGTTGTTTGATGTGCCCCAAAAGTTCAAAGTGATGAGTCTGATTGTTGAGACAATCAAGAGGACATCTGCAAATCAGAAGAGGTCATGTGGGTATGCTCCACACATCCAAATGCTCTTCAACTCCAAGATGGGCACATGCACATATTTATTGGACAAGGAACATCTTCCCTTGATGCCTGAATTTGAGGACAACAAAGTTGTCATGAATGCTGAAGACCCCACATATGTAGAGGCTCAAGAGAAGAGGGAGAAAGCAAAGGCTGAGAAAGCAGCAAAGATGCCAAGTGTTGAAGAGGCTTCTCAGATGTTTCTCAAACCTAAGCAAGATCAACTTGGATATCTGATTCAAGCCACCTTGAGGATTGAGAAAGGACAGGCCACCCTGACTCAGAACCAAGAAAGTCTGGAGAGGATCATTGAAACAAAATTCTATGATCTTTATTTGAAGGTGACAGAGATGCAGACAGCAGTTGAGCAGCTCCAGGAAGAAGCTGGGGAGAGGAAAGGGCAGGCTACCACATATGCCTTTCACAGAGTGCCAAGGGGACATAGATCTGCTGCAGTGCCAGTGAGTGACACAAGAGCGACTACATCAGCACCTGCAGCCACAGCATCAGTAGCACCTCCAGTTGCCACTCCACCAGCTCCAACAACTTCAACAGATGCATTCGTCCTTGGAGTCCTCTCAATGCCTCCTCCCGAAGATCAAGCCTAGAGAGACGCATAGCACTATGCATTTTCGAGCTTTTTGGTAACTTGTTGCCAAAGGGGGAGAAAGTGTATAGATCATAGGCTTCGACAGAGAGAGCTTGCTTATTTTTGCTATCTCTTTTGCTTCTTGTTGATACTTATTTGTGTGCTTGCTTGGATGATACTTTATGTTTATGTGTGTGAGATAGTCGTTTCATCATGTGTTTGATCATATCATATCTTAATACTTATGCTTGAATGATGTTATTACTTATCTCTCATCATTTACTTTGTCTTGGTGATGAGTGCATATTTTACTTTCTATCATTTTGAGCGCTCCACCAAGATGTATGTGACATGGAAGAGTAACCCATGATCCTAATCGATTGTGCATTTGCATTCAAAAGCAAATTTTTAATAATGCACAAATTTAGGGGGATCTCTTGTTTATCACATACTTCTCGAAGCGGCGATGTATTTCAATCTTACTATCATTTGTTGAAGCTTTGATCTATATGTTGTCATCAATTACCAAAAAGGGGGAGATTGAAAGTGCAACTATCCCTGGGTGATTTTGGTAATTCCTAACAACATATGGCTCATTGAACTGATGCTCTTTCAAGATGATCATTTCAGAAACTTCAATGATTTGCATGGCATGGACTAGGAATGTGGACCCCTAAAAATGCTAAGGACACATGTTGGCAAAAATCTCAAGACTCTACATTTTCATTTTAGTGATCCAAGATCACATTGAGTTTATAGGAAAAGCCAATACTATTAAAAGGGGATGAGGTGTTGCCTAATGGCTTGCTTGCTCAAAATGCTTAGTGATATGCTCCAAAAACCCTCAACCACTTTCTCATTTCCACATATGTCCCAAACCAAAACTCAAACTCGGCCCCACCGATTTGATCTAGCCGACGCCACCGAGTTCATTTGATATAGCCACTACCAGAAACCCTAATCAGTATGGTCTCACCGATAGGGATCTCGGTCTCACCGAGATGGGATTGCGTACTCTCTGTTTCCCTTCGTAATGTTTCGATCTAACCGAGATGAGCGATCGGTCCCATTGAGTTCGCAATGCAAAATCTCTGTTTCCTTTTCGTAACGTTTCGGTCTCACTGAAATGAGCGATCGGTCCCACCGAGTTTTCCTGGCCAACTCTCTGTTTGCCTATTAAAGAAATCGGTCTCGCCGAGTTTATGTGGTCGGTCTCACCGAGATTACGTTATGCCCTAACCCTAATGAAATCGGTCCCACCGATTTGACATGTCGGTCCCACCGAAAAGCCTAATGTTCACATTTTGAACTAAATCGATCTGGCCGAGTTCGAGTATTCGGTCCCACCGAGTTTGGTGAATTGTGTGTAATGGTTAGATTTTGTGTGGAGGCTATATATACCCCTCCACCCTTACTCCATTCAGGGGGAGAGCTATCAGAACGTACCTACACTTCTACCATTCATTTTCTGAGAGGGAACCACCTACTCATGTGTTGAGACCAAGATGTTCCATTCCAACCACAAGAATCTTGATCTCTAGCCTTCCCCAAGTTGCTTTCCACTCAAAATCTTTCCACCAAATCCAAATCTGTGAGAGAGAGTTGAGTGTTGGGGAGACTATCATTTGAAGCACAAGAGCAAGGAATTCATCATCAGCACAACATCTATTACCTTTTGGAGAGTGGTGTCTCCTAGATTGGTTAGGTGTCACTTGGGAGCCTCAGTCAAGATTGTGGAGTTGAACCAAGGAGTTTGTAAGGGCAAGGAGATTGCCTACTTCATGAAGATCTACCCAAGTGAGGCAAGTCCTTCGTGGGTGATGGCCATGGTGGGATAGACAAGGTTGCTTCTTCGTGGAACCTTCGTGCGTGAGCCCTCCGTGGACTCGTGTAACCGTTACCCTTCGTGGGTTGAAGTCTCCATCAACGTGGATGTACGATAGCACCACCTATCGGAACCACGCCAAAAATCTCCGTGTCTACATTGCCTTTGCTCCCTCCAAACTCCTCCCTTTACCTTCATATGCAATGATTTACATTCCGTTGCTATACTCTTAGATTTGCATGTGTAGATTGATTGCTTGACTTGTGCTAAGTTGCTAAATCAGCGAGAGAGAGGAAGCCATCTAGCTACTAACTACGGACCTGAAGGTCTATAAAGAACTACTCACGCATCACTGGAGAGGCACCAATGAAGGTGGTGAACCCCATCCGAGATGGTGTCTAGATTGGATCTGGTGGTTCTGGACTCTGCGGTGGCTGGATCAATATTTTGTCAGTGCCTTTAGGGTTTCTGGAATATTGGGGTATTTATAGAGCAAAGAGGCGGTCCGGGGGGCACCCGAGGTGGGCACAACCCACCAAGGCGCGCCTGGGCCTCCTGGCGCACCCTGGTTGGTTTTGCTCTCCTCGGAGCACCCCCCTGGCGCAGCCAGGGCCCATTATGTTCCTTTTGGTCCAAAACAATCTCCGTAAAGTTTGGTTCCGTTTGGACTCCTTTGGTATTTATTTCCTGCAATGTAAAAAACATGCAGAAAACAGCAGCTGGCACTTGGCACTATGTCAATAGGTTAGTACCAAAAAATGGTATAAATGATTATAAAACATCCAAGATTGATAATATAACAGCATGGAACAATCGAAAATTATAGATACGTTGGAGACATATCAGCATCCCCAAGCTTAACTCCTACTTGTCCTCGAGTAGGTAAGTGATTAAAACAGAATTTTTGATATGGAATGTTCCCTATCATGTCATATCATATTTCTTTTGTTTATAGCATGGACATTTGGACTTTTATATTGTTCAAAGCAATAGTCTAGTTTTGACATGATAATTTAGATACTCAAGCATATCAACAAGCAATCATGTCTTTCAGAATATCAATGCTGAAATAAGTTATCCCTAGCCCATCATTCTCAATCATTGATCCATTCATGGAACACACTCGCATATTAGCTACACCAAATACTCAAGTACGATCATATTACCTCCTAGTTGGGTCTTTTTATAAGAGAAGATGGAGACTCAAATTCAAAATAAAAATTGCATAAAGTAAAAGAAAGGCCCTTCGCAGAGGGAAGTAGGGATTTGTAGAGGTGCCGGAGCTCAAAGTGAAAAAATTAGAGATAAAAACATTTTGGGAGGTGTATCCTTCCCACCAACGAAAATGACTTAGAGTTCCCAACACTTTCCATGCTTGATATATCATAGGCAGTTCCCAAACATAAAATAAAGTTTATTCCTTTTTCAACCATACTTTCACTTTCCATGGCTAGCCGAATCCACGGTTGCCTTCCATACCAACACTTTCCAAGGAATTTATTATTTGACAACATAAAGTAAATTCATTTTTATTTCGGGACTGGGCATCCCTAATACCTTTGCCTTACCCTTGTGCAATGACAAGTGAATACACACTCATCGTGAGAATAACACATCTAGCATGGAAAATATTAGCCACCCCTCACCGCTCCGCGAGCGAAACGAACACACAAAAGAGAAGTTTTATTTTGAAAATTAGAGATGGCACATAAAAATTTTCTTAGAATGGCAAAAGAATACCGTATATAGGTAGATAAAGTGGACTCATGTGGCAAAACTGGTTTAAAGGTTTTTGGATGCACAAGTAGAGATCATACTTAGTGCAAAATGAAGGCTGGCAAAAGATTGGGAAGCGACCAACCAAGAAACGAATAATATCATAAGAAAGCATTAAGCATAATTAACACCGAATAATGCACCAAAAGTAGGATATAATCACAAACCTTAACACCAATATTCTTACTAAAGCATAATTACTCATCAACATAACTCACATATCACATCATCATATCTCAAAACTATTACTAAGAATCAAGTTTATTTTGTCCAATGATCTTGATGAAAGTTTTATTATATCCTTCTTTGATATCTATCACTTTGGAACTAATTTTCATATGTTTCTTTTGATAATCTCAAACAAATACAAGTGAATATCATGAGCATAATTTTTCTTTCTTTCTCTCAAATTAATTTAAGTGAAGCAAGAGAGAATTTCTTGAAAATTTTACTAACTCTCAAATAAATATAAGTGAAGCAAGAGAGCATTTCTTCAAAAATAATAAAGCACACCATGCTCAAAAAGATATAAGTGAAGCACTAGAGCAAGTCCATAGCTCATAAAAATTTAATTGAAGCATAGAGAGCAATTCTAACAAGTCATGACATAATTTTGGCTCTCTCAGATAGGTGTTTCCAGCAAGGAATCAAGACTTAAAACATAAAATAAAACAAGCAAAGACTCATATCATACAAGACGCTCCAAGAAAAACACATAGTACGTGATGAATAAAAACATAGCTTCGAGTAAAATACCGATGGTCGTTAGAAGAAAGAGGGGATGATGCCACTCGGGGGCATCCCCAAGCTTAGTTGTTTGCTCATTTTTGGATAATAGCTTGGGATGTCGGGGCATCCCCAGGCTTAGGCTCCTCTTACACCTTATTCCTTCATCCATCATAAAATAATCCAAAACTTGGAAACTTCAATCACACAAAACTCAACAAAACCTTCGTGAGATCCGTTAGTAAAAGAAAGCAAATCACTACTATAAGTACTGTACCAAACCAATTCATATTTGGTTTTTGCATTATATATACCGTATTCCAACTTTTATATGGCAAAAACTCATCAAAGAAAAACCATAGAGCCATAAAAATAAGCACACAACGCAAAGAAAATAGAATCTGTCAAAACCGAACAGTGTGTAGCAATCTGACTATTTTGAATACTTCTGAAACTCCAAAAATTCTGAAAAATTAGGACGACCTTAGCAATTTGTATATTAATCTACTGCAAAAAGAATTGGCATTTTACCACGCCCTGATAAAAATGAGAATTGTTTTCGTGAGCGAAAAAGTTTCTGTTTGTCAACAAGATCAAACAACTATCACCCAAGAAGATCCTAAAGGCTTTACTTGGCACAAATTCTAATTAAAACACAAAAAACACAATCATAATAGTAGCATAATTGTGCAAACACTCAAGAACAGAAAGCAAAAAACAAAAAAAAAATTATTCATTGGGTTGCCTCCCAACAAGCGCTATAGTTTTACGCCCTTAGCTAGGCATAAAGCAAGGATCTAAGTTTTGTCATCTTTGTTTTGAGATCCATAAGATGCCCTCATGATTGATTCATATGGTGGCCTAATTCTTGTTCTATGAAAGTGTTCCATACCCTTCCTCAAAGGAAATTGGAACTTAATATTGCCTTCTTTCATATCAATCACGGCACCAATAGTGCGTAAAAACGGTCTACCAAGAATAATTGGACAAGACGGATTGCAATCAATATCAAGAACAATAAAATCTATGGGAACATAATTCATATTTGCAAGAATAAGAACATCATTAATTCTTCCCATAGGCTTTTTAATAGTAGAATCCGCCAAGTGCAAATTTAAAGAACAAGATTCAAGATCGGTAAGACCAAGCACATCACATAAAGATTTCAGAATTGTAGAAACACTAGCACCCAAGTCACACAGAGCAAAGCACTCATAATTTTTAATCTTGACTTTGATAGTAGGTTCCCATTCATCACGCAATTTTCTAGGAATTGAAACTTCTAATTCCAATTTATCTTCAAAAGCTTTCATCATAGCATGAACAATATGTTTAGTAAAAGCTTTATTTTGTTCATAAGCATGGGGTGAATTTATCATGGATTGCAACAAAGAAATACAATCAATCAAAGAGCAACTATCATATTTAAAGTCTTTGTAATCCAAAGGAGTGGGCACATCACTAGTTAAAGTTTTGACCTCTTCAAACCCACTTTCATCAATTTTCTTAGCAAAATTTTCACCCTCCAAAATATTGGGACGCCTTCTAGCTAAAGTTGACTCTTCTCCAGTCCCTTTTTCATCAAATTTAATTTTACTAAACAAGGAATCAATAGAATAAACACCAATCATTTTAAGATCTTCAGCATTTTTATCTTCTAACGAGATTGGTTTAGCGGCCATTTGATTTACTAAGGTAGCTTGTGCATCGGATATTTTTCCTAGCAAACTTTCAGCAAAAGCATACTTAGATTGGAGATTGCAAACTTCTCTACTAATATCATCAAGTTGTTTTGTTATAGCATCAAGCACAACGGAGTGCTCCTTAAGTTCTTCGGTAAAATACTTATTATGCTCAAATTGTGTAGTCATATATTCCTTAGTACTTTTCTCAATTTCAAGCAAAATATTTGGGTAAGGAACATCATAATATTTTCTTTGAGGCAAACAAGAACTCACTCAAAAACATATTTGGCAAGAAAACAGCGAACGAAAAAGAGGGGCGAATAAAACGGAAATTTTTTGTGAAGTGGGGGAGAGGAAAACGAGAGGCAAATGGCAAATAATGTAAATTGTGAGGAGATGAGATTTGCGATTAGGAACCTGGTATATGTTTAAGATCCTCCCCGGCAACGGCGCCAGAAATTCCTTTTGATGCGGCTTGAAGCTACGTCGGTATTTCACCAAAGAGGAAGGGATGATGCAGCACACTGAGGGTAGGTATTTCCCTCAGTGATGAGACCAAGGTTATCGAACCAGTAGGAGAACCAAGCAACACAACGTAAACAGCCCCTGCACACAAATAACAACCACTCGCAACCCAACGTGTTAAAGGAGTTGTCAATCCCTTTCGGGTAACGGCACCAGAAATTGGTGCGTGGACGGGAGAAAGTTGTAATAAATTGATATATCGAACGCCAAATAAAATAAATAAGAATAAAACGCAGCAAGGTATTTTTGTAATTTTGGTTTAATAGATCTAAAAATAAATGCAAAGGAAAAGTAGATCACAAAGGCAAATAATATGAGAAAGAAGACCCGGGGGCGTAGGTTTCACTAGTGGCTTCTCTCGAGAAAAATAGCAAAAGGTGGGTGAACAAATTACTATTGGGCAATTGACAAAACTTCAAATAATCATGAAGATATCCAGGCAATGATCATTACATAGGCATCACATCCAAGATTAGTAGACCGACTCCTGCCTGCATCTACTACTATTACTCCAACATCGACCGCTATCCAGCAAGCATCTAGTGTATTAAGTTCATGGAAAAACGGAGTAATGCAATAAGAATGATGACATGATGTAGACAAGATCTATCTATGTAGAGATAGACCCCATCGTTTTATCCTTAGTAGCAACGATACATACGTGTCGGTTCCCTTTCTGTCACTGGGATCAAGCACCGTAAGATTGAACCCACTACAAAGCACCTCTTCCCATTGCAAGATAAATAGATCAAGGTGGCCAAACAAAACCCAAATATCAGAGAATAAATATGAGGCTATAAGTAATCATGCATAAAATAGATCAAAGAAAATCAAATACTTTCATGGATATAAAACGATAGATCTGATCATAAACTCAAAGTTCATCGATCCCAACAAACACACCGCAAAAGGAGTTACATCATATGGATCTCCAAGAGACCATTGTATTGATAAATCAGCGAGAGAGAGGAAGCCATCTAGGTACTAACTACGGACCCGGAGGTCTACAAAGAACTACTCACGTATCATCGGAGAGGCACCAATGGAGGTGGTGAACCCCATCCGAGATGGTGTATAGATTGGATCTGGTGGTTCTGGACTCTGCGGCGGCTGGATCAATATTTCATCGATGCCTTTAGGGTTTCTGGAATATTAGGGTATTTATAGAGCAAAGAGGCGGTCCGGGGGGCACCCGAGGTGGGCAGAACCCACCAGGGTGCGCCTGGGCCTCCTGGCGTGCCCTGGTGGGTTGTGCTCTCCTCGGAGCACCCCCCCCCCCCCCAGGCACAGCCAGGGCCCATTATGTTCCTTCTGGTCCAAAAAAATCTCCGTAAAGTTTCGTTGCATTTGGACTCTGTTTGGTACTGATTTCCTGCGATGTAAAAAACATGCAGAAAACAACAACTAGCACTTGGCACTATGTCAATAGGTTGGTACAAAAATGATTATAAAATGATTATAAAACATACAAGATTGATAATATAACAACATGGAACAACCAAAAATTATAGATACATTGGAGACGTATCAGGCCCATCTTAGCCCATCTTAGCGTGAGTCCGACGCCAAAAAATCCTATAAATACAAAAAAATAGAAATAACGCTAGATGAGAAGTTCCGTCGCCGCAAGCGTCTGTATCCACGAAACCTCAATCGGGAGCCCGTTCCGGCACCCTATTGGAGGGGGAAATCATCACCAGAGGCCATCTTCATCATCCCAGTGGTCTCCATGATGAGGAGGGAGTAGTTCACCCTCGAGGCCGAGGGCATTTACTAGTAGCTATGTGTTTGATCTCTCTCTCTCTCTCCCTCTCTCTCTCTCATGTTCTTGATTTGGCACCGTCTTGATGTACCGCAAGCTTTTTTAATATAGTTGGAGCATATGGTGTCCCCCCCCCCCTCTATCTTGTTGTGAATTGAGTTTTTACCTTTGAGGTTTCACTATTATCGGATTGAAACTTTTATGGATTTGAGAACACTTGATCTATGTCATGCATATGAATAACCTTGGTGACAATGGGGTATTATATTGATTCACTTGATGTATGTTTTGGCACTCAACTCAAGAATTCCCGAGGTGACATTGGGGTAATCTATGCATAGGGGTTGATGCATGTTTCATTCTACTTTCTCTGTTAGAAATCTTGGGGCACTCTTTGAAGTTCTTTGTGTTGATTGAATATTATGAATATAAAGTTGTTTGATACATATCGTATAATCAACTCGTGGATACTTGTGGTGACATTGGAGTATCTAGGTGACATTAGAGTTGGTTGATGTGTATCAAATGGTGTTATTTTAGTACAAACTCTAGGGCTATTTGTGACACTTATAGGAATAACTCGATTGATCAGAAAAGATAACTTGAGGTGGTTTCGTACCCTACAAACAATTTCGTATTATGATCTCCGCTAGATAAGAACTTTGGAGTTACTCTTTGTCGCACGTTGAGGGATTGTTATATGATTCAATTATGTTAGCACTGTTGAGAGATTGCACTAGTGAAAGTATGAACCCTAGGCCTTGTTTTTAAGCATTGCAATGTCGTTTGTCCTATGTTTTATCATTTGCCACCTTGCTGGGTTTTTTCAGATTACAAAACCTATGTCTACTATCCATACTACACTTGTATCACCATCTCTTCGCCGAACTAGTGCACCTATACAATTTACCATTGTATTGGGTGTGTTGGGGACAAAACAGATTTCTTGTATTTGATTGCAGGGTTGTTTGAGAGAGACCATCTTCACCCTACGCCTCCCACGGATTGATAAACCTTAGGTCATCCACTTGAGGGGAAATTGCTACTGTCCTACAAAAAATCTGCGCTTGGAGGCCCAACACAAGTCTACAAGAATAAGTTGTGCAGTAGACATCAGTGGACTTCACCAACGATGTTAAGGTGCTCAAGAATTCGGGCATCGCCTGCCAGAATCTTGTCGACATCCAGCGCCAATGCAAGATCTAGGACAACAAGAAGCATGAGAAGCACTCACTGGTTCACCTCGCCGAGGCCATCATCGACCCCTCCTACAAAGACATGAAGGATTCCTGCAAAAAGGACAAGCGTGCCTGGCACTCGGCCTGGATGGAGAAACTCGACAAAGCTCACGTCGTGTACGCGACCAAGGAGGCATACACGAGCTACAAGATGTACAGGCGGATCATTGACATGAGGAAGTGCCTCCTACCCCAAAACGGCCAGGGATCCAGCCGGAAGCAGAGTAATGGCAAGCGTCATCACAACAAGAAGTAGATGATTAGATGCTCGTTTCTCCTAGTTTAGTATGCATGTAATTGTTTACTTTGGTGTGTGCAAATGTTATGTGTGTAGTCGCTTATGTAATTGTATGTTTAATTTGGTTATGCAATCATGTTCTTATAAGTATACATGGTGATGTTCTAGAGAGAGCGTAGATGTTGTGCGGACAGAGCAAATCACATCGCACACAGACTAAACAACGGAACCAATCGGTGATGATTTCATCAATCGCTCACAATTATATACCAGCAAGCGCTTGCCCACAACACACGTGGCTTGTTAACAGGAATCGTCTGCGTTGTTATCGGTATTCCCACACATTTCTAATTACTGACATGTTTGCTGCATATCACACACATCTTGTTAAGTTGAACCGTTTTTGTTGTGTTGCCTAATCAAAAGTAGTTCATCCGGGTAAACTGTATGTCGTATGTCACACACACCTTGATCTGTCTGACCTTTTCTGTTGTGTTGCCTAATCACAAACAGTTCATCCGAGTGAACTGTATGCTATATATCGCACACACATTTATCTGATTGACCATTTTTGTTGTTATACTCATCGCAGATAGTTCATTTGAGTGAACTGTATGCCACACATCGCACACGCAACTATAATCCGAATCATGTTTGATTTCTCCGTCGTCGCAAACGTTTTGTATCATTTTTTACGGTTTTATTACATCACAGTTTGTGATTAATACATCACACATGGTTTTGTCGAAGGGTCTATTATTGTAGTGTCGCGTGCGTCCTGCAGTAGTGATCCCGAGTAATGAAGGCCTTACTGGAGTATGCCTCGAAGAAGGGGTGTCAACACATCTACTTACAAGACGCACATGGATGACTGCATTGTCTTCAGCAAGGAGGGGTAGGAGGAGTTCCTTGTGAGAGAGAAAATCTACAAGTCCTGCATGCAACAACTTGAAGATCATGATTGTCATTGACATCAATAAATTCCAATGATGTGAGGTCAATAATGCGGGATCGGACGTTTCCTAAAATGCATCGTTGTTTATTGATGATAAACCATTGAGGTTGGTGGTAATGAAGATGAATTCCTCCTTCGACTGAGTACCAGATCAGGGCTCAAAACAAAGATCGCCCCGAAATGCGAAGTACCGGTGGCAAAAAGGTGCACCATACATTGGGTATGATTTTTGGGGCATACATTGGGTATGATTTTTGGGGGTATATAAAACCATCAGGCACCATAGGCAACTAATGGGTGCCCTAGGGGCCATAGATGCTGACAGCATCTGGGCGCCTACACAGTGCACCTACGCCCTGTGGGCCACCCCAAGTGTTGGACTTTGGTCCTCCGGTGTTGTGAAATTTCCTACCAAATTTTGTTGGAATTTTCAGAGACTTTTGGTATTTTTTCTTCTAAAATTGAAAAATAACAAAACAAACATGAACTGAATTTATAGGACATTGCATACTTCAAGGATTACATGCATGAAACATACAAAAATTGTAGATATCTTGGAGACATATCAACATCATGTTCTCGTCCTCGAGCATGAAGATGATAACAAAGATAATTTTTGTATGTAAATGCTACCTATCATGAACTTGATTAACTGATGCAAACACATTTAGTAAGTCTAAACCAATAATAAATATGTTCAAAAATGGTTTATATTAAAAACATTAAACTACCTCAATGCATACAAAAGAAGTTCTGACATATTCTTTGATAGCCAAATGCAACAAATCAAAATCACCATTGTCAAAGGTTTAGAAAGAATGTCAATATTTATGGGCAACAAAACGATAATCTTCTATAGGTAGTATGTAAAGATGACAATCACTTCTAGGTTAACCCGAGATATATGACCGAATATGATCACTTGTTTCATGTCTGCGCTATTTTAACCAATCAACAACTTACGAAGAATCTCAGCATAATTTTAGATCCCATGCTCTAATCATTGCCAGGAGAACATAATGAGGAGTTACAAGAAGTCAAAAACGGAAAGCGTTGCACTTTTGTTTTTCGCGAATACGCAAGGTGCGTATCATTCCATTGATAGGTAGAAGCAAGAGTTGGGTACAAGGGTAGCAACATCTCAACGTACACTCAGCGAGCGCAGAGAAGAGCTACGTGAGCAGAACAAAAAGGGTGCTCAGCCCAAACCTAAATTACATCAAGGGGGGAGAAAATTCGCGATATCTTTGACCCCAGCGAGAGCCCAGGACCTAGCGTCATCCTTGATCATCTGCAGCAGGTTAGTGATAGAAGGTCGCATGTTGTCGAAGATGCAAGCATTGCGGTGGCGCCAGATAGACCAGGCGGTGAGAAGAGTGAGGGAGGCAAGGCCCTTGCGTGAACCTGCGGGAGCCTGGGAAGTGATGAACGCCCACCAATCCAGGAAGCAGTCGGCATCGCGGGGGAGAGGTACCGGAGCTCGGCACCAGGCGAAGATCTCGTGCCCAATCTCTCGGGAGAATGGGCAGTGGAGGATAAGGTGATCCAGGGTTTCAAGCACTTGGTCGCAGAGGATGCAATGTGCATCATGGGGCAGACCATGGCGCGCAAGGCGAGCGGCAGACCAGCAACGGTCGAGGCCCGCGAGCCAAGCAAAGAATCTGATGCGGAGGGGCGCCTGAGTGCGCCAGGTCAGCCTCCAGTGAGGCGCAATGGTGGAACCAAAGAACATGGCCTTATAGCAAGAGCTCGCAGAGTAGACACCGGAATCGGTCCAGCGCCATCAAAGCATGTCGGGGTCCGAAGAGAGGACAATGTGCTGGAGGGCGCGCCAGAGCTTGACATACTGCACGAGCGCCACGGGCCCCATCTCACCCTGGATGTCCTGGATCCAGGCCCGGTCGGGCAAGCCCAGGGCCACGGAGCGAGCCCTCCGCCGGCGCTTTGGCACCAGCACTAACACTGCCGGGGCGATCTCACCAATCGACCGACCCCAAACCCAACGATCTGTCCAGAATAGGCAGGAGGTGCCATTCCCAAGGATCCAACTTGTCGATGCATTGAAGATGGCCTGGGCCTCGGCATCCGCCGGGAGGTGAAGGTGCCGCCAAGGACGGGAGGCATCCGTGGCCCTGAGCCATAGCCAGCGGACGCGGAGGGCCATGCCCGTGCGCTGCAAATCGCGGATACCGAGTCCGCCAAACTCGAGTGGCCGGCAGACCTTGCGCCAGCCGACCAGGCAGCCACCTCCGGTAGCTTTGCGCTTGCCGTGCCAGAGGAAGTCTCTCATGATCCTATTAATCTTCTTGAGAATTGCAGGGCGCAGGGCCATGGCCATGAGGATGTGGGTGGGCATGGCCGCGAGCACATGCCGGACGAAAGCGAGATGCTCACCGCGAGAAAGCAGGGAGGCCATCCAGGTAGGCAGCTTTCGCGCCATGCGCTCGACCAGCGGCATGAGCTTGGCAGCCGAGATCTTCCGAACCAAGAGGGGGATGCCAAGGTAAGTGATGGGGAAGTGCGCGATGGGGCAAGAGAAGGCCTGCGCAATGACCGCGGACTGCGCACCCGTGCATTGGATGGGCGTGATGGAGCACTTGGCGAAATTGGTGTGCAGCCCCGACGCGGAAAGCCCGAAGCAGCTCGCGGATAACCTTGAGCTCGAGAGGGTCCGGGTGACAAAAGATGACCACGTCGTCGGCATAGAGAGAGATGCTAGAAGCCAGGCGACGGTCAGTGAGGCGGCACAGCACACCGGACCTGATAGCATGCTGGAGCAAAGAGTTGAGCGCGTCGATCACCAGCGTGAATAGCATGGGGGAGACGGGGTCGCCCTACCAAAGGCCTTTTTCGTGGAAAATAGGGGGGCCGGTGTTGCCATTAATGAGCACACGGGTTTTAGCCGTGGACAGGAGGATGGAGATCCATTCGCGCCATCTGGGGCCCAAGCCAAGGTGCTGCAGAGCTGGAGCAGGAAAGGCCACGAAACCGAGTCTAAGGCGCGCGCGATGTCAAGCTTGAGCAACACCCGCGAGGCTCGCATGTTGTGCAACTGGCGAGAAGTTTGCTGAACAAGGATGAAGTTATCATGGATGCTTCGTCCCGCAATGAACGCGCTCTGGTTAGAGGACACCATAGCCCCAAGACATGGGGCAAGCCTCAAGGACAGCACCTTGGCGAAGAGCTTGGCCAGAAGGTGAATAAGGCTGATCGGCCGGTAGTCCGCCAGCGTGAAGGCATCCGGCTTCTTCGGGAGGAGGGTGACGAGCGCCTCGTTGAGCTTCTGGAACCCCATGCCATTACAGTGGTAGAGCTTGTCGAAGGCATCGCAAATGTCCTACTTCACAATATCCCAGCAGGCCACCAGGAACTCTGAAGTGAAGCCATCCGGGCCAGGAGCCTTCCCGGATGGTAATTTCTTGACCGCCTCCCAAATTTTGGCCTCGGAGAAAGGAAGCTCAAGCTCGGAAAGATCAAACGAGCGATCGTCAATGGCCTCAAGGACCAGGGTGGACTGCCGCACATCAGCCGCGCCCAGGATGCTAGCGAAGTGGGTGAAGGCAGCTTCGGCCATCCCCTCCTCGTCCGTGACAAGGGTATCGCCGGCGCGCAACTGGAGGATGTGGTTCTTCTGGTGGCGGTGGGAAGCGTGCAACTTGAGGAAGGTGGAGTTGGTGTCACCATTGCGGAGCCAGGCAAGGCGCACACGCTGTCGGGCAATGGAGCGCTCGAGGGAGGCAAGCCCCAGGTACTTCAGCTTCAAGTTTTTGCGCAACCAGGCTTCAAGCTGGGAGAGATGGCGCCAATCCTGCGCCTCGTCAAGGCGAGCAATGAGCTCGCGGGTGACCATCAACTGGAGGGAGACGTGCCCAATGCAACGAGCGCTCCAGCTTTGGAGCCGGCGAGCAGTGAACTTGAGATGCTGGAAAAGGCGACGGAAAGGGTCGGGGTCCGGCGGCTCGCAGCACCATGCGGCAGCAACCACGTCATGGAAGCCCGGCAACTTGATCCAGAAGCGCTTGAAGTGGAATCTTTTGGGGTTGGGGAGCGCGGGGAGCAGTCAAGAAGCAGCGGCGCATGGTCAGAGGTGGCCGAAGCGAGGCAGCGCTGCACTTTTGTATCTGATCATTAGGCCAAGAGGAAGACCTTATAATCGATACTAAGCAAGGAGTAGAGTTTGCCATGTAATTAGGATGCACATCAAGCTATGAATGAGTGAAAGCTCTCGTATGAACTAGTGAGGGTGCATCCAACTTACTTGAAAACCTGAAGCTTATTTGAGAAGGTTCATCATTAAAATATGCAAACCAAGTTCTATAATATGATGTGCCGATCCAAGTAAACTTAGGTATGTACCCCGATTTCTATTTTTAGAAGGACGCTAACAACAAACCGGGCAGAGCACCATATGCCACTTTTGTTAATGAGAAAAAGGGTGGCTAAAAGAAGAGAAATCATTAGTTACCCATTAAGGTTAATTTGATTCAATGACCAGAGTTCCGTGAGGATATATAGCCTGGAAACGACAAACAAAAATGCGTTCATTTGGCTCAAACTTTAGAGGGGCTAATGAATGACAATAACATTTCGATTTGCAAAATACATACATTTCTTAAAGCTGAAAAGCATTATGTAAACCCATTTCGTATGTAAACCACTTATGCACAGGCCAGGGGTGAACCTCCTTTTCAAAAAATAAATAAATTGTAAACCCCTTAAATCAACTGACATACTTTCCTGTAATATATTTGTAATCCGAAAAGGGTAATTGTGCATGTAGAGCAGGCTTTTGGTTGAAGTAATTGGTCATGGTGAGATGGTGTGGAAGGCCACGGTGGAATGGTTGGCAATGTGCAGGCTGAACTGCCCACCTTTCTCGCTCACGTCGAGCTTGTCCACTCCTGGCGGGGGCACCATCTCGAAGCTCCTCACGAGCTTCCCGACGATGAGCGCCAGGATGGGCAGCGCGAGGATGATGCCGGGGCAGCTGCGCCGGCCCACGCCGAACGGGAGGAACCGGAAGTCCACCTTGCCGCCGACCGTGGCGTCCACGTTGCTCTCCTCGCCCAAGAACCTCTCCGGCCTGAACTCCTCCGGCTTCTCCCATAGCTCCGGGTTGTTGGCCAGCCACCAGGCGTTGACGACGACCTTGGAGCCCTTGGGAATGGTGTAGCCGCGGAGGCTGGCCTCCTCGAGGTTCATGTGGGGGACGAGGAGCGGGATCGGGGAGTGCAGCCGCAGCGTCTCCTTGATGACGGCCTGCAGGTACGCCAGCTTGCTGATGCTGGACTCGGTGATGGGCTCGTCGTCGCCGAGCACGTCCCTGATCTCGCCGCGGACCTTGCGCTGCACGTCCGGGTGGTTCACCACCTCGGCGAGCGCCCACTCGATGGACCACAGCGTCGTCTCGATGGCCGCGACGTTGATGTTCTCGACGATGTACATGACGTTCTCCGGCGTGATCTCGCCGCTCTTCTCTGCTGCGAGGATGTGGTCGATCGCGCATCGGAGCTTGTTCTTGTCTCCTGGTGTGTCCATCACCTTCCTTCTCTTCTCGACGTAGTTGGTGTTGAAGAAAGCAAGCCTCCTGGTCTGCAGGTCCCTGCACTTGTTGAGGTAGCCACGCAGGAAGGGCCTGAGGATGGGGATGAAGTCGCCGTAGTTGTAGTCGAAGCTCTGCGCGAGGCGGCTGCGCTCCGAGTTGAACTTGGTGGCCTCCACGAACATGGGGTCGTGGACGGAGTCGAAGCGGGCGTCGAACATCATGCGGTACATGATGTTGTAGAGCATGAGCTGCAGCCTGCGGCGCACCACGACGCCGGCGCCGCGGGCCGCGGGGTCGCCGCGCAGGTCGGACACCACGTCGTCCATCTCGGCCTCCCACATGGAGCGGTACTGCTGCACGACGCGCGCCGTGAAGAAGGGCAGCGTCATGACGCGGCGCATGCGGCGCCAGTGGTCGCCGTACTCGGTGAAGACCATGTCGGCGCCGTTGGCCGTGAAGATGTCGAAGACGAGGTTCCGCGGGCGGGAGCCGAACTCCACGCCCTGCGTGTGGAGCACCTCCGTGGCCAGCCGCGGGTCCGACACCACCACCAGGTTGCGCACGCCCAGCCGCAGCCGGAACACGGGGCCGTACCGCGCCGACAGCCGCGCCAGGAAGCGGTGGTTGAGGTCGTTGCCCACCTGCAGCCAGTTGCCGAACACCGGCACGGCCGCGGGCCCGGGAGGAGCGCCGCCGCCGCCGCCGCCAAGTCTACCTCCCGCTCCCACGGTGATGGCGACGGCGACGAGGGCGGCCGCCGCCGGCAGCAGAGCGGGGTGAGGTGTGTGGAGGAACAACTTGAGGAGCCAGTACACGGCCAAAGAGGCTGCCGTCGCGAAGGCCACCCTCGGCGCGGAGGCAGCCATGCTGTGCTCTGCGCGAGTGCTAGCTTGGCTATCCGCAAAAAAAAAAAAAAAAAAAGAGTGCTAGCTTGGCGTGCTATGTAGTATGTGTGTTTGAGCTGGTGCTGATGCTATTACGTTGTTGGTTGCTGTGGCGTGCTTATATAGCGCCGGCCATGGGTTTGACAATGGTAGGTGGGTCGTCGTCGTACGTGTGAGCGGGGAAGGCGAAGGCACGAGGGGATGCTGCCAAAAGTTGATGGTTTTGGGCGGAACCCGTGTGCCGGCCTGGGAAGGAAACAGGGTAGGCGAGAGCAGGAGCCGGCGACGTGGGTTTGCCATGAGATGCATCGCTACGCCTGCGTGGTCAGAATTGAGACTGCGCTGGTCGGTGGGCAAAACGAAATTTGACCGCTCCGACGGACCAGCGAGAAACGTTTTTTCATCAACCCTGCTCGACCAGAAAGATTTTTTTTTCTTCTTTTAACCTCTTCACCCTGTTGCTCTTTATTCAAAAATGCTTGTCAGAGAGCCAGGGAGTACATTATAGATTAGAGCATCTCTTTTTTTTTTTTTTTTTTAGGATTTAGAGTATCTCTGGTCGATCCCCTGAAAAGCTACAGTGGAGTAAAATTTCGAGTGTACTTCTCTACACCGCACCTAACCGAACTCCTAAATTCTATAAGGGAGAAAACTTTTTACTCCTCGACTGAGGAGGCTGCGACTGGCCTTCATCCAAGTCCTGTGCCTCGTGCAGTGTCTCCGATCACCCTACGGCCATTGCTCCGGCGCGCCCGGCTGTCGAGGGCCGCGACCGCCAAGTCCTAGAAAGAGCTCACTTGTGGGGGAATCTTGACCAAACGGAGGTCTCTCTTCGGAACGGTGATGGTGGTGGTGGTGGTGGTGGTGGTGGTGAAGTGAGCCGAGAGGATGGTGGTGATGATTTCTTCGGCGAGGACGGTGTTTGAGTTTCGTGCTCATGCATGCCATTGGTTGGCCTCGATCCACAACATAAAACATGCTATATTGTGGTGATTTTGGATTAAACCTGATTGATGAAGTGATGCCTTTTGGATGAACTATGCATGTTTTGATTTGAATATTTCGATCCATGAAACTATAAGCTTGTGAACAGTTAATATGTCAGGCATGTTTATTTCCAACAATTTGAATGTTTGATGATATATTTCTTTAAGTGTTTGAAGTTCATGTGGCTAGGATAAAAAAGCTTATGCAAAGTTTTTTAGTACACTAATTTTAGGGGATCGGCTAGGTCCGGCCACCAACAGAGGAGTAAAATTTTACCCCATTAACTTTACTCAGCGGTTTACTTCTCTATTTTTTAGAGGATTGGCTAAAGATGCTCTTACAGAATTATCACAACTAAGCGTTCCCGTAGCCAAGTAATGAGACGCTCGGCCTTCAACCGTGCTACATGGCGTTGCTGCGCCGGCGAGATCCCTTTTTGTGTTTCTTCACCGCTCGAACACAAACTATTAATGGAAAACCCCGCAACTACACATCATAATTCTAAGTTTTGGTTGTAAACTTTTTGATGGGGTCGCAACTGCATGTCTTTAAAGCGGGTCGCAACTATGTCTATAAGACAGGCTTTGTAACTGCATGTTTTTAAGATGGGTCGCAATTGCATGTTTTTAAGGTGAGGTCACAACTGCATGTTTTCAATCGGAACTGCATGTTTTCTAAGAAGGGTTGCGACTGTAAGTTTCAAATGGGCCGGAACTGTATGTGTTTCAAGGGGGTCGCAACTGCATGCTCTCTAGCGAGGGTCACGATGGCATGTTTTTCAAGAGGGGTTGCAAACTGTAAGTTTTCAAATGTTTAACTTCATGTGTTTCAAGGAGGTCACAACTACATGCTTTCAAGGGAGGGTCGCGACTTCATGTTTTTCTAGGGGGATTGCAACTGCATGTTTTTCAAGAGGGGTTTTCAACTGTAAGTTTTGAAATGTGGTCGCAACTGCATGCTTTCAAGGGAGGGTAGCGACTGCATGTTTTTCTAGGGGGGTCGCAACTCCATGCTTTCAAGAGGGCGTAACTGTAATTTTTTTTAAATGGGGTCATTTCCTTTTGAACAGATTTAAACAAGGTCGTGACTACATGTTTTTCTAAGGAGGTCGCAACTGTATGTTTCAAGGGGATGAGGTCACAACTGTAAGTTATTTTTCAGCTGTCTGCGATTGTCATGAATATTTTTTAAAATTCGTGAATATTTGTTCAAACTTGCAAAAAAAGTCCAATCGTCAACATTTTTAATCTCATGAACATTTTTTTAATTTTCCTTCTAAATAACTCCAAAATATTTTAAAATAAATGACTATTTTTTACGAATAAATTCAAGAGCATTTCTAAATATTATGATAAAAAAGAGCACAATTTGACCATTTCATTTGGAAATTACGAACTTTTTTTTATCATACACTAATTGTTTGGGCGCTGCTACGCGTCCACCGGCCGATCCGCGCGATATGTCCGCCACCTGGATGGCCGTTCGATCTAGGCGCACACAGTCGTCCGATCGATCTCCTGGCACGCGGTCCGGTCGCCTCCCCCCACTAATTAATTCCTGAAACAACAGTCCAGTTGTAGAAACAAAGGCTCTGTCCCGGCCTCGACCCGACCTGCACCCAGTGCGGCACCGCCCCCAAACCACCGCAAAATCAGCCGCCGCCGGCATGGGGGACCTCCATGGCGCACCACATCGCCGCCAGATGGTGGGATCGGACGCCAATCTAGCTCACCGAGGACCGCTTGCAGAACGGACGCGGCCTTCTTTGTCAGCTTCAAGCGCCGCGGGGGGGCTTCCACCGCGGGCTGGATCTTCGACTTGGTTCACAAATCCCCTGGTAGTGTTTCCTGAAGCTCCATCGAGCAGATCCCATCAACAATCTTCGGTGAGATCCTGTTTCTGAAACACTAGCTCTGTTCCGCTCTGTTTCTGAAACACTAGCTCTGTTCCACTCTGAAAAAACATGAGCACCTGTGTAAAAAAACAGAGCAATGAGCCTCCCAAATTTTAGTTGCACATTAGCCTCCATATTTCCTGAAACATTAACTCTATTCAACATGTCCTACCTGTTTGTATCTATGCAACATGAGACTCAGAAAAATTTAGTTGCATTGGCTAATGCCTCTGGTTTCATTGGTTAGTTGCCCCCTGCTCTCAATTTTATGAAACTTGTTAATGCCTCTGCTTTCATTTCATTGCATGTTTCTGTTAATGCCCCACTCCAATTGTGTGATTTGAATGTGCATGTTGCATGTTCATGGGACACCCTTGCACATGTAGAATTTCTGTTTGGTTTGCTTATGTTGCATGTTTCTGTTGGGTACCTGAATTTCTGAAACAGGATTCTTTTTTTGCTGATTCCATGGAGAGATGAAAATGACTGTTGTGCAACAACTCTGATGCAGGAACATGGGACTGAAGGGGAAGGGAGCTATGTCCAAGGCAATTTTTCTATTTGTGGTGGTGAAGATTCAGATGGGTTGTTGTTTGCTGAAGATGCAATCCAAGATGATTCAGATGATGGAGATGTTTCATCACAGCCGCTGCCACCCTATGTTGGCATGGTATTTGACACACTTGAGGATGCTTAGAAATTCTACAATGCATATGCCTTCAAGTTGGGGTTCGGGACACATATATCTTCCTCAAATTCAGCCAGAAGAGAGGCCAGAAGAAAGAGGATCAAATGTTGATCAAGAGGGTCTTTGGGTGTGTGCATGCTAGAAAGCCCGATAAAACGGAAACTAGTAGCACCTCGGACATCATTGCAACAGAAAAAAGCAAGTCCAGTAGACAGCCTAGTGAAGGAATGGATGTAACAAGAAAACGTCCAAAGAATAGGCTGCTCCGTCATGATTGTAAGGCGCACATGATTGTTGGGCTGAGAGAGGAGAGATGGACAGTGACTTGTTTTGTTGCGGAGCATACACATCCATTGCTGGAACAGCCGGAGTGTGTTAGGTACTACCGGTCGCACCGCAGTATACCTGCCGAGGATTACCAGCTCTTGTTGACAATGCATGATGTGAACCTATCAAATTCAGATTGCATGGGTGTCCTTGGTAGGGTCCATGGAGGTGACACCAGGATACTCCCATATGTGAAGAGAGATGTTTCGAATGAATGTGCAAAGCTCTGGAGTGGGCTAACATTTCGAGACATGGATATGACAGTCAAGTACTTTGAGAGGAGGAAGGCTGAGAATCCAGAGTTTTTCTTTGCGAAGCAAAAGGATCCTGCAACAAACTCTGTGACTGCCTTATTTTGGGTTGATGGGAGAACAAGGGCGTTGTACCCGAAATATAAAGATTGTGTGTTCTTCGATACAACCTTCTGCACCAACACCATTACACTCGGGTGTGCCTTGTTGCCGGATGAAAGTATTGAAACATTTAAGTGGGTCTTCCAGCAGTGGATGGTTGCGATGGATAACGAGCATCCCGCAAACATCATGACCGACCAGGACAAAGCAATGGCAACAGCTATTGAGGATGTGTTGCCAAACACCTGCCATAGGTGTTGCAAGTTTCATGTGTTTAGCAATGCACGTTCCAAGTTGGGAAGGTTGTTTAGTAGAGATGAAGCGTTTGCAGATGTGTTCTACACTTGTATCAATCAATCAGAAACCGTTGAGGAGTTTGAGGAAACATGGCAACACATGTTGCATTGTTTTGAAGTGGCTGTGAACAAACACCTGAAGAACATGTGGTGAACAAGGCACATGTGGGCTCCAGCGTACTTCAAGAACAAATTCTTCCCGTTCACGAGCACAACGGGCAGGTCCGAGGGGCTTAACTCATATTTCAAGACGCTGATTCGTATGGCTGATTCCGTTTGGAGGTTTGTCCAGCAATATGAAATGTGCCAAGAAACTATGCTTGATCGTGAAGACAATGTCGGATTCACTGGTGAAACAACAGCTCCACCACTATACTCTCGGTACACACACTTTTGAGCTTTACGAAAAAAGAAAAAAATTGTTGTTGGGCCAAGTTTCTGTGTGATGTGGTTTGTGACCTGTTTCTTGTGATGTTGCAGGTACAACATTGAGCGCCAAGCTGCTGCTTACTACACCCGTAGCGTCTTTGGCAAGTTCCAGAAGCAGGTGATCGCGTCTACCGGCTTCGTTATCAACCAAGACACTGAGTATCAAGGGCAAGGCCTGCTGTTTGAGCTAAAGGCAAGCTCCTATGAGAACCCAAAACTCTATTCTGTGCATGTTATGATGGATGAAGGATTGTTTGAATGTAGTTGACACTACTTTGAGATGAATGGCCTGATTTGTGCACATATAATAAGGGCAATGGTGCATCTGAATGTTCAAGAAATTCCGCAGCAATACTTGTTGGAGAGGTGGTTTGAAGAAGCCACAACAAGCATGGGCAGGACTGGCCGATTGCTGGACTTTGGGCACCCCTCAACGAACACGCTGAAATACAACTCCTTGTGTCGAAGGTTGACATGGCTCGCCTCTAATGCATGTTGCAGTGATGATGCCTACAAGATATTAGATGAAGCAATACCAGTTCTTGAGCCTACCATAGCAGCAGCAAAGAGAGGAGCGCGGCCAGGGCAACAAGCAACGCAGCAGAGTGAACCCCCAACACCACCCGCTGCCGCAACAGGAACATTGAATGACGACCTACCACTCGCTCAAAGCTCAGAGATGCTACAAATCCCAGCTCATGTCCCTAAGAAAGGTTGGCCAACTGAAAGAGAGAAGAGAAAGAAAACGTTGGTAGAGCAGCGAGATGGTGAGCAAAAAAAGAAGGCAAAGCAACAAGAGAAGAAGCCAACAACAACAGGAAAGCCAAGAGCTTAAAAAAGGATTGTCCGCTGCAAGCACTACCATGAAGAAGGCCACAATGTTCAGACATGTGGGCCAATAAAAGCTGCAATGGAGGCGCCTACAGCACCCCCTAAATGTCAGTTCTGCTCTCAGGTTAGACATGCAGTTCCAGATTGTCAATACATGAGAGCCGTGATGGCAAGTGACCCAAACATTTCCCAAGCAACGCAACTGAAGCTCTAGAAAAAAAGATGAGAGAAACAGGGGGAAGATCTTCCTACAGAGAAAAAATGGTGTTCATTTGGGAGAAGATCCCTCCTCAGCCAGCTTTGGGTGTTTCGTTTCATCTCCTAAGCAAGATGTACTTGCTCCCTGTGTTTGAGCTACATTTGTAACTTATTTTTTGCAAAATTTATGATGTACAAGCTATAATTTCAATTTGCAGCCTGTGTTATGTTCTCTCCATGTAGTTGCCTGGGTTTGGGACATACAACCTCACTGTTTCTATGCATATACACCCATATTAATCCATATTGCAGGAAAAAAGCTTGTGTGGTCTCACAGGTTGCAAAAAAAGGATAATGTATTCCTGTTGCATTAAAACATGATCTTCACAGGAAGGGCACATTTCATTTTGGTTATGTTACAAGAACATGAGCACTTTTCATTTTGGTTATGTTACAAGATGTATTTATGTTACAGGGACATGATGTTGTGATGAGAAAATGCCTTCAGCTCATCATTTTGCTAGTGTAAGTAACAAAAATGTTACGGAGATGACGATCATTATAGCAAATTTCGGACATTTTTCTAGTAAAAGATTTCTAATGCAACAAATGGCTCGAATACAACACCAGTGTGCATAAAAAGAACACATTGTCAGGAAAAGGGTAACAACTGGCATTGGAATCATGTCTACATTATATATAGGTGTGCAAAAACACCAGATCGGTAGTGAAACAGCATGTCTCCAGCATACAAAAATGAGGGAGAAAGGGGGCATGCCCCAGCATGACACATCCTACTTCCGAAAAACTTTAGTTTCGTAGACTACTAGAGAGCTCGGTTACAAACATGTCACACACACATGCGCCGCAAAAAAAGAGGTCTAAACTACTAGAGATGTCTTGTTGCGGTTGACATCAATCTATGAGTTTTTCAGCAAAGCTTGAAGCTTGTCCTCTGAGTTGAGGGTGTTTCGAGGGTGCTTGAAAAGCTTCGCCGCAATGTATTTCCAGACATTGAGCAATGAGTTTGTATCCTGAGCATACACAACAAAAGAAAAAAACACATTGTGAGACACTACTAGCAGGGGATGAAAAAAAAGGTGGGTAATAAAATAAAATTTCGGAAATATATGATAGTAGTTGACTGCTAGAATTTATTTACTACTAGTGTTTCATAGGTTGCAAAGAAAGAAAAATAATAATAATGAGTTCGAGTCGTACTGTATGGCTTCATCCCCCTGGCAGTCAAATTCTCCAAGTATAGAATAGCAAAGATGCCACAATCAAATCTGCCATGGAAACAGGAGGAAGAGGACACATGAGATCACAAAAAAAAGATGAAAATGCTTCCTAAACATGATGTAAAGTTGCGAAAAGCCACAAATGAATAATATAGAAAAAATAGTACGATGTTGACTGCTGCGGGTAGCTTGGTGGACTGAACATATCAAATGTGCAAAAATCTTGCTTCCATGGGTTAAATTTTCTGACCAGTGCTTTGAAGTTTGTTATCTAGAAATGTCGAATTGATTGATACCGCAACATTGATTTGAAAAAACAAAAAAGGGAAAATCGTATAAAATAAGATGTGTTCGACTCCATACCAGATTGCAACAAGGCTTCTCAAGGATGCTGACATAGTCAGGGTCTAAGCTCCTGGAGTCAAAGACATTAAACTATTTTTTCATGAAATATACAACAACAACTGCCCAATGGTCTCTGTGGACTATGGTGAAGAACAGCTGCAAAAATTAAAAAATGAGATAAATAAAACGGAAACTTGTTGCGCTACAAGGAAAACTTTGCACTATATACGATAGTTGAACGAGAGCTTTACTTGATCAAATTTCACGATGCCATTCTTCTCACAGACCCTGGTCAAATCTCTAATGCAGGAACTTGTCTTGAATGAACTTGGATCAACACAAAGCTTCGTCTGTATGAAAAGCAAAAAAATGGTCACAAAAAAAGGTGAAAAGCTAGTAACTATCATGTAAAAATCTACTATGTTGCGGGTGGAAAACTCAAGTGACAAAAAAAGCAAACAAAAACATGTTAGTTAACTCACAGCAACATGTGGTGAGAACGCAAACTTCCTTGGCTTGGTTGAGTTGTACGTCTGCTCAATGTTGAAACTTCCGATGTAAAGTGACATCACCTCATTGTTCAAATGTGCGCGCTTTTTGAGCCCATTACCGAAATGTTTGAAGGAAATATCGAAACCACCTATCCTGATAAATGCAGGGTTGTTTGTTGCAAAAAGAAACAGTATCTCGGTTAGGAGGTATCGATAAAAATGGATGGATTTTTTTTCTCTCAACACACATATAAAAAGTGCAAAAAAAAAACACTTACAGAGGCTCGCCTTCGGGTGGGTCCTTTATAAGATAATTGGTACAGCAATACCTCTGGTATATGTCATCCTCGGTTGCATCAACTTTTATATTCTTCGTCTTCCGCAACTTGCATGCGTTTGGTGTGGGCGGTGCAGCTCTATTAAGTGTAGGATTCTTCCCATCATGTCTTCGCCCGCTGCCGACTTCAACCACCTCCTCCTCCTCTCTTGTCTCATCAACACCTGCTTCTGCAACAAAAAAGGAAGAGAAAGCAATAAGAACTTGTGAGTGACAGATTGGAGCATTGATGTACTAAAGTTTCAAAAACAAATGATGATATGTTGCGTAACAAAAAGTTGCAGGGGTGACTTGTAAAAAACCTGCAGGGCCTATTGATAATGGGGGATATGTTGCGAGGGGGTCACATCATAAACTGGACCAGTTGGACTGCCAGGAGAACTATCAAACAAAGGACTTCTCGCTCGAATCTCCAAGAAAGAGTCCACATCAAAAACACCAAATGATCGTGCAGGTGAATTACTAACTTGTGGCGGATCCTGAAACAGTAAATCGTCCTCACTTCCAGGTTCGAATAAGCCAAATGAAGGCCCATCTTCAAGTGTCCCTAGCCTCCTTGTCAAATTCACAAATGGGGAGCTTGGGCTATGAGGTGACTTCTATTCAATGTTAACCTTGCTACAAGAATCTTCTCCCTTGGCATTGCTATGAACATTGACATTGCCATGAACACTGCCATTTATGTGGTCATTCCTCTTGCCTGGGTCAGCGTTTGTGTGATCCACTTCAACTGCTGGATCCTCACTCTTTGCGCCTTCTGGTTGCTTAGGCTGCTGCGGAAACAATTCAGTGGCACTGGATGTAGGGGTTGCTGTAGTCCCATGCACGCCATCTGGTTTCTTAGGCTACTGCGAAGAAGATTCGATGGCAGTGGCAGTAGTGGTTGCTGTAGTCCCATGCACGCCATCTGGTTTCTTAGGCTGCTGCGGAAACAATTCAGTGGCAGTGGCGGTAGCGCTTGCTGTAGTCCCATGCATGCCATCTGGTTTCTTAGGCTGCTGCGGAAACAGTTCAGTGGCATCGCACATAGCTGCAGTGGGAGCTCCTGATACACTGAAAGTGACATTTGCCACATCATCTTTGGCCTCATCCCTACTAGATCCAGCTTCGACTGCCTCAGACAACATTAGGCCCATGCGTTCGCAATACATGACCTGCAACGCCCTCCCAAATGAGCTCAACGCGGCATTAAGTTCTGTAGCATGTAGCTCTTTGTGCTTGTTGTATATATCACGATGATGTGGGGGCAGCTGCGAATGCATAAAAAAAGATGAGAGCGGGAAAAGGAACATTAGTTGTTAGTAAGTAGTTTTTTTCATGGCAGTCAAGCAAGATACGGATACAAAGAAATGTTGTATGGCTCTCACCTCTAACTCCTCGAATGTAGGCAATACGTGTAGCCACTCCTCCAAAGATCCGCACACATCATCACCACCCCCCATGTTATCCAGAGGTGGCTCATGCACAGTCTCTTATCTGTCATCAGTACCCTCCATACCACCCTTAGATGGTTATTGGGAGCCCACATCAGCTCCCCCTTGTGGATTGGCTTGTGTGTGGGAGCTCTTCGGCACATCCATAACGGGTGTTGCGGATGCAACATCTCCGCCTTGAGTATTTGTTTCCGGCAGATCCTCTGTGACATTGCCTTGTATTGATCTTTGGGCAAGCTGATCTACATATGACATAAACTTGGGTGTTGCATACGGTGTACTGGAGTTGAACTGCATTTGAAAAAGTGAAACAAGGATTCAAAAATTTGCAAATAAAACAAAAGGTCATGTGTCCCAAAAATGAAAAAAAGAAGATACTTACAGGGCTCTTCCCAAATCCATCATCTAGTGTGTCGACTGCAACAACAACAATGAAGTCCATTTCATGAAAAAAAACAAGCTCGTGGCAGTGAGTAGTCGATGGTATGATCAACTATGCATCCTCTTGGAATGTCGAGGTGGTCCATGTAAATTACATGCAAACACACATACAAAAAGAAAAAAGAAACATGAGCTCCTATAAAAGTTTGTTGTCCCGGAAAAGAATATGGAATTGTTACGGGAATGTGATACGCCTCCAACGTATCTATAATTTTTTATTGCTCCATGATATTATATATTTTGTTTTGGATGTTTAATGGGCTTATTTATACACTTTTATATTATTTTTGGGACTAACCTGTTAACCCAAGGCCCAGTGCAAATTGTTGTTTTTTTTGCCTATTTCAGTGTTTAGTAGAAAAGGAATATCAAACGGAGTCCAAACGGAATGAAACCTTCGGGAGCGTGATTTTTGGAACAAACGTGATCCAGAGGACTTGGAGTGGACGTCAAGAAATCAACAAGGAGGCCACGAGGCAGGGAGGCGCGCCCCCCTGGGCGCGCCCCCCACCCTCGTGGGCCCCTTGTGGCTCCACCGACCTACTTCTTCCTCCTATATATACCTATGTACCCCGAAACCATCCAGGAGCACCACGAAACCCTATTTCTACCGTCGCAACCTTCTGTACCCGTGAGATCCCATCTTGGGGCCTTTTCCGGCGCTCCGCCGAAGGGGGAATCAATCACGGAGGGCTTCTACATCAACACCATAGCATCTCCGATGATGTGTGAGTAGTTTACCATAGACCTTCGGGTCCATAGTTATTAGCTAGATGGCTTCTTCTCTCTCTTTGGATCTCAATACAAAGTTCACCTCGATCTTCTTGGAGATCTATTCAATGTAACTCTTTTTGCGGTGTGTTTGTCGAGATCCGCGAATTGTGGGTTTATGATCAAGATTATCTGTGAACAATATTTGAATCTTCTCTGAATTGTTTTATGTATGATTGGTTATCTTTGCAAGTCTCTTCGAATTATCAGTTTGGTTTGGCCTACTAGATTTTCTTGCAATGGGAGAAGTGCTTAGCTTTGGGTTCAATCTTGCGTTGTTTCATCCCAAAGGATGAGGGGAAACGACACGTATTGTATTGTTGCCATCGAGGATAAAAAGATGGGGTTTATATCATATTGCTTGAGTTTATCCCTCTACATCATGTCATCTTGCCTAATGTGTTACTCTGTTCTTATGAACTTAATACTCTAGATGCATGCTGGATAGCGGTCGATGTGTGGAGTAATAGTAGTAGATACAGGCAGGAGTCGGTCTACTTATTGCGGACGTGATGCTTATATACAGGATCATGCCTAGATATTCTAATAACTATGCTCAATTCTATCAATTGCTCGATAGTAATTTGTTCACCGACCGTAATACTTATGCTATCTTGAGAGAAGCCACTAGTGAAACCTATGGCCCCCGGGTCTATTTTCCATCATATTAATCTTCCGTCAACTAGCTATTTCTGGTGTCGTTTATTTTGCAATCTTTACTTTCAATCTTTATCATAAAAATACCAAAAATATTATCTTACCATCTCTACCAGATCTCACTTTTGCAAGTGGCCGTGAAGGGATTGACAACCCTTTTATCGTGTTGGTTGCAAGGTTCTTATTTGTTTGTGTAGGTACGAGGGACTTGCGTGTGTCCTCCTACTGGATTGATACCTTGGTCCTCAAAAACTGAGGGAAATACTTACACTACTTTGCTGCATCACCCTTTCCTCTTCAAGGGAAAACCAACACATGCTCAGGAGGTAGCAGAATGATGGTCTGTACCGGAAGCATTGGTGGACAGCCGCCAATCAGGAATTTCACTTTACCTTCAGACCTCTTATCCTGGTACTTTTTAACTTCCTTCATCACATCGGACAGAACATGATCATCCCATTCTAACTTATGGACAACACTCATGTCTCGTAAGGTGTGGAGATAATCAAGACGCACCATGTTTCCTGTCCCGGGAGCTAGGACCAATGATAAGCAGAGTAAAATCCATGACCTACCAATGGTATCCTCATCGTCATCATCCGCTTTTGATAGAACAGTTGTTGTGGTGGCTATCGGAGCCCTATCACCATCCAAATACACATTTCGGAAATCTGATTTACCCCTCTTGCCGAATACTAGCGGCCTGCTACCAGAAGGGACATTGAAAATCTTCTTAACCATGTCTTTTGTGAAGTGTATTTCCTTGCGATCATTAATCCTACATAGAAAACATAAAAAAGGAAATTAGTAGATGTTGCAAAAAAGAGAAAAGTGCTATCAACAGACTGAAAACAGAAAAAACACATGGTTAAACGAAGATGCTCAAAAAGAAACATACTTGAGTAGACGCTCCTTGGGGTCGATACTCATAACTACAAAATCCAGAAGCCCTTCTGACGGAGGAGGCATAGGAGATATGTGCAACAAATCCCCAAAGCTAGACTTGCTTAGTACATCTCTCTTCTTCCCTTGGATGGAATTACCTATCTTGCGCAGTCGCTTTACTGACCAACGGGTTTGGTAGATGGCCATGTGATAACCCATAAGTATAGGGGATCAATTGTAGCCTCTTTCGATAAGTAAGAGTGTCGAACCCAATGAGGAGCTAAAGGTAGAACAAATATTCCCTCAAGTTCTATCGACCACCGATACAACTCTACGCACGCTTGACGTTCGCTTTACCTAGAACAAGTATGAAACTAGAAGTACTTTGTAGGTGTTTTTGGATAGGTTGCAAGGTAATAAAGAGCGAGAAAATAAAAGGTAGGGGCTGTTTAGATAAAGACACAACTAAATTATTTTTAGTAAAGAACTTTTTGTCATGAGAAAGTTATTTGTCCCTAGGCAATCGATAACTAGACCGGTAATCATTATTGCAATTTTATTTGAGGGAGAGGCATAAGCTAACATACTTTCTCTACTTGGATCATATGCACTTATGATTGGAACTCTAGCAAGCATCCGCAACTTCTAAAGATCATTAAGGTAAAACCCAACCATAGCATTAAAGTATCAAGTCCCCTTTATCCCATACGCAAACAAACTACTTACTCGGGTCTGTGCTTCTGTCACTCATGCCACCCACCATAAGCAAATCATGAACATACTGCAAACCCTACAGCGGAGATCCCTCATGCTTGCGCGACACGGAGAGCACCATAGGACAGCACCAATAATAAAACATGCAACTCAAACCAATCTTGATCATCAAATAGCCCATAGGACAAAACGGATCTACTCAAACATCATAGGATAGCCATACATCATTGGGAAATAATATATAGCGTTGAGCACCATGTTTAAGTAGAGATTACAGCGGGTAAGATAGAGGTTACACCGCTGCATAGAGGGGGGAAGAGTTGGTGATGATGGCGGTGAAGTTGTTGGTGAAGATGGCGGTGATGATGATGGCCCCGGCAGCGCTCCGGCGCCACCCGAAGCAAGGGGGAGAGGGCCCCCTTCTTCTTCTTCTTCCTTGACCTCCTCCCTAGATGGGAGAAGGGTTTCCCCTCTGGTCCTTGGCTCCCATGGCGTGGGAGGGGCGAGAGCCCCTCCGAGATTGGATCTATCTCTGTCTCTCTCTGTTTCGCGTTACGTTACGCTGCCCTTTCACCGCTTGGTATATATGGAGATCCGTAACTCGATTGGACTGAAAGCTTCGCTGTGATTTTTATCAAAATTAGCTTTCTTGCGGCGAAGAAGGGCATCAACCGCTTTACGGGTGGCCCACAAGGGTGGGGTGCGCCCTCTGTATGCAGGCGTGGGCCCCTGCCTCGTGGCCCCCTCGAGACACCGTTCGCGTTGATCTTTCTCCCAGATTTTCCAAATATTCCAAAAATAAGCTCCGTCCGCTTTTATCCCGTTTGGACTCCGTTTGATATGGATATTCTGCGAAACCAAAAACACGCAATGCATGTGAGGCGGCTTTGGGCATCGGATCAATATGTTAGTCCCAAAATAGTATAAAAGTTGGCAAAATGTGACGCCGATTCAATCGTACACTAATCATGCACGCAAATGTGTACGATCAAGATCAAGGACTCACGGGAAGATATCACAACACAACTCTACAAATAAAATAAGTCATACAAGCATCATAATACAAGCCGGGGGCCTCGAGGGCTCGAATACAAGTGCTCGATCATAGGCGAGTCCGGAAGCAACAATATCGAGAACAGGCATAAGTTAAACAAGGTGCCATAAGATGGCTAGCACAAACCGGGATACAGATCGAAGAGGAGCAGACCTCCTGCAGGATCCTCCTAGCTACTCTCGGTCGTCGCCGGGCTGCACGTAGTAGTAGGCGCCTGCAGTAGTAGTCGTCATAGGCGGTGGCGTCGACCGGGGCTCCATCGTCTGTTGCAGCAATCGAGTAGAGGTAGGGGAAAAGGGGAACAAGGCAACCGTGAGTACTCATCCAAAGTACTCGCAAGCAAGGAGCTACACTACATATGCATGGATATATGTGTAAAGGGCCATATCGGTGGGGTGAACTGCAGAATGCCGAATAAGAGGGGATAGCTAGTCTTAACGAAGACTACGCTCGGACACTGTCTTGCAACAGTAGAAGAGGACAAACTGAAGTCCTCCAAGTAACATCACATAGCAATAATTCTACCCGCGATCCCCCGCTCATATCCACGAGCGAGAGCGACCACCGTTGTATCCGCACTTGGAAGGGTGTGTTTTATCAAGTATCCGGTTCTAGTTGTCATAAGCTCAAGGTACAACTCCAAGTCGCCCTGTTATCAAGATCACGGCTATCCGAATAGATTAACTTCACTGCAGGGTGCACCATCTTACCCAAAGACGCTTGATCCCATTTGGCCGGACACACTTTCCGGTCATGCCCGCCGCGGAAGATCAACACGCCGCAGCCCCACCTAGGCACAACAGAGAGGCCAACACGCGGTCTAAACCTAAGCGCCGCAGGGTCTAGGCCCATCGCCCGAAAGCACACACGCACGTTGCGACGTGGCGGAAGCAGACCTAGCCTAGCAGCGTTCCAGTCCAATCCGGTAGCGCCGCGCTCGTCGCCGACGTCTGAAGTGCCGGTGATACCACGACGCGGGATACCCATAACTACTCCCGCGTAGATGGTTAGTGCGTATAAGCTCGTAGCCAACCCAGATCAAATACCAAGACCTCGTTAAGCGTGTTAAGTAACCGCGAACGCCGAACAGGGCCAGGCCCACCTCTCTCCTAGGCGGTCCCAACCTGCCCTGTCGCTCCGCCACAAAGATCCACTCGCGGGTGCTCCATCAGCCGACCCGGCTTTAGTCTCCACATGTATCATGTATAAGTATATAGTATATACCCGTGATCAACTCCCGAGTGATCACGGCCCGATAGTATAGCACGTCAGACAGACAAGTATGTAGGGCCACAGATGAATGTACTAGCATCCTATACTAAGCATATAGGATTGCAGGTAAGGTAACAACAGAAGTTATAAGGACAGGCTATGCAGCAGTATAGGAGTATCCGAAAACAGTAACATGCTATGCTACTCTAATGCAAACAGTGTAGATAAGAGTAGGCGATATCTGGTGATCAAGGGGGGGGCTTGCCTGGTTGCTCAGACAAGGAGGGGTCGTCGGTGACGTAGTTGACCACAGGGGCATCAGCATCGGTCTCGGAGTCTATCGAAAAGGAGTAACGGAGGGGGAAAACAATAAATAACAGAGCAATCAAATGTAACACAAAGCAAGACGCGGCAATACGTTGTGCTAGGGGTGACCTAACGTAGGGATAGGCGATACCGGTGAAGGGGGAAACATCCGGGAAAATATCCCCGGTGTTTCGTGTTTTCGGGCAGAGGAGCCGGAGGGGGAAAGTTGCGAGTTTGATATGTTAGGGGTGCGTGGCGGACGAACGGACTGCATATCCGGATTCGCCCCGTCGATCTGAGTAACTTTCATGTTCAAAGTATTTTCATCCGAGTTACGATTACTTTTATATGAATTTTCAAAGTTTAAATGATTTCTAGAATTTATTTAACTTGAATTATAAACGGTGAAATACTTTGCCACCTAGCACTATTCCAGCCACAATGTATGACAGCGGGGCCAGTGGGGCTGGGTTGAACCAGTCAACATTTGACTGGTCAACACATGAATAGTAGAAGTGGATCCCACATGTCATAGGCTATACCTAAATAAATAAATAAATACTAACCTAATTAATGGGGTCCACATGTCATCTGCTAGTAGCTAACCTAAATACTAATTAACCCTAAACTAATTGAACATGGGGCCGGCCTCACAAACACAGAATACACACGCACACACACAACTAGGAGTTAGTTATGTTCTTTGTAAACAGAAGATAGCCTTTTGTGATTTTCATACGATTTAATCCATTCATCGAAAGGATTTGGTCCAATGGGATAAAATGAAGTTTGTCAAGTATACTTTCTACTCATAATTTTTCTTGGCCTATTAGTAGTTGTTTACCCGCTGATTAGAGGCTGTCAAGGGGTTAGTCGGCGTAATATTCGCAAAGCTAGCCATAGATACAGAGCATTCAGCAGCAGCAGACGTTCAGAGCAGTAGCAGATCATCGGCATGGCGCCGAGGCGGCAGTGCAACGCCGCGACGGGCGGATGCGGCCCGGCTGCGTTGCGGATCTAGCGGCAGCGCGGCGCAGGACTAGCAGGGCGGCGGCAGCGTCCGCAGCTCAGCGAAGCTGCGGCAGAAGCTCGAGCGGTGCGGGCGAGCATGGCGAGCGGATGGGAGAGGCTGGCAGGTGCGGGTGACAGGCAGCGCGGCAGGGGAGCCCGGGCGTGGCAGTGCGAGCGAACGAGGTCGGGGCGGGGGACGGCGGACGCGGCCGTGGAGCAGCAGAGCAAAGAAGTGAGAAGGCAGAGCAGAGGCGGCTCAAACACGCGTGTACGCTGGAGCTCAGACGATTCGTGGGACGGAGGCTACGCAAACGAATCGAGGCGGAAAGAATGGGGATTCGGGAAGGAGCTCACAGCGAGCTCGTGGTGTGGTCGAGGAAGCCGCAGGGAGTCGAGGTGGACCGGAGGAGACGCGGCGGCGATTTAACGGGTCGGGTCCTGCGGACAAAGGCGGCTCGATCCGGTCGATGTAGGTGCTCCGAGCTCGAACGCGTCCCGTGAGTCGAAGAGGACGATGGCGGCGGTCCTCTGGGCGCCTTGGCTGGCCGCGGGAGGTCGGTGGCCACGGCGATGAGGGCAACGCGCGGCGAGGCATCGGGGCTTTGGGTTCGAGCGGAGGAGCGAATGGAAGGGAAGAAGGAGATAGGGTTCGATCCGGGGGCTCGGGTCGTTATTATCCGCTTGGGAGACGACGGGAGGCGCGGGATGGCCGCCCGTGGCTAATCTGTCCATGGACGACGATGGTCATCCACCGCTCGGTGAACAGAGAACGGAGAAGATAGAGGGAGGACTTGGGCTAGGCGGTTCGATGGGCTAAGCTAGCAACTGCTCATCTTGGGCTAAAGTGCATAGTAGTTCGGTTCTTTCTGCATTTACTAATTTCTGTTTTATATTTTCCCTATGGTTTTTTTTTTTTTTTGCTATCAAAACAACTTTTCAAATGTGCCACTTAGCACATAATCACTAGGCAATATTTTAAAGCAACTCGAGAAAGTTACAATTTATTTTGAAAAGGTTGGATATCTATTTAAATTGAAACAGTAAATTTAATTGTTGCTAACTCAGTTTTAAATAGATAGGGGCATTTTATTAATTCAAAAGATGTTGGGTAATTCATGACAAATAGTTAAGGATTTATTTCAAACCAGCCTACATTTTTGTTTTATTATTTGAAAATTTAATAAATTGACTTGCATTTGATTTTGAATTGAGTTTGTTTGGATCAAGGTGAGGCTTAGAAAATTAATCGTGATGACATGGCACAATTAAGGTGTGGTTACTGTAGCTTAATTATCCGGGCGTCACAATTCTCCTCCACTACAAGAAATCTCGTCCCGAGATTTAAGCGGTGGAGTAAGGGGGGGAAAGGTGTTGGAAGCGAAAAACCTAACGAGTCTTCTCGGTCTTGGTTGGTCTTCTCGAAGTGGTCGACCCATAGCACTGATGTCTTCATTCCTATGCATCAATGCATCATGATGATGTTGTCGTCCTTTCTTCAGGAACTACATCGTACTTACGATAATGATAAGGGGTAACTTCAAGAACGGACCTTCAAGGTCAACTATCCGCGATAACTCGTGGAATGTGGTAGAAAGTAACTCTTGAATAGATACTTAAGAAATTATCGAGAGTAAAGTAAAAAGGTACCATGAGAAGTTTCCAATGGCAAGCAATCGTTCGATGGCCTAATTAGAAGGTGAAAGGGGTTCAGAGCAACAAGAATAAGTATGCGTCTGATGCCAAAGTTGATGATCTCTTTGGAAGGTGGCTCATGAATTACATACGAGGCCATGCGCGAGGAACAACCTTGGGAACAGGGGGTGTACACGAGAGTCAAGTTTCGATCCGGTGGAACTGTGGGTTATGGGCCCACCATGTGGGTTAAAAGTAGGAAGGTGATGACGTCTTACACGATCATGATAGCAAGGCTTGTCAGAGGGTAGCCTGTCCATTATATGTCAGCAACAACGTCAGTACCAAGGGCGAGGGACGAAGAGAACCACTTTCCTGCTCGTTGAACGAGGCGGACCAGTAGGCAAAGTTCTCGTCCATCGGTGGTTACCGAAATGTCATCAACAAAAGTAATGAGGTCTTTTCGATGAATTGTACTCCGAGATGTTTACAAAAGCAAGAGAATATTACTGCTTAGATCATATAGATCACAAGAAAGGTTAAACCAAACAATGGAATGGAAATTATGATTATCGGGTTTAAGGTAACAATGGAAAGGAAAATGTGTTTAAACACATATTTCAAGGGTATATCCTTCCCAAGGACAAGCAGAGTATGATATCCATGACAGGATATACTGTAGAAAACTCTTTAGGTAGGTGAGAGAAATTTCATGACATTACCCATATAGCGGTGTTTGTATGATTGAGCAAGAAACATTTAGCATTGGGCTTCGAATGTTCTTGTTGAAAATCAGAGTATCACAGACATGCTTCGAGATAGCATTGTCATGGTCTTCAGGTGAAGATCAGACTTTGGAAACACGAAGGATCCATCAGGAATAACTTGTAGAATAAGTCTTACAATTTCCTCATGGATGAACGGATAACCTTGCTGAAAAGGAATCTATAACGATAGGTCCTCCGGCCGGGGGTGCTAGGCATGACATCATGCTACCGGGTCATCAAAGGATCAACATCATAAATCATGGAAAGTTGTCCCAACCATCATATCTGACCGAGATTCAGATCCGATTGGTGTCAGGATACCTCAGACTTAGGATACCTGAGAAGAAAAGGTGCAACGCAAATTGACGAGATGACATTGTAAGATTCTCGGGGCAATGAACTATGAAGTGATTTCCGTTAACAAGAGTCCATCATTAACCCAAGGAGAGGATAAGGAGGTGTCTGGTGAACTCAACGGCAGTTCACCGAGATTCCCAAAAGATGGACTTCCACAAATAAGTGAACAAGGAGATAACATTTGTCTGATCAAATGATATAAGGAAGTATGCTCGAGGAAAACATACACAAGTAAACATTGGTTGAAAGGTGCGCCCGATGGGTTGGGTTGCACGACCAATGTCAGAATGGTGATTCAGAGAAGTATTTCTATGTCAAGAATTCTCAAGAGGTGGAACAATCTCGAACATCCTTGACATAAAGGATGGTAATACTCAAGGTAAAGAAGAACGATTCTTTGGGTAGCAAGGAACTCAAGGTATAATCTGAAACACGAACAAGTTTGTGTTGGTGGGAAGGCAATAAGGTGGTCGATGATAATACAATTCATCGAGGGCAAGGATGGTATTCCTCATCATGAATTCAATTGATATCCTGGATGAGCTCAGAATGTTGACGATCACGACAATGATATAGCCAAACAGGCTAGGCACGGCGTGATCGGGTACAAACTCGTACTTATAGAAGCTTACTGAAGAGTTGTTGAACCGTAGAGCGGACTCGGTTCAGTTATCGGTGTCTTTGAGTGTTCAATAACTCAGAGCCCGTGAAAAATTTAATCAGGGGACGTTAACACTTAATGAAGAACTCATAAGAAGTTATGCAGTTCCAAGGTAATCTCGAGATACCAGGGGGTAATACTCGATGACATATCAAAGTAGAGGTCGGACGGGGGGTATTGCTCTACAGAAGACAAGTGCTAAAACTTGCACGAGAAATGGTATTTAAAAGAGAACATGGTCGGAACCACGATTGCAAAAGGCCGAATCCCAGATATAAGAACTTATACCAAAGAGGGTTTAAGAGGAGCATCCATGATAAGATTAGCATCGTGCCCATGGGCATGAACACAAAGTTCAAGGTCGACTCCCACTTCTTCAATATATAACCTTTCATTCACTTCTCGCGTTCAATGAAGTTGGAGTGTTGAAATTTTATCCGCAAAATACCGGAAGAGTACGACTCGTGAAAACTTTCGAGTTCACACATATTAAGGAAGGCATAGGTTCAACCCATCGGGCATCTTAGAATCATATACCGAATCTTTTAGAAGTAATTAACTCAAGCTCAAGGCGAGCATGGTTGAGAAAGCAGAGGATACAATTTACCAACGGCATTATGTATCGGAGGAAAGGCTCACAAGGTTATTGAATATGAAGGGCGTTGTCGATAAAATCCAACAAAGGATCCGTGGTCCACAAGGGATCCGGGCGTGAGCATCGGTACTCAACTAGAGGAAGAAGAATGCAAGGAGATCAGATTATAGAAACAATCGACTAACTCAATTGTCAAATGCCAAGGAATTATGATTTCCAAATCAAGGGATCAGGAGCAATGCTCTGATTAGGGATGGATAAGTTGAATAGCCTTAGGGTACAATCAACGACAATTGGATTGGTCGAGAACCAATTCCAGTTAAAAGAATGGCAGCTCACCGGAAAGGTAATTTATAAGGATCAATGATGATTGCGTGTATTCGCAAACATATTGAGTTAACAGACCCAAAATGATAAGGACAAGGAATGTCAATAAGACTACGAGACTTATGGGATTAACCATAATGCGAGCAAGCAAGAATTTCAAGAGCCAAAGGCTCCATAGGATTTTCGGAAGATCGAATAGTATTTTGAAGACTTTTGTGAAACGCATGAACAACTGGGGATGAGCGGATACTCGACAAGTGCGAGGATTTATTTGAAGGGGTATTCATGTGGCAAAGAACTGCTAGGCTGTAGGCACAAAGTATTCTCGGAACAATAGAGAAAACTTTGGGGTATCTTGTAATAACAAGATCAATGGGGGATGATCGTATGAATGGCAAGTGTAAGTAGTTATCCATAAGGATTTATCGGTGGTCGGGAATAGTAAAAGTGATGGGCACAAAGTTTCAAGAGAACATCGGAGAGTATCTTCGGATTCTTCTGGTGCAGCAGACGATCATCTGTAAAAAGGGGCTCTCCGGGAGAAAGTATTATCGAGAACCTAGAGTCAGAGTTAGTAAAATCGTTTAACCCGAATAGAAGAGATGTCAGAGTCCCAGAGTATAGGTCGAGAAATAAAAGATCCCACTACCACCCAATGGCGACGTGTGCCCGTAAGACACACAACCATGTTAGTAAAAGTTTTGCAACGCCTAGACTCGACTTCGCCAAGGAGTGTGGAAGGGGATTCCTACAGCAATCGGCTCGATACCAACTCAGACGCCTCGATTCAATCGTACACTAATCATGCACGCAAATGTGTACGATCAAGATCAAGGACTCACGGAAGATATCACAACACAACTCTACAAATAAAATAAGTCATACAAGCATCATAATACAAGCCGGGGGCCTCGAGGGCTCGAATACAAGTGCTCGATCATAGACGAAGTCAGCGGAAGCAACAATATCTCGAGAATGACATAAGTTAAACAAGGTGCCATAAGATGGCTAGCACAAACCGGGATCAGATCGAAGAGGAGCAGGCCTCCGCAGGATCCTCCTAGCTACTCCGGTCGTCGCCGCGGGCTGCACGTAGTAGTAGGCGCCTCCAGTAGTAGTCGCCATAGGCGGTGGCGTCGACCGGGCTCCATCGCCTGTTGCAGCAATCGAGTAGAGGTAGGGGAAAAGGGGAACAAGGCAACCGTGAGTACTCATCCAAAGTACTGCAAGCAAGGAGCTACACTACATATGCATGGATATATGTGTAAAGGGCCATATCGATGGACTGAGCTGCAGAATGCCGTAATAAGAGGGGATAGCTAGTCTTAACGAAGACTACGCTCGACACCTGTCTTGCAACAGTAGAAGAGGACAAACTGAAGTCCTCCAAGTAACATCACATAGCATAATTCTACCCGCGATCCCTGCTCATATCCCTCGAGCGAGAGCGACCACGGTTGTATCCGCACTTGGAAGGGTGTGTTTTATCAAGTATCCGGTTCTAGTTGTCATAAGCTCAAGGTACAACTCCAAGTCGTCCTGTTATCAAGATCACGGCTATCCGAATAGATTAACTTCCTGCAGGGTGCACCATCTTACCCAAAGACGCTTGATCCCATTTGGCCGGACACACTTTCTGGGTCATGCCCGCCGCGGAAGATCAACACGCCGCAGCCCCACCTAGGCACAACAGAGAGGCCAACACGCCGGTCTAAACCTAAGCGCGCAGGGTGCAGGCCCATCGCCTCGAAAGCACACTCAAGACGTTCGTGACGTGGCCGAGCAGACCTAGCCTAGCGAGCGCTCCGCCCAATCCGGCGCGCGCCGCTCCGTCGCCGACGTCTGAAGTGCTTCGCCGATACCACGACGCCGGGATACCCATAACTACTCCCGCGTAGATGGTTAGTGCGTATAAGCTCGTAGCCAACCCAGATCAAATACCAAGACCTCGTTAAGCGTGTTAAGTAACCGCGAACGCCGAACAGGGCCAGGCCCACCTCTCTCCTAGGCGGTCCCAACCTGCCCTTTCGCTCCGCCACAAAGATCCACTCGCGGGTGCTCCATCAGCCGACCCGGCTTTAGTCTCCACATGTATCATGTATAAGTATATAGTATATACCCGTGATCAACTCCCGAGTGATCACGGCCCGATAGTATAGCACGGCAGACAGACAAGTATGTAGGGCCACAGATGAATGTACTAGCATCCTATACTAAGCATATAGGATTGCAGGTAAGGTAACAACAGAAGTTACAAGGACAGGCTATGCAGCAGTATAGGAGTATCCGAAAACAGTAACATGCTATGCTACTCTAATGCAAGCAGTGTAGATAAGAGTAGGCGATATCTGGTGATCAAGGGGGGGGCTTGCCTGGTTGCTCAGACAAGGAGGGGTCGTCGGTGACGTAGTTGACCACAGGGGCATCAGCATCGGTCTCGGAGTCTATCGGAAAGGAGTAACGGAGGGGGAAAACAATAAATAACAGAGCAATCAAATGTAACACAAAGCAAGACGCGGCAATCGTTGTGCTAGGGGTGACCTAACGTAGGGATAGGCGATACCGGTGAAGGGGGAAACATCCGGGAAAATATCCCCGGTGTTTCGTGTTTTCGGGCAGAGGAGCCGGAGGGGGAAAGTTGCGAGTTTGATATGTTAGGGGTGCGTGGCGGACGAACGGACTGCGTATCCGGATTCGCCCCGTCGATCTGAGTAACTTTCATGTTCAAAGTATTTTCATCCGAGTTACGGTTACTTTTATATGAATTTTCAAAGTTTAAATGATTTCTAGAATTTATTTAACTTGAATTATAAACGGTGAAATACTTTGCCACCTAGCACTATTCCAGCCACAATGTATGACAGCGGGGCGGTGGGGTTGGGTTGAACCGATCAACATTTGACTGGTCAACACATGAATAGTAGAAGTGGATCCCACATGTCATAGGCTATACCTAAATAAATAAATAAATACTAACCTAATTAATGGGGTCCACATGTCATCTGCTAGTAGCTAACCTAAATACTAATTAACCCTAAACTAATTGAACATGGGGCCGGCCTCACAAACACAGAATACACACGCACACACACAACTAGGAGTTAGTTATGTTCTTTGTAAACAGAAGATAGCCTTTTGTGATTTTCATACGATTTAATCCATTCATCGAAAGGATTTGGTCCAATGGGATAAAATGAAGTTTGTCAAGTATACTTTCTACTCATAATTTTTCTTGGCCTATTAGTAGTTGTTTACCCGCTGATTAGAGGCTGTCAAGGGGTTAGTCGGTAATATTCGCAAAGCTAGCCATAGATACAATAGCATTCAGCAGCAGCAGAGACGCTGAGCAGCAGCAGCAATATCGGCATGGCGCCGAGGCGGTTGTGCAACGCCGCGCAAGACGGCCGGATGCGGCCGGCTGCGTTGCGGATCTAGCGGCAGCGCGGCGCAGACTAGCAGGGCGGCGGCAGCGTCCGCAGCCCGGCGAAGCGCTGCAGAAGCTCGAAGCGGTGCGGGCGAGCATGGCCAGCGGATGGGAGAGGCTGGCAGGTGCGGGTGACAGGCAGCGGCGGGGAGCCCGGGCGTGGCGGTGCGAGCGAACGAGGTCGAGGCGGGGACGGCGGACGCGCGCTGCCGGGGCAGCAGCAGCAAAGGAGAAGGCGAGAGCAGAGGCGGCTCAAACACGCGTGTACGCTGGAGCTCTGACGAATTCGTGGGACGGAGGCTACGCAAACGAATCGAGGCGGAAAGAATGGGTATTCGGGAAGGAGCTCACAGCGAGCTCGTGGTGTGGTCGAGGAAGCCGCAGGAGTCGAGGTGGACCGGAGGAGGACGCGGCGGCGATTTAACGGGTCGGGTCCCGCGGACAAAGGCGGCTCGATCCGATCGATGTAGGTGCTCCGAGCTCGAACGCCCCCGTAGTCGAAGAGGACGATGGCGGCGGTCCTCCTGGGCGCCTTGGCTGGCCGCGGGGAGGTCGGTGGCCACGGCGATGAGGGCAACGCGGCGGCGAGGCATCGGGGGGCTTTGGGTTCGAGCGGAGGAGCGAATGGAAGGGGAAGAAGGAGATAGGGTTCGATCCAGGGGGCTCGGGGTCGTTATTATCCGCCGCTGGGAGACGACGGGGAGGCGCGGGATGGCCGCCCCGTGGCTAATCTGTCCATGGACGACGCATGGTCATCCACCGCGCTCGGTGAACAAAGAACGGAGAAGACAGAGGGGAGGACTTGGGCTAGGCGGTTCGATGGGCTAAGCTAGCAACTGTTCATCTTGGGCTAAAGTGCATAGTAGTTCGGTTCTTTCTGCATTTACTAATTTCTGTTTTATATTTTCCCTATGGTTTTTTTTTTGCTATCAAAACAACTTTTTCAAATGTGCCACTTAGCACATAATCACTAGGCAATATTTTAAAGCAACTCAGAAAGTTACAATTTATTTTGAAAAGGTTGGATATCTATTTAAATTGAAACGGTAAATTTAATTGTTGCTAACTCAGTTTTAAATAGATAGGGGCATTTTATTAATTCAAAAGATGTTGGGTAATTCATGACAAATAGTTAAGGATTTATTTCAAACCAGCCTACATTTTTGTTTTATTATTTGAAAATTTAATAAATTGACTTGCATTTGATTTTGAATTCGAGTTTGTTTGGATCAAGGTGAGGCTTAGAAAATTAATCGGGATGACATGGCACAATTAAGGTGTGGTTACTGTAGCTTAATTATCCGGGCGTCACACAAAAAGTATATGGAAGTTGTAGAATATTGGCATGGAACAATCAAAAATTATAGATACGACGGAGATGTATCAACATCCCCAAGCTTAATTCATGATCGTCCTCGAGTAGTTAAATGATAAAAAAAGATAATTTTTGATGTGGAATGCTACCTAGCATAATCTTGATCATGTGTCTAATCATGGCATGAATATTAAGACACGAGTGATTCAAAGCAATAGTCTATCCTTTGACATAAAAACAATAATACTTCAAGCATACCAACCAAGCAATTATGTCTTATTGAAATAACATAGCCAAAGAAAGCTCATCTCTACAAAATCATATAGTCTGGCTATGCTCCATCTTCACCACACAAAATATTCACATCATGCACAACCCCGATGACAAGCCGAGCAATTGGTTCATACTTTTTAACGCGCTTCAGCTTTTTCAACCCTCACGCAATACATGAGCGTGAGCCATGGACATAGCACTATAGGTGGAATAGAATATGATGATGGGGGTTATGTGAAGAAGACAAAAAAGGAGAAAGTCTCACATCGATATTACAATGCTCTATTAATGATGATCATCACACTTCTATTTACTTACAACTCGATATTACAACTCGATACTAGAACAAAGATATGACTCTATATGAATGCCTCTGGCGGTGTACCGGGATGTGTAATGATCTAGCGTAGCAATGACATCAAAAAACGGACAAGCCATGAAAACATCATGCTAGCTATCTTACGATCGTGCAAAGCAATATGACAATAAATGCTCAAGTCATGTATATGATGATGATGAAAGTTGCATGGCAATATATCTCGGAATGGCTATGGAAATGCCATGATAGGTAGGTATGGTGGCTGTTTTGAGGAAGATATAATGAGGCTTATGTGTGATAGAGCGTATCGTATCACGGGGTTTGATGCACTGGCGAAGTTTACACCAACTCTCGAGGTGAGAAAGGGCAATGCACGGTACCGAAGAGGCTAGCAATGATGGAAGGGTGAGAGTGCGTATAATCCATGGACTCACATTAGTCATAAAGAACTCATATACTTATTGCAAAAGTTTATTAGCCCTCGAAGCAAAGTACTACTACGCATGCCCCTAGGGGGATAGATTGGTAGGAAAAGACCATCGCTCGTCCCCGACCGCCACTCATAAGGAAGATAATCAATAAACACATCATGCTCCGACTTCGTTACATAACGGTTCACCATACATGCATGCTACGGGACTTGCAAACCTCAACACAAGTATTTCTCAATTTCACAATTAGTCAACTAGCACGACTCTACACAATCTTTATATTGCAAAACTATTGCAAGGAATCAAACATATCATATTCAGCGATCTACAAGTTTATGTAGGATTTTATGACTAACCATGTGAATGACCAGTTCCTGTCATCTCTCTAAATAGATATAAGTGAAGCAAGAGAGTTTAATTCTTTCTGCGAAAGATATGCCCAAGCTCTAACAAATATAAGTGAAGAAAAAGAGCATTCTACAAATGGCGGTTGTCTATGTAAAGAGAAACAGGCAATCCAAACTTCAAATGATATAAGTGAAGCACATGAAGCATTCTATAAAGCCATACTCAAAAGATATAAGTGAAGTGCATAGAGCATTATATAACTCAACCAACGACCATCTCATACCAGCATGGTGCATAAAAAAATGAAAACTAACAAAAGACGCTCCAAGATTTGCACATATCACATGAATGAAACGAATCCGAAAACATACCGATATTTGTTGAAGAAAGAGGGGATGCCTTCCGGGGCATCCCCAAGCTTAGACGCTTGGGTATCCTTGAATATTTACTTGGGGTGCCTCGGGCATCCCCAATCTTGAGCTCTTGCCTCTCTTCCTTCTTCTCACATCGAGACCTCCTCGATCATCGAACACTTCATCCACACAAAACTTCAACAGAAAACTCGGTAAGATCCGTTAGTATAATAAAGCAAATCACTACTCTAAGTACTGTTGCAAACCAATTCATATTTTATTTTTGCATTGTGTCTACTGTAATATAACTTTTTCATGGCTTAATCCACTGATATAAATTGATAGTTTCATCAAAACAAGCAAACTATGCATCAAAAACAGAATCTGCCTAAAACAGAACAGTCTGTAATAATCTGAACATTCACCACACTTCTGATACTTGAAAAATTCTTCAAAAATTAGGAAAAATAAAACATTTGTACATCAAGACAGTGCAAAAAGAATCAGAACCATTTGACGTCCAGTAAAAAACTAAAATTCGCGCACTACAGCCAAAGTTTCTGTCCTGCATCGCACAAACCAACAAATATTGTAAACATCCTAAAGGCAAACCTTGGCACATTATTTTTATAATACAATGGAATTGTACAAGGGGATAATTATTTTTGTTGAAAATTTTCTGTAATCAAGATTCACAAAGTTTCCGTGAGCATGAACGAAGTTCAAGGCTAGCTCCCACTTCAACAATGTTTGTCTTTCTCACTTTCGCTTTTCTTTTTGAAAATTTTTTGGGTTCCCCTCTTTATTTTTGTTGTTGTTAAACTATATGAAAGCACTCAACATAAATAAATGACTCTCTAAAACTTCCGGGTTGTCTCCCTGGCAGCGCTTTCTTTAAAGCCATTAAGCTAGGCATATAGTGCTCAAGTAGTGAATCCACCCGGATCCCAAGGTATATCAAAGCCAATTTTAATTAGCAATGATTTGTAATTTAGTAGTGAGCAAAAAGTAACATATATCATGTAATGACGAAGTCTAACTCTCTTCTTATGCATCGGCATGTCATAAAAGAACAATTCATGCACACATAGTAAAGGCCAATGCATAGTATAAACAGTTTCTTGCAATTTTATTGTATTGGAAACATAGATAGGTGGAGATATAGCTCCTCTCTCATAATAATTGCAAGTAGGAGCAGCAAGAACATGGATATTATATCTATCAAAATCATCATGTGCAACGGTAAAAGGCAACCCATCAATATAATTCTTAATAAGTGCAAACTTCTCCGATATAGTATAATCGGGAGAATTCAAAAAGATAATAGGACTATCATGCGTGGGTGCAATAGCAACAATTTCATGTTTAACATAAGGAACTATAGCAAGTTCATCTCCATAAGCATAATTCATATTGGCATCTTGGCCATAAGCATAGCAAGCATCATCAAAAAGGGATATTTCAAGAGAATTAATGGGACCATAATAGTCATCATAGCAATCATCCTTCGGTAAGCACGAAGGGGAATTAAACAATGTATGAGTTGAAGGGTTACTCTCATTAGAAGGTGGGCACGGGTGATCAATCCGCTCTTCCTCCTTTTGTTCTTCGCTCTCCTCCTCATCTTTTTCATCCAATGAGCTCACAGTTTCATCAATTTCTTCTTCCATAGATTCCTGCAAAATATTAGTCTCTTCTTGGACAGCGGAGACTTTCTCAATAAGTGCACTAATATTATAATTGTATTCATAATTTTCATAGCAATATCTAAGTATAGCAAGATTTTCAGGCCTATAAACATCATCATCAAAAGCTTCATACTTTTCAAACAAAGATTCAATTTCATAAGCAGCCTTAAAAGCAATAAATTCTTCAATTTGTTCAAAATCGTAGTAATCATATATACCATTAGCATAAGAAGCTAAGGTTTCATTATCATTAAATTTGCATGAAAAGGGAAGGTGTGGAGCCTTCATCCTAGAGCAACAAGTAATATCATATCTCAAGCATAGATCCCGAGCATACCAACGCAACATATTAATTTGATCCCATAATAGTTTCCCTTTTTGTGTAAAGCAATAATCCCTAAAGTATTCATGTTGATCCAACGTGTCTCCCATTATAAAGTTGAATGGGGTTTTCTCAGGATTATCAAAGTAGTACATAATATCTTTCACACAATGAGAATCGAGGGTTTTAGGAGTTACCCCATCTTCATGAGTAGCAAGTACACCTAATTTTTTTGGTATTTCGTGTTCCATATCCATAACTAAAGATAGAGAATAACTTAGAACAACAAATAAAAATTACTTAGTGATAAAGTAAACAAGCACACACGAGAATATTCACCCCACGCTATGACTCCCCGGCAACGGCGTCAGAAAAAGGTCTTGATAACCCACAAGTATAGGGTATCAATTGTAGCCTCTTTCGATAAGTAAGAGTGTCGAACCCAACGAGGAGCTAAAGGTAGAACAAATATTCCCTCAAGTTCTATCGACCACCGATTCAACTCTACACACGCTTGACGTTCGCTTTACCTAGAACAAGTATGAAACTAGAAGTACTTTGTAGGTGTTTTTGGATAGGTTGCAAGGTAATAAAGAGCGAGAAAATAAAAGGTAGGGGTTGTTTAGATAAAGACACAACTAAATTAGTTTTAGTAAAGAACTTTTTGTCACGAGAAAGTTATTTGTCCCTAGGCAATCGATAACTAGACTGGTAATCATTATTGCAATTTTATTTGAGGGAGAGGCATAAGCTAACATACTTTCTTTACTTGGATCATATGCACTTATGATTGGAACTCTAGCAAGCATCCGCAATTACTAAAGATCATTAAGGTAAAACCCAACCATAGCATTAAAGTATCAAGTCCCCTTTATCGCATACACAAACAACCTACTTACTCACGTCTGTGCTTCTGTCACTCACGCCACCCACTATAAGCAAATCATGAACATATTGCAAACCCTACAGTGGAGATCCCTCACGCTTGCGCGACACGGAGAGCACCATAGGACAACACCAATAATAAAACATGCAACTCAAACCAATCTTGATCATCAAATAGCCCATAGGACAAAACGGATCTACTCAAACATCATAGGATAGCCATACATCATTGGGAAATAATATATAGCCTTGAGCACCATGTTTAAGTAGAGATTATAGCGGGTAAGAGAGAGGTTACACCGCTGCATAGAGGGGGGAAGAGTTGGTGATGATGGCGGTGAAGTTGTTGGTGAAGATGGCGGTGATGATGATGGCCCCGGCAGCGCTCCGGCGCCACCGGAAGCAAGGGGGAGAGGGCCCCCTTCTTCTTCTTCTTCCTTGACCTCCTCCCTAGATGCGAGAAGGGTTTCCCCTCTGGTCCTTGGCTCCCATGGCGTGGGAGGGGAGAGAGACCCTCCGAGATTGGATCTATCTTTCTGTCTCTCTCTGTTTCTGCGTTTTGTTCTGCTGCCCTTTCACCGTTTCGGGTATATATGGAGATCCGTAACTCCGATTGGACTGAAACCTTCGCCGTGATTTTTTACCAAAAATTAGCTTTCTTGCGGCCGAAGAAGGGCATCAACTGCCTTACGGGTGGCCCACGAGGGTGGGGGGCGCGCCCTCCTGGTACGGGCGTGGGCTCCTGCCTCGTGGCCACCTCGGACACCGTTTCGCGTTGATCTTTCTCCCAAATTTTCCAAATATTCCAAAATTAAGCTCAGTCCGTTTTTATCCCGTTTGGACTCCGTTTGATATGGATATTCTGCGAAACCAAAAACATGCAACAGACAGGAACTGGCACTGGGCACTCGATCAATATGTTAGTCCCAAAAATAGTATAAAAAGTTGCCAAAAAGTATATGGAAGTTGTAGAATATTGGCATGGAACAATAAAAAATTATAGATACGACGGAGACGTATCACCATGCTATGAAACAAAACCAGAAATAAGTCGAGCTTTGATGCTACGACTGAGGGAAATACTTACGCTACTTTGTTGCATCACCCTTTCCTCTTCAAGGGAAAACCAACGCATGCTCAAGAGGTAGCAAGATTTCCGGCGCCGTTGCCGGGGAGTCTATGCACAAGTCAAGACATACCAAGTACCCATCACAAACTCTTATCCCTCGCATTATATTATTTACCATTTGCCTCTCGTTTTCCTCTCCCCCACTTCACCCTTGCCATTTTATTCGCCCTCTTTTTTCCGTTCGCCTCTTTTTCGCTTGCTTCTTGTTTGCCTGTGTGTTGGATTGCTTGCTTGTCACGATGGCTCAAGATAATACTAAATTGTGTGACTTTTCCAATACCAATAACAATGATTTTCTTAGCACCCGCATTGCTCCTCTTACCGATGCTGAATCTTGTGAAATTAATGCTGCTTTGCTGAATCTTTTCATGAAAGATCAATTCGCCGGCCTTCCTAGTGAAGATGCCGCTACCCATATAAATAGCTTTGTTGATTTGTGTGATATGCAAAAGAAGAAAGATGTGTACAATGATATTGTTAAATTGAAGTTATTTACGTTTTCGCTTAGAGATCATGCTAAAACTTGGTTTTCATCTTTGCCTAAAAATAGTATTGATTCTTGGAATAAGTGCAAAGATGCTTTTATCTCTAAGTATTTTCCTCCCGCTAAGATCATCTCTCTTAGAAATGATATTATGAATTTTAAGCAACTTGATCATGAACATGTTGCACAATCTTGGGAGAGGATGAAATTAATGATACGTAATTTCCCTACACATGGTTTGAATTTATGGATGATTATACAGCAAATTTATGCCAGATTGAATTTTGCTTCTAGAAATCTTTTAGATTCAGCCGCGGGAGGCACTTTTATGGAAATCACTTTAGGAGAAGCTACTAAACTCCTAGATAATATTATGGTTAATTATTCTCAATGGCACAGTGAAAGATCTACTAGTAAAAAGGTGCATGCAATTGAAGAGATTAATGTTTTGAGTGGAAAGATGGATGAACTTATGAAATTATTTGCTAATAAGAGTGTTTCTTCTGATCCCAATGATATGCCTTGTCAACTTTGATTGAGAATAATAATGAATCTATGAATGTGAATTTTGTTGGTAGGAACAATTTTGGTAACAACGCTTATAGAGGAAACTTTAATCCTAGGCCGTATCCTAGTAATTCCTCTAATAATTATGGTAATTCCTACAACAACTCTTATGGAAATTTTAATAAGATGCCCTCTGATTTTGAGACTAGTGTTAAAGAATTTATGATTTCTCAAAAGAATTTCAATGCTTTGCTTGAAGAAAAATTGCCTAAGATTTATGAGTTGGCTAGGAATGTGGATAGAAGTTCTCTTCATGTTGACTCTTTGAAACTTAGATCTATCCCACCTAAGCATGATATCAATGAGTCTCTCAAAGCCATGAGAATTTCCATTGATGAGTGCAAAGAAAGAACTGCTAGGATGCGTGCTAAGAAAGATTGCTTTGTAAAAGCGTGTTCTTCTAGTTTTCATGATAATAGGGATGAAGATCTAAAAGTTATTGATGTGTCCCCTATTAAATCTTTGTTTTGCAATATGAATCTTGATAATGATGGGAATGGAGATGATTCAACTTTAGTTAAAATGCGTCCCAATGATTCGGAGTTTTTAGATTTTGATGCAAAATTTGGTAAAAGTGGGATGGAAGAGGTCAAAACTTTAGATAGCAATGAACCCACTATCTTGGATTTCAAGGAATTTAATTATGATAATTCTTCTTTCATAGATTGTATTTCCTTGTTGCAATCCGTGCTAAATTCTCCGCATGCTTATAGTCAATAAGGCTTTTACTAAACATGTTGTTGATGCTTTAATGCAATCTTATGAAGAAAAGCTTGAATTGGAAGTTTCTATCCCTAGAAAACTTTATGATGAGTGGGAACCTACTATTAAAATTAAAATTAAAGATCATTAATGTTATGTTTTGTGTGATTTGGGTGCTAGTGTTTCCACGTTTCCAAAAACTTTGTGTGATTTGCTAGGTTTCCATGAATTTGATGATTGTTCTTTAAACTTGCACCTTGGGCTTCCACCATTAAGAAACCTATGGGAAGAATTAATGATGTTCTTATTGTTGCAAATAGGAATTATGTGCCCGTAGATTTCATTGTCCTTGATATAGATTGCAATCCTTCATGTCCTATTATTCTTGGTAGACCTTTCCTTAGAACGATTGGTGCAATTATTGATATGAAAGAAGGGAATATTAGATTCCAATTTCCATTAAGGAAAGGCATGGAACACTTTCCTAGAAAGAAAAGTAAATTACCTTATGAATCTATTATGAGAGCCACTTATGGATTGCATCCCAAAGATGGCAATACCTAGATCTATCCTTGCCTTTATGCCTAGCTAGGGGCGTTAAACGGTAGCGCTTGTTGGGAGGCAACCCAATTTTATTTTAGTTTCTTGCTTTTTGGTTCTGTTTAGGAATAAATAATACATCTAGCTTCTGGTTAGATGTGATTTTGTGTTTTAGTTAGTGTTTGTGCCAAGTAGAACCTTTGGAAAGACTTGGGTGAAGTCTTTTTGATCTTGCTGTAAAAAATAGAAACTTTAGCGCTCACAAGATTAGCTACAAATTTTTACTGGAGAGTGCTATTTAGTTGATTATTTTTTCAGATGATTAATAGATAAATTCCTCACGTCCAGAAATTTATTTTAGAATTTTTGGAGTTCCATAAGTTTGCGTTAGATACATATTACTACTGATTGTTCTGTTTTTGACAGATTCTGTTTTTCGTGTGTTGTTTGCTTATTTTGATGAATCTATGGCTAGTATCGGAGGTTATGAACCATGGAGAATTTGGAATACAGTAGGTTTAACACCAATATAAATAAAGAATGAGTTCATTACAGTACCTTGAAGTGGTGTTTTGTTTTCTTTCGCTAACGGAGCTCACGAGATTTTCTATTAAGTTTTGTGTTGTGAAGTTCTCAAGTTTTGGGTAAAGATTTGATGGATTATGGAACAAGGAGTGGCAAGAGACTAAGCTTGGGGATGCCCAAGGCACCCCAAGGTAAAATCTAAGGACCCAAAAAGCCTAAGCTTGGGGATGCCCCGGAAGGCATCCCCTCTTTTGTCTTCGTCCATCGGTAACTTTACTTGGAGCTATATTTTTATTCACCACATGATATGTGTTTTGCTTGGAGCGTCTTGTATGATTTGAGTCTTTGCTTTTTAGTTCACCACAATCAACCTTGCTGAACACACGTTTGGGAGAGACACACATTATTCGGAATTTATTAGAATACTCTATGTGCTTCACTTATATCTTTTGAGCTAAACAATTTTCCTCTAGTGCTTCACTTATATCTTTTAGAGCACAGTGGTGGTTTTATTTTATAGAAATTATTGATCTCTCATGCTTCACTTATATTATTTTGAGAGTCCTTTAGAACAGAATGGTAATTTGCTTTGGTTATAAAATTATTCCTAATATGATAGGCATCCAAGATAAAAACTTTAAAGTGCATTGAATACTAAGAGAAGTTTGATACTTGATAGTTGTTTTGAGATATGGAGATAGTGATATTAAAATTGTGCTAGTTGAGTAGTTGTGAATTTGAGAAATACTTGTGTTGAAGTTTGCAAGTCCCGTAGCATGCACATATGGTAAATGTTGTGCGACAAATTTGAAACATGAGGTGTTCTTTGATTGCCATCCTTATGAGTGGCGGTCGGAGATGGGTGATGGTCTTTTCCTACCAATCTATCCCCCTAGGAGCATGCGCGTAGTGATTGGTTTTTGATGACTTGTAGATTTTTGCAGTAAGTATGTGAGTTCTTTATGACTAATGTTGAGTCCATGGATTATACGCACTCTCAACCTTCCATCATTGTTAGCCTCTTTGGTACCGTGCATTGCCATTTCTCACCTTGAGAGTTGGTGCAAACTTCGCCGGTGCATCCAAACCCCGTGATACGATACGCTTTATCACACATAAACCTCCTTATATCTTCCTCAAAACAGCCACCATACCTACCTATTATGGCATTTCCATAGCCATTCTGAGATATATTGCCATGCAACTTTCCACCGTTCCGTCTATTATGACACGCTTCATCATTGTCATATTGCGTTGCATGATCATGTAGTTGACATCGTATTTGTGGCAAAGCCACCATGCATATTATTTCATACATGTCACTCTTGATTCATTGCCCATCCCGGTACACCGCCGGAGGCATTCATATAGAGTCATATTTTGTTCTAAGTATCGAGTTGTAATCGTCGAGTTGTAAATAAATAGAAGTGTGATGATCATCATTAATAGAGCATTGTCCCAAATAAAAGAAAGAGAAAGGCCAAATAAAAAAAAGGAAAGCCCCAAAAAAAGAAGAAGAAAAAAAAGAGAAATAAAAAGGGACAATGATACTATCTTTTTTCCACACTTGTGCTTCAAAGTAGCACCATGATCTTTATGATAGAGAGTCTCTTGTTTTGTCACTTTCATATACTAGTGGGAATTTTTTATTATAGAACTTGGCTTGTATATTCCAATGATGGGCTTCCTCAAATGCCCTAGGTCTTCGTGAGCAAGCATGTTGGATGCACACCCACTTAGTTTCTTTTGTTAAGCTTTCATACATTTATAGCTCTAGGGCATCCGTTGCATGGCAATCCCTACTCCTTGCATTGACATCAATTGCTGGGCATCTCCCTAGCCCATTGATTAGCCGCGTCAATGTGAGACTTTCTCCTTTTTTGTCTTCTCCACACAACCCCCATCATTATATTCATGGCTCACGCTCATGTATTGCGTGAAAGTTGAAAAAAGTTTGAGATTACTAAAGTATGAAACAATTGCTTGGCTTGTCATCGGGGTTGTGCAAGATGAGAGCATCTTGTGTGACGAAAATGAAACATGGCCAAACTATATGATTTTGTAGGGATGAGCTTTGTTTGGCTATGTTATTTTGAGAAGACATAATTGCTTGGTTAGTATGCTTGAAGTATTATTATTTTTATGTCAACATTAAACTTTTATCTTGAATCTTTCGGATCTGAACATTCAAGCCACAATAAAGAAAATTGCATTGAATAATATGCTAAGTAGCATTCCACATCAAAATTTTTGTTTTTATCATTTACCTACTCGAGGACGAGCAGGAATTAAGCTTGGGGATGCTTGATACGTCTCCAACGTATCTATAATTTTTGATTGCTCCATGCTATTATATATTCTGTTTTGAATGTTTAATGGGCTTATTTATACACTTTAATATTATTTTTGGGACTAACCTATTAACCAAAGGCCCAGTGCAAATTGCTGTTTTTTTGCCTATTTTAGTGTTTCGTAGAAAAGGAATATCAAACGGAGTCCAAACGGGATGAAACCTTCGGGAGCGTGATTTTTGGAACAAACGTGATCCAGAGGACTTGGAGTGGACGTCAAGAAATCAACGAGGAGGCCACGAGGCAGGGAGGCACGCCTGCCCCCCTGGGCGCGCCCCCACCCTAGTGGGCCCCTCGTGGCTCCACCGACCTACTTCTTCCTCCTATATATACCTACTTACCCCGAAACCATCTAGGAGCACCACGAAACCCTATTTCCACCGTTGCAACCTTCTATATCCCATGAGATCCCATCTTAGGGCCTTTTCCGGTGCTCCGCCGGAGGGGGAATCGATCACGGAGGGCTTCTACATCAACACCATAACCTCTCCGATGATGTGTGAGTAGTTTATCACAGACCTTCGGGTCCATAGTTATTAGCTAGATGGCTTCTTCTCTCTTTTTGGATCTCAATACAAAGTTCTCCTCGATCTTCTTGGAGATCTATTCGATGTAACTCTTTTTGCGGTGTGTTTGTCGAGATCCGATGAATTGTGGGTTGATGATCAAGATTATCTGTGAACAATGTTTGAATCTTCTCTGAATTCTTTTATGTATGATTGGTTATCTTTGCAAGTCTCTTCGAATTATCAGTTTAGTTTGGCCTACTAGATTGATCTTTCTTGCAATGGGAGAAGTGCTTAGCTTTGGGTTCAATCTTGCGGTGTCCTTTCCCAAAGGGCAATGAGGCGAAAGAAGGCACGATTGTATTGTTTCCATCGAGGATAACAAGATGGGGTTTATATCATATTGCTTGAGTTTATCCTCTACATCATGTCATCTTGCTTAAAGCGTTACTCTGTTCTTATGAACTTAATACTCTAGATGCATCTTTGGATAGCGGTCGATGTGTGGAGTAATAGTAGTAGATACAGGCATGAGTCGGTCTACTTGTTGCGGACGTGATGCCTATATACAGGATCATGCCTAGATATTCTCATAACTATGCTCAATTCTATCAATTGCTCGACAGTAATTTGTTCACCCACTGTAACACTTATGCTATCTTGAGAGAAGCCACTAGTGAAACCTATGGCCCCCGGGTCTATTTTACATCATATTAATCTTTCATCAACTAGCTATTTCTGGTGCCGTTTATTTTGCAATCTTTACTTTCAATCTTTATCATAAAAATATCAAAAATATTATCTTATCATCTCTATCAGATCTCACTTTTGCAAGTGGACGTGAAGGGATTGACAACCCCTTTATCGCGTTGGTTGCAAGGTTCTTATTTGTTTGTGTAGGTACGAGGGACTTGCGTGTGTCCTCCTCTTTGGATTGATACCTTGTTTCTCAAAAGCGAGCGAAATACTTACAAGATTTTTTGCATCACTCTTTCCTCTTCAAGGAAAACCAATGCATGCTCAAGAGGTAGCGAGAATGATGGTCATCTGGAAGCATTGGTGGACGACCGCCAATCGTGAATTTCACTTTACCTTCGACCTCTTATCCCGGTACTTTTAACTTCCTTCATCACATCGGACGTAATATGCTCATCCCATTCTAACTCATGGACAACACTCATGTGTCGTAACGTGTGGAGATAATCAAACGCACCATGTTTCTGTCCGGGAGCTAGGACCAATGATAAGCGAGTAAAACCCATGACCTACCAATGGTATCCTCATCGTAATCATCCGCTTTTGATAGAACGATTCTTTGTGGTGGCTATCGAGCCCTATCACCATCCAAATACACATTTCGAAATCTGATTTACCCTCTTGCGAATCCTAGCGGCTCGCTACCGTAAGGACATTGAAAATCTTCTTAACCATGTCTTTTGTGAAGTGTATTTCCTTGCGATCATCAACTACATAGAAAACATAAAAAGGAAATTAGTAGATGTTGCAAAAAAAGAGAAAAATGCTATCAACAGACTGAAAACAGAAAAAACACATGGTTAAACGAAGATGCTCAAAAAGAAACATACTTGAGTAGACGCTCCTTGGGGTCTATACTCATAACTATGAAATCCAGAAGCCCTTCTGGCGGAGGAGGCACAGGAGATATGTGCAACAAATCCCCAAAGCTAGACTTGCTTAGTACATCTCTCTTCTTCCCTTGGATGGAATTACCTATCTTGCGCAGCCGCTTTGCTGACCATCGGGTTTGGTAGATGGCCATGCTGTGAAACAAAACCAAAAATAAGTCGAGCTTTGATGCTACGAAGCTACAGGAAACACAACTACAAGAATAAGAAAAAATGAAAAATATGAGCTATCCATTTTAGCTCCAGGAAATAGAACAATAAGCTCCAGGAAAACCAACTACTGCCTCCATTCGTGCAACCTCTCACAAGTGCATTTAGCTCCAGGAAAATAAAACAATAAGCTCCAGGAAATAAATGAGCTATCCATTTTAGCTCCAGGAAATAAAACAATAAGCTCCAGGAAAACCAACTACAATAGGCATGTTCATCCATTTTAGCTATAAAAGCAAAATGGACAGGAAACACCAGCGACCTCTCACAAGTCTCACCATCTTCATTTGAACAATAATGAACTATAATGAACTCCAAAAAATGCAACACCAGCAAGTTCTCACAACTCTCAGCATTTTTCATAGACTGTTGCGGAAAAATTGTGGTTCTGTCAAATCTGAAACATAAATCTAACAACATAGCTCCCTAGCATAAGGCATGATACAAATCAACAGCGCCCGGCCTCCCACACAGTCCAGGATAGCTAACGACACACAGACAGACAGTAAGCTGGAGCCAAAGTTACAGCACGGCATAGCTGGGGCTGGCTCGTCGGGATTTCCCCGGCTCGGACGACGGCAGGTCTCACACATTGATCACTTCTGGGTAAAAAAATGAACAGAAATGATTGTTTGAGTAAGCGGCAAACATGATCCGAAAATAGGAGAAAATAGAGTTACATCATCCTACTAGCTGTTTCTGAAACCAAAACTATAGCATTCACTCCCCGCTGCCAAATACTAAGGTTCAGTTAAATAGAACATGGAGAAGAAGTGAACAAAACAGGAAATGAACAATCATATGTGCTGGCACAGGTACTCTATGATGCTACACGCAATCCACTACCACAAAAAATTCACATAGCACATGAAGGGATACAGGGCGAAATCAACTGCATAAATCAAAAACAGTGCTATGGCCTACACAGAATTTCCCTATGAAAGAGATAAGTAAGTTCGGCAATGTTATGAGTTGCAAAAAATTCAGAAACTCTACAACAGTCCAGTTGCAGAAACACGGCGAGGTGGTCGGAGCGGACGGCGGCCTCGATGAGCAGGTTGTGAGAGGCGAGGACGAGCGACGCCGGCAGGGGAGGCGGGAGGAGACGAGCCGGAGGAGGTTGAGCGCGGACGGGAAGTAGGCGGCGGTGGAGGAGAGGGCGGAGAGGAGGCGGAGGAGAAGCTGCGGGTGGAGCGACAGGGGGCTGGGGCCGGCGACGAAGAGGGTGTTGAAGGTGGACAGGAAGAGGTGGGGCGGGCGGCGGAGGCGGAGGACGGAGAGGAGCAGTAGGAGGAGGAGCCGCGGGGAGGGCGGGGACGGGAGGCGGCGGAGCAGGGCGAGCGCGTGGCGAAGGTGGTCGCGGCGGAGTAGGGCGAGCGCGTGGGGAGAAATCACCGGAGGGAGATCCGTACCTGCTTGGGTTGTCGGCGGCCGCCGCCGCTCCCAAAGACAAAGTCGTCGTCACGGCGGTAGGTTAGCCCCGGCCGCGCCACCGCCGTCCCAGATCCAAACCTCGTCGCCTCTCCCAACCCAGCGAGCACACGCTGCGGCTTCAGCTGCAGGGGCGTTTTCCTTTTTTTTTTTAGGGTGCAGGGGCGTTTTCCTGAAACAACGACTCTGTTTCAGGAAATGGTCGGCGCGAATAGGTCGGTTTTAGAAAACGAACGCGTGTGCCGTGGGAGCGGGGACGCTCCCATCCGTCCGATCAAAGAGATGATCCGACGGACGTGAAGCCGGCGGACGCGGCGCGCGTGATCGGTCGGTTACACGATAGCATTTTCCTTATTGTTTTAGACACTTTTACCACACGCTACAAGACAGTAGCGTTTCTTGTCTTTTTCGAAGAATGCTTTGGTTGGGAGCAATGGCCATGCATTTCGATGGCTATCCTCGTTATTATGCGGCTAGCGATTTAGGATTTTTTTTCTCAGCTCTTGCCGATCCGAGGTCCTATTAGACGCTCCAGGCGCCGGGGAACGCAACCGGCGCTCACAGCCGCGTCTGGGTGGGCCGACTCAAAAACAAGAGCAGCCCAAGAAAAAACGGCTATCGCCTGCAATCGAACACACGCTATCGCTCTTATGCACCGTTTCCAGATGCACATGGGCGCTGATTGACGAGGAACTTTCCTGCACCCTGCTAGCTTCAACTGAAAACCGAGCCAAGAGCTGGCTTTTCAACTTAATGGGAGAACTATCGCATGAGCAATTCACCTTGCTGGTGGTGACACTCTGGGCCATCTGGACATCCCGGCGCAAGGCCATACACGAGTCTATATTCCAGACCCCACATGCGATAAGGGCCTTCATAACACGCTACATCCAAGATTTGGAAGTTTTGAGAAAGCAGGAAAACTGAATCAAGCGGCGCCGTAACTTCATCTGGCGTCACTCGATCAAGGCTCCGCCAACGGGTTATGCGAAGATTCATGTAGACGCAGGAGTTAAATCCACGAGAGGGGCTCGGCAGTAGCAATCTGCAGAGACGTCAAGGAGCATCCATGGGCGATTCGCTTTAGTGTTGGTTGAGTCTGCGACGCACCACTCTGGAAGCCATCGCATGCCGTGAAGCTATTGCATTGGCGGAGGATCTTAATCAACATCATTATGTTGTCGCATCCGATTGCAAGCAGGTCATTGAGGACATCGCTAAAGGTAGTCAGGGAGATTATGGAGTTATTATCAAAGAGATTAGATCAAGGTCACCACATTTTACTAGTAGTTTTACTTTTGAAAAACGTGAGGCTAATGTAGAAGCCCACATGTTAGCTAAGCATGCTCTCGCTTTACTTCCGGGGCGTCATGTGTGGTTAGGCCAGCCACATGACCCAATTTGTATCCCACACTCTGTGGACTTTGAGTAATAAAAGGCCTTTTCCCTCAAAAAAAAAGCTAGCAGTTCGTGACTAGCAGTTCGTGACTGTGTACAGGGCGGTAGTCTTGAGAACAAAAATAGCAGACGTGGTATTTATTGTGCATTAACAGTACCGTTTAGATTTTTAAAATACTTAAAAACATGTTCACATATTTCAAATGAAGATCATGAACATGCAAAAAAATTCACGTATTCACAAAAAAGTTCACGAATTCAAAAAAGTTAAATTTATTATTATAAAATTTCAATGTAGTTTGAAAAAATAGCAAATTCAAAACAGTGTATGAATTTGAGAAAAACACAAAATTGAAAAGTGTTCATAAATTTGAAAAAAGTTCATCGATTTTGAAAAATAGTTCATCCAATTTGAAAAAAAAATCATCAATTTTGGAAAAAGTTCATCGAACTCCTTCAGAAATTGTTGACCCGGTTCATCCAAATTGAGGGTGCGTGGGATTAATATATTTCTATAGGGAAATACCTGCTAATTAATTTCAAAAATTGTTGACTTGGTCAAAATCATGAACCAAATCCAAAATTGAATACCTCAATCAAATGGAAAAGCTTCAAAATTAAGAAACATAGTAAATTAAAAAAATTGAATGAGAGAACTCCTTCAGAAATTGTTGACCTGGTCGAAATCGGATGACTCAATTTTAAATTGAAGACCTCAATTGATTGTGAGGCCTTAAAAATTTGGAAGGATAATGAAGTGTGTTTTCTTTTTGTTTATAATACAGTGTTTTGGTGGGTCTTTTGCGGTGTGATTTGGTATTATCTGCTAATCTACACATACTTATGTGAAAAAAATCTATGTCGGTGATAGCATGTACTATGTTGGTTCTACAATATTACATGTTGGGCTTCTTTTTCTCCGTAGGTTGTTAGAGGGTGCACAATTCACTCTTTTTATAGGCCGGTTCTTGCCGATTGATTTCAAAAATTGTTTACTTTGTCAAAGTCGTGAACCAAATCCGACATTAAATATCTCGATCATACCAGAAAGCTCCAAAACTAAAGAACATAGTGAATTAAATAAGAGAGCTCTTTAAAATATTGTTGATCTGATTAAAATCAAATGATCCAATTTTAAATTGAATATCTTAATTAATTATGAGGTCTTAAAAATTATGAAGCATATAGCGTATTTATATATGAGAGGACAAACGCTCGTTAGCCACGTCCAAAAATAAAACTCCGCTCTTTTTCAAATACGAAGACAAGTTTCAAAAGGAATAAATTGCCATGCATGGCAATAGCAGGAACAGGATGGACACATAGTAGCTACTCATCATCTACTGCTACTATTAAATAATCGAGTTGTGGCAGAAACATCTACTACTACTATTAAACAATCGAGTTGTGGCAGAAACATTACATCTCAGCCATACATCCGCCATCTCTCAATGGACCGGATTGTCTCAATGTTGTATCACATCATTTACCAAAATCAATTATCAATAACATTTATCAAAATCAATTACCAATAATTGCCATGATCTACGCCATCATAATTATGCAAAACTTACCAACCTGAGCCTATTTTAATCATAATCAATTAGCAATAATCAATCATAATCAATTAGCAATAATTACCATGATCTAATAATTACGCAATAATTACCGCGATCTCGCTCCGAATGGAGACCTCCACCTTGGGCCGTCCGGTCCTCGCTCAAACCTCTCGATTCGAATTTCTGAGGCAGCCCTCCTCATGTCGCCGTCGACCTCCTTGCTCCAACCCCTATCTGTGTTGTACACGTACATATCTCTTCTCTACTACTATTAAACAAGCAAACATTTTCTTTCTTAAAGATACCCAGTTAAGTGTACATCGATTAATTATTACCGTTTGATCATCTAAATTAATGAAAGCTAACAGATCAGACTAATCTGATGAGATATCAAAGGTGCAATTAATTCTTGAAGGCGGACCGCTCCACCGACGGACGAAAGTTTTCTCGCCTGCTTCGCAACTTCCGCTCAAGCATCCCACCAAATCTTCGATAATTACTACTCCTATATCATATATAATTGCCATCTAATTATTATTATCCTTTTTGTTGTCGGAGCATCTAATTATTAGTATCAACTAAAAGAGGAAGCCACTCAACCTAATTGATCTCTTCCTACCCGCGTCGATGCTATCGGCGTCGAAACATGCCCTTCATCCCTCCCTGTGCCCTCCCTATCTACGTCATTGTCCCTTCTGTTATACCTCGCTGAAAACATATCTTCTCTAATCCTCGCACTATCCGCCATTGCCTCTGCAACACAACACACACCATCATTGCCGCCGCCGTGCAGGACACCGGAGTTGCCGCGACCTCCGATTCGCGCGCTACCGGATCGAGGGTGGAGACGGTCCGTGCCGGTCGACCAGCCTGGCAGTCCTGTTTTCGTGACTAGAACGCCACTCCTGCATCGGCAGGATCGAGCGGATCGAGCGGACCGGCAAGTGGCGGCATTTACGATCGGCGCAGGAGACAATGACGAAGCGCGACGACGGCAGGAGGCCACGGCGACTTTCACGGCGGCGCATGGCGGCGGAGGCCATGGATGGCGCTGCAGGAGATGTCACGGTGGACACCGCAACGGCGAGGACGATGAAGGAGCCATCGTGCCGCCAGCCACGGCAACTCCGTGCGCCTCGCACTCGGCCGACATTGTCCATGGGCCTGGGTCCCTCTCCACTGCGTCGGCGTCAGTGAGCGCCCGACGCGCCCATTCCTAAGGCGCTGCCGGCGGCGAGTACATCGGACAGAAACAGGAGGATGCACACAACTTCGATGCATTGACTATATAACCTCTTATTTTCGTGGATGTCTCCTGCGCGCACGCACATGCATTGACTGTATGGATGGAGAGAGGTTTGGTTTTTCTTCAGTTTTCTATAGGGACATGCAACATGAGACTTGACGACCTTTTCACGTGCATGGAATCATTTTCTGTGGACGAAGCGAGCGCGGCGGCGACAACATGTTCAATTTCATCGTCAGAGAAATAAGGACGAAGTGGGCGCCTGAGCCAGTTCTCTGCAGAGCAGAAGAACCGTCGTTGGGATCTGCCATACCTTGCTCAGAATACATCGAGAGTATCACTCCTCTCCAAACAATGTCGAACCGTGAATTTCTTCTACTTCCTTACAAGCATTCCTGTTTTTACAACTTGGGTTTGTAAGGACGTGTGTTGCTTAATACTCAATAATCCTAGGCCTTTTCGCAAAAAATAAATAAATTGAATGAAGTCTTTTTTTTTGTTCACCTTCTCAACAACATCGAGACTGAAGATGCCTACGCTTTATAACAATTGTTAAACATATAAAAAACTGAGATAATTAGGTGCCAGTGCTCTATGCATACGATGATTCATTTAAATGATAGGTCGATTCGTATTATCTTTAGTAGTATTAGAATATCTTTTCTATGGGAATTCTTATTTTTGTCGGTGACCAAGGTGTGCAAAAGCGGACCTGTATTATTTTCGTTACCTTTTATTTAAAAAACAGAAGGTGAAACAATCAAGCATCATCGTTGACCGGAGTGGAGATATGAGTCTGACCAACGCCTGCCTACCTCCCCAAACCATCACTTCCAGACACACCAATGTCGCCACCCACGAGACGCGGATCCAACCTGCGAGAAGAAGCGAGATAGCCGCCAATGGGCGCCCCGACAGGCACCACTGGGGCTAAACCTTCCGGACTGCGCCCCACAGACAACATAGGTGCTGCCACGACCCTCCCACATGGAGCCGCGCAACCACCACCGCCACCCATCATTGTCTAGGGGTGGCACTGTTGCTGAGAGGGACGCCTCCCTATGAGCAGACGCTGCACACACCATCGGACCGCCACGCCCACCGATCACCGAGACCTGTGCCAAAATAACAGCTGCGAAAAGGATGCCCTGCCTCCACCTTCCCCAGGGCACGGTGGCTTTGTCGGCGCCCCCGGCAGCGGTGAAGCGAGGGAGGAGGGTGATCTTCTTGTGTAGGTAGGGTTTTTCCATGTCACCCGAGTAGAGTAACGCGAATATAATATTAGTCGAGACGTGTGTTGCACGTGCACGCTTACTAGTCACTAAAAAAAATAGCAGTCGTTAGATTCGTTGGATCAATGATGTATAGCAGCACAAACGCATAGGTGCCATGGGAAGAAAGCGAAGTTGTGCCCCAAGGCTAGAGCGTGATCGTACTTTTTTTTTTTGCGGGGAGAGCGTGATCGTTTTTTTTTTTTTGCGGGGAGAGCGTGATCGTATTAAACTGTCCCTTTCCATCAATGCTCACGCTCATTGTCTTCTTCAAAGTACACGACTCCGAAAGCTCCACGCAATTGTTGTCGAGGAAGATGATAAACTCATTGAGGACGATAATTGGGTTAATGTGAAGCTAAGTGTTTGGTGCAGTAGTCTCGTGATGACAAAAAGGACAAGCCATGAGACATAAGTAACTTGTAAGTTTGTACAGTCAGATTCATTTATTTATAATCATTCGTATGTAGCAATGCACGGGCGTTCTACAGGTACAATTAGTAATTAGGTGCTCGCACGGCCACACACCTCCTCGCCGCTCCGTGCGTACGCATCGATCACTGCCGTACGTGCGCAAGATCCACCAGGCCTACGGACGGCGAATCAGTTCATGTTGCGCGCGCAGTGCGTGATGGCGGAGCAGCCGCGGGTGTAGGGGTTGGCCTGCTGCATGGACCCGCAGTTGATGTAGTAGGACGCCCCGCGCTTGTCGCAGGGGATCTGGTCGGCGCGCAGCGCCGCGTAGCTGATGTACCTGGCCGTCGACTTCCGCACCAGCGACCGGCGCAGGGCCTCACCGGCGCCGGCGGCGCCCGTCACCATCTCCTCGTCCTCGTCCACGCCGCACTCCCCGATGACCCCGTCGCAGGCCGCAGCGCGCGACAGCAGCATGGAGGCCAGCTCGCCCGCGGAGGCCGGGGACGGCAGGCAGGCGACCGCCGCGGCGGCCGCCAGGAGCGCGAGCAAGGCCACGCCGAGCCTTGCCATGTCAGTCTTCTGTCCGGTGGCTGGTTTCTTGCGGGTTTGGGTCGCGATCGGTTTGTCGGTCTGCACCTAGGGTGGATCTCTCCATGCCTTCTTCTCTCTTTGAAGGGAGTGGGAGGAGGGGGAAGGGGGTTTGGAGAGGGAGCAGGGCGGCCGCACGTCGGCTTGGCCAGTGCCGCCGCGCGTTGCGGCCTCCGCCTCGGCGCCCAGCAAGATCGAAACCATCATACGCGCCATTATGTGCTAATTTTAGGTGCTAGGAAGACCCATGTTTTACGGTGTCCACTAACCACTAGTACGTGACATGTGGATTGGACACCTTCTGAGGTGCCCGTTTCGAGCGTCCTCTCCCATCTCCGAGGCCATCTCCCAGCCTCGCCGCGCCGTTTCCCTTCGTCCGCCTCCACCAGACCACGGCCGCGCTGCTGCCCTCCGCCGGCCTCCACCAGAAAGGAGATGCTTTCCCGGAAAGAGGCAACTGAAGACACAGCCGTTGAAGAAAGAGACGAGGCTGCAAATGATATGAACTCTGCTTTTTTTTTTTTAACCGGGCATTATCCCTTTCCATTAATGCGACATAACGAAAATATAACCATGTCCAGGGAATGAAACGGGAAAGAGGGAAGTGAGTTCAAGCATCGTCGGGAAATCCATCATGAGCACTCGCCATCGAGATTACTCATTATGGGGCGAAAAACCGACGATACTATAAATTCATGACAAAAGAGCAAAGGGCTGTCCAAAGCCAGACCACTAGAAAGTAGAAACACTGCTCAGAACAGAGCAACATGCAACAATCATCCTCACGCAGGAGGAATCTACCCAAAAGATCGAAGCATTCAAGTAGTAAATCCTTCTCCATCAGCAGGCCCCCTCATCTTGGTACGCAACAGTGCAGATCCTCAATAAGGCGAGATGTGTTGTCCTTCAGTAGGATCCCACCAACTCTAAGGTTCGCCGCATCCTCCTGCTTCATCATACCTGTCCAGTAACACAGAAAAGCACATGCAGAGAAGATGCATTCAAAAGAAGATTTGAGGGGAATATGTTCAAAAGTAACTCTGTTACGACAGGTCCATATTGCCCAACAGATAGCCGCAATGACGGCTGTATAAAAGACCTCTCCATTGGGGGGAAAAACATAGCATCACACATACGCCTGCCATAAATTATCAGGGCATAGTTCGGTGCCAAACATGCACCCCACAACTCTCCATGTCACCCTAGCAACAAGACACGTAAAAAATAAATGCTGGGACGTCTCCCTCTCCCCACAAAATGAGCATTTAGGCTCTCTTTTCCACCCACAGTGCTTCATCACATCCCTGGTCAGCACCGCATCCTGTGACAGCTGCCACATGAAAATCTGAATTTTCGAAGGAATACGAGCTTTCCAGATCCACCGATAGTTACAACCTGAGATGTTCCTTTCTAGGTAGGAGTACATTGATTTGGTTGTAAAATAGGGTCTAGCTCCCAGAGCCCACTTAATACTATCACTCTCCATGGAGACACAGGCTTTTTTAACAGCTGAAACCATTTCTTGCCATTGTTCACTGAGCTCAAAGTTCAATCTCCTTCGAAAGAAGGATACAGGATCAGCCTCCAGACACTCTTTTGCAACACAGTTGGGATATGAACTCTGCTTCTGATCCGCAACCGGTTTATGCCTGATGTAACTCTACCTTTGGTTACCTGGAAATTTCATGTGTATTATGTATCCGAAGTTTAATTTCCATATGGATCCAGACAAGTTTGATCTAATTCGTAGTGGAAACAAAAGACTAGACACAGAATTTACCAGTACGGCAGTACTGAATTTGAAATTGCAGTTCAAGGATTCTAGACATGCAACTCCAGAAATTCCACTCCAATCTTGAGCATACAGGAAACCTTAATTCCAGGCCATTTGCCAACGCAGAGCCAATATGCAGACAATACTACATAATATATTAGAATGCTGTTCTTGAATTTTTTTAATATGTTCTTGTTCTTGAATAATATAAGAATGCAGAATCCCCGTCAGTACAGACTGAATGTAAATTTAACAACAGTCTCATCATATGCCAGTTGGACTGGTTAACTCCACAGTGCTTTGCAATGATAAAACTAGTTTATTTCAGAATATATATTTTTTGAAAAGGAGGATGTACCAACGGCCTCTGCATCTGGGCGATGCATGTAGCCATATTTTTTTAAATACTCTCGAAAGCCATACACGCTCTTGTCATGCTCATAGTTGAAGTGCACATGAGGAAATAGTATCACATCAGCTTGACCTCGAAACTATGAACCAAACCTATAAACCATCAGACTTGACAAGTAGTGAGTAATGTATTCGCGGCAAGGCAAATGAAATGGCTCATGCATGAATGGATATTTTGAAAGGATGCTTCACGACATTGCTTACAGGCATAACTTTTGCGGAGTGTTTTGAGGAAAAAAAAATTGCGAGGTTTTGCGGAGTATTTCATGATGCCTGGATCCACGATCTTTCCTGAGTTAGCAGCCTGAGAAAATACAGAGCATGTCGTTAAAAGGATAGAAATGACAATGAAGCAAGGACACAGAGCACTAGTGTTATTCATGCGGGAGCACACCTTCCGTTTCTTTTTTTTCGGCGCGGGGGCACACCTTGTGTTGTCCATGGAACACACATGCTGCTACAGACGTGCTTCACGTGGGAGCACATCTCTCTTTTTTCTTTTCTGGTTTGGTTATACTTCACCATGGAAAAGCACATGTATGCTTGGCGCTGAAGCACTTTTTTGAATTTCCTATATACAACACACGAGGGGAAAAGGAGAAAACAAAAGGATTTTTTTTGAGAAAATAAAAAACACGGGAAATCAAAAAATCAAGGGGAAAAACCAGAAAAACCAATAATAAACATGCATGCATCCCTCCATTTCCATGAACCTATAGTATCCTACCCAGGGTGCATCCAACGTGCGACACGTGGCTTCAACAAGTGAGCCCTGAAAATCCCACCTAAAGAATACCCCTTGGTTTTTTTTTCTACAGGTAAGTACACCTTAACTAGTCGCTCTCGAGGAGAGAACAAGCGCGGATGTAAAGAATTTTTGTTGGAGGCAGTGGCTCAAGCAATTCCAGTGTTTGCTATGTCGGTGTTCAAAATTCCCAAGGGGGTCTGTAAGGATATAAGTGATCTTACATCACTTTTTTTGTGGGGAGGGGATGGAGAAAAGAAGAGTATGCATTGGTATGTGTGGTGGAAAATATGTGTTCCAAGGAGTATGGAAGGAATGGGATTTCGAGATCTTCACTCGTTTAATTTGGCGATGGTGCCTAAATGGTGTTAGTTTGTTACCTTGCCGACTCTCTCTATGTTAAGGTGATGTGTCCTAAGTATTACCCAGATGGCAATATCTTAACAACTCGCCCTAAAAAAGGTTCTTCGTTCACGTGGCAAAGCTCGGTAGCAGAACTACAAACGTTTAGAAGGGGACAATGAAGGAAATATGCCCTAGAGGCAATAGTAAAAGTTATTATTTATTTCCTTATTTCATGATAAATGTTTATTATTCATGCTAGAATTGTATTAACCGGAAACTTAGTACATGTGTGAATACATAGACAAAACATAGTGTCACTAGTATGCCTCTACTTGACTAGCTCGTTGAATCAAAGATGGTTAAGTTTCCTAGCCATAGACATGCGTTGTCATTTGATTAACGGGATCACATCATTAGAGAATGATGTGATTCACTTGACCCATTCCGTTAGCTTAGCATTTGATCGTTTAGTATATTGCTATTGCTTTCTTCATGACTTATACATGTTCCTATGGCTATGAGATTATGCAACTCCCGAATACTGGAGGAACACTTTGTGTGCTACCAAACGTCACAACGTAATTGAGTGATTATAAAGGTGCTCTACAGGTGTCTCCGATGGTACTTGTTGAGTTGGCATAGATCAAGATTAGGATTTGTCACTCCGATTGTCGGAGAGGTATCTCTGGGCCCTCTCGGTAATGCACATCAATATAAGCCTTGCAAGCAATGTGACTAATGAGTTAATTGCGTGATGATGCATTACGGAACGAGTAAAGAGACTTGTCGGTAACGAGATTGAACTAGGTATTGAGATACCGACGATCCAATCTCGGGCAAGTAACATACCAATGACAAAGGGAACAACGTATGTTTTTATGCGGTTTGACCGATAAAGATCTTCGTAGAATATGTAGGAGCTAATATGAGCATCCAGGTTCCGCTATGGGTTATTGTCCGGAGATGTGTCTCGGTCATGTCTACATAGTTCTCGAACCCGTAGGGTCCACACGCTTAACGCTCGGTGACGATCGATATTATGAGTTTATGTGCTTTGATGTACCGAAGATAGTTCGGAGTCCCGGATGTGATCACGGACATGACGAGGATTCTCGAAATGGTCGAGACGTAAAGATTGATATATTGGACGGCTATATTCGGACATCGGAAGAGTTTCGGGTGATCTCGGAGAAAACCGGAGTGCCAGAGGGGTTACAGGAACCCCCCCGGGGGGGCTAATGGGCCTTGATGGGCCCTAGTGGAGAGAGAGAGGGGCCGGCCAAGGCAGGCCGCGCGCCCCTCCCCTTGAGTCCGAATAGGACAAGGAAGGGCGCCCTGCCTTCCCTCTCCCACTCCTTCCTTCCCTCCTAGTGGGACTAGGAAAGGGGAGTCCTACTCCCACTAGGAGGAGGACTCCTCCTCTTGGTGCGCCCTCCTAGGGCCGGCCGGCCTCCCCCCTTGCTCCTTTATATACGGGGGGGGGGCACCCAAAGACACACAAGTTGATTGTTCCAAGCCTTAGTCCGAATTGGACTAGGGGGAGGGGCGGCGCCCCCTCCTTCCTTCTCTTCTCTTTTCCCTTTCCTTCTCTCCTACTCCTACTACTTAGAAGGGCTCCTAGTTCTACTAGGAAAGGGGGAATCCTACTTCCGGTGGGAGTAGGACTCCCCTAGGGCGCTCCATAGAGAGGGCCGGCTCTCCCCCTCCTCCACTCCTTTATATACGGGGGAGGGGGCCACCCCATAGACACAACAATTGATCCTTTGGATCTCTTAGCCGTGTGTGGTGCCCCCCTCCACCATAATCCACCTCGATTATATCATAGCGGTGCTTAGGCGAAGCCCTGCGTCGGTAGCAACATCATCACCGTCATCACGCCATCGAGCTGACGAAACTCTCCCGCGAAGCTCTGCTGGATCGTGAGTTCGTGGGACGTCATCGAGCTGAACGTGTGCTGAACTTGGAGGTACCGTGCGTTCGGTACTTGGATCAGTCGGATCGTGAAGACGTACGACTACATCAACCGCGTTGTCATAACACTTCCGTTTTCGGTCTATGAGGGTACGTGGACAACACTGTACCCTCTCGTTGCTATGCATCACCATGATCTTGCGTGTGCGTAAGAATTTTTTTGAAATTACTACATTACCCAACAGTGGTATCAGAGCCAAGTTTATGCGTAGATGTTATATGAACGAGTAGAACACAAGTGAGTTGTGGGCGATACAAGTCATACTGCTTACCAGCATGTCACACTTTAGTTCAGCGATATTGTTGGATGAAGCAGCCCGAACCGACATTACGCGTACGCTTACGCGAGACTGGTTCTACCGACGTGCTTTGCACACGGTGGTGGCGGTGTCGGTTTCTCCAACTTTAGTTGAACCGAGTGTGGCTACACCGGTCCTTGTGAAGGTTAAAACAACACTAACTTGACAAACTATCGTTGTGGTTTTGATGCGTAGGTAAGAACGGTTCTTGCTCAGCCCGTAGCAGCCACGTAAAACTTGCAACAACAAAGTAGAGGACGTCTAACTTGTTTTTGCAGGGCATGTTGTGATGTGATATGGTCAAGACATGATGCTAAATTTTATTGTATGAGATGATCATGTTTTGTAACAAAGTTATCGGCAACTGGCAGGAGCCATATGGTTGTCGCTTTATTGTATGCAATGCAATCGCCCTGTAATTGCTTTACTTTATCACTAAGCGGTAGCGATAGTCATAGAAGCAATAGTTGGCGAGATGACAACGATGCTACGATGAAGATCAAGGTGTCACGCCGGTGATGATGGTGATCATGACAGTGCTTTGGAGATGGAGATCACAGGCACAAGATGATGATGGCCATATCATATCACTTATATTGATTGCATGTGATGTTTATCCTTTATGCATCTTATTTTTCTTAGATCGACGGTAGCGTTATAAGATGATCTCTCACTAAATTTCAAGGTACAAGTGTTCTCCCTGAGTATGCACCGTTGCGACAGTTCTTCGTGCTGAGACACCATGTGATGATCGAGTGTGATAAGCTCTACGTTCACATACAATGGGTGCAAGCCAGTTTTGCACACGCAAAATAGTCGGGTTAAACTTGACGAGCCTAGCATATGCAGATATGGCCTCAGAACACTGGAGACCGAAAGGTCGAGCGTGAATCATATGGAAGATATGATCAACATAGTGATGTTCACCATTGAAAACTACTCCATCTCACATGATGATCGGACATGGTTTAGTTGAAATGGATCACCTGATCACTTAGATGATTAGAGGGATGTCTATCTAAGTGGGAGTTCTTAAGTGATATGATTAATTGAACTTTAATTTATCATGAACTTAGTCCTGGTAGTATTAGCATATTTATGTTGTAGATCAATAGCTCACGATTAGCTCCCCTGTTTTATTTTTGATATGTTCCTAGAGAAAACTAAGTTGAAAGATGTTAGTAGCAATGATGCGGATTGGATCCGTGATCTGAGGTTTATTCTCATTGCTGCACAGAAGAATTATGTCCTTGACGCACCGCTAGGTGACAGACCGATTGTAGGAGCAAATGGAGACGTTATGAACGTTTGGCAAGCTCGATATGATGACTACTTGATAGTTTAGTGCACCATGCTTTACGGCTTAGAGTCGGGGCTTCAAAGACGTTTTTGAAATGCCACGGAGCATATGAGATGTTCCAAGAGTTGAAATTAGTATTTCAGACTCATGCACATGTCGAAAGGTATGAGACCTTTGACAAGTACTTTGCCTACAAGATGGAGGAGAATAGCTCAACAAGTGAGCATGTGCTCAGATTGTTTGGGTACTACAATTGCTTGAATCAAGTGGGAGTTAATCTTCCAGATAAGATAGTAATTGACAAAGTTCCCTACTCACTATCACCAAGTTACTAGAACTTCGTGATGAACTATAATATGCAAGGGATGAAGAAAGTAATTCCCGAGCTCTTCGCGATGCTGAAATCAGCGAAGGTAGAAATCAGGAAAGAGCATCAAATGTTGATGGTTTACAAGACCACTAGTTTCAAGAAAAGGGCAAAGAATATAAAGGGAACTTCAAGAAAGAATGACAAACAAGTTGTCACTCCCGTGAAGAAGCCCAAAGCTAGACCCAAGCCTAAAACTGAGTGCTTCTACTGCAAAGGAAATGGTCACTGGAAGTGGAACTGCCCTAGATACTTGGCGGATAAGAAGGATGGCAAAGTGAACAAAGGTATATTGGATATACATGTTATTGATGTGTACTTTACTAGTGTTTATAGCAACCCCTCGGCATTTGATACTCGTTCAGTTGCTAAGAGTAGTAACTCGAAACGAGAGTTGCAGAATGAACAAAAACTAGTTAAGGGCGAGGTGACGATGTGTGTTGGAAGTAGTTCCAGGATTGATATGATCATCATCGCACACTCCCTATACTTTCGGGATTAGTGTTGAACCTAAATAAGTGTTATTTGGTGTTTGCGTTGAGCATGAATATGATTTGATCATGTTTATTGCAATACAGTTATTCATTTAAGTTAGAGAATAATTGTTGTTCTGTTTACATGAATAAAACCTTCTATGGTCATACACCCAATAAAAATGGTTTGTTGGATCTCGATCGTAGTGATACACATATTCCTAATATTGAAGCCAAAAGATGCAGAGTTGATAATGATAGTGCAACTTATTTGTGCCACTGCCGTTTAGGTCATATTGATGTAAAGCGCATGAAGAAACTCCATTCTGATGGACTTTTGGAATCACTTGATTATGAATCACTTGGTACTTGCGAACCATGCCTCATGGGCAAGATGACTAAAATGCCATTCTCCGGAACAATGGAGCGAGCAACAGATTTGTTGGAAATCATACATACTGATGTATGTGGTCCGATGAATGTTGAGGCTCGCGGCGGGTATCGTTATTTTCTCACCTTCACAGATGATTTGAGCAGATATGGGTATATCTACTTGATGAAACATAAGTCTGAAACATTTGAAAAGTTCAAAGAATTTCAGAGTAAAGTGAAAAATCATTGTAACAAGAAAATAAAGTTTCTGCGATCTGATTGTGGAGGAGAATATTTGAGTTACGAGTTTGGTCTTCATTTGAAACAATGTGGAATAGTTTCGCAACTCACGCCACCCGGAACAGCACAGCGTAATGGTGTGTCCGAACGTCGTAATCGTACTTTACTAGATATGGTGCGATCTATGATGTTTCTTACTGATTTACCACTATCGTTTTGGGATTATTCATTAGAGACAGCTGCATTCACGTTAAAAAGGGCACCATCTAAATCTGTTGAGACGAAACCTATGTAATGTGGTTTAGCAAGAAACCTAAGCTGTCATTTCTTAAATTTTGGGATTGCGATGCTTATGTGAAAAAGTTTCAACCTGATAAGCTCGAACCCAAATCGGAGAACTGCGTCTTCATAGGATACCCAAAATAAAATGTTGGGTACACCTTCTATCACAGATCCGAAGGCAAGATCTTTGTTGCTAAGAATGGATTCTTTCTAGAGAAGGAGTTTCTCTCAAAAGAAGTGAGTGGGAGGAAAGTAGAACTTGATGAGGTAACTATACCTGCTCCCTTATTGGAAAGTAGTTCATCATTGAAATCAATTTCTATGACTCCTACACCAATTAGTGAGGAAGCTAATGATAATGATCATGAAACTTCAGATCAAGTTACTACCGAACCTCGTAGGTCAGCCAGAGTAAGGTCCGCACCAGAGTGGTTCGGTAATCCTGTTCTAGAGGTTATGTTACTTGACCATGAAGAACCTACGAACTATGAGGAAGCGATGATGAGCCCAGATTCCGCAAAATGGCTTGAGGCCATGAAATCTGAGATGGGATCCATGTATGATAATAAAGTGTGGACTTTGATTGACTTGCCCGATGATCGGCAAGCCATTGAGATTAAATGGATCTTCAAGAGGAAGACGGACGCTGATGGTAATATTACTACATACAAAGCTCGAATTGTCGCAAAAAGGTTTTCGACAAGTTCAAGGTGTTGACTACGATGAGAGTTTCTCACTGGTATATATGCTTAAGTCTGTCCGAATCATGTTAGCAATTGCCGCATTTTATGAAATCTGGAAAATGGATAAACAAAACTGCATTCCTTAATGGATTTATTAAAGAAGAGTTGTATATGATGCAACCAGAAGGTTTTGTTAATCCTAAAGGTGCTAACAAAATATGCAAGCTCCAGCGATCCATCTATGGACCGGTGCAAGCATCTTGGAGTTGTAATATACGCTTTGATAAGTTGATCAAAGCATATAGTTTTATATAGACTTGCGATGAAGCCTGTATTTACAAGAAAGTGAGTGGGAGCACTACAACCTTTCTGATAAGTATATGTGAATGACATATTGTCGATCGGAAATGATGTAGAATTTTCTGGAAAGCATAAAGGAGTGTTTGGAAGAAGTTTTTCAAAGAAAGATCTCGGTGAAGCTGCTTACATATTGAGCATCAAGATCTATAGAGATAGATCAAGACGCTTGATAAGTTTTTTCAATGAGTACATACCTTGACAAGTTTTTGAAGTAGTTCAAAATGGAAGAGTCAAAGAAAGAGTTCTTGCCTGTGTTGCAAGGTGTGAAGTTGAGTAAGACTCAAAGCCCGACCACGGTAGAAGATAGAGAGAGAATGAAAGTCATTTCCTATGCCTCAGCCATAGGTTCTAGAAAGTATGCCATGCTGTGTACTAAATCTATTGTATACCCTACACTGAGTTTGGCAAGGGAGTACAATAGTGATCTAGAAGTAGATCACTGGACAGTGGTCAAAATTATCCTTAGTGGAATAAGTATATGTTTCTCGATTATGGAGGTGACAAATGGTTCGTCGTAAAGGGTTACGTCGATGCAAGTTTTGACACTGATCCAGATGACTCTAAGTCTCAATCTGGATACATATTGAAAGTGGGAGCAATTAGCTAGAGTAGCTCCGTGTAGAGCATTGTTGACATAGAAATTTGCATAATACAGACGGATCTGGATTTGGCAGACCTGTTGACTAGACTTCTCTCACAAGCAAAATATGATCACACCTTAGTACTCTTTGGGTGTTAATCACATGGCGATGTGAACTAGATTACTGACTCTAGTAAATCCTTTGAGTGTTGGTCACATGACGATGTGAACTATGGGTGTTAATCACGTGGTGATGTGAACTATTGGTGTTAAATCACATGCCGATGTGAACTAGATTATTGACTCTAGTGCAAGTGGGAGACTGAAAGAAATATGCCCTAGAGGCAATAATAAAAGTTATTATTTATTTCCTTATTTCATGATAAATTTTTATTATTCATGCCAGAATTGTATTAACCGGAAACTTAGTACATGTGTGAATACATAGACAAAACATAGTGTCACTAGTATGCCTCTACTTGACTAGCTCGTTGAATCAAAGATGGTTAAGTTTCCTAGCCATAGACATGAGTTGTCATTTGATTAACGGGATCACATCATTAGAGAATGATGTGATTCACTTGACCCATTCCGTTAGCTTAGCATTTGATCGTTTAGTATATTGCTATTGCTTTCTTCATGACTTATACATGTTCCTATGGCTATAAGATTATGCAACTCCCGAATACCGGAGGAACACTTTGTGTGCTACCAAACGTCACAATGTAACTGGGTGATTATAAAGGTACTCTACAGGTGTCTACGCTAGTACTTGTTGCGTTGGCATAGATCAAGATTAGGATTTGTCACTCCGATTGTCGGAGTATCTCTGGGCCCTTTCGGTAATTCACATCAATATAAGCCTTGCAAGCAATGTGACTAATGAGTTAGTTGCGGGATGATGCATTACGGAACGAGTAAAGAGACTTGACGATAACGAGATTGAACTAGGTATTGAGATACCGACAATCAAATCTCGGGCAAGTAACATACTGATGACAAAGGGAACAACGTATGTTGTTATGCGGTTTGACCGATAAAGATCTTGGTAGAATATGTAGGAGCCAATATGAGCATCCAGGTTCCGCTATTGGTTATTTACTGGAGACGTGTCTCGGTCATGTCTACATAGTTCTCGAACCCGTAGGGTCCGCACGCTTAACGCTCGGCGACGATCGATATTATGAGTTTATATGTTTTGATGTACCGAAGATAGTTCAGAGTCCCGGATGTGATCACGGACATGACGAGGAGTCTCGAAATGGTCGAGACGTAAAGATTAATATATTGGACAGCTATATTCGGACACCGGAAGAGTTTCGGGTGATCTCGGAGAAAACCAGAGTGCCGGAGGGGTTACTGGAACCCCTCGGGGGCTAATGGGCCTTGATGGGCCCTAGTGGAGAGAGAGAGGGGCCGGCCAAGGCAGGCCGCGCGCCCCTCCCCTTGAGCCCGAATAGGACAAGGAAGGGGAGGGGGGCGCCCCCCTTGCCTTTCCCCTCTCCCACTCCTTCCTTCCCCCTCCTAGTGGGACTAGGAAAGGGGAGTCCTACTCCCACTAGGAGGAGGACTCCTGCTCTTGGCGCGCCCTCCTAGGGCCGGCCGGCTTCCCCCTTGCTCCTTTATATACAGGGGCGGGGGGGCACCCAAAGACACACAAGTTGATTGTTCCAAGCCGTGTGCGGTGCCCCCTCCATCATAATTCACCTCGGTCATATCGTAGCGATGCTTAGGCGAAGCCCTGCGTCGATAGCAACACCATCACTGTCATCACGCTGTCGTGCTGACGGAACTCTCCCGCGAAGCTTTGCTGGATCGTGAGTTCGTGGGACATCATCGAGCTAAACGTGTGCTGAACTCGGAGGTGCCGTGCGTTCGGTACTTGGATCGGTCGGATCGTGAAGACGCACGACTACATCAACCGCGTTGTCATAACGCTTTCGCTTTCGGTCTAAGAGGGTACGTGGACAACACTCTCCCCTTTCGTTGCTATGCATCACCATGATCTTGCGTGTGCATAGGAATTTTTTTGAAATTACTACGTTACCCAACAGTGGTATCAGAGCCAGGTTTATGCAAAAAGACTTCACTGTTGCCTGAAGCTGATAAGAGACGGACAACGACTGAACTTTGATATGCGGAACTAAATGTGGTCATAGTGTTCCATGTTCAAGACGGGACATGAGCTTCATCGGCGATCTTACGCAATATCAGAGGAAGATTTATTGCTGCTACATGTGTATATTATCCGTATGTTGGTGATGCGTTACAACCGAGGCTCTAGCCATGAGGGATGGACTAGCTTTTGCTAATTCCCTGGGATTTCATGCAATTGAAAGCCGGATAAGATTCTTCGGAGGTAATCATTTTTGGCACAGGTCAAATCGATGATGGGATGATGCAACAACAATTCATGCGGAATTCTTGGACTTGGCTACGGCTATAGGGAAGGTCAAATTTAGACATTGTTTTAGAGAGACTAATGATGTGGCCCATGAGCTAGCTCAATTTTGTTTTTGTAATAGAGACACTAGTACTTAGAACGATGATCCCCCTAGGTTCCTTCTTGGTAAACTAGGTGATGATGTAAACCTTTTCTTGAGTCAAAGCTAGTCATGATGACCTTCCAAAAAAAGAGTTGTTGTCAGAAATTATTCACTTAGACCTGACAAAGAGAGAGTGTGAAAGAAGATGTATCGACTCTTGGCACATATGTGAGCCCAATTTAGTCATAAGATAGGCCACGAACTCTAGGACCTCCTGTTCACTGACTTGCGCACTGGAATGATGAAACGCGCAACCCCCCCCCCCCTCCCCGCGCGCACATTAGGGACGCCATGTGCGGGGCGGGGCGAGGCGCCCTTTTCCTTTTTGTTTATTTTTATATTTTGCTAGTTTAAACAAAATTCGAGATTTCAAATAATATTCATGATTTTGAAAAATTTCCCAAAATTTTAAAAATATTAAAAATGCTCCTGGATTTTAGAAATATTCACAAATTAGAGACAAAAATTCAAATTTAGAAAATGTTTGTGAATTCAAAAAAACATTCTTGAATTTCAAGAAATGTTCACCAATTTAAAAATGTTCATCAATTTATAAATTTGTTAATAAATCAAAAGAAAACTTCACAATTCACAAATTTACAAAATTGATGCATTTCCACAATTATTTTCAATTTCAAAAGATTTGTCTATTCAAAAAGTTCACACAATTAAAAACTATTCCGAATTTGAAAAAGAATATTCATGTATTTTAAAAATGTTCATATATTTTAGAAAATCATGAATTTAAAAAAATGTTACTTTCAGAATTTGTACACAAATTTTAAAAAGTATTCACATATTTGAAAATAAACATGAATTTCAAAATTGTTCATGAATTAAAAAAACATAAAATAGAAGACATAGAAGAAAAAGAAATATAAAAGGAAATAAACAGTTCAGAGAATGTTCCAGAACCTCTGGGAACCTTCCCAAAACCGGTGGCTGAAAAACCGAAAATAGGCAGGCCGAGTTGAAGGAGCCCTCGCGTCGAGGGGTACGTGTTACATTGCTATCCTCCGAGTGAGCGCTAAATATGATCGCCTCAAACTCTCATGTTCATATCCTTTCCTTCTTCGATACACAGGCAAACTCATATATCAAAATTTGGCCTGGCCCAAAGAATAATATTCAATCTTCATTTAACACAAGGAGCCGGAAAAATCCTATTGGCCGCTAATTGCGGCAATCAGCCGGCACTTCGCACAGGGGCGAGCAACCGAGGGATGCTTTGGTCCAGCCCACTTACGTACATAGCATAGAAACTGCCCCACTCCGGCTTTGTGAACCTTCTAGAAGGTTTGACAAACCGGTTTTTTTCCTCTTATTGGTTTTCGATTTTTTTCACTTTTCTGTTTCTTTTTTCTTTCTTTTTTTTCATTTCTGTTTCTTTTCCATTTTTCGTTTTTAGTTTTTTGTTTCCTTTTCCTTTTCAAGTTTATTTTTCTTTTTCAGAACATGTTCGCAGTTTTACAAAATGTTTAGGATTTTCTTTTTTATTTCTGTTTTGCTTCACTTTTCTAAAAAAAATCAAAAAAATTTAAATTTTGTTTATCTTTCCTAAAAATGTTCTCAAAATTCAAAAATTGTTCTCGTTACACAAAAAAGGTTAAAAATTTCGAAATTCAGAAAATGTACCGGATTTCAATTTTTTGTTCACATATTAAAAAAATGTCGGCGCTTCCAATTTTTTCGGGATTTTTGAAAATTGTTCTCTTTTTCGAAAATTTTTCTCAAGATTCAAAAAATGTTCGTGCTTCAAAACATTGTTCGCACTTCCAAGTTTGTTCAGTATTTTTAAAAATTGTTCTCTGTTTCAAAATTTGTTCTCAAGGTTCAAAAAATGTTTGTGCTTCCAAATTTGTTCTCGTGATTCAAAAAATTTTCGTGCTTTAAAAAATTGTTCACAAATTCCGAAAATGTTCATGTTTTCTAAAAATATTTGGGAAATTAAGAATTTGTTCGTTTTCATAAAATTTGTTCACATATTCAAAAATTGTTCATGTTTGAAAATTATTTCACAAATTCAAAAAAAAATTCGCATGTTTATTTTTTTCACCAATTCAGAAAAAATGAGTCCCCTAATAATGTTTGTGTTTTAAAAAGATTTTCTTTTTAAAAAATATGCTTCAAATTTTAAAATAAGTTTAATTGTGCAACGGGTTATAGTTCATAGACTCCGGGCTGCCATTGTACTCACTAAAATTAGATAGTACAAATTTTTTGTGAGGTAGATAGTACAATTTCTACTGACATGCTTCCCTGTCTGAAGTACTCGAGTTCGATCCCTCGGCCACAAGTTTAACTTTTTGGAATTGGCTGAATTGTTTTTTACTTTTCGCCGCTGCAGCAGTTTATTTAAACTCCCGCTGCTATTCTTTCACATTAGCTAGCCTGGCGTAGTGGTTAGAGCATCGCGTGCAACATGGAAGGTTGTGGGTTCGAATCTTATATCTATCTATGCAGCAAAATAAAATTTTGAATTGCAAAAAATAAAAAAGTTTGTGAATTAAAAAAACCATGGATTTGATAAAAGTTTACGAACTTTGAAGAAACTTTTTGAATTGGGAAAAGTTCATACATTTAAAAAATCATCAATTTTGAAAAAGAGTTTATTCAAATTATCAATTTTGAAAAAGAGCATCGCATGCAACATGGAAGGTCATGGGTTCGAATCTTATCCATACAGCGTGCAGAACTATGTAGCAAAATAAAATTTTGAATTGCAGAAAATAAAAAAGATTGTGAATTAAAAAAACCATGGACTTGAAAAAAGCTTACGAACTTTGAAGAAACTTTTTGAATTGGGAAAAGTTCATACATTTGAAAAAAATCATCAATTTTGAAAAAGAGTTTATTCAAATTAAAAAAACATAGACTTTTGGAAAAAAATTGCAAATTTGAAAAAATGTTCATCAAAAATAAGTTCACGAGTTTGAAAAAAGTTCATCAACTTGAATTTTTTTATCAATTTTGTAAAAGAAAGCATCAATTTTCAAAATAAGTCCATCGATATCGGGAAAAATTCGTCAGTTTTTGAAAAATAACATCAAATTTAGAAAACTTTATCGGTTTAAAAAAATCATCAAATTTGAAAAAAAAAGTAAGGAAACAGAAGAAAAACGGACCAGAAAAAAAAAGTAAGGAAACAGAAGAAAAACGGACCAGAAAACCAAATAAACTTGCAAAGAAGGAAGAAACGGGCAGAATTAAAGAGTACACGTGGGAGCAGCGCCTCAGCCGCCTAGCCAGTCCCCTGCTTCCACAACATTCCGGTCACATGCCGAACAGTGCAGCCCTCAGTTGACCCCACCACTGACGGCACCGACGAAATATCTGGAACGTTCCGGAACCACGCGCTCCCGCCGTCGCCCCTCCCCACCGATTCCAACCCGACCCGTTAACGTCCTCCCCAACTGCGCAACGGAATCCACCACGCCATCAGGTAAAATAGGGCCCACAGCTCAGAGACCCAGAGCGCCAGCCTAGAATCTTCCAGAACTTTCACCCCACCCGTCGCCCTCCGCCGTCTTATATACCCCTCCTGTTCCAAATCCGCGGTACATCTCACGAGAAAAACACAGAACTTGCCGGCAAAAGGACTCGGCGAACATCCTCCTCCTCTCCTCCCCTCTCGCTCTCGGCTCCTTCCTTCCCATGGACTCGGCGAACGGCGACAACATGGCGGCCGGCATCATGCGGCTGCTCATGCTGATGGCGAGGGGGCCCTCGGCCGCCGACGCAATGCCGGGAGCGGGCGGCGGGCGGGTGACGGTGCATCACTTCATCCTCAGCGGCGACGGCGGCGACCTCTTCTCCGGCGAGGTCGGCGGCGGCGTCCCGCCGGCGTCCAAGGCGGCGATCGCCTCGCTGAAGGAGGTCCAGGCCGCCGGGGACGGCGAGGGCTCGCTTGGCGACTGCGCGATCTGCCTCGACGCGTTCGGGGCCAGCAAGGAGATGCCGTGCGGGCACCGCTTCCACGGGGAGTGCCTGGAGCGGTGGCTGGGCGTGCACGGGAGCTGCCCCGTCTGCCGCCACGAGCTCCCCAAGGCGGAGCCGGCGGCCGAGGAGCAGCAGCAGCAGAGCGGCGACGGCGAGAGGCGCGGGCCCAGGGGCGCGGTGCTGGTCAGCATCGTGACGCTGCGAGGAGCGGAGAGGCCGCAGCAGGAGGAGGAGCAGAGGGAGGAGCCGGTCAACATCAGGATCGAGGACGTGGATTAGGAGTAGGGTTAGGCTTCCAATTGGTTCCGATTGGTTCGGTTCAAGGCGGCGGCGGCGGTTTACTTTTACTTCATCATCTTCGTTGTACATACACCAACTAGTAGTTGCTGAAGACGAGAGGAGGAATTGGGGGCAAAATTCTGTACATAATTCAGATGCGGAAGATGCTGTGATGCCAATGAAACTGATTTTTCTTTTCTTCAGAGAAAGCCAAATTCCTTCCTCCCTAATTCCAACTGTGCCATAATCTGTCAAATTCGTTGTTGTTTCTACTCGGTAGCTTCAGGACGAACGGATTCGTGTCTTTGGTTTCGATAGGTGCTGCGCCCAACTGCTTGCTGGTGATGTGTATGCGTCAACAGCGAGACTGGAGCGGTGTGGCACGTCGCGTAACATCGTCTATGTGGTTGGTGATCGAGACGCAGCTGCTGCATCGAGGCTGAAGGCCACTCTCTGCACTGAGCCGGAGAAAACGACGGACCGTGAAAGAAAAATGTCGACACATCGGAATACTCCAGTAATTCTGCTGGGGACTGGGGTTTATGCTTATGCTTTTCCGGGTGCAGATAAGAGCAGCTGTGACCTATCCTAAGACCTCAACACTCACCTCCCGGCAACCTAAAACTGGGATGGTGGCATCTAACCCATCCCCTAAACTTAACTCTTAACAAAAAAAAGTTATTTATTATTTCTGCATTCCTTTTGCAAATATAACCCTGTATCAACTATTACAACATATTAATTCAAACTTAGATGCTTATAACGCAGGCATTTATAAACATTTCAAAGCAATTGTTTTCAATAATTCAAACTCAGACACAACATAGGGTTCAAATGGAAGCAAATATTCTAAATGAACATGGTGCAAATATGATGTTATGTGAAAGATCTACGGACCAATATATGTCCAATATATTGCCACATGCGCTCCACAAAGGCCATCTCGCAATTGCCCATGAGATTGCCGGCGGTTATCTCTTTAATGATCAAAGTCATGGTTATCTCCCCCGCAATAAAAAAAAGTCATGGCTATCTCGAATTCATCTTCTTACTCCTCCGATAATGAGTTGCTGAAAAAACTCTTGAACAAGCCTCCACATATGTCAACTGCCTCACAAAACTAATTGAATGACATATTCAGTTAGAGAATAACAAGCACACCCGCAAAAAAAGAAAGATTAACAAGCAAAAGTGAGAAGGGAGGAGAGAAAAAACTTGTAGTCGTTCCACCGAACACCTAGGTATTAGAGATGGGTTAGATATGGCTAACTTTCAAATCTGGCAGTTTTGGGGAGTTAAAGACTTTTTTTAATGGATTAAACTTGCTCTAGTAGTACGGCATTCGCTTCGCAAGATCTTGAACATCGCTCTCCTCCATCATGTGACCTCCTTCCTCTCATACCCCTTCCGTTCGTCCTTGTGCAACTTTCCTCAACTCAGAAAGCGTGCGAAAGGTCTCGCTCTAAGACTAACGTGTTGTTCCATTGTTCTTGTATTAGTTTTTTTTGTTATGTTTATTTTCTGCATGGAGAAATCTCTGACATGTTTTGGCTGTAGAAACTTTTAAAAAAATAGTGTGGACTTCTCTTTAGTTTCGAGAAAACCAAATAGGAGGAAAGTTCACAATTCACTATTGGGAAAATATAATTACTCATTTTATTAGAAAAAGGGATAAAAACAGTGTGCTTTTCTTTAATAGAAATGGCATGGCACACAAATCTTATAATAACATTCACATGCATACGAATTTACACTTAAATGACCCCCATTTTACTGTGCTCTAACGGGTGATGAGCTAATAAATCTTATATACACCAATCCTCTATAACACTATGATCCCTAGTTTTGAAGAGCCTACATTCAATTGAGGTCTTGAATTAGAATTCGGTCACACGATTTTGACCCGGTCAACCATTTCTCAAAGCTTTCTCGTTCAATTCATTTATACTATACACTATATATGTTTCTCAATTTTTAAGGCCTCACAATTAATTGAGGTATTCAATTTAGAACTGGGTCACCCGATATTTACCGGGTCAACAAATTCTCAAACTCTCGCATTCAATTCTTTTAATTCACTATCTTCCCTAATTTTTAAACTTTTTCATCCAATTGAGGTATTCAATTTTGGATTTTATTTACAATTTTGACCGGTCCAACGATTTTTCAAATCAATCTGCAACAACTGTCCTATAAAAACATATCAATCCCGCGCACCCTCCCACCATCCAGAAAAAAACATGTGATACTGTATCACCAATATAGTACATGCAGCCACTGACGCAAAAATTTCCCCACATAAATATAGGTTGGTTAATGAATAACATAGAATCAACCACGAAGGCACACCAAATCATCCCATTATAAATAAAAATTAAACACACTCCATCATCTCCCCCACCCGTCAAACTAAATATTCCATTACTTCCAAACTATAAGGTGTATTAGTTTAGTGAGAAGTCAAATTTCTTTCACTGGCCAAGTTCAGAGCAAAATTATCGGCATCCACAATATTAAACAAAAAAAGCACGGAAATTCATTTCACAATGAATCTAATCATATCGATTTGATATTATGGATTTTGATATACTTCTCTACAAATGTGATCAAACTAAAATATTTGACTTTTCAAAAAAGTAATACACCTTATTTTAAAAAATGTTTTTCTAAAGAAATCCAACAACACCAACGGTGCAACAAAGCGCGTCCAACCCTTCTAGTTAATACACGATGCTTTCTAAATTTCAAGGCCTCACAATCAATTGGGTCTTCAATTTGAAATTGGGTCACTCGTTTTTGACTGGGTTATTAATTTCTTAAGGCCCTTTCTCATTATATTCTTTTAATTCACTATCCTCTTAATTTTGAAGCTTTCTCATTCGATTGAGGTATTTAATTTTGGATTGGATTCACTTTTGACCGGGTCAACAAATTTTTAGAATCTATTGGCAGCAACCGGCCTATAAAAACATATCAATCCCACGCAGCTCTCGCCACCGAGAGAAAAGAAGCGAAAGGTGTCATACTATAGCACTACTATAGTACATGCCACCGACGTAGAAAATTCCCCTACATAAGTAGGTTGATTAGCAGATAACGCAGAATTATACCGTGAAAGACCCACCAAAACACCGCATTATAAAAAAAATTAAAATACACTTCATCATCTCCTTAACTCACCAAACCAAATACTCTCTCGGTTCCAAAATACAAGGTGTGTTAGTTCCTTGAAAAGACAAATTTCTTTAACTTTGAGCATGTTCAGAGCCAAAAATATCAACATTCACAATACTAAATAAATAAAATAGGAAAGTTCATTTCATGATGAATTTAATGACGCCAATTTGATATTATGGATATTGATATATTTCTTTGCAAATTTGGTCAAACTTAAAGAGGTTTGACTTTTCAAAATCTAATGCACATAATATTTTGAGAGGGCATGTTCTGATGTCCTCCCAACTCCAAAAACTTCTCGAATCCAGCTTCTGATCGTAGCTTCCAGCTACACGCAGCGACAAGAATCCTATTCGGTAGCATCGCTGGCTTCTTGCGTCGCCACCATGGGTCGGCAACATCCTTGGCCTGTTTGAGCGTCTTAATGGGTCTTTTGGAACCAGCACAAGTGAGCCAGCTTGTGTACGAGAGAGGGATTCAAGGGGGAAAGGGTCGTGCAGTTCTATTTCGACAGGGAGGAGGACGAAACGTTTTCTTTGGCGGGGGCATTTCTCTATAAATATGTCAAACTCCCAGCTTCTCAATTTGGTGGAGTTTGGCTTTCCTAGCTTCGCAGTTTTACACTACGGTCAGCTACAGCTTCTCAGATCCAGCTTCTTGGTGCTAAAACGTTCGGCTCGACTCCAATTTTAGAGTTTATGGAGTTGGAAGCTGGAGGACATCAAAACATGCCCATACAGAGTAAAAAAATTATGAAGACTAATAACACCAATGACGCAGCAAAGCACGCCGAACCCTTCTATTATCTCTATCTCTACTACTATAGTACACAAATATTTGAACATGGACTCGTCACCCGCCGTGATGTAGAAGCATTTATTAGCCGTTGATTTCTTACCCAACCCAACTGATTCAATGGCCCTGGTTTCAGGGATTCGCTTGGTGCGGGCATGCGCCAGAACGAGGTGGAGATGGTCTTTCTGGAATCATCGTGAACCCACTATACACTTGCACTGTTGCACACTCACGGTCTGGTGTTGATGAGATCAAAAGTTCTATACATGATCTTCTGTGGCTGTTTTCTCAAACCCCCATCGTGTAAAGAAATATGGGCATGAAGCCATGTAGAATTGTATCGTGTAATTTCGATTGTAGTTTGATCGCAAGACATCGCGTGCATAGCACATGCCATCTACATTTTTTTGTCAATTATGGTTTGATTTTGACAATTCTACAGAATCAAAACGAGTTCTTTCTAGCTTCTGATTTTTCAGACCCTGAATCCCCATAATTGGGTCAAAAGAACTGGGTCTATATCAAGTCCGAGGAAGCTGAGGGTCCCCACACTTGCGTCGTCATTATCATATCCCAGGCGCCTTGTGCGGGTGGCCATCGTCCGGGGAAGGTGCTGCATGAACTCAAGTGGACAGTACAACTCTCTGAATAAGGTTCATGATTCCATCAAACGTAACAAATCAAGTGATTTAGATCTAGCAAAGCCGCGTTGATGTACTAAACGACAACTGTGCGCAAGCATCGAAGCATGTGGACTCATCACCAGGAATCAGACTAGCAAAGAACTTGAAAATGAGGAGCTAGTTGCACAGTGACACGGCTCTTTTTTTTTTTTTTTTTTTTGAGGATCACGGCTCTTTTTTCTATTGTGAAGCGATATAGATGGACTCGTTGTTTCCTCGCGACTCGTGAGAAGGCATAAGGCCAACACTACTTTTTTTCTTCTCCTTTTCCAGTCGTCCAACCCTAAAATATTCAGTCCACGCTGAGAAGCTTGCGAGAACAGCAGGAGAATCGGAGAGCGGTGGATGTCAACCAGTTCACCGCGTTCAAGCAGCGGATTAAGCGCGTACGTGCAGTACGTACCTGGGCCCTCGACGCCGGAGGTTGACTCCGACCTCATGGACTGCTGGACGTCGCTACGCCCTACGGGTGCCGTGCTGGACCTCTGGACCTGTTTGATCGTCCGTGACGGCGGCATAGGAACGCAGTCGTATTTGATGGGCCGGCGGTCTCGGCGCAGGCCGTGCTTCTCGGCATGGCGCGTTGCGGTCTGATTAAACTGGACATCTTCTCTTGCAGCTCGCAGGTTGACGCTCAGTCGGTGAAGAATAGCGAGTACTCTCCTGCACCCAGTTCCCAAATTACAGCTGTGCCATGATCTTGTCAATTTTGCTGTTGTTTCTAACTGAAAATTGAGTTTGTACCTTGATGTTTCTAGCTGCATGGTGGAACGCAAGCTACCGGTCTGTTGCGTACACATAGGACATGTTTGGCACGAGGGCTATGTCTCGCTTATTGATGAGATCTAACTCTCACCCTGCCTCTGACACTTTGATAATGGGCCGGCTCAATACTGTAGCTTCCCGAAGCAGTTTGGGAAGCTTTTATGGACCAGTTCGGACCAGCTTTTAATTTTATTTATCTTCTATCTATGTGTTTTTATAGGTTTTCCTTGTTTTTCTTTTCCTGTACATTTTCTCTTTAGTTTTTTTCTTCAGTTTTCAAATACATGCATACTTTCTTCGAATACACATCGAACTTTTTCGGTATACAGGTTGAACATTATTCGAATGCACGGTGAATATTTTTAACACCCAAAATGCCACTATTTTTAACCTGCAAAATATTTCTTAAGTGTTAGAACATTTTCTACAATTTGATGCAACATTTTTTAAAAATTATGGGAACATTTTACATAGTATATACAAAAAGTCATGAATATTTTGGAAACACGTGAACCTTTTTAAAATGTCACAAAATCTTTTGAATGATATGGAACATTTTACAAAAATTACATGAACATGTTTCAAAATTGTATAAATATTTTATAGAATGTCCCAAACATTTTTATTCACGTGTATATATTTTTTCAATAGTCACAGTTTTTGCTGAATGCTACGTATTTTTCCAATTTATATGAAAATTTTATTTATGTTGTACAAACATCTAAAAATTCATGATATATTTTTAAACACCTGAAATTTCTTAAATGCCATGAACATATTTTTCTGAATGGTATGAACTTTTCTAAAATTGTGCGAACAAATATTTTACATTGCATGAGCATCTTTTAGAAGCACAATGACCATTTTATAAAAAATTCGTAAAATATTTTCTGTTTAGGAAATATAAATAAAAGCAATAAAATCATAAATATTTTTTTCAGAGAAACACATGTAACTTTATTCATAGTCATAACAATTACAGATACATCGATTTGGACCTAAGATCCAAGAAAATCTCCTATGACTAAAAATTAGAATGGAATCTCTTGAAAACACCTTCTTCGTGGTATCAATCTCTGCTCGAATAAATACTCCAATGACTTTAGTAAAGATGCTGCAATTGGACTGGAGCAATGATGTTGTCACTCTTTCACCCGCACGAACATTACCAATAATGATTTTTGAAAGCGCCTTGAGTCGCCTATCCAAAAAGATGGCCTTGATCGATGAAAGTACTTGGGCCAGGGATGATCACCTAGAAGTGCAGTCAACCGAATCACTATATCTTCACCATGGTGTCGATAAAAGATTTCACCTCCACAAAGAATCAAACCAACAAAAAAATATTGACACAACAATATAAACTCATCAGATCCACGGATCTGTGAGGACAGAAAACTCTTTAACCTCATGGCACCGCCAAAAGAACGAGAAGAAATTTATTCTCACAAGACTATGATGATCACTAGATGTTGACGAAGAACATAGAGGTCATGAAGATCTGAGGTCCCCCCACCTCTTAGCACCTACTCCCTTTGTACCAAAATAGTTGTCGCTGGAGTAGCTGAAGTTCAGCTACTCCAGCGACAACTATTTCGGTACAGAGGGAGTAGATGGCAGCCGAAGGCGAGAGGATCTAAATTTCTCAGATGGCAACGACGACAGTGGCACGAGAAACCATCACAAGAAACCCTGAACCTATTATTCGTGTGCAGGAAAAACTAAACATAAATAGCAAAATAGGACGTGCGCTAGCGAGCGAGCACTCCTCCCACGCTGGGCCGGCCCATTCAGGGCATCCCCTGGCCTAGCTTTTTTCGCCTCACTAAAGGCGAGACAAATACATGCCTCGTGCTTGGTTCCCGTTGAGGGTTTCACGTTTCCCAAGAGCCTGGCCCAGTGGAGGCTACGTGAGGGAATGCATGCTCTGGGCATGTTCTGCACGATGTTTGGTTGCCCACAAAATTCCAACCTGCAGTCTCTTTCTGTAGTGTAAATTGCATTGATCCGGGCATGCATACTACTCCTTTCCGTTCCAAAATATGTGTCTTAAGGTTAGTATAATTTTATACTAAAGTTAATGCAAAGTTGAGACACTTATTTTGAGACAGAGGGAGTATGAAATAATCGATTTGAGTGTTTCTCCAAAGCCTGTTTGAGGGGTGCTTTCAGTTTCTTGCGTGTATGTTTCTTCGTGCGGCCTATGCAACCAAATAGCTCGGATTTGGCCTCTCAGAGCCTGCAAAGATAGGATGCAGGTAACCAAACACATCTAAAGTGTTTTAGCATCGCCCATTCTATCGTTCCTGTATTAGTTTTTATGTTTTGTCGATTTTTGTCAGGAGAAAACGCTGACATGTTTTGGTTGCAGAAACTAAAAAAACTGTATCAGGTACTTCTCTTCAGTTTCGAGAAAGTAAAAATAAACTAAATAAAATCACTGGACTTCCCTTAATAGAAATGGCATAGCACACAATCTTACAGCAACCTCCACACGTATACGAATTTACACTTGAATAATCCCCCATTTTGATGCGTTCTAAGTTCTAATTTGTCGATGAGCTAATAAATCTTCTGTACATCATATACTATATATGACGTGCGTCTGGGCGAGCTGAGGGTCTGGACTTTGACATGGCACGATCATGTCCCGGGCGCCTTGGGAGTGTGACGATCGTTTGGGCCTGAACCAGGGTAGTCGGTTGTCTGTAGAGCCATCCTCCCGAACATCTCCTCCACGATGGCGTCGCTCTGCCTCCTATTGCCCTGCATCAATTTGACATGTTGACAAGTTTCAGCAATATGATTGATTACCTAGCAAGAGCTTTGATCTGGGAGCAGTATGTTGCCTGAACCCACAAATACATACATAGTACAGTTCTCTGAATATGGTTTGGTTTATTGATTTCATCAAGTGATTTAGATCTAGCAATGCCGCGTTAATGTACTATAAACAACAATTGTGCATGAATACTTCTATTTTGCCCTGAAACGCCAAATCACATGGCCTCGTCACCAAGAATGTCAGTGTCAGACAACTAAAAAAAATGCGGACTCTCCTTTTTCTATTCTGACGAAGAGATATAGATGGACACATCGTTTCCCCCAGAGGCCCAGACTCATGAGATGGCATCAGGCTGATATATACTACAAAAATATTCAGCACGGGCCGAGAAGCGATCGAGAACAGCCGGTGAACCCAAGCGAGAGGTAAATCTCAAGCCAGCCAACCGTGTTCAAGCAAGCAGTGGATCAAGCACGTACGTACCTCTGCTGAATCACCTCTAGTACCGCGAAACGCCGGAGCCTCCACCGCCATCTTCCTGTAGCTCCCTGCACTCACCCACATCAAAATCAGCACAGAAACAATTCACACCTCGAAGCGGCCTCCTGACCGGAAAAACCACCGGAGAAGTCGATGAAGTTCTTTAGGTGGAAGAAGGGGTTGCTCACTCGTGAAGCGGGCCGCGTGGGAGGAGGCGACGAGGAGGTGCAGAACGAGCAGGATCGCCAGCAGACGGCCGGCCGCAGATCTCCACCCCATCACGACGTCGACGTACTCCTCGCTGACTCGACTCCGAGCAGCAAGTGCAGCAGTGCCCCGGAGGCTAAATAGCCGCGGCTGCTGCGGTTGAGTTCCCGCTGACGTTCGTTCCTGCCCTCCAAGAGGAGCTAATCATGGAGAGCACTGCGCTGAGGGTGAGGGTGAGAGAGACGCACGGGAAAGGGAAGTCTTTTTGAACGCACGCACGCACGCCCACCTCGACGCAATTGGCTACCTACCGAACATACGTAGTACTACAGTAGATCTCAATTATGCCTAGCGCTGCGAGAGAGAGAGATAAGGGCAGGAGAGCGAAAAGTCTCAGGCTAGCTGAGCTAGTAGACGACCGATAATGGTGGCGTCGCAGCTTGCAGCTGAGTACTATGTAGACGGAAAGGTGAGCTTCCCAATATCTCGATCTGCGTCTATATCCTCTCGAGTTTGGCAAAAATTTGGGCGATTGCTTGGGTGTGGTCGTCGCTGTCAGTGTAGTGCGTCACTCACGCGGATAAACAGGACTCGATTGAGATGATGGCTGACAATATAGGCTGCTGGTGGTGGACACTGGGACTGCCCAACTATCTATGATTGATAACCAGGTCAACTCTGCTCATCATGCGATACCAGATTATAGTAGTAGTAATCAAGTTGATGCGAGTTAATTTGCACTAACCGGCAAACTGCTAATGACCTCTAGAACAAGCCATGAGTCGTGCTAATTTGCTCTACCGAGTCCGCACAAGAACATCTCTTTCTCTCTGAACTGAAACATGTTACATGTGACAAGTGGTTCTGAACATTTTGTTTTCTCCTGATCAACTAACAGGAGTAGATAAATTGCGTCGAATTGTCAATGCCTGCCCGAGGATTGGGACATGGGCCGGCCATGATTGATTGATTGATTCATGGGAGGGGGCTATATTCTCCTGTTCATCACAGCAAGGCTGGCAGGGCTATATTCTACGTTGGCCTCCGTTCCGTGTAGTAACAACAGTAGGTGCATTTATGACATTGAGGTTTTCAAAGTGGATTGGCGGCCTAAGAAAACGAGGATAACAGATAGGGTGGCAGTGCTGCGAAAAACCATTGCAGAGGCCGAGCTCCATAGAGCTCTTTATTGTTTTTCAACGAAAATACTTTTTCCACATATTGAAAAAATCTGAAAAAAGTATACACACAGATGTATATTTGTAGTATACATGTATAAAATTTCATTGACATATATGTTTACATGTAATGTATACAAAAAAGAAACACACAGATTAAGATGGGCTTTATCTTTGTTGCTTTCGGGTCAATGTTTTTTGTGTGTAGCATGCAAATAATCGAATTACATGATGAAACTTACATACTTGACGAAGATGCATATGCATTTTTATATAAAAAAATGGATATTTTTCGAAACTTTTAAATATATTTCAATTTTTTTTCGCAAAACGGGCTCCATGTAGCACGGCCTCTGCAACGCCGCGCACTCGGCAGTGCTGGCTGCTACACTGGAGAGCTCCTGTATGACGCCCGTAGCCGTCAAAAACAAGGGAGCTTTCACTGAAGGTGTCCATGGGAGGCCCACTTTATCCGTGATTGGTTTTCTATTTATTAGTTTGGGCTTTTTAGTCTAGTTTCTCAACCAAAAGAACCTGTTTTCAAAACCTACTAAAAAGTGAACAATTATTTAAAAACATGAACAAAAAATTGAAAAACGTGAGCTTTTTTCAAAAATTGTGAAAATTCCAAATTCCAAATTTTTATTTATTATGAAAAATTAAATTTGAACCAGATTTGGAAAACATCAACATTTTGTAGAATGTGAACAGTTTTTTTCATGTGAGTTTATTTCTGAAACCGTGAAAATATGTAGATTTAAGAATCTTTTTTGGAATTGTGAAAAAATCTCAAAAACTGGAAAAAATGAAAAACATGAACATTTTTTGAGGAAGCATTTTTTTAAAAAAAGTGCCAACAAATTCCAACTTCCGTTTGTTTTTTTTAATTGTGAAAAACTTTAAAACTGATTTACTTTTTGAAAAAATTTAGCAATTTTTATGACAGAAACCAAAATTTATTTTTTTAGAACAATGTTAAAAATTGTAGACAAAACATGAACAATTTTCGAAATCATGAACAAAATTTTGAATCTTGAATATTTTATGAGAATTTTAAAAAAACTGGAATTCTATTTTTCTTTTGAAAAAAAATTATTCAAGAAAAGAAAAAAGAATAATAGAAAAGAATTAACGAAGCCGAAAAATCGAAAAAATAGTAAAGAAAAAGAGTACAGGGAAAACCGGGTGCTTGCTCGAAGTGCGCCGGTTCATGTCTCGCGGTTCGCTGGCTTCGCTTCAACAAAAGTTGCAGCAATCGGACGGGAAATCCCTATTGGCCGCTCTTTGCGTCATAATGTCGAGCAAAGGTGCAAAAATCCAGCGGGATTGGGTGTACATGATTTGTTACGTTCGGTTTTAGGACCCTTCTAGCAAGTTCCTGTCTGGTTTATCGGTTTTGGGAACCTTTCAGAAGGTTCAGTGAACCTGTTTTTTCCTGTTTACTTTTCCTATTTCTTTTTATTTTTCATTTTTCGTTTTTCTTTTTTCTTTTCTTGTTATCTTTTTATTTTATATTCTTTCCTTTTTTATTTTCTCATTCAAGTTTCTTTTTATTTTTTTTATAATTGTTCAGAAATCTCTACTATCTAAAAGAACCGTAAGGTTCCGTTTCCCCTTTTACGTCGTCCCACCTTTCGTCGTGCCTTTCCTCGTACGACTCCCCACCTCTCCAGCGATTTTCCTCCCTCCCTTCATCGGTTTTCACTGGTTTTCTCATTTGGCCAAACAAACCCAACTTTTATTTGGTAACACAATCAATGCACGCATGGCGATTGATTTCTTCTTTGATAACACAATCAATGCACGCATGGCGATTGATTTCTTCTTTGGTAACCCAATATAACAAACGGATGGTAATCAATCTCCAAATACCAAAACCAATTGATATAAGGAAACGAGAATTAATTCACGTATCGCGCAGATTCTTCTTTAGTAGGACAATTAATCTCTACATCACCGTTAGTTTACATCTCTCCAAAAAATCCACACCAGGCACATCACGTATGCGACTTGGTGTTGATCTAGATCCCTATGACGTGGTGTTGGGATGATATCAAAACACAACGCCATCCTAAGTTCCGATCTTGCACCATCGATTGATCCAATTCCCGATCTACTCAATGCAATCAATCCGCCGAGCAGACCAGAGAAACCCTATTCCCTTCCCCATCTCGTGTATTCTCCAATGGTGGTGACTGGTCGAGCAGCGCCGGGCAGCAACAGCGACGTGCTTATGGTGGATCAGAAGCCGAATGTGAGGTACCCATTCATCCTCTCCTCCTAATCCTACGTCATCTCTCTCCTCTCGGCCATCTCTCTTGGAATGGCATGCGGCTATGGCGACTCAAGAACGCAGAGTGGCTCGTCGAGGGAGCACGGCGCGTGGGCCGGTGTGCTGAGTTGGCACGGCGGCGGTGGTCAAAGGATGTGCTTGCTTGAGGCTGTGGGGCCTTTATGTTCGCTAGATGACACGTGTGTCTGAGCCCTAAGGTCATGGGGCTGCGATGCTGTTGGCGATGCGTATGTTCGCTAGGATCTCACGCCACAATAGAGTGGGGAGGTCATCGAGCTTCATCGTGCATCAACAAACGACCATTGCTAGCTTGTGTGGTTTGTATCAGTAGAGCTCAGAGCGAGGGAGAGGGACGCACATGTCCACTCTCATGGGAAAGATGAGTGCAAAGAGGAGGCTCGGTCTATGGTTTTCTCCACTCTCAAAGTGGCTAGGATGTCATATCGTCTACGGCTCCATCTCGCCTACACAAATTCTAATCGGTTGTTTAAGCCTCAAAGGTGATTGAACGATTGTTTTGATACTCTTTGGTTTCTGCTATGAACTAATACTAAGAAAATTTGTCTATACATATGTTGATGCTCCTTGCAAGTCACAGTAGCTCATGTTTATTTCTTTCTGGAATGAGGTGCAACACATCGGCAAGATGAAGATTAGAGAAGGCAATTAAGGCAAGAGAGGATACTACGAGGATTCAGAAGGCTTGCAAGTGAAGGTCTACAATCTGCATTCAACATGTCATCATGCTGAAGTTGTGTTTGTATGATTGTAGATTTTAATCCTTGTATGAGTGTTGTTCTTTAAGCTTCAGTTGGCGTTGCCGTCAGCAGGCTCGTACTTTCATCACCTTCTACATCAAGTATAGTGGTTAGTTGTTTTGGTCAACTCTGCATTTTTATTTTCTCATAATTACTTCACTGCATTTTGTGGACACCAAAAGTAATACTACGGTAATTGGTAAAAGTTGGTCCTATAATATCCAGTCGCATGCTTGCGATATTTGGTAGGTCTTTTGTATTTATATGATAGTCATTTTCAAAGATGAAACTTTTATATCAAACAGTCTATATCAATTTTGTTCATACATGCATGGTAGAACGGGTTGGATGGAACCATGATCTATTTTCATAGTTTGCTCATGTGAAGAATAAATATACTACTGTTTTGCGGGGTCAAGATTAAATATACTACTTGTAGTCTTCTGATTCTGCTAATCCATTTCTATACTACACACAAGGCCTTGTTCCATATGTTCACTCTGTATCTTCTTTTTGTCACACGAGCAGTTTCTAAATTTTAAGAAGGTCCACCTAAACATGTATGTCATTGGCTAATTGCTATTATTTGATGGTAGCAAGTTCAGGTAATAGTTTGAACACATTCAAGGAATAGTATAAATAATCCCTATTACGTAAAAATAACGCTGAGAATTTAGAAATATTGTTTGTCCGTGCGTTTTTGCTGGCCGATTTACATGAAATTAATTCCCTCTGTTGTGGTGGCAAGCATAATACATATCATCCATATTGGTATTGCCTGACGTGGATACAGTGGATGGTAAATAAGAGACATGTCAATCCATGAATCTCTACTACCTAAAAGAACCGTAAGATTCCGTTTCCCCTCTTACGTCGTCCCACCTTTCGTCGTGCCTCTCCTCGTACGACTCCCCACCTCTCCAGCGATTTTCCTCCATCCCTCCATCGGTTTTCACTGGTTTTCTCATTTGGCCAAACAAACCCAACTTTTATTTGGTAACACAATCAATGCACGCATGGTGATTGATTTCTTCTTTGGTAACCCAATATAACAAACGGATGGTAATCAATCTCCAAATACCAAAACCAATTGATATAAGGAAACAAGAATTAATTCACGTATCGCGCATATTCTTCTTTAGTAGGACAATTAACCTCTACATCACCGTTAGTTTACCTCTCTCCAAAAAATCCACACCAGGCACATCACGTATGCGACTTGGTGTTGATCTAGATCCCTATGACGTGGTGTTGGGATCATATCAAAACACAACGCCATCCTAAGTTCCGATCTTGCACCATCGATCGATCCAATTCCCGATCTACTCAATGCAATCAATCCGCCGAGCAGACCAGAGAAACCCTGTTCCCTTCCCCATCTCGTGTATTCTCCAATGGTGGTGACTGGTCGAGCGGCGGCGGGCAGCAACAACGACGTGCTTATGGTGGATCAGAAGCCGAACTTGAGGTACCCATTCATCCTCTCCTCCTAATCCTACGTCATCTCTCTCCTCTCGGCCATCTCTCTTGGAATGGCATGCGGCTGTGGCGACTCAAGAACGCAGAGTGGCTTGTCGAGGGAGCACGGCGCGTGGGCCGTTGTGCTGAGTTGGCACGACGGCTATGGTCAAAGGATGTGCTTGCTTGAGGCTGTGGGGCCTTTATGTTCGCTAGATGACACGTGTGTTTGAGCCCTAAGGTCATGGGGCTGCGATGCTGTTGGCGATGCGTATGTTCGCTAGGATCTCACGCCACAATAGAGTGGGGAGGTCATCCAGCTTCATCGTGCATCAACAAACGACCATTGCTAGCTTGTGTGGTTTGTATTAGTAGAGCTCAGAGCGAGGGAGAGGGACGCACATGTCCACTCTCATGGGAAAGATGAGTGCAAAGAGGAGGCTCGGTCTATGGTTTTCTCCACTCTCAAAGTGGCTAGGATGTCATATCGTCTATGGCTCTATCTCGCCTACACAAATTCTAATCGGTTGTTTAAGCCTCAAAGGTGATTGAACGATTGTTTTGATACTCTTTGGTTTCTGCTATGAACTAATACTAAGAAAATTTGTCTATACATATGTTGATGCTCCTTGCAAGTCACAGTAGCTCATGTTTATTTCTTTCTGGAATGAGGTGCAACACATCGGCAAGATGAAGATTAGAGAAGGCAATTAAGGCAATAGAGGATACTACGAGGATTCAGAAGGCTTGCAAGTGAAGGTCTACAATCTGCATTCAACATGTCATCATGCTGAAGTTGTGTTTGTGTGATTGTAAATTTTAATCCTTGTACGAGTGTTGTTCTTTAAGCTTCAGTTGGCGTTGCCGTCAGCAGGCTCGTACTTTCATCACCTTCTACATCAAGTATAGTGGTTAGTTGTTTTGGTCAACTCTGCATTTTTATTTTCTCATAATTACTTCACTGCATTTTGTGGACACCAAAAGTAATACTACGGTAATTGGTAAAAGTTGGTCCTATAATATCCAGTCGCATGCTTGCGATATTTGGTAGGTCTTTTGTATTTATATGATAGTCTTTTTCAAAGATGAAACTTTTATATCAAACAGTCTGTATCAATTTTGTTCATACATGCATGGTAGAACGGGTTGGATGGAACCATGATCTATATTCATAGTTTGCTCATGTGAAGAATAAATATACTACTGTTTTGCGGGGTCAAGATTAAATATACTACTTGTAGTCTTCTGATTCTGCTAATTCATTTCTATACTACACACAAGGCCTTGTTCCATATGTTCACTCAGTATGTTCTTTTTGTCACATGAGCAGTTTCTAAATTTTACAAAGGTCCACCTAAACATGTATGTCATTGGCTAATTGCTATTATTTGATGGTAGCAAGTTCAGGTAATAGTTTGAACACATTCAAGGAATAGTATAAATAATCCCTATTACGTAAAAATAATGCTGAGAATATAGAAATATTGTTTGTCATGCGTTTTTGCTGGCGATTTACATGAAATTAATTCCCTTTGTTGTGGTGGCAAGCATAATACATATCATCCATATTGGTATTGCCTGGCGTGGATACAGTGGATGTTAAATAAGAGACATGTCAATCCATGAATCTCTACTACCTAAAAGAACTGTAACATTCCGTTTTCCCTCTTACGTCGTCCCACCTTTCGTCAGTGCCTCTCCTCGCACGACTCCCCACCTCTCCAGCGATTTTCCTCCCTCCCTCCATCGGTTTTCACTGGTTTTCTCATTTGGCCAAACAAACCCAACTTTTATTTGGTAACACAATTAATGCACGCATGGCGATTGATTTCTTCTTTGGTAACCCAATATAACAAACGGATGGTAATCAATCTCCAAATACCAAAACCAATTGATATAAGGAAACAAGAATTAATTCACGTATCGCGCAGATTCTTCTTTAGTAGGACAATTAATCTCTACATCACCGTTAGTTTACCTCTCTCCAAAAAATCCACACCAGGCACATCACGTATGCGACTAGGTGTTGATCTAGATCCCTATGACGTGGTGTTGGGATCATATCAAAACACAACGCCATCCTAAGTTCCGATCTGGCACCATCGATCGATCCAATTCCCGATCTACTCAATGCAATCAATCCGCCGAGCAGACCAGAGAAACCCTGTTCCCTTCCCCATCTCGTGTATTCTCCAATGGTGGTGACTGGTCGAGCGGCGCCGGGCAGCAACAACGACGTGCTTATGGTGGATCAGAAGCCGAACTTGAGGTACCCATTCATCCTCTCCTCCTAATCCTACGTCATCTCTCTCCTCTCGGCCATCTCTCTTGGAATGGCATGCGGCTGTGGCGACTCAAGAACGCAGAGTGGCTTGTCGAGGAGCACGGTAGCGTGGGCCGTTGTGCTGAGTTGGCACGACGGCTATGGTCAAAGGATGTGCTTGCTTGAGGCTGTGGGGCCTTTATGTTCGCTAGATGACACGTGTGTTTGAGCCCTAAGGTCATGGGGCTGCGATGCTGTTGGCGTCGTATGTTCGCTAGGATCTCACGCCACAATAGAGTGGGGAGGTCATCCAGCTTCATCGTGCATCAACAAACGACCATTGCTAGCTTGTGTGGTTTGTATTAGTAGAGCTCAGAGCGAGGGAGAGGGACGCACATGTCCACTCTCATGGGAAAGATGAGTGCAAAGAGGAGGCTCGGTCTATGGTTTTCTCCACTCTCAAAGTGGCTAGGATGTCATATCGTCTATGGCTCTATCTCGCCTACACAAATTCTAATCGGTTGTTTAAGCCTCAAAGGTGATTGAACGATTGTTTTGATACTCTTTGGTTTCTGCTATGAACTAATACTAAGAAAATTTGTCTATACATATGTTGATGCTCCTTGCAAGTCACAGTAGCTCATGTTTATTTCTTTCTGGAATGAGGTGCAACACATCGGCAAGATGAAGATTAGAGAAGGCAATTAAGGCAATAGAGGATACTACGAGGATTCAGAAGGCTTGCAAGTGAAGGTCTACAATCTGCATTCAACATGTCATCATGCTGAAGTTGTGTTTGTGTGATTGTAAATTTTAATCCTTGTACGAGTGTTGTTCTTTAAGCTTCAGTTGGCGTTGCCGTCAGCAGGCTCGTACTTTCATCACCTTCTACATCAAGTATAGTGGTTAGTTGTTTTGGTCAACTCTGCATTTTTATTTTCTCATAATTACTTCACTGCATTTTGTGGACACCAAAAGTAATACTACGGTAATTGGTAAAAGTTGGTCCTATAATATCCAGTCGCATGCTTGCGATATTTGGTAGGTCTTTTGTATTTATATGATAGTCTTTTTCAAAGATGAAACTTTTATATCAAACAGTCTGTATCAATTTTGTTCATACATGCATGGTAGAACGGGTTGGATGGAACCATGATCTATATTCATAGTTTGCTCATGTGAAGAATAAATATACTACTGTTTTGCGGGGTCAAGATTAAATATACTACTTGTAGTCTTCTGATTCTGCTAATTCATTTCTATACTACACACAAGGCCTTGTTCCATATGTTCACTCAGTATGTTCTTTTTGTCACGAGCAGTTTCTAAATTTTACAAAGGTCCACCTAAACATGTATGTCATTGGCTAATTGCTATTATTTGATGGTAGCAAGTTCAGGTAATAGTTTGAACACATTCAAGGAATAGTATAAATAATCCCTATTACGTAAAAATAATGCTGAGAATATAGAAATATTGTTTGTCTGTGCGTTTTTGCTGGCCGATTTACATGAAATTAATTCCCTTTGTTGTGGTGGCAAGCATAATACATATCATCCATATTGGTATTGCCTGGCGTGGATACAGTGGATGTTAAATAAGAGACATGTCAATCCATGAATCTCTACTACCTAAAAGAACTGTAACATTCCGTTTCCCCTCTTACGTCGTCCCACCTTTCGTCGTGCCTCTCCTCGTACGACTCCCCACCTCTCCAGCGATTTTCCTCCCTCCCTCCATCGGTTTTCACTGGTTTTCTCATTTGGCCAAACAAACCCAACTTTTATTTGGTAACACAATTAATGCACGCATGGCGATTGATTTCTTCTTTGGTAACCCAATATAACAAACGGATGGTAATCAATCTCCAAATACCAAAACCAATTGATATAAGGAAACAAGAATTAATTCACGTATCGCGCAGATTCTTCTTTAGTAGGACAATTAATCTCTACATCACCGTTAGTTTACCTCTCTCCAAAAAATCCACACCAGGCACATCACGTATGCGACTAGGTGTTGATCTAGATCCCTATGACGTGGTGTTGGGATCATATCAAACACAACGCCATCCTAAGTTCCGATCTGGCACCATCGATCGATCCAATTCCCGATCTACTCAATGCAATCAATCCGCCGAGCAGACCAGAGAAACCCTGTTCCCTTCCCCATCTCGTGTATTCTCCAATGGTGGTGACTGGTCGAGCGGCGCCGGGCAGCAACAACGACGTGCTTATGGTGGATCAGAAGCCGAACTTGAGGTACCCATTCATCCTCTCCTCCTAATCCTCGTCATCTCTCTCCTCTCGGCCATCTCTCTTGGAATGGCATGCGGTATGGCGACTCAAGAACGCAGAGTGGCTTGTCGAGGGAGCACGGCGCGTGGGCCGTTGTGCTGAGTTGGCACGACGGCTATGGTCAAAGGATGTGCTTGCTTGAGGCTGTGGGGCCTTTATGTTCGCTAGATGACACGTGTGTTTGAGCCCTAAGGTCATGGGGCTGCGATGCTGTTGGCGATGCGTATGTTCGCTAGGATCTCACGCCACAATAGAGTGGGGAGGTCATCCAGCTTCATCGTGCATCAACAAACGACCATTGCTAGCTTGTGTGGTTTGTATTAGTAGAGCTCAGAGCGAGGGAGAGGGACGCACATGTCCACTCTCATGGGAAAGATGAGTGCAAAGAGGAGGCTCGGTCTATGGTTTTCTCCACTCTCAAAGTGGCTAGGATGTCATATCGTCTATGGCTCTATCTCGCCTACACAAATTCTAATCGGTTGTTTAAGCCTCAAAGGTGATTGAGCGATTGTTTTGATACTCTTTGGTTTCTGCTATGAACTAATACTAAGAAAATTTGTCTATACATATGTTGATGCTCCTTGCAAGTCACAGTAGCTCATGTTTATTTCTTTCTGGAATGAGGTGCAACACATCGGCAAGATGAAGATTAGAGAAGGCAATTAAGGCAATAGAGGATACTACGAGGATTCAGAAGGCTTGCAAGTGAAGGTCTACAATCTGCATTCAACATGTCATCATGCTGAAGTTGTGTTTGTGTGATTGTAAATTTTAATCCTTGTACGAGTGTTGTTCTTTAAGCTTCAGTTGGCGTTGCCGTCAGCAGGCTCGTACTTTCATCACCTTCTACATCAAGTATAGTGGTTAGTTGTTTTGGTCAACTCTGCATTTTATTTTCTCATAATTACTTCACTGCATTTTGTGGACACCAAAAGTAATACTACGGTAATTGGTAAAAGTTGGTCCTATAATATCCAGTCGCATGCTTGCGATATTTGGTAGGTCTTTTGTATTTATATGATAGTCTTTTCAAAGATGAAACTTTTATATCAAACAGTCTGTATCAATTTTGTTCATACATGCATGGTAGAACGGGTTGGATGGAACCATGATCTATATTCATAGTTTGCTCATGTGAAGAATAAATATACTACTGTTTTGCGGGGTCAAGATTAAATATACTACTTGTAGTCTTCTGATTCTGCTAATTCATTTCTATACTACACACAAGGCCTTGTTCCATATGTTCACTCAGTATGTTCTTTTTGTCACGCGAGCAGTTTCTAAATTTTACAAAGGTCCACCTAAACATGTATGTCATTGGCTAATTGCTATTATTTGATGGTAGCAAGTTCAGGTAATAGTTTGAACACATTCAAGGAATAGTATAAATAATCCCTATTACGTAAAAATAATGCTGAGAATATAGAAATATTGTTTGTCTGTGCGTTTTTGCTGGCCGATTTACATGAAATTAATTCCCTTTGTTGTGGTGGCAAGCATAATACATATCATCCATATTGGTATTGCCTGGCGTGGATACAGTGGATGTTAAATAAGAGACATGTCAATCCATGAATCTCTACTACCTAAAAGAACTGTAACATTCCGTTTCCCCTCTTACGTCGTCCCACCTTTCGTCGTGCCTCTCCTCGTACGACTCCCCACCTCTCCAGCGATTTTCCTCCCTCCCTCCATCGGTTTTCACTGGTTTTCTCATTTGGCCAAACAAACCCAACTTTTATTTGGTAACACAATTAATGCACGCATGGCGATTGATTTCTTCTTTGGTAACCCAATATAACAAACGGATGGTAATCAATCTCCAAATACCAAAACCAATTGATATAAGGAAACAAGAATTAATTCACGTATCGCGCAGATTCTTCTTTAGTAGGACAATTAATCTCTACATCACCGTTAGTTTACCTCTCTCCAAAAAATCCACACCAGGCACATCACGTATGCGACTAGGTGTTGATCTAGATCCCTATGACGTGGTGTTGGGATCATATCAAAACACAACGCCATCCTAAGTTCCGATCTGGCACCATCGATCGATCCAATTCCCGATCTACTCAATGCAATCAATCCGCCGAGCAGACCAGAGAAACCTGTTCCTTCCCCATCTCGTGTATTCTCCAATGGTGGTGACTGGTCGGCGGCGCCGGCAGCAACAACGACGTGCTTATGGTGGATCGAAGCCGAACTTGAGGTACCCATTCATCCTCTCCTCCTAATCCTACGTCATCTCTCTCCTCTCGCCATCTCTCTTGGAATGGCATGCGGCTGTGGCGACTCAAGAACGCAGAGTGGCTTGTCGAGGAGAGCGGCGGCGTGGGCCGTTGTGCTGAGTTGGCACGACGGCTATGGTCAAAGGATGTGCTTGCTTGAGGCTGTGGGGCCTTTATGTTCGCTAGATGACACGTGTGTTTGAGCCCTAAGGTCATGGGGCTGCGATGCTGTTGGCGATGCGTATGTTCGCTAGGATCTCACGCCACAATAGAGTGGGGAGGTCATCCAGCTTCATCGTGCATCAACAAACGACCATTGCTAGCTTGTGTGGTTTGTATTAGTAGAGCTCAGAGCGAGGGAGAGGGACGCACATGTCCACTCTCATGGGAAAGATGAGTGCAAAGAGGAGGCTCGGTCTATGGTTTTCTCCACTCTCAAAGTGGCTAGGATGTCATATCGTCTATGGCTCTATCTCGCCTACACAAATTCTAATCGGTTGTTTAAGCCTCAAAGGTGATTGAACGATTGTTTTGATACTCTTTGGTTTCTGCTATGAACTAATACTAAGAAAATTTGTCTATACATATGTTGATGCTCCTTGCAAGTCACAGTAGCTCATGTTTATTTCTTTCTGGAATGAGGTGCAACACATCGGCAAGATGAAGATTAGAGAAGGCAATTAAGGCAATAGAGGATACTACGAGGATTCAGAAGGCTTGCAAGTGAAGGTCTACAATCTGCATTCAACATGTCATCATGCTGAAGTTGTGTTTGTGTGATTGTAAATTTTAATCCTTGTACGAGTGTTGTTCTTTAAGCTTCAGTTGGCGTTGCCGTCAGCAGGCTCGTACTTTCATCACCTTCTACATCAAGTATAGTGGTTAGTTGTTTTGGTCAACTCTGCATTTTTATTTTCTCATAATTACTTCACTGCATTTTGTGGACACCAAAAGTAATACTACGGTAATTGGTAAAAGTTGGTCCTATAATATCCAGTCGCATGCTTGCGATATTTGGTAGGTCTTTTGTATTTATATGATAGTCTTTTTCAAAGATGAAACTTTTATATCAAACAGTCTGTATCAATTTTGTTCATACATGCATGGTAGAACGGGTTGGATGGAACCATGATCTATATTCATAGTTTGCTCATGTGAAGAATAAATATACTACTGTTTTGCGGGGTCAAGATTAAATATACTACTTGTAGTCTTCTGATTCTGCTAATTCATTTCTATACTACACACAAGGCCTTGTTCCATATGTTCACTCAGTATGTTCTTTTTGTCACGCGAGCAGTTTCTAAATTTTACAAAGGTCCACCTAAACATGTATGTCATTGGCTAATTGCTATTATTTGATGGTAGCAAGTTCAGGTAATAGTTTGAACACATTCAAGGAATAGTATAAATAATCCCTATTACGTAAAAATAATGCTGAGAATATAGAAATATTGTTTGTCTGTGCGTTTTTGCTGGCCAATTTACATGAAATTAATTCCCTCTGTTGTGGTGGCAAGCATAATACATATCATCCATATTGGTATTGCCTGGCGTGGATACAGTGGATGTTAAATAAGAGACATGTCAATCCATGAATCTCTACTACCTAAAAGAACTGTAACATTCCGTTTCCCCTCTTACGTCGTCCCACCTTTCGTCGTGCCTCTCCTCGTACGACTCCCCACCTCTCCAGCGATTTTCCTCCCTCCCTCCATCGGTTTTCACTGGTTTTCTCATTTGGCCAAACAAACCCAACTTTTATTTGGTAACACAATTAATGCACGCATGGCGATTGATTTCTTCTTTGGTAACCCAATATAACAAACGGATGGTAATCAATCTCCAAATACCAAAACCAATTGATATAAGGAAACAAGAATTAATTCACGTATCGCGCAGATTCTTCTTTAGTAGGACAATTAATCTCTACATCACCGTTAGTTTACCTCTCTCCAAAAAATCCACACCAGGCACATCACGTATGCGACTAGGTGTTGATCTAGATCCCTATGACGTGGTGTTGGGATCATATCAAAACACAACGCCATCCTAAGTTCCGATCTTGCACCATCGATCGATCCAATTCCCGATCTACTCAATGCAATCAATCCGCCGAGCAGACCAGAGAAACCCTATTCCCTTCCCCATCTCGTGTATTCTCCAATGGTGGTGACTGGTCGAGCGGCGCCGGGCAGCAACAACGACGTGCTTATGGTGGATCAGAAGCCGAACTTGAGGTACCCATTCATCCTCTCCTCCTAATCCTACGTCATCTCTCTCCTCTCGGCCATCTCTCTTGGAATGGCATGCGGCTGTGGCGACTCAAGAACGCAGAGTGGCTTGTCGAGGGAGCACGGCGCGTGGGCCGGTGTGCTGAGTTGGCACGACGGCTATGGTCAAAGGACGTGCTTGCTTGAGGCTGTGGGCCCTTTATGTTCGCTAGATGACACGTGTGTTTGAGCCCTAAGGTCATGGGGCTGCGATGCTGTTGGCGATGCGTATGTTCGCTAGGATCTCACGCCACAATAGAGTGGGGAGGTCATCCAGCTTCATCGTGCATCAACAAACGACCATTGCTAGCTTGTGTGGTTTGTATCAGTAGAGCTCAGAGCGAGGGAGAGGGACGCACATGTCCACTCTCATGGGAAAGATGAGTGCAAAGAGGAGGCTCGGTCTATGGTTTTCTCCACTCTCAAAGTGGCTAGGATGTCATATCGTCTATGGCTCCATCTCGCCTACACAAATTCTAATCGGTTGTTTAAGCCTCAAAGGTGATTGAACGATTGTTTTGATACTCTTTGGTTTCTGCTATGAACTAATACTAAGAAAATTTGTCTATACATATGTTGATGCTCCTTGCAAGTCACAGTAGCTCATGTTTATTTCTTTCTGGAATGAGGTGCAACACATCGGCAAGATGAAGATTAGAGAAGGCAATTAAGGCAAGAGAGGATACTACGAGGATTCAGAAGGCTTGCAAGTGAAGGTCTACAATCTGCATTCAACATGTCATCATGCTGAAGTTGTGTTTGTATGATTGTAGATTTTAATCCTTGTACGAGTGTTGTTCTTTAAGCTTCAGTTGGCGTTGCCGTCAGCAGGCTCGTACTTTCATCACCTTCTACATCAAGTATAGTGGTTAGTTGTTTTGGTCAACTCTGCATTTTTATTTTCTCATAATTACTTCACTGCATTTTGTGGACACCAAAAGTAATACTACGGTAATTGGTAAAAGTTGGTCCTATAATATCCAGTCGCATGCTTGAGATATTTGGTAGGTCTTTTGTATTTATATGATAGTCTTTTTCAAAGATGAAACTTTTATATCAAACAGTCTGTATCAATTTTGTTCATACATGCATGGTAGAACGGGTTGGATGGAACCATGATCTATTTTCATAGTTTGCTCATGTGAAGAATAAATATACTACTGTTTTGCGGGGTCAAGATTAAATATACTACTTGTAGTCTTCTGATTCTGCTAATTCATTTCTATACTACACACAAGGCCTCGTTCCATATGTTCACTCAGTATCTTCTTTTTGTCACGCGAGCAGTTTCTAAATTTTACAAAGGTCCACCTAAATATGTATGTCATTGGCTAATTGCTATTATTTGATGGTAGCAAGTTCAGGTAATAGTTTGAACACATTCAAGGAATAGTATAAATAATCCCTATTACGTAAAAATAACGCTGAGAATATAGAAATATTGTTTGTCCGTGCGTTTTTGCTGGCCGATTTACATGAAATTAATTCCCTCTGTTGTGGTGGCAAGCATAATACATATCATCCATATTGGTATTGCCTGGCGTGGATACAGTGGATGTTAAATAAGAGACATGTCAATCCACGAAATAGCAAATTCTGCATGGGCACATGTATATTTTTTTCCTAAATACAATTGAGAGTTAGTATTTGTATAATTGGGTATCATATTAATTGATGCAGGGAATTGAAGGGTCTTGAGAAATCAGTTTCACAAGGTAGGAAATATCATAGATGGCTTATGGTCCAGTGGTAAGTTGGGAATGTGTGCGTGTTGGGGGGGGGGGATGAGGAGGTGGGGATTTCATGGTAATAAAGGTCGCCAAATAATACTAAATGTATTGTTGACATGATTAATATTGAACTCTTAAAATTTATGTGGCCCGTTGCAACGCACGGGCAATTAGCTAGTTTTAAAAATATTTGCATTTTAATTTTTTGTGCACAAATTCCGACAATTTCGGGGAATTTCAGAATATGTTCCCATTTTTAAAATTTTATTCGCAAATTTAGAAAATGTTCATGCTTTGAAAATTTGTTCGCATATTCAAAAAGTGTTCCGGAATTCAAAAAAGTTCTAGGAATTTTAAAAAAGCTCGCATTTTTATTTTTTCTTCATGAATATGAAAAATGTTTAGGAATTTCAAATAATGTTTCCGCTTTCCGGATTTTTTCACAAATTCAAAAAATATTCATATTTTCAAATACAAAAAATGTTCAGGATTTTGAAAAACTGTTCATTATTTCCCAAAAAAAGTCAATTTTTCAAATATTTTCCTGATTTTCAAAAAATGTTCGCGTTTCTACTTAAATGTTCATAAATGCAAATAATGTTTATTTATTCAATTTTGTTCTTGTTTCTTCAGAACATGTTGGTGTTGCAGAAAATATTTCATTTTGTCAAAAACAATCATGTTTGAAATAAGTTGAAATCTATCTCGGCTGGTAGTTCATATAAATTCGGATGCCATGTTAGACATGAAGTTGCAGGTAGTACAATGGCCAGCGATGTGGTAAGTTGTTGCAAGGTCCTGGGTTCGATCGCTTGCAGGCAATTAAGTTTTTTTTTCCGGAATTTATCGCATGTGTTCGGCCGTAGTTTGCTCTAAGCCGCTCCGACCAAATCGGGCACCCCCCCATCCCATGTGCGGCGAGCGTCTATTGGACGCGACGAGCGTCACATAGGAGGTCCCAATCGAATGCACACATGTGGCAAATAGATCCTATTCCCCACGCGGATCGAGGGGGATAGTGACCAAACACGCAATCTGTCGGAGGTATGGGTTGGCGCATTAATCTATTTCTGCTTTTTTGATTTGTTTTTCTTTTCTTTTTTATTTTTCTTTCTCCCTGCTCTTAATAAATTGCAAACATTTTGAAATTTGCGAATAATTTCTGAATTCCTGAAATATTGACAATCACAGAAAACTTTAAATTCATAAAGTAGGAATATTTTTCAAAATCATGATTGTTTTCAAATATGCCAATATTGAAAAAATAGATGAAAAACTTTAAACTCTTGAAATTATTGTAAATTCATGAACTTCTTTGAATTTCCATTTTTTTTAAATTCCTGTACTTTTTTCAAACTCGCGACATTTCTTAAAATTCCTTATCATTTCTTGAAGTCATGTATATTTCATGAATTCACGAACGTTTTTTTAGTTTTGGAAACTTTTTTTAATTTGTGAACCTTTTGAATTCATGGTTTTATAAATCCACGGACATTTTTTAATCTAGAACTTTATTGGAGTTAGCTAACATTTTTTAAATTCATTAACATTTTTTTAAATTCATGGTTTTATAAATCCACGGACATTGAAAAATTCTGAATTTCTTTTGGAATTTATGAACTTTTTTAAGTTCGGTACATTATTCAAAATTGAAAAAATAAAAGTTCTTGAAAAATATCCAAATTTGCATTTTAATGTGGGAACAATTTTTCATTTTGTGTACATTTTATAAATTAAAATGCAAAACAAAGTCAAGAACATTTTCTGAAGTTCAGAACTTGGTATAAATTATGACATTTTTAAAGATTAATGAAAAAGAAAGAAAAGGGGGGTGGGCGCCTGCCCTCCACGTGGGCCGACTTATAAGCTTGTGTTGGGGAAAGGGGGCCTGCGCGTTTGCATGTCACCCGACGCCCGAATAGCCTAAAAAAGGCTAAATTTGTGGCCCCGCTGCCACATGACTCCGGTCGTCGTGGTGATAGTAGGGAAGAAAAGTTTATTTTCCTTCTAGAATATAAGAAAAGCTACATTTTACCACATCTAGTACTGACACGAAACAAGCCCGTGAGGCAGTCCTATAGAATATAATTTGGACCCGAATATCTAGCAAACGTCATATTTTTAGGTATGGCAAATTAAACTTTTTTCTGCCAAATTATGTTTGCCGAGGATGATAAATTTAGTTGGTGGGCATGACAAATCTGTCTCAGTTGATTTTTTTTTTTGCCAGAAAATTACCGTGCTTGCAAACTAAATTTGCCAAGATCATCTCAATATAAATTGCCATGAAAAACATTAGATCTGTAGCGTTTCCATTTAATTGTTGCTGGCCTAACGTTGCGCGCGCGCGCGCGCCCACACACACACACAAATGTCTTACTACCAGGCCACACAAATAATAGTGATAGAACAAGGGGCGTCCACGAGAAGGGCGACTACACGTGCTGAAACCCATTCTCGGTGCTGCGTGTATTGTGTGTGTGTGTGGGGGGTCAGTTTTCTTATGATTTTCACTTTTTTGTCACTTTTTCCATTTTATTTATAGATTTGTTCTTTACTTTTTTAGGTATTTTCTTTCCTTTTTTAAGAATAAATACAAACATGTTTTCACCAATACATGATACATGATTTTTTTAAATGTGTTGTGGCAATACCTAATAATAGCGGGGATCCTAATTCGCCCGATAAAGCACACACTAAGTTGATTACCAAGGAAAGAGAAAGACAACATATATCAAGCCCTCAGTCATGGTCAACAACAGGTCAATAATGAGAAAAGGATAAGGAGACCAACTCAAGAGGTGCCAAATAAGCCAAATGAAGAAACAAGCTCAAGAAGATAAGCCATGGTGGAGGGATAAGAGGGTCTGGTCCACCTTGGATGATGCTTTGCTACTCCAAGTAATTGATATGCAAGCAATTGGTCAGCCCCAAGTGCAAGGGTTGTAGTAAGAAGCAAGTTTTTCCCTTAATTAACAAACCAAGGTATCAATCGGTAGAGATAATACCCCCAACCTCAGTCAAGCGATCCGGCAAAACAGATTAAGAAGTCACTTGTGTCTCCAACATTTGTAGTGAGGTTTTCAGTATCACTAGTTTTGCTAATTGCAACAATTTATCATATATAGTATAACATGGTTGACGTATTTTGTATTTTCGGAATAAATAGTTGCAAAAAATAAAAGTGCACCTACAAGGAAATTTGCAAGTTTTTTCTTATGATGAGAATTCGGCCGGGATTCATAGGTTTACTAGTAGCATCTCGTCAAGCAGCGGTGAGACATAAATATAAGCATATACATGTGTAATGAACGAATCAAACTATCATGAAAAATCATAGCATATGTTGTGATAATGCTACATAGGTCGTATGTCCATAAACCCACTAGACCGGCTACTATCGTATCTAAAGGCTAGTACTCTGCACAAGTGACTGACTACCGTCATGACACCCAAGTATTAGGTAGTAATAAAATAAAGCATTGCACTGAGCGATAATATTCCCCTCTTCCCAAGCTCATCACCATGAGAACAAGTCAGGCATCTTTTTATCCTTAGTAAGGTGGATTCGTCTAGGTTTTTTGCTGTCTTGCTATAACCACAAGTACATGCCTAATAGGGATCTGCTCTGTCAAATGCACACCGCTCCATGCATTGATTTTTCATCTACAATGGCCAATAAGTAGACTAATGAATGAGAGAGCAATATACATCTACATCTCATCCAAATAACATGAATAATTGGTTATAAAGTAATAATGCATCACGTAGCAAATAAACTCACTGCAAAAATTACATCAGATGGGCCACATCATTGCATTTGAGGTATGAGAGAAGATGCTACATAGCTACTACTAAGAACTCATATTCAATGGGATAAACTACTCACACCTCATCATGGGAGCAACGAAGATCGATATTGATGAAGAAGGCGACGACCCCCCTCATTCAGAGTTTCAACCATAGCTGCCGATTGATTTTTGCCTCAGATCGTGAGGTGGTGACATAAAAAAAAGATAAGTCTGAGGGAGTTTTCAGGGTATTTATGAGACACTGAGGGAAAGAGGGAACTAGGGACTTGCCATAGGCCTAGGATGCATGATCCTTATGGGCCACCCCTCGCCCACCCTTTTGGAACAGGTCCCATTATGACATAAAACTTAGTCCATGGTTTTCTCTCATTTTTCTTAATTATGACAAATACGCGTTTCACCTCAAACAGAACTCCGGAGATAGAAATTGGCCGATTGACAATTTGTTAATTGGTTAGTAAACAAAAATACATATAACAAGATTATGGTGTAAAATTTACCAAAAATACATGTACAATTATGATGTATCAATCATCTCTTCTAGCATCCTTACCGCTTCCATGCAAACCACATGCATAAATATCTACCATACGCGCCCTTGGCAGACGCATCTTTAATACGTCTCCAACGTATTTATAATTTTTGATTGTTCCATGCTATTATATTGTCTGTTTTGGATGTTTAATGGGCTTTACTAAGCACTTTTATATTATTATTGGGACTAACCTATTAATCAAAGGCCCAGTGCAAATTGCTGTTTTTTTTGCCTATTTCAGTGTTTCGCAGAATAGGAATATCAAACGGAGTCCAAACGGAATGAAACCTTCGGGAGAGTTATTTTTGGAACAAACGTGATCCATAGGACTTGGAGTGGACGTCAAGAAAGAAGAGAGGAGGCCACGAGGCAGGGAGGCGTGCCCCCCACCCTCGTGGGCCCCTCGCAGCTCCACCGACCTACTTCTTCCTCCTATATATACCCATGTACCCCGAAAACATCCAGGAGCACCACGAAACCCTATTTCCACCGTCGCAACCTTCTGTACCCGTGAGATCCCATCTTGGGGCCTTTTCCGGCACTCCGCCGGAGGGGGAATCGATCACGGAGGACTTCTACATCAACACCATAGCCTCTCCGATGATGTGTGAGTAGTTTACCACAGACCTTCGGGTCCATAGTTATTAGCTAGATGGCTTCTTCTCTCTCTTTGGATCTCAATACAAAGTTCTCCTCGATCTTTTTGGAGATCTATTCGATGTAACTCTTTTTGCGGTGTGTTTGTCGAGATCCGATGAATTGTGGGTTTATGATCAAGATTATCTATGAATAATATTTGAATCTCCTCTGAATTCTTTTATGTATGATTTGTTACATTGCAAGTCTCTTTGAATTATCAGTTTGGTTTGGCCTACTAGATTGATTTTTCTTGAAATGGGAGAAGTGGTTAGCTTTGGGTTCAATCTTGCGGTGTCCTTTCCCAGTGACAGCAGGGGCAACAAGGCACGTATTGTATTGTTGCCATCGAGGATAAAAAGATGGGGTTTATATCATATTGCTTGAGTTTATCCCTCTACATCATGTCATCTTGCCTAATGCTTTACTCTGCTCTTATGAACTTAATACTCTAGATGCATGCTGGATAGCGGTCGATGTGTGGAGTAATAGTAGTAGATGCAGAATCGTTTCGGTCTACTTGTCGCGGACGTGATTCCTATATACAAGATCATGCCTAGATATTCTCATAATTATGCACTTATGCTATCTTGAGAGAAGCCACTAGTGAAACCTATAGGCCCCGGGTCTATTTTCCATCATATAATTTTCCAATCTATTTTTACTTTGCATTCTTTACTTTCAGTTTATATCATAAAAATACCAAAAATATTTATCTTATTATCTCTATCAGATCTCACTTTTGCAAGTGGCTGTGAAGGGATTGACAACCCCTTTATCGCGTTGGTTGCAAGGTTCTTATTTGTTTGTGCGGGTATAAGGCGACTTGTGTGTAACCTCCTACTGGATTGATACCTTGGTTTTCAAAAACCGAGAAAAATACTTACGCTACTTTGCTGCATCACCCTTTCCTCTTCAAGGAAAAAACCAACGCAAGCTCAAGAGGTAGCAATCTTCCAGTCATTGGGATCCGATATCATCTAATCCTCGTATTGCAGGTCCTCACAATTGTGCACCCCATCTCCACATTCCATAGAACTATGCCCCATGATGCTAGCTACATACCTCACAGAAACTTATTTTTTTCTCTCGCATAGAGCACCTAAAGTATTTTTCTCTGCTCATCTTATGGTGTGAACACAATAAACCTTGCCAGCGAATCCTGCACCTTCAATTGTACACAAACCCGCACATAATTCTTCCCCGGTGGTGAAAATGGGTTCATCTCCATGGACATTGCGTCCCGACCCTCTGAGCTCACCGTTTCACAACCCCTCCTTGAAGTACAAAGGTGGGACCTCATGAATTTGTACAATGCCTAAATCCCATCAAACTTGACCGCCACTGGCTTCATAGAAACATCATATGTCTCGATCATAAGTTCATAACCCCGTAAGGGGCAAAAAGTCCATGGTCCCTCCTTGATGACACGTTTTCAGTCCCCCTGGCAGTTCATCTCGAGTATGAACAAATTTTCCTTGACCGAACAGAATGAAAAGACCCGAGCCAAACTCCAAGCATATACCATGGAAGTCATAAAAGCAATTGACGCTAAAGGTTTTCATAGATTTCACCTTAGAAACATCCATCCAACACATTTCTTGGTCCTCCTTCAGATGATCCACATCAGCCTTCGCAAGGAAAACGTCGTCCAACTCTTTGTCTTCTAGTTCGGGATATTTTGCGGATCATTGAGGTCAACATGCACCTTATTCCCTTTACCCCCCATCGAATCCTAGGTCAAAGTCTAATCTAAGGCAACTCTCGTGCTCCTAACAACAACTCCATGTTGGTTGACCTCGCCGGGGCTGGATTTTTTCGAAAACCCAAAGAAAGCATGTTGACTATGGAGACAATTTCTCTATTACAAGTCAATCTCAAGAACCAATCAGATGCGTTTATGTATTCCCGCAAAAAAAAGTCGCCTACTACGCCGCCATCCCAATTGCAATCGCTCATGGGTTATCCGCCGCTTATATGCTGCAAGAGGCGGCATATAGCATTCGTGGTCAACACCAACTCTTGTGATGTCGACCAATATTATGGGCATCGGAGATGATTTCTTGTCAAAAAGAAGATTAAAAGAAAATAAAGCGCGTTGACTATGAAGATGACTCTCTATTACAAGTCAATGTCAAGAACCAATAAGAGATTTTTATGTCAGAACCAATCAGACTGGATCAACCATTTCATCCTTCTATTCACAATTGATCCTCCCAAATCTACATTCAAGCATGAACGACATCCAGAGAAAGGGTAGAGAACATAACAGGTGAAACTAGTTTAGTGCAGAATTGTTGGTACGCACTCGCAGTATAGCAATTTCTACATCTGATATGTACAAAAATATATGCTACTTCCTCCGTTCTTAAATATTTGTCTTTCTAGCCATCTCAAATAGACTACAACATACGGATATATGTAGACATGTTTTAAATTATAGATTCACTTATTTTACTCCGTATGTAGTCATTTGTTGAAATCTCTAGAAAGACAATTATTTAGTAACGGAGGGAGTACATGGCACAGAAAACTCTGCACAAACCTCACATCGATCACACAGGAGGCACCTGGTCTTTCGAAGGGGGCTCTACCGTGGCCCTGCACAGAGGGCAAGTGGAGTGGGAGTGCAACCAGGTGTCGACGCAGCCTACATGGAACAGGTGCATGCACGCCGGCAGCTGCCTCACCACCTCCCCTTCCTTCACCAGACTGAGGCACACCGCGCACTGCGCCCAGCCGCGGCCACCGCCGCTGCCTTCGCCACGACCGTCCGAACCGTCGCTGCCGCGGACGGCCACGCCTCTGCGGTACAAGAACGACGGCAGCGCGGCCACGGCTGTGGGGCTCAGCCCACCATCGCCGGCGGCACGCACCAGGAACGGCCGGGCGCCCACGAAGACGATCCTGCGGCCGCCAGCGCGGCGCGGGCGGCAGCACAGGCAATCGAATAGCGCGATTATGAAGACGCAGACGGCGGTGACGCTGAAGCCGATGACGAGGAGGGCGAGCGTGTCGTGGGTGCTGTAGCTGCCACCGTCCGCCGAGTAGGGCAGCGTCTTGTTGGAGCTAGAGGATATCGACATGGCCGGTCGACGAACTGCTCTAGCTAGTTTCTAGCCATGTCACCTATCAGGTAGTTTAGCTCGTCTGCAAGCTTTGAGCTGTATTGCTGGTATCTTATATTCTTGCCTTCTTGGAGGCTCAGCAGGGAAGCCGCTAGTATATATGCAACACTAGAAGTAAATATATTCCGAGTTTTTTTAGCGTTTCAAGGACGGCAGTAATGCAACTAATGTTAGATTAGTCACATAACTAGTCATCGATCGTAATCATTTCTGTATGGCGTCATGCATAACACGGTACACTGAATATCCAAATAGATCAAAATCATTCGTGATCTAAGTTCATGTCATGCTTTCCATTGTTTATGGCCATTGTTCTTATCCAGACCATATATGGCAATTGTTCGGATGGCCCTTTCATCCTGTTAGACAGTCGTCTCGTAGGTTAACAATTACAACTAGCTAGGTTTCTCAACCACTGACATAACCAAATGGTGATATTTGCCACTGACATAGCCAAATGATGACATTTGGCAACTTTGGTTAATTAAGTTAATCAATCATTGTTCATTTGTGTAGTAGGTCAATGGAATAGGTAGCAGTTATGGATATATCCTGGAGTGTCTTTTCGTAGTTTTCTTTTTCTGACAACAGGCCCAGAGGGAATTCATTTTTTGCAGGAAAATAGAGGGCCTTATTAATCATTAGGCATATTACAGTTGTCACATGGGCAGTGGGACCGGAAACGACTGGGGCGGGGGGAGGGATGATCGATGTTCTCAGTGCGGCAGAACGCCACTTTCTTAGCCTCTTCGCCGCGAGTAGTCGACTTCATGGAGCCTTGTATTCCTTTTCTTTCTTTTTGTTTTCTCGTTTGGGCATGTGTTGTTGCCCCTGTAGATCTTTAAAAAAATCTAATACATGAACATGATGTTGGGATATGGTGGTTTGCGTTATGTAAAAAGCAAGCACGGCAAAAGTCTGCTTCAAGACCATGGCCGTAGCATGAATTCTCACAAAAGAAGATAAATTTTTTTTAGAACGAAGACGCTAGGAGCGTCCGGCTTTAAATTAATAAAGCCCATATCAAGGCAGCGTAACAAACAAGTCATAGTCAAGCGAACGAGCACGGAGGCTCAGACCATGAAGATACGGTATCTAGAGAGTTTAGACGGCCAAAAGAAGCACGAGCGGGCAGATTACATGGCCATTGGCCAGAGCATAGAGCACGCATGCTCGCTCGAACGACAAAAGGGCCACTTCACGGCGTAGAAGTGGCTGCTGGCTCCCTTGCCAACACATAGACCTGACGAAGATGATCTTGAGCTTGCTTCAGTTTCTCAGCATCCTTGCGCCTCGTCAACGGACTCCACTGCTGCAGGAAGAGGTTGCATTTGTAGATTATGTTAGCAGGGTGAGTCGGGAAGATCCCTTCGATCGCTAATTTGTTCCTAGTGAGCCAAATAGCCCAAAACAGAGCGCTAATACAACTCCAAAGCACACGCTTGTTGCTTCCTTGCATGGAATGAAGAATCGCCGCGAGGTCAGAGGACGACCGCGGGTCCCAAGAAGTATTGGTCGCAGACCGTACTGCACTCCAAGCAAAACGGGCCAGCGGGCACCGGAAAAAAACGTGATTCGCATCTTCAGGAGTGCTACAGACCGCACACACGCCTCCTACATGTAGCGACCCGACCCGAATGGATCAAGTCTCTTTGCTTAAGTGTTATCCCTGGATCGGTATGCTGACACACACAGTACTCGAGGATTTATAACAGAGGTAAATCACATGTATAAATAACATAAATAATATTACCTCAATCCAAATATAGCGGAAGCAACAAGGTTGTGGATTCCCATCAACACCAACGGCAAAGTTGAGTGTAGAAATCGTAACCCAAACGTATCACTTACTCGTCGTCTGAAAAGTCTGCAACATGAAAAGTTGCAGCCCGAAAACGGGCCAGCACATGGAATATGCTGGCAGTGTAACACATAGAGAGTAATGAAAGAATAATCTATACTACATGCATATATGGCTGGTGGAAAGCTCTATGGTTACAGTTTTGCGAAAAGCCAATTTTTTTCCTACTGCAAAGGAATAAATTTGTTTAACTATCATGGTGGTTGTTAAACATTGAGAATGGTTGACAGCATTCTCAATCCCAATTAAAAGTACTCATTAAAAACCCAACAATATTAATTTAGAAGTAACATGATGAGATTCACATGATATCCAAGTACTAGATACTCAAGATGTCCATAAACGGGGACACGGCTAACCATGATTAGTTTATACACTCTGCAGAGGTTTGCGCACTTTTCCCCACAAGACTCGATCGCCTCCGTTGGATTTCTCGCACTACATGATGTTTGAGAAACGGATGACCGAGACATAGTCTTTCAGAAGCGCTAGCACCTTACATGTGGGTAGACCGGTACACCTACTTTTCCCTACATCTGCTAGTCTACCCGTAAGAGTTCGCACAACTTAATCAACTATGCCAGAGCCCATAATGGCTTGTGGCTACACACGGAAGTTTCTAGTTTGAATAATCTCATGATCCTTTTGAGCCTGGGTGGCGGTCCGAAGAAATACAGGCAAGTCCTGATAGAAACCAGGTGCCTCAATCCACCCAGATGTGTGTTTAAGTAGCCACCTTAAATAAACCATTAATTTAACAATCTCACATCTGTCATGGATACACTCACCCAATCCACGTCTACTAGCATAGCATGGCATAATAAGCAAACGTAGAAGTAACTCCCAAGGGTTTGATAATAAACAAGTAATAGGTACTACCTCAACTACTTCCCAAAACCCACAATTTAATTAGATCCTAATCATGCAATGTTTGAGGATAGATCTAATGCATAAAAACTGGGTAGTAGAAAAGGTATGATCAAAGTGTTACTTGCCTGCAATGTTGATGAAGATGATTCGCACTCAAAACTCTTGATAGGTCTACTCGTCACACTCCGGTCAATCTATCGTAAGCAATCAATAGTAACCACACATAAACAATCACTCAAAAGATCGGAAAGAACGAAGAAACAATTCGGAAAACATCAAAACCAAGCAAATAACTCTTGCAACATAAAACAATTTCTAACAGTACCAAATTATGTGAATTTGGCCTTATCAGAAAGTTTAGGTCAAGAGCTTCGATTTGCAAAAAGAATCAACTCAAACGGAGTTATACAACTCAAGTTATGATTAAACGAAGTTTGAATACAAATATGTTTGAATTCAAATTTTAAACTTTCAAAAACATGTTTGAGTTGGATTACTGGATAGAGGAGATCATAACGAAGAAGTGGGCGTTGATTTCGTTGGATTTGGACTAACGAGTAAAAAGTTATAGTCGTTTGAAAACCAGGGGCTGATCTGTAAAGAAAATATTCACGGATGGGTCCCTAGCCGAAATCTAAAATAAAAAGAAAAGACTAAATAGTGAACGTTCGTTACAGAACCTAATCTAATGAATTTGTTCGCTCCGAACCTAAACTAGCGAACGCTCACTATTTGAACTAACTAAATAAAAAACGAGTTTTAAACGAAAACCAAACCCTAGAAACAAAACCGGCGGACGGGTGGTTTATTACGGACCGGAAAACCGCGAGTTGAGCGGCGGTTCAGGCGGCTCAGCGACGGCGGTCTCCGCGAAGGGCGAGGCGGCGACAGGTCGGCGGCGGCTCGGTCGGCGATGGGCGAGAGGCAATGGCGAGCTGGCAAGGGGGTAGTCGGTGGTGGTGGTGGTGGCGGCTCAATTTGAGAGTAGCGGCGGCGGGCGATCTGGGCGGCACGGCGAGGAGGGAGGACGAGGCCAGGCGGCACCTTTACAGGAGGAGGAGGGCGGCTTGGGGGGAGGTAGGAGGTCGTCATGAGTCGGCCGGACTCCGTGGCGAGTGGCGATGCTCGGGACTCTGTCCGAGCTTGAAAGCGATCTTGGGCGGCTGGGCTGGGCCAAGGCTGTGGGCCCGCCCAGTTCGGACGGCGGAGGAAGAGTTTTTTAACCATTTTCAAAGAAATAAAATAATAAAACCAAATAAATAAATATATTATATAGGCATATAATATATCAAAATCTTCAGAAAAAGATTTTCTACAACATGGACATTATTCTAGCTTCAAATAAAATACACAAAAATTCAAATAAAGAAAAGAGTGCTTCTGCTCTAATAAAATCCAACAAAAATCTTTTTAAAAATACCAAAATTAATTCAAATTTACTTCTCTCCATTTTTCTGATGTAGGGAATCATGTTACCCTATTTTCCATATATTTTATTTTTGGAGAAAAATAATTTGAATAAAACTCAAATAACTCCAAATTGAAAATAAATTCAAAAGAACTTTGAATTTAATTCTTTGAAACTCCCAACTCATATTTCATATGTTTTGAAGAAGTCATTTTATCTTCGCTCGTGAAAATCATTGAGTTGCATAAAGTCTCAGAATTGGAAATATTCTCAAATGAAATTCAATTATTTTCAACACCCCTTGTCATTTAAATAAATGGAAGAAGTCATGTCATCTTCTCTCCAGGGTTTTGTGATGAAAAGAATTTGAATTCCCGAAGATCATAAAAGCAAAAATGAAAGTTTGGGAAAGTCCTTTTATTCCCTCTCATTTAACTTTCAAAAAAGTTTCGAATTCACTCACTTTCAGTCAATCAATCAAACAATCAATCAAAACTATCTATTTATTATAACATTCCAAAATTTAGAATTTTGGGATGTTACAAAACTACCACCCTCAAAAGGAATCTCGTCCTCGAGATTCGGAGAGGCTAGAAAGAAATAGGTTAGGGTTTGGGGGTCTTCTAAAAAAATCCATCGATCGTCTCCGGGTCTCAGGTGCTACCACCCTTAGAAGCATGCTTACGGTCCCATCAAAACTCATATACTCCATCCTTATTACTGACAGTGTTGGTCTTCTCAGATCGTAAGGATAATTCCTTCGCTGGGCTCTTCCGGTAGTGGCATAACCTTTTCCTCAATACTTTTGTCCTTTTTCCTCTTGGTACGGTTATTCCGAGACTGTGTCTTCTTAGCTGGCGGGTTTGGCGCCAATACTAAACGACTATCGATATCTCATGGTGGTCAACAATTTATGGTTTGTCCTGCAGAAAACGGGTCTGGGTTGAACCTCACCGTATATCCTACGATTGGCAACAACTGCCTTATACAAGGAAAAAAATACTTATACCATTCTAAGGTTCAAACAAGGTTTTGGTCGTCGTCTCTCTACTATAGGTAAGTCACTCAGATTTACCATCCCATATAGCAACGCGAACAATAAGAGTAAGTCGGTATGGTGATCAATCCATCCCGCACCCAAATCATTACCTTGTACATGGTTTAGCGAATCTCGCATTCTAACACTTGGTCATCCTCACAAGCATTGCAGAATTTTTCTTGTCGACGAACCAAGTTCGGATAAATCCATTGATTCTGCAAGCCAAACAAAACATCTATCGTTTCTTCACAACTCTCAGGTTTTGCGTAAACTCCTATAAGATCGTCTGTCGATAAAATCGTAACTTCTTCGTGGTTTTTCCTTGAAGAGCGTGCTTGCTTCTTGGCAGGTCCTGGGGCCTGTGGGTTATGGCCCATCTCATCACTTGTAGTCCTTGAACTTATCCTTGGGCTTCTGATCATTATTCCAACTTCCAACTTCCTAGTATTCTTAAATCCATCCAATTGTACTGTCTTCCTTCCTTCTATTGGCACCAAACTAGGACATGATTACTCAGACTCATCATGGAATTTCCATTGATCCATATTTCCAACATCATATCTCCTTTATATCCAATAGTAATTCATCTCTTCATCCTCGTTGGATATCCCAAATACCGAGAATAAAACTTATACTTATGAAGTCCATACTCCACTTCGTGGAACATCATTATCTTTTCTAGGGTCAAGCGTCCTTACAGGAGAATATTGGCCATCTCTGCATGGCACTTCTTCAACTAGGAAACGTGAAACACATCATGAACTCCTGACAGTCCTTCGGGTGACTCCAACTTGTTGGTAACTTCTCCCATACGCTCCAAAACTCAGTATGGTCCTACAAATCTCGGGGCTAACTTTCCCTTAACTCCAAATCGTTTAACTCCTCGCAGAGGTGGCACAGAAAGATATGCTCTGTCTCCGATTTCATAGACTACCTCCTTGCGTTTTTGAGTATGCATAACTATTCTGCCTGGACTGAGCTACCTTCAGTCTATCTCGAATCAACTTAACATTCTCTTCTGACTCCTTGATCTCATTTGATCCAAACAACTGACGGTCTCCAACGTCATCCCACACACTCTTGGGGTATCAAACATATCAAGACAAAACTCGTATTCATTTTGTCTGAAATCCATTCAGTGGAGTATCCTTATCTTTTCCAGGGGTCAACGGTTCTTACAGGGTACCACCACCCTTAAAATGTTCCAATATTCCATAGACCATATTTCTCATATCCTCGAAATTGGTCAACATCTTTCCTCATAGGGTAACTCATAAAATCCAAAGCAGTACCAACACTGCTAACTTTATTGATTCTTAAATTATTACAATCTCTCGCTTTTCCATTACATGTCTCAACTCAACACCTCAATATAAAAGAAAAAAAGCTCTCACTTCTACTACTCCATTTCTTATGTTACAAATTCAACTATTTATCACCAGTCTCCTTCTCCTTCGGAAAATCTCTGGCAAAGTGCCCTGCTACATTACAACGGAAACATATTACTTCTGACAAGTTTCGAGGTTTCCTTGTGATTATATAGCCTCCTTGGGTCCTTGGCTTCCTTTTTGGGCAATTGCTGAGGTAGTGCCCTGACTCCTTGCACCTATAATAGGTGATATGACTCAGATCCTTCCTGGAATCCAATCTACTTCTCTTTCTGGACTTTTCCATTCCAATCAGGGCTTCTATTTCCTGTGGGTCATACTCTACTTCCTTTGTCGGGAATTGTACTAGATCCCCATTCATACAATTCTGGGAGATGTGTCCTTCTTCTCCACATGAATAGCAAGACTTGGTGCAGGGTTTAATTGGTTCCTCTTTGGGTGTGTCCTCCATCTCTTCCTTCATCACAACTTCTCCTAGAACTTCCGTGAGGGCTCCTTTCATTTCTTCTTTCTTCTGCTGGATGATTCTTTGTACCATGGGGTAAATGTGACAATTTGCAGGGTAGTGGGTAGTCCCTTCACACAAGAAACAAGTGATCTGCCTAGTTGGGCATTCTTCAGCTGGGTGACTTCCTTCACAACTAGAGCATTCATCTTTGTGTTCTATATGGTTGTGTCCTATTTCTCCACAAAGCTTGCATGCACAAGGTTTCTTCATATCATTTCCATAAGCTCCAATTTCTGGGACACGAACCTAGACTTTGACAAAGTCAACTTAAATTCTTTCCAACTGGTTACTCCTTGCCATCCATTGATGGTTTGGTACATCCTCCACCAAGTAGCAGCACCTCTTTCAAAGCATTGAAGAGCTTGATGGGCCATATCCTTTCCGGCTATAGGGTTATTCTCCATGTGATCCTCCATGTTCTGAATCCATCGGTCCGTCTCCAATTGACTCATCGGTCCCAAAAATACGAGCTCATCTCCATTCATCATCTACTGGGTCCATGGGTTATGGGGTGAGATAAGAGAGATCGAGAGGGATGCACACAAAGCAAACAAAAGTTTTTGAAAATACAAATTTTATTGTGGCTGTCGGAAAAAACATCAAACAAATGACAGCTCACAAACGCCGCATCTAACGTAAGTATATAATAGGGGTTTGGTCTTCTAAAGGTCAATGAATCTTCAAAGTCATCAAACTCTTCGATTCTTGTTCATGTCTCCGATGGCTTCTTCTGATCATGCTTGTCCTTCTCAAGTTCCTATGCCAGATCTCTGTTGACGCGAAGTCTCTAGTGACATCCTTTAATATTTCTGGAGTTGCATTCCAAACTTCTGGTTTCAACTTCCTTGACATGAACCATGATCCTACTGTCCTTCAGTCCTGACGAATCTTTGATGTATCAAGGTTTTGCTCCTCTAGCTTGGCTACTTGCAGCTTCTGGTTCCTGAGTTCTTCACGAACTATTTCCTTGTCAAATATGGCTTCCTGCAAGTCCATCTTAAAACCCTTGATGTAATACTCCAGATCCTGGTGATGCACCAGCTATGTTAAAACTGCATCCTTCGATGACAGATGCTCCTTCAGCCTTCTACCATCCAATCCTTCCATGCATCTACATGCTTAACTCAGCACGGTGACAATAGCATAAGCGGGCGATAACATCATGGATAGCGTGTTTCTGCTCTTGTTACTGCCATGAGCTGTAATTCCATAATTGATCTCTCATGTCTTGGGTTTCTTGACAAAACTTTGAGTTCTATGCTCCATGTTTCGGTCTTCCTCCGATACACCTTGATCTCGGGTATTGACAGCTTCCATAGTCTGCCAAGTTCCATAAGGGGTGCCTTCCTAGGTCATACAACTCCGGAAATTCTTCTGAGCCTTCAAAATCTCCTAGTCTTCGAAGTCTTCACCGTTGTAGTTTCCGTCATTGTAATGCACGATAAAATCCTCTTCATTCCAAATGGTCTTAGTTGTCCGATATCTTGTCTCATCGGTCGAATCTTCGAGTGGTCAAAAGGGAAAAGGGGTATGGTCTCACTAAAAGGGAATATTTGAATAAGCTCAGAAGAGAAGAGAGGTAAGAGATCTTTTTGAAAAGAAAGTTGTAGAGAAAAATCTTTCCTATGGGCTTGTCAGTCTCTAGGGTCACGTCCTACAGTCAACATGTGCTCTGATACCATCTTGTAGCGACCCGACCCGAATGGATCAAGTCTCGTGCTTAAGTGTCATCCACGGATCGGTATCTTTGACACACAAGACTCGAGGATTTATAACAAAGGTAAATCACATGTATAAATAACATAAATAATATTACCTCAATCCAAATATAGCGGAAGCAACAAGGTTGTGGATTCCCATCAACACCAACGGCAAAGTTGAGTGTAGAAATCGTAACCCTAACGTATCACTTACTCGTCGTCCGAAAAGTCTGCAACAAGAAAAGTTGCAGCCCGAAAACGGGTCAGCAAATGGAATATGCTGGCAGTGTAACACATAGAGAGTAATGAAAGAATAATCTATACTACATGCATATATGGCTGGTGGAAAGCTTTATGGTTACAGTTTTGCGAAAAGCCAATTTTTTTCCTACTGCAAAGGAATAAATTTGTTTAACTATCATGGTGGTTGTTAAACATTGAGAATGGTTGACAACATTCTCAATCCCAATTAAAAGTACTCATTAAAAACCCAACAATATTAATTTAGAAGTAACATGATGAGATTCGCATGATATCCAAGTACTAGATACTCAAGATGTCCATAACCGGGGACACGACTAACCATGATTAGTTTATACACTCTACAGAGGTTTGCACACTTTTCCCCACAAGACTCGATCGCCTCCGTTGGATTTCTCGCATTACATGATGTTTGAGAAACGGATGACCGAGACATAGTCTTTCAAAAGCGCTAGCACCTTACATGTGGGTAGACCGGTACATCTACTTTCCCCTACATCTGCTAGTCTACCCGTAAGAGTTCGCACAACTTAATCAACTATGCCAGAGCCCATAATGGCTTGTGGCTGCACACGGAAGTTTCTAGTTTGAATAATCTCATGATCCCTTTGAGCCTGGGTGGCGGTCTGAAGAAATACAGGCAAGTCCTGATAGAAACCAGGTGCCTCAATCCACCCAGATGTGTGCTTAAGTTGCCACCTTAAATAAACCATTAATTTAACAATCTCACATCTGTCATGGATACACTCACCCAATCCACGTCTACTAGCATAGCATGGAATAATAATAAAACGTAGAAGTAACTCCCAAGGGTTTGATAATAAACAGGTAATAGGTACTACCTCAACTACTTCCCAAAACCCACAATTTAATTAGATCCTAATCATGCAATGTTTGAGGATAGATCTAATGCATAAAAACTGGGTAGTAGAAAAGGTATGATCAAAGTGTTACTTGCCTGCAATGTTAATGAAGATGATTCGCACTCAAAACTCTTGATAGGTCTACTCGTCACACTCCGGTCAATCTATCGTAAGCAATCAATAGTAACCACACATAAGCAATCACTCAAAAGATCAGAAAGAACGAAGAAACAATTCGGAAAACATCAAAACCAAGCAAATAACTCTTGCAACATAAAACTATTTCTAATAGTACCAAAATTATGTGAATTTGGCCTTATCAGAAAGTTTAGGTCAAGAGCTTCGATTTGCAAAAAGAATCAACTCAAACGGAGTTATACAACTCAAGTTATGATCAAACGAAGTTTGAATACAAATCTGTTTGAATTCAAATTTTAAACTTTCAAAAACATGTTTGAGTTGGATTACTGGATAGAGGAGTTCATAACGAAGAAGTGGGCGTTGGTTTCGTTGGATTTTGTCTAACGAGTAAAAAGTTATAGTCGTTTGAAAACCAGGGGCTGATCTGTAAAGAAAATATTCATGGATGGGTCCCTGGCCGAAATCTAAAATAAAAAGAAAAGACTAAATAGCGAACGTTCGTTACAGAACCTAATCTAATGAATTTGTTCGCTCCCGAACCTAAACTAGCGAACGCTCACTATTTGAACTAACTAAATAAAAAAAACGAGTTTTTAAACGAAAACCGAAACCCTAAAAACAAAACCGGCGGACCGGGGTGGTTTATTACCGGACCGGGAAAACCGGCGAGTTGAGCGGCGGTTCGGGCGGCTCCGACGACGGCGGTCTCCGGCGAGCGGGGCGAGGCGGCGACTTGGTCGGCGGGCTCGGTCGTCACGCAGCGATGGGCGAGAGGCAATGGGCTGAGGCTGGGCGCGGAGTCGGTGGTGGCGGCTCGCCGAGGCGCATGATGGGGCGAGATCTGCGGCGGGCGGCGATCTGTGTGTGTGAGGAGAGGAGAGGAGGGCGTGGCCGGTGGGCGCCTTTATAGGAGGAGGAGGGCGGCTTGGGGAGGGTAGGAGGTCGTCATGAGTCCGGCCGGACTCGTGGCGAGTGGCGATGCTCGGGACTCGTCCCGAGCTTAGAAAGGGATCTTGGCTGGCTGGGCTGGGCCGCGGCCTGTTGGGCCGACCCAGTTCGGCGGCGGAGGGAAGAGTTTTTTTTAATCATTTTCCAGGCGAAATAAAAATAATAAAACCAAATAAATAAATATATTATATAGGCATATAATATATCAAAATCTTCAGAAAAAGATTTTCTACAGCATGGACATTATTCTAGCTTCAAATAAAATACACAAAATTCAAATAAAGCAAAGAGTGCTTCGCTCTAATAAAATCCAACAAAAATCTTTTTAAAAATACCAAAATTAATTCAAATTTACTTCTCTCCATTTTTTCGATGTAGGAATCATGTTACCCTATTTTCCATATATTTTATTTTTGGAGAAAAATAATTTGAATAAAACTCAAATAACTCCAAATTGAAAATAAATTCAAAAGAACTTTGAATTTAATTCTTTGAAACTCCCAACTCATATTTCATATGTTTTGAAGAAGTCATTTTATCTTCGCTCGTGAAAATCATTGAGTTGCATAAAGTCTCAGAATTGGAAATATTCTCAAATGAAATTCAATTATTTTCAACACCCCTTGTCATTTAAATAAATGGAAGAAGTCATGTCATCTTCTCTCCAGGGTTTTGTGATGAAAAGAATTTGAATTCCCGAAGATCATAAAAGCAAAAATGAAAGTTTGGGAAAGTCCTTTTATTCCCTCTCATTTAACTTTCAAAAAAGTTTTGAAATCACTCACTTTCAGTCAATCAATCAAACAATCAATCAAAACTATCTATTTATTATAACATTCCAAAATTTAGAATTTTGGGATGTTACACTACATTTACAAACTTATTCTGCTAGCTGCCTCCTACATTTACAAACTTAATCTCTTTACAATCATTGATGAAAACTTCCACCGGCATTAATGATATTCACATACCGCGACCAAACATGAGCATTAGATGAAATATGTAAAATTGCCACCCCACTGTCCAACTCAAGAATAATAGTCGGGTGTGCTGAATAGCAAATATAATTCCTTCACGGTAGGCTTGAAACTCATATTCCAATGCGTCGGTACAGTTTGGCATGCCAGGAAGGTAATCTCTCTGATGGCATCACGTAACACCATCATATAGAGATGGAAATCCAGCCCATGGGTTCCCGTAACCATGGACACCCGCCCCGAATGGGGTTTGGGTTATTGTATTCACCCATAGGGTAACCTGATTAGTTCGTGAGTGGAATATGAAACCTGATCTCTACTCCTAATGTCTCAGTTGGTAGGTCGCGTTCCGGGTTTTATTTTCGTCCCACCTCACCCGGTTTTTTTGGTACTTCTTTGGTACTTCCTCCCACCTCCCCTCAGCTGTGAAAACCAAGAAAAACCCGCGATCGAGTCCCGTGACACGCCCAAACTCCGTCGTTATCTCTACTCCTAACGGAGCAGTTGGTAGCCTCGTACGGTTTATTTTCGTCCCACCACTTTCAACCGTTTTATTTCGCTGGTTTTTTTCGTCCCTCCCCCACCCCACCGGTTTAGTTTCGCGTCACCCTCTCACACAACGAAAAAAATCTTAACGGATCATAACTTTCCATGCCGGTGCAAGTTATTTTTAGTAATGTCTTTATGTGAAAGAATCAATCACGATCAATCTTTAAATATCAAATCTAAATTAATTAACCTTACCTTAAATTGCTTAATGGAGGGTATTACATACCAAACGTAGGTACATTGTTGGTGTCAAAACCGGCGGATCTCGGGTAGGGGGTCCCGAACTGTACATCTAGGCGGATGGTAACAGGAGACAAGGGACACGATGTTTACCCAGGTTCGAGCCCTCTTGATGGAGGTAAAACCCTACGTCCTGCTTGATTGATATTGATATTGTGGATGTTTACAAGAGTGGATCTACCACGAGATCAAGGAGGCTAAACCCTAGAAGCTAGCCTATGGTATGATTGTAAGGGTTGTTGTGATTGTAGTCCTACGGACTAAAGCCATCCGGTTTATATAGACACCGGAGAGGGCTAGGGTTACATAGAGTCGGTTACAATGGTAGGAGATCTACATATCCGTATCGCCAAGCTTGCCTTCCACGCCAAGGAAAGTCCCATCCGGACACGGGTGAAGTCTTCAATCTTGTATCTTCATAGTCTTGGAGTCCGGTCGATGATGATAGTCCGGCAAATGATAGTTCGGTGATGATGGTAGTCCGCTATCCGGACACCCCTAATCCAGACTCCTCGGTAGCCCTCGAACCAGGCTTCAATGACGATAAGTCCGGCGTGTATATTGCTTGGCATTGCAAGGCAGGTTCCTCCTCCAAATGATAGAAGATTGTGAACACCAGGATAGTGTCCGGCTCTGCAAAATAAATTCCACATTCCACCGTAGAGAGAATAATAATATATACACAAGTTCAATCTGCTGACGTTTCCCGTGGCATGACGTCACACCACTACCAAGCCATTACTCGAATTGTTTTTTACTTTACCACCTCAGCGCATTTAGTGAAGCGGTTTCCTTGGCACGTCTTGTCGAAGCAGAGATCGTGTTTCCCCTTAATCCGGGATTCTCATCAATATGGGCGTGGGTAACCCAACCGCGCCCGTTCGCCACGCCCCCTCTATCGAAGACGTGTCCCAAACGGTCACGGAGACGGCTCTTGGTATCCTCCCTCTTTATAACGGGACCAAGGCTCGTTTCTTTTTCTTCAATCTTCCATCGAATCCTCTCCACGCTCCAAGTTCCAGCACCTAGAGCCCCAGATTCGAGCGCTTTGGACCTTCAACGATGTCCGGTTCCGACCTCCAGGGCCGGTGGACGCCCTCCTCCATCACGGAGGAGGACGTGCTAAAGCTGCGGAGGCCAAGTACATCTTACGAGATTTCGCGACAGTTGCTGCTGCGAAGGGCAGGCCATCCCCACCCCGAGCTCGGCGAGTATGTCGTCTTCAGTATCCCACCTCCGTCGGGGTTTAGGCTTCCGATGGATCCTTTTGTGAGAGGGCTCATGTTTTACTATGGGTTGGAATTCCACGACTTGGCTCCGAGTCCATCCTCCATATATCCGCATTTATTGTCATCAGTGAAGCCTTCCTCCGCGTCACCCACACTTCGCCTGTGGTGAAGACTTTCAATGTGGCGCGAAGATGATCGGGGCGTCAAGCGGAGTGTGGCGGGCGGCCATAAGTAGGAGGGCCGATGCCCGTGGCCCGCTGGCTCCTTCCAAGAGGAGCTCGCCTGTGGCAGCAAGAGTGGTTCTATATTACCGTTCGAGGGGCCGCAGACAAAGCCGCCGCCCTATTCCGCCGGGACCTCCACGACGATTGATGTCGTGGGTCAACCAAGAGCTCAACTGGGGCCGTCAAAGGGCGTGCCCCTCTGCAGGGCGGATTCGAGATCTCTTAACGAGGGAGATCGATATGGTGGTGGTGATGCAGGTTATGCTAATTAGGCGTCTCCTGCCCTGCAAACGCCGTCCTCTCCGGCTATGGGAGTTCAATCCGGAGGGCCCACGGATTCTTCAACACTTCATGGGTATGGCGCCCTCGAGATGTATAACTTATTCTTGGATCGCAAGAGGTGCGTCCGGAATTGACCGAGGATGCTGGACTAAGCTGCAATCGCCCGGATACTCAAGTAAGTAGTTCCAAGTCCGGACATACCGTCATTTGCCTTTCGATGATCCGCCTTATGACCGACCTCCTTCTACACAGGAGTGGATAGCGGAAGCAAAATTAATCTGATGTCGGCCCCCTCCCCGAGATCGCGCGGATCCGTGCTGGTCCGGATGCTTGAGGTTGCGCCGGAGGAAGGCGGAGGGAAAGCAGAAAGCTACTGCCTCGCTGAGGAGGCTCTTGAACGAGGTGGGATCGAGAATCCCTCCTACCAAGGGAGAAGAGGACAACCTCCGAGGACCGGGGAAAAAGGCCCTAAGCGGGGAAGAAATCTTCGCCGGAGGTCCTGCGTCCGGGAGGCCCCGCCGCACAATCTTCCTTAATGAGCCAGCCCTCCAACGAGCCGTAAGTAGAAAGAAAGGAGTTTTATAATAAGGACATCCCTATTTGTGCTTCGAGGATAACTAAAGTTTTTACCTTGTAGTTCGGATCTCCGTCCTTCGCAGATGAGCTCGTCTTGGGGACCTTCGTCCGGAGATGATAGAGAGCGAGATGCCCCGTCCGGGCGCCGTTGGATAGGGCGGACGAGCTGAAGTGTAAATCACGGAGGAGCCCGGGTGTGGCAAAGCCGGATAGTTCGGCGCAAACGGTGTCTGGTGAAGGATCTGCTTGAGAAGGCGTCTATCTCGTAAGATCAGCACGCATTGATGAGCATGGTGATTGAAAGGATTTCGTCACCAAGGCGGTTGCATGATGCCGTCGGGAGTTTTGGCGGGGTTTGAGGTACGTAAAATGACACACCTTTTAACAGTTTTGCATATAGAATGCGCCCTGTATAGATAGTAGCCCCTGAGACTCGGTAGGTTGTCGATATCGACAGCGTGCCGAGGATCAAAATCGCAGGTTTAAATTCCCGTCGTGCCGATGCAGGTGGCGGGTCGTCCGAGGGCCAGCCGGACTGATGGAGTTGCTGAATTAAAGCGGCAACTTGATGTGGCGGATGCGGACATCGCGCTGATCAACAGGCGACTTGATGAGTCACAAGGTAAGTGTGACTGCGCGGTCACGTGGTAAGGGAGCCGAAGCCAACTCCTTACAATATGTGCGTGAAATGCAGATAGTGCCGCTGCCGTGGAGAGTCTTCAGGCCGAACTTGCTCAAGCCAAGGAGTAGGCCAGAAGGAATAATGCGGCAGCCTCGAGGGCGGTCGAGGAGTTAGCGTCCGAAAGGGCCGCACACTGCCGGAGCAGGGAAGAGATAGCCGAAATGGCTGTGAAGTTAAAAGAGGCTACCGACCGCAATGAGGCTCTTGGGAAGGAGCGCCTAGCGGGGCAGGAAGACCTGCGGAAGGCCACCGCCGAAGCCAAGAATGCCCGCTCTGCAATGCGGGCCATGAAGGAAGAGCTGCGCCAGGCCGGGGAGATTGTAGCTGACAAGCCTTTTCTGCTGCGCCGAAGGTTCACGGAGTCAAAATATGCTCAGCTGGGCCAACTGTGGTGTCCGGAGGACCCTTATATGGACTTAGCAGCGAGTGCGGCGGACGCCGTTGTGCATTTTCGAAGCCGGAAGGATCACCAGACGGAAGAGCTGTTTTGGTCTCAATTCCATAGTCCGGAGCGTTCACTTCCGCTGACCGATCGTTTGGCTGAGTGGGCTGAGCTAAATAGGTTGTCCGGGCTTGCTATGGCGGATATAGTGACCCATATCCGGCCGGATAGGCCCCAGCCGAAGAGTTACTTTGGCTTATTGCAGCAATTTCTTGGGGCGGTGCCGCATATCAAGGCGATGAAGCGGTCGGCCTGCATAGAGGGTGCGCGGATGGCGCTCGCCGTGTGAAGACACAATGGATGAGATGGATGCCACCGCTGTTTCAACCCCGGTTCGGATAATAACCGGCTACCCGCCGAGCACTATTTTGGCGAAGTCTGCCGGTGCTCGTGTAATAAAGTCGCGATGTTTCGAAAAATGTTACGCTCGAATGAACGTTTATATGATGTAAAAACGATTTTTATGATGTAAGCGCCTTTTATACTTGTGCGTTCAAGTAATAGAATATCTCCTTTGCGGCCGCTCATGTATACGTATGTATAACCCGAAGATGGCGATCGTCGGCTTCAGCCCCCACGCACAAGGTGCGGGGTGTTCGCAAAAAATAGCGCGTTCACACTTAATCCGGCGTCTCGGTCCTGTAAAGGAGGTGGTAGCGAGCAAACGGGCAACCGGACTATAATGCTTTATCACTTTCACTTAGCCATGGAGTTCGAGGTGGGGCTACGACATAGCCCACGGGGCACCGTGCTCTCTGAATTGGGCGCAGATGTGCTGGCCGAAACGGCCCTTCACAAAGCGGAGGAATCCTAAACATTCCCAAGGTCGATCGAGTGGTTGACCAGTCTCTCATTGTATCATGACAGTCAGTTTCGGCTTTCTCTCGAGGTGCTCGCCCCGAATCGGGGCACAATCGCAGAGTTCTCCTGGAGCAGCGTTAGCCGATGATACGGAACGTAAGGCAGCAAAACACAGGAGCCGGAAAACCCAACATTTGACCAAAGACATGATTCGAGCTGATGCATATAAGGCCTAACTCGAGACGCGAACACTCCGAAGGTGTTCGGTCTTTATAATAGCGGCAAAACAAAGCCCGAGCCCTTGTGTCCAGTGCACGGCAGGTTTTTCGGCGCGGCCGATGCCAAAACGCCAGTCTCCACTCTGGTTATACTGAAAAACCAGGGGATTATAGCAACAAGAGACAGTAAGAAAGGTTTACGTAGGGTCTTAGTCTGAAAAGAGTCCTTGCAACGGGTCCCTACTGCACGTCTGCGCCTGTGTCTCCGTTGTGCCGTATCCTGGACGGGTGTGCACGCTGTTCATCTGTAAAAGAGAGGAACTTGGTTGGAAAAGAAATCGTGCGAGAAAGTGCATAAAAATTGAAATATAGATTAAGAAAGCTGAGCCTATGCTAGCTCATTATGGCTTGTATGTGCAAACCCTTGTGAGGGGGTGTGCGGCTAGGTAGCCCCTAGCTTATTTATTCCGGACTCGTCTAGCCGTGTCCGGGGTCTCAGGCGACCCTTTGATGAAACGATGCCACGTGGACCGGGCATTTGAAGCGTAAGAGACGCGGAATGTGGTATTGTATTGAAGCGGACGAGAGCTTCCCGTCCCAGTGGTGCTTGATAGCTGGCTTAAGGGCCTGGCGCCACTACTTTGAAGGAAGTGCGGCTATGCCGATTTGTAATAGGGTCTATCCCCACTTGCGGATTGTGCCCGGGTATAGCAGGTTTAAGTCACTGCCGCCGTCCATCAACACCTGCGTTAATTGCAGTCCGTCTATTATGGGATCCGATATCGGGGCAGTCTAGCTGCGCCCGGATACGTCTGGACTAATCCAGATGGTCAAAAGTGATTGGTTTTGGCATCCAACCTTGGTCCACTGGGGTGGATCGTCCGACACTTGTCTTGGCGAGTGCCGTGTTGGCTTTCCGTGTTATCACGTGAAGCGAGTTTACTATTTTGACTTCTCGAGGGAAAGTCTTTTGACTTCCGGTGCTCTGCTGGTGGGGCTCGTCATCGTCCTCGCTTGGCGTATCGAGCCCCTTGTGTCCGGCGTTAAGTCTGCCGGACTGTTTGAAAACCCAACAATTTCGGTTGGTATGGTTTGCAGGCCTTCCGGGGGTACTGTGGATTTGACATATCCGATCTAAAATTTTGTTTAAATTTGATAGCTCGTCTCTGTTGTCCTTAAGAGGCCGTGTTTTATTGTCTGGCCGCGAGCTTTTGAATCCGGCGTTGACCGCTGTGCCCTGTGGGCTTTTTTCTTTATTCCGGCGCTGATCCTTCCTGCGCCGTGACTTTCCGTTTCCATCTCTGATCTCGGATGTACTCTGGTCACTGGTGCTGCATCTTGCTAGCCAGCTGTCTTCTCCTGCGCAAAAGCGCCATGAGGCTTGTTAGCGCGGCCATTGTTCTTGGCTTCTCTTGGCGAGGTGTCGGCAAGCCATTCGTCTCGGACGTTGTGTTTAAAAGCTGCTAAGGCTTCGCGTCCGGACAATCGACTATTTGGTTCTTTTGGTAAGGAACCTGTTCCAGAATTTATGCTACCGACTCTCCGGGCTGTTGGGTTATATGACTCAGATCGTCGGCATCCGGAGGGCGGACATAAGTCCCTTGAAAATTTGCTCTAACGCGTCCTCAAGCTCTTCCCAACTTCCAACAAGTGTTTTCTCGGGAGGCTTTTGAGCCAATGCCGAGCTGGCCCTTTGAGCTTGAGGGTAGGTATTTTATGGCGTGGAGATCATCTCCTCTAGCCATGTGTATGTGTAGTATGTAGTCTTCTATCCGGACTCCGGGGTCTGTTGTGCGTCGTATGCCTCTATGTTTATGGGTTTAAACCTGCTGGAAATTCATGATCCAGCACCTCATCGGTGAAACATAAGCGGGTGTCTGGCGCCCAGTATTTGGGTGTGCCGCTGTCTTGAACACTTGTCGTGGTGTGTTACTTCACGGGGTCCTCTTTTTGGCCCGTAGATGGACCTAGTTGGGCCGTCCGTTTTACCAGGATTATAATTGCTTGTGTGCAGCCCCGCTTGTCGCTTTGGGCTGTCATCGGCGTCTATCCGCCAGCGGCCTCTTTATTTTTGTTGTGAAAGCTCGATGGCTTCCTCGTCAAATTCTGGCAGCAACTTGCGCCGGGTAGCTCTTCGTTTGATGGCCATTGCCATATTTGTCTGCGGTCTTGAATACTTTGCTCCACTTCATTCTGAGCGTGTCTTCTGCTGTTTTGAGCTTCCGTTTCGCCTTCTTCAAACTTCTTGCGGTGGCGACTAGTTTTTTGCGTATGTTCTTATGCTCTGGTGTTGTGGCCGGACTGTTGATTGCTCCGTGAAGGGGTTGATTATCCGGCTCGTCCTGTTCGTCGTCCGCTGGCTTGCCCTGCTCTATCGCTGGGTCGTTAGGAAGGCTGTTTTGATCGTGGCGGGACTTAGGGCGGCGTTTGCGTCGCCGTTTTGGTTCTTTATCGGCGAGATTATCCTCTGCCGTGTCCCGTTGTTCCTCGTTATCGCTTCCCTTCGGGGTGTCCACCATGTATATGTCGTATGACGAGGTGGTCTTCCAGTGTCCTGTAGGCACTGGTTCTTGGGAGTCTCCGGCATCGTCGTCCATACCGTCGATGTCTTCGGAGTCGTAGTCGAGTATGTCGGTTAAATCATCGACGGTGGCTACGAAGTGGGTGGTGGGTGGGATCTGAATTTCTTCGTCATCCGCGTCCCAACCGTCCTGGCCGTAGTTTGGCCAGGGCTCTCCGGATAGCGAGAGATGCTTCAATGAATTTATGATACCACCGAAGGGCGAGTGCTGAAAAATGTCCGCAGCGGTGAATTCCATGATCGGCGCCCAATCGGATTCGACTGGCGGGGGCGCAGGGGGTTCGGAGTCCGGCACCTTGGAGTCATGGGCTTTATGTGGGACAAGGTAAGTGTTCGGCTCCATCGCCGTAGAAATTGCGGCTCCCGAGGCGGTGTCCAGCCATCCGTCCTCGATTCGAGCGATCGGCTCCGGACTATGAGTCGGAGCGGATCCGTGCGACCTCAAGGTGTTGTCCGTGGCGAGTTAGGTCATACCCATCATGACAGCGCTGCACGCCGGTTGTGGCTCAGATCCATCGAGGATCAAGTCCCGCGGATATCGGCCGTGAAGTTTAAGCTTCAAACCTGACCGACGGCCAGGGCGTAGCTTCGATCTGCTCCAGATGGCCAAGCAAGTTGGCCCTTGATGCGAAGTCGTCGAATCGAAGATCTGTCCGGGAGAAAGGTCTCACCTGGACTGCGTCGTTGTTGATTGAAGAGGCCATCAAGCCTATCGGTGACGATACGAGGAACTCTCAATGAAAGCACCAATGTCGGTGTCAAACCGGCGGATCTCGGTAGGGGTCCCGAATCTGTGCGTCTAGGCGGATGGTAACAGGAGACAAGGGACACGATGTTTACCTGTGTTGGGCCCTCTTGATGGAGGTAAAACCCCACGCCCCGCTTGATTGATATTGATATTGTGGATGTTTACAAGAGTGGATCTACCACGAGATCAAGGAGGCTAAACCCTAGAAGCTAGCCTATGGTATGATTGTAAGGGTTGTTGTGATTGTAGTCCCACGGACTAAAGCCATCCGGTTTATATAGACACCGGAGAGGGCTAGGGTTACATAGAGTCGGTTACAATGGTAGGAGATCTACATATCCAGATCGCCAAGCTTGCCTTCCACGCCAAGGAAAGTCCCATCCGGACACGGGTGAAGTCTTCAATCTTGTATCTTCATAGTCTTGGAGTCCGTCGATGATGATAGTCCGCAAATGATAGTTCGGTGATGATGGTAGTCCGCTATCCGGACACCCCTAATCAGGACTCCCTCATACGTCATTAGCTCGCTTCCTTCCTTCTCTTCCTTCGTCCCTCGGCCCCATGCTCGTGGCGCTGAAGTGGCATCGACAGCGATGGCGGCGAGGACAGCACGTGGCAGCCCTCGAAGCACTAACATGACTGCACCTCGGTCTGCCGTCTCCCAAGATATGGGTGAGTTCTCGTGATGCCCACCCTAAACCCTCACGCCCTACAAATTCCTCAACCTCTACCATCTCGATTTCGCCCATGCTCGATCCAAATGACGATGCAGCTCCGGCCGATTGACAATGGTGGTTCACCATCCTTCCTCTCAGCACCCACTCCTCGGAGGAACGACACGCCATGCCGATCGAACCCGGTCGAGATCACTCACGAAGATTGCTATTCGGAAGTTTTTGTCAAAAAGTGAAGAGTGAGCCACTTGTGCAGTGCAGGTTTTGTTTTAAAATCCAATTTTTTATCCTTTTGTCGCTGAAATTGTTTACTAATTATGTCATTCGTCCCACCTCCTATGATTTTTTGCTACCTCCTCCCACCTTCGCTGGTTTTTTTGTAGATTTTTTTCGTCCCCTCCTCCCACTTCATCGGTTTATTTTCGCGTCACCCTCTCACACAATGAAAGAAATCTGAAAAGATCAGAACTTTCCATACTGGCGCAATTTATTTGGTAATGTAGAATCAATCACGAACAATCTCTAAAGATCAAATCTAAATTAATTAACCTTACCTTAAATCACTCAATCACATTAATTAGAAAACAAATAATTGATTTTCAGAAAAGTCGCTCAATCACATTAACCTTACCTTAACTCACGGATGGTAATCAATCTCCAAACAAAGGAAACAATACATCGAGGAGCAGTAAATAAACTCCCTTTCTTATGACATGTATATGATCTTCCCTTCCTCTCCGTTGTCGGCGTTCTTGATTCTCGAGGCGATGCTTGGGCTGCGCCACTGGTCGCGACGGTGCGGGGACGAGGACGGCGAGGCGGGTGCAGCTGACACCGCGTTGGCCTTGGCCGTGAAGGGGCGAAGAAGGGCGGCTTCTGGCCCCGGGAGTTGGTGCGGTGGAAGCGGCACTTGAAGGATCCGGCGTGGGTGGCGGGCAGACGACTTGAAGCGGGCCCGTGGCGTGCGCCGGACGGCGTCGATGCCGACCCGTGCCACCTCCTCCACGTATTCTTGGAGCTGTGGCTGACCCATTTACATGAAATTAATTTCCTCAGTTGTGGCGGCGCGTGTGTGTGAAATAGATGGATTATGGTCGCGTATCCAATAAGATGGATATGTGTATGTGTGTTAGAGAGAGAGGGGAGAGGGGGAGAGAGAGTGAGGAAGAGGGAGGGAGAGAGAGTGTGTGTGAGAATTTGATGGTAAAAAAGGTCGCCAATGTCACTTGATATGTATGAGTATATTAATATTGAACTCTTAAAATTAATGTGACCCCGTTGCAACGCACGGGCGTTCTTCTAGTTAATATTAGTAATTGTACTCAATTATTTTACATGAAAATTCTTATTTAGAAAATTCACTAGACATAAAAACATTTGTCTATGTAGTTCATCTAGCAGCCAGTTGCGAATAAAACGGAGGTATCAATGCTTAACTCGTAGTGTGCAGGCAAAGTCTTTTTTTAGTGCAGTGTAGCCTCTTTGTTTTTTTACTGTAGTGTGCAGCTGAAGTGCCCAACCATGCTAGAGCAATAAGTCCACACAACTGAGGGGAAGGGGTGCCACGATGAGGACCTCCCTATTTGCGAATGATGGGGCCGTCTTCTTGGCTCCGATCAAAAGAGACATTGATAACCTTGCAGGCATCTTGAGGGACTTCGGTGAGGTCACGGGATTATGCACCAATCTACACAAGAGCTCTTTTGTGCCCATCTGTTGCAACCACCTCGATTTGGGTCGCCTAACCCAAAGGTTCCCGGCAACTAGGACCTCCTTCCCCCTGCGATACTTGGGGCTCCCTCTCTCAATTTGGCAATTAAAGTTGGTGGATCTTCAGTTTTTAGTAGACAAGGTTGCGAGCAAGCTAACAACTTATGAGGGCAAAAAGATCACCACCATCGGTCGAACTGCTCTTGTCAAGTCCGTGATCACCTCTCTGGTGGTCTACCCCGCCACACCGTTGGTCATCCCGCCAACCATCCTTCTCAAGGTCAACAAGCTTGAGAGAGCTTTCCTTTGGTCTGGTTCAGACAAGACGACGGGAGCAAAATGTAAGGTGAATTGGGAGATTGTTTGCTGGCCACTTCAATATGGGCGACTCGGGGTTCTCAACACCAACAAGTTTACGCGTGCCCTACGGTTGCGATAGCCGTGGTATGAATGGAAGGAGCCCACCAAGATGTGGGTGGGGATGGGAAACCTATGTGACGAGGAGGACCTAGAGTTTTTCTATGCATCTACCACTATCATCGTTGGTAACGGTGCAAAAACACCCCCTTCTGGGACTCACCTTGGCTCCTTGGGCGCAAACCGAAAGACATTGCTCCGCTCATTCACGAAGCGTCCACGAGAAAGAATTGGAAGGTTCGAGAGGCCCTCAAACACAACGCGTGGATTCTCAAGATCAAACCTCCCGCCAACGTCTCCGTGGAGCACATCACACAATTCTTCACACTTTGGGCGCTTTTGCATGAGGTCCAACTCGATGAGCTCACCGAGGACGATCATCCTGCGGAAGCATATGGCTAGTGGGCTCTACTCGGCGGCATCCGCATACAAGGCGCAATTTTTAGGGATGGTTCTCTCACCCATGGATAAAATGATATGGAAGTCTTGGGCTCCCCCAAAGGTCAAGTTCTTTGCTTGGTTGGCTCTACAAGATAGAGTTTGGACTGCTGATAGATTGGCGAAGCGTGGGTGGCCCAACTGTGGTCTCCGCCCTCTTTGTAAGAGAGTGCAAGAATGTGGGTCTCATCTCTTCTTCAAATGCCGCTACACTCGAAGGCTTTGGTCTTTGATCATTGACAAATACCACATTCTCGGACTTGACGCCTCCGGTTGGCCCTTGTTCGACTCGGCTGAGGCTTGGTGGGCAAGTACCTGCGACAACGACACGCCAAACCGCCAAGCTAAGGTGTCCCTAACCATGCTTGTTTCATGGACTATCTGGAACGAGCGAAACGCAAGAGTCTTCAAGCACAAGAGCGCACCGCCGACTATATTGCTTGCCTCCATCGAGACCGAGGCCAACCTTTGGGTCATCGCCGGTGCAAAGAAATTAGGGTCTATTATTTTGCGAGAGTAATCTCATGTCGCGTATTCGGGTTACTTGTAACAAAATCTATTCTCTCTTATTTAATAGATGAGGCAAAGCTTTTGCCTCTGTTTCAAAAAAAATAAGTCCACACAACACACAAGTACACCACATGGAGCCCAAGTTTTTTTTGTTAGAACTACTACTTATTGGGACCTCGTATATGTCGAATTTTGCGACAAAGAGTCAAAGATTCGCACAGGCAACTGGCCGACTAGCCCACGCCCTCGCGGGATCGACCAAAAGACCTCATGCTATAGAGGGCGTGATGCTAGCTAATGGAGATAGTGAGCATTCTTGACCACATAGCAGCGCAAAACTTTAAGAAGCAGCAGCAACACATATTCCAATATTTTCTTTTTGTTTCTTTTCTTTTTATGGTCTTTCCATTTTAGTTTCTGAAAACTGTTCCTTAAAAAAATAGATATTTTAAAAAATTGTTTGGAAATTCACACAAAAGATCATGATTTTTTAAAAATGTTTGTATTTTTGAAATTTTTGTCGAGAACTCCAAAAAATGTTTGGTTCTGAAGTTGTTCAAAAAAGTAAAAATAACGTTCGTGTTATTCAACAATTGTTTATGTTTTTCAAAAACATTCAAAAAACTTCAAACTTGTTCATTTTCACAAACAAATTTGGGATTTCAAAAATATTCACCTTTTAAGAAAATAACTTTTTTTCAAAAATAAAATAAATATTCTATGAGATGAGAACACTTTTCAAATTTTTGAACAAATTTGTTAAAAAAACTAAAAATCTGCACATTTCTGAAATTATGAATATTTTTTCGAATATGTCAATGTTTTTTCAAATGGGAAAGTTTTTTTGAACATCTGTACAAAATTTAAAAAATGGAACCTTTATGGAGTAACGAAACAAATTTTTAAAACTTGAACATTTTTAAACTCCCAAACAAAATCTTGAAACACGATTTTTTTTCCTTCTGGCCGTGTTTCTGAGGGGAGCTCCTATTTAGGAGACCTCCTGTTCGGCGCCTTATGCGCCGGAACAGGTCCGTGGCGCCCACGCAGCGCACTGTTGGGCCGGCCCGTGAACGTACTGTTCAGCGAATCTGCTGTAAAAAGAAAAACGGCAAGAAAACCTGCCTGCCCGAGGATTCGAACCCGGGTCACTCAGTCTACGTGCCAGTTTCGCTAACCACTACACCAACTACACGTTTTTTTTATATAGAGCACCAACTTTATAAGAACAAGTACGGCTGCGCTATTTATTGCACAGTTCCCACCATTAGATCACTTAAAGTTTGATTTATATAGAAAAAATCGTGAATTTAAAAACGTTCATCACTTTTTAAGAACAATTCGCATACTTCAAAAAAGCTTCATCGATGTTGAAAAAAGTTCATCAAATTTGAAGAAAAGCTCATCAATTTATAAAAAAGTTCACCGAGTTTGAAAAAAGTTCGTCAATTTTGAAAAAAAGTTCATCAAACTTGAAGAAAAGTTCATCGATTTTTAAAAAAGTTCACCGGGTTTGAAAAAAGTTCATCAATTTTGAAAAAAAGTTCATCAAACTTGAAAAAAGTTCATCAAACTTGAAGAAAAGTTCATCGATTTTTAAAAAAGTTCACCGGGTTTGGAAAAATGTTCATTCAAATTTGAAATAAAGTTCATCCATTTTGAAAAAAGTTCATATCAAGTTTTAAAAAAGTTCATCAAATTTGAAGAAAAGTTCATCAAACTTGGAAAAAGTTCATCGAATTTGAAGAAAAGTTCATCAATTTTGAAAAAGTTCGTATCAAGTTTTCAGAAAAGTTCATCAAATTTGAAGAAAAAGTTCATCAAACTCAAAGAAATCTTCATCGAATTGAATAAAAATTCATCAATTTTGGAAAAGGATCATCGAATTTGATAAGAAGTTCATCGATTTTTAAGAAATAGTCACGAATTTTTTAGAAAAATATCGAACCAGGAAGAAGATTAAACAAGAAAAAAAAAGTAGAGAATAATAGAAGGAGAACGCCTGTAACGGCGCCGAATAGGAACCAGCCCTATTTAGTGCCATGCGCTCTGGAGAACGAGCCGGGCCCACCTTCTGTTTTTGCGGGGCTGGACGTGCACTGTTTTTTTTCTTTTTTTTTTATTTTCGTTTTTGCTTATCCTTCTTTAAGATAATTCCGGATTAATAATGGTAAATTCTGAAAATGTGAATTTCGAAAAATTGCTCATGAAATCATAAAATGGTCACAGATTCAAAAAATGTTCGTAGTTTTAAAAAATGTACACATGCTTCAAAATTGTTCACGAGTTTCCAAAAATAAGGTCCACGAATTTAGAAAATGTTCATAAATTTGTAAAGAAATATTCACAATTTGATAAATAAAATGTTCACGAAAACAGAAACAAATGTGTGCGTGTTCCGAACATGTTCGTGAATCTGAAAACATGTTCGCAAGAGTCAAAAAATGTTCACCAATTTCAAAAATTGTTCCCAAATTAAGAAAAATCATCAATTAAGAAAATATGTTCATGAGTTTCAAAACAATGTGCGTGAATTCGTAAAAACATGTTTATGAATTTGAAAAATGTTCTCAACTTCAAGAAAATGTTCATGAATTTGAAACAACTTGATGATTTCCAAAACAATTAACTATTTAGAGAAAATGTTCAAAATTTTATATTTGATCAAAATATAAGACGGGGAAATGAAAGAAAAAATTAAAATGAATGGAAAAATAAAAAAGAAAGAAAACGAAAACGAAAATGGAAAGAAAAGAAAAGGAAAAATTAAAAGGAAGAAAAAATAGAATGAAAAAACTAAAAAAAAACACCCAATTTGGAAGGTTCTAGAACCTTCCCAAAACCTGAAACGAGCTATGTTGGTCCAGCCTAATCTTACGCAGCGTCGAAGCGGGGATTGCACGTGCTAAATAAGATCCCCGGATCCCGAGATCTCCTATTGCATGTTTTTTGCGTCTACTCCCTCCGTTCCTAAACATAAGTCTTTTTAGAGATTTCACTACGAACTACATACGGAGCAAAATGAGCGAATCTACACTCTAAAGTACGTCTATATGCATCCGTATGTAGTCTTTATTAAAATCTCTAAAAAGACTTATATTTAGAAACAGAGGGAGTAATATGGAGGCTACCACACAGAAGAACGTCATTTGTGCACCGGGCCATCACACGAGCAACTTGTTTTTCCCCATTTGGTTTTAAGAAAAAACTCAAAAATAATATTTGCAAAAAGACTCGAACTTGTTGGAAATATTTGAGATGTTTTTTAAAAATCTAATATTTTTCAAAATTTCGAATATTTTGTGGAAACGTGAACATTATTTCAAATTTGCGAACATTTTTTGAAGATGTTATCATTTTTTCAATTTGTGAATAATTTTTCAAATTACAATTTTTTAAACTAAAGGATTTATGAAATTTCTTTCTTTTTTCACAAGAAGCAGAAAAGGAATTTTCAACAACTTTATAAAAATATGAATAATTTTTGGTATGTTTGCACTTCTATTGAAAAACATGAGAAAAGTTTGAAAGCCCCACCACTCTGTTGTTTATTTGTTTTGTTTTTTTGTCTTCCACGACACCCAACCCCGAACACGATGGGAGCTTCTTTGACTGGGACGGCCCAGTGTCAAACTAACAACAAGCAGTAGCGTGCGAAAATCCCAAAAACAAAATGTCCCGTGAGTGCCATGGGTTCGAATCGTGGAACTTTTGTTGGTCCACTCGTCTTGGAAGCCATGGAAACGGACTAGTTATAGTGATAAATAGTAGCACGTGGTTTAAAGAACTAACGGTAGCGTTTTAACTTTACATTATTGGAAAATTGCAAACAATTTTTCAAGTTTTGAACACTTTTTTCAAAATTATGAACATTTTTTCTTAACCACGAGAATTTTTGAAAAATCGTAAACATTTCTTAAAACTGTGAAGAAATTTTAAAAATTCCCAAACATTTTCTGAATTTATAAAAACAGAACTTGAAAATGTGAACATCTTTTGAAATTAGAGTAGTGTTTGAAAGCACGACAGTTTGAAAAATTCTAGAATTTTTTTTGAATTAGCAAATACAATTTTTGAAAATGCAAACATTTTATAAAATTCCAAAACTTTTTTTTAATCGGTGAAGAAACTACCCTTATATGCTCAAAAGGGTGTGTCTCATTGTATGCAACTATGAGATTTCGGCGAATCAACCTGTGGTTGAGTTGGTTAGGTGGACAGTGGTATCCCCAACCCACCAGGGTTCAAATCCCGGTGCTCGCATTATTCCTGGATTTATTTCAGGATTTCCGCGATGCGCTTTTGGGAGGAGACGTTCCGTCGACGACGAGGCACCTCTGGTGACTTCGTAAATCTCAAGATGATATGCGGCTCGTCTCTCGGAGGTGCTCATAGGGGTAGGGTGTGCGTGTGTGCGTTCATAGGGATGAGTGTATGCGCGTGTATATGAGCGCTTATGTCTGTACTGATGCTAAAAAAAACTATGAGATTTCGAAGAAAGGTGGGGAACTAGCTCAATGCGTTGGGAACTAAATCATATAAATTGTGGTTTGAAAAAACACATGAAAAACTTGGGTCCCTCCAACTCGGTAGCATATCTTTCAAAAAACAAAATGGGTCAAAGACGGGCCTGCAACTGGGACATTTAGAAAATGAGTTAGGCCCAAAAAAGAAATAAAGAATGTTGAGCAGCTAAAAGGGCAAAAAAAAGAAAAAGTGGACTAGTGACTATCAGGGTCGAGGCTCATATTGTTGCGAAACGTTGCATAGAAACCAAAAAAAATCTACGCACATGCAAGATCTATCCATGGAGATACATAGCAACGAGAGGGGAGAGTGTGTCTACGTACCCTCGTAGACCGTAAGCGGAAGCGTTTGTTAACGCGGTTAGTGTAGTCGAACTTGTTTACGCTCCAACCGATCAAGTACCGAACATACGGCACCTCCGCGTTCTGCACACGTTCAGCTCGATGACGTCCTCCGCCTTCTTGATCCAGCAAGACGGTGAGGTAGTGGATGAGTTTCGGCAGCACGACGGTGTGGTGACGGTGATGGTGAAGTGATTTCCGCACAACTTCGCCTAAGCACTACAAAAATATGACCGAGGGTGTAAACGGTGGACGGGCGCCGCACACGGCTAAGCCAATGTTGTGATTGTGCTAGGCGCCCCCTCCCACATATATATAGGTGGGGGGAAGGAAGGAGCAGCGAGGAGGCGCCCCCAAGTAGGCTGAATCCTACTTGGGTTCCTCCCCAAGTGGTGTGCCCCTTCCTTTTATAGGTGCGGGGGGAGGCAGGGGAGGGAGGCGCCCCCCTTTCCTTTCTCTCATGAGAAGGGGAAGGCAGGGGGGCTATCCCTCCCCCTTTCCTTCCCAGCGATTCCTATTTAGCGCTGCAGGCGCCGGTTTGTATGCCTTTTGCAAACTGGCGCCTGCAGACGTCCGCGTTGGACCGGCCCAACTCAGTGTCCCTTCGACTTTCTAAAATGCAAAAAAATGGTGCACGCAACTGGCGACTGCAGACCTCCGCGCTAGGCCGGCCCAACTCAGTGTCCCTTCGACTTTCTAAAAGCAAAAAATGGCGTACGCTGTTGGTGTCAAAACCGGCAGATCTCAGGTAGGGGGTTCCGAACTATGTGTGTGAGGATTGATGGTAACAAGGGACAAGTGGGACACAATGTTTACCCAGGTTCGGGCCCTCTTAATGGAGCTAAAACCCTACGTCCTGCTTGATTGTATTTGATGAGTATATGGGTTACAAGAGTTGATCTACCTCGAGACTTTAATAGCTAAACCCTAGCTGTCTAGCCTATGAGAATTATGATAGCCTCTACGGACTGAACCCTCCAGTTTATATACACACCAGAGGGACCTAGGGTTATACACAATCGGTTTGTAAAGGAAGGAAATAACATATCCGAACACCAAGCTTGCCTTCCACGCATATGGGAGTCCTACCCGGACACGGGGGAAAAGTCTTATGCTTTTATCTTCACGGCCCATCAGTCCGGCCCATATTAAACGGTCCGGACACTCGAGGACCCCCTAATCCAGGACTCCCTCATTAGCCCCTTAACCAGTCTTTGATGACGATGTGTTCGGCACACAGATTGTCTTCGGCGTCGCAAGGCGGGTTCCTTCCCCTGAACATTTTAGAATAATTCTCTGCATAGAGGAACCGTATCCGGCTCTGTATTGTTAATATAACCCTTAGCCACGAAGGCAGAGCATAAAAAAGAAACCCTATCTTTTACTGACAACTTTTTTTTAGCGAAGCGTCACATCTGGCTCTTTAACATTTCGAACCGTTTTCACGCCTCCCGCATCGCGTTTCGAGGCATAGCCTCCATTGGCATGTCTTGTCAAAATAGAGATCGTGCCCGCGTATTGCGGGATCCTCATCAATACGGGTTTGGGTAATCCAACCGTGCCATTCGCACGATCTCTTTGGGAACAAGCGAGTTTTAAGGCTTGAGTGGGGGGCGTTTGGTATTTCACTGCCTATAAGAGGGTAAAGACTCCTCCTTTTTCCCCACGCCTTCTCCCATCTCCTACCTTCCCTTCCTCTGAGCTCCAGCGCCCAAAATCTCGACCTTTCCCACTGCCACCAGCCTCTCCAGCCATGTCTGGATCCGGTTCTAAGGGCAAGTGGGAGGCCTCCTCTGTCACCGAGAGGGACGTCAAGGAGCTCCGGGGTGCAGGGTATCTATCCGTGGATATCGCGCACAGGCTCCCTGCCAAGGATCAAATCATCCCCACTCCGGAGCCCAGCGAAAGGGTTGTATTCATCCCTCACTTCCTCCGAGGGCTAGGGTTTCGCCTCCACCCCTTCGTCCGGGGCCTGATGTTCTACTATGGGCTAGATTTCCATGATCTAGCCCCGAATTCCTTCCTCCACACATCGGCGTTCATCGTCGTGTGCGAGGCTCTGCTCCGCATCCCCCCACACTTCGGCCTATGGCTCAAGGCCTTCAATCTGAAGCCGAAGGTGGTCGATGGGCAGCACGCGGACTGGGGCGACGCTATGGTGAGCAAGCTCCCCAACGCCGTCTGGCCCAAGGGGGCGTTTGTGGAGACTGTGAAGGTGTGGCAGCAGGAGTGGTTCTATATCACCGAACCCCGTGACGCCAAGTGGGCGGCCACTCCTAACTTCAGATCCGGACCCCCTACGAGGCTCACCTCGTGGACCGCCAAGGGCCTGGATTGTGGATCCACAGCGGAGGTGCAGATGCTGCAAAAACGCATCACCAACATGATAGGCAAAAACACCGGTCTCACAAACGTGATTCAGGTGATGCTCTTCCGTCACACTCTCCCTTGCTAACTCCGGGCCTCTCACATGTGGGAGTTCAATCCGGAGGAGCCACGGACCCTGAAGCCCTTCTTCGGCACTATGCACGAAGACATTTGGAAGCAGCTCTTCAAAGCCCAAAAAACGTGACCGAAGAAGACCGAAGACATCGGTCTTGACATCGAGAATCTGGACACACCAGTAAGCATGACTTTCCCGAGTACCTATGCGGTAGAATAAGTTTGGATATAACATATTGTCTGTCTTCCGTGTAGGGCTGGAGGGCGAAGGCGGGCGGATCAAGTGTCCGGCGCCACTGCCCGAAGACCCAGCCACACCCCAGCTGACGGACATGCTGGTCCCGACGTCGTATCAGGCGCCAGAGAAGAAGGCAAAGAAGAAGAAGGGCAAGGAGGCCAAGGGCGGCCCCCGCCATAAGGGTCCTTCGAACGCTATGTCCGGAGAGACCGAAGTCCTCTTGTCCGAAGAATAGGAACGGGAAGAGGAGGTGGAAAGCGACTCCCCTCGCAAGGGGAGGAAGAAGAAGAGGGCGGCCTCCGAAGACCCGAAGGGGGAGGCGCCCAAGCGCGGGAAGGTGACCCTCCAGGACAGTTCGGACTGAGATGCCGAACTGGTCCCCAAAAAACCTCCCAGGGCGAAGCCCCTGGCTGAATCATAAGTGTTTAGATACTTACTGTTTATCTTTCAGTCTTCCTATTTTCATTACATAAGTTATCATGTTATGCATCTTTCAGCCCTCCCCGCGATCTCCTGAACGCTTCGCTATCGGAAGGGAGTTCTCTGCCACCCGAAATGGCAGAGAGCGAGACACCGCCACGAGCCTCCTCACCCATCACCATGGATTACACTAAGGTGTTGTCCCGAAGGACCTCTCCAGGCCGCAGAGGGGCGGGCGAGGCCGTGGAGAAAGCGCCCAAGGTTAACACCTCGGCCGCCGAAAACATGAGGGAGGCGACCCTATGACAACCGACGGTGGGGACCCCCAACAATCCGGTCCCCAGCCGGACACCATTCCGGAGACCAATGCGGCTCCGGGAACAGGTGGATAGCCTCCTTCGAAGGAGGGAGGAGCGTCAGCTTCGTCGGTGGCCTCCAATAATCTGGAGGCGCCGAACACTCTAGTGGAAGCACTACGACGTGCTTCCATCGTGGAGGAGCACCGCACCCTGATGGGTGCGGTGGTGGAGAAGGTTCAGTCTGCCAAGAGCGGACTGAACGAAGCTTTTACTAGCCTACTGACAGGCTTCGAGGTATGCAATGTAATGCTCTAAATGTTGGGGAACGTAGTAATCTCAAAAAAAATCCTACGCACACGCAAGATCATGGTGATGCATAGCAACGAGAGGGGAGAGTGTTGTCCACGTACCCTCGTAGACCGTAAGCGGAAGCGTTATGACAACGCGGTTGATGTAGTTGTACGTCTTCATGATCGACCGATCCTAGTACTGAACGTATGACACCTCCGCGATCTGCACACGTTCAGCTCGGTGACGTCCCACGAACTCACGATCCAGTAGAGCTTCGAGGGAGAGCTTCGTTAGCACGACGGCGTGATGACGGTGATGATGAAGCTACCGGCGCAGGGCTTCGCCTAAGCACTACGACGATATGACCGAGGTGGATTATGGTGGAGGGGGGCACCGCACACGGCTAAGAGATCAATGATCAACTTGTGTGTCTATGGGGTGCCCCCTCCCCAGTATATAAAGGAGTGGAGGAGGGGGAGGAGGCCGGCCTCCTAGGCGCGCCCCAAGGGGAGTCCTACTCCCACCGGGAGTAGGATTCCCCCCCCCTTCCCTAGTTGGATTATGAGAGAAGGAAGGGGGAGGAAGGAGGAAGGAAAGGGGCCCGACCCCCTTCCCAATTTGGATTGGGCTTGGGGGGGGGTGCCCCCTCATTTGCTCCCTTCTCCTCTCAGCCACTAGGGCCCAATAAGGCCCATATACCTCCCGGGGGTTCCGGTAACCTCCCGGTACTCCGGTATATTCCCGATCTTCACCCGGAACCATTTCGATGTCCAAATATAGTCGTCCAATATATCAATCTTTATGTCTCGACCATTTCGAGACTCTTCGTCGTGTCCGTGATCATATCCGGGACTCCGAACTACCTTCGGTACATCAAAACACATAAACTCATAATACCGACCGTCACCAAACTTTAAGCGTGCGGACCCTACGGGTTCGAGAACTATGTAGAAATGATCGAGACTCATCTCCGGTCAATAGCCAATAGCGGAACCTGGATGCTCATATTGGTTCCTACATATTCTACGAAGATCTTTATCGGTCAAACCGCATAACAACATTCGTTGTTCCCTTTGTCAACGGTATGTTACTTGCCCGTGATTCGATCGTCGGTATCTCAATACCTAGTTTAATCTCATTACCGGCAAGTCTCTTTACTCGTTCCGTAATGCATCATCCCACAACTAACTCATTAGTCACATTGCTTGCAAGGCTTATAGTGATGTGCATTACCGAGAGGGCCCAGAGATACCTCTCCGACAATCGGAGTGACAAATCCTAATCTTGATCTATGCCAACTCAACAAGTACCATCTGAGACACCTGTAGAGCACCTTTATAATCACCCAGTTATGTTGTGACGTTTGGTAGCTCACAAAGTGTTCCTCCGATATTCGGGAGTTGCATAATCTCATAGTCTTAGGAACATGTATAAGTCATGAAGAAAGCAATATCAATATACTAAACGATCAAATGCTAAGCTAACGGAATGGGTCAAGTCAATCACATCATTCTCGAATGATGTGATCCTGTTAATCAAATGATAACTCATGTCTATGGTTAGGAAACATAACCATCTTTGATTCAACGAGCTAGTCAAGTAGAGGCATACTAGTGACACTCTGTTTGTCTATGTATTCACACATGTACTAAGTTTCCGGTTAATACAATTCTAGCATGAATAATAACCATTTATCATGATATAAGGAAATATAAATAACAGCTTTATTATTGCCTCTAGGGAATATTTCCTTCAGTCTCCCACTTGCACTAGAGTCAATAATCTAGATTACACAGTAATGATTCTAACACCCATGGAGTCTTGGTGTTGATCATGTTTTGCTCGTGAGAGAGGCTTAGTCAACGGGTCTGCAACATTCAAATACGTATGTATCTTGCAGATCTCTATGTCTCCCTCCTTGACTTGATCGCGGATGGAATTGAAGCGTCTCTTGATGTGCTTGGTTCTCTTGTGAAATATGGATTCCTTTGCCAAGGCAATTGCACCAGTATTGTCACAAAAGATTTTCATTTGACCCGATGCACTAGGTATGACACCTAGATCGGATATGAACTCCTTCATCCAGACTCCTTAATTTGCTGCTTCCGAAGCAGCTATGTACTCCGCTTCACACGTAGATCCCGCCACAACGCTTTGTTTAGAACTGCACCAACTGACAGCTCCACCGTTCAATATAAATACGTATTCGGTTTGTGACTTAGAGTCATCCGGATCAGTGTCAAAGCTTGCATCAACGTAACCATTTACGAAGAGCTCTTTGTCACCTCCATAAACGAGAAACATATCCTTAGTCGTTTTCATGTATTTCAGGATGTTCTTGACCGTTGTCCAGTGATCCACTCATGGATTACTTTGGTACCTCCCTGCTAAACTAGTAGCAAGGCACACATCAGGTCTGGTACACAACATTGCATACATGATAGAGCCTATGGCTGAAGCACAGGGAACACCTTTCATTTTCTCTCTATCTTCTACAGTGGTCGGGCATTGAGTCTGACTCAATTTCACACCTTGTAACACAGGCAAGAACCCTTTCTTTGCTTGATCCATTTTGAACTTCTTCAAAACTTTATCAAGGTATGTGCTTTGTGAAAGTCTAATTAAGCGTCTCGACCTATCTCTATAGATCTTGATGCCCAATATATAAGCAGCTTCACCGAGGTCTTTCATTGGAAAACGCTTATTCAAGTATCCTTTTATGCTATCCAGAAATTATATATCATTTCCAATCAACAATATGTCATCCACATATAATATTAGAAATGCTACAGAGCTCCTACTCACTTTCTTGTAAATACAGGCTTCTCCAAAAGTCTGTATAAAACCATATGCTTTGATCACACTACCAAACCGTTTATTCCAACTCCAAGATGCCTGCACCAGTCCAAAAATGGATCACTGGAGCTTACACACTTTGTTAGCATCCTTTGGATCGATAAAACCTTCAGGTTGCATCATATACAACTCTTCTTCCGGAAATCCATTCAGGAATGCAGTCTTTACATCCATTTGCCAGATTTCATAATCATAAAATGCGGCAATTGCTAACATGATTCGGACAAAGCATCACTATGGGTGAGAAGGTCTCATCGTAGTCAACTCCTTGAACTTGTCGAAAACCTTTCGCAACAAGTCGAGCTTTGTAGACAGTAACATTACCGTCAACGTCAGTCTTCTTCTTGAAGATCCATTTATTCTCGATGGCTTGCCGATCATCGGGCAAGTCAACCAAAGTCCACACTTTGTTCTCATACATGGATCCCATCTCAGATTTCAAGGCCTCAAGCCATTTTGTGGAATCTGGGCTCATCATTGCTTCCTCATAGTTCGTAGGTTCGTCATGGTCAAGTAACATGACCTCCAGAACATGATTACCGTACCACTCTGGTGCGGATCTTACACTTGTTGACCTACGAGGTTCAGTAGTAACTTGATCTAAAGTTAGATGATCATCATCATTAGCTTCCTCACTGATTAGTGTAGGAGTCACATGAACAGATTTCTGTGATGAACTACTTTCCAATAAGGGAGCAGGTACAGTTACCTCTTCAAGTTCTACTTTCCTCCCACTCACTTCTTTCGAGAGAAACTCCTTCTCTAGAAAGGATCCATTCTTAGCAATGAATGTCTTGCCTTCAGATCTGTGATAGAAGGTGTACCCAACAGTCTCCTTTGGGTATCCTATGAAGACACATTTCTCCGATTTTGGTTCGAGCTTATCAGGTTGAAGCTTTTTCACATAAGCATCGCAGCCCCAAACTTTAAGAAACGACAACTTTGGTTTCTTGCCAAACCACAGTTCATAAGGTGTCATCTCAACGGATTTAGATGGTGCCCTATTTAACGTGAATGCAGCCATCTCTAAAGCATAACCCCAAAACGATAGCGGTAAATCAGTAAGTGACATCATAGATCACACCATATCTAGTAAAGTACGTTTACGACGTTCGGACACACCATTACGCTGTGGTGTTCCGGGTGGCGTGAGTTGCGAAACTATTCCGAATTGTTTCAAATGAAGACCAAACTCGTAACTCAAATATTCTCCTCCACGATCAGATCGTAGAAACTTTATTTTCTTGTTACGATGATTTTCCACTTCACTCTGAAATTCTTTGAACTTTTCAAATGTTTCAGACTTATGTTTCATTAAGTAGATATACCCATATCTGCTCAAATCATCTGTGAAGGTGAGAAAATAACGATACCCGCCGCGAGCCTCAACATTCATCGGACCACATACATCAGTATGTATGATTTCCAACAAATGTGTTGCTCGCTCCGTTGTTCCGGAGAACGGCGTTTTAGTCATGTTGCCCATGAGGCATGGTTCGCAAGTACCAAGTGATTCATAATCAAGTGATTCCAAAATTCCATCAGAATGGAGTTTCTTCATGCGCTTTACACCAATATGACCTAAACGGCAGTGCCACAAATAAGTTGCACTATCATTATCAACCCTACATCTTTTGGCTTCAATATTATGAATATGTGTATCACTACTATCGAGATTCAATATAAATAGACCACTCTTCAAGTGTGAATGAGCATAAAAGATATTACTCATATAAATAGAACAACCATTATTCTCTTTAAATGAATAACCGTCTCGCATCAAACAAGATCCAGATATAATGTTCATGCTCAACGCTGGCACCAAATAACAATTATTCAGGTCTAAAACTAATCCCAAAGGTAGATGTAGAGGTAGCGTGCCGACCGCGATCACATCGACCTTGGTACCATTTCCCACGCGCATCGTCACCTCGTCCTTAGCCAATCTTCGCTTAATATGTAGTCCCTGTTTCGAGTTGCAAATATTAGCAACGGAACCAGTATCAAATACCCAGGTGCTACTGCGAGCATTAGTAAGGTACACATCAATAACATGTATATCACATATACCTTTGTTCACCTTGCCATCCTTCTTATCCGCCAAATACTTGGGGCAGTTCCGCTTCCAGTGACCAGTCCCTTTGCAGTAGAAGCACTGAGTCTCACGCTTAGATCCAGACTTGGGTTTCTTCACTTGAGCAGCAACTTGCTTGCCGTTCTTCTTGAAGTTCCCCTTCTTCCCTTTACCCTTTTTCTTGAAACTGGTGGTCTTGTTGACCACCAACACTTGATGCTCCTTCTTGATTTCTACCTCCGCAGCCTTTAGCATCATGAAGAGCTCGGGAATTGTCTTATCCATCCCTTGCATGTTACAGTTCATCATGAAGCTCTTGTAGCTTGGTGTTAGTCATTGAAGAATTCTGTCAATGGCACTATCATCCGGAAGATTAACTCCCAGTTGAATCAAGTGATTGTTATACCCAGACATTTTGAGTATATGCTCATTGACAGAACTATTCTCCTCCATCTTGCAGCTGTAGAACTTATTGGAGACTTCATATCTCTCAGTCCGGGCATTTGCTTAAAATATTAACTTCAACTCCTGGAACATCTCATATGCTCCATGACGTTCAAAACGTCGTTGAAGTCCCGGTTCTAAGTCGTAAAGCATGGCACACTGAACTATCGAGTGGTCATCAGCTTTGCTCTGTCAGACGTTCATAACATCTGGCGTTGCTCCTGCAGCGGGTTTGGCACCTAGCGGTGCTTCCAGGACGTAATTCTTCTGTGAAGCAATGAGGATAATCCTCAAGTTACGGACCCAGTCCTATCATCATCTTTCAACTTAGCTTTCTTTAGGAACACATTAAAATTCAACGAAACAACAACACGGGCCATCTATCTACAACAACATAGACATGCAAAATACTATCAGGTACTAAGTACATGATAAATTAAAGTTCAATTAATCAAATTACTTAAGAACTCCCACTTAGATAGACATCCCTCTAATCATCTAAGTGATCACATGATCCATATCAACTAAACCATGTCCGATCATCACGTGAGATGGAGTAGTTTTCAATGGTGGACATCACTATGTTGATCATATCTACTATATGATTCACGCTCGACCTTCTGGTCTCGGTGTTCCGAGGCCATATCTGCATATGCTAGGCTTGTCAAGTTTAACACGAGTATTCTGCGTGTGCAAAACTGGCTTGCATCCGTTTTATGTGAACGTAGAGCTTATCACACCCGATCATCACGTGGTGTCTCGGCACGACGATCTTTCGCAACGGTGCATACTCAGAGAGAACACTTGTACCTTGAAATTTAGTGAGAGATCATCTTATAATGCTACTGCCGTACTAAGCAAAATAAGATGCATAAAAGATAAACATCACATGCAATCAATATAAGTGATATGATATGGCCATCATCATCTTGTGCCTTTGATCTCCATCTCCAAAGCACCGTCATGATCACCATCGTCACTGGCGTGACACCTTGATCTCCATCGTAACAACATTGTCGGCTCGCCAACTATTGCTTCTACGACTATCGCTACCGCTTAGTGATAAAGTAAAGCAATTACATGGCGATTGCATTTCATACAATAAAGCGACAACCATATGGCTCCTACTAGTTGTTGATAACTCCATTACAAAACATGATCATCTCATACAATAAAATTTGGCATCATGTCTTGACCATATCACATCACAACATGCCCTGCAATAACAAGTTAGATGTCCTCTACTTTGTTGTTGCAAGTTTTACGTGGCTGCTACGGGCTGAGCAAGAACCTTTCTTACCTACGCATCAAACCACAACGATATTTCGTCAAGTATGTGCTGTTTTAACCATCAACAAGGACCGGGCGTAGCCACACTCGATTCAACTAAAGTTGGAGAAACTGACACCCGCCAACCACCTCTGTGCGAAGCACGTCGATAGAACCAGTCTCGCGTAAGCGTACGCGTAATGTCGGTCCGGGCCGCTTCATCCAACAATATCGCTGAATCAAAGTATGACATGCTGGTAAGCAGTATGACTAGTATTGCCCACAACTCACTTGTGTTCTACTCGTGCATATAACATCTACGCATAAACCTGGCTCTGATGCCACTGTTGGGGAACGTAGTAATTTCAAAAAAAATCCTACGCACACGCAAGATCATGGTGATGCATAGCGACGAGAGGGGAGAGTGTTGTCCACGTACCCTCGTAGACCGTAAGCGGAAGCGTTATGACAACACGGTTAATGTAGTCATACGTCTTCACGATCGACCGATCCTAGTACCGAACGTACGGCACCTCCGCTATCTGCACACGTTCAGCTCGGTGACGTCCCACGAACTCACGATCCAGTATCGCTTCGAGGGAGAGCTTCGTCAGCATGACGGCGCGATGACGGTGCTGATGAAGCTACCGGCGCAGGGCTTCGCCTAAGCACTACGACGATATGACCGAGGTGGATTATGGTGGAGGGGGGCACCGCACACGGCTAAGAGATCAATGATCAACTTGTGTGTCTATGGGGTGCCCCCTCCCCTATATATAAAGGAGTGGAGGAGGGGGGGAGGCCGGCCTCCTAGGCACGCACTAAGGGGAGTCCTACTCCCACCGGGAGTAGGATTCCCCCCCCCCTTCCCTAGTTGGATTATGAGAGAAGGAAGGGGGAGGAAGGAGGAAGGAAAGGGGGGCCGACCCCCTTCCCAATTTGGATTGGGCTTGGGGAGGGGGGGCGCCCCCTCCTTTGCTCCCTTCTCCTCTCTGCCACTAGGGCCCAATAAGGCCCATATACCTCCCGGGGGGATCCGGTAACCTCCCGGTACTCCAGTATATTCCCGATCTTCACCCGGAACCATTTCGATGTCCAAATATAGTCATCCAATATATCGATCTTTATACCTCGACCATTTCGAGGCTCCTCGTCATGTCCGTGATCATATCCGGGACTCCGAACTACCTTCGATACATCAAAACACATAAACTCATAATACCGATCGCCACCGAACTTTAAGCGTGCGAACCCTACGGGTTCGAGAACTATGTAGACATGACCAAGACTCATCTCCGATGAATAACCAATAGTGGAACCTGGATGCTCATATTGGTTCCTACATATTCTACGAAGATCTTTATCGGTCAAACCGCATTACAACATACGTTGTTCCCTTTGTCAACGGTATGTTACTTGCCCGAGATTCGATCGTCGGTATCTCAATACCTAGTTTAATCTCATTACCGGCAAGTCTCTTTACTCGTTCCGTAATGCATCATCCCACAACTAACTCATTAGTCACATTGCTTGCAAGGCTTATAGTGATGTGCATTACCGAGAGGGCCCAGAGATGCCTCTCCGACAATCGGAGTGACAAATCCTAATCTTGATCTATGCCAACTCAACAAGTACCATCAGAGACACATGTAGAGCACCTTTATAATCACCCAGTTACGTTGTGATGTTTGGTAGCACATAAAGTGTTCCTCCGGTATTCGGGAGTTGCATAATCTCATAGTCATAGGAACATGTATAAGTCATGAAGAAAGCATTAGCAATATACTAAATGATCAAATGCTAAGCTAACGAAATGGGTCAAGTCAATCACATCATTCTCTAATGATGTGATCCCGTTAATCAAATGATAACTCATGTCTATGGTTAGGAAACATAACCATCTTTGATTCAACGAGCTAGTCAAGTAGAGGCATACTAGTGACACTCTGTTTGTCTATGTATTCACACATGTACTAAGTTTCCGGTTAATACAATTCTACCATGAATAATAAACATTTATCATGATATAAGGAAATATAAATAACAACTTTATTATTGCCTCTAGGGCGTATTTCCTTCACTAAACGCCTTTCCATATGTAGAGGAATTGTAACGCCCCGGATACAACTTTCCATATTCGTAACTCCAACTCTTGCCTTTTCCGAAGATGCGATATGATATTTCCTTTGTGGTTGGGTTTTTGTCTTTTGTTTTGCATTTTTTTCATGTCTTGCATTTCATATCATAGCATCATGCGCTTTGCATGCGCATGTTTTCATAAAACCTCGTAGCCGTTTGTAGTTGCCCTTTTCTCTCTTTGCCTCCGTTGTCATTTTGTCAGACCCTTGTCCTCTTTGACCTCTCTTGACACCTCGCGCGCGTCCAAAACTTCTCCCGGACCCGAACCGGTCTGTCGTTACCGATGGATCCGGATCATCCCCAAACATCTATAAAACATCTCCGTTTCCTTATTTGACTCCCTAACCTATCTATTCTCGACCGCCCGTTTACGATTGGACGGACCAGATTAGCCCTAACCTAACCCGCTTGCTATATATAAACCAGCAACCCTAAAACCTAGGCTTCTTGTCCCATCGTTCCTTCCGCCGCCACCCAGTCTCCTCCTTCCTCGGGATCCTCCCCGACCAGCCGAGCCAACCGACAACCTCCCCCCATCCTCGGGATCCCTCCCGATCCAGCCACCATTTCTCCTTCGTTTTCAGCACCACCCCAACCGGCAGCCTCCACCTTGCCCCGATCCAAATCCACCGGAGCTCCCTCCGCCGTCTTCTTCGCGACCCTCGCCGCCTCGTCTCACCGCTGACGATCACCAGCTCCTCCAGGTCACGCCGCCGGGCCTCCCTCGCGCCCTCTCTTCCTTTCCCTCTCCCTGTCTCACCTCTCTCTGTCTCTCTTCGTCAGGGACAAGAACGAGGCAAGCCCGCGCGTCCTCCGCCGTGGATCCAGGGCCTTGATTCATTCCCGGCCTCGCCTCGGCTCGCTGGAGTCCCAACCTCGCCGGATCCAGCCGTCCCCGTCGTCCGCTAGCCTCCTGTCCGTCTCGAGCGCCAAGTCCCGCTCCCTGCTTCCTCTAAGTCGCTGCACCAAGCCCCACCTCCTGCGTCCCTGCCTCGAGCACCAGTGCTCCAAGCCCGGCCCTTCTGCAGCTCGCCGGTGAGCACATCTAGCCACCCGCTACTGTGGTTCCCTCCTTTTCTTCCGCTTTTCTCCCTGAATCTCTTCTCTGAATTCACTCGCCTCTCTGAATTTCTTCACAGGAGTTGAGCCGCTGTCGTCTGTTCGACTCCCTCTATCAGAACCATCTCCTCGTCCGATCCGGTGGATCCCGCGCCTGCTCGCGACCACCTTCGCTCCGGACCCGTCCTCTCGCCTAGTCGTCGCCGGAGTCCAAGCCGCGCCGCTGCATCCTCTGCTTCCCCTGCTCGCTGCGACCGAAGCTGCGTGCCTGCATCGATGGGTCAGTGTTCTCGAGCCCGTTGACCACGTCCCTGTTTTAAATGCGAACGCCAGAGAGCCCAAAGAGCCAGCGCCTCCCCAAGGCCCAGCCTGCGCCCCGCGGCCTGCCTCCACCTCCTCACCGACGGGCTGAAGCCCATGGTGAGCGCCCCAGCGCCCAACAGATTTCGGCCCGATCTATTTTTTTCAGATCTGCGATTTTAGCATTTATCCCAGGATTTTCAGAATTGCAGAAAACCCCTTGCTCTTCATGCATATAAAAACTCATTAACCGTGCATCATAATAAAATGATTTAAACATGTAAAATGCTTAGAATTCTGTCTAGTTTCACAACATGCCACTTTCATTCATGTTTAAAATGCTTAAAATGTTGTTTGTTTAAATTTGCTCAAATGCCATGTTAAAATGATTTATTTCATAACTAAATAACCGTAGCTCGGTTTTAAATAAACTTTATATGTAAATGGGGTAGAAAAATGCCTAGTTTAACTTGGTGCACTTTATTTTGCTATTTAACAACATTAAAATACGGTTTAGGGCAGAACAGTACCGAATCTAAAATATTGCTCATGAGGATTTTCCGGAATTGTTGTTTGTTGTTCCGGCCTCATTTAAACTTCCCTAGATAGGTAGTTTAATTATGCTCCACCTCTTGCCATGTTTAACAACATTTAATATTGTTTGGTAGCTTAAACGAGATTAAACTAAATATGTCAATGTGGTGTTTTGTCAATATGCAACTCGTTGCATATTGAACTCCACTTAACTTGTAGCATCGTTTGTTGCACTTTGCCATGCCATGCCTATTTAAACCGGACATGCATCATACTTGATTGTGCATCGTGCCATGTTTATGCTTGTGCATTTACCATGTTGTTTGTTTCTTTCCGGTATGGCCTCTTAGTTCCGGCAATGTTGCGATTGTGAGGAATTCGTTCGACTACTCCCGTTCGTCTTCTTCATGGACTCGTTCTTCTTCCTAGCGGGATTTCAGGCAAGATGACCGTCACCTTGGATCTCATTACTATCATTGCTATGCTAGTTGCTTCGTTCTATCGCTATGCTGCGTTACCTACCACTTGCTGCTCAAGCCTCCCAAATTGCCATGAACCTCTAACCGTTGTCACCCTTCCTAGCAAACCGTTGTTTGGCTATGTTACCGCTTTTGCTCAGCCCCTCTTATAGCGTTGCTAGTTGCAGGTGAAGATGAAGATTGCTCCATGTTGGATTATGTTTATGTTGGGATATCACAATATCTCTTATATTTATTAATGCATCTATATACTTGGTAAAGGGTGGAAGGCTCGGCCTTATGCCTGGTGTTTTGTTCCACTCTTGCCGCCCTAGTTTCTGTCATATCGGTGTTATGTTCCCGGATTTTGCGTCCCTAACGCGGTTGGGTGATTTATGGGACCCCCTTGACAGTTCGGTTTGAATAAAACTCCTCCAGCAAGGCCCAACCTTGGTTTTACCATTTGCCTCACCACCACCTATACCCTTCCCTTGGGTCGGCCAACCCGAGGGTCATCTTTATTTTAGCCCCCCCGGGCCAGTGCTTCTCTAAGTGCTGGCCTGAACCGAGCTGCCTGCGGGGCCCCCTCGGAGAAACTCGAGGTCTGGTTTTACTCGTAGCTAGTCTCATCCGGTGTTTCCCTGAGAACGAGATATGTGCAGCTCCTATCGGGATTGTCGGCGCATCGGGCGGCTTTGCTGGTCTTGTTTTATTACTGTCAAAATGTCTTGTAAACCGGGATTCCGAGACTGATCGGGTCTTCCCGGGAGAAGGAATATCCTTTGTTGATCGCGAGAGCTTATCATGGGCTAAGTTAGGACACCCCTGCAGGGTATAAACTTTCGAGAGCCGTGCCCGCGGTTATGTGGCAGATGGGAATTTGTTAATATCCGGTTGTAGTTAACTTGAAGTAAACTCTTCTAAAATACACCAACCGTGTGCGTAACCGTGAGTGTCTCTTTTCGGGGTTGATCGAGAGGAGAACACGGTTTCGGGTTATGTCGACGTAAGTAGGAGTTCAGGATCACTTCTTGATCATTACTAGTTGACGACCGCCTTTGTTTCTCTTCTCGCCTCATTTATGTATGTTAGCCACCATATATGCTTAGCCGCTGCTGCAACCTCACCACTTTACCCCCTTCCTTTCCCATTAAGCTTTGCTAGTCTTGACACCCATGGTAATGGGATTGCTGAGTCCTCGTGGCTCACAGTTTAGTACAACAACAGTTGCAGGTACAGGTTATGCGATGCTCATGACGCGAGAGCGATGCTTGCTTGCGTTGAGTTCTTCTTCTGCTTCTTCGGTCAGGGGATAGGTTCCAGGTCGGCAGCCTGGGCTAGCAGGGTGGATGTCGTTTGAGTTTCTGTTTGTGTTTCATCCGTAGTCGGATGTTGGTCTTATGTAATGTGATGTTGTATTCATGTGGCATTGTATGCCTCTTGTATGTATCCCCATCTATTATGTAATGTTGATGTAATGATATCCACCTTGAAAAAGCGTCTTCAAGATGCGCTTCTATCCTTGGTGGGACCTTTGAGTTCCTTTAGGATAGGGTCGCATCTTGGGCGTGACAGGAATTTACTTGAATATAGATAGTCGCCCCTGAGGCTCCGTCCGGTGTAAAAGAACCCGGATAGAGGAGCCACATAAGATTTGGGAAAACTAACATACTACTCTGGTATTGAAACAAGCCTCTCTGTTGGCGGCGACCGCCCATGCCGTCGAAGTTTCCGAACTCAATCGGAAACTGAAGCTGGCCAATGAAGAAATCGACCGCGTTAACAAGCGATTCGATGAAACGCAAGGTATGCGTATTTAAAAGTTTGGTTGTATATCATAATCGATAGGTATATTCAGAGATGAACTCATGTAATGCTTTTGTTTATGGGCATAGTTGGTGTAGCCGAGGTCGAGACCCTCAAAGGCGCGCTTGCCAAAGCCCCAAAAGAGGCGAAGGCAAACAAGGTAGCCGCTGACAAAGCGGCTGCAGAGCTGAAGACCGAACGGGCCGTTCGCCAACAACACGAAGCTCGGGTGGCCAAGATCGAGCAGGAGCTAAAGTACGCCATCCTCAAGTGCGAGGGTTTGGAGGAGAAGGCTTCGGCTCAATCGTCCGAACTTGCCAAGCTCTCCAAGATGCTAAGGCGGCACGGGTCGAGTCCCGAAGAGCTCGCGAGGAGATCCACCATGCGAAGCAGATAGCGACTGGTAAGCCCTTTATTTTGTAGAGTATTTTTGGAGGTCAGCGGTATCTGTTACTCACACGGATGTGGAGTTTTCTAGACGCGTTTGCGGATCTTCCGAGGAGTGCCGCCGATGCCGCACAGTTCTTCCGAGCCCAGGAGGGGAACTCAACCGAGAAGCTGTTCTGGTCGCAGTTTCTTGCGCCGGAGCATCCGACGCCTTTGAACGACCAGATGAAGCAGCTGATGGAGCTGCATAGGGTGGCCGGCTTGGCCATGAAGCATCTAATAGTCCGGCTTTGGCCAGTCGAACCAATTCCCAGCAGCTACTTCGGTTTGGTGAGGAGACTCGTCGATGCGCTGCCTTGAGTTGATGCTGTGAAGCGCTTGGCATGGATCGAGGGCGCTCGGATGGCTTTCGCCTGTGTCAATATGCATTGGGCAAAGTTGAAGGCCACTGACGTGGCGACCGCAGGCCCTCCCGAAGGCAAGAACCACCGCAAGCTGGAGAGGTACTTTGAAGACGTCTTGGCAGGTGCTCGAATAGTGGAGGGCCAATGCTCAAAGGACGTTATATTTGAGTAGATATATCCGGGTTGTAAAACTATGTTTATGAACCCAGGCTTGTAATATATTTGCGCCTTTTATCTTAAGCTATTTTCCTCCTGTGTGGCCATTTTAATTCTGAAAGTTTGCCAGCCATCGGCTTCAGCCCCCACATAGATACTACGGGGGTGTTCGGCATATCGCGTTACCACACTTTATCCAACGTCTTGGTCCGTGAAGGAGGTGTCCACGAGGTGAACCAGGCAATCAGACTATGTATCTTTATTACTTTCACTTGGCCATAGGAGTTTGACGGTGGGGCTAAGTACTACCCCCTTGTACGTGTGCGGCAGTCCGAACTAAGGTGCCTTTTCCACGCGGCTGGACGAAGACCAGCCCCTCGTATAACACGGAGTAAATCAAATCACTAATGATTTGTAGTATAAGACTAAGTCGCTGAATCGCTGAACGGCTCTCGCCTTATCATGACAGTCAGCTTTCGGCTTTCTCTACTGAGGTATTTGGCCGGACGAACCAGAAATACAATCACGGTAGTTCTCCCTTTACGACCTTAGCCGAACGAGCGGAATAGAAGGTGTTAAGCTCAGGAGCCGGGCAACCCAACTATAGACCAACGACATGATTCGGAGCCGATGCATATAATGCAATATTCGGGACGCCGAAGAGTACCCTATAGGTGTTCGGACTTTAAAATGTGCAGGACCGAATACAGCCCCCGGTGTTAAGGCCGGACTAAAGCACGTGTGGCAATCTGAAGTAAGGAAGGGGTACAAATGACAACAGGAAGTAAATCAATTCCAAACGAAAAGTGGTGATCAATTGTTTCCTTTATATCCTGGTTGGTACGTCAAAATGTATTGTTATATATAATGCCATAAATATCAGGGATGTTTTATATGCCGAGAGTTTACACAAGGGAAAGTTTTACACAGGGCTATTTGAGAAAATAGTGGCTTGAAGATCCTAATGATGCCCTGCTGCATGTCTGCGCTGTTTCTCCTTGGTTAGAAATCCCTTGAGAGGAGAAGTTGATGGTCGTCTATAAGAAAGGGGAGCTTTAGAGAGTAGCCCCTGTACAACCGCAGAGTAGGCAGGTTTTAATGAACCTGTAGGTAAAGAAAAAGAAAGAGAGAAAGAAGGTTAAGGTCAAAATAGGGTCAAGTTGTACTATAGACCTTTTTCTGCAGTATGCCTCCGACGTTGCCCAAGGTATTTTAAGTGTGTAATTATACACACGCGGTACGTATGCCACAAGCTTATGGGGCGATCGGCGGAGGCTGAACTGCTAATCAATCTCTGGATCTGCCGAGCTGTCATGCTGTAATGTGGACCGAACTTGCTTGGCAGTGTCAGGGGCCTTAATGGCCGACGAGTTGTTCGGCTTGATGAGACCGTTCTGTACCTCGGCTGCATGGGCCGTGGTGTGCTCCTCAGTACGTAGGGAGTGCTCCATATTTCCATTGACTGTGATGACGTCGCTCGGTCTGGGCATTTTGAGCTTTAAATAAGCATAATGTGGGACTGCACTGAAGCGGGCGAAAGTGGTTCGTCCGAGTAGTGCGTGATAACCACTGCGGAAAGGGACGATATCGAAGATCAAGTCTTCACTTCGGAAGTTGTCCGGAGAACCGAAGACTACTTCCAATGTTAAGGTGCCCGTACAATGGGCCTCCACGTCGGGTATCACTCCTTTAAAGGTAGTGTTGCTAGGCTTGATTCTTGACATATCAATACCCATCTTACGGATAGTGTCTTGATAAATCAGGTTGAGACTGCTGCCGCCGTCCATAAGGACTCTAGTGAGATGGTATCCGTCGATAATGGGATCGAGTACCAGGGCCGCCGAACCTCCATGATGGATACTAGTTGGGTTGTCCCTGTGATCAAAGGTGATCGGACAAGCCGACCATGGGTTGAATTTTGGGGCGACCGGCTCTACGGCGTAGACGTCCCTTAGTGCGTGCTTGCACTCCCTTTTGGGGATGTGGGTGACATATAACATGTTCACCGTTTTCACATCGGGGAGAAACTTCTTCTGTCCCCCTGTGTTCGGAGGGCGGGGCTCGTCATCGTCCTCGCTTTAAGGTCCTTTCCCCTTGTGTTCGGTATTTAACTTACCGGCCTGTTTAAAAACCCAGTAGTTCCTGTTGGTGTGGTTGGCAGGCTTGTCAGGGGTGCCATGAATCTGGCAAGGCCTATCTAGAATTTTGTCCAAATTGGATGGACCGTCTCTATTTCCTTTGAACGGCTTCTTCCGCTGACCGGGTTTGGAGCCACTGAATCCGGCGTTTACCGTCGTATCCTTAGTTTCTTCGTTGTTGTTCCGACGCTTATTTTTGCTACGTCGTGGCCTTCCATTGCCGTCCCTGGCCTGAGAGGTGCCAGGGTCGCTGGTGTTGTTGCTTCTACGAGCCAACCAGCTATCATCGCCTGCACAGAAGCGGGTCATAAGTGCAGTAAGCGCTGCCATAGTTTTAGGCTTTTCCTGACCAAGGTGTCGGGCGAGCCATTCATCATGGACGCTGTGCTTAAAGGCCGCTAAGGCTTCAGCGTCCAGACAGTCAATGATTTGGTTCTTTTTGATTAAGAACCGAGTCTAGAGTTTGCGGGCTGACTCTCCGGGTTGCTGGACTATGTAACTAAGGTCATCAACATCTGGTGGCCGGACATAAGTGCCTTGGAAGTTGTCTCAAAAAGCATCCTCCTAGTCCTCCCAACTGCCAATGGAGTTTTCTGGGTAGCTATTCAACCAGTGCCGTGCTGGTCCTTTTAACTTTAGGGGAAGGTATTTGATGGCATGGAGATCATCACCTCGAGCCATGTGAATGTGGAGAAGAAAATCTTCAATCCATACAGCGGGATCTGTCATTCCATCGTATGCCTTGATGTTTATGGGTTTAAACCCTTCCGGAAACTGGTGCTGCATTACTTCATCAGTAAAGCACATGGGGTGTGTGACGCCTCTGTATCAGGCAACATCACGACGGAGTTTGGATGACATCCGTGTTCGGTTCTCGGTCCAAACTTGATTATGCTTGTTGTGCCAGGCTTGATGGCCGTCGTCTCGTGTTGGAGCACGTCCCCTTGATCCGCAGATTGATCTGGTCTGGCTGGCTCTATTGTCCAGGTCTTGACGTAATTTGTAGGTGTAGTCCGGAGCCGCTACCTCTTTGCCTCTACGGCGAGGTGGCGCGGGCTGGTGTTCGGCGTAATTAGCCGCTGGTGGTCGGTCCGGTTGATCAGCATGATTGTATCTTGACGGCATTGGCTCAAGGGCCTCATCATCGAATTGTGGTAACAGCTTGTGCTTTGGGTAGCTCTTTGTTGGGTGCTCGAGGCCATATTCTTCGGCTGCCAGGACCTTAGTCCATCTGTCGTTGAGCGTATCATGTTCGGCATGAAGTCGTTGCTGTTTCTTTTATAGGCTCCTCATAGTGGCGATGAGCTGTCGCTTGAAGCATTCTTGTTCGAGGGGTTCCTCTGGCACGATGAAATCTTCGTTGCCGAGGCTGACATCCTCCTCGGAGACCGGTAGATAGTTACTATCCTCCGAATCCTCATTATCGATGAGTTTGTCGGGATTGACTTGTCCTTCTTCCCACTCATCCTGCCCGAGCGCATGCTCGATGGGGTGGCCCGAGTCTTCAGCATTGTCCGAAGTGTTATTATCTCCGGTGCCGGTATTGCCTTCCTTTTCCCGACGCGATCGTGAGCAGTGCCGCTGACGCCGGCGCTTTGGTGGTGCCTCGATGGGTTTGTCTTCAATCGGATCTTGAGTGTCATCATCGTCCTTCTTATCGGGCGTATCCACCATGTACACGCCGTAAGTAGAAGTGGCCGTCCAACGCCCCGTGATAGGCGGGTTTTGGCTTGGCTCAGCTCCGGCATCATCATCCATACCATCGTTGTCTTCGGAGGCGTAGTCTAGCATGTCGGTTAGGTCCTCGACAGTGGCTATTAAGAGGGTGGTGGGTGGGACATAAAAATCCCTGCTCTTAGCCCCCATTTCAGGCTGGGTGTAGTTCGGAAGTGACACTTCCGTGATGGCGAGAGATTGCATTAAGTCCAGTGCCTCGTTTAGGAGCAAAGGCTGGACAGGTGCCTGAGGACCTGCGGAGCAGGGGCCGGTAAGGATTACTTGACCGAGCTCGGGAGACGCAGACCTCGGGAGTTCGGAGTTGACATCCAGAGATGATTCCAGCTTCCCGATGACAGGAAGAGTCATGTTTGACTCTAGGTCCGCCGACGACATGGTCGCCTCTGGGTCCCCGGCTGGGGGTTCCGTAATGGGAGAGAGTCCGACGGGGTTTATCCTCCCGTCTTCGGATAGAGTGTCGGTGGGACCGACACCTATGGGATCACTGGAATCCCTTCTACGGTCGGCGGGCGCGGGGTTGTGAGAAGAGCAGGTCCAGGAGCCATCTAAAAGATCGTTTAACCAGGTTCAGGCCGCGAGGATGCATAACACCCTAGTCCTGCTTTGGTGGATGTATTCAGTGTTCTTGAGCTTTCCGACTAGCTACGGTGGCTGCGTAGTTCCCAAGAGCCGAATCCTTCTCCAGTATGCCTCGGGCCTCCTTTTATAGTTGAAAAGGGATTGCCATAGTGGCACACGGGAGGTGGAAAGGCGTACAGTGCGCGATCTGATCGCCCGGCATTACGGGACAAAGCGCATTAAATGCGCTGCTTAGGTGTCCATTAGCTTTATCGGGGACGAGAACGAGGCCCGTCCCGTCCGTCGCCGCTCCGTCTCGCTTCGACACGCGCCCAGGCCAGCGATACGTGCGGTGCCATGTAGGCAGGCAGGCTGCTGAGGTGGCGCGGTGGCAGGGTCTTCACAAAGATCTGCATGCCACCACGCAGGTGCTTGCTGAGTCGGTCTGGAAGCCGCGTGTTGCCACACAGGTGCCTGCCCAGCTGGTTGGGCTGGTAGCCGCATGCGAATGGCGGCGGAGCCTTGGCTGGTGAGGGTCTGGCAGTGGCCCTGCTGGCGCCCTCAGCAAGGGCCTTGCCGGGCCCCGACAAGTGGTCCTGCCATGGCGCCGCGGTCGTCCCCGGCAAGGATCTTGCCGGGGTCTCATGGATTTCCTCGGCAAGGATCTTGCCGAGGATCATCATATTTTGGTCCTCATCTGATCTTGTGTGCTTATGATCTTGACAAAGATCTGCATGCCACCACAGAGGTGCCTCCTGAGCCTTGGTCCCAACGTAGTCGTTGGCGGCGTTTGGAACTCTTGGGCTCGAGGGTGGCTCGCTCTGCTGGTACTGGGCAAGTTGCCCGGCAAGGCTCTTGCTGGGGCCGCGGAGGCTACCCCGGCAAGGGCCTTGCCGGGGGAGTCCACCTCTCCCTCTTGCTCTTTGGTGTTTCTGGTCTTGGCGTTGCCTTGACCGTCTTGTGCTCCGACTTCTTCCCGTTTTCCCTCCTCTGTTCTGCTTAGCATGGCCGTGGGCGCGGCTCTGACTGTCCGTGCACAAGTAAAGGGGTACAAAGGAGTGCCCCTACTTTAGTACACCGATAGGAGCCCCCGGGCATGGGCCACACATAAGCGTGACACGTTGTTGGGCCAGCCCAGAACGGTGCGCGGGCAGTCGGGACGGATTTTACCACAGTAATTTTTTGCCCGCTGCGCTTCCCCACGACCCACGTTGAACGCGCGACGTGGAGGGTTGAGCGTGATGTGGGGGTCATGCGTGGGGCGGTTCCCGCACGCATGCATCACATCGCAGTTAATGGAAAAGAGGCGGCCCGCACCTTCCCTGTAAAAAGGAATAACTATGGGCGCGCTGCTCATTTACCCCCTGCATCTTCTTCAATCTCGGAACCGCCGTCCCCTTCTCCTTCCTTCCCAAGCTTTCCCCTTTGCTCGCCGCCACTGTGTCTTCGCTATCTTCTGTCCCTTGCTCCCCGCAGCCGCCATGGCACCCAAGACCAGCAGAGGCAAGGGAGGGCCAAGGACGCCGGGATGAGCGAGCCACCGGAGAGCGAGTTGGCGGCGCGGCGGACGTAGCTCGCCTACTTCCCCTCGACGGTCGACGTGTTCGAGCTCCGGGACTACTTCAAGCTCCTACGGGGGTGCAAGACGGGGGGGGGGGGGGGAGACGATGGGGCATCCAGCCACGCGTGTCATCCCCTCCAACTGCGCCGAGGCCGCCCCGAATCAGTACCCGTTCTTCGTCGATTACTTTTCTTGCGGCCTTTGCCCCCCTTTCTCCGATTTTTTCAACGATATCATGCACACATTTGGCTTCCACCTTCTGGGTTTTACTCCAAACGCCGTGGCGTGCATGGCTCTGTTCACCCACCTCTGTGAGGGCTTCGCCGGAGTTCTTCCCAACACGGCGCTCTTCCGCCATTATTTTACCCTCGCATCCAGAAGGGAGGCGCCATTTCTGGCTGCGTCACCTGGATCCCAAGGTCCAAAGGGACACACCTGGAGGGTGCCCAGAAGGAGAAGTGGGAAGAATGGCGGGGCTGGTGGTGCTGGATTGAGGAGGACGATCCACAAGAGTTCTGCCGGGTCCGCCAGGCGCCGCCGGTCCGCAGGAACGACTGGGGCGACGCCGACGCTCAGGACGACAAGCTCGAGATCGCCACCACCAGGATCCACCGCCTCACCGTTGCCGGGCTTACCCTGGAGATGATTGGGGCGGATTTCCTCCGCCGCCGAATCGCTCCTGTGCACAACAAGGGGAGGCCGGCCTGGATTTTCCAGAACGCGGCTGACATCATGAGGCTTCGCCCCGGCCTTAATCACAACTTCACGATGATGGGGCACGCTCACTTCTGCCAGCGGATCTTTCAGCTCGACGTGAACCGCGAAGGCTGGGCCGAGAGGTCCGGCAAGGCTGCGAAGGCCGGCAAGGTCGTCAAGGGGCCCTTGTTTGGGTTGCCGACGGGTGTGGTCCTGCTGAGCAACAACTCGCGCCAGACCGACATCATCGCCATGATGCCGGACTGCAACGTGCACGGTCCCGTCCAAAATTGGGCCCCGCCGCCGGAGGAGCAGGTGCAGGAGTTCTTTGATGGCTTGGCGGAGGTGTACGTCCGCAACGAGCCGCTGCTTATCCAGGACACCACTCAAGCAGAGCTGGACTATATCACCGCCAGGGCGGTGGAGGCGGAGCTTGCCAGGCAGGCCGGCAGTGCTGGCGGTGTAGAGGACGAGGCTGCGGCGGCCGCGGAGGAGAAAGAGCTTGCCCAGTGGGCGGAGTCCGCTGGGGAGGCCAGCAGCGCCGGAATCGGGGCCCCTCTTGTCGAAGATGTGGTCGACGAGTCGTCGTCGGAGGAGGCCGAGGCTGTCGACCCTCCGGCCACGGGGAGAGGGAGAGTTTTGCGGTGGGCCACCTCTGGCGAGCCAGTTCGGCCCGGTAGGGTCGTGCAGCACCGTCAAGCTCAGGAAGCGTCCGCGCACAAAACGAGGGCCGCGCTGCGAAGAAATCGGTGAAGGCCGTGGTGGCGAAGGAGAAAGCATCTGCCTCCTCTTCATCCAAGCGCGTCCAGACTCCGCCCTCCACCCCTCCTCCGGCAGACGTCGATGCGGAGGTCACGTTTTACTTCGGGTCCCTCAGCCCAAGGAGGAAGAGGAAAGCAGCAGAGGAGGAGGTGGAGGATGAGTAAGTATCTTGTCCCTTTCTGTCATCTCTGTCTCCTCGGATCGTGCCACTTATCTTGATTCGTCTTTATCTTTGCGGGGATGTGGAGACACTGGCCCAGAGGGTGAAGAGGTCCAGGGCTTCAGCGAGCGGCCAGCCCCCGGCAGGGATTTCCGGTACACCGCTGGTGGTGTTGAGCAGCCCGGATAGCAGCCCCCAGCACAGCCCCAGCGTAAGTTCACCACTCACCCCTCGTCGATGTGTGTTGGGGGCACGATCTCTTGGTGCTGAACTTGTCGTGGTTGCAGAAGGAGGACAACAACAGGAGGAGACACAGAGTGCTACCCCCAACACGCCGCCCCCATCAACCACGCCGCCCCGAGGGGCGTCCCCGGCAGGGGCATCAAGCACCGAGCCCATGCACACCGAGGAGGAGGAAGAGAACCCTGACGCTAGTGGCTTCGCCTCGGCGCCAAATGTTGGCGGGGAGGGGACCTCTGCTTCCCAGCCTGGTACAAGTAAGTCACTCGCCTTCCGTCCCTATTCTTTTTCTGTTCTTTCTAAATCTTGGTCTTGGCCTCGCATCATCCCCTTCTCGGTATCCAGATCCCCCTTCGGCGGACCCAGAGGACATAGACACCGTCACCGAGGACGTCGCCAAGGCCGCCGAGGCGGAGGCCGCCAAGGGCGCTGCCGAGGGCGCCACCAAAGGGCCTGCCGGGGAGCCCAGTAAGGCTACTGCCGAGGATGCCAGCAAGGGGCCTGCCGGGGAGGCCGGCAAGTCCGCTGTCAAGGAGGAGGTGGTCGATGACCAGCCTTCCTCCTCCGCTGCCTCTGGCTCCGGCAGGTATCTGGAGGTAGGTGACGACCTTTTCGTCCACCTTCCAGGGGCATCGAGCTCCAGGTCGCCCGTCGAGGGAGAGGTGTTCAACGAGGAAGTGCTTGCCGTCGCTGGGCTTGAGGTTGTTGACGAGCCGAGCACGGGTGGCGACGGTTCTCAGGAGGAGCGACTTCTCCAGGCCATGGTCGCCAATTTCCGGAAGCTCCAGGTGCTCCACCGCGCCCGCCTGGACAAGGCCAAGTCCAGGATGGCAACGATGGACAAGGCGGAGGCGGATCTCAAGGTGCGTGTCGCTGAGACGCATACTTGGTTCCGCCAGGCTTGTGAGGAGCTGAAGTTCGCCCATGGTGAGCTGGCCAAGCGCAACGTGGAGCTCACCATGAAGCGGGCCGACATCGAGAAGGCCCAGGAGACGGCGGAGAGCTTGGCCGCCGTAGCCAAGGCCGCTTGAACCCAACACCAGGCCGCGCTGAACTCCCAGGAGGAGGACCTTGCCATGCATGAGGAGAAGCTTGCCGCAACGCTCCGCGGCAAGGATGAGGAGGTGGAAAAGCTCGTCGTGCAACGGACCCAAGAGCTAGAGCAGAGGCACAGAGAGGCGCTCGATGCCCAGGCTCCGGTTCACGCCGGCAGGGTGAAGGAGCTAGAGGTGGAGCGGGACGAGCTGAAGGACCAGGCCCTGAAGCTGTCCAAGGAGAAGGACACGCTCAACGGCACTCTGATAACCCACAATTATAGGGGATCAATTGTAGCCTCTTTCGATAAGTAAGAGTGTTGAACCCAACGAGGAGCTAAAGGTAGAACAAATATTTCCTCAAGTTCTATCGACCACCGATACAACTCTACGAACGCTTGACGTTCGCTTTACCTAGAACAAGTATGAAACTAGAAGTACTTTGTAGGTGTTGTTGGATAGGTTTGCAAGATAATAAAGAGAGCGTAAATAAAAGGTAGGGGCTGTTTAGATAAAGACACAACTAAATTATTTTTAGTAGAGAGATTTTGTCACGAGAAAGTTATTTGTCCCTAGGCAATCGATAACTAGACCGGTAATCATTATTGGAATTTTATTTGAGGGAGAGGCATAAGCTAACATACTTTCTCTACTTGGATCATATGCACTTATGATTGGAACTCTAGCAAGCGTCCGCAACTACTAAATGTCATTAAGGTAAAACCCAACCATAGCATTAAAGCATCAAGTCCTCTTTATCCCATACGCAAACAACCTACTTACTCGGTCTGTGCTTCACACCACGCCACCCACCATAAGCAAATCATGAACATATTGCAAACCCTACAGCGGAATCCCTCACGCTATGCCGACACGGAGAGCACCATAGGACAGCACCAATAATAAAACATGCAACTCAAACCAATCTTGATCATCAAATAACCCATAGGATTAAAACAGATCTACTCAAACATCATAGGATAGCCATACATCATTGGGAATAATATATAGCGTTGAGCACCATGTTTAAGTAGAGATTATAGCGGTAAGAGAGAGGTTACACCACTGCATAGGGGGGAAGAGTTTGTGATGATGGCGGTGAAGTTGTTGGTGAAGATTGCGGTGATCTTGATGGCCACGGCGGCGTTTGGTAGCGACCGGAAGAGAAGGGAGAGGGGCCCTTCGTCTTCTTTCTTCCTTGACCTTCTCCTAGATGGGAGAAGGGTTCCTCTCGCCCTTGGCCTCCATGGAGTGGGAGGGCGAGAGCCCTCTCGAGACCGGATCTGTCTCTCTCTCTCTCTGTTCGCGCTCTCAGATTCTGCCTCGACACGTTTCTTTTATATCCGGAGATTCGTAACTCCGATTGGGTTGAATCTTTCGCCCAGATTTTTCTCATAAAATTAGCTTTCTTGCGGCAAAAGAAGAGCGTCAACCGCCTTATGGGGTGCCCACGAGGGTCCAGGGCGCGCCCCCTGCCTCGTGGCCCCCTCGGGCACCGTCTCGCGCTGATTTTACTTCCCAAAAATCATAAACATTCCAAAATAATTCTCCGTCTGTTTTTATCCCGTTTGGACTGCGAAACATAAAACATGCAACAAACAGAAACTGGCACTGGGCACTGGATCAATATGTTAGTCCCAAAAATAATATAAAAAGTTGCCAAAAGTATATGAAAGTTGAATAATATTGGCATGGAACAATCAAAATTTATAGATACGACAGAGACGTATCACGCCCTGACGGAGGCGCAGGGCGCGGCTGTCAGCAGGACCGGGGAGCTCTCCGAGGCCAACAACTCCATTAAAGACCTCAAGCTGAAGCTGGAGGGTCTTGAGGGGATGTTGTCAGAGAGCAAGGCCCGGGAGGAGACCCTGACCAAAGTTCTGGAGAACGAGAAGCAGCCGCGGAAGAACGAGACCGCCAACCACAAAGACTTTGTGGAGGGTGAGAATCGCTGGATCGGCCGCCTTGAAGACGTCGCCGACAGGATCACCACGCAGCTGGCCACCATGGGGATGCCAACTGTGAGGTACGCTCCGGATCACAGCACGACTCCCAACGCCAGGCTGACCCTATTTTTTGAGGGTGTTCTTGGAGCCTTGGAGCATTTCGCCCACAGTATGCACTTTTCCGCCAATGAGGCCCGGAGGCTTTGCCGGGGTGCCATGACCAAGGTTCTCACCAAGGTGGCATACTGGAATCCCAACCTCGACTTCGATGCTGCGCTGGAGAGCTTGCCGGAGGGTGTGGACCTCGCGCCGCTCAAGGAGCGTATCGATCCCATCATCAGTGGCATCGATGGAATCCAGAGGGTAGAGGGCCAGCGCCGGGACTAGGCACTCCACTTCTTATCATCGATGCAGGTTCAGGACCAAGACAATTTCTATCTATAGTTAGAACCGCAGCAACAATTGATGTAATATAACTCTGCAGTACTTTTGAATCAGTGCATGTTATTTTCCTGTTCAATTTCTTTCTTTGTATGTCCACCCTACGTTGATCGGGTAGGCTTGCCGGCGCGTAACCCAGGGCGCGGCGCCTCAAGGACGGATCCTTGATAGCCTGCAGGGTGCGCTTGCTGCCGGGCGAACCACCTTACCGCCCTCAATGCGGCCGCTCGAACTGTCGAGCTTGACTCGAGTCAGAATCGAGAGCGTTGCCAGTTGGGGAAGGCTACCCTGCCACTCTCGACGCGACCGCTTGAGCTGTTGAGCGGACTCGAAACAGAACAAGGGAGTTGCCAATCGCGGGAGGGCCCCTTTGCGTGCAGGTTTTCCATACAAAGAACGAGATCTCCGAGGGGAATAACCTTATATAAAAAGGAAATATTTAAAGTCCGGCGTGACTTAGCTTTCCTGTCGCCGTCATCCTCTTGGCCGTCTTCTTCTTTGGAAGCCGTGGCCACGAGAAACTGCTAGGCTGGCTGCTAAACCAGATTCTCACGACTGCGCCCCCTACCTGGCATGCCAAAGATGTCGGTGGGAACGACACCTATGGGATCACTGGAATCCCTTCTACGGTCGGCGGGCACGGGGTTGTGAGAAGAGCAGGTCCAGGAGCCAGCACAAAGATCGTTTACCCAGGTTCAGGCCGCGAGGATGCGTAACACCCTAGTCCTGCTTTGGTGGATGTATTCAGTGTTCTTGAGCTTTCCAACTAGCTGCGGTGGCTGCGTAGTTCCTAAGAGCCGAATCCTTCTCCAGTATGCCTCGGGCCTCCTTTTATAGTCGAAAAGGGGTTGCCACAGTGGCACACAGGAGGTGGAAAGGCGTACAGTGCGCGAGCTTATCACCCGGCATTACGGGACAAAGCGCATTAAATGCGCTGCTTAGGTGTCCATTAGCTTTATCGGGGATGGGAACGAGGCCCGTCCCGTCCGTCGCCGCTCTGTCTCGCTTCGACACGCGCCCAGGCCAGCGATACGTGTGGTGCCATGTAGGCAGGAAGGCTGCTGAGGTGGCGTGGTGGCAGGGTCTTGACAAAGATCTGCATGCCACCATTGCTGAGTCGGTCTGGAAGCCGCGTGTTGCCACGCATGTGCCTGCCCAGCTGGTTGGGCTGGCAGCTGCATGCGATTGGCGGTGGAGCCTTGGCTGGTGCGGGTATGGCAGTGGCCCTGCTGGCGCCCTCGGCAAGGGCCTTGCTGGGGCCCCGGAAAGTGGTCCTGCCATGGCGCCGCGGTCGTCCCTGGCAAGGATCTTGCCGGGGGTCTCGTGGATTTCCTCGGCAAGGATCTTGCCGAGGATCATCTTCTTCTGGTCCTCATCTGATCTTGTGTGCTTATGATCTTGAGAAAGATCAGCATGCCACCACAGAGGTGCCTCCCGAGCCTTGGTCCCAACGTAGTCGATGGCGGCGTTTGGAACCCTTGGGCTCGAGGGTGGCTCGCTCTGCTGGTACTGGGCAAGTTGTCCCGGCAAGACTCTTGCCGGGGCCGCGGAGGCCGCCCCGGCAAGGGCCTTGCCGGGGGAGTCCACCTCGCCCTCTTGCTCTTTGGTGTTTCTGATCTTGGCGTTGCCTTGACCATCTTGTGCTCCGGCTTCTTCCCGGTTTCCCTCCTCTGCTGTGCTTAGCGTGGCCGTGGGCGCGGCTCTGACTATCCGTGCACAAGTAAAGGGGTACAAAGGAGTGCCCCTACTTTAGTACACTGACACAGAGTGATCCGCTCTGGACCTAAGACCAGGGCAGACATGAGAGTTGATCCTTGAGCGGAGTCTGATGGTGGATCCGACGGGATTCCTCCATGTAGACAAGGAGCAGCAGTCGAGGTCGCAAACCCTTTAAAGATCAAGTCTCCTTGGATATCAGCAATGTAATTCAAGCTTCCAAACCTGATCTGATGACCAGGGGCATAGCTATCGATCTGCTCGAGGCGACCAGCTGAATTGGCGCGTAGAGCAAAACCGCCAAACACCAAGAGTTGGCCAGGGAGAAAAGTCTCCCCGGAAACAGTGTCATTGCCGATGATGATTTGAGCCATCGATCCTTCTTTCGACGACACAGTGGAACTCTCAATGAAAGCATCAATGTCGGCGTCAAAACCGGCAGATCTCGGGTAGGGGGTCCCGAACTGTGCGTCCGAGGATTGATGGTAACAAGGGACAAGTGGGACACAATGTTTACCCAGGTTCGGGCCCTCTTAATGGAGGTAAAACCCTATGTCCTGCTTGATTGTATTTGATGAGTATATGGGTTACAAGAGTTGCTCTACCTCGAGATCGTAATGGCTAAACCCTAGCTGTCTAGCCTATGAGAATTATGATAGGCTCTACGGACTAAACCCTCCGATTTATATACACACCGGAGGGACCTAGGGTTATACAGAGTCGGTTGGTAAAGGAAGGAAATAACATATCCGGACACCAAGCTTGCCTTCGACGCATATGGGAGTCCTACCCGGACACGGGGGAAAATTCTTCTGCTTTTATCTTCACGGCCCATCAGTCCGGCTCATATTAAACGGTCCGGACACCCGAGGACCCCCTAATCCAGGACTCCCTCACACGCACAGAGATTCGATCCGGTGACCTCCTATTAGTTGCAATAATGCGCTAACCACTACGCCGCTTAGGTAGCTTTAGTAGTTTCCATCCTTTCCTTTATTACTTTGTTCCTCTTTTCCTTTTTACCTTTTTTGTTTTCTGTTTTTCCTCTTCCTTATTTGATGAATTTTTCTTCAAATTCCAGAACTTTTTTTATTTTTGATGAACTTTTTTCTTCAAATCGATGAACTATTTTCATTTATCGATGAACTGCTTTTGAAAATCGTGAACTTTTTTTCTAATTCGGTGAACTTTTTTTTCTAATTCGGTGTACTTTTTTCAAACTCGATGAACTTTTTTTCAATTTGGATGAATTTTTTCCAAATTCGATGAACTTTTTTCAAATCCGATGAACTTTTCGCAAATTTGATGAACTTTTTCATATTCGATGAACTTTTTTCAAAATTGATGAACTTTTTTTTAACTCATAAACTCTTTTTGAGTTTGCTATTTTTTCCAAAATATATTGATTTTTTTATAAGATGAACTTCTTTTGAATTCGTGAAATTTTTTGAACACATGAACTTTTTCGATTTGGTGATTTGTTTGAATACGTGAACTTTTTTTGCATGTTCGTGAACTTGAGTTGAAATATGTGAACATGTTTTGAAATAATTGAAACATCTAAACATTATGTAATAAATAGCGCGTCTCATAGTCGAAGGAATATGTATTTGACATGAAGAAAGCAATAGCAATAAACTGAATGATCAAATGCTAAGCTAACGGATGGGTCTTGTCTATCACATCATTCTCCTAATGATGTGATCCCATTATCAAATGACAACACATGTCTATGGTTAGGAAACCTTAACCATCTTTGATCAATGATCTAGTCTAGTAGAGGCATACTAGGGACACGGTATTTATTTATGTATTCACACATGTATTTAAGTTTTCGATCAATACAATTCTAGCATGAGTAATAAACCTTTATCGTGAATAAGAAAATATAAAATAACAATTTATTATTGCCTCTAGGGCATATTTCCTTCACATATTTTACGTATTTGAGATGGAATTGTGCCTGGCATAAAAATTGGTCTCTCACCCTAGTTTCATGTTGATCTGAACTTGTAATTGCAACAAAAAAAGTTGGAAATGAATTGCAAGTTGGTGATGGACTTGCAATTAGGGCGAAGAATAAAAAACAAGACCTACTTGCAAAAACGAGGGTGGGCTTGTAATAAGGCAACAAAATGGGGCAAGTAGAGGGTGGGCTTGCAACTAGGAGCGGAGAACAAAAAAGGGTCGGTGCTAGTTGTAGGCTGATCGAGGGTCGACTTGCAAACTAAGGCGACAAAATTTAAGCCCATTTGCGAGCTAAGGGTGGAATTGCATCTGGGATGGAAACAAACTATGTATGAGTCCAGTTGCGAGTCAAGAATGGACTTGCAACTTGGAAACTACACAAAACTATGATACATATAGTGAGTCATGGGTGGACTTGCAACTGGGACAAATACGAGCCTAGTTGCGAGTCGGGGTGGACTTGCCACTGGGATAAAAATAAACTAGTCGAGTGTGGACTTGCAAATGGAATGAAAAATAAACTACATGCCTTTTTGCAAGTCAAGGGTGGACTTGCAACTAGGATAACTACACAAAACTACAATACCAGTTGCGAGTCGAGGATGGACTTGCAAGTGGGACAAATACGAAACCACATGCCCAGTTGCGAGTGAAGGTTGGACTTGCAATTGGGATGACACAAACTACGTTCCTAGTTGCAAGTCAAGGGCAAAGTTGCAACTAGGACAACTACACAAAACTACAATACTGTTTGCGAGTCGAGGTGGACTTGCAACTGGGACAAAAATAAACTATGAGCCCAGTTGTGAGTCGACCGTGGGCTAGCAACTGGGGTGAAAAACAAAACACAAGCCTAGTTGCGAGTCAAGGGTGTACTTGCAGTTGTGACAACTATGAAACTACGAGCCCAATTGCGAGTCAAGGGTCGACATGACAAACTAGGGGACAAGTTGCGAGTCAAGGGTGGACTTGCAACTGAGATGAAAAATAAAATATAGGTCGAGTTGCGAGTCAAGGATGGAGTTGTAACTGAGATGAAACACACTATGGTCCTAGTTGCGAGTCAAGGGAAGACTTGCAACTTGGATAACTATACAAAATTACGATACCATTTGTGAGTCGAAGATGGACTTGTAACTGGGACAAGAATAAGATACAAGACCAATTGTGAGTCAAGCATGGACTTGCAACTGGGATGCAAAACAAAACACATATCCAGTTGCGAGTCAAGGGTGTACTTGCAAGTAGGAAACTACGATCTCATTTGCTAGCCGAGGATGGACATGCAACTGGGACAACTACAAAAATACAAGCCCCCCTGATACATCTCCAACGTATCTATAATTTTTGATTGTTCCATGCTGTTATATTATCATTCTTGGATGTTTTACAATCATTTTAGAGCAAATTTATATCATTTTTTGGGACTAACCTATTGCTACTTCTTGAGCTTGCGTTGGTTTTTCCCTTGAAGAGGAAAGGGTGATGCAGCAAAGTAGAGATAAGTATTTCCCTCAGTTAGAGAACCAAGGTATCAATCCAGTAGGAGACAACGCACAAATCAACAATACCTGCACAAACAATCAAACAAATTGCACCCAACGCGATAAAGGGGTTGTTAATCCCTTCACGGTTATTTGCAAAAGTGAGATCGGATAGAGATAGATGAAACTAAACAAAAGATAAAGTAAATATTTATGGTTTTTTTGGTTTATAGATGGAAAGTAAAAGATTGCAAAATAGTAGATCGGAAACTTATATAATGGAAAATAGACCCGGGGGCCATAGGTTTCACTAGAGCTTCTCTCTTGATATCAAATAATATGGTGGGTGAACAAACTACTGTCGAGCAATTGTTAGAAAAGCGCAAAGTTATGACGATATGTAAGGCAATGATTATGAAATATAGGCATCATGTCCGTGTCAAGTAGACAGAAACGATTCTGCATCTACTACTACTAGTAAGGTACACGTGCATTTCACGCATGAGATTTGGTAACCAAATTATGAATAAATACCACACTATAGCATGTGAGCTTTGAGTCATATATGCACGATGTAGATGTTCGTTTAATTCTTATAGTTCATCTCATTCAAAATCAATTAGTTTTATAGAAAATCTATTTTAAGATTCATGGAATTGTGCATTGTAAAGCATAAAGTAAAAAACAAAAAGTGACAATTCATTTAGAAAAAAAAGTTTGGGCAATTAAGATATGGAAGATTCTAGAACAAAGGAGAAGTCCTTGTGTTTTGAGGTTTTTGCATTATGCTTAAGTTCAACCCTAGAGTCTTCTAGATTGTACATGTGGCAGAATCTTGTGGAATGTAGATGATATCCAACGGCCAGTGGTGCTCGAATTTGCCATTTCTGTACCGTCGGATTGGCTTCATCCGGCGACCAACTTTCAAAGTTATTCGCACACTATATAGGGGTATAGATTACTCCACACATCAACCGACTCCTGCCTGCATCTAGAGTATTTAGTTCATGAAGAACAGAGTAACGCGTTAAGTAAGATGACATGATGTAGAGGAATTAATTAACTCAAGCAGTATGATGAAAACCCCATCTTTTATCCTCGATGAAAACAATACAATACATGCCTTGCTGCCCCTACTGTCACTGGGAAACGACACCACAAGATTGAACCCAAAGCTAAGCACTTCTCCCATTGCAAGAAAAACCAATCTAGTTGGCCAGACTAAACCGATAGTTCGAAGAGAATTACAAAGATATCAAATCATGCATATAAGAATTCAGAGAAAATTCAAATAATATTCATAGATAAGCTGATCATAAATCCACAATTCATCGGATCTTGACAAACACACCACAAAAGAAGATTGCATCGGATAGATCTCCAAGAACATCGAGGAGAACATGGTATTGAGAATCAAAGAGAGAGAATAAGCCATCTAGATACTAGCTATGGACCCGTAGGTCTGAGGTAAACTACTCATGCTTCATCGGAAGGGCAATAGAGTTGATGTAGAAGCCCTCAATGATCGAATCCCCCTCCGACAGGGTGCGGGAAAAGGTCCCTAGATGGGATCTCACGGGAACAGAAGGTTGCGGCAGTGGAAAATTGTTTTCGTGGATGCTTCTGATGGTTCGGGAATATTTGTGAATATATAGGAGGAGATCTAGGTAAGGGGGTCACCGGGGGGCCCACAAGGTAGGGGGCGCGCCCTACCCCCTGGGCGCGCCCTCCACCCTTGTGGACACCTCGTGGCTCTTCTGACTTGCACTCCAAGTCTCCTGGGTGTCTTCTGGTCCAAGAAAAATCATCGCGAAGGTTTTATCCTGTTTGGTATTCCTTTTCTGTGAAGCTCAAAAACAAGGAAAAAACAGAAACTGGCACTGGGCTCTAAGTTAATAGGCTAGTCCCAAAAATAATATAAAATAGCATATTAATGCATATAAAACATCCAAAACAGATAATATAATAGCATGGAACAATCAAAATTAGAGATACATTGGAGACGTATCGAGCATCCCCAAGCTTAATTCATGCTCGTCCTCGAGTAGGTAAATGACAAAAACAGAATTTTTGATGTGGAATGCTACCTAACATATTTATCAGTGCAATCTCTTTTATTTGGCATGAATGTTCAGATCCGTATGATTGAAAACAAAATTTCATTGACACAAAAACAATAACAATTCAAGCATACTAGAAAGCAAATCATTAAGCTTCAAAAATAACATGGCTAAAGAAAGTTATCACTACAAAATCATATAATCTTGTTATGCTCCCTCTTCTCAACACAAAGTAAAAAATCATGCCCATCCGGGTGTCAGCCAAGCAATTGTTCGATACTTTTTAACGCACTTCAGCTTTTTCAACTCTTCATGCAATACATGAGCATGAGCCATGGATATAGCACTATGGGTGGAATAAAAGGTGGTAATAGGCGACTATGGAGATGTCCATCAATTTATATCAATGTGAGTGAGTAGGGATTGCCATGTAACGAATGCACTAGAGCTATAAGTGTATGAAAGCTCAAAAGAAAACTAGTGGGCGTGCATCAACTTGCTTGCTCCCGAAGACCTAGGGTATTTGAGGAAGCCCATCGTTCGAATATACAAGCCAAGTTCTATAACAAAAAATTTCCACTAGTAGTATAACGAAAAATTCCCACTATTAGTATTGCTATGGTTAAAGATCTCTTGGAAGAAGATATTGATGGGCATGTTATTTACTTCTGTGAAGAAGCTCTAGAATTGCCAAACCTGATAAAAAAGATAAACATAGACCTGTTGTTGGCATGCATGTCATCTCAGTTAAAATAGGAGATCACTGTTATCATGGTTTATATGACATAGGTGCTAGTGTGAGTGCTATTCCTTACACCTTATATCAAGAAATTATGAATGACATAACACCCGCATAGATAGAAGAAATAGATGTCACTATTAAACTTGCTAATAGAGACACCATATCACCAATTGGGATTGTTAGAGGTGTTGAAGTCTTGTGTAGGAAAATAAAATACCCTACCGATTTCCTTGTTCTTGGTTCCCCACAAGATGACTTATGTAGACCTTTCTTGAACACCGTTAATGCTAAAATAGACTGTGAGAAACAAACTATCGTTGTTAGTTTTGGTGATGAATCTCAGGAGTTTATTTTTTACAAGTTTAGTAGAAAACCTCATGAAAAAGAATTGCCTAGTAAAGATGAGTTAATTAGTCTTGCTTCTATTGCTGTACCACCTACTGATCCACTAGAACAATATTTGCTAGACCATGAAAATAATTTACATATGCATAAAAGAAATGAAATAGATAAGATTTTCTTTGAACAACGTCCTCTGCTTAAACACAATTTATCTATTGAAACTCTAGGAGGTCCTCCTACACCTAAAGGTGATCCTGTGTTTGAATTAAAACAATTGCCAGACACTTTGAAGTATGCTTATCTTGATGAAAAGAAGATATATCATGTTATTATTAGTGCTAACCTTTCAGAACATGAAGAAGAAAGATTATTGAAAGTTCCAAGGAAGCACCGAGATGCTATTGGATATACTCTTGATGATTTAAAGGGCATTAGTCCCACTCTATGTCAGCACAAAATTAATATGGAACCTGATGCTAAACACGCTGTTGATCACCAACATCGGTTAAATCCGAAGATGAAAGAAGTGGTAAGAACGGAAATACTAAAGCTTCTGGAAACATGTATAATTTATCCCATAGCTGATAGTAGATGGGTAAGTCATGTTCATTGTGTTCCTAAGAAAGGAGGTATAACTGTTGTTCCTAATGATAAGAATGAACTCATTCCACAAAGAATTGTTACAGGCTATAGAATGGTAATTGATTTTTAGAAAACTAAACAAAGCAACTAGAAAAGATCATTACCCTCTGCCTTTTATTGATCAAATGCTTGAAAGATTATCTAAGCACACACATTTTTGCTTCCTTGATGGATACTCCAGTTTTTCACAAATACCTGTTTCTCAACCTGATCAAGAAAAGACCACTTTTACTCGTCCCTTTGGAACTTATGCTTATAGACGTATGCCTTTTGGTTTATGTAATGCACCTGCTACCTTTCAAAGATGTATGACTGCTATATTCTCTGACTTTTGTGAAAAGATTGTTGAGGTTTTCATGGACGACTTCTCTATTTATGGGAAGTCTTTTGATGATTGTTTAAGCAATCTTGATCGATTTTCGCAGAGATGTGAACAAACAAATCTTGTCTTGAATTCGGAGAAGTGCCACTTTATGGTTAATGAAGGCATTGTCTTGGGTCATAAGATTTCTGAGAAGGGTATTGAAGTGGACAAAGCTAAGGTTGATGCAATTGAGAAAATGCCATGTCCTAAGGACATCAAAGGTATTCGTAGTTTCCTTGGTCACGCTGGCTTCTATTGCAGATTTATCAAAGACTTCTCTAAAATTTCTAGGCCTCTTACGAATCTTTTGCAAAAGGATATTCCTTTTGTTTTCGACGATGATTGTTTAGAAGCTTTTGAAACACTCAAGAAAGCCTTAATTTCTGCACCTATTGTTCAACCACCTGACTGGAAGTTGCCTTTTGAAATTATGTGTGATGCTAGTGATTATGCTGTTGGTGTTGTTCTTGGGCAAATAGTTGATAAGAAACTGAATGTTATTCATTATGCTAGTAAAACTCTAGACAGTGCTCAACGAAATTATGCTACTACTGAAAAGGAATTTCTAGCAGTGGTGTTTTCTTGTGATAAATTTAGATCTTACATTGTTGACTCTAAAGTTATCGTTCACACCGACCATGCTGCTATTAAATATCTTATGGAAAAGAAAGATGCTAAACCTAGACTTATTCGATGGGTTCTCCTGTTGCAAGAATTTGATTTACGTATCACTGATAGGAAAGGAGCTGAGAACCCCGTAGCAGATAACTTGTCTAGGCTTGAAAATGTGCTTGATGACCCACTACCTATTGATGATAGTTTTCCTGATGAGCAGTTAGCTGCAATAAATGTTGCTCATAGTACTCCTTGGTATGCTGATTATGCTAATTAAATTGTTGCTAAATATTTACCACCTAGCTTTACATACCAACAAAAGAAAAAATTATTCTATGATTTAAGACACTACTTTTGGGATGACCCACATCTTTATAAAGAAGGAGTAGATGGTATTATTAGACGTTGTGTACCTGAGCATGATCAGGGACAAATCCTACGGAAATGTCACTCCGAACCTTATGGAGGGCATCATGCTGGAGATAGAACTGTTCATAAGGTATTGCAGTCTGGATTTTATTGGCCTACTCTCTTCAAGGAAGCCCGTAAGTACGTCTCATCTTGTGATGAATGTCAAAGAATAAGTAATATCGGTAAGTGTCAAGAAATGCCTATGAATTACTCACTTGCTGTTGAACCATTTGATGTTTGGGGATTTGATTACATGGGACCTTTTCCTTCCTCTAATGGGTATACACATATTTTGGTTGCTGTTGATTATGTTACTAAATGGGTAGAAGCTATTCCAACCAGTAGTGCTGATCACAACACCTCTATTAAAATGCTTAAGGAAGTTATTTTCCCAAGGTTTGGAGTCCCTAGATATTTAATGACTGATGGTGGTTCACACTTTATTCATGGTGCTTTTCGTAAAATGCTTGCCAAGTATGATGTTAACCATAGAATTGCATCACCTTATCATCCTCAGTCTAGTGGTCAAGTTGAACTTAGCAATAGAGAAATAAAATTAATTTTGCAAAAGACTGTCAATAGGTCCAGGAAGAATTCGTCTAAGAAATTAGATGATGCACTTTGGGCTTATAGAACAGCATATAAAAATCCTATGGGTAAGTCTCCTTATAAAATGGTTTATGGAAAAGCTTGTCATTTGCCTCTTGAGATAGAACACAAAGCATATTGGGCAATCAAAGAACTCAATTATGATTTCAAACTTGCTGGGGTAAAGAGGTTATTTGATATTAGTTAATTAGATGAATGGAGAACCCAAGCTTTTGAAAATGCAAAATTGTTTAAAGAAAAAGTTAAAAGATGGCATGACAAAAGAATCCAAAAGCGTGAGTTTAAATTCGGAGAAAATGTTCTTTTGTACAACTCCCGTCTCAGATTCTTTGCAGGAAAACTCCTCTCAAAATGGGAAGGCCCATATGTTATCGAGGAAGTTTATAGGTCTGGAGCCATCAAAATAAATAATTCCGAAGGTACTAACACGAAGGTTGTCAATGGGCAACGAATAAAACATCATATCTCAGGTACGCCCATTAATGTTGAAAGTAATATTATCCAAACTTTGATACTGTAAGAACACATAAAAGAATCCTTCCGGAACACTCCAGAATCATGGAAATAAGTAGGTACGTGATACGGTAAGTACACGGACTCTGAAAAATTCGCAAAAATATTTTTTGTCAGTTTTGGAATATTTAAGAATTTTGGAAATAAAGAAACTTCCAGGAAGCGTCCCTTGGTGGGCATAAGACACCAGGGCGCGCCTGGCTTGCCTCGCGCGCCCAGGTGGGTTGTGCCCACCTGGGACACCTTCCGGACTCCATTTTTCTTCGGTATGCTTGTCCTCCAAGATAAAAAAAATCTATATATACTTCCCGAACCTGTTAACCACCATATCGTGGAGTAATCCTCTGTTCCCTTTTCCTTGTTGTTTTCTGTCAGATCCCATCTACCATGGCTGCTTCAAGCTCCTCTAAGGACAGGTTCTTCAAGAACGTCATCAACCCATATCTGCGGGAGGTGGTGCAGCACCCTCAGGTCACTGAGATGCATGAGGGGGTGCTTCACCTTCATGATGTGCCTTGTTCCAAGGGGACGAGAATTGTGGAGGCCAGGCTCGAAGCTATGGAACAAGATATCTTCCGGTGCAAGGGGATGGTGGAGCGTGGACTCCATGCCAATCACCTCATGATCACGGACCTCTCCCGTGATCTCAAAGGTGGATGGCAAGCCCATGAAGGATATCGTCTTCACCCTCAACTAGCAAATCAACTTCCTCCAAAGCCAGATCTATGATCTCCAAAACCAACTTTTTTAATATGAGGCGAGGTTTAAAGGTATGAGTTTGGCTACTAGTTGCAGGACCCATGAGACTCACTCCTCCTCTTATGATGGTGGACCGCTGCAATGGAAATCTAAGAACAAGATCTCTTCTTCATCACCACCACCTTCTTCTTCATCACCAAAGGAAAATTGAGTATCGGGTATGGGCACTCACCATGGCTTCCGCCAAGCTTGGGGGAGGTGCCCCAGTATCGTATCACCCCACTATCTTTTTGCTTTTACTTATCTTAGTTCGATCTTTTGCTTTAGATGAATACAAGTTTAGTTTGATCCTTTCCTCTTTGAGAGTTTGCTTAGTGATCTATCCTTGTAATCGTGTGCAAGTTATATAATAAAGTTTAGTTTGAGTTTTTGCTTCTTTACTTTCATGTTGCAAATAAAGAAAAGAAATAAGAAATAAAAAGAGAAAGGAAGTGAATAAAAGAAAGGAAATAAATTAAGAAGATCATATACTAATCCTATGGTAGGTGATGGCACCACATAAGGAAAAGTATAAGTAGAAAATTTTATTAGAGATTGACAAACATAGCATTAGTCAATGATGCAACTCATGAAAGAATTAATAAGGGAAGAGAAGATTCACATATAAATATACTATCCTAGAAACCTTTTGTGATTGTGAGCCCTCATCAAAATATTATATGCCAAAACTGTTGATGTTGGACAAGCAAGACAACTTAATGATTTATGTTTATATATATTCACATAATAGTCATATTGTTATAGATCCTTCAACATGTGGTGCTTGCCCTATCTTCGCTAGCCAAAAATTCCGCACTAAGTAGAGATACTACTTGTGCATCCAAAAACAATTAAACCCAAATCTTATTTTCAAGTGTCCACCATACCTACCTAGGGATTGAGCAAGATCCCTCAAGTAAGTTTTCATCGGTGCAAAAAGGCAATAAAAATTGCTTCTAAATGTGTGAGATCATTTAGTGTAAGAGAAAATTGAGCGTTTCATGAACTTGTGATGGTGAAGAATAAAAGAGACAGACTGCATAATAAAGGTCGCTATCACAAGAGTCGATGCAACGTGATGTTCTTTTGCACTAAGGGGTTGAGCATACAAACAAATAGGCGCATGGCAACCTCTGCTTCCCTCTGTGAAGGGCCTATCTTTTACTTTTATGTATTTACTTTTATGCAAAGAGTCGAAGTTTTCCTTCTATTCCCTTTTATTTTTTCTCCTTTGGCAAGCATCATGTGGTGAGGAAATATCTAGGCACATATGTCCAGTTGAATATAGATAGCATGAGTTATTATTTTTTACATCACCCTGGAGGTGTGTACGTTGGGAGGCGAAACTATAAGCCCCTATCTTTCTATGTCTCCGGTTGAAACATTTTGATCATGTGTACGCGGTGAGTGTTAGCAATCATAGAAGACTATATGATGGTCGAGTATGTGGACTTGCCTAAAGGCTCCGACACGTGACCCTTCCTGAAAAGATGATGAATTGTAGTTGCAAAGTTGACTGAGAACATAGTTTGTTGGTTTCTAATAGAGTTTTTGCTTTATACTTCGATTGTGTGATGAACTGTTACTTATTCATGAGAATTATATGATAAAAGTTCCATGATAAAAGTCCTATGTCTAATTTTGTTGCTGTTATAATAATCAACATGATGCTTCTATGTCCGTATTTTATTTTTATCGACACCTCTCTCTCAAAGCATGTGGACATGTTTTTCGATTTTGGTTTTTGCTTGAGGACAAGCGAGGTCTAAGCTTGGGGGAGTTGATATGTCCATTTTGCATCATGTTTTTTACTGTTATTTATGATGTTTTTATCCATAATAATGCCTTTTGGAGTAATTCTAATGCCTTTTCTCCCATAATTTGCAAGGTACACACCAAGAGGGAGAATTCCGGCAGCTGGAAATCTAGACCTGGAAAAGCTATGTTGGGCTACCTATTCTGCACAACTCCAAACAAGCTGAAACTTCACGGGGATTTTTTATGGAATATTTAAGAATTATTGGAGCAAATAACTACCAGAGGGGGCCCACCAGGTGGGCACAACCCACCTGGGCGTGCCAGGGAGCCCAGGCGCGCCCTAGTGGGTTGTGCTCACCCAGGCCCACCTTCGGTGCCCATCTTCTAGTATATAGGTCATTTTAACCTAGAAAAAATAAGGAGAGGACTTTCGGGACGGAGCGCCGCCGTCTCGAGGCGGAACTTGGGCAGGAGCACTTTGGCCCTTCGGCAGAGCGATTCCGCCGGGGAACTTCCCTCCCGGAGGGGGAAATCATCGTCCTCATCATCACCAACAACTCTCCCATCTTGGGGAGGGCAATCTCCATCAACATATTCAACAGCACCAGCTCATCTCAAACCCTAGTTCATCTCTTGTGTTCAATCTCATTACCGGAACTATAGATTGGTGCTTGTGGGTGACTAGTAGTGTTGATTACATCTTGTAGTTGATTACTATATGGTTTGTTTGGTGGAAAATTATATGTTCAGATCCATTATGCTATTTAATACCCCTCTGATCTTGAGCATGATTATCATTTGTGAGTAGTTACTTTTGTTCTTGAGGTCACGGGAGAAATCATGTTGCAAGTAATCATGTGAATTTGCTATGTGTTCGATATTTTGATAGTATGTATGTTGTTATTCCCTTAGTGGTGTCATGTGAACGTCGACTACATGACACTTCACCATATTTGGGCCTAAGGGAATGCATTGTGGAGTAGCAGTTTGATGATGGGTTGCGAGAGTGACAGAACCTTAAAACCCAGTTTATGCGTTATTCCGTAAAGGACCGATTGGATCCAAAAGTTTAATGCTATGGTTAGAATTTATTCTTAATACTTTTCTCGTAGTTGCGGATGCTTGCGGAGGGTTAATCATAAGTAGGAGGTTTGTTCAAGTAAGAACAGTACCTAAGCACCGGTCCACCCACATATCAAATTATCAAAGTAGCGAACACAAATTAAACCAACATGATGAAAGTGACTAGATGAAATTCCCGTGTACTCTCAAGAACGCTTTGCTTATCGTAAGAGACCATTTTGGCATGTCCTTTTCCTCAAAAGGATTGGGCTACCTTGCTGCACTTTTTTTACTACTATCATTACTTGCTCGTTACAAATTATCTTGCTATCAAACTACCCCACTACTTACAATTTTAGCACTTGCAGACATTACCTTACTGAAAACTACTTGTCATTTCCTTCTGCTCCTCGTTGGGTTCGACACTCTTACTTATCAAAAAGAGCTAAAATTGATCCCCTATACTTGTGGGTCATCACTAACCCGCCACTAGGGTCATCAGTGAGTCGCCACGACTAGTAAGTAACCAAGCTCTGGGCGGGTCACCCGTGAGTCGCCAAGCTCCGGGCGGTTTACCAATCAAACGCCAAGTCCCGGCCGGGTCATATCTCCGGCCAGGTCATACTGCGGGGTATATCCCCGACATTAGCCCCCAGTTTAATTGGACTTATCCATGTTAAACTGATCCTGTAAGATAAACACTAGAACAAATTTGACAGGCTGTGCTCCAGGTTAAGAGTTTTTTCTGAACCGGCACCTGCTCATCCTTAAGTCTTTGTCATTTCCTTCTTGATACATGTCATGACCCCGTAGCAAATCTCCTTTAGCGGATATGTTCAAACTTTGCCAATGCAAAAAATCCAAATACTTCTTTTGAAGAAATCCGGGTCAACAGGCCAGATTCATAGTCAATTTGCTTGCATTGGTCTCTTGTATATAAATATTATAAGAAATAATCCATTTGAGTCGGTTTCCAAAGCTCCGGCTTAATAAAAATATTGGACTCAAGATATTCATCTGATGATCCGCCGGCTTGAGGATGTAGAGGTTGGTGAATTGTGATCACCAAATTTGTTGGGTTATAAAATTTGACCATACCGGGTCATGATTGCTACACACGCCGCGTCACATAATTGGTATTCTTGAGTCTCTTCAGGCCAAGTCCTTATTCCCTATGATGACTTGGTGCTTGCACTTGTAAATATAACTTCCAATCATTGAGTCGACTACTGGGCCTTTCTTGTGAATAGCTTTAGAGGAGATAAACTTTGAAAATTTCTCCACTAAAAATATGACACCTGGTTTGCTCAAAACCGAAAACCTGAAGATGTATTTCCCTTATATGCATATCACCTGTAGCCCCCAAGTCTTAAGAGGGGAATGTAGTGAAGGTTTTAAGACTTGCTTCAATATAAATGCTCCAACTTTGGAAATACGGGTTGTTCATCTGAGTGACCAGTCATAGACTGAATGCTTAGTATTACACATATGTAGCCCCAAGGGCCGGCTCATCAATATTTCATGGCCGGGTCTTCAATTTGGACCTTATAATCTGTTGAAACAACTGAGCAATGTAGCCCCCAAGTGTCGGGTTGTCTTGCCTGCAGCAACCTGGGACTTGATAATTGTCTTATGCTTTATAAAACTTCAACCTAGTGTAGCCCCCAAGGGTCGGGTCATTATGCAATAACGAGCAGGGACTTATGCATATCTGATTATATAGACTTTGACAGGAGCAATTAGTAGCCCCCGAGGGCCGGCTCATCACCATGTGATGGGTCGAGTCTTCAATGAGGCAAGTTAAAAATGACTTTGCATTAGCCTCCAAGTGCCATGGTGCATGCCTGCAGCGACATGGGACTTGCATAATTGATGTAATGTTGATTTGAATAATGTAGCCCCCAAGTGCCATGGTGCATGCCTGCAGCGACATGGGACTTGCATAATTGATGTAACGTTGATTTGAATAATGTAGCCCCCAAGTGCCGGGTCGTAAGCCTGCAACGACTCGGGACTATTCTTTCCATTACAGAATAAATCATATCCATTGATAAAGAAATAATAGCCATTGCGCTGAAGCGACTTTGAAAACCTCAATCATAATACTGGTTATTGATAACCATAAAAAAATCCAGCCATGTTGGCTATTCAAGATTTGAATAATATAATCCGATATGAAAACCTCAATTATTCAATATCATCATGAAACTCCAGCCAAGTTTGGCTATTAAAGATTTGAATACCTTATCGGTTGACAAGTAAATCTGGAGTTCAAATACCCGACGGCTCTTGGCCGATGGCAATTTAATACCCATCCATTGTAATCAGGGAATTTTGTAACCCGGCGGCATATAGCCTTTAACAATCAAGAAATAATAACATCAATTTGAAACATCAATTTTGATGATGGGCTTGAACTTAATCATTTATGTAAGCCATAGCTCTGCATGTTCGGCACAAAGTTTAAACAACATATACCCTGGTAGCTTAACGTCAAAAGCCAGGGCGGGTAACAACCCAATATAGTCTTATGTAATTACTGGAAAGACTAAGCAAGGCCATTCAAGCCTAAACATACTGGCGACTTAAATTCAAAAACCAGGGCAGGTTATCAAATCTTGCATATCTATATAACCAGGAAAACATACCTGTATAATTGACTTATACTGGTAGCTTACATCGCCATATGCAGTGAAGGTAACAATCCAATGATTTAGAAGCGCATGATTTCAATAGCGCAATCCAAAATATGCTGGCAACTTAACGCCAAAAACCAGGGCGGGTTATCAACCCCAAAATATTCATACCATTATTGAAAGACATACCTGTAGATTAATACCATGGTGATGCCTTGATAATTATAATCCGGGGCCAGTATCAACCCGGGGTCATGAGATATCATCGTTTTGATTGCTCAAGGTGAAATATCCTGCCGACTTAAAGTCTGCTATCAGGGCGGGTTATCAAACCCAAAGATGCTCCATGATGAGTCATATAATCAAGGCTACATGGCCTGTGAAACCGGTTCATGTTGTCGGCTTACAACGCCATACACAGCAAGGGTAACATTCCAAAGACTTAGAGTGCAGAGCTCCAAGTGTGTAATTAAATCATACTGGCGACTTATTGTCCAAAGCCAGTCCGGGTTATCACAACTCCAGATAGATTCAAATGTGAATCATAAGGATCAAGGCGACGTGGCCTGAATCAATTTCAAACCATATACCAATATGGCACAAACGATGAACCTCAAAAAGTGTTCAAAACAAAAAACAAATCAGAAAAATCAAGGCCTTCATAGGTTGTCAAGCCTCAGTATCAAGTGCTATTCAACCGGCCGCATAGCCACTGAGATACTCCTTAATTCAAACATGTAAGCCGGGCCTCACATGACCAATCGCCGTTTTAACTTTGGCAAGTTCAGAGTCTTTATAAGATTGACTGTCAAGAATACGACGAGTCATTCCAGGTTTACCTGGTCGAAGTGGCAAGCATACAAAGGCAGAATAACCCAGATTTTTGGTGAATACACCTGGCATCCAAGCCTATTAAAAGGGACAAACAAAGCTATATTTCATTAAACAAGAAGCCCCCAAGTAATTTTTCAATCCAGGTGTATAAGCCGGACAAATAGGGTAGTCATAGCTATGCTCAATGAGCAGAAAGCCCCCAAGTAATTTGCAATTAAGGCGTACAAGCTAGATCAAGAGGGTAGTCATAGCTATGCTCAATGAGCAAGAAGCCCCCAAGTAATTTGCAATTAAGGCGTACAAGCCAGATCAAGAGGGTAGTCATAGCTATGCTCAATGAGCAGGAAGCCCCCAAGTGATCCATAATATGATAAGCCAATAAGGCAGGATGCCCATGTTTGAACTGCGCACTACAGCAAGTTCTCTTTGGCAACCTTTAATTTCTCTGAGAACTCGAACTTGTGAGAGATGGATTCGTTTTGATCCAGAATTTGAAACTGGATATTGAGAGCTTCAAAGCTTTGTGAGAAACAAATTTCCCTTGAGCCGGATTTTATACCGGAATCCTTCATTTTAAGCCAGAAATTTTCTGACAGCCTTTAATTTTTCATCAATATGGTAGCAGCCTCCGGGACCGGGTTATCTTCCCTCCAATGACCTGGGCTTCTTGAATTTGCTGGAACTGGTAAGATTTGCTGAGTCATGTCATTGTAGCCCCCGAGTCTTAAGACGGCTCGAGGAGTTGTCTTGAGATTGTCCGTATTTGACCGTGATATAAAATGGTATAAGTCATTCAACAGCCGGTGATATAATAGTCCCTTTTTGCAGTAGACAACTTGCACTGCATTAGAGAACTTGCAAGCCAGAGTAATTGCTCTTTTAAAGAAAGCAATATGTAATATCAAAATATACTGGATGGATTTCCCATGATATGCCAGGCCAGAAATTATCCACCACGGAGTTGATGATCACCATGGTGAAGCTGAAATCAATCATGACCGAGTCAGCCACAAGAGCAGACAGATGAGCCGGCCGCGGCATTGTAAGCCAGTGCGGACGGGCGAGGCAATCGCAGGCGTGGTAAGCAGACGAGTGAATCTATCACGTCATATTGATGTAAATTGGGTCGTAAAACGGCGGTTTGCACATATATTCGTCGAGCATCATCGCACGGTCAGATGCTAGCGCATGATATTGGTGGCACGAGCTATACATCCAAGACACGACCATCGCTCTTGCAATGAACAATTGTCCTGCATAAAAAATATTGCATACCAAGGCAAAGATAAACTGTTCTTTGACAAAAATAATATGTGCTAATAAAACAAACTTGGATGGATATCACCTGATTTGTCTGGATGATAGACAGAGTCATACATTCCATCCGTAGATCACCTCCAGTAATTTCAACAGCGAGTAAACTGCTCGTCCAAGACCATGGCTCGAGGCGAGACCGGGGATGATGAAGTAGAGGCAGCTCGCAACGGACGCACGGTGACTCAAAACAACGCCGGTCGTGGAACAATGCTGCAGCGGTTTGTGGAGGCACGACTGTGGGCTGTGATCACAACGACGACAAAAAACACACCGGCGGCTTGGACGTGCAACGGCGATTTGAGGCGGCCAAAGAAAACTTGGAGTAAGGCCGGAGTGATTCAACGACGGCAGCTCAACACCAAGGCCAGCAACTCGAGGCGAGGCAAGGCCGCAGCAGCGGCAGGCCAGGCACGGGAGTGCAACAGCCGAAGGCACAGTAGTTTGGAAGCGGCTTGTTACACAGAGCAGCAGCCCTGAATCCACATCCGAGTCTTCCTTCAGGCCGTAGCTTGTGATTTTTTTATTGGATGCCATCAATCCGTGCGTGACTCCAGGGGGTTTCTTCTGATCAAGCGCCTAGCACTTGCATGGCCAGATTCCTTTCCTTTTTTTCTTCTGGTAGTCTACGTGTTGACTTGCCTTTTCACGTGGTAATTCTTCAAGTACTATTCCAGGAGGCTCCTTTGGATGGCTTTGACTTTGACCCGGAATATTAGTAGTAGTTCTATTGATTAGCGATTGACTTGATACGCTTGCTTTAATCAAACCTCAAGCGGCGGCTCGCAGGCAGGACCTGACAGAGGCGGAACACTGGTTTTGATGCGGCAGCAGCAGGGCCCCGACGACTTGAAGCGGGGGCGAAGGCGAGCGACGCAGGCGGCAGGCCGGCGTAGTGACACACGAAAAAATTGATCTCCAGGTTGTAGTGATCTTGGGTGATTCACGCCTGGGTCATGGTAGTCTTCTACTCAAGCACAGAACAATTAAAAACTCTTGTTGATACTTTGGTGCCCCAGGATACTGGCGGTTCGCTAGAATAGTTGTCCATCTTGGCTCGCATGGTGGCTACTGTAACAGATATTAATTCGCCTCTAGATTCGACAGATCGTCGGGTTGCGTTCATCACACGTAACCCTAATTTTCTTCTGACCTCAAACCTCACAGATCTTAAACTGGATTGATGAATTTAGATTCTATGCAAATCCTTCCAAACCGGATCATCCGAAAAAATGCAAACTTCTCGATCCCTGGGAGAGATCCCTCCAAGAACTCAACACCACCGTGCGCAGGCCCCACAGTGGGCGCCAACTATCGTGGATTTGTCACGACAGATGTCCTTAGTGTGAGGACTTAGTCGTGAGGCCGACGCATCTACGTAGTAGCTTGAGAGGGGTTGATCGGGACGAGAGACGCGAGGAGATCGTCGTGGTGTGTTAACACACAATACAAGATTTAGACAGCTTCGGGCCCCGGGAAACATCATCCGGTAATAACCCTACATATTGTTTGTGGCTAGGTCTTATTCCATATGCTCATGAGGGAGTCGCCGTATAAACCGGCTCTCCTCTAGTTGTGTCTAGCCCTCAAGATTATTCAGCATGTCCCTCTTGGGGTGCCCTGCCCCTCCTTATATAAGTTGGAGGGGCGGGTTACATATGGAGTACTAGTAGGATTAGAACTAGTTTACCTTCTATTACAAGCCGGATACAAGTCCGGGTCTTGATTCCTTATAAGGGAAATACTCCTCATGCTTTTCCTCTTAAGCCGGCCCACCATAACATGAGCTGGCCTTCTGGGCCTTGGACCTTTTCATCCATCTAACCCACCACCAGGGTCATCAGTGAGTCACCATGACCAGTAAGTAACCAAGCTCTGGGCGGGTCACCCGTGAGTTGCCAAGCTCCGGGCGGTTACCAATGAAATGCCAAGTCCCAGCCGGGTCATATCTCCAGCTGGGTCATGCTGCGGGGTATATCCCCGACAAACCTTCAACAAGAACCGGCCGTAGTCAAATTCGATTCAACTAAAGCTGGAGAAGCAGACACCCGCCAGCCACCTTTATGCAAAACTAGTTGCATATCTGTCGGTGGAACCGGTCTCATGAACATGGTCATGTAAGGTTGGTCTGGGTTGCTTCATCCAACAATTCCGCCAAATCAAAATAAGACGTTGGTGGTAAGCAGTATGACTATCACCGCCCAAGACTCTTTGTGTTCTACTTGTGCATATCATCTACGCATAGACCTGGCTCGGATGCCACTGTTGGGGAATGTAGCATGCAATTTCAAAAAACTTCCTACGATCACGCAAGATCTATCTAGGAGATGCATAGAAACGAGATGGGGAGAGTGTGTCCACGTACCCTCGTAGACCGAAAGCGGAGGCGTTAGCTTAACGCGGTTCATGTAGTCGAACGTCTTCTCGATCCTACTGATCGAGCATCGAAGGTATGACACCTCTGAGTTCTGCACATGTTCAGCTCGATGATGTGCCTCGAACTCTTGATCCAGCAAAGTGTTGAGGGAGAGTTTCGTCAGCATGACGGCGTGGTGACGGTGATGGTGAAGTAATCCGCGCAGGGCTTTGCCTAAGCACTACGACAATATGACCGGAGGAGTAAACGGTGGGGGGGGGGGGCACTGCACACGGCTAAGAACAATTGATGTGACTTAGAGGTGCTCCCCGCCCCCGTATATAAAGGAGGGAGAGGGGAGAAGGTCGGTGTCGGTGTCAAAACTGGCGGATCTCGGGTAGGGGGTCCCGATCTGTGCGTCTAGGCTGATGGTAACAAGAAGCAAGGGACACGGATGTTTACCCAGGTTCAGGCCCTCTCGATGGAGGTAAAACCCTACTTCCTGCTTGATTAATATTGAAGATATGGGTAGTACAAGAGTATATCTACCACGAGATCGTAGAGGCTAAACCCTAGAAGCTAGCCTATGATGGTATGATTGTAATTGTGATCGGCCTTCTAAGGACCAACCCCTCCGGTTTATATAGACACCGGAGAGGGCTAGGGTTTACATGGAGTTGGTTACAAGGAAGGAAATATAATATCCGGATCGCCAAGCTTGCCTTCCACGCCAAGGAAAGTCCCATCCGGACACGGGTCGAAGTCTTGAGTCTCGTATCTTCACGCTTCAATAGTCCGGATGTTGTATATAGTCCGGCTGTCCGGATACCCCTAATCCAGACTCCTCAAGAGCCCTGAACCAGGCTTCAATGACGATGAGTCCGCGCGTAGTTTGTCTTCGGCATTGCAGGGCGGGTTCCATCTCCGAATACTCCAAAGTACCTGTTACGACGAATAGTGTCCGGAAGTCCATCAATGTTGTATTCCTTGGCTTCAGTGCCTCAATAATGACCATCTCCACGCGTCGAGAGAATGCGAGGAGCCGAGGTATTTTTCGCATTTACCACCCTCAATCTTTTGGGCTGACCGCCTATTTGAAGAGACGAGGATTCTCAGATCCAAACCTCACTCTTCCCCCTCGAGCAAGCATCCAACAGAGCGCTCCGGAAAAACCATTCCAACATGGCCGGTCGTCACAGCTCCTCTGCTCGCTCTCCTCGCTCCAAGCCGGGGGACTGGGAAGAGTGTTCAGTTCCCCATAGCCGTCTGATCGAGTTACAAACCCAGGGGTTTCTTCCACCAGCATTCATGGTCCCTATCCGAGCCGGAATAGCCACCTATAATGGCAGGGAGCAAGCGGAGAGATCTCCCAATCCGTCTCCAGAGGAGCGAATATGCCTCATCCCGCATCTGCTAAGGGGCGTCGGGTTTCCTATCCACCCATTCCTTTGCGGGCTCCTGGAGTTCTATGGCCTCCAGTTACACAATTTCACCCCTGCCTCTATACTACATATAGCAGGGTACGTTGCCCTTTGCGAGCTATTTTTAGGCTGCGAGCCTCACTTCGGGTTATGGAAGAAGTTGTTCTGCCTTGTCCCCCACAACCAGGGAGAATCCCTATGTCAGGTGGGCGGGGCCGAAGTATGGCACATTGCCGAGATCGAATACCTTTCCGGCACTCCCGAGAAGGCACCCGAGAACTGGCCTTCAGAGTGGTTCTACATTGACGACGTTCCCCTTCCTGATCCAGTCCGGACAGGTCTCCCCCAGTTCAGTAACGCCCCACCGAGGGCACGTCTAAGCTGGCGCCCCCGAGGCCCCCAAGAGGAGGATACCAGGGAAATATATTACCCGATGAGCAGGATAAAGTTATGGCCAACTCCGGACCGACGATAGTCGGGTTATGGCAATATGCATAATACGGGAGTGCAACCACTTCAATATCCGGGAAGCCCATGTGGCACTTCAACGGGAAGATGATGCCACCGCCGTGGCCGTAAGGGTCCGGACTCCGCCATCGCTCCGCAAGGATATTGTCCGATTTATACAAAGGGAAGAGGAGGAATTCTTCACATCAAACCGCGAGATGGATTCTCCATGTACAACCCCCCAAACTGGGTAAGTTGTCATTCCTTTCCCAACGTCACTTATTGTGGCATTCTTCACTAAGATCATCTGCCTCGATATTCCCGAGCAGGAACTGAGGAGGGCCGTAGAAGGAATCTCCAGCCCCTCCCCGCAGCCAGAGGACCCCGGAAGGGCCCTAGATCCAGGTCTCGAAGAAGATCCGGATATTACCGTGGAGCTCGTCAACGGGATATTTTATCAAGCGAGCTGCGATGGCGCCTCGGTGGCCATTACTGCCGACTATCCCGGACCGCTTCCTACGTCGTGTGTAAGCCAAGTCGAAAAAACCCTATCCTCCGAAGATGACTCCCTTCAGATGTCATGCCTTACCCTTGAAGTGTCGTGTTTTTGCAGACACGACGGTCGGAGCATGGGGCCGAGCCCCTAGGGACTCGTCGGCTAAGGGCGTACGGATCGGGCAGGCTCAAGAGGAAGGCGGTAAGGGTCGACTCCCCGCTACAGAGGTAAGTGATACGTCTCCAATGTATCTATAATTTTCGATTGCTCCATGCTATATTATCTACTGTTTTGGGCAATATTGGGCTTTATTATACACTTTTATATTACTTTTGGGAGTAACCTATTAACCGGAGGCCCAGCCCAGGTTTGCTGTTTTATGCCTATTTCAGTATTTCGAGGAAAAGGAATATCAAACGGAGTCAAAACGGAACGAAATCAACTAGAGAAGTTATTTTTGGAAGGAAAGGTACCCGATGGACTTGGAGTGCATGTCAGGAAAGAAGGGAGGTGCTCACGAGGGTGGGGGCGCGCCCACCCCCGTAGGGCGCGCCCCCCTGCCTCGTGGCCCCCCCCTTCGGTCCACCGACGTACTTCTTTCACCCATATATACCTACGTACCATAAAACTTGCAGAACAGAAGATAGATCGGGAGTTCCGCCGCCGCAAGCCTCTATAGCCACCAAACCCTCTCGGGACCTGTTAGGCACCTGCCGAGGGGGGAACCTCACCGTGGCCATCTTCATCATCCCGGCGCTATCCATGACGAGGAGGAGTAGTTCACCCTCGGGGCTGAGGGTATGTACCAGTAGCTATGTGTTTGATCTCTCTCTCTCTCTCTCATGTTCTCCTCGTGTTCCTCTATGGCACGATCTTGATGTATCCCAAGCTTTGCTATTGTAGTTGGATCTTATGATGTTTCTCCCTCTACTCTCTTGTGATGAATTGAGTTTCCCCTTTGAAGTTATCTTATCGGATTGAGTCTTTTATGAGAACACTTGATGTATGTCTTGCCGTGCGTATCTGTGGTGACAATGGGATATCACGTGATTCACTTGATGTATGTTTTGGTGATCAACTTGCGGGTTCCGCCCATGAACCTATGAATAGGGGTTGGCACACGTTTTCGTCGTGATTCTCCAGTAGAAACTTTGGGGAACTCTTTGAGGTTCTATGTGTTGGTTGAATAGATGAATCTGAGATTGTGTGATGCATATCGTATAATCATACCCACGGATACTTGAGGTGACATTGGAGTATCTAGGTGGAATTAGGGTTTTGGTTGATTTGTATCTTAAGGTGCTATTCTAGTACGAACTCTAGGGCTGTTTGTGACACTTATAGGAATAGCCCACCGGATAGATTGGAAAGAATAACTTTGAGGTGGTTTCATACCCTACCATAATCTCTATGTTTGTTCTCCGTTATTAGTGGCTTTGGAGTGACTCTTTGTTGCATGTTGAGGGATTGTTATATGATCTATCTATGTTATTATTGTTGAGAGAACTTGCACTAGTGAAAGTATGAACCCTAGGCCTTGTTTCAACGCATTGCAATACCGTTTACGCTCACTTTTATCACTTGTTACCTTGCTGTTTTTATTAGTTCAGATTACAAATACCTTTATCTACCATCCATATTGCACTTGTATCACCATCTCTTCACCGAACTAGTGCACCTATACAATTTACCATTGTATTGGGTGTGTTGGGGACACAAGAGACTCTTTGTTATTTGGTTGCAGGGTTGCTTGAGAGAAACCATCTTCATCCTACGCCTCCTACGGATTGATAAACCTTAGGTCATCCACCTGAGGGAAATTTGCTACTGTCCTACAAACCTATGCACTTGCAGGCCCAACAACGTCTACAAGAAGAAGGTTGTGTAGTAGACATCAAGCTCTTTTCTCGGCGCCGCTGTCGGGAGGCTAGGTAAGTGAAGGTATATCTTTAGATCTTGCAATCGAATCTTTTAGTTTCTTGTTTTATCACTAGTTTAGTTTATAAAAGAAAACTACAAAAAAATGGAATTGAGTTTGTCTCATACGCTTCACCTTTTTAATATCTTTCGGGAGAATGATGGAAAGGAAAATTGTGCCAAAGTGCTAGAAGAAGAATTACATAGAATGCTTGTCATGAAATATGTGAATGATGAGCATGATTGAAATTTTTTTAGTATGAATGTTGGGAAACGTAGTAATTTCAAAAATTTTCCTACGATCACGCAAGATCATGGTGATGGCATAGCAACGAGAGGGGAGAGTGTCCGTCCATGTACCCTCGTAGACCGAAAGCGGAAGCGTTATATCAACGCGGTTGATGTAGTCGACGCCTTCACGATCCGACCGATCCAAGTACCGCATTCGCACCTCCGAGTTCTTAGCACACGCTCAGCTCGATGACGATCCCCGAGCTCCGATCCAGCAAAGCGCCAGGAGGAGTTCCACAAGACGACGGCGTGGCAGGACGATCTTGATGTTCTATCCGCAGGGCTTCGCCTAAGCACCGCTACAATATGACCGAGGTGGAATATGGTGGAGGGGGCACCGCACACGGCTAAGGAACGATCACGAAGATCAACTTGTGTCTTCTAGGGTGCCCCCTGCCCCAGATATAAAGGAGCAAGGGGAGGGCCGGCCGCCCTAGGAGGCGCACCAAGGGGGGGAGTCCTCCTCCTAGTAGGAGTAGGACTCCCTTTCCTAGTCCTACTAGGAAGAGGGAAGGGGAAGGAAAGAGAGAGAGGGAGAGGGAAAGGGGGCCGTGCCCCTTCCTAGTCCAATCGGACTCCCCATGGGGGGCGCGCCACCTCCTGGTGCAGCCCTCTCTCCCTCTTGGCCCAATAAGGCCCATTACTTCCCGGGGTTCCGTAACCCTCCGGCACTCCGGTTTCTCCGAAACTTCCGAACCTTTCCGTGTCCGAATATAGCCGCCCAATATATCAATCTTTATGTCTCGAACATTTCGAGACTCCTCGTCATGTCCGTGATCACATCCGGGACTCGAACTCCTTCGTACATCAAAATACATAAACTCATAATATAACCGCCATCGAAACCTAAAGCGCGGACCCTACGGTTCGAGAACTATGTAGACATGACCTAGAACCATTCTTGGTCAATAACCAATAGCGGAACCTGGATGCCCATATTGGTTCCTGCATATTCTACGAAGATCTTTATCGGTCAAACCGCATAACAACATACGTTGTTCCCTTTGTCATCGGTATGTTACTTACCCGAGATTCGATCGTCGGTATCCAATACCTAGTTCAATCTCGTTATCGTAAGTCTCTTTACTCGTTCCGTAATACATCATCTCACAACTAACTCATTAGTTGCAATGCTTGCAAGGCTTATGTGATGTGTATTACCGAGAAGGCCCAGAGATACCTCTCCGACAATCGGAGTGACAAATCCTAATCTTGATTCATGCCAACTCAACATATACTTTCGGAGACACTTGTAGAGTACCTTTATAATCACCCGATTCGTTGTGATGTTTGGTAGCACACAAAGTGTTCCTCTGGTAGATGGGAGTTGCATAATCTCATAGTTGCAGGAACTTTGTATAAGTCATGAAGATAGCATAAGCAACATACTAAACGATCAAGTGCTAAGCTAATGAAATGGGTCATGTCAATCACATCATTCTCCTAATGATGTGATCCCATTAATCAAATGACAACACATGTCTATGGTTAGGAAACATAACCATCTTCGATTAATGAGCTAGTCTAGTAGAGGCATACTAGTGACTATCTGCTTGTCTATGTATTCACACATGCATTATGTTTCCGTTAATACAATTCTAGCATGAATAATAAACATTTATCATGATATAAGGAAATAAATAATAACTTTATTATTGCCTCTAGGGCATATTTCCTTGATCTCCCACTTGCACTAGAGTCAATAATCTAGTTCACATCCCATGTGATTTAACATCAATAGTTCACATCTATATGTGGTTAACACCCATAGTTCACATCGACATGTGACCAACACCCAAAGGGTTTACTAGAGTCAGTAATCTAGTTCACATCGCTATGTGATTAACACCCAAAGAGTACTAAGGTGTGATCATGTTTTGCTTGTGAGATAATTTTAGTCAACGGGTCTGTCACATTCAGAGCCGTAAGTATTTTGCAAATTTCTATGTCTACAATGCTCTGCACGGAGCTACTCTAGCTAATTGCTCCCACTTTCAATATGTATCTAGATTGAGACTCAGAGTCATCTAGATTAGTGTTAAAACTTGCATCGACGTAACCCTTTACGACGAACCTTTTTCCACTTTCATAATCGAGAAACATATCCTTATTCTACTAAGGATAATTTTGACCGCCGTCCATTGATCTACTCCTAGATCACTATTGCACTCCCTTGCCAAGCTTAGTGGTAGGGTATGCAATAGATCTGGTACACAGCATGACATACTTTATAGAACCTATGGCTGATGCATAGGGAATGAATTTCATTCTCTTTCTATCTTCTGCCGTGGTCGGGTTTTGAGTCTTACTCAATCTCATACCTTGTAACACAGGAAAGAACTCTTTCTTTGACTGTTCCATTTTGAACTACTTCAAAATCTTGTCAAGGTATGTATTCATTGAAAAACTTATCAAGCGCCTTTGATCTATCTCTATAGATCTTGATGCTCAATATGTAAGCAGCTTCACCGAGGTCCTTCTTTGAAAAACTCCTTTCAAATACTCCTTTATGCTTTGCAGAATAATTCTACATTATTTCCGATCAACAATATGTCATTCACATATACTTATCGAAATCTGTAGTGCTCCCACTCACTTTCTTGTAAATACAGGCTTCTCCAAAAGTCTGTATAAAACCATATGCTTTGATCACACTATCAAAGCGCTTATTCCAACTCCGAGATGCTTGCACCAGTCCATAGATGGATCGCTGGAGCTATGCATTTTGTTAGCTCCTTTAGACAAAACCTTCTTGTTGCATCATATACAACTCTTCTTTAATAAATCCATTAAAGAATGTAGTTTTTACATCCATTTGCCAGATTTCATAAAATGTGGCAATTGCTAACATGATTCGGACAGACTTAAGCATCGCTACTGCTTGAGAAAATCTCATTGTAGTCAACACCTTGAACTTGTCGAAAACCTTTTGTGACAAGTCGGGCTTTGTAGATAGTAACACTACTATTAGTGTCCGTCTTCCTCTTTAAGATCCATTTATTTAACATGGCTTGCTGATCATCGAGCAAGTCAATCAAAGTCCATACTTTGTTCTCATACATGGATCCTATCTCAGATTTCATGGTCTCAAGCCATTTCGCGGAATCTGGGCTCATCATCGCTTCCTCATAGTTCGTAGGTTTCATCATGTTCTAGTAACATGACTTCGAATATGATTACCGCACCACTCTGGTGCGGATCTTTACTCCGAAGATCTACGAGGTTTGGTAGCAACTTGATCTGAAGTTTCATGATCATCATCATTAACTTCCTTACTAATTGGTGTAGGAATCATCGAACTGATTTCTGTGATGAACTACTTTCCAATAAGGGAGAAGGTACAATTACCTCATCAAGTTTCTACTTTCCTCCCACTCACTTCTTTTGAGAGAAACTCCTTCTCTAGAAAGGATCCATCTTAGCAACGTAATGTTTTGCCTTTAGATCTGTGATAGAAGGTGTACCCAACAGTTTTTTTGGGTATTCTATGAAGACGACTTCTCGATTTGGGTTTGAGCTTATCGGTGAAAACTTTTTCACATAAGCATCACAACTCCAAACTTTAAGAAACGACAGCTTAGGTTTATCGCTAAACCATAGTTCATACGGTGTCATCTCAACGGATTTAGATGGTGCCCTATTAAACGTGAATGCAGCTGTCTCTAATGCATAACCCCAAAACGATAGTGGTAAATCGGTAAGATACATCATAGATCGCACCATATCCAATAAAGTGCGGTTACGACGCTCGGACACACCATTAAGCTGTGGTGTTCGGTGGCGTGAGTAGTGAAACTATTTCACATTGTTTTAATCAAGGCCAAACTCAGAACTCAAATATTTTTCCTCTGCGATCATATCGTAGAAACTTTTATTTTCTTGTTACGATGATTCTTCACTTCACTCTGAAATTCTTTGAACTTTTCAAATGTTTCAGACTTGTGTTTCATCAAGTAGATATACCCATATCTGCTCAAATCATCTGTGAAGGTCGAAAATAACGATACTTGCCGTGAGCTTTAACACTCATCGGACCGCATACATCAGTATGTATTATTTCCAATAAGTCATTTGCTCGCTCCATTGTTCCGAGAACGAGTCTTTAGTCATCTTGCCCATAAGGCATGGTTCATAAGCATCAAGTGATTCATAATCAAGTGATTCCAAAAGTCCATCGGCATGGAGTTTTCTTCATGCGCTTTACACCAATATGACCTAAACGGCAAGTGCCACAAATAAGTTGCACTATCATTATTAACTTTGCATCTTTTGGTTTCAATATTATGAATATGTGTATCACTATGATCGAGATCCAATGAACCATTTTCATTGGGTGTGTAACCATGTAAGGTTTTATTCATGTAAATGTAACAACAATTTATTCTCTTACTTAAATGAATAATCAGTATTGCAATAAACATGATCAAATCATATTTATGCTCAACACCAAATAACACTTATTTAGGTTCCACACTAATCCCGAAAGTATAGGGAGTGTGCGATGATGATCATATCAATCTTGGAACTTCTTCCAACACTCATCGTCACTTCCCTTCAACTAGTCTCTGCTTATTCTCAGAACTCCTGTTTCGAGTTACTAATCTTAGCAACCGAACGAGTATCAAATACTCGTGGGCTACTATAAACACTAGTAAGGCACACATCAATAACCTGTATATCAAATATAACCTTGTTCACTTTGCCATCCTTCTTATCCACCAAATATTCAGGGTAGTTCTGCTTCCAAAGGACCAGTTCCATTGCAGCAAAAGTACTCGGCCTCGTGCTTAGGTCTAAACTTGGGCTTCTTCACTCGAGCAGCAACTTGCTTGCCGTTCCTTTTGAAGTTCCCTTCTTCCCTTTGCCATTTTCCTTGAGACTAGTGGTCTTGTCAACCATCAACACTTGATGTTTTTCTTGATTTCTACCTTCGCCGATTTTAGCATCGCCAAGAGCTCGAGAATCTTTTCGTCATCCCTTGCATACTATAGTTCATCACGAAGTTCTACTAACTTAGTGATGGTGACTAGAGAATTCTGTCAATCACTATCTTATCTGGAAGATTAACTCCCACTTGATTCAAGCGATTGAAGTACTCGGATAATCTGAGCACATGCTCACTAGTTGAGCGATTCTCCTCCATCTTTTAGCTATAGAACTTGTTGGAGACTTCATATCTCTCAACTCGGTATTTGCTTGAAATATTAACTTCAATTCCTGGAACATCTCATATGGTCCATGACGCTCAAAACGCCTTTGAAGTCCCGATTCTAAGCCGTTAAGCATGGTGCACTAAACTATCAAGTAGTCATCATATTGAGCTAGCCAAACGCTCATAACGCCTCAGATTCGCTCATGCAATAGGTCTGTCACCTAGCGGTGCATTAAGGACATAATTCTTCAAGCAGCAATGAGGATAAACCTTAGATCACGGATCCAATCCGCACCATTGCTACTAACATTTTTCAATACAATTTTCTCTAGGAACACATATGAAAACATAGGGAAGCAACAACGCGAGCTATTGATCTACAACATAATCTGCAAAATACTACCAGGACTAAGTTCATGATAAATTAAAGTTTAATTAATCATATTACTTAAGAACTCACACTTAGATAGACATCTCTCTAGTCATCTAAGTGTTTACGTGATCCAAATTAACTAAACCATGTCCGATCATCACGTGAGATGGAGTAGTTTCAATGGTGAACATCACTATGTTGATCATATCTACTATATGATTCACGTTCGACCTTCGGTCTCCGTGTTCGAGGCCATATCTGCATATGCTAGGCTCGTCAAGTTTAACCTGAGTATTCTGCGTGTGCAAAACTGGCTTGCACCCGTTGTAGATGGACGAGAACTTATCACACCCGATCATCACGTGGTGTCCGGGTACTACGAACTTTTAGCAACGGTGCATACTCAGGAGAACACTTCTTGATAATTTTAGTGAGAGATCATCTTATAATGCTACCGTCAAACAAAGCAAGATAAGATGCATAAAGGATAAACATCACATGCAATCAATATAAGTGATATGATATGGCCATCATCATCTTGTGCTTGTGATCTCCATCTCAAGCACCGTCATGATCACCATCGCCACCGGCGCGACACCTTGATCTCCATCGTAGCATCGTTGTCGTCTCGCCAACTATTGCTTCTACGACTATCGCTACCACTTAGTGATAAAGTAAAGCAATTACATGGCGTTGCATTTCATACAATAAAGCGACAACCATATGGCTTCTGCCGATTGCCGATAACTCGGTTACAAAACATGATCATCTCATACAATAAAATATAGCATCACGCCTTGACCATATCACATCACAACATGCCCTGCAAAAACAAGTTAGACGTCCTCTACTTTGTTGTTGCAAGTTTTACGTGGCTGCTACGGGCTGAGCAAGAACCGTTCTCACCTACGCATCAAAACCACAACGATACTTCGTCAAATAGACTCCGTTTAACCTTCTCAAGGACCGGGCGTAGCCACACTCGGTTCAACTAAAGCGAGAGAGACAGACACCGCCAGCCACCTTTAAGCACGAGTGCTCGAACGGTGAAACCAGTCTCGCGTAAGCGTCACGCGTAATGTCGGTCCGGCCGCTTCATCTCACAATACCGCTGAACCAAAGTATGACATGCTGGTAGGCAGTATGACTTGTATCGCCCACAACTCACTTGTGTTCTACTCGTGCATATGACATCAACGCATAAAACCAGGCTCGGATGCCATGTTGGGAAACGAGTAATTTCAAAAATTTCCTACGATCAAGCAAGACCATGGTGATGGCATAGCAACGAGAGGGAGAGTGTCCGCCCACGCACTCGTGAGACCGAAAGCGAAGCGTTATATCAACGCTGTTGATGTAGTCGACGTCTTCACGATCCGACCGATCCAAGTACCGTTACTCGCACCTCCGAGTTCTTAGCACACGCTCAGCTCGATGACGATCCCCGAGCTCCGATCCAGCAAAGCGTCGGGGAGGAGTTCCGTCAAGATGACGGCGTGCAGGACGATCTTGATGTTCTACCGTCGCAGGGCTTCGCCTAAGCACCGCTACAATATGACCGAGGTGGAATATGGTGGAGGGGGGCACCGCACACGGCTAAGGAACGATCACGAAGATCAACTTGTGTCTTCTAGGGTGCCCCCCTGCCCCCGTATATAAAGGAGCAAGGGGGAGGGCCGGCCGGCCCTAGGAGGCGCACCAAGGGAGGGGGGAGTCCTCCTCCTAGTAGGAGTAGGACTCCCCTTTCCTAGTCCTACTAGGAAGAGGGAAGGGGAAGGAAAGAGAGGAGAGAGGAGAGGAAAGGGGGCGTGCCCCCTCCTAGTCCATTCGGACTCCCCATGGGGGGCGCCACCTCCTGGTGCAGCCCTCTCTCCCTCTTGGCCCAATAAGGCCCATTACTTCCCGGGGTTCGGTAACCCTCAAGCACTCCGTTTTCTCCGAAACTTCCGAACCTTTCCGTGTCCGAATATAGCCGTCCAATATATCAATCTTTATGTCTCGAACATTTCGAGACTCCTCATCATGTCCGTGATCACATCCGGGACTCGAACTCCTTGGTACATCAAAATACATAAACTCATAATATAACCGCCATCGAAACCTAAAGCGCGGACCCTACGGTTCGAGAACTATGTAGACATGACCTAGAACCATTCTTGGTCAATAACCAATAGCGGAACCTGGATGCCCATATTGGTTCCTACATATTCTACGAAGATCTTTATCGGTCAAACCGCATAACAACATACGTTGTTCCCTTTGTCATCGGTATGTTACTTACCCGAGATTCGATCGTCGGTATCCAATACCTAGTTCAATCTCGTTACCGATAAGTCTCTTTACTCGTTCCGTAATACATCATCTCACAACTAACTCATTAGTTGCAATGCTTGCAAGGCTTATGTGATGTGTATTACAGAGAAGGCCCAGAGATACCTCTCCGACAATCGGAGTGACAAATCCTAATCTTGATTCATGCCAACTCAACATATACTTTCGGAGACACTTGTAGAGTACCTTTATAATCACCCAGTTACGTTGTGATGTTTGGTAGCACACAAAGTGTTCCTCTGGTAAACGGGAGTTGCATAATCTCATAGTTGCAGGAACTTTGTATAAGTCATGAAGATAGCATAAGCAACATACTAAACGATCAAGTGCTAAGCTAATGAAATGGGTCATGTCAATCACATCATTCTCCTAATGATGTGATCCCATTAATCAAATGACAACACATGTCTATGGTTAGGAAACATAACCATCTTCGATTAATGAGCTAGTCTAGTAGAGGCATACTAGTGACTATCTGTTTGTCTATGTATTCACACATGTATTATGTTTCCGGTTAATACAATTCTAGCATGAATAATAAACATTTATCATGATATAAGGAAATAAATAATAACTTTATTATTGCCTCTAGGGCATATTTCCTTCAATGAATTCCTTGAATATCCATGATGCTAATGATATGCAAAGCCACAAGCTTGGGGAAGTTATGTTTCCTGAAGATGATATTTTTTGTCCCCCAAGCTTTGATGAGAAAATTTACCATGATGAAAGCATGCCTCCTACCTATGATTATTATTGTGATGACACGTATGCTATAAATAATAATGATAACCATGAAACTTGTCATCTTGATCTAAAATTTCAATCACATGATAGTTATTTCGTTGAGTTTGCTCCCACTATTATTCATGAGAAGAAATTTGCTTATGTGGAGAGTAGTAAATTTTCTATGCTTGTAGATCATGAAAAGAATGCTTTAGGTGCTGGTTATATTGTTGAATTCATTCATGATGCTACTGAAAATTATTATGAGGGAGGAACATATGCTTGTAGGAATTGCAATAATGTCAAGTTTCCTCTCTATGTGCTTCAAGTTTTGAAGTTATGCTTGTTTTGCCTTCCTATGCAAGTTGATTCTTGTTCCCATAAGTTGTTTGCTCACAAAATCCCTATTCATAGGAAGTGGGTTAGACTTAAATGTTCTAGTCATATTCTTCATGATGCTCTCTTTATGTTTCAATTCTTATCTTTTATGTGAGCATCATTGAAATCATCATGCCTAGCTAGGGGCTTTAAACGTTAGCGCTTGTTGGGAGGCAACCCAATTTTATTTTAGTTTCTTACTTTTTGGTTCTGTTTAGTAATAAATAATCCATATAGATTCTGTTTAGATGTGGTTTTGTGTTTTAATTAGTGTTTGTGCCAAGTGGAACCTTTGGGAAGACTTGGGTGAAGTCTTTATGATCATGCTGTAAAAAACAGAAACATTAGCGCTCACGAAATTAGCTAAAACTTTTTACTGGAGAGTGCTATTTAGTTGATTCTTTTTTAATATGATTACTAGAAAAAATCCTCAGGTCCACCAATTTATTTTAGAATTTTTGGAGTTCCATAAGTTTGCGTTAGTTACAGATTACTACAGACTGTTCTGTTTTTGACAGATTCTGTTTTTCGTGTGTTGTTTGCTTATTTTGATGAATCTATGGCTAGTAAAATAGTTTATAAACCATAGAGAAGTTGGAATACAGTAGTTTTAACACCAATATAAATAAAGAATGAGTTCATTACAGTACCTTGAAGTGGTGTTTTGTTTTCTTTCGCTAACGGAGGTCACGAGTTTTCTGTTAAGTTTTGTGTTGTGGAGTTTTCAAGTTTTGGGTAAAAACTCGACCTATGGAATAAGGAGTGGCAAGAGCCTAAGCTTGGGGATTCCCAAGGCACCCCAAGGTAATATTCAAGGACAACCAAGAGCCTAATCCTGGGGATGCCCCCGAAGGCATCCCCTCTTTCATCTTCGTTCATCGGTAACTTTACTTGGAGCTATATTTTTATTCACCACATGATATGTGTTTTGCTTGGAGCGTCATTTTCTCTTGTTAGTATTTGCTTGCTGTTATTTAGAATAATGTTTTGCATATTTAGTTTCAATAAAAAGTCAAGGATAGCCTTTGCCATGCTTATTTTGCTAGTATACATGTTGCTGTCTAAAAACAGAAAGTTTACCGCTGTTGCAAAAATTCCCTAGAAAATTCAGAGAGTGGTATAATGTTGAATACTTTTGCATAATGAGCTCTGATAAATTTATTACAGTGGTAATTTTAGTTCATAATTTTTGGAGTTAGGGAAGTATTGATACTCTTGCATTCTTCACAGACTGTACTGTTCTGGCAGATTGCTGTTATGTTTGCATTGTTTGCATATGTTTGCTTGTTTAATGGTTCTATTTGAGGATAGGAGTATTAATTATGCAGAGACATTTAGTACGAAATGTTGAATAATAATCTTAGTGATTTGTTACAGAAGAAAATGATAAGGTTTTGCATTGGTTTATACTAACCTATCTCACGAGTTCTTGTTGAGTTTGGTGTGGATGATGCTTTTGAGAAATAGAGAAACCATGATATGAGAGGAATTAAGGAGACATAAAAGTTCAAGCTCGGGGAAGCCCAAGGCACCCCAAGATAATATTTCAAGAAGTCTCAAGCATCTAAGCTTGGGGATGCCCCGGTAGGCATCCCACCTTTCTTCTTCAACAACTATCGGTTAGTATCGGTTGAGCCTAAGTTTTTGCTTCTTCACATGAGTTGTGCTATCCTTGCAATGTCATTTTATTTTGTTTTGCTTGCTATTTGGATACAATACCAAGATCTGAAATTATTAAATGGGAGAGTCTTCACATAGTTGTATAATTAGTCGACTACTCATTGATCTTCACGTATATCTTTCGGAGTAGTTTGTCATTTGCTCTAGTGCATCACTTATATCTTTTAGAGCATGGTGGTAGTTTTATTTTTAAGAAATATATGAACTCTCATGCTTCACTTATATTATTTTGAGAATCTTAAATAGCATGGTAATTTGCTTAAATAATTCTAATATGCTAAGCATACAAGATTTGTAAGAATTCTTATGAGTGTGTTGAATACTAAGAGAAGTTTGATGCTTGATGATTGTTTTGAGATATGGAGGTAGTAATATTAGAGTCATGCTAGTTGAGTAGTTGTGAATTTGAGAAATACTTGTGTTAAAGTTTGTGATTCCCGTAGCATGCACGTATGGTGAACCGTTATGTGATGAAGTCGGAGCATGATTTATTTATTGATTGTCTTCCTTATGAGTGGCGGTCGGGGACGAGCGATGGTCTTTTCCTACCAATCTATCCCCCTAGGAGCATGCGTGTAAAACTTTCCTTTGATAACTTCTAGATTTTTGCAATAAGTATGTGAGTTCTTTATGACTAATGTTGAGTCCATGGATTATACGCACTCTCACCCTTCCACCATTGCTAGCCTCTCTAATACCGCGCACCTTTCGCCGGTATCATACACCCACCATATATCTTCTTCAAAATAGCCACCATAACTACCTATCATGGCATTTCCAAAGCCATTCCGAGATATATTACCATGCAACTTTCCACCGTTCCGTTTATTATGACATGTTCCATCATTGTCATATTGCTTTGCATGATCATGTAGTTGACATCGTATTTGTGGCAAAGCCACCATTCATAATTCTTTCATACATGTCACTCTTGATTCATTGCATATCCCGGTACACCGCCGGAGGCATTCATATAGAGTCATATTTTTTTCTAAGTATCGAGTTGTAAATCTTGAGTTGTAAGTAAATAAAAGTGTGATGATCATCATTATTAGAGCATTGTCCCAGTGAGGAAAGGATGATGGAGACTATGATTCCCCCACAAGTCGGGATGAGACTTCGGATGAAAAATAAAAAAAAAGAAAAAAAAGAGGCCATAAAAAAGAGAGAAAAGGCCCAAAAAATAATAAAAAAAATGAGAGAAAAAGAGAGAAGGGACAATGCTACTATCCTTTTACCACACTTGTGCTTCAAAGTAGCACCATGATCTTCATGATAGAGAGTCTCTCATTTTGTCACTTTCATTTACTAGTGGGAATTTTTCATTATAAGAACTTGGCTTGTATATTCCAATGATGGGCTTCCTCAAAATTCCCTAGGTCTTCGTGAGCAAGCGAGTTGGATGCACACCCACTTAGTTTCTTTTGTTGAGCTTTCATATACTTATAGCTCTAGTGCATCCGTTGCATGACAATCCCTACTCACTCACATTGATATCTATTGATGGGCATCTCCATAGCCCGTTGATATGCCTAGTTGATGTGAGACTATCTTCTCCCTTTTTGTCTTCTCCACAACCACCATTCTATTCCACATATAGTGCTATATCCATGGCTCACACTCATGTATTGCGTGAAGATTGAAAAAAGTTTGAGAATTTCAAAAGTATGAAACAATTGCTTGGCTTGTCATCGGGGTTGTGCATGATTTAAATACTTTGTGTGGTGAAGATAGAGCATAGCCAGACTATATGATTTTGTAGGGATAACTTTCTTTGGCCATGTTATTTTGAGAAGACATAATTGCTTTGTTAGTATGCTTGAAGTATTATTATTTTTATGTCAATATGAACTTTTATCTTGAATCATTCGGATCTGAATATTCATACCACAATTAAGAAGATTTACATTGAAATTATGCCAAAGTAGCACTCCGCATCAAAAATTATCTTTTTTTATCATTTACCTACTCGAGGACGAGCAGGAATTAAGCTTGGGGATGCTTGATACGTCTCCAAGGTATCTATAATTTTTTATTGCTCCATGCTATATTATCTACTGTTTTGGGCAATATTGGGCTTTATTATACACTTTTATATTACTTTTGGGACTAACCTATTAACCGGAGGCCCAGCCCAGATTTGCTGTTTTATGCCTATTTCAGTATTTCGAGGAAAAGGAATATCAAACGGAGTCAAAACGGAACGAAATCAACTGGAGACGTTATTTTTGGGAGGAAAGCCACCCGATGGACTTGGAGTGCACATCAGGAAAGAAGGGATGGGCTCGCGAGGGTGGGGGCGCGCCCACCCCCCTAGGGCGCGCCCCCTGCCTCGTGGCCCCCCTTCGGTCTACCAACGTACTTCTTTCATCCATATATACCTACGTACCCTAAAACTTGCAGAACAGAAGATAGATCGGGAGTTCCACCACCGCAAGCCTCTGTAGCCACCAAAAACCTCTCGGGACCCTGTTCCGGCACCCTCCCGGAGGGGGGAACCCTCACCGGTGGCCATCTTCATCATCCCGGCGCTATCCATGGCGAGGAGGCAGTAGTTCACCCTTGGGGCTGAGGTTATGTACCAGTAGCTATGTGTTTGATCTCTCTCTCTCATGTTCTCCCTCGTGTTCCCTCTATGGCACAATCTTGATGTATCCCGAGCTTTGCTATTGTAGTTGGATCTTATGATGTTTCTCCCCTCTGCTCTCTTGTGATGAATTGAGTTTCCCCTTTGAAGTTATCTTATCGGATTGAGTCTTTTATGAGAACACTTGATGTATGTCTTGCCGTGCGTATCTGTGGTGACAATGGGATATCACATGATTCACTTGATGTATGTTTGGATGATCAACTTGCAGGTTCCGCCCATGAACCTATGCATAGGGGTTGGTACACGTTTTCGTCGTGATTCTCTGGTAGAAACTTTGGGGCACTCTTTGAGGTTCTATGTGTTGGTTGAATAGATGAATCTGAGATTGTGTGATGCATATCGTATAATCATACCCACGGATACTTGAGGTGACATTGGAGTATCTAGGTGACATTAGGGTTTTGGTTGATTTGTATCTTAAGGTGTTATTCTAGTATGAACTCTAGGGCTGTTTGTGACACTTATAGGAATAGCCCACCAGATTGATTGGAAAGAATAACTTTGAGGTGGTTTCGTACCCTACCATAATCTCTACATTTGTTGTCCGCTATTAGTGGCTTCGGAGTGACTCTTTGTTGCATGTTGAGGGATTGTTATATGATCTATCTATGTTATTATTGTTGAGAGAACTTGCACTAGTGAAAGTATGAACCCTAGGCCTTGTTTCAACACATTGAAATACCGTTTACGCTCACTTTTATCACTTGTTACCTTGCTGTTTTTATTATTTCAGATTACAAATACCTTTATCTACCATCCATATTGCACTTGTATCACCATCTCTTCACCGAACTAGTGCACCTATACAACTTACCATAGTATTGGGTGTGTTGGGGACACAAGAGACTCTTTGTTATTTGGTTGCAGGGTTGTTTGAGAGAGACCATCTTCATCCTACGCCTCCCACGGATTGATAAACCTTAGGTCATCCACTTGAGGGAAATTTGCTACTGTCCTACAAACCTGTGCACTTGCAGGCCCAACAACGTCTACAAGAAGAAGGTTGTGTAGTAGACATCAGTAAGGCAAAAACTTGTGTTGTGATTATGGTATTTTGAAGTATGACATCACCCTTTGTGTCCTGGCAGGAAGAGGAGCAGCCGGACTATATCCGGGATCTCGCCAACCACGCCTCCACCAGCCGGATTCGTAACCGGCCCGAGAGCGAGGCGGAGCGGGCCGATGCCGCATAGTTCTCCAACAGAGAACGTGGATATGCTCTCAGCCACGAATTCCGAAGTAGATAGCGCCATGAATCACCGGCGCCGACGGGCTGTACTTCGGAACAACATCTTTTCGGAAGAGGCATTTAACGCCTTCAATTCGGGGGACGCATGCATCTGAGCTGCTCAAGGCGGGCTTGCCCGAGCGACGGACCAGTATACCAAAGATATACGGGTAAGAAAATTAGATAAGCATGTGTAGCAGTAGCCCCCTGAGACTTGAAACGGTTGGAACAACTGTTTTAAGGATCAATTTATGCACATGTCCTTGTAGATAAGAATGAGCAATTGTCTCGGAAGCTGGAGGGATGCAAGGCCGAACTGAGGGCCGCAGTTGCCAAGTTAGAGGAATCCCAAAAGCCCTCATCTGGTAACAATTGTCGCAATTTGTACGAAGATGCACCAGTTAGTAAATGGCTGATATGACAAGTCTAACAGAAAATTCTGCAAACAATCCTGGGGTGAATCTGGAGGGCGCAAGAGAGGATGCATCGCATCTCAAAAGGCAGCTGGAGGCTGGCGAGCGCATTCTTACGTGAGTTAGGCAGGAGAAGAACAATCTTCAAGATGCCAAAGTCCTACTGGACGTGGAGTTAAAATATCTCCGCGCTCAGCTGGCGGACTCCGTGAAGGAGAACAAAAGGCTTCGACGCGGCATTTACGGTAAGCGCCTAGACGAACTGTAGTATAGTTCAACGAGGAAGTATATTGAAAGAATTTTGCTTGCAGGAATGTCAACGGGTCGCCCTGAGGAGGAGATGCCCTCATCTGCAAGTGATTTACTGCAAGACCTTTCGCAACTGCACGAGCGAGCTCGGCAAGTGATGCAGGGTGTTGCTCAGGCTTTGTGGCCATCAAGCTTGCTGCCGAATGGCATGGGGGAGCTTGTGAATATGCTTCAAGGAGCACGGCGGCGCTTACGACTGTGGAAGGTGTCCGCTTGCTGGCCAGGCGCAAGAGAAGCCTGGGCTATGGTGAAGATGCGCTACACCAAGCTGGACCTGAACCATATGGCCGAAGTAGGACCGGCGGGGCCCGATTGGCAAGAAATTCCAGTGAGTCTGGTATATGACCAGGTAGCGTTAACCGCTAAGTATTCTCAACAGGATTGTAAGCTAGATAGCATGTTCGACGGTATAGAGGAGGAATATAGTCAGTCTAAGTGACTGTGTAATTCAATGGACATAATTAGCCCCTAGCCGGATTAAAATCATTTGTCATGGCGGACCTTTTCGCTTCAGCCCCCGGATCCTACAGTCCGGGGTGTGTCCGAATACTCACTTAGTTATACAAAACCGGGGTATGCGTGGAAACAAGGCGTAGGGGTCATAAGTGCTTGAACAGACAAGTACCCAGCTAGTTATGTTATATTACATGGATAGTAAGAAACATCTTCCAGGGAGAATAGTTCCGTTAGGGGTTCCTTTCCCTGGGTACGCATGCGACGATGCACATGTCCGGACTGCGAACGATGGCACAGGATACAAGACTTCTGGGGATTTACGTTATAATAAACAAACACATCTTTTGTTCACCGACCGAATATTCTCTTAAGGAAGCTAGCTTTCGGCTTCACCCAGTCTGAGGTACACATCTGGCTGAATCGGCAGTAACAATCGCAGAGGTGCTCCCCTTATGCCCTTGCCGAATTAACGGGAACGTAGGGCATAAACACAAGAGCCAGGAAACCCAGCCTGGCCACATCTTAAGTCATATCGATGCATATAATGGTGAAGAAAAGGCACATATGGAAAAATAATGCATATGTGATGGGCGAAAAGCCATGTGAGTAATTATTATTAGCTTCCGTATAGGAAGCCCTATTGCTTACACACCTAGTGCGGCCGGAGTGATCCGGGAATCTGCACTGTATCGAATACTTTGTGTGAAGAGAAAAAAGGTCGAGAAAGGAAAAAGGGATGGACCATAATTAAAAAGGAGGGGTTAGGAGACGAACATTGAGTTCGGCGTTAGGCGTAGAATCTCCGGAGTCTGGCCGCGTTCCATGAGTTCGGCTCGAGTCTGTTATCGGATGCATTACGTAAGCGGTATGCTCCTCCGGTGAGAACTTTGTCAATGATGAAGGGACCCTCCCACTTGGGTTTGAGCTTGTCCTTCTTCTTCTCCGGTAGGCGTAGAACGAGCTCGCCATTGTTGTAAGTTTTGGCCCGCACTTCTCTGCTTTGATATCGTCGAGCCTGCTGCTGATAGGATGCGGAGCGGGCTTTCGCGACGTCGTGCTCCTCCTCCAGGGCTTCCAAGTTATCCTGCCGATCTAACTCGGCTTCCTTCTCTTTGTACATGCGTACGCGTGGCGAATCATGTATTATGTCGCAGGTAATATCGCTTCGCGCCGTACACCATAAAAATGGTGTATATCCGTGATGCGATTCGGCATGGTCCGCAGCCCCTGTAGTCTGAGTCGAGCTCCTCGACCCAAGGCGTATCCGACTGCCAAGGATCGCACTAGTCCTGGGTTTGATGCCGCCATGATGAGACCATTTGCCCGCTCTACCTGGCCGTTTTTTGGGGATGGTAGATGGAAGCGTAATCAAGCTTAATGCCCATTTTTGTGCACCAAGTTTTCACTTCGTCGGCTGTGAAATTTGAGCCATTATCAGTGATGATGTTGTGGGGGACACCGTATCGGTGTACGACCCCGGATATGAAGTCTATTATTGGTCCGGATTCGGCCGTTTTGACTGGTTTGGCTTCTATCCATTTGGTGAATTTGTCCACCATGACTAATAAGTATTTTTCTTATGGCTTCCCCCTTTAAGAGGTCCGACCATATCCAGCTCCTAGACCGCGAAGGTCCAAGTTATGCGGATTGTTTGGAGAGCGGTAGGGGGCATATGACTCTGATTGACAAAGAGCAGGCAACCAACGCAATGTTGGACAAGGTCCTGTACGTCTGCTCGGGCCGTCGGCCAGTAGAAACCTGTACGGAAGGCCTTGCTGACTAATGCTCGAGCCGCGGCATGGTGCCCTCCCAGTCCGGCATGGACTTCAGCCAAGAGCTGCTGCCCTTCCTCTTCGGAGATGCATCTTTGGAGTACTCCGGTAGCGCTTTTCTTCTAGAGTTCCCCTTCGTAGACTTTGTAAGACTTAGAGTGCCCGATGATGCAGCGTGCTTCATTTTGGTCTTCGGGGAGCTCCTGCCTATTTAGGTAGGCCAAGAAAGGCTCGGTCCATGGAGCGATTACAACCATGATTTCGTGGGCCGAGGACGTTGAGGGAGTCTTGGATTAGGGGGTATCCGGACAGCCGGACTATATACATCGTCCGGACTATTAAAGCATGAAGATACAAGACTCAAGACTTCGACCCGTGTCCGGATGGGACTTTCCTTGGCATGGAAGGCAAGCTTGGCGATCCGGATATTATATTTCCTTCCTTGTAACCGACTCCATGAACCCTAGCCCTCTCCGTGTCTATATAAACCGGAGAGATTGGTCCTTAGAAGGCCGATCACAATTACAATCATACCATCATAGGCTAGCTTCTAGAGTTTAGCCTCTACGATCTCGTGGTAGATCTACTCTTGTATTACCCATATCTTCAATATTAATCAAGCAGGAAGTAGGTTTTTACCTCCATCGAGAGGGCCCGAACCTGGGTAAACATCCGTGTCCCTTGCTTCCTCTTACCATCAGCCTAGACGCACAGATCGGGACCCCCTACCCGAGATCCGCCGGTTTTGACACCGACATTGGTGCTTTCATTGAGAGTTCCTCTGTGTCGTCGCTACAAGGCTTGATGGCTCCTCCAGTCATCGTCAACAACATGATCCTGGGTGAGACCTTTCTCCCCAGACAGATCTTCGTGTTCGGCAGCTTCGCCCTGCGGGCCAACTCGCTTGGCCATCTGGAGTAGATCGACAGCTACGCCCCTGGCCACCAGATCAGGTTCGGAAATCTGAACTACACGGCAAACATCCGCAGAGACTTGATCTTCGATGGATTTGGGCCTATTCCAGGAGCACCGGACAGTCACGACGAGCACGGCTTAGACCTGCCGTCAGACGAAGCTCGGGGTATCACCCCCGTAGTATCCCTGGACCTAAATCCGGAGCAGGCGGCGCTGCCTAAGGACGGAGGGATGGACCCCGCCCCGCAGGTCGCACACTCATTGGCGGTGGAGCCGAACACGGGTCTTACCTCTGCGGTGGCCTATGACTCCGGACCCCCGGATTTATATCCGGACGTTGGTTCCAGTCCGCGCACTCCCGAGCCAGTCGAGCCAGGTTGGGCTCCGGTAATGGAGTTCACCGCTGCGGATATCTTCCAGCACTCGCCCTTTGGCGACGTGATGGACTCATTAAAGTCTCTCTTTGTCAGAGGCTCTTGGCGAACTATGTCCGCTCGAGTGGGAGGCAAAGCGATGAAGGAATTTGTTTCACCCACCACCCACTTCATTGCCACGGTCGATGATTTAACCGAGGTACTGAACTTCGACCAAGACATCAACGGTATGGACGACGATGCGTGAGAAGAACATGAACCATCGCTTTCATCGGGCGGTGGACAACCACCTCTTCCTATGATATATATATATATATGGTGGACACTCCGAAGGAAACAAATGGCGATGAGGCGACGGAGGATAAAACCTCAGGGAAGAAAGCAAAGAATGGGCGTCGTCGGCACCACTCCAAGCCCCGCCACAGCAATACCGGCCCAGGAGAGGAAAACAATCCGAATTGTGCCGAAGAAGAATACAACCTTGATCAGCCCACCTTCGAGCAGGCCGAACAGGAGGATGAGCAGGTCAGCCTAGAAGAACAGGCGACGGACGAATACCCGGAGGAGGATAGCTACATGCCCCCCTCCGAAGACGAGATTAGCCTCGGCGACGACGAGTTCGGCGTGCCTGAGGATCCCGTAGAGCAGGAGCGCTTCAAGCGTCGGCTTATAGCCACTGCGAGGAGCCTGAAAAAGAAGCAGCAGCAACTCCAAGCTGATTAAGACCTGCTCACAGATAGATGGACTGAAGTCCTGGCAGCCGAGGAATACGGACTCGAGCACCATACGGCTGACCGGCCACCTCGTGACCGGGATAAAATGACATATCAGTCCGCATACCAGCCAACACCCCCACGCCAACATACTACGGCCCGGGACAACAAAACAGGACAGCCAAGATCGATCTACGGATCACGGGGGTGCGCCTCAGCACGCGACGACGACCATCACGCCGGATACACCTTCAACAAGTCCGGCCGGGCCGAACATAGCCACCCAGAGCAATTCGACCTGCTTAGCCACATAGCCCGGCACAGAGGCGCCGCACACCCCCTCTGCTTCACTGACGAAGTAATGGACCATGAATTCCCAGAAGGGTTCAAACCCGTAAACATCGAATCATACGATGGCACAACAGACCCCGAAGTATGGATCTAAGATTTCCTTCTCCACATTCACATGGCCCGCGGAAACTATCTGCATGCCATCAAGTATCTTCCCCTTAAGCTCAAAGGACCAGCCCGGCACTGGCTAAACAGCCTGCCAGCAAATTCCATTGGCAGTTAGGAAAACCTGGAAGACGCATTCCTCTACAACTTCCAAGGCACATACGTGCGACCATCGGATGTTGATGACTTGAGCCACATTACTCAACAGCCCGGGGAGTCAGCCAGGAAATTCTGGACTCGGTTCCTAACTAAAAATAACCAAATAGTCGACTGTCCGCACACTGAAGCCCTGGCGGCTTTTAAGCACAATATCCATGACGAGTGGCTCGCTCGACACCTCGGCCAGGAAAAACCCAAGTCCATGGCAGCCCTCACAACACTAATGACCCGCTTATGCTGGCGAAGACAGCTGGTTGGCTCACAGCAGCACTACGCCACATTCGGCACTTCGATGGCGCGATAATAACGGCAAAGCCACGGCGTAATGAGACATAAGCGGCGGAACAACAGCGACAAAGATCAAGACACGGCGATCAACGCCGGATTCAGCGGATCCAAGCCCGGTCAGCGAAAGAAGCCGTTCAAAAGAAATAATCAGGGACCGCCCGCCTGGACCGTGATATCGAGCGCTCGTGCCAAATTCATGGCACCCCGGATAAGCCAGCCAACCACACCAATAGAGATTGCTGGATATTCAAACAGGCCGGCAAAATAAACGCCGAAGACAAGGACAAGGGGCTGCACAGCGATGATGATGAGGAGCCCGACATCCGAACACGGGGGGACAGAAGAAATCCCCCCCCCTCCCCCAGGTGAAAACGATCAACATGATCTACGCCACGCACATCCCCAAGCGGGAACAGTAGCGGGCACTGCGGGACGTCTATGCGATGGAGCCAGTCGCCCCCCAATTCAACCCATGGTCATCTTGTCCGATCACCTTTGATCGTAGGGATCACCCTACTAGCATCCGTCACGGTGGCTCGGCCGCATTGGTCCTAGACCCAATCATCGACGGATTCCACCTCACCCGCGTCCTTATGGACGGTGGCAGCAGCCTGAACCTGCTTTATCAGGACACAGTGCGCAAAATGGGCATTGACCCTTCAAGGATCAAGGCCACCAAAACCACCTTTAAAGGTGTGATTCTCGAGTAGAGGCCGTTGCACGGGCTCTATAACATTGGAAGTGGTCTTCGGATCTCCGGATAACTTCCGGCGAAGAGTTAATCTTCGATATCGCCCCTTTCCGCGATGGTTACCATGCATCGCCGGACGAACCGCATTCGCTAGATTCAATGCGGTACCACACTATGCATACCTCAAGCTCAAGATGCCAGGACCACGCGGGGTCATAACAATGAACGGAAATATGGACCGCTCTCTCCGAACAGAAGAACATACTGCAGCCCTCGAGGTGGAAGTACAATGCGGCCTCCTCCGACAAACCAATCCGACGACAACAACTTCATGCACCGTCAAGAGAGTCCGGAGCACCCCGCAGCAGGATCATCAGGCACGCCAAGAGCACGACTAGCAGCTCGGCCTCCGCTTAAGCCCCATCAAAGCAGCATTCGTGCCACGTGTACACAATTACGCACTCAAGATACCATGGGCGTAGGCGGAGGCGCAACAACGACTCAGTCAACAGTGCGGGATAACCGCCTCATACCTTCATAACCTGTCCTTCTTCTTTTTCAGGACATTTCTTTAGAGCAGCCTCTCAAGAAAAGCCGGATTGTCGGACTTACATAGGAGAGAAAACCAAGGAGGCAACAGGCTTCGCACACAGAAGGAAACACACAGGTGGAATCTATTTATGATCGTTATACCTGTTTTATATATCCATACGCGGCCTGCCCCTGGATAGGACATGTTAAATAGTCCTACTTATCTCTGCTTAATGCATTCATTGTAAACATACGCTTAAACGTATTTTCATCAATGGGAGATTATATATAGCATCGGCTCATTATTCTTATTTGAACATTTCTCTTACAAATGTCTCTTTTATATTGCATCCGTACACTTTGATACGGTCCGTTTGCCAAGGGGCTTCCTAAGGTGCCCCGTTCTACGGCAACTAAAGTCCGAACACTTTAAACAGTGCGGCACCCCAAACTTATAGCACTATATGCATCAGCTCCGAATCATGTCTTGGGTCTACAGTTGGGTTAGCCCGGCTCCCTTGTTTTGGTACCTTACGCACTGCGTTATATCGGCTAAGGTAGCGCAGGGAGACCCACGTGATTGTGTCCCGTTCTTCCGGACGAGCACCTCAAGAGAGAAAGCCAAAACCGACCGGCATGATGTGGCGAGAGCTGGTCGCTGTTCGAGAGGTCTTAAAATCCTTAAAGATTTTTTTCCGCTTTAGGCGATGAGTCGGCCTTGTCCGATTTAAGGCGATATAGCGCCCCAATTCGCCCTCCAATTCTAGGGCTTCACGAAATTTAAAATTATAGACTTCTATGGCTAAGTGAAACTTATAAAGCCGCATAGTCCGATTGCCTTGTTCGTTGTAATCGATACCTCCTTAAGGGACCAAACATTTGGATAAAGAGTACCGGTTTTTCCAGAACACCCGGCACTAGTTGCGTGGGGCGGAAGCCGACGATCGCCTACTTTCAGATTCTATAAACAGCCGCACATAAGGTAATATTTTAAATCAAGCGAGGCTACATAGCACAAGTAACAAATCTTTAAATTACGACAACGGCAGAGGTACATTTAGTCAAAGATCTTGTCCTTGGAACACTCATCGGCCACGAGACGAGCGCCTTTCATAATGCCATCATAGTACTTCTCGGGATGGCGATGCTCCTTGCCCTCGGGCGGACCGTCCTTCACCAGCCTCTCTGCATCCAGCTTGCCCCAATGCACCTTTGCGTGGGCAAAGGCCCGGCGAGCACCCTCGATGCAAACAGATCGCTTGATTACTTCAAGCCGTGGAAAGGCATTCACCATCCGCTTGATCAGGACAAAGTAGCTAGTGGGCAGGGGCTCACCAGGCCACATCCGGACAACGAAATCTTTCATAGCCACTTCGGCTGACCTGTGGAGTTCGACCAACTGCTTCAGTTGATCACTCGAGGCGCGGTGTTCGGGCCTAGCATCTTGGGACCAGAACAGCTTCTCCGTTGAGCTCCCCTCTTGGGCACGGTAGAACTCCGCGGCATCTGATATGCTACGTGGCAGATCTGCGAATGCCCCTGGAGAGCTCCGAATTCGAGTAAGTAAAAGAAATGCCTCCTCCACATGTTTGCTTTGCAAAAAGAATTTCTTACCCACCGCTATCTTTTTGGCCTCCTGGATCTCCTGTTGTGCCTTCTCGGCTTCGGCCTTGGCGTCTTTTATACTCACAAGGGCCTTCGCAAGCTCGGCCTCTTTCATCTTCAGATCATGCTCCACGGACTCGAACCTCTTGCCGAGGTCCTGGAGGTCTTGTTGTACCTCGCCCACTCTAGCACTTTGCTTCTCGCGCTCTTTGCATTCCAAGGCCGCCTTGTCTTTGGCCTCGGATAGCGCTTTCTTCAGGGACGCCACTTCGGCGGTGGACCCTATCACACAGTCACGGCGCTTTGTCGTCAGACTAAACAATTTTATCTATCTTTACATACATAGGAGCGGAGAATCACTCACCTTTGCTCTCTTCAAGCCGCCTCTTCATGAGGTCGAGCTCTCCCTGCGCCTTCTCCAGGTCCCGCTTTAGTTCGGCAACCTCGGCTGTGCGGGCAGCAGCGGCAAGCAGCACGGCCTGCTTATTCACATAAACGCTTATTATACTCCTGTGGATTATAATTGACCCTCTTTTTGGCTTTACTTTCCGAACACCAAACAGAGTATCAGGGGCTACTACCTATCGGGTGGTAATTTCACACATTTTTATTACTTACCTCGAAGCCCGTCAGGAGGCTTGTGCAGGCATCGGTTAGTCCTCTTTTGGCGGACAGAACCTTCTGAATCACCGCACTCATAAGAGTACGGTGCTCGTCATCCATGGAAGCGCCTCGAAGCGCTTCCACCAGACTATCCGGCGCCGCTGGCGTGACGGAAGCCCTCAGCACGGACGGCTCGCCCTCCCTAACGAGGGGTTGCCTGCCTAAATCTAGAACCGCCACGGGTTCCGGAACAGTGTTCGGTCGAGAGTCCGCCTTGCGGAGGCTCTCATCGACGCGATCCGTAGGGATCTTGAACCCCGCGTGTCCAACATCTGGGACTCCGCCCTAGGGCGTCTCCAGGGTCACCTCCCCCCGCTTGGAGAACCTTCAGGACAACACCTTCGTGTCATCAGCAGGCTGGGGAGTGGTGGCCGTAGGGAGCGAGTTCATCTCTGAAGCGCTCAGAGACCCATCCGAAGACGACACCTCCGGATGAGCCCTGGCCGGACTGCATATATGTTCGGCGTTATTAAACAACTATGAAGTAAAATCACGGCAGAGTGCGAACACTTACGATCGCGCTAGGGGCTTCCCCCTGGGCAGCCACTCTTCCTCGCTATGAGCGGTCGTAGTGGAGTAGTCCGGAAGGGACGTCTTTCCCTTCTTGGGCGTCCCAGCCTCCCCCTCTGGGGCGGCTTTCCTCTTTTTCTCCTCCCCAGTGCGGGGAGGTAGAGTTTCTTCTTGCTTCCCCCGCCTCCGCGGGAGGAATCTGTTTCATCGTCATCGGACGACGTGGGTATGACGGCCTTGCGTCGAGGGCCTCTCCCGGCCCCATGGCCCGTCTCCTCAGGCCCCTCATCCTTTCTGGATGGGGCGGCCTCTTCTTCTTCTTCCTCCTCTTCGGGGGAGGAGTGCGCCTCGTCATCTTCAGACGAGGCTTCCGGCACGACCTTACGCCGGAGACCCTTCCTGGTCCCCGGGGCCCTCTTTTCGGCCCTCTTCGCCGGTGTCTTGTAGGGCGCCGGGATCAACATCTCTGTCAGGAGAGCATCGGCTGGATCTTATGGCTGTGGAGCCGGACAGTCAATATGCTCCGCTATCTCCACATAGTCCTGATCAAATATACACAAATACTTAAGACTCCCCCATGAATGTATTGGGAAAAACCGAATCCAGTGGCAGTCCCAAAACTCACCGGACGCGGGGGCCGCGTTGCATGAAGTCCGCGGTCCTCGGATGTGGGAGGAGGTACTTCGGAGGCCTTAAACAACGCCTTCCACGCATCTTTGTGCTTCATTCCATAGAGCCTCTGAAGCGTCTGGTGTTCGGCCGGGACGAACTCCCACAAATTGAATGCCCTCCTTTGGCACGGCAGAATCCGGCGAACGAGCATGACCTAGATCACGTTGACAAGCTTGATGTTCTTGTCCTTCATGCTCCTGATGCAGGTTTGGAGTCCGGTCAGCTCTGTAGGTTCGCCCCAAGTCAGGCCCTTCTTTTCCCAGGAGGTGAGCCGCATGGGGGCTCCGGATCGGAACTCGGGGGCCGCCGCCCAGTTGGCGCTGCGCGGCTCGGTGATGTAGAACCACCCCGATTGCCGCCCTTTTACGGTCTCCGCAAAGGAGCCGTCCAGCCAGGTGACGTTAGGCATCTTGCCCACCATGGCCCCTCCAAGACTACGGCGGCTAGCCGCTTACAATCTTCGGCTTCACGCAGAAGATTTGCAGCCACAGGCCGAAGTGAGGCTGGATGTGGAGGAAGGCCTCACATACGACGATCAACGCCAAGATGTTGAGGACGAAATTCGGGGCTAGATCATGGAAATCTAGCCCGTAGTAGAACATGAGCCCGCGGACGAAGGGGTGAAGTGGAAACTCCAGTCCACGGATGAAGTGGGCGACGAACACGACCCTCTCATGGGGTCCCGGGGTCGGAATGACCTGCCCAACGTCCGGTAGCCGGTGCGCTATGTCTGCGGCCAAGTATCCGGCCGCCCAAAGATTTGCGATATGCTTCTCCTTGACGGTGGAAGCCACCCACTTGCCTCCTGCTCCGGACATGTTTAGCTGTGCGGAGAAGACTTGGGCTTGGGCGCTGGAGCTCGAGGAGGCGAGAGTGGGCAAAGGAGGCGTGGGTAAAAATGGGGAAATCTTATCCCTTTATAGAGGCGACGAAAGCGGTGCGCCTCCCCACTTGCCCGTTGGGAATCGCTTGCTTCCCAAGCGCCACGATTGATGATGTGGTGGGATTACCCGTGCCCGTATTGATGAGAATCCCGTCATAAGGGGACACGATCTCTGCTTTGACAAGACGTGTCAAGGAAACCGCCTCGCAATATGCGATGTGGCTGGTTGTGGGAAAACGGTTCGAATAATGACCCGACCGTAATGACACGTCGCGTTGCCTAAAAGTTGTCAGCAGATTGCATTTGTGAAATACCATTCTCTCTACGGTGGCATGTGAAGATCATTTTGTGGATCCAGACACGGTTCAAGTGTTCGATAATTACTTTGGAGTATTCGGAGGAGGAACCCGCCCTGCAATGCCGGAGACAAGACTGTGCGCCGAACTCATCGTCATTGAAGCCTGGTTCAGGGGCTACTGAGGGAGTCCTAGTGTCGGTGTCAAAACCGGCGGATCTCGGGTAGGGGGTCCCGAACTATGCGTCGAGGCGGATGGTAACAGGAGACAAGGGACACGATGTTTTACCCAGGTTCGGGCCCTCTTGATGGAGGTAAAACCCTACGCCCTGCTCGATTGATATTGATATTGTGGATGTTTACAAGAGTGGATCTACCACGAGATCAAGGAGGCTAAACCCTAGAAGCTAGCCTATGGTATGATTGTAAGTGTTGTTGATGTTGTCCCACGGACTAGAGCCATCCGGTTTATATAGACACCGGAGAGGGCTAGGGTTACATAGAGTCGGTTACAATGGTAGGAGATCTACATATCCAGACGCCAAGCTTGCCTTCCACGCCAAGGAAAGTCCCATCCGGACACGGGCGAAGTCTTCAATCTTGTATCTTCATAGTCTTGGAGTCCGGTCGATGATGATAGTTCGGCCGATGATAGTCCGCCGATGATGGTAGTCCGCTATCCGGACACCCCTAATCCGGGACTCCTCAAGAGTCCCCTAACCAGGCTTCAATGACGACAAGTCCAGCATGTGTGTAGTCTTGGCGTTGTAAGGCGGGTTCTCCTTCAAGTTCTACGATTTGCTTGCGAACAGTGTCCAGCTTCCTCATCAATGTTGCGCGTCTCGGCTTCTACACCCAATAATGGCCTTCTTCCACGCGTCGCGTGAACGTGAAAAGCCAGGGTGTCTTTTATGTTTTACCCCCTAGTTGTGCGAATAATCTGCCTATAAGGGAGGCAAGAATCCAGATCCAAATCACCATCTTCCTCCCGCAAATACTCATCGGAGCGCTTTTGACCAAGAATCCATTCCATCATGGACCGTCAACGCGGCTCCTCTTCTCGCACTCCTAGCCCTTTGCCAGGAGATTGGAGGAGATGCTCTGTTTCGCACAACGAGCTGGTGAAGCTCCAAATTGGGGGATGTCTCCCTCCGGCCTTCATAGTTCCGGTTCGAGCCGGGCTGGCCACCTACAAAGGTGGGAAGCAAGCGGAGGTTACCCCAAATCCCAACAAAGGGGAGCGGGTATGCTTCGTCCCCTATCTGATAAGGGGGCTCGGATTTCCTGTACATCCATTCCTCTGCGGGCTCCTGGAGTTCTACGGACTCCAGCTTCATCACCTCACGCCCGCCTCAATCCTGCATATTGCGGGTTACGTAGCTCTTTGTGAGCTATTCCTGGGTGTCGAGCCCCACTTCGCGCTGTGGAAGAGGTTGTTCTGCCTTGTACCCCGCTCTCACGAGGGGTCCATATATCAAGTGGGCGGCGCCAAATATGGCGATTGCCGGACCGGATATCCATCCGGAACCCCTAAGAAGGCGCCAAGACTGGCCTTGAATGGTTTTATATAGAAGACGCCCGCTGCGGACCTGTTCGGATCGGCCTCCCGGAGTTCAGCAATGCTCCTCTCAAGAAACGCTTTAGTTGGCGTCCATGAGCCCCTGCCCGGAGGAAGATAAAAGCGCCCATTATTTGATGGGCGAATAAGGTTCTTGGCCCATGCCGGGTTGACCATGATTGGAGTCATGGCAACATGCATTATGCGGGGTGCAGCCACTGTCAATGTGGGCCACCCATGTGGGATTTCAACGGGAGGACGATGCCACCCGTCATGGCGCAAAGGGCGGATTCGCCAAGATCTCGTGACGATCCTGTCCGCCTGCATAAGGGGAGAAGGAGGATTTCCTTCGGACGAACCCGTTAAATGGGTTCTCCATGAATAATCCCCGGCCTTGGGTAAGTGAACACTCTACGTGCCCGACCCGTGCCTTTTGAAAACTTAAGTTTCTTACATTGTGTTCTTCTTTCGATGCAGGAACTGCGCCGGACCGTGGAGGACATGCTAAGTCCGGCTCCACAGCCTGAGGATCCGGAGAGATCCCGAGATCCGGCCTCCGAAGAGGATCCGGACATAAAGGTGGAGCTAATCGACGGGGTGTTCCACCAGCTCAGCATAGACAATGCTTTAGTTGCCATAACGGCCGACTATCCCGGACTATATCCGGCTTCCCAGGTGATTGCGACCGAAGCCCTGACACCGTCATTCCTTCCTTGCTCATTTCTGACCACCGTATATGATGGCACTGTGCAGGAGGCGCCCCTAGGGCGAAGAGAAGCCGAGCGGTGGCTGACCAACAAAGGCCATCCGACCAAGAGGGCGGAAGAGGAGCGCGGCGCGGACTGAAACGTCACCGCAAAGGTGTAGTTCACCATTCATTATTTAGAGCAACGTTCCTAGGAAGCGTTTGAGTGCTCATGATTTTTATAGGGAAAAAAGCGTCCGCCGGACTGCGGGCGTGAAGGTTGCCAATCCAATCTCTACCAGCCAGGCTCCCGCACCTGGTCTGGAGGGGGAGGCGAGCGCAAGGCGCGAGCCGAACGTTCCTCCGACGGAGGATGCCGACAGACTGTCCGCCACCAAGTCTGAGGTGGAGAGTGCCATGAATCACAGGCGCCGCCGGGCAGTATTTCGTGATGCGTGCTTTTCCCTCGAGGCGTTGAATGCCTTTAACACGGGGGACGCGCACCTTCGTGCTGCTCAAGATGGTTTTACCGAGCCACGGGAGCAGTATGTAAAAGACATACTGGGTAAGAGAATTTAATAGTTATATATGCCAAGAGCCCCGAGACTTAAAGTAGTTATATTAAACTGATTTAAGGATCATATGAGACGAGGATCTTACCGAGAAGAATACCCAACTGTCTCGGGAGCTGCAAGAGTGCAAGGCCCAACTTGAGGCCGCATTTTCACGCGAGGAGGAAACGCAGGACCTCTCCAGTAACGCATTATTTTAGAAAGATAAGTAGCGTTTGGCCTATGCGCAAGTCTAAAAAACGATGTTGCAAGTGCTGCGGACAAGGTCCGGACAGTAAGAACTTCGCGCCAACTAAAGGTCGCGAGAGGGTGCCGCATAAGGTGCAGCATGAAAGGAACAAGCTCCAGGATGCCCATGCCCAGCTTGGAGAAGAGCTGAAAAGCGTTCGGGCCGAGCTGTCGGGCTCCGTTAAGGAGAATCAGCGGCTTCGTCGCGGCATATATAGTAGTGCTTGAGCGAACTCCTTTGAAAAGAAGAGTTCGGCAAGGAAGTCAATTTGATGTAATATTTCTGCAGGTATGCTCACAGGTCGCCTCTGGAGGAGATGCCCATATCAACGGGTGATCAACTTCCGAATTGTTGCAACCGATCGAACGAGTTCGGCAGAGCAATGAGCGGCGCCATCCAGCGTTATGGCCAGCCTTCTCCTTACCCGAGGGTCTTGGGGAGCTTATGGAGAAGCTGCAGGAGGCGGCAGCTTCCATTTATGGAAGATTTCGCCTGCCGCCAAGGTGCTGTGGAGGCCTGGGCCATGGTAAAGACGCGAAGACAAGAAGGCGGATCCCAACCACATGGCAAGTCGGACTGTGGGGCCCGATGGGAAGGAGATCCTTGTGAGTTTAGTATACGCCAAGTGGAGTTGGTCATGAAATTTTCCCAACAGATTGTAAATTAGACAACCTGTTAGACGGGATTGAGGAAGAATACAATCACCAATTTGACAATGTATTATAAAATGACATACAAAATGCCTTCTAGCCGGATTGTAGATCGCTTGTCTTTGCCGACCTTTTGCTTCGACCTCGGGACCCTAGAGTCCGGAGTGTGTCCGAATACCTTCTTGGTTATGAAACAACCGGGTATGCATGGAGACCAAGCGTAGGGGTCATCAGTGCTTTATCGCATAAGTGCCCAACTAGTTATGTTATATTACATGGGTAGTAAGAAACATCTTCCAGGAGAATAGTTCCATTAAGGGTTACTTTCCTCTGGGGTGGCATGCCCTAAAGTGCATGTCCGACTGCGAAAAAGCAGAAAAACATCTGGGGCAGATAAATAAGTTGATAAAAATCATCTTTTAAGTCACCGACCGAATATTCCCTTAAGAACGCTAGCTTTCGCTTCACCCAGTCTAAGGTACACATCCGCTGACCCGGCAAGAATAATCGCAGAGGTGCTCCTTTACCTCCTAGCCGAACAATCGGGAACGAGGGGTAAGCACAGGAGCCGAACAACCCAGCTTGGCCAAAACTTAAGTCATATCGATGCATATAATGGTGAATAAAAGGTACATGTGGAGGCTTGACACATGTGCTGGGCAAGAAGCCCGTATAATTAAGCTTCTGGTAAAGAAGTCCCCAGGTATAGTGAGTGCGGATAGCACATCAATTGTGCGCGACCGTTGCGCAAGTAGGCCCTTTAAGGCTTGGATGAATAGGGCTGAGAAGAAAAAGATAAACAAAGGGCAGCTGAAGTAAAAAAAATTGTTTGGACGGGGGGAAAGGGACGAACTCTTAGTCCGGCGCTAGGCATAGAATCGTCGGAGGCGGGCTGCGTTCCATGGGTTCGGCTCGAGTCAGTTATCCAATGCATTTTGTAGACGGTACGCTCCGCCGATTAGGACTTGATTGATGATGAAGGGGCCTTCCCATTTGGGCTTGAGCTTGTCCTTTTTTTTGTCCGGCAGGCGTAGAACCAGTTCGCCAACGTTGTAAGTCTTGGCCCGTACTTCTCTGCTTTGATATCTTCGAGCCTGCTGCTGATAGAATGCGGAACGAGCCTTGGCGACGTCGCGCTCTTCCTCCAATGCATCCAAGCTGTCCCGCCGATCCAACTCGGCTTTCTTTCTTCGCATATGCGCACTCGAGGTGAGTCATGAATGATGTCGCAGGCAAAACTGCTTCGCGCCGATACCATAAAAATGGTGTGAATCCGTAGTACGGTTAGGCGTTGTCCGCAGCCCCCGTAGTACGGAGTCGAGCTCCTCTACCCAAAGGCGTGTCGATTTCGTAAGGGACCGCACTAGTCCGGGTTTGATGCCGCCATTATTAGACCATTTGCTCGTTCCACTTGACCGTTGGTTTGAGGATGATAGATCAAGCGTAATCGAGCTTGATTCCCATATTTTTGCACCATGATTTAACCTCGTCGGCGGTGAAGTTCGTGCCGTTATTGGTGATGATGCTGTGGGGACACCATAACGTGTACTACCCGGATATAAAGTCTATCACTGGTCCGGACTCGCCGCTTTAACAGGCTTGGCCTCTATCCATTTGGTGAATTTATCCACCATGACCAACAAGTACCTTTGCTTGTGGGTTCCCCTTTAAGTGGTCCAACCATGTCAAGCCCCTGCACCGCGAACGCCGGGTAATGGGTATAGTTTTGAGGGCGGTGGGTGGCATATGGCTCGATTAGCAAAGAGTCGACAACCGACGATCTTTGGACCAAGTCTGAGATCTGCTCGGGCCGTCGGCCAAGAAAATCCTGCACGGAATGCCTTTCCTACAAGGGCCCGAGCTGCGGCGTGGTGTCCGCCTAGTCCGCATGAATTTCAGCCAGAGGTTTCGCCCTTCCTCTTCGGAGATACACCTTTGAAGGACTCCGTTGTGCTTTTTTATAAAGTTCTCCTCATAGACCTTGTAGGCTTTAGATCGCGGACAATGCAGCGGGCCTCATTTTGGTCTTGGAAGCTCCTGCCTAAGCAAGTAGGCGAGGAATGGTTCTGTCCACGGGCAATTACTGCCATTATGTCGTGGGCGGAAGGTGTTATGTCATCGGCTGAATCGCGGTTGGTGCGGCTTGTTCCGGTTTGTTAGTTCCGACTCCTCTTCCCATAGTACGGATGGCTTGAAGAGCCGTTCTGGAAGATGTTAGGAGGGACAGCGTCGCTGTTTTGCGCCAATGCGTGCCAAGACGTCGGCTGCTTGGTTATTATCCCTGCCACGTGATGGAATTCAAGTCCTTCAACCGGCTGACATTTTTAGTACATCGCTATGATATGCTGCCATTTTCGGATCTTTGGCGCCAAAGTCTCCGCTTATTTGGGATATTGCGAGGTTTGAATCCCCGCGCACCTCTAGGCGTTGAATGCCCATGGAGATTGCCATCCGGAGACCATGTAAAAGGGCCTCGTATTCGGCTGCGTTGTTGGAGTCCGTGTACATTATCTGAAGTACGTATTGGACTGTGTCCCCGGTCGGGGACGTCAATACGACGCCAGCCCCCAATCCGGCTAACATTTTAGAGCCGTCGAAGTGCATAATCCAATTGGAGTATGCGCCGTACTCTTTAGGGAGTTCGGCTTCGGTCCATTCAGCGACAAAGTCAGCCAAAACTTGTGACTTTATAGCTCGCCGAGGTTTGTAAGTTATATCAAATGGTAAGAGCTCAATGGCCCATTTTGCAATCCTGCCCGTCGCGTCGCGGTTGTTTATAATGTCGTTAAGTGGTACTTCAGAGGCCACTGTTATCGAACACTCTTGAAAGTAGTGTCGAGCTTCCGGATGCCATGAGCACCGCGTATGCTATCTTTCGATAGTGCGGTAACGGACTTGCAGGGGTTAACACAAGTGGATACGTAGTATACTGGTTTTGAAGAGGGAATTTATGCCCTTCTTTCTCGCTCGACGACGAGTACCGCGCTTACAACTTGATGTGTTGCTGCGATGTATAACAACATTGGTTCGCCCTGGGTTGGGCGCAGCCAGACCGGATTTGTTGCCAATATGGCCTTTATTTCTTCGAGTCCGGCGGTGGCAGCATCCGTCCACTGGTGTTCGTGCGCCTAAGGAGGCGATAGAGGGTAATGCCTTTTCTCCTAGACGGAGATAAAGCGGCTTAGAGCCGCCACGCATCCAAATCAATTTTGTATTTGCTTGAGGTCTTTTGGGATATCTAGCTGTGACAGAGCTCGGATCTTGGCTGGGTTTGCTTCAATTCCTCTACCGGATACAATGAAGCCCAAAGACTTTCCGGTGGTACGCCAAAACGCATTTTTCCGGATTCAGCTTGATGTCATATGCCCGAGGTTGTCGAATGTGAGCCTCAAGTCGCCTACTAGAGTTTCGACGCAGTTTAGTTTTGACGACTACGTCGTCTCACGTATGCCTCTCTTGTTTTGCCGATCTGGGTAGCCGGACATGTCCGAATCATGCGCCGATATGTTGCGCGGCGTTTTTAAGTCCGAAGGGCATCGTGTTAAAGCAGAATGGTCCATATGGAGTAGTGAATGCCGTTGCGGCTTGATCCGCTTCGCCATCTTGATTTGATGATAGCGGAGTATCGCCCGGGAAGCACAATGAATCGTGTTCGCGGTGGCATCGATGATTTGGTCGATGCGGGGGGGAAGGGATCCTTTGGGCAGGCTTTATTTAGGTCTTTGAAATCGACGCATAGGCGCCAGGATTTGTCCTTCTTGGTACCATTACCAGGTTTGCTAGCCAATCCGGATGCTTGATGTCTCGATGAATCCGCTTCCAATAGTTTGGCTAGCTCTTCTCCCATTGCCTGTCTTTTGGGTTCGAAAACCGTCAAGAGCCTGTTTTAACGGCTTGAATCCTTTTAGGATGTTTAGGCTGTGTTCGCCAATCTGCGTGGGATTCGGGCATATCCGAGGGGTGCCTGCAAAATGTCCCAATTTTCCCGAAGGAATTTCGCAGTCTTGGCGCTCTACATCGTGGTTCAATTGTGCCCGATGGAGGCCGTCTTTGTAGGGTCCGTTGGGTGGACCTGGAATTTTACTATTTCATCTACTGGTTTAAAGGAGGTGGACTTGGATCTCTTATCAAGTATCACATCGTCCCTATTCACCGTAGAGCGCAACACGGTGAGTTCCTCCGCCGCTAGGGCTTTGGATAGTGCCTCTAAGGCTAATGCGGCTGTCTTGTTTTCGGCGCGAGTGCTATGTCCGGATCACTAACAAGAGTGATTATTCCGCCGGGCCTGCATTTTGAGCTTCATGTACCCATAATGGGGTACGGCTTGAAAAATTGTGAATGCCTCTCGTCCTAATATAGCGTGATATCCGTTGTTGCACGGGCCACTTGGAACGTGACTTCTTCGGATCTGTAATTGTCCGGTGAGCCGAATACCACATCGAGTGTGATTTTTCTCAGGCAGCGCCTCCCGGCTAGGGATTATTCCTCTAAAGGTTGTGCTTCTTCGCTCAATGCGGCTCCAGCCTATTTCCATTTTTGAAGGGTTTCCTCGTAGATGAGGTTTAATCCGCTGCCGCCATCCATGAGGACTTTTGTAAGTCGAAAAGCCGCCCACTATTGGACTAAGTAACAGTCTTGGCCGGAGCTCGCCCCGAGAGTGATGTCTTTGTTTGTTGGGCTCTTGCCGGATTAGAGATAGATCGCATATGTCCGGGCGGGTGGGTGGAATTAAGTCCAAACCCTACCCATCTCAAGGCTCAAGGCCGAAGTTTCCGAAACTGAAGCTTGGATTGCTGGACGTTGTCCAACGAAGTCCGGTCCGATGCCCGACTTTAAGTTCGGTGTTTGATCAAGTCCGCCCCTTCGCGGGAATTCGGCATGGGGGTTCGGGAGCCCGGACGTGACTAGTTTTCAATACAGGAGAAGCGTCGCCGCATTGTTCCTCTACCACTGCAACGTGGTGGGTGACCTGGGGAGAGTTAATCTCTCTCAGATCGGTTTTAAGCCCAATCTGATTGTAGTCCGTAGCGACTCCCAGGGCGGCGATGCGATCCAAGAGCTCATTTACGGACGAGAGCTCTATTGGATCCAGCCGCTCGGCGGATTCCGAGCTGACGTGAAAATTGCTTTTGACGACTTGAGAGGTCATTGTCGAAGCGATGGCCGGACAGGCGGTCATAAGAAAACCACCTAGCCGGATAGTTTGGCCGGTGGCCAAGGCTCCTTTGGCGAAAATACCGTCCTTGAAGACGGAGGAGGCATCCTTCCTATCGGTGACGACGGATGCAGGAACTCTCAATGAAAGCACCAATGTCGGTGTCAAAACCGGCGGATCTCGGTAGGGGTCCCGAACTATGCGTCTAGGCGGATGGTAACAGGAGACAAGGGACACGATGTTTTACCAGGTTCGGGCCCTCTTGATGGAGGTAAAACCCCACGCCCCGCTCGATTGATATTGACATTGTGGATGTTTACAAGAGTGGATCTACCACGAGATCAAGGAGGCTAAACCCTAGAAGCTAGCCTATGGTATGATTGTAAGGGTTGTTGATCTTGTCCTACGGACTAGAGCCATCCGGTTTATATAGACACCGGAGAGGGCTAGGGTTACATAGAGTCGGTTACAATGGTAGGAGATCTACATATCCGTATCGCCAAGCTTGCCTTCCACGCCAAGGAAAGTCCCATCCGGACACGGGGCGAAGTCTTCAATCTTGTATCTTCATAGTCTTGGAGTCCGGTCGATGATGATAGTTTGGCCGATGATAGTCCGGCCGATGATGGTAGTCCGGCTATCCGGACACCCCCTAATCCGGGATTCCCTCACCTGGATTAGGGGGTATCCAGACAGCCGGACTATATACATCGTCCGGACTATTAAAGCGTGAAGATACAAGACTCAAGACTTCGACCCGTGTCCGTATGGGACTTTCCTTGGCGTGGAAGGCAAGCTTGGCGATCCGGATATTATATTTCCTTCCTTGTAACCGACTCCATGTAAATTCCTAGCCCTCTCCGTGTCTATATAAACCGGAGAGGTTGGTCCTAGAAGTCCGATCACAATTACAATCATACCATCATAGGCTATCTTCTAGGGTTTAGCCTCTATGATCTCGATGCTAGATCTACTCGTACTACCCATATCTTCAATATTAATCAAGGTGAAGTAGGTTTTACCTCCATCGAGAGGGCCCGAACCTGGATAAACATCCGTGTCCCTTACTTCCTGTTACCATCAGCCTAGACGCACAGATCGGGACCCCCTACCCGAGATCCGCCGGTTTTGACACCGACAGACGTTATTTCGGTGGTAGAACCTCCGACTATGTCTGATAGTTCGTAATCTGGGGGTGTATTCGGATCCGTGCTAGTATTGCCGGACTCCCCTTCCCATACTACGGATGGCTTGAACAGCCGTTCCAAGAATATGTTAGGTGGGACAGGGTCGCGTTTAGCACCGATGCGAGCGAGGATGTCCGCCGCTTGATTGTTTTCTCGGGCCACATGGTGGAATTCGAGCCCCTCGAATCGAGCTGACATCTTGAGGACGGCATTACGGTAGGCCGCCATTTTCGGGTCCTTGGCATCAAAATCTCCATTTTTATTTGTGATATTGTGAGGTTTGAAACCCCGCGCACTTCTAGGCGTTGAATGCCCATAGAGACTGCCATCCGAAGACCGTGCAATGTAGCCTCATATTCGCTGCATTGTGGGAGTCATGCATAATATTTGAGGACGATCGACCGTGTCTCCGGTGGGAGACGTCAGGACTACACCCGCTCCCAATCTGGCCAGCATTTTAGAGCCGTCGAAGTGCATGATCCAGTTTGAGTATGCGCCGTACTCTTTAGGGAGTTCGGCTTCTGTCCATTCGGCGACGAAGTCGGCCAATACTTGCAACTTGATGGCCCGCAGTGGTTTGTATGTTATGTCGAACGGAAGGAGCTCAAAGGCCCATTTGGTAATCCGGCCCGTAGCATCGCGGTTATTTATTATGTCATTGAGTGGTACTTCGGAGGCCACCGTAATCGAACACTCTTGAAAGTAGTGTCATAGCTTCCGGGATGCCATGAAAACTGCGTATGCTATTTTTTGATAGTGTGGGTATCGGGATTTGCATGGGGTTAGGACCATGGATACGTAGTAAACCGGCTTCTGGAGCGGGAATTTGTGTCCGTCAGCCTCTCATTCAACGACGAGCACTGCGCTTACAACTTGATGCGTTGCAGCTATGTACAGCAGCATAGGTTCGTCAATATTCGGCGTTGTTAGTACTGGATTACTCGCCAATAAGGTCTTTATTTCATCCAGTCCGGCTGCGGCTACATCTGTCCACATCGGTGTTGGTATACCAAGAAGGCGGTAAAGAGGTAATGCCTTTTCTCCTAACTCGAGATAAAGCAGCTTAGAGCAGCCACGCATCCGCTAGTTTTTGATGTGCTTGAGGTCTGCTGGTATAGCCAATCGTGATGAGCTCGATCTTTGCCGGATTCGCTTCAATTCCTCTGTTGGAAACGATGAAGCCGAGTAGTTTCCTCGAGGGGACACCAAAAACACATTTTTCCGGGTTCAGCTTGATGTCGTATGTCCGGAGATTGTCGAATGTAAGCCTCAAATCATCTATTAGGGTTTCGACGTGTCTTGTTTTTATGACCACGTCATCCACGTATGCCTCCACTGTTTTGCCGATTTGCTTTTCCAGGCATGTTTGAATCATGCGTTGGTAGGTTGCGCCAGCGTTCTTGAGCCCGAAAGGCATAGTGTTGAAGCAAAAAGGGCCATATGGCGTTATGAAAGCTGTTGCAGCTTGGTCAGACTCTGCCATCTTTATTTGATGGTATCTAGAGTATGCGTCGAGGAAACACAGCGACTCGTGTCTTGCTGTGGCATCAATGATTTGATCGATGCAAGGGAGGGGAAAGGGATCCTTGGGGCAAGCCTTGTTGAGGTCTTTAAAGTCGACACATAGGCGCCAGGATTTGTCCTTCTTTGGTACCATTACCAGGTTTGCCAGCCAATCCGGATGCTTGATATCTTTGATGAATCCGGCCTCGAGTAGTTTGGCTAGCTCTTCCCCCATGGCCTGCTGTTTGGGCTCTGAAAACCTTCTTAGAGTCTGCTTGACCGGTTTGTATCCTTTTAGTATATTGAGGCTGTGTTCGGCTAATCTGCGTGGGATGCCCGCATGTCCGATGGGTGCCAAAGCGAAGATGTCCTAATTCTCGCAGAAGAAGTCTCGCGAGCTGGCGCCCATCGCGGGACTCAGCTGCGCCCCGACGGAAGCTGTCTTCGTGGGGTCATTGGATGGACTTGGAATTTGACTATCTCGCTCAAGGGTTTAAATGAGGCGGACTTGGCTCGCTTGTCGAGTATCACGTCGTCCACATCCACGGTGGCCCGCAGTGTTGTTAATTCCTCGGCTGCTAGGGCCTCAGATAATGCCTCCAGGGCTAGTGATGCGGTTTTGTTTTCGGCGCGAAGTGCGACGTCCGGATCACTGGCTAGAGTGATGATTCCATTGGGCCTGGGCATTTTAAGCTTCATGTACCCGTAATGGGGTATAGCTTGAAAGCTTGCAAACGCATCCCGCCCTAAAAGGGTGTGGTATCCGCTGCTAAAAGGGGCCACTTGGAATGTGATTTCTTCGGACCTATAATTCTCCGGGGTGCCGAATACCACGTCGAGTGTGATTTTTCCTGCACACCGCGCTTCCCGACTTGGGATAATTACCCTGAAGGTTGTGCCGCTTTGCTCAATGCGGCCTTTGTCAATTTCCATCTTGATGACTGTCTCTTCATAGATCAAGTTTAATCCGCTTCCGCCATCCATGAGCACTTTAGTGAGCCGAAAGCCATCCACGATTGGGCTAAGAACCAGAGCGGCTGGTGCCCGGACAGTCCGGGATCGAGGTTCGTCACTGGCATTAAAAGTTATAGCAGTGTCGTTCCAGGGGTTTATTTTGGCCATATGGCAAATTTCCGTGGAGCTTCGATGAGCTCGCTTGCGCCTACTGTTTGAGGCAAAAGTCTCGAAGACTGTTAGTATTGTATTGTGCTCGTTGGCGGGATGTTGTTCTGTAAGAAGATCCTCGCCACTTTTCGCGACCTGCCGGAGTATCCAACATGCCCTAAGGCTATGAGTTGGTGCTGTGTCCAGAGTGCCGTGGAGTTTACATGGCCCGTTGAGACATTTTTCCAATACGGTTCCCCGCCCTGGGGTGGGCTTTGGTTTCTTGGGGATTGGATCAGCCGACTCATGAGAGTTCGCCCGTTTAGTTCGGACAAAGGTTTTGGTGAAAGCCGGGCTGTCCCAAAATTCAGTTTGAGTTTTCCAGACGCTTTCCATTGCACAGTACTTCTGTACTATGATTGCTAACTCCGCAAAGCGTACTATGTCACGGCGATTTATAGCATTAAGGATTCCTTTGTCCGTGCAATTTTTGCAGAAGAGCGAGACTATGTCCTCGTCGTGGCAGTCCTCGACCTTGTTTAGCGCAAGGAGGAATCGCCCGAGAATGATGTCTCTGTCTCCAGGGCTCTTGCATGATATGGGAGAGACGATTTAAGTCTGTGTGGGTGGTTATAGCTGAATCCGGATTCTGATCCAATCTAGCACCCCGGGGCATGGAAGCTTCCGAGCTCAACAACCCCGGATTCAGGACGCTGCCCAATTTTCCCGGCCCCGTGCCCGGTTCTAAGTCTGGGACCCGGGTCATATCCTCCCCCGGGCGGGTGTCCTGCTCCGGGAGCTCGGCGATCCGGACATATTTCGTCCTCAAAATAGAGGGATACTCCTTGTGTGGTTCCTCCGATACCGCTATCTCATGGGTGGCCGGCGGGGATTTAATGTCCCTTTGGTCGGGTTTAAGCCCGATCCAGTCATAGTCCGTTGCGACTCCCAAAGCGGCGATGCGATCCAAGAGCTCATTAAGAGAAGAGAGCTTTATCGGATCCATCATTGGCGAGTTCAATTGATGTGAAGTTTATGCGTGATGACGAGAGGCCATCGTCGTCGCGACACCGATGGGGCGGCTATGACGAAGCCGCTTAGTCGGAGAGTTTGGCCTACAGCCGAGCTCCCCAGCGGTAATGTTGTCACGACAACGAGACGAGCCATCGAGCCTTGCAGCGACGACCACACTGAGGAACTCTCAACGAAAGCACCAATGTCGGTGTCAAAACCGGCGGATCTCGGTAGGGGGTCCCGATCCGTGCGTCTAGGTGATGGTAACAGGAAGCAAGGGACACATATGTTTACCTGTGTTCGCCCTCTCGATGGAGGTAAAACCCTACTTCCTTCTTGATTAATATTGAAGATATGGGTAGTACAAGAGTAGATCTACCACGAGATCATAGAGGCTAAACCCTAGAAGCTAGCCTATGATGGTATGATTGTAATTGTGATCGGCCTTCTAAGGACCAACCCCTCCGGTTTATATAGACACTGGAGAGGGCTAGGGTTTACATGGAGTTGGTTACAAGGAAGGAAATATAATATCCAGACCGCCAAGCTTGCCTTCCACGCCAAGGAAAATCCCATCCGGACACGGGTCGAAGTCTTGAGTCTCGTATCTTCACGCTTCAATAGTCCGGACACTGTATATAGTCCGGCTGTCCGGATACCCCCTAATCCAGGACTCTCTCAGTCTCCCTAGGGGCGCGCCAAGTGGGGGGAGTCACACTTGGAATCCTAGTCCAATTCGCCCCCCCCCCCTTTCCTTTTACCGGAAGGGGAAAGGGAGAAGGAGAGGGAGAAGGAGAAGGAAAGGGGGGCCGTCCCCTCCCCTTGTCCAATTCGGATTCCTCCCTTGGGGGGAGCCACCTCTTGTGGGCTGGCTTGCCTCCCTCCTTTGGCCCATATCTTCCCCCGAGGGGTTCCGGTAACCCCCCGGTACTCTGATATGTATCCGATGCACTCCGGAACACTTCCGGTGTCCATATACTATCATCCAATATATAAATCTTTACCTCTCGACCATTTCGAGACTCCTCGTCATGTCTGTGATCTCATCCAGGACTCCGAACAATCTTCGTCACCAAAACACATAACTCATAATACAAATCGTCATCGAAAGTTAAGCGTGCGGACCCTACGGGTTTGAGAACTATGTAGACATGACCGAGACACCTCTCCAGTCATTAACCAATAGCGGAACCTGGATGATCATATTGGTACCCACATATTCTACGAAGATCTTTATCGGTCGAACCGTTATGACAACATACGTTATTCCCTTTGTCATCGGTATGTCACTTGCCTGAGATTCGATAGTCGGTATCCTCACACCTAATTCAATCTCGTTACTGGCAAGTCTCTTTACTCGTTCCTTAATGCGTCATCCCGCAACTAACTCGTTAGTCACATTGCTTGCAAGGCTTATTATGATGTGCATTACCGAGAGGGCCCAGAGATACCTCTCCGATACTCGGAGTGACAAATCCTAATCTCGATCTATGCCAACCCAACAAAACACCTTCGGAGATACCTGTAGAGCATCTTTATAATCACCCATTTACGTTGTGACGTTTGATAGCACACAGGGTATTCCTCCGGTATCCGGGAGTTGCATAATCTCATAGTGAAAGGAACATGTATAAGTCATGAAGAAAGCAATAGCAATAAAACTTAACGATCATTATGCTAAGCTAACGGATGGGTCTTGTCCATCACATCATTGTACTAATGATGTGATCCCGTTCATCAAATGACAACACATGTCTATGGTTAGGAAACTTAATCATCTTTGATTAACGAGCTAGTCTAGTAGAGGCTTACTAGGGACACTGTGTTTTGTCTATGTATCCACAAATGTATCAAGTTTCCGGTTAATACAATTCTAGCATGAATAATAGATATTTATCATGATATAAGGAAATATAAATAACAACTTTATTATTGCCTCGAGGGCATATTTCCTTCACTATTGACATAGTGCCTAGTGCCAGTTGCTATTTTTTGCTTGTTTTTTACTTCGCAGAAAATCAATATCAAACGGGGTCCAAATGCAGCGAAACTTTTTGGAGAATTTTTCTAGGCCAGAAGACACAGGATGGGCCAAAGAAGTACCAGAGGGGGGCTCCGAGGGGAGCACAACCCACCTGGGCGCGCATGGGGGCCCAGGCATGCCCTGGTGGGTTTTGCCCACCTCGACCGCCTCCTGCACCGCCTCTTTGCTCTATAAATACCCCAATATTCCAGAAACCCTAGGGGAGTCACCGAAAATAATTCCAGCCGCCGCAAGTTCCAGAAACCACAGATCCAGTCTAGACACAATCACGGAGGGGTTTGTCATCCTCATTGGTGCCTCTCCGATGATGCATGAGTAGTTCATTGTAGACCTACGGGTCCGTAGTTAGTAGCTAGATGGCTTCCTCCCTCTCCCTCTCTCTTGATTCTCAATACAATGGTCTCTTGGATATCTATTTGATGTAACTCTTTTTGTGGTGTGTTTGTTGGGATCCGATGAACTTTGAGTTTATGATCAGATCTATGTTTTTATCCATGAAAGTTATTTGAGTCTTTTGATCTCTTATATGCATGATTACTTATAGCCTCTTATTTCTTCTTCGAATCTTTGGTTTAGTTAGGCCCACTAGATCGACTTTTCTTGACATGGGAAGAGATGCTTTGTGATAGGATCGATCTTACGGTGCTCATTCCCAGTGACATAAGGGGAAATGACACATATCTATCATTGCTATTAAGAATAACAAGATGGGGTCTATTCCTACATGAATAGATCTTGTCTACATCATATCATCGTTCTTATTGCATTACTCCGTTTCTCCATGAACTTAATACACTAGATGCATGCTGGATAGTGATCGATGTGTGGAGTAATAGTAGTAGATGCAGGCAGGAGTCGGTCTACTAATCTTGGACGTGATGCCTATATAATGATCATTGCCTGGATATCGTCATGATTATTTGAAGTTCTATCAATTGCCCAACAGTAATTTTTTTACCCACCATATGCTATTTTTCTCGAGAGAAGCCACTAGTGAAATATACGGCCCCCGGATCTCTTTTTTATCATATTTGCTTTTGAGATCTATTTTTATTCGCGCTTATTTTCAGATCTATTAATCCAAAAACCCAAAAATACCTTGCTGCAATTTATTATTATTTATTTTATATCGTGTTCCCGCGAGATCTATTTATCCAATCTACTACAGTTTTATCTATCTTTTTACCCAGGAGGGATTGACAACCCCGCATTTACGTCGGGTTGCAAGTATTTGTTCTTTGTGTGTAGGTACCGTTTACGTTGTGTTGCGTGGTTCTCCTACTGGTTCGATAACCTTGATCTCATCACTGAGGGGGATACCTACCGTAGCTGTGCTGCATCATGCCTTCCTCTTTGGGGAAATACCAACGTAGTTCAAGCCGCATCACCCATCCCCCCAATTGCATGTCGAGGGGTGGACCTGCAATTGGGAGAAGAAAAAGGCGCCCCCATCACAAGTTGGAGGCGGAGTTGCGACTCAGACAAAAATAATCGTCCCTAGTTGCGTGTTGAGGGTGGAGTTGCAATTCAGACAAAAAATGGTTGGGCCTAGTTGCGTGTCGAGGGTGTAATTGCAACTGGGACAAAAGAGGGTTAGGGCCAGTTGCCTTGAGAGTGGACTTGCAACTAGGACGAAAAGGGTAAGAGCTAGTTGCGCATAGATTGTGGACTTATGACTGATGGTGGACTTGTAACTGGGACAAGCATAAGGAAGGCCCCCAATTGCATGTCAGGGGGTGCATGTGGAATAAAAATTGTCGCCCCCCAGGTGCTTGTCGAGGGTTGACTTGCAATTGGCACAAAATGCTTCAGGCCTCTGTTGTGTGCTGATGGTGGACTTGCAACTGGGATAAAGAAAGGCGGACTCAACAATTGCATGGCAAGGATGTAGTTGGACTTGCAATTAGGACAAACTAGGTTGGCTCGTGTCTAGGGTGGACTACAATTGAAAGAAGAAAAAGGCGGGCCCCGAATTGCATGATGGGGTTGGAGTTGTAGTTAGAATAAAAATAGTTGCACCCTCACTTGCATGTCGAGGATGGACTTAAAAATGGAACAAAATGGGCAGACCCAGCTGCATATCGATTGTGGACTTGTAATTGGGACCAAAGAAAGGTGTCAAAACCCCAATTGCATGTCTGGGGTGGCGTTGTAGCCAGGGAGAAAAAATGGGTCGTCCCCCAGTTGTGTTTTGATGGTGGACTTCGAATTCGGACAAAAAAGAATGACTAGGGTCCAGTTGTGTACCGAGGGTGGACTTGCAAATGGGGCAAAAGATGCCTAGTTGAATGTTTGATGTGGAGCTGCAACTTGGAGGAAAAGGGTCCGGTCGTAGTTGTGTGTCGAGGGTGGGCTTGCAACTATTAAAACATGGGGTTCATGCCCATTTTTTTATCAAGGGTGGACTTTCACCTGGGACAAAAAAAGGCAGGGCCCCTAGTTGTATGTTGGGGTGGAGATGCAACTGGGACAATAAAAGAACCCCAGTTGCGTGTCGAGGGTAAATTTGTAACCGGAAGAAAAATGGGTCGGTCCGAGTTGCATATCTAAGGTAGACTTGCATGTATGAGGTGAAGTTACAACTCGTACAAAAATGAGGCGGACCCCTACGCGTGGACTTGCAACTGGGGACAAATGTTGATCGGGCCAGTTACGTATCGAGCGCAAGTCACATCATGTCTCTTCCATAGTCTGTCTCATTCGACATCAAACTTGAAAAGGAAAAAAATAGGCTACAACAAAGGACATAGTCCATCTCTTCCACTTCTACAACGCATGCTAGATAAAATTGGCCACAAGAGCGCGAGCAGAAAAAGGCTCGACAAAAAAACAAACGTGCAACATGAACGGACTGCGAAGTGGACAGCCGACTACGTGGGTAAAGAGTTTGCGCAAAAATTATAGTAGCAAGATCCAATAGGCGGCAACTTAGAGGAGACATTGCTGAATCTCATCATGATGAAGCTTAGAAGTAATGGTAGACAGTGTCAAAATTAACTGACAAGGCGGAACCGTGATAGAGATCCTTTTGTCGTGTCTCTTTCAATTCTATCTCATGCCTAGAAACAACGCAGCGAAAGGGACAACCCGTGCGCCGCGATAATGGACTGACAAAAGTGAAGCTCAACAGGGCAACAACAGCATGCACAACAGCAAAAAGTGGCCAAAAACATGGGGATCGACTGCTTGCATGAAAATTATAGAAATTAAATCGAATGATGCAAACTTAGATGTGACAACATTCCATATAAAAAATATCAAATTTAGAAGGTGTTCGCAAACTTAAAACAAATATTTTATAAAAATACTCACAAAATCTTATTCATGAATTTGGGAAAAAGGAAAAAATACAAGATGAAATAAAAAAATCAAAATAAAATGAAAAATGGAAAAAGGTCCGAAAGAAAAACCAGGTAGAGATAAGATAGAAAAGAAAGAAAAACTAAAAAATTGGTAATAATTTTTACAAAGAAAAAGCACATTCAAAAATGTGTAGAGAACACAAAAACGCTAAAAAAATGGACAACAAAACAACAGCGCGCAGTGGCGGAGCTTGCGGCTCAAAGCTGGGCGGGCCAAACAAAAGAAGATGGCATACGGGCTGTTGTTTGAAGGCCCAGGATGCCAAGTGTACAAATTTCCATGGCTGGGCGGCCCGCGGCCCATTGGGCCTCGTTATAGCTCCGCCAGTGATCAGCACCCCTGCATTCCCTGCAATCTCCTCCCCGTCACACAGAAGAATGTTGGGCCCACCTAAAAAACATGAATGCTAGGCGTGTGAACGTGATGCTATCGATGGGAGGAGCTCCTATACAGCGCTGTAAGCACTGGTTTGCGCCGCTGGCGGCCGCATAGACGCGAACTGGGCCAGCCCAGCAAAGCTGCTGAGAAGCAAAAGGCGAAGGAAAAAATACCATGTTTATTCGCGAGAAGCAAGAGTCGAACCAGTCATGCCCAAGTAAATATCCACAAGATAAACCACTGCACCAACCTCAGTCTACTGATTAGTTGAGGAAAACACTCTCACCCCCTATAAATTCTTTGAACAAAGAAAACATAATTTGAAAAGGCATTCGTATAATCCATGAATTGAAAGGAAAAGTTCACAAAAATGGAAAAAGTTCGTGAATTCAAAAAAGGATCATCAAATTTGAAAAAAAAATTCATCAAATTTGGAAAAAGTTCATCGAATTTGAAAAAAATTCAACGAATTTTAAAAAGTTCAGAGAATTTTAAAAATAATGTTCATCAAATTTCAAAAAAGTTCATTGATTTTGAAGAAAAATCAACAATTTATAAAAAAGTTCATCTATTTTCAAAAAAGTTCACAAATTTAAAGAAAAAATTCACAAATTTTATAAAAACCATGCAATAAAGAAAACAAAAAGATGGGGAAAAAGAAAAAGAATAAACCAAGCTGAAGAAGGAAATAAAAAGGGAAAATGAACTAACTTTACACTTGTGGGTGGATATCCCGGTTGCTAGACCCGAGCGCTTACAACGAAAGGGTTGCGAGTTTGAACCCCCATCCCAGCCCTCTATTTGACCTTTCGAAAACAAAAAGAAACGGGAAGGAATAAAATGGAATGGGCCGGCCCAGTTTTGACTGCTGCAGGCGCCCGTTTGCAAATTGTACTCTAACGGGCGACTGCAGCGCTAAATAGGAAATGCCATTGATGGGACCTCCTGCCGCTTATTGCGGCAAATAGGCAAGCATTCGCACAGGAGGTAGCTGACCTGCGTCGGCCCATTTGCGTGGCGCACTGTTAAAAACCAATGAAAATAGGATGTATGGTGGGAATCGAACCAGCGATCAGACGCATGACATTAATAGCGTGGTTTTTAAAGAAAAGAACAGTTGCGGAAAAAACTTAAAGAACAACTCGCAAAAGTTTCCCCAAAACATGTTTTAGTGAGATCGAACACATGACCTCCCGTGAGCGAACCACGTCAATAGCCACTGAAGTTCACAGATTTGTTGTGTAACATTACCAGCTCAACGATTTTTTAATCAAAAATACAAAATATAATTTTATTTTTCACAAAAGCATTTTTTTAAATGGACATTTTCAGAGAAAATAACAAATTTATAAAGACTCGATTTTTTTGGGGGAAATCTCAAATATTTTTTTGTAAAAAAGGAACAATATTGGAAACAAGAACATTTTCAAATCAACGAATGCATTTTTGAATAATTTGCAAACATTTTTTTAAAGGAACAACTTAGAAAATTGCGAACATTTTATGAAATTCCCGAACATTTTTGAATTAGTGAAAAAATTATGAAAACATGACATTTCTTAAATTGTGAGCAAATTCTGAAAACAAGAACATTTTAGAAATTTTGAACAAATTTCGAAAATGTCAACATTTGTTTAAATTCCTGAACACTTTTGGAAACTGTGGACAAATTTCAAAAAAAAGAACATTTTTTGAAATTCCTGAACATTTTCTGAAACACAAATATTTTTTGAAATTGTGAAGAAATTTTGAAAACAATAACATTTTCAAAATTCTCAACAATATTTGAAATTTTCGAACAAAAGAAATAGAAAAAACGAAAAAAGGAAAGAAAAAAGAAACAGAAAACCCAAAAAGGAAAAGGAAAAGAAAATAAAAAATAAAAAGAAAGAGAAAGGGAAAAAATAAAAATAAAAAAGGAAAATAGATAAACCAGTTCAGGAACCTTCTAGGAGGTTCCCAAAACCGATAAAGACCGCTGGAAATCCTCTAGAAGATTCCTAAAACCGAAACGTGGAAGATGTACCTATACTACAGATGGCCCGGCCCAATCGCTTGCTTCGATCCTATCCTCTATTCGATTGGTCGTCATTTTGACACAAAATGCGTCAAATAGGATGTTCCGCATCAATCCATCCATCACAAAATGCATGCACGATCTATCGGCCCATAAAACACACAAGAAAAAACAAATAAACGGGCCAGCAAACAAACAAACAACAAAATGAACTTGAAACAAAAATGAAAACGGCCCGCCCATCCCCGCTTAGTGGAAAAAGGCCGATGGGCGAGACAACATGACTTGGTACAAGCGAGAGATCACTCGGTGCGAGATAAGTCTTCAATATTTTTCAGCAAGGGGACTACTGAGATAGTACGCATGGCAGTAAAGGGTTTTCTTCATGTTCCCAATGAATCGTTGTCTGACAGATATTTAGGGTTGCCCACTGAGGTGGGGCACTCCAAAATGGTACTTTCAAACACTTGAGTGACCGGGTGTGGGACAAGGTAAAAGGATGGATGAGCAAATGCTTATCGGCAGGAGGAAAGGAAGTGCTTATAAAATCAGTGGCTCGGGCTATACCGGTATATTCCATGTCATGTTTCAAACTCCCGAGAGGCTTATGCGATCATATTAAATTCATCATAAGGAAGTTTTGGTGGGGTTGCAAACAAGGTGAGCGTAAACCGATGGGCGAGACAACATGTCGTGGGATGTCATGACAAGACCGAAGGACTTGGGTGGTTTAGGTGTGACGCCCCCGATTTAATCGTACACTAATCATGCACGCAAATGTGTACGATCAAGATCAGGGACTCACGGGAAGATATCACATCACAACTCTACAAATAAAATAAGTCATACAAGTATCATAATACAAGCCAGGGGCCTCGAGGGCTCGAATACAAGTGCTCGATCATAGACGAGTCAGCGGAAGCAACAATATCTGAGTACAGACATAAGTTAAACAAGTTACCATAAGATGGCTAGCACAAACCGGGATACAGACGAAGAGGAGCAGGCCTCCGCCAGGATCCTCCTAGCTACTCTCGGTCGTCGCCGGCGGGCTGCACGTAGTAGTAGGCACCTCGCAGTAGTAGTCGCCATCGACGGTGGCGTCGCGCCCTGGCTCCATCGCCTGATTGCAGCAATCGAGTAGAGGTAGGGGAAAAGGGGAACAAGGAAACCGTGAGTACTCATCCAAAGTACTGCAAGCAAGGAGCTACACTACATATGCATGGATATATGTGTAAAGGGCCATATCGGTGGACTGAATCGCAGAATGCCGTAATAAGAGGGGGATAGCTAGTCTTAACGAAGACTACGCTCGACACTGTCTTGCAATGGTAGAGGAGGACAAGTGAAGTCCTCCAAGTAACATCACATAGCACATCCTACCCGCGATCCCTCCTCATATCCCCGAGAGAGAGCGACCACCGTTGTATCCGCACTTGGAAGGGTGTGTTTTATCAAGTATCCGGTTCTAGTTGTCATAAGCTCAAGGTACAACTCCAAGTCGCCCTGTTATCAAGATCACAGCTATTCAATAGATTAACTCACCGCAGGGTGCACCATCTTACCCAAAGACGCTTGATCCCATTTGGCCGACACACTTTCTCGGTCATGCCCGCCGCGGAAGATCAACACGCCGCAGCCCCACCTAGGCACAACAGAGAGGCCAACACGCCGGTCTAAACCTAAGCACACAGGGTCCGGGCCCATCGCCTGAAAGCACACACAAGACGTTATGACTGTGCCGAAGCAGCACCTAGCCCAAAGAAGGCGTTCCAGTCCAATCCGGGCGCCGCTCCGCCGCCGACGTCTGAAATTTCGCCGATACCACGACGCCGGATACCCATAACTACTCCCCAGAGATGGTTAGTGCGATAAGCTCGAGCCAACTCAGATCAAATACCAAGACCTCGTTAAGCGTGTTAAGTAACCATGAACGCCGATCAGGCTGTGCCCGCCTCTCTCCTAGGCGGTCTCAACCTGCCCTGCTGCCCGCCATAAAGTAACAATGGGGCCGCTGGGAACCCAGGCCCACCTCTACCGGATGGAGCCACCCGTCCTTTCAGCCCCCATCTCTAACAATACCACATGTAATGTAATAGTGTAAAGTATATAGTATATACCCGTGATCACCTCCCGAGTGATCACGGCCCGATAGTATAGCATGGCGACGGACAAGAATGTAGGGCCACAGATGAAAGTACTAGCATCCTATACTAAGCATATAGGATTGCGGTAAGGTAACAACAAGAGTAACAAGGACAGGCTATGCAAAGAAGATAGGAGTATCTGAAAGCAAGAATATGCTACACTACTCTAATGCAAGCAGATAGAGAAGAGTAGGCAATATCCGTGATCAAGGGGGGCTTGCCTGGTTGCTCGGGCAAGAGAGAGGGTCGTCGACACCGTAGTCGATCACTGGGGGTGGGACGGCAGCGCCTCGGGGTCACCGGAAAAAAAACGGACGGGGGAACATAATAAATAACAGAGCAATCAAATGCATCACAAAGCGTAACAAGACAATACGCGGTGTTCGGTGTGCCCTAACGCGGTATGAGGTGGTACTGGTTAAGGGGGGAAACATCCGGGAAAGTATTCCCGGTGTTTCGTGTTTTTGGGCAGAGGAGCCGGAGGGGGAAAGTTGCAGGTTCGATAGGTTAGGTGTGTGTGGCGGATGAACGGACTGCGTATCCGGATTCGTCTCGTCGTTCTGAGTAACTTTCATGTTGAAAATATTTTCATCCGAGCTATGGATTATTTTATATTAATTTCTAAAGTTTTAAATCATTTTCCATTTAATTAATTATTAATTAATTAATTAATTAATTAATTATTTCTTTTACTAATTTCATTTTCATTTTCATGTTTCTATTTATTTTAATTTGAAATAGAAGCTAAAATGCTACAAGTACTCAGCTCTGTGTAACACATACGTGTACCAGAGGTCGACAGTGGGCCAAGGGGACCCATTTGACCGGTCAAAGCTTGGTGGTCAATGTGGGTGGGCCCATTGTCATTCTCTGATTTACCTAATTAAGGGTTAATTAGTTAACTAGCAGGTTAACTAAAGTTAAGTTAATTAAGCCGCTTAATTAATTAATTAATTTTTATTCATTTTATTATTGCTCTTTTTTTTAATCGTTTTTAGGGCGGTCCTCTTGTCATTCGGACAGAGCCTTAACGGTCGTGATTGGCGGGTTACTAAGCAGGCGCTGGCGCCAGCGCCTGACGGGCTAAAGGCGCAAGACGAGCGACGGCCGATCTGGCGACGGAGTTGACCGCGAGGGCGGTGGTGGCGGGGTGGTGCGGGGCGCACAGCGGCCGTGGAGGCGCGCGTGGCGGCAACGACGATCGAAGCCGAGGCAGAGGCGACGCGAGGCGTGGCGGCGGCAGGACCACGACGACGACGCCGGGAGCCGGACGGCGTGCGGAACCGAGGGGAGAGAATTGGCCGGAGCCTCACCGCAGGCCGTAGGGTCTGGGAAGTGGGCGCGGTGGAGGTCGGGGAGGCCGTTAGGAGGGTGGGCGACGTCGACGTGGAGGAGCAGACCGGTGAGATGGTCCGGCGAGGGGGTTCCGGGCGGCTCCAGGCGGTTCCAGGTGGCGGCGGGCGCCGTCGATCCGTGCGGCGGGGTCGTCGGGGACATGGGCGTGGTCGCCGTCACCGCGGCGAGGGGCGCCATCGAGGGAGAGGGGACGAGTGCGAGGACGAGGCGGGTCGGGCCCTCCGCCCGATCCGGACGGGACGGCGAGGCGGCCACGGAGAGGTCGATCCAGCCTGTGGCGGCGGTGGGGAAGGCGCCAATGAGATGGCGCTTAGCGCCGGTGATGACGACGGGTCGGGCGGCTCGACGGGAGGGTCCCAGTGGTGGCATCGAGGACGGGCGACGGCTCAAGCGCCGAGCGACGGGCGCCCAGGCGTCGAGTCGTTGCCCGATCCGAGGGGATCGGGAGTGGGGGCGGCGTGATGGATCGGGAGGCGTGGGGGCGATGAGAGAGGACGAGGGGAGTGGGGATCGGGGTGGGGTTAGGGTTTCCTCCCGGGATAAGGCAGGTGGGTCGGCCGGTTGGGCGGTGGGCGGAGTGGCCCAGTGGGGGTGTCTCCTTTTCCCTTTTCCTTTTTTTTAGTCTTTTCTTTTATTTCTTCTTTTCAGTTTTATTAAAGTTTTAATTTATTTCAATTTTGAAAAATGTGAGAACAACACCTAAATATGGTATGTTAAAGATACCACTGCCACATTAAATTAGACAGCTAAATAAAATAGTTTATTATTTTACAAAATACAAAAGGCTTTTAATTACTTCCCTTTGCTGTTGTTTAATTTTCCCTTGAGCAATTAAACATTTTATAAAAAGGTGGTTTCACCACCATAATTACCTATGTATTATTTGGTTCACTCCGAACATTTAAATTTTAATATTTGAAAACTTTTATTGTTTGCTCGATTTTGAATTCGAAACTCGAATCGGTTTCGATCTAACGTGAGATTAGCAACAGTAATCGAGGTGACGTGGCATCATTAGCGGAGGGTTACTGTGGCTTAATTATCTGGGCGTCACAATTCTCCTCCACTACAAGAAATCTCGTCCCGAGATTTAAGAGGGGAGTAAGGGGAAAGTTCTGGTGACGATATTCTAACGGATCTTCTCGAAGAAGTTAGTTCCTTTCGTTGATGTCTTCAATCCTTTATTCCGATGCATCATGATAAACTTGTCACCATTTCTTCGGGAACTCCATCGTTCTTACGAATAGGTAAGGGGTAGCTCTACAATGATAGGATGTTATAAGGGAAAATCATCTGGGGGTATCCCAAGAATGAACTTATGAGTATCTCTCGAGTTGAACAAATGACACACATCGAGAGCAAAGTAAGACAGTGCGATAAGAAGTTTCAAGCGGATAGGCAATCGTTCATTGCCTGAAGCAGGGTGCGAAAGGGTTCAGAGCAACGGGAATAAGTATTGCGTCCGATACCAGAATAGATCAACAGGCAAGTGGCCCGTGAATTACATACAAAGTCAAGCGTGAGGAATAACTTCGGCAACAGGGGTGTACAGGAGAGTCAGGTTTCGATCCTGTGAAACTGTGGGTTATGGGCCCGCCATGTGGTTAAAAGTAGAAGGTTGGTGACATCTTGCACGATCATGTAAGCAAGGCATGTCAGAGGAGAGTCTGAGGGTCATGTCGGCAACAACATAGGTACCAAGGGCGAGGGACGAAGAGAACCATTTTCCTTTCGTTGAACGAGGCGGACCAATAGGCAAGGTTCTCGCCCATCGGTGGTTACCGGAATGTCATCAACAATAGTAATAGGGTCTTACTTACAGAGTGGTACAACGAGGTGCTTACCTAAGCGAGGGATTATCACCGCTAGATTATATATATCCCAAGAAAGGTTCAAACAACCAATGGAAAGTAAAATATGATTATCATATTAAACAGAACAATGGAAAGGAAAATGTGTTTAAACACATATTTCAGGGATATATCCATACCAAGGACAAGCAGAGCATGATATCCGTGGCAGGATTTAATGTAGAAAACTCTTTAGGTATGGGGAGAGAAATTTCATGACATTACCCATACAACGGTGTTCGGATAATTGAGCAAGAAACATTTAGCATTGGGCTTCGAATGTTCTTGTTGAAAATCGAGTATCACGACATGCTTCGAGATAGCATTGACATGGCCTTGGTGAAGATCAGACTTTGGAATCACGAAGGATCCATCTGGAATAACTTGTAGAATCAGTATTACAATTCCCTCATGGATGAATGGATAACCCTGCTGAAAAGGAATCTATAATGATAGGTCCTCCACCAGGAAGTGCTAGGCATGACATCATGTTACCGGGTCATCAAAGGACCAACAACCTAACTCTGGGAAAGTTGTCCCAACCATCATATCTGACCGAGATTCAGATCCGATTGGTGTAAAGATACCACAGACTCAGGATGTCCGAGAAGAAAAGGTGCAACGCAATTTTACGAGATGACATTGTAAGATTCTTGGGGAAATGAACTATGAAGTGATTTCCGTTAACAAGAGTCCATCATTAACCCAAGGAGAGGACAAGGAGGTGTCTGGTGAACTCAACGGCAATTCACCGAGATTCCCAAAAGATGGACTTCCACAATTAAGTGAACAAGGAGATAACATTTGTCGATCAAATGATATAAGGAAGTATGCTCGAGGAAAACATACACAAGTAAACATTGGTTGAAAGGTGCGCCCGATGGGTTGGGTTGCACGACCAATGTCGAATGGTGATTCAATAATCGATAGCCTAAGAATGAACCTTGACCATTAACTTAGAAAAAATAGGGTTGCTAGAAGGAAAGAATCCAAACAACACCGTCCACTTGTTGGAATTAACACGGGACCAAGAAAGAATGGTGATGGTGAGAAGTATTTCTATGTCAAGAATTCTCAAGAGGTGGAACAAATCTCGAACATTCTTGACATAAAGTATGGTAATACTCCAAGGTAAAGAAGAACAATTGCTGGATAGCAAGGAACTCAAGGTATAACACCAAACATGAACAAGCTTGTGTTGGTGGGAAGGCAATAAAGTGGTCGATGATGATACAATTCATCAAGGGCAAGGATGGTATTTCTCATCATGAATTCAATTGATATCCTGGATGAGCTCAGAATGGTGATGATCACGACACCTTTGTCGCGAGAGTTCATGAAGATGTAATCGATCGGCGACGACATCAAGTCAAAGTAATGATGAAGTGAAAGGTTATTGGAACCAAGGGTACGACACAAACTCGAAACCAAGCTTGTTGTTCAAGGCGAAATGATATGTCGATGAGGATCGACGTAAGGTTAGTTCATCGTCGAAAATTGTGCTCCGAGAAGAAGGACCGGGTAGCACAGTTAAAATCATCACGACAAGATATAGCCAAACAGGCTAGGAATGGCGTGATCGGGTACAAACTCGTACTTATAGAAGTTTTCTGAAGAGTTGTTGAACCGTAGTGCGGACTCGGTTCATTTATCGGTGTCTTTGAGTGTTTAATAACTCAAAGCCCGTGAAAAATTGGAAACAGTAGGAAGGTAGCACTTGATGAAGAACTCATAAGAGGTTATGCAATTCCATGATAATCTCGAGATACCAGGGGTAATACTCGATGACATATCAAAGTAGAGGTTGGACGGGGGTTATTGCTCTACAGAAGACAAGTGCTAAAACTTGCACGAGAAATGGTATTTAAAAGAGAACATGGTCGGAACCACGTTTGCAAAAGGCCAGATCCCTGATATAAGATGAACTTATACCAAAGGAACAATTAATTTAAGAAAAGCTTTAATGATAAGATCTACATCGTGTCCATGGGCGTGAACACAAGTTCAAGGTCGACTCCCACTTCTCCAATGCATAACCTTTCATTCACTTCTCACGTTCGATGAAGTTGCACTGTTGAAAATTTTATCTGGCGAAGCACCAGAAGAGTATGATTCGTGAAAACTTTCGGGTTCACACGGTTTAGTGAAGGCATATGTTCAACCCATAGGGCTTCTTGGAATCATATACCAGAATCTTTAGAAATAATTAACTCAAGCTCGAAGGCAGAGCATGGTTGAGAAAGCAGAGGATACAATTTACCAAAGGCATTATGTATCAGAGGAAAGGCTCACAAGGTTATTGAATATGAAGGGTGTTGTCAGATAAAATCCAACAAAGGATCTGGTGGTCCACAAGGGAGCTGACGGGAGCATCAGTACTCAACTAGAGGAAGAAGAATGCAAGGAGATCAAACTATAGAAACAACTGACTAACTCAATTGTCAAATGCAAAGGAATTATGATTCCCAAATCAAGGGGTCAGAAGCAATGCTCTGATTAGGGATGGATAAGATGAATAGCCTTAGGGTACAATCAACGACACTTGGATTGGTCGAGAACCAATTCCAGTTGAAAGAATGGCAGCTCAGCCGGAAAGGTAATTTATAAGGATCAATGATGATTATGGTATTCAGAAACATATTGAGTCAACAGACTCAAAATGATAATGACAAGGAATGTCAATATGACTACGAGACTTATGGGATTAACCATAATGCAAGCAAACAAGAATTTCAAGAGCCAAAGGCTCCAGAGGGTTTTCGAAGATCGAATAGTATTTTGAAGACTTTTGTGAAACACATGAACAAGCTGGGTTGAGCGGATACTCGACAAGTGCGAGGTTTATTTGAAGGGGTATTCATGTGGCAAAGAACTGCTAGGCAGAGGCACAAAGTATTCTCGGAACAATAGAGAAAACTTCGGGTATCTTGTAATAACAAGATCAATGGGGATGATCGTATGAATGGCAAGTGTAAGTAGTTATCCATACGGATTTATCGGTGGTCCGGAATAGCAAAAGTGATGGGCACAACGTCTCGAGAGAACATCAGAGAGTAACTTTGGAATCTTCTGATTAGCAGACGATCACCTGAAGTGAGGGGCTCTCCGGGAGAAAGTACTTGCGAGAACCTAAAGTTAGTTTTGTTTTTAGCAAATTCATTTAACCCGAATAGAAGAGAGTTCAGAGTCCCAGAGTAAAGGTCGAGGAGTAAAAGATCCTAGTACCACCCGATGGCGACGTGGGCCCTTAAGGCACACAGCCAAGTTAGTAAAAGTTTTGCAATGTCTAGACTCGACTTCGGCCAAGGAGTGTGGAAGGGGGATTCCTACAGGCAGTCGGCTCTGATACCAACTTGTGACGCCCCCGATTTAATCGTACACTAATCATGCACGCAAATGTGTACGATCAAGATCAGGGACTCATGGGAAGATATCACAACACAACTCTACAAATAAAATAAGTCATACAAGCATCATAATACAAGCCAGGGGCCTCGAGGGCTCGAATACAAGTGCTCGATCATAGACGAGTCAGCGGAAGCAACAATATCTGAGTACAGACATAAGTTAAACAAGTTACCATAAGATGGCTAGCACAAACTGGGATACAGATCGAAAGAGGAGCAGGCCTCCTGCCTGGGATCCTCCTAGCTACTCCTGGTCGTCGTCAGCGGGCTGCACGTAGTAGTAGGCACCTCCAGAGTAGTAGTCGTCATCGACGGTGGCGTCTGGCTCCTGGGCTCCATCGTCTGATTGCAGCAATCGAGTAGAGGTAGGGGAAAAGGGGAACAAGGCAACCGTGAGTACTCATCCAAAGTACTCGCAAGCAAGGAGCTACACTACATATGCATGGATATATGTGTAAAGGGCCATATCAGTGGACTGAACTGCAGAATGCCAGAATAAGAGGGGGATAGCTAGTCTTAACGAAGACTACGCTTCTGGACACCTGTCTTGCAACAGGTAGAGGAGGACAAGCTGAAGTCCTCCAAGTAACATCACATAGCAATAATCCTACCCGGCGATCCCCTCCTCATATCCCTGAGAGAGAGCGACCACCGGTTGTATCTGGCACTTGGAAGGGTGTGTTTTATCAAGTATCCTGTTCTAGTTGTCATAAGCTCAAGGTACAACTCCAAGTCGTCCTGTTACCAAAGATCACGGCTATTCGAATAGATTAACTTCCCTGCAGGGGTGCACAATCTTACCCAGCACGCTTGATCCCATTTGGCGGACACACTTTCTGGGTCATGCCCGCCGCGGAAGATCAACACGCCGCAGCCCCACCTAGGCACAACAGAGAGGCCAACACGCCGGTCTAAACCTAAGCCGCAGGGTGCGGGCCCATCGCCTCGAGCACACACTCAAGTTCGCGACGCTGCCGAAGCAGACCTAGCCCAAAGCAGCGTTCCGGTCCAATCCGGGCTAGCCGCTCCGTCGTGACGTCTGAAGTTTCGGTGATACCACGACGCGGGATACCCATAACTACTCCAGCGTAGATGGTTAGTGCGTATAAGCTCAGAGCCAACTCAGATCAAATACCAAGACCTCGTTAAGCGTGTTAAGTAACCATGAACGCCGATCGAGGCAGGCCCGCCTCTCCTAGGCGGTCTCAACCTGCCCTGTCGCTCCGCCATAAAGTAACAATCGGGGCCGTCGGGAACCCAGGCCCACCTCTACGGGATGGAGCCACCGTCCTTCAGCCCCCATCTCCGAACAGTACCACGTAATGTAATAGTGTAAAGTATATAGTATATACCCGTGATCACCTCCCGAGTGATCACGGCCCGATAGTATAGCACGGCAGACGGACAAGAATGTAGGGCCACAGATGAAAGTACTAGCATCCTATACTAAGCATATAGGATTGCAGGTAAGGTAACAACAATAGTAACAAGGACAAGCTATGCAGCAGTATAGGAGTATCTGAAAGCAGTAACATGCTACACTACTCTAATGCAAGCAGTATAGAGAAGAGTAGGCAATATCTGGTGATCAAGGGGGGGGCTTGCCTGGTTGCTCTGGCAAGAGAGAGGGGTCGTCGACACCGTAGTCGATCCGGGGGGACGGCAGCGGCCTCGGGGTCTACCTAAAAAAAACAGCGGGGGAACATAATAAATAACAGAGCAATCAAATGCATCACAAAGCGTAACAAGACAATACGCGGTGTTGATTGTGCCCTAACGCGGTATGAGGTGGTACTTGGTTAAGAAACATCCGGAAAGTATTCCGGTGTTTCGTGTTTTCAAGAAGGAGCCGAGGAGGAAAGTTGCAGGTTCGATAGGTTAGGGGTGTGTGGCGGACGAACGGACTGCGTATCCGGATTCGTCTCGTCGTTCTGAGTAACTTTCATGTTGAAAATATTTTCATCCGAGCTACGGATTATTTTATATTAATTTCTAAAGTTTTAAATCATTTTCTAATTTATTAATTATTAATTAATTAATTAATTATTTCTTTTACTAATTTCATTTTCATTTTCATTTTTCTATTTATTTTAATTTGAAATAGAAGCTAAAATGCTACAAGTACCTAGCTCTGTGTACACACACGTGTACCCAGAGGCTGACAGGTGGGCCAAGGGGGACCCATTTGACCGTTCAAAGCTTGACTGGTCAACAGGGGTGGGGCCCCCTGTCATTCTCTGATTTACCTAATTAAGGGTTAATTAGTTAACTAGCAGGTTAACTAAAGTTAACTTAATTAAGCCGCTTAATTAATTAATTAATTTTTATTCATTTTATTATTGCTCTTTTTTTAAATCATTTTCTAGGGCGGGTCCCTCTTGTCATTCGGACAGGAGCCTTAACGGGTCGCGGTTGGCGGGTTACTAAACGGGCGCCGGCGCCAGGCGCCCGACGGGGCGAACCGGGCACATGAGCGACGGCCGACAGGGCGCCGGAGTTGACCGCGAGGGCGGCGGTGGTGGCGAGGTGGTGCGGGGCGCCTGGCGCCGAGGCGAGGCGTGGCGGCAACGACGAGCGTAAGCCGAGGCAGAGGCGACGCGAGGCGTGGCGGCGGCGAGACGACGACGACGCCGGAGCCGGACGGCGTCTTGAACCGAGGGAGAGAATCGCCGAGCCTCACGCGGGCCGAGGATCGGGAAGTGGGCGCGGTGGAAGTCGGGAGGCTGTTGTGGGCGTGGGCACGTCGGCGTGGAGGAGCGAGACCGGTGAGATGGTCCGCGAGGGGTTCCGGCGGCTCAGCGGTTCAGTGGCGGCGGGCGCCGTCGATCCGTCTGGCGGGTCGCCGGGGACATGGGCGTGGTCGCCGCCACCGCGGCGAGGGGCGCCGTCGAGGGAGAGGGACGGGTGCGAGGACGAGGGCGGGTGGGGCCCTTCGCCCGATCCGGACGAGGACGGCGAGGGCCACGGAGAGGTCGATCCAGCCAGTGGCGGCGGCGGGCAGCGCCAGCGAGGCGGCGCTTAGCGCCCGTGATGACGACGGGTCGGGCGGCTCGACGGGAGGGTCAGTGGTGGCGTCGGCGAGCGACGGGCGACGCTGCGGTGTCGAAGCGACGGGCGCCGGGCGTCGAGTCGTTGCCCGATCCGGAGGATCGGGAGTGAAGCGCGATGGATCGGGAGGCGTGGGGGCGACGAGAGGAACGAGGGGAGTGGGGATCGGGGTGGGGTTAGGGTTTCCCCTCCGGGATAAGGCAGGGTGGGTCGGCCGGTTGGGCAGTGGGCCGCCTGGTAGGCAGCTAGGCTGGGCGGGTGGCCCAGCCATGGGGTGTCTCCTTTTCCCTTTTCCTTTTTTAGTCTTTTCTTTTATTTCTTCTTTTCGGTTTTATTAAAGTTTTAATTTATTTCAATTTTGAAAATGTGAGAACAACACCTAAATATGGTATGTTAAAGATACCACTGCCACATTAAATTGGACAGCTAAATAAAATAGTTTATTATTTTACAAAATACAAAAGGCTTTTAATTACTTTCCTTTGCTGTTGTTTAATTTTCCCTTGAGCAATTAAACATTTTATAAAAAGGTGGTTTCACCACCATAATTACCTATGTATTATTTGGTTCACTCCGAACATTTAAATTTTAATATTTAAAAACTTTTATTGTTTGCTCGATTTTGAATTCGAAACTCGAATCGGTTTCGATCTAACGCGAGACTAGCAACAGTAATCGAGGTGACGTGGCATCATTAGCGGAGGGTTACTGTGGCTTAATTATCCGGGCGTCACATTAGGGTTCAGAGATTTGGAACTTTTCAACCTCGCTTTGCTGGCACGGCAGGCATGGAGAATCTTACAGGAGCCTTTCACCTTAAGCGCAAGAATCTTGAAGGCAGCCTACTTCCCGAGAAGTCAATACTAGATGCTGAACTGGGATCTCGGCCATCTCAGATTTGGCGTGCTATCCTTGAGGGGAGGGACGTGTTGAAGCAAGGGTCATTCGCCGGATCGGTAATGGTCAGTCCACGTACATCTGGACAAATAATTGGATTCCAAAAGAGACTATCCCTAGACCTATCACGACTCTTGTGCATAATCCGCCGACGATGGTGGCAGAGCTGCTGTCGCCAGCAACTGGTACTTGGAATGAGACGCTGGTACGGTCAGTTTTCATTCGGTTTGATGCAAATGCTATCTTAAAAATTCCGGTTTGCACTCGCAACACTGAGGACTTTTGAGCGTGGTTCCCTGAGAGAAAAAGGAATTTTACAGTCAGTTCTGCGTACAGATTTTTAGTGAAAACCAAAGCAGAGAAGAATGGCTAGAAGGAAGGAGTGGATCATCAAGCACTGGAGATGAGAAGGCATGGACCGAACTGTGGAAAATTCAGGTGCCCTCGAAAATCAAAGTTTTCCTTTGGAGGCTGGCGCGTCATTCGTTGCCGACTACGGACGTTCTACATCACCGAAATATAGCAACACAAAATGCTTGTCCCTTGTGCGGCTGTCAAGATTCATGGAGGCATGCACTCCTATCATGCTCCATGTCGAGGTATGTCTGGGCCCTTGCGGAGGATGAGCTAGTTTCCAAGATGGCCGAGCTAGAGGATCCCAATGCTAAGTCTTGGCTTTTCGAGCTAGCTTCGTCTTTGGATCATTCGAGCTTCACTAAGATGGCTGTCACTTTATGGGCAGTGTGGTATGCAAGACGGAAAGCTGTGTACGAGGGAATTTTTCAAAACCTGCAGCAGACTACAGCATTTGTAAACTCCTTTATATCAGAACTTGACCAAGTTGTAGCTACCCAGGCTAGAGATGTAGCAGCGAGAGCATCCCATGTTCAGCCAAATAGCTGGTTGCCTCCAAAACATGGTACTATCAAGATGAACGTGGATGGAGCAGTAATCAGAGGCAGACGAGGGGGGAGCAGTCGCAGCAATTTGTCGTAATAGTGAAGGCACCTATCTGGGATTGTCGGCAGTTGTTTATCGGGGCATCACGGATCCGTTAATTCTTGAAACGTATGCCTGCAGAGAAGCGCTATCTTTAGCGGAGGACTTGGCCATTCTGAGCTTCGCGGTGGCCTCAGATTGCCAGGGAGCCATTACAGACATCAACATGGGGACGAGGGGGCCTCATGCAGCGATAGTACATGAAATAATGGCGCGGAGATCCAGTTTTACCTCATGTAAGTTTATTTTTGAGCGTAGAAATCATAATTTCGAAGCTCACAATCTTGTCAAATTTGCTTGTAATTTAGATATAGTTAGACATATTTGGTAGGGTTCGCCTCATGACCTGACTCGTGTATCTATGAACATCATTATCAATCAATAAAATCGGGCGAGATTTCTCAAAAAAAAACTCGATGCGCTAATTTTAAAGACGAACAATCCAAAGGTAAAAGCTTAGGTAACTATGTCTCATCTAGATATCACATAGCAAATATGTTCACTAAGTGAGGTACCTGATTATGGAAATAATAATTTAAGAGGTGATTGATCAGTGTGGCGCATCCATGGACGTTTAGAAGTGGATTGGCTATGTCCGCCTGTAGATGCTCTAAGACTTGTTGGTGGAAGTAAGAGCATCTACAGCCAGATGCCCATAACCCGTCTCAAACGTCCGGGCAGACGGCCCGATCAATGGTCGGCCACGAAAAATCGACCTAGACGACGCCTCAATCGGGCCTAAAAGGCTAAAACGCCCGGGCTAACCGGCACCCCTCGTATCCAGCTCAAATATGCGGCAAATATGGGGGACCTGGGTGCGTCCGCCACGTCAAACCAGGCCCATGCTGGCCCACCCGACAACACATATATTCCTTCTCATCTGCTTGCCGGACCAAACACTAACCACTCCCCTCTGCCACCAAAACTCACCTCAGGTAATCTTCGACCGTCTCCGACATGGCGGGCAGCGGATTTGACTCCGACCAATCTGAATCCGTCGACTAGGGTGTCATCTCGTGCGGGTTGGAGGAGGCAATGGCCGTCCGCATTACACTCCGCCGCTCCCGGGAGGACAGCTCCCGGCCGACGGTAGGATCTGTCCAGCACGATTCCATAGCGTTGGCTCAACGGGCGCTCAGATCCTCTGGGGCTGGATCATCGCGGTCCCGGCAGCCTTAAAATCTCTCATTCCCCATGACCGGTAGGGCGGACTATGAGTACCACCAGAACCGGTGTGCCCGCTGTGGGAAGGAGAGGATAAGGGTTGCCGAGGCCCGTCTCGCCGCTAACATGGTGGTAGCGGAGGCGATTGATGCGGCGGCCGCAGAGGAGGAAGTCATCTGCACCCGCATTGTGAAGAAGCAGCAGCGGAGGAATACGCACGCCCTTGCCCCAAGAACAGAATCGGGCGGTCCGTGCCATGGCTAGATGCCACCAAAGGAGGAAAAGGAGTACAACGATGGTGAGGACAGCTCCGGCAACGAGCAGATCCAACCCGATCCCTATTAAGTCTTTGACCGGTATTACCGCAAGAAGGACGATAAGGGCGTCGGAAAGGACAATGACAGTCTGTCGTGGATGATTTTCTCCATCATAGTCAAACATGTCAATTTTTTGGTAGTCCGGTGACATGTTGTAGCAGCCGAACGATGTAGCATCGTTTACGTAGTTGCATGGGTTTGTATGAATTTGAGATATGTTAATTAAGGTGTCTAGTTAGCTTCAAAAAAAATTAAGGTGTCCAGTTGTGAGAAGGGTAATTTGAGCCTTGACCGCTCAGTCTGCAGACACGTCCGCCGGTGTTTGAGGGCCGGATTTGTCAAGTTTTACAGGGTCATCATTCGAATTTCACACAGTTCTTGGAGTTGGAGTCGGACTGGTCCGATTCTTAGAGGAGTCGTGGATAAAGCGCTTTCAGCCCCGGCTCGCGTGCACCTTCCGTCTCCGAGCATCACATCAGCGAAGACCGGCGAGTGCACATCCGATGCTCGCCCTGCTTCCCGGTAGCCTGCGTGCTGCTGCTGCTGCTAGCGACCGGGACACTGAACCACTCGAATTCTGTCTAGCCTTGGTGTGTTGTGCTGTGGTTGGTGCCGCGCAAGGTCTCGTCGCCACCTCCTTTTCTCTTCCGAGTGATCTATCGCAAAAGTCGCTGCCTGATTGTTCCAACGAGACTAACGGTGGAACGACGCCACCAAGGGGGCCCGAGCGAGACAACAACACCATGATTGGTACTACATGGATTCGGAGCTAGCAACGGGATGCTCTCACTCGAGCACCCGAGGGTAAACTGGTCAATACGGACGGGACGGAGACCTATGCAAACCAACCCGGCCTGCAGGTCAAGCTCCGATTCATTGGAGAAAACATCTGCGGCAGTTGGGAAATCGTCGGTGCTTTCACTCACTTTCCCACTCCGTCTCCTTGCGTACGCAACGCATCCACACTCACACACCGGCCCTACATACGCGCGTACGTTACGCACATCTGCTTAGCAGCCAGCCATGGCGTAGATGCAGTACGGGTCCACGTTAACATACGGATAGAGGTCGCTTCTTGCTGATGCATACGAATTGTCTGAAAGTTTCGTCCAGTGTAAAACGTCGCCAGCCGAACCCGGTCTTGACCCCGCCCGGGTCGTGTTCGACAGCAAGTTTTACTCTACACCCGGCTGCTCTTCTGAGCGAGACTTGTCACTGAAAGGTACATGTGGCACGCATAGTCTCCCACAAACGATTGGCCATTCTTTAGTTCAGTTGCCCCAGCGCATGGTTAGGTCATCTCTAGCAGACCCCACAAATCTCGCAAACCCGCATAAGTCTAGCAAGTATACGGGCTCGGCCTAATTTTCTGGCCAGAACAGAGTCTGTATACTCGTCCGGCCCGTAAATTTTTTTACCACGACCCGCAAACCGCCCATCAGAAACAGTATATCTACGGGTTTGCAGGAGGAATACGGGGGCGAAACCATATCCCTCCGCCGCCGCGTTCCACCGCGATTCCCCACTGTCCCCTCGCATTTCTCACCGTCAGCGAGCCCGCAAGCGCCTCGAAACGCCATGTGGAGCTCCGATCGCAGCTCCAGCGGTCGTCATGACCCCGAGCGCGAGCGTCGTGTCCGCTTGGACGGCGCGAGGAAGCACGGGGCCAAGAAGTGGATGAACCGGGGCCTCTCGCCGCCGTCGAGGTTCCTCCGTCGCGAGATGGAGTACGACCGTCAGCAAACCGCGGGGTCCTCCGCCGCAGGCTCGAGGTCTGCCACGTGGCTCACCCCCGCGGCGAGCTCTTCCTCTTCCGGCGCAAGGCTTCTCCCCGTGAAGAGGGAGTGGTTGGAGGAGTCAGAGGAGCACGACCTCGTCGCCGTCAAGCAGGAGCCCGAGGAGATCGTGCGCCGCGGCGTCATCGGGCCCGAGGACTTCGTCACCAATGTCGACGCGGTCGCGGCCGCCATTGCCGAATGCAGCTTGCGCGAGGAGGTAGAGCGTCGGCGCCATGACGAGGAGCTCGAAGCCCTCATGCTCCAGCAGGCGGTCGCGGCGAACCTTGCCACCAAGAAGAAGGACGACAAGTGACGGCGCATCCGTGAGGAGCAAAGCGATAAGTACACCGACCTCGGCAGCTCCGACGAGGAGGATTGAACTCCTCCACCGTGTCGTCCATGGCCGCGAGCTCGCTGCCGTGCGATCCCCAACCCCCTCTAGTACTAGTAGTGAATGTAGTATGTAGTATGAGCTAGTGTTTGTAACGAATTAGTGTTTGATCATATAGTATATGTAGTATGTGATGAACTACTATGGTTGTAATTTCTTCCGTAAAACTTTTTTTTTAAATTATGCAGTTTTATATACGGTTTTTATTCTGCCGCGCACGTTTTCAACCCGCAAACGAGATCTTCATTAAATTTTAAACGATTTATGCGGGTCAGGATTTTGCGGGGTCTGCTAGAGATGCTCTTAACTCGCAGTCCGCACCAGCGATTTCGCACCAACTGCACTGTACTGCACTGTAGTACTAGTACACACGATCTTTCGCACGAGACACACAACTCCGCCGTTCCAGCACGGAAATTGCTACGGGGTCGTCCAGTTTTTCAAATTTAAATTTGGCTTGAATCTGTCGACGTTCCGACCGGGTCGAGCCTATGACAGGAGGCAGGCAGCCATACCCGTTCAAACGCCACCTTCTGCCGGCCAGGGCCAGGCCAGCATTCTTTTTTTGTCATCCAGACACGAACAACTTTGGCTAATTCTTTTATATACCACTTCCAAAGCCACAAAGCCACAAAATACCGTGCCCTACTCCCACATGCGACGTACGGCCGACAGCAACAACTTGCTTGACAGTGTATGTGTTGCTTGCAGGTTAATTAAAGTCCATACATATGCTCTCTCGTTAATTACTGCCAGTGCACTCTCCTGACTCTTACTTAGCTGTCACATTAGAGGCCGACGAGATCTGCCGGACATAGTGCTGAATCCAAGTGTGGTGCCAGCTAAACCGGTCGATCGAGCCCATAATCGAGCTGCTAATTACGGCCTAAACAAACCACCCATGCGCAGTGACAAAAATAAACCTGTACGTACTCAGGAGCGAAACCTGCATGCATGCATGTGAAACTGTCAGGTTTTGCCCGTGTGGACGTATACGTACCAGCTGTATGGAAACAACTTGGACTTAAGTATCCTCACGAAAAGACATCTCGGAGCGAGAGAACGGCAGGGATCCTCTCGTCCCTGGCGGCTGGAACCCTAGCCGCCGCCAGGGGAGGCCGATCTTCCAACGCCGCTCTTCGGCGGCTCCCCTCCGCCGGCGACCTCGGTCACCGGTGGTGAGGGGGGTCGCCGGATCCACGCGTGTGGATCGTTTTTACTTTCTCGTAGTCTAGGTTTTAGGTTGTTCATCGTCCTTGCTTCGGCGGCGACAATGACAACGCTGAATAAAGATTCTTGGATCCTTCCCCGGCGAGGCCATCGGTCCTATGGTTGGGGATGGATTTGAAACCGTCTGTTCAAGCAAGGATGGCGGCGGCGGCGGCATCCTCGTGATGGACCTGTGTCCTCGGGCTCCGTCGTTATGACGGCGCTTGCTCCAGCGTCGGCGGAGCTTGGGAGGTAGTCCAGAGCGGATCTGATTGTGGTGCGATCGGCGACATCCGGAAGACGGAGCATGTGTTGGGCTCGTGGTTGGTGGATGATGATATGGTTTCTCCTTGGCGTTTTAGTCGTGGTGGGTTGCTAGATCTAGAGTTCGATGGCGTGTCGGGGTGTTGCCGATCCGATCCGATCAACGATAAGGGTTTCACTTTTAGTGAGCCACCTTGGAGGTCCGTAAAGTCGCATATCGGTGATGGGAGCGTCGAGCTCGGTGAGGAGGTGATTCGTCATTCTTTTCTTGGTGGCTGCTTTGTGGTGGTCTTGGGAGGCGGGTGTGGTGTTGGTGTCAAGCTCGGAGATGTTATGTTATCATCTTTTCAGTTTTGTCATGTCGGTCTTTACGTGACTTGTACTTTATTCTTTATGATATAAATGAGACACGTATTATCATAAAAAAAAGTATCCTCACGAAAACTTAGAGTTAAGTGCGTACGGAAGCTGCTCGTAAACCGCGAACTCCTTGTGATTATCCGGATCCGCGGCGACACTGCCCCGACATGTACACGCACGGCGGGTGATCCTTTGCTTAGCGAGGAGCGTGGTTAGCCCGACAGTAGATCCGGATGGGTGTACGTGCGTCCATTGAAAATGGGAGCGGGGATCATATTGGCCATTATTCTAGGGTTAAGTACGGTTTTGTGGAGCTTGGACAGCAGGACGTGCGTGCGATCCAACTCTGCCAGCTGCACGCAGGAGGTTGCTAGGTCGTTAGGGAATCCGCCGGATTCAGATCGTAATTTCGAGGGGATTCCCTTCGCCGTGACAGCTAATGAGCGTTTGAATTTTTTTTCCCGCGGAGAGAAAAATGAGGGTTCGTTTAGTGCCATTCATGGTTTATTACAAGTACTCCCTCCGTTCCCAAATAATTGTCTTTCTAGCAGTCACTTGTTGAAATCTTTAGAAAGACAATTATTTGAAAACGAGAGGAGAATAATTCTGTCGCGTGAAAACTGTACTTTTCTGTCCCTTAATTATTATTAAAAAAAAGTGAGACCAACCAAAGGGCTAGCATTCGTTGGCATTTTTCTATAGAAGAAACTCTGCAAGCACCGCGTGTCGGAGCCGGGACTCGAACTCGGGTGGGCTGGCAGCTATCCCAGCTGCCCAGCCAACAGGTTGACGCCCCGTTCCCTCCCTTAATTATTGTCAAAGTTTGAGTTTGTTCTTAGTCTCTCGAGTGTCAAAAAAGCTATAGCAGGAAAAGAAGTGTCAAAACATTTACATTTGGTCTTTTACCCTGAAGGAAACGGTTTTGACGAAGCTGTCATGGTTTCACATGTTAGCCACGAAAAGAAAAGTAACAAAAAGTCATAATTATAAATATTCTAGAAAGCCATAAATTTCAATAGATTCAAAAATATATTTTCTAATTTAAAAAAAATATCCTTTTTTATCTTCCTAAAAATAGACATGTTTTCGCTAAAATTCGTTCGTTTCCTTTAAACATTATCTTCACTAATTTATTTTCAAAATATTATTTCAAATATACATTTTTTATTTGACAGATAAAACTACCTTTTCACCCCCACGCCTTTCTTTTCGTAGTTTTAGACTCTCCCTATTTTTGTCAGTTGTGCTCTCTAGAAAAAAAATTAAAAGTAATTAGCAATACTCTTACCATGTTGATGTGTCAATAGAAAAATAAAATAGTTTAGTTGTTATGAAAAAACTTCATAAGTTGACCTAATTTTATTTATGCAGAAATAAGATTTTTCTAGTTGTCCGATCTTTTTCCTTTTTTGCAAGGACGCGCCTCTTTTTATACAGACCTGATCCCTTAACATGCGAGAATCATAACATCGAGACATCAGTAGTATTGACTTAGACATTAGAAAATAACACACCACAAACTAACGCGTGATTAAATGGTTAGGAGGATAGTGGTATCCCAGCTCACAGGGGTTCAAGTCCTAGAATTGACACTGACGCTTAAATTTTTCAGGATTTATTTCAGACCTTTTGGTAATGTGCATTCAGTGGGAGGAGACGTTCCGTCGACTAGGCTCAGTCACTCGGAGGTGCTCATATGGGTAAGATGTGTATGCATGTGTTCATAAAAATGAGTGTATGTGTGTATGCATGAGTGCATGCCTCTGTACCGAGTTCCAAAAAGACACGCCATTTAGATTTAGAAATCACAATATAAAATCAAAAGGTTTTATGTGCAGCATCAAATCCTGATTAGTACAAAAAAAGTAGTCTAAGAGATCCCGAAGCAATCTGAGCAAAAACATAAACTATCCTTTTTTCATGAAAATTCTTGTATTACTCAAACTCAAGGAATACAGTCACAACCGACTATGTGAAAGACTTTTTTTGGTCCAGACTTCAAGCCATACAACAGTCAGGACTTGAGTTCTACCAAAAGTAGTAATGAAATGACTAGCAAAACGTTGACTACGTTGTATATGAGTAATAGAAGAACTATGTTCAACTAGATTATCATTAATCCCCCTGATAAAAAAGTAAATTTTGATCTGTTTGCCGGCGTTCTGGGAATGGGAGTCCCCAGACTTGCCTGCCTGCGGCCCACAACGTGGCTTCACCAGCGGCCCTATACAGCCCATCTTCGTCAGCAAACACTCAAGACCCTCGCGAGGGGCCAAGCCTCGCGAAGAGGACGACGCAAGACCTCCTCGGGAGCGGCCTCACCAAGCTGGCTCGCGAGGGGCGGAGAGATCAAGGCAAGGACACCTCGCGAGGTTTCTGTGACGCAAGTCATGACGCCTGGGACCAGGCGGGCGCCAGCGCGCACAGTGTCCTCGTTTCCTCTTTGGTGCTAAAGAGGCAAGCGCATGCGAGGAGTCCCGAGGCATCAGGCAAAGATTTCCATATCAGTGCAACGAGACCAAGACCAGCAGGACGGCAGGACGGAGGTCACCATGAAGGCCAGGACGGCATTACCACCAGAGCCTTTGGCAGGCGAAGACCACTAGTTGTCTCCCTTCAAATTTGACCGTTGTTGCATCCCTTCCCGCTAGCATTTGGGAAGAGGACCAGGGCCTCTATAAATAGGATTAGCCACCACAGTAGGAGGCAACTGATCTTGGGCTATTCAGATCATCCTCATCCACACGGACTCACCAAGCACAAGAGCAACTTTCCTCAGGCGGCTGTTCTTCCGTTGTAACTGTTCATCCTCAGCCCAAGAGGCAATCCACCACACCACACTGAGTAGGGTATTACACCACATCGGTGGCCCGAACCAGTATAAACCTTGTGTCCCTTTGTTCTGCGAGTTCGACGCGCTGAGCCTTGAGATCACGGTGAGGGAGAGTACTAGGGGGAGGAGAGACCTTCGTGCGCACCTCAGTGTTCGAACCTCAAGGGTTTTGCCGGAACCCGAAATCCGACATTCGGCGCGCCAGGTAGGGGTGCGTTGAAGCTTTCCTCCTGCCGATCTACGCCCCATCGCTCCACCGCATCCATGGCGGACGTGCGTCGAGCCCGCGCTGAGCGCCGGGTTGCCCTCGCCGCCCGTGTCGCTCAGACAACTCCTGTTGGTGGGCCTCCCCGTCGTTCCCGTCACCCGCCGCCAGCGCCGCCACCGGCCCGGCGGGAAACGAGCAGCAAGCGTCCTCACTGCACCCCTTTGTGCGGAGGGACGGCCGCACCGCCACTCCGTCGCTGACCCCGGCCGGCTCATCATCTCACGCTCGTCGCGCGCCCACGGACGTGCAGGCCGCGCTGCTCATGGCACGCGAGCTCCTGCGCTACCTCCCGGTTGACGATCTCTACGAGGACTGGCTGGACCGCATCGCCGAGCTCGTCAGCGCCGCAGGGGGCTCCCCCGCACCATCTCTCTCGCTGCCTCGCCCTCCGCCAGTTGCGGGCGACGTAGCTCACGGAGCACCTCCACCACCTCTGCACCAAGACGGCGCTCTGGCGATAAGGTGTGCGGCCCCCCGACGCGACCTACCGCGTCGGGCGCCTGCGCGAGAAGAAGGAAGCTGCCAAGAGATTCCTCGACCGCGGGAAAACGCTCCCGCGCTCCTAGCGCCACCGCCACAAGACCGTGTGCGCTGCGGTGGCGGTCTTGTGAGCATCGAGGCGGGCTCCGTGTCGACAAAGGGCCCGGTGGCCACGACAGGCTGCCGCGCCTTCACTCCGGAGCTGCATAGCGTCGTCTGGTCGGGCAAGTTCAAGCCAGACCTGCCTCCTCGCTACGACGGTACCCCCGACCCTGCGGAGTTCTTGCAGCTCTACGAGCTGAGCATCGAGGCGGCCAACGGCGACGAGAAATTCATGGCGAACTGGTTCCTTATGGCTCTCAATGATGGTGCTCGCTCGTGGCTCCTGAACCTGCCTCCAGGCTCGATCTCCTCCTGGGATGAGATGCGCGACCGCTTTGTCGCCAACTTCCAGGGCACTCGCGACCGCCCTCCGGTCGGGGGTGACCTGCGCCGCACCAAGCAGCACCCAGGAGAGACCTTGCAGAAGTACATCTAGCGCTTCTACATCGTTCGTCTCAAGATCCCCAAGGTGACGGATGAGGCCATCATTTCCGCGTTTTTTGATGGCGTCCACGATGTCAAGATGAAGGAGGAGCTCGCCATCCACAAGGAGTTATGCACGGCTCTGGAGATGTTCAACATGGCGACCAAGTGTGTAAGAGCTGAGGAGGGGCGCCTTTCCCTCCTCGAGCTCCCTGCTACCGACCCGAAGGAGAAGAAAGCCAAGGCCAAGGACGTGAAGCGCAAGGGGGTGGTCGTGCTCGCGGCAGAGCCGGATACGAAGCGCGACCGGGACCATCCTGAGTCGTCCAAAAGCAGCCGACCGTTCGCTTCCACAATGTACACAACCACAACACCAATGACTGTCAAGAGCTCAGGGCCATTCGAGATGGATGCTTCGGTCGATGCCCCACGCGCAACGACCGGGGCTACGGCCGAGGAGGAGGACGAGGCGGAGGACGATGGGACGATCGCGGCCCTCGCCAGGAGTGGTTTGACCGGCCTCGCAAGGACTGCTGGTAGGACCAGCCTCGTGAGGGCACCTGGAGGGATCAGCCCCGCGAGGACCGCCCTTAGGGCAAGGCCGGTCTTCCTCCACTGCCGCCACCACCAAGAAGGAATGACGACCACCATCAGGATGAGGGGGCTGGGGGCTTCCGGGAACCACGTGCTATCGCCTGCATCTTGGGCGGAGCTCAGGCCCCAGCATCTCGGCGTATCTTCAAGTAGTTTGCTCGCGAGGTGAACGCAGGCCTTCCCAGGCTTGAGGCCATGCACCCGCTCAGGTGGTCCAAGTGCGCATCACTTTCAGCTCGGCGGACCAGCTCAAGTACGCGGCCACTGCTGGCACCCTCCCGATGCTCTGCTCACCTGTCATCAGCAACGTACAAGTCACCAAGACCCTCATCGACGGCGGCGCATGGCTTAACGTCCTGTCCGTCGAGACATTCGACGGCCTCCAAGTGCCATACGATCAGCTTCAGCCCACCAAGCCCTTCTCAGCAGTGACTGACTACTCCACCACCCCGATAGGGCAGGTCCGCCTCCCTGTCACCTTCGGACAGCGCGACAACTACCGCACTGAGCTCATCAACTTTGACGTTGGTCACATACGTCTGCCGTATAATGCCATCCTCGGGTATCCAGCCCTGGCCAAGTTCATGGTAGTGACCCACCACGACTACAACGTCCTCAAGATGGCAGGAAGCGGTGGGATCATCACAGTCCCCTGCGAAGAAAGAGATGCGGTGTGCTCCCTCAAGCGCGCGCCTTCCAAGCCGCAGCAATCGAAGACCCTGACAGCAAGGGCGCGTACCCTCCTGAGGCCACCCCCAAGAAGAAGAAGCAGCTACTCCATACAGTGCCTCAAGGGAGCGGCGCCTCTAGCGGTGCCACATCAGGATCGACGCCCGCACCTGGGGCGCCTCCCTCCCTTGCATAGGAAGGCACGCCCGCCGCCCTCCTCGGGCAGGGCTCGGGGGCTCTCTTCTGGAGGGCCTCAGACCTAGCCAACATCACGAGGGAGGCGCTCGGGCACCACGTGGAGGCGTGCTTTGCAGCACATCTTCCTCAGGGGGACACCGGGCAAGGAGCGCCCGACGCTCAGGAGTTCATCGCCAAGACCACTCAGGAGCTGCAGGATGCAAGAGCCATGTGCGGCGACCGCCGGCCACTTGGCGCAGCTCCCCATCCAGGCAAGGATGGCGGGCTGCGCATCTGCATTGACATCCCAGGGCTCAACAGGGCCGCATCTCAGGAGCGCTTCTGGCCTTCGCGCGTGGGGCGTTGCAAGGGCCCACCTCACAACTATGTTTGCATGCCATTCGGCCTGCCGAGCATGGCGGCCGCCTTCCAGCACAACATGCGGAGCGTCCTGGCGACCCAGGAGGCCAGGCATCATGCGGTCCTGGCGGAGATGGAGACGGTCCTCAAGGAACCGCCTGGACCCCCAGAGCCTCCCGAGGCTCAGGGCCCCGGCGGCTCATGAGGAGAAACCCCTTCGCCACACATATTCAGCTACCTCAACATCCCTTTGACAACGGAACCAGGTGACATCAACTTTATTTAGCTGGGAGCGCCCCCCGGGCTGCATCATTCCCAGGCCGCATGGGCCTGTCCCTGCAACATGTATCCTTTTTACGTCTTTGCTTACTCTGCTGGGGCGCCCCTCGGGCTACATCATCCCCAAGCTGCTCGGGTTCGTCCCGGTGGCGTGTATCGTCCTTGCATCTATCTAAGCTAGTTCGTTTCCCATGCATAATCTATCTATGGTTATCACTTGCTTGATTATCACCCACCACGGGAGTCGGGCGCCGATCGTCTTTCTTCAGGATCCCTCGCATAAGGAGGCTAGGCACGACACCTGTGCTCGGGCCCGTCCCTGCAGCGTCGATAAACCCAACGGCTGAGCTCTATCTGGCGGGCTAGCCCCGTTCACGTCACCTCCTGAGGTCGTTGGTGCTTGGCCTTCTCATGCAATAACCTCAAGAGATTCATTCGGCGCAGGTTGCCTGACCATCTCGCAGGACTACCGCAGTCCACAAGAACCAAGACCAGGCGCAACCCGCCTTGAGGTAGGGCCTCGTGAGTCTCGCGCTGGCTCGCGAGTTCCCAGACACACCTCATCTAGCCCTTCCGTGCAAGCCACATGTCAGGGCGGGGCTGTACACGCCCCGGGGGCTCCACTCAGAGGGAGCCCTCACCCACGTACTAGTGGAAGCACCATGCTCCGCGCTGACAGTCGACACGGCCGAGGAGCGGTTATGCCCATGCAAGTGCGGAAGCGCTATGCTCCGCGCTGGTGATAAACAACTGAGGCCGGCCCCATGGCCGTGTCAACCTCATGGAGCCTCAGAGCTCAATGTCTAGCCTCATCGCAACACCTCCCCTCGGGAGAGTCGCGCGAGGGGGCTGGGCACGGGGGCTGCGCTCGGGTCACGCCCAAGCATAAGCCACCCTGCCAGGTCCCTCGAACCTGGTCGTCGCGCGCCCCTCCCGAGCGGAGCCTCGGCGAGGGAAAAGGTGTGAAGGTCGTTTGAGCGTCAAGGGAGACTCCTGAGCATCGCGACTCAGGAGCCTAACTGGCCACATAGCCCCTCACCCCTTGGTCTCGTCCTAGTGATCCGGACGACCCAACAGCGGCTGAGGTATGCACGGGGTCGGGCCCTGCCGACGTAGAACACTAGACCTACTCCTGCATCTCCTTCCTACAAGTTTTTTGCGCGTCAAGTGGGACTCCTGAGCATCGCGAATCAGGAGCCTAACTGGCCACGTAGCCCCTCACCCCTTGGTCTCGTCCTGGTGATCCAGAAGACCCGACGACGGATGAGGTATGCGCGGGGTCAGGCTCTGCCGACGTAGAACGTAAAGCAGACATGAAGGAAATCGCGGAACTCAAGTAAATATTACAAGACATATTGTTCTCCAAATACCAAGCATAAGTTTAAACGCCCCCACGAGGCATGGTACGTGTTGCAGATGCAAAGCAGGAAAGAAGTCGCCGGCAAGTCATCCCTGGACGTTGTCGTCGCGTGCAAGAGATGCCCCTTCGACGGCAATGTTGCCCTCACCTACGCCGCCTGTCGGAGTTGTAGGTTCAGCAGCACCACCTGTCGGGGGCGCAGGGTCGAAGGCACGAAACTTCTTTAGCAAAGCTTCCGCCTGGCCCTTCACGGCTTCGGCGGCAGCTGCGCAACGCTCGTCGTCCACGGGCTCCAGCAGCTCGTCGAGGTTGGCGGTAGGATCACGAAGATGGAGGTGGCTGAAGACGCGCGTCAACGCGGCCGAAGAAAGTGTGTGGGCTACTCCCTCTGAGGGAGTCCTGGACTAAGGGGTCCTCGGATGGGACTCTCCTTGGCGTGGAAGGCAAGCTTGGCGACCAAATATGTAGATTCCTTTCCTTGTAACCGACCTTGTGTAACCCTAGATCCTCCTCGTGTCTATATAAACCAGAGGACTTAGTCTGGAGGGGGGAGATATTCATTACCATAGTCATACAAGCTAGCCTTCTAGGGTTTAGCCATTACGATCTCATGGTAGATCAACTCTTGTAATACTCATATTCATCAAGATCAATCAAGCAGGAAGTAGGGTATTGATGTCTACTACACAACCTTCTTCTTGTAGACGTTGTTGGGCCTCCAAGTGCAGAGGTTTGTAGGACAGTAGCAAATTTCCCTCAAGTAGATGATGATAACCCACAAGTATAGGGGATCGCAACAGCTTTCGAGGGTAGAGTATTCAAACCAAATTTATTGATTCGACACAAGGGGAGCCAAAGAATATTCTTGAGTATTAGCAGTTGAGTTGTCAATTCAACCACACCTGGATAACTTAGTATCTGCAGCAAAGCGTTTAGGAGCAAAAGTGGTATGGTAATAAAGGTAACGGTAGCAAAAGTAAAGATAAATGTTTTGGGTTTTGTAGTAGTTGTAACAAGAGTAGCGAAAAAGTAAATAAGCGAAGAACAATATATGAAAAGCTTCGTAGGCAATGGATCGTTGATGGATAATTATGCGGATCGATTCCTCATGCAATAGTTATAACATAGGGTGATATAGAACTAGCTCCAATTCATCAATGTAATGTAGGCATGTATTCCGTGAATAGTCATACGTGCTTATGGAAAAGAACTTGTATGGCGTCTTTTGTCCTACCCTCCGTGGCAGCGGGGTCCTTCTGAAACTAAGGGATATTAAGGCCTCCTTTTAATAGAGAACCGGAACAAAGCATTAGCGCATAGTGAATACATGAACTCCTCAAACTACGGTCATCACCGAGAAGTATCCCGATTATTGTCACTTCGGGGTTGTCGGATCATAACACATAATAGGTGACTATGGACTTGGAAGATAGGATCAAGAACACACATATATTCATGAAAACATAATATGTTCAGATCTGAAATCATGGCACTCGGGCCCTAGTGACAAGCATTAAGCATAGCAAAGTCATAGCAAGATCAATCTCAGAACATAGTGGATACTAGGGATCAAACCCTAACAAAACTAACTTGATTACATGGTAAATCTCATCCAACCCATCACCGTCCAGCAAGCCTACGATGGAATTACTCACGCACGGTGGTGAGCATCATGAAATTGGTGATGGAGGATGATTGATGATGACGACGCCGACGAATCCCCTCTCGGAGCCCGAGCGGACTCAGATCAGCCTCCCGAGAGAGATTAGGGCTTGGCGCCCGGCTCCGTGTCATGAAGCGATGAAACTTTCTCTCTGGTTTTTCTCCCGAGGCGGAATATATGGAGTTGGAGTTGAGGTCGAGGTTGTCCAGGGGGCCAACGAGATAGGGGGCCATACAGGCGCCCTGTCTCGTGGACAGGCCCTGGGCCCCCTGGTGTATCTCTTTCGCCCAATAATTCTTATAAATTCCAAAAAGAGCCTCCGTGGATTTCCAGGACATTCCGAGAACTTTTCTTTTCTACACATAAAACAACATCATGGTAGTTCTGCTGACAATAGTGTCGGAGTAATGGGCCACGGGTAGGCAAACCCGAGTCCCTGAACCTTTCAAGACATCGGGGCAGGCTGCGCCCCTCAAGACCCCAAGGCAACCGCCTTCGAGAGTCGGCAGAGAGCCGCGTGGCTGCCTCCCAGCCGAGTCCCGAGGCGGCCTCGAGATGAGCCGACTCCCAGCTGGCGGCTTCGGAGAAGCGGCTATGGGAGTCGGCTCACGACTCAACCACCTCCTACCTATGCAACTACGGACGTGATGGGGTGTGGCGCGCCCATCCTACCCCTCGAAAAAGGCGAGCATGGCCACAGTCGCCCGTCTTGGCGGAGATCTCCGTCGAGCGCGGCATTGTTGCCACTGCCAGCCGACATCAACCCGTGGGCAGATCCTGTACCCACGGCGGCTGTGCAGACGCCGGCCCCTCCCACGGGCCCGCACGCCATTAACCAGACGAGATAGGGAATGACGACAGTGATCGCCCGTCAGGCGGTGGCACTGTTGCCATGACCCCATGACCAAACTAAGCGTCATTAGAAGCGCGGCTACGTAATCCATGGCGGAATGACCCGCGCATGGTGGCAAGGCCTTCGGCCCCATGTTGGGCCGTCGGACAGAACCCACTAGTCTGCGGGCCCCAGCAGTCGGCGGAGAAGACGGCGACCTAAGAGACAGACGGCTGGGACCCTCGCCCAACTGGATTACCATTGTACCCCCGGGGGGTAGGCCTATATAAACCCCCCGGGGCACCCATGCAAGAGGTTGGACCCTAGTAGTTTTAGACACACATAGAGGGAAGAAAGGAGCTAGCCGTGCCCTTCTCCTTCCTCACCTCGGACAGCTCAAGGAGCAACCTTGTACCCACTTTGCCATAGTGATCATGTGGAGACCCCGCAGAGCAGCAGTAGGGGTATTATCTCCACGGAGAGCCCTGAAGCTGGGTAAGACCCGCCGGCGTGCATGTCTTCGCCTCATCCCGTTTCCAGGCACCGGCGACGTTCTACTCGCCCCCACCATGATAAGCCATCCTTTGGCATATGTCGCACCCAACCCCCGACATTTGGCGCCCATCGTGGGGCTAGGTGCACCGTCGTCCGGAGACCTGCTCTGGACGGGAACCCTTTTCCTCCCTGGCGAGCACAGCCAGCCCGACACGCCAGATGGAGTCTGAGCCGACGCGCTGCACGGTGCTGAGATCGCCTGCGCGACCAGCTGTCTCGCCGAACTTGTCGGCGAGGTTTGCCTCTCCGACGAGCCTGCATCCGACGCAGGCACGGGCGGCCCCGCGATCCTCCTTGCGGGCCTCCTCGAACAACTCCATGTCGCCGGCAAGCCTGCTACAGACCTGGAGTCCGTAGGCTCCACCGACCCTATGCTGGTCGACTCCGACACCGCGTCGCTCGACACGTTCCCCACCAACGTGGTGGTCTACAACGAGCCGCTCCCTCGTGCGGAGAGCGGCGGAAGCACCGTCACAGAAGTGCTCGTCATCGGTCATGGCGAGCATTAAGCGAAGCGAGCTCATGACCCTCTCGGCGGCTCGCAAGACCCGATCGCGCCTATTCCGGAAGGCGGCGCCGAGATCTTGGAGGCACGCCGCCTTCGGCTCGTCGCGAGAAGAGGAAGCAAGCATGAGGCGCTTGTCGAAGCCTACCAGCGTGAGATGGATCGCGTGTAGGCGCTCGCCCGGCCCCGACCGCCTAACCGCCTAAGCGGCGGTCCAGCAGGCGGCGTAGCTATCGCCAACCTGTTGAGGCCAATCGCCCTGTATGCATACGCCACGCCGGAGAACATCCGCACGCCGCCGGCGGCGGACGAGCTGGACAACTTTGAGGTGAGGCGCCGCTGATGACGGGCGATTCAGCAGCTCCTCGGCAGCTGCCGCAAGCAGGCGAGGCCGGCCGCCGCAGGGAGGCGCAGAACGACAAAACGACGACTTGCCTCCCGCCGAGGTCAAAGCGCGACATCTCGGACGCCGACTGGCGGTGTCCGAGGAAGAAAAAACAAGGATCCGGCTGTCAGCCACAGTCGGACTCACATCTCCATCGAGCGCGACCAAGACGGCCGCCCAAGAGCAATGGAGCGGCGGGACGATTATCTGCCTCCTCCTCCTCGCAGAGAAAGGCGAGTCTCCCCGCCACCCGTCGAGCATTCGACTCTCGGCGACTGCCTTGGCAGCTGAGAGGGAGTCGGAGAAAACGACGCCCGCCATCGGATCGACCGACTCCACCGATCCCTGGCGCTGGAAGAAGAAGACGAGTTGGGTCCGCCCTGTTTCGGACCTTGCATCTGAGACGAGCCCTTCCCCCGAGGGTTCACACTCCCCGAGATACACCCAAATACACCGCTCCGTGAAGCGGAAGATCGCTGGTTGACTACTCTACAACCCGTCAAGATAATAACGGCAACAAAGCGCGTTGCCGTATAGTATGTTCCCCTCATGCTCCGTGGCACGACCGGACATGGTTGAATAACTGAAGCCCTTGAGCATCAACAGCTGGGTCGACTTCACCGAGGCCTTCGTCCGCAACTTCACGAAACGTATAAGCGACCTCCCAAGCCTCGCCAGCTTTCCTTGTGCGTGCAAGGCCCCAACGAGTCAACTCATGACTACCTCACGCTGGGCCAAGCTCCGGAACTCCTGCGAGGGCGTGCGAGGTGCGAGCTATCGAGTACTTCACCGCGGGTGCGAGAAGGCACCCTCCTCAAGCACAAGCTCCTTTGTGATGAGCCGGAGACCCTCGACGAGCTGCTGATCATAGCGAACAAATACGCCACAATCGACTCCTCCATGAAGGCGGAGATTGAAGTCGGTCTGTTGGCAAGGTGGCTCCTCGGGCTCCCGGGACTCGGCTAGAGACACGGTCGGAGACAACAGAATGATCCTGGCGCAAGGCCCCTGGCCGGCTTCCAGCCCAGCCGGTGGTGGCGCCGAAGACCAGCAGCGGAGGAGCCGCCTCCGCCAAGCTGTAAAGGCGGCAAGTCCAAGCGGTTGCGGCCTTCTCTTACGAGTAGACTCTAGATCGTCCTCGCAAGTTCCATAGCGGCGCGAAGCCGTCAAACCACACCACCGGAAGTGTCACTGGCTCACGGGATCGCCAAGGAAGCGACCTCGTGCCTCCCCTTTCTTTGGACCGCCGCCTCCACCACCTTCAAAGAGCCGGCTGTCGAGCTACCGGTGCGGTGCAAAGCGAGTACCCGAAGAGCATGGAGCTTATGTGGTGTTCACCGGTGTGGCCCGGCGACCGATGCAAAGCAGCGGCTTCAAACAATAAGAAGTGAATGCGGTAGCATCGGATACTCGAGTTCATGCATGGTCCGAGAAGCCTATCGATTCGAAAGAGATGATCACCTGAGGTGATGCCTAATCCGGGCTCCTACACCTGGTCTTGGGAGCCACCCTTGCCACGGATAGGCGGGCCGCTCGCTTCTCGCGAGTCTGATAGAGCGGAGACAGACATCAACATCCCTGTACAAGGACACGATGGAGAAGTTAGGAATCAAGCAAAGACAGCTTCAGAGCAGCCGGACCGTGTTCCACGGCATTGTACTGGCCTTTCACGCTCACCGATCGGCAAGATCGATAGATGTCCTCTTTGGGGACAAAGATCATTTCGCCGAGAGCAGTTTGGTTCAGTGGTGGACCTCGAAAGTCCGTACCACGCCCGCTTGCCGACCTGCTTTGGCCAAGTTCATGGCGATCCCCACTCGCCTACCTCAAGATGAAGATGCGAGCTCCAAGGGATTACGACCGTAGCCGGCGACTACTGAAAAGTCATCGCTTGCTTGGTGAAAGCAAGCCGGCTGGCCGAGTCCCACAGTGATCGCGGTGAGAAGCGACTTCTTGATCGGGTTGTGGCGATGGCGGCAAGCAGCCTGAGATATAGCCCAACCCCAAGGAGTGGAAGTCGAGGGCTCGTTCAAGCCGCCAAAGAAACGAAGAAGATACCCTTGGACCCGGAGCACCGGAGAGGTGCAGCTGTCATAGGTGCGAACCTTGACGGCAAATAGGAAGGCGAGCTCGTCGATTTCCTCCATGAGAATCGGGACATTTTCGCATGGTCCCCTAAAGACATGCCAGGTGTACCGATGGAATTCGCCGAGCACAAGTTACATGTCCGATCTGATGTGAAGCCCGTCAGGCAGCCCTTGCGCCGCCTATCAGAAGAGAAGAGAAGAGTTGTTGGAGAAGAGATAGCCCGGCTCCTAGCAGCCGGTTTTATTATGGAAGTTTTCTTTCCAGAGTGGCTAGCAAACCCGGTCCTGGTACTGAAGAAGAACAAGCAGTGGCGGATGTGTATTGACTACACAAGCCTCAACAAAGCTTGCCCCAAGGACCCGTTCGCTCTGCCGAGAATTGATCAGGTGATAGACTCCACAGTTGGATGCGAGCTGTTGAGCTTCTTGGATGCATATTCAGGATATCACCAGATCAAGCTGAACCGGCCGACAGATCGAAGACCGCCTTCATCACGCCGTTTGGAGCCTACGCTGCGACCATGGCGTTCGGCTTAAGGAATGGCGGCGCCACCTTTCGGTGTTGCATGCGAAGTGCCTCCTCAAGCAGCTCGGTAAAGCATGCGTATCGTGGGCGATGTGGTGGTGAAGGCGGAAAAGTGAGAACACTCTTTGTAAGACCTTAAGAGACCTTTGAGAACTGCGCCGATTCGAGATCAAGCTCAACCACGAAAGTGCGTCTTGAAGTACCAGCCGGCCAACTCCTTGGTTTCCTGGTCTCGAGCAGCGGCATAAGTGCAACCCCGTGAAGATCAAGGCCATCGAGAGGATGGAAGTACCCCGCCGACTGCTAGATGTGCAAAAGTTCACCGACTGTTTAGCGTCCATCAGCCGATTCATCAGTCAGCTGGGCGAGAAAGCTCTCCCTTTATACCAGCTCATGAAGAAGACCACCTTCTTCGAATGGAATCACAAGGCATACGAAGCTTTTCTCCAGTTGAAGAAAATGCTGACTACTCCCCCCGTGCTGGCGGCCCCGACTCCTAAAGAGCCCATGCTCCTGTACATTGCCGCCACTAGCAGGGTAGTCAGCACAGTCATTGTAGTTGAGCGCAAGGAGGAAGGCAAGGCGCTACCTGTCCAGAGACCAGTATATTACCTGAGCTAAGTATTGTCGACCTCCAAGCGGAACTACCCCCACTACCAGAAGATGTGCTACGGCGTGCACTTTGCCGCCAAGAAGTTGAAGCCTTACTTTCAAGAGCATCCAATCACTGTGGTTTGCATAGCCCCACTAGCGAGATCATCGAAGCCGAGATGCTTCGGCGAGTGGCCAAATGGGCCATAGAGCTGGCCCCTACACCATCTATTACCAGCCCCTTTACCGCCATCAAGTCATAAGCATCGGCCGACTTCCTCGTCCGGGGCGAGACCCGATACGCCGCCGGCGCCCGACTCTACCCATTGGCGGATGCATTTCGATGGCTCCAAGATACGCACCGGCTTGGGAGCGGCGTTATCCTCACCTCCCCAAAAGCGACAAGCTCAAGTATGCGCTGCAGATCCATTCGCCGCCTCCAACAACGTCGCCGAATACGAGGCGCTCATTCACGGACTTCGGCTTGCCAAAGAACTTGGCATTCGCGGATCCGTGTTATGGCGACTCGACTTGGTGGTCCAACAGTCATCTGGCGGTGGGGCGCCAAAGATGCAAACATGGCGAGCTACCGTTTCCTTGTACAGCAACTTCGGTGGATATTTTGAGGTGCGAGTTCCTTCACGTGCCAAGCGACAACGATCAAGCAGATACCCTGGCACGAATCGGCTCCACCCGCCAGGCAATACCATCCGGCGTCGCCCTTCAGCGCCTCCTCAAGCCATCTGTCAAGCCTTTACCAGAGTCAGACTCCATTTTTGTGCCGCCTCCCCCTGAAGAAGTCGGATCCGACTCAAGAGCCTCAGCAGACGGCACGAGAATTCTTCTGAATGGCCCCAAGAATGCATGATCGAAGCGGCCGGGGACTTCAGAACCCGGCCCGGGGACTGGGCGACCACTGCGAAGACTCCAGAGCTCGGCCCGGGGACTGCACCAGTCGGCCCGGGGACTTCATCAACCCAACAAGCGGTTGCAGACTCGGCCAGCCGCCCCTCGTCAAGTGGCGATCTTGGCGGTTGAAGAAATAGCGGCACCCTCATGGGCCCAGCCCATCCTAAAGTTCTAGTAAGCGGAGAGCTACCAACCGATGAAATCTTGGCTCGGCAAGTACAACGCCGGCGGCAGCCTACACCATAGTCAGCAGAGAGCTGGTCGGCGCGGCGTCCTTTGGTGTCTACCAGCGTTGCGTCGAGCGAGCAAGGCCAGCGATTCTCAAGACATTCATCAAGGCGAGTCACGGCCACCATGCGGCCTCAAGAGCACTCGTCATAAAAAGCCTTCCGACCACGGTTTCTTCGGCCAACTGCCCTAGAAGAGGCCAAGGAATTAGTCCAAAAATGCAAGGGTGCGGATGTTCCGCTCCAAGCCCGTGTCGGTAGGCTTCAGCGCTCAAGACTATCCCCATCGCCTGGCCCTTTGCTGTTTGGGGCCTGGACATGGTGGGACCATTCAAAGTAGCACGAGGCGGCCTAACTCACTTACTTGTCGCGGTGGACAAGTTCACCAAGTGGATAGAAGTAAAGCCCATCAAGAAGTTGAATGGTCCAACTGCAGTGAATTTCATCGCCGACATCACGACTTGGTACGGCGTACCACACAGCATCATCACCGACAATGGCACAAATATTTCCAAAGGCGCCCTGGCCCGTTTCTGCGCGACGCAAGGCATCCGATTGGACCTAGCGTCCGTTGCCCATCCATGATCAAGCGGCGGTGGAAGCGAGCAAGCGGCCTCATCACATGCGGCATCAAGCCTCGTTGGTCGAACCAACTGGAGCATTCGCCGGCTGCTGGCTTGAGGAGTTGTCAGCCGTCTTCTGGAGTTTGCGCACGACTCCAAACAAGTCAACCAGCTTCACACCCTTCTTCCTCTTCTACGGTGCTGAAGCCGTCATCCCAACGGACATAGAGTTCGACTCCCCGCGAGTCACCATGTACACCGAGGAGGAAGCAAAAGAAGCACGACAAGACGACGTCGATCTGCTGGAAGAGGGCCGGCTGTTGGCACTCAGCCGGTCCAGCATCTACCAGCAGAGCCTGCGCCGCTACTACAACAGGAAGGTCAAGCCAAGATCTTTCCAAGAGGGCGACCTTGTGCTCCGGCTGATCCAGCGAACAGCCGGCCAGCACAAGTTGTCGACGCCTTGGGAAGGCCCCTTCATCATCAGCAAAGTGCTGGGCAGCGACTCCTACTACCTGATCGACGCTCAGAAGCCCCGAGCACGCAAGAGGGACGACTCCGGCAAAGAGACGGAGCGGCCATGGAACGCAAATCTTCTCCGAAGATTTTTCAGTTAATGCAGTATGTACCACGCTACCTTTTGTGTTAAAATACCAAGACTTCGGCCCCCGCGAGACGAGCTTGGGGACTGCCCTTTTTTGTTATCTGGATGATAAGAATTTTGCCTTCGAGTATGTTACTCTTTGATTATGCCGCTTGGCACCGGGTTCGACTAGTCGGCCCGGGGACTCGCCGCCTTGCGCTATGAAATGCTTCCTGCAGTCGGACAAGTATTGTGCGGTGCCTAAGCCGTCTCTGTCGAAGCCGCCTTCGCAGAAGCTGTTTGGTGGGCAGGAGTAATGAAGAATGGGCGCCCACATGAAAAATGGCTAAGGACCCAAAGCATAAACATAGCTTAAGCCGGCTTCCAGCCCCTTTTTGCAAAACCAGCTCTTTAGTGGTCGGCTTGCCGCTTTCTATCCAACTTGTTTAAAAGACTCTAAAAATGGCCAAGTACTTGCCTTCCCAAGAGTAGCCAAGCACTTGATCCAAGCGGCGATCTGAGGCGGTTGTCCGGCCAGGCAAGGCAGCGACTAAGGGAAGGCGGCAAAGGAAAAAGCCATAAGTGCAATGAGCAAGGAAAGATAGAATTAGGATAATATTTACACAGCATAGGCCCTTGGCCGAATCTTCAGCGAAGTTCAAAATACACCCATGGGTAATTGTGCAATTAACAAGTTTTTCAAAGACTATCAAAGCAGATAAAATAAAGGCAAGACAGCAGCCTAGGAAGCGGAGCGGGTTTGGAGGGCGGAGGAGGCAGCGGTGTCGGCGCCGGGCGGCCGGGTGGGCGATCTCGGCTTGATCATCTCCGGCAGCCCGCCCAGACGGGCGCGGCTCGTTCTTGGAGGCGCTTGATCGGCGAGGCTGGTCGCCCGCTCCGTCTTCTGGCGCCCCATCTCATCTCCGTCCTCCGCCTCGCCTTCCTCCTCGGTAGCCGGAGCCGATCACCTCCGCCGAGTCCTCGTCGTAATCCGGGTTCATCCCAAACCACGCCGGCGGCGCCTCCCGCCGTCCTTAGCCCGCTCAGGGACAAAGACGCTCGTGTCCGTGTAGTCGGCGATCGCCACCGACGCTTCGGCGAGCGTCCTCGCAACCAGCAGCTCCGCTGGGCCTCTCGGCCGAGCGCGCCAGCCAGTCCAGATCCAGCCCCGGATACCACGCCTTGACAAATTCCAAGTCCCGGCACGCTCCAGCCCGGGCCACGGAACCCTTCTAGGCCTCAAGACGGCCAGCCGCGACCTCGGCCGATCGGCGGTCCGGTGAGAACGCTGTGAGCTAGCATGTCCGCCATAGGGCAGCGATCGCTGGCGCCGACACGTTGAAGCGGCGCGGCATCCGATGGGCGGCGCGAGGCGAGCCTCAATGCTCGAGAAGCTGCTTCGTCAAGGGTCCGGGGTGTTGGCAGCGATCTCGGCACCACTCGCCCTCCGCGCCTCGTGATCAGCCTCGATGGCTTGATTGGCGCTGCGTGTGGCGGGGAAGAAGTCGCCAAGGCGAAAAAAAGCAAGTCAAAAACCAGAGTCGGCTGACCAATAGTCAGCGGCTCAAAGAAGAAATAAAAAACTCACCGTCGACGATGTCCTTGATTTCATGGAAGCCGGAGGTCAGCTGTGCCTCCTTGTCGGTCCAGGAGGAGCCCTCGCCTTCGAACTCGACCAGGAGAGCAGCCTCTCTCTTCTCCGCCTCGTCCTGCGCCTTCTTAAACAGCTCCCTTTGCTCCGCCATTGCGTAGCCCGGAGGTCGCGCTCTGCGGCGAGCTTGCTGCCTCCTGCCTTAATGGCAAAGGCGGTGTCGGCTGCGCTCAGCTGCCGTCGGAGAGTAGCGTTGGCCTCTGAAGAATAAAAAGAAAAAAAAGTTAAGCCATCAACTAAGAAGGTCGCCAGGAAGATCGCTTGTTGCTCGCGATCGGCCGAATCTCGGGACTACAGCCCATGGTGCTTGTGCGCGCCTTGCCAAGAAGAAAGAAGACTCACCCGGCTCCTCGACAAGTCGGCGATCCGCTTGCCCAGCTCCTCAACATTGCGGTTGAAGGCGTGTACGGAGGTTGTGATACTCTGTGATAAGCATTTCGAGACAAAGGTAAATATTTGGAAATCGATAGATAGAGTTCGAGCGCTTTGCTCAGCAGCCGCACGAAACTCGAGGACTACACCCGATGGGTGTTGGCGCTTACGAAGAAGAACAAGGAAAAATTCAAAGAAGAAACATACCCGAACAGCGATGCAGCGCCAAGTCGCCTTGGTGCGATTCGGATGGCGTCGCCTTCAGCTCGCAACCGCTGAGCGTCGAGCGCTGGTTCGGTGGGCTGTGCCGCCTCCTCGCACCCAACGGGCGGCGCTTGTCGCCTTGGCGTCTGGAATGGCAGCTGGCGGCGCCGGTCCCCAAGGGCGTGGCGCGAAATCGCCTTCTCGAGGCGGCGGCGCGGTTGGCGAGGCGACTTGAAGGAGCAACCGCCACAGCCTGCGTCTTCGATCGGCGGCACCGCGAGTCCGCTTGCTTTGTTTACCTCGGCGCTCTCGGGAGCGGCGGAGGCGCGGCCGTGCTGACATGGAGGTCTCGCCGCCTCCCTCTCCATGATGGGGAACTCGCTGCCCGGCTCCCTCTGTCGCCCGTGAACTCCGGCGGCGGGCGACGCAGAGCTGGCGGGGTGGCGAACCGCTGATTGGGCGCGCGGCCTCCTCGGCTCGCCGCTTAGCATGACGGCGGCCGGCCTCCTCCGGCTTCCTGCTGGGCGGAAGTCGTCGCCTTCTCGGCCTCCGCCTTCTCCGGTGGCGGCCTCCTCCTCGTCGCGCTCCTCCTGCGCGTTCCGCTCCATCGCCTCCCGGAGGTCGGTGGCGGGTCAATCCATGAGTATTGGCGGGCGTCTCTGCCGACCCCATGGCGGGCGGCGGCCCTCTCTAAAGTAAGGGAGCCACGATGCGAAGAAGACATATAAAAGATCTGGACAAGATGAACCAGAAGAAAACAAGACAAAGTAGAAGCACTTACGCGGAGACCAGAGGCGGCTTTTTCACTTCCTTGCGGAAGCGGTTAGCCTTCGCGACCGCCTCTTCCCGCTTGGTCGCGGCGGCCGTCCCCTTAAACTTCTTCTGCCGGCCGCCTAGCGAGCTCGGCCCGGACCGACGCTTCTTCGCGCCGCCTCGACCACCCAAGCCGGCGGAGGAACTCGCGCCCGGCTGGCCGACCTTCGGCTGGGGGCGGGGGATGACTTCCCCCTCGCCGTCATCTTTAGGCCAGTCGGCGAAGGTAGCCGAGGGCCTGAAGTCTCAGCCCCTCCTCCTCCCCCTCCTTCGGCGTCGGCCTCCATCGCCGCCGCCCCCAAGTCAAGGTCGTCGACGTCGCTCTCCGCCCGGTCGGGGACGAATTCACGGGCCGGCCCCGTGGTGCCGGCTGAGGGCTGCATGAGGGGGTTCTGACTCGAAAAAACCAAAAAGGATAAGAAGCCGGATTCGGCTGAAAAAAAACGAAGAGGAAGAGATGACTTACCACAGGCGGGGGTTTGGCAGTATGGCTCCTTGCGAACTACCAATCCGCCGAGGATTGCGATCTGCGATGTAGTTCACCGTGTCCGCCACCTCCGCGTGGGGCAAGTCCTTGAGCACTGACCGATTTGGGGTCCGGTGGCGCTCATCGGCAGATCGGATGAGGTCGGCCTTGAGCGGAAGGACTCGGCGCGCCACGAAAGGCGGCCAGCTGGTCGGCCCGGTCAGGCCCTCCGATGCGTCGGACTTTCGAGTCATGGCACGGCGGCGGCGCCAGCGAGTCGGCGTCTGGCCGGTGGGACCAGTGGGAGCCTCCCGCCAAGACGCCCGGCTTAAAGGCGGCAGATTGACCCGACGCATATACGGGGCGACGTTCTTCACATAGAAGTAGGATCGCTGCCACATCTTCACCGACTTGATCAGCTGAATGGCGGGGAACGGGTTGTCGGCCACCGGCCTCCGCATTGCGATGAAGGTGTCGCACAGAGCCGGCACGCCGGCGACGTGCGTGCCGAGCTTGGACTGGAAGAATTCTCCCCACATCTCGATGGTGGGGAGAACGCCGAGGAAGCCTTCGCACAAGGTGGCGAAGGCGGCCAGCAGCACCACCGTATTCGGAGTGAGGTGGTGCGGCTGGAGCCCGTGGAACTCCAAGAAAGCATGGAAGAAGCCGCTCGTCGGCAGCCCTAGGCCGTGCATGAGGTGCGAGCAGAATACGACCCGCTCGACCTCCTCCGGCGCCGGCATTATTTCACCCGCTGGCGCTGCGCGAGTCTGCACTAGGCTCGTGCCGGGGAGGCGGCGCGTCCGGCGGAGGAACTCAATGTGGTCATCGTCCACCTCGGAGCCGTCCCACACGCCGGAGCGTGTAGCAGGAGGTGCAGCGGCGGAGGAAGAGCTCATCGCCGTGGCGTGGCGTGGTTCGGCGCGGCTGCGGAAAGAAGAAGACGAAGCAAGAAGGAGAAGGAGCAAGAGGAAGCGGGGGAGGCAGGGAGATGGGTGCGCGTGCTCCGCCGCCACCCCTCCTCCCGCCTACTTATAGGCTCATGGGCAGAGAAGCCGATGGGGCGGGCGTGGATTGCTCGCGCCAAAACCCCCGCCCCCGATTTGACCCACGGGTTCTGCGCGCATAACGGCGTGGGAACCCTAACCGCCCACGCGGCCGCGACGGATCCGTTCGCGTGCCGAGGCGCAGTAGTGGCGGGCCCCGCCTGACAGGCCTGTCTCGTCACGCGCGTGGGTGGGCAGACTGACCCTGCTGCATGGCGTCGCGCGACGGGCCCGCAACGGGCAGCTGCGTGGAAGCTTATCAGGCACGCTGCCTGGACCCCGCCACGATCTTCAAACCCTTTGAGGAGCAAGACGGCCTCCTGCGAGTTCGACTCCAGCTAGTCGGCCTAGAGAAAGACGGCGAGCCAAGCCCAGATTCTTCCACCAGAGGGATGAAACTGTTGAGGCTCCTCGACATGTTGCCCTCGGCGCCTCACCAGCTTCGGGGACTACTGCCAGAGTAATGGGCCACGGGTAGGCAAACCCGAGCCCCTGAACCTTTCAAGACATCGGGGCAGGCTGCGCCCCTCAAGACCCCGAGAGGAAAAGCCGCCTTCTGAGAGTCGGCGGCAGAGCCGCTGACTGCCCCTCCCAGCGAGTCCCAGAGACGGCCTCGAGATGAGCCGACTCCCAACTGGCGGCTTCCAGAGAAGCCAGCTATGGGGAGTCGGCCCACGACTCCAACCACCTCCTACCTATGCAACTACGGACGGGATGGGGTGTGGCCGCCGCGCGGCCCATCCCTGCCCCGTTCACAAAGGGCAGGCATGGCCACAGTGCGCCGTACTGACGGAGATCTGCGTCGGAGCGCAAGATCGTTGCCACGCTGCCTCGACATCAGCCCCGTGGGCAGATCCCTGTACCCACGACGGCTTGTCTGTATGACCCAGAGACGGCGGGACCCGCCTGTCGGCGGGGATGCAGAAGACGGCGAGAGCGTCGGAAGACGGACCCGTTGGGAGTCGGTCGGCCCCTCCCACGGGCCCGCACGCCATTAACCGACGAGACAGGGAATGGCGACAGTGATCGCCCGTCAGGCGGCGGCACTGTTGCCATGACCCCATGACCAACCTAGCGTCATTAGAGCGCGACTACGTAATCCGCGGCCGGCAAGACCCAGCAGCGGCGGGCAAAAAGGCCTGTCGGCCCCATGTTGGGCGTCGTGAGGCCCACTAGTCTGCGGGCCCCAGCGATCGGCGGAGAAGGCGGCGACCTAAGAGACAGCAGCGGCTGTGACCCTCGTCCAACCGGATTACCATTGTACCCCCGGGGGGTAGGCCTATATAAACCCCCCGGGGCACCCATGCAAGAGGTTAGACCCTAGTAGTTTTAGACACACATAGAGGGAAGAAAGGAGCTAGCCGTGCCCTTCTCCTTCCTCACCCCGAACAGCTCAAGGAGCAACCTTGTACCCACTTTGCCATAGTGATCATGCGGAGACCCCACAGAGCAGCAGTAGGGGTATTATCTGCACGGAGAGCCCTGAAGCTGGGTAAGATCCGCCGGCGTGCATGCCTTCGCCTCATCCCTTTTCCAGGCACCAGCGACGTTCTACTCGCCCCCACCATGATAAGCCATCCTTTGGCATATGTCGCACCCAGCCCCCGACAAACAGCGTTAGTCCGGGTTAGTTTCATTCAAATCATGCAAGTTAGAGTCCAAAACAAGGGCAAAAGTGTTTGGAAAAGTAGATACATTGGAGATGTATCAACTCCCCCAAGCTTAAAACTTTGCTTGTCCTCAAGCAATTCAGTTGATAAACTGAAAGTGATAAAGAAAAACTTTTACAAACTCTGTTTGCTCTTGTTGTTGTCAACATGAAAAGCCAGCATTCAAGTTTCAGCAAATATTATGAACTAACCATACTCACAATAACACATAGGTCTCACAATTACTCATATCAGTAACATAATCAACTAACGAGCCATAATAATAAAACTCGGATGACAACACTTCCTCAAAATAATCATAACATGATATAACAAAATGGTATCTCGCTAGCCCTTTCTGAGACCGGAAAACATAAATGCAGAGCACCTTTAAAGATCAAGGACTTACTAAACATTGTAATTCATGGTAAAAGAGATCCAGTCAAGTCATACTCAATATAAACCAATAATAATGAATGCAAATGACGAGTGTGCTCTCAGTAGTGCTTTTAATAAGAAGGGTGATGACTCAACATAAAAGTAAATAGATAGGCCCTTCGCAGAGGGAAGCACGGATTTGTAGAGGTGCCAGAGCTCGATTTTAAAATAGAGATTGAATAACATTTTGAGCGGCATACTTTCGCTGTCAATGCAACAACTATGAGATGGTTGTATCTTCCATACTACATGCATTATAGGCAGTTCCCAAAAGAATGGTAAAGGTTTATACTCCCCCAACCACCAACAAGCATCAATCCATGGCTTGCTCGAAACAACGAGTGCCTCCAACATACAACAACCCTGGGGGAGTTTTGTTTAATTATTTTGATTTGCTTTGATCTTTTTGGATCATGGGACTGGGCATCCCGGTTACCGGCCCTTTCTCGTGAATGAGGAGCGGAGTCCACTCCTCTTGAGAATAACCCACCTAGCATGGAAGATATAGGCAGCCTAGTTGAAACATGAGCTGCTCGAGCATACAAAACATAATTCATTTGAAATTTTGGAGTTTGGCACATACAAATTTACTTGGAACGGCAGGTAGATACCGCATATAGGAAGGTATAGTGGACTCATATGGAAGAACTTTGGGGTTTAAGGAGTTTGGATGCACAAGCAGTATTCCCGCTTAGTACAAGTGAAGGCTAGCAAAAGACTGGGAAACGACCAACTAAGAGAGCGACAACAGTCATAAACATGCATCAAAATTAATTCACACCGAGAACAAGCATGAGTAGGATATAATCTACCATGAACATAAATATCATGAAGGCTATGTTGATTTGATTCAACTACATGTGTGAACATGTGCCAAGTCGAGTCACTCAATTCATTCAAAGGAGGATACCATCCCATCATACCACATCATAATCATTCTAATAACATGTTGGCACGCAAGGTAAACCATTATAACTCATAGCTAATCAAGCATGGCACAAGTAACTATAATCTCTAAATGTCATTGCAAATATGTTTACTTCATAATAGCTGACTCAGAAACGATGAACTCATCATATTTACAAAAACAAAAGAGGTCGAGTTCATACCAGCTTTTCTCATCCCAATAAGTTCATCATATATCGTCATTATTGCCTTTCACTCGCACGACCAAGCGATGTGTATAATAATAAGAGTGCACGTGCATTGGACTAAGCTGGAATCTGCAATCATTCAACTCAAGAGAGAAGACAAGTAATATAGTCTATAAATTAAATAAACAATCATGCATATGAGAGCCACTAAGCATTTTCAATATGGACTTCTCGACCCCCAAAAGAAAGAAAAGAAAAGAAAACTATTTACACGGGAAAGCTCCCAACAAGCAAGAAGAAGAACGAGAAATCTTTTTGGATTTTCATTTTAATTTCTACTACAAGCATGGAAATTAAACTAAATAATTTTTTTTGGTTTTTCTTAAGGTTTATCAAACACACAAGAAGAAAACTAGAAAAAGAAATTTAAACTAGCATGGATAATACAATGAAAGAGTATGAGCACCGACGACTAGTGTGTGAACATGAATGTAAAGTCGGTGAGAAATATGTACTCCCCCAAGCTTAGGCTTTTGGCCTAAGTTGGTCTACTACCAAGGACCGCCTGACTGATATCCGTAAGTGAAACTAGGGTTGTACAGAGAGCAGAGGCAACAGCCTCCTGAGCAGCAGTGTGCTGGCGAGCTGCCTCCATTCCCCTCTCGCATTCAGCTGCTTCTTCCCCGGTGACAACATATCTTCCTTTTGCCTGATAATCAAAAAAGTAGGGGGCAGGAAGAGTAACAGGGACGACATTGCGCCTGTCATAGATTAGTCGATAATGGAGGAATTGTTCATTTCTCTCAAGAAAATGATGATTAAACATAGCTTCTTTATCCAAATAAACAGGAGGTAAAATCATATCCCCCTCTCGTGGAGCTATATTAAGAAAGTTAGCCACACGGGTTGCATAAATTCCTCCAAATAAATCTCCCTTTTTACTATTATTCTGCAACCTACGTGCAACTATTGCCCCCAAGTTATAACCTTTATAACCTAACACAGCACTCTTGAGGACACAAAGATCAGGAGCACACATGTGACATACTTCGTCCTTACCGTTAATGCATCTACCAATAAAGAGAGCAAAGTAATGTATAGCAGGAAAATGAATGCTACCTATGGTAGCTTGTGCTACGTCCCTAGATTCTCCCGCAGTAATACTAGCAAGAAAATCTCTAAATGCAGATTTGGGAGGATCATTAATATTACCCCACTGTGGGAGTATGCAAGCAGTTGTGAAATCCTCTAAATCCATGGTATAAGATGTATCATAGATATCAAACATGACACTAGGAGAATTAGGCGCACAATTATATTTAAACCTCCGCACAAAAGAATCAGTCAACTGATAGTACTGCAGACACTTATCTTGTAAGAAGTCCTCCAGCTCGGCATTACGCACATATGCGTCAAATTCCTCCTTGAAGCCTGCTTCGACCATAAAATCATCGGATGGCCACTCACAAGCCCGTACATTCGCGTCCCTCGGCAATTCAACATCTTGCTCACGTATAGCAATCCTTGGCCCTTTCTTTGCCGAGGAACCTCCTTGGTACATTCTTCTAAGCATATTTCCTTTTCTGAAAATTTCTGAAATTTTAGTAACTTCAAAATAAAAGTGAATAAAACTAAACAAGATTGATAGCAACTACTCCTACAAGTGCCTAGAGCCTATATCATGCATTGGAATTGCTTGGGACCTCAAAAATTTAACATGCAAGCTCAAGAACATGGTCACCTATGCAGCAAAAATTTGCAATGAATAAAGCACTAGAACAGAAACTAATTGGACCAATGGAGGAGTCACATACCAAGCAAAAATCTCCCAAAGCAGTTTTGTGAATGGAGCTTTGAGCTAAGAGATCGAAAATCGCAGCAAAACGAGCTAGAACTCGTGCTTGAGTTGGATGGGGATTTTTTTTGGGTAGAAGATGGAGTGTGTGGGTCTGGCATAAGTGGAGGGAGCCACCGGGGCCCACGAGATGGGGTGCGCTCTCTGGGCGCCCTCCTATCTCGTGGCCTGGTGCTTGCCCTTCCTGCAGTGTTTTCAGTGCCTAAAATCCTCAAATATTCCAGAAAATATCATACTATATTTGCAAGGCATTTGAAGCACTTTTATTTTCGGACTATTTTTAATGCACGGATAATTCAGAAAACAGACAGATAATACTATTTTTGCTTTATTTTTCTAAATAACATAAAGTAAAAAGAGGGTACAGAAGGTTGTGCCTTCTAGTTTCATCCATCTCGTGATCATCAAAATGAACCCACTAACAAGGTTGATCAAGTCTTGTTAACAAACTCATTCTGAATAACACGGAACCGTAGAAATTTCGTATAACACTAAGTTACCTCAACGGGGATATGAAAATCCCCAACAACAAGAATATCATACTTTTTCTTGACAGTAGGGAGAGGAAATTCAAAGCCTCCAAAAATGATAGTTGGAACTTTTTCAATATAATTGATGCTATGAACTTGAGATTGTTTCCTCGGAAAGTGTACCGTATGCTCATTACCATTAACATGAAAAGTGACATTGCCTTTGTTGCAATCAATAACATCCCCTGCAGTATTAAGAAAAGGTCTACCAAGGATAACAGACATACTATCGTCCTCGGGAATATCAAGAATAACAAAGTCCGTTAAGATAGTGACATTTGCAACCACAACAGGCACATCCTCACAAATACCGACAGGTATAGCAGTTGATGTATTAGCCATTTGCAAAGATATTTCAGTAGGTGTCAACTTATTCAATTCAAGTCTACGATATAAAGAGAGAGGCATAACACTAACACCGTCTCCAAGATCACATAAAGCAGTTCTAACATAATTTCTTTTAATAGAGCATGGTATAGTTGGTACACCCGGATCTCCAAGTTTCTTTGGTATTCCACCCTTAAAAGTGTAATTAGCAAGCATGGTGGAAATCTCAGCTTCCGGTATCTTTCTTTTATTTGTGATGATATCCTTCATGTACTTAGCATAAGGATTTACTTTAAGCATATCAGTTAAGCGCATACGTAAGAAAATAGGTCTAATCATTTCAGCAAAGCGCTCAAAATCCTCATCATCCTTTGACTTGGATGGTTTAGGAGGAAAGGGCATGGGTTTCTGAACCCATGGTTCTCTTTCTTTACCGTGCTTCCTAGCAACAAAATCTCTCATATCATAACGTTGATTCTTTGATTGTGGGTTATCAAGATCAATAGCAGGTTCAATCTCTACATCATTGTCTTTACTAGGTTGAGCATGAACATGAACATTATCATTAAAATTATCACTAGGTTCATGTTCATCACCTGATTGTGTTTCAGAGTCAGAAATAGAAATATTATTGGGATTCTCAGGTGTGTCTACGACAAGTTCACTAGAAGAATGCAAAGTTCTATCGTTTTTCTTCTTCTTCTTTTTAGAAGAACTAGGTGCCTCTAAATTATTTCTCTGAGAATCTTGTTCGATTCTCTTAGGGTGGCCTTCGGGATACAAAGGTTCCTGAGTCATTCTACCAGTTCTAGTAGCCACTCTAACAACAAAGTCATTTTTATCATTCAATTCATCAAGCAAATCATTTTGAGCTTTGAGTACTTGCTCAGCTTGAGTAGCAACCATAGAAGCATATTTGCTAACGCAGCGAAGTTCATCTTTAACTCTAGCCAGATTATCACCTACGCGTCCTATCTCGAAAGCATTATTCTTTAACTCTCTACCAACATAAGCATTAAAACCTTCTTGCCTAGCCATAAAGTCGTCAAATTCATCTAAGCATGGGCTATGAAATTTAGTAGAGGGTATTTCAACTTTATCATATCTATAGAGAGAATTTACCTTTACTACCTGTGTCGGGTTATCAAGACAATGTGGTTCTTCAGGCGGTAAATTAAGACCATGTATTTCTTCAATAGGTGGTAAATTCTTAACATCTTCAACTTTAATACCTTTTTCTTTCATTGATTTCTTTGCCTCTTGCATATCTTCAGGACTGAGAAATAAAACACCTCTCTTCTTCGGAGTGGGTTTAGGAATAGGCTCAGGAGTTGGCTCAATTGGTTCAGGAATAACTTCAAGAATTGGCTCAGGAAGAGTCCAATTATTTTCATTAGTCAACATATTATTCAATAATATTTCAGCTTCGTCGACTATTCTTTCCCTGAAAACACAACCAGCACCACTATCCAAGTAGTCCTTGTAAGCATCGGTTAGTCCATTATAAAAGATATCAAGTATTTCATTTTTCTTAAGAGGATGATCAGGCAAAGCATTAAGTAACCGAAGAAGCCTCCCCCAAGCTTGTGGGAGACTCTCTTCTCTGATTTGCACAAAATTATATATTTCCATAAGGCAGCTTGTTTCTTATGAGCAGGAAATATTTAGCGAGAAGTAATAAATCATATCACGGGACTACGCACACAACCAGGAGCAAGAGAATTATACCAAGTCTTAGCATCACCCTTTAATGAGAACGGGAATATCTTAAGGATATATAAATAGCGAGGCTTCTCATCATGAGTAAATAGGGTGGCTATATCATTCAACTTGGCAAGATGTGCCACAACAGTTTCAGATTCAAGGCCATAAAAAGGATCAGATTCAACTAAAGTAATAATATCAGGATCAATAGAGAATTCATAATCCTTATCAGTAACACAGATAGGTGAAGTAGCAAACGCAGAATCGGGTTTCATTCTAGCATTAAGAGATTGCTGCTTCCATTTAGCTAATAATTTCTTAAGATCATTTCGATCGTTGCAAGCAAGGATTTCCAAAGCAGCTTTTTCATTCATAACATAACCCTTAGGAACAATAGGTAATACATAATCATTGGGGGAACCTTCATCATCACTATCATCAATAATAGGTTCTTCAATATTTTCATTCCCCCTAACTCTAGCAAGTTGTTCATCTAGAAATTCACCTAATGGCAAAGTAGTATCACGCACAGAAGTAGTTTCATCATGCATAGCAGAAGTGGCATCATCAATAACATGCAACATATCAGAATTCATAGCAGTAGCAGGTTTAGTGTCGCAATCTTACTAATAATGGAAGGAGAATCTAGTGCAGAGCTAGATGGCAGTTCCTTACCTCCCCTCGTAGTTGAGGGATAAATTGTTGTCTTAGCGTCTTTCAAGTTCTTCATAGTGATCAACAGATATAAATCCCAAGTGACTCAGAGAATAGAGCTATGCTCCCGACACGGCGCAGAAATTGGTCTTGATAACCCACAAGTATAGGGGATCGCAACAACTTTCGAGGGTAGAGTATTCAACCCAAATTTATTGATTCGACACAAGGGGAGCCAAAGAATATTCTTGAGTATTATCAGTTGAGTTGTCAATTCAACCACACCTGGATAACTTAGTATCTGCAGCAAAGCGTTTAGTAGCAAAAGTGGTAGATAATAAAGGTAACGGTAGCAAAAGTAAAGATAAATGTTTTTGGGTTTTTGTAGTAGTTGTAACAGTAGCAACGGAAAAGTAAATAAGCGAAGAACAATATATGAAAAGCTCGTAGGCAATGGATCAGTGATGGATAATTATGCCGGATGCGATTCCTCATGCAATAGTTATAACGTAGGGTGATATAGAACTAGCTCCAATTCATCAATGTAATGTAGGCATGTATTCCGTGAATAGTCATACGTGCTTATGGAAAAGAACTTGTATGACGTCTTTTGTCCTACCCTCCCGTGGCAGCGGGATCCTTACAGAAACTAAGGGATATTAAGGCCTCCTTTTAATAGAGAACCGGAACAAAGCATTAGCACATAGTGAATACATGAACTCCTCAAACTACGGTCATCACCGAGAAGTATCCCGATTATTGTCACTTCGGGGTTGTCGGATCATGACACATAATAGGTGACTATAGACTTGCAAGATAGGATCAAGAACACACATATATTCATGAAAACATAATAGGTTCAGATCTGAAATCATGGCACTCCGGCCCTCGTGACAAGCATTAAGCATAGCAAAGTCATAGCAAGATCAATCTCAGAACATAGTGGATACTAGGGATCAAACCCTAACAAAACTAACTTGATTACATGGTAAATCTCATCCAACCCACCACCGTCCAGCAAGCCTACGATGGAATTACTCACGCACGGCGGTGAGCATCATGAAATTGGTGATGGAGGATGGTTGATGATGACGACGGCGACGAATCCCCCTCTCCGGAGCCCCGAACGGACTCCAGATCAGCCCTCCCGAGAGAGATTAGGGCTAGGCGTTGGCTCCGTGTCGTGAAACACGATGAAAATTTCTCTCTGTTTTTTTCTCTGCGAGACGGAATATATGGAGTTGGAGTTGAGGTCGGAGGAGGTCCAGGGGGCCCATGAGATAGGGGGACGCGCGCCCCTGTCTCGTGGACAGGCCCTGGGCCCCCTGGTGTATCTATTTCGCCCAATAATTCTTATAAATTCCAAAAAGTGCTTCCGTGGATTTCCAGGACATTCCGAGAACTTTTATTTTCTACACATAAAACAGCAACATGGTAGTTCTGCTGAAAACAGCGTCAGTCCGGGTTAGTTTCATTCAAATCATGCAAGTTAGAGTCCAAAACAAGGGCGAAAGAGTTTGGAAAAGTAGATACGTTGGAGATGTATCAGATGACCTAAGGTTTATCAATCCATGGGAGGCGTAGGATGAAGATGGTCTCTCTCAAACAACCCTGCAACCAAATAACAAAGAGTCTCTTGTGTCCCCAACACACCCAATACAATGGTAAATTGTATAGGTGCACTAGTTCGGCAAAGAGATGGTGATACAAGTGCAATATGGATGCTAGATAAAGGTTTTTGTAATCTGAAATTATAAAAACATCAAGGTAACTAATGATAAAAGTGAACACAAACGGTATTGCAATGCTAGGAAACAAGGCCTCGGGTTCATACTTTCACTAGTGCAAGTTCTCTCAACAATAATAACATAATTGGATCATAGAACTATCCCACAACATGCAACAAAGAGTCACTCCAAAGTCCCTAATAGCGGAGAACAAACGAAGAGATTATGGTAGGGTACGAAACCACCTCAAAGTTATTCTTTCCGATCAATCTGTTGGGCTATTCCTATAAGTGTAACAAACAGCACTAGAGTTCGTACTAGAATAACACCCTAAGACACAAATCAACCAAAACCCTAATGTCACCAAGATACTCCAATGTCACCTCAAGTATCCGTGGGTATGATTATACGATATGCATCACACAATCTCAGATTCATCTATTCAACCAACACATAGAACCTCAAAGAGTGCCCCAAAGTTTCTACCAGAGAATCAAGACGAAAACGTGTGCCAACCCCTATGCATAGGTTCAAGGGCGGAACCCGCAAGTTGATCACTAAAACATTAATCAAGTGAATCACGTGATATCCCATTGTCACCACAGATACGCACGGCAAGATATACATCAAGTGTTCTCAAATCATTAAAGACTCAATCCGATAAGATTACTTCAAAGGGAAAACTCAATCCATTACAAGAGAGTAGAGGGGGAGAAGCAACATAAGATCCAATTATAATAGCAAAGCTCGCGATACATCAAGATCGTGCCAAATCAAGAACGAGAGAGAGAGAGAGAGAGAGAGAGAGAGAGAGAGAGATCAAACACATAGCTACTGGTACATACCCTCAGCCCCGAGGGTGAACTAATCCCTCCTCATCATGGACAGCGTCGGGATGATGAAGATAGCCACCGGTGAGGGTTCCCCCCTCCGGCAGGGTGCCGGAATAGGGTCCCGATTGGGTTTTGGTGGCTACAGAGGCTTGCGGCGGCGGAAGTCCCGTTCTATTCTGTTCCCCGATCGTTTTAGGGTATATGGGTATACATAGGTGAAAGAAGTACGTCAGGGGAGCCACGAGGGGCCCACGAGGGTGGAGGGCACGCCCCCCTGCCTCGTGCCTCCCTCGTTGCTTTCCTGACGTGCACTCCAAGTTTCCCAGGTTGCTTTCCTTCCAAAAATAACTTCTCCAGAAGGTTTCATTCCGTTTCGACTCCGTTTGATATTCCTTTTCTTCGAAACACTGAAACAAGGGAAAAAACCGGAACTGGCACTGGGCTCTGGGTCAATAGGTTAGTCCCAAATATAATATAAAAGTGTTTAATAAAGCCCATAAACATCCAAAATAGATAATATAATAGCATGGAACAATCAAAAATTATAGATACGTTGGAGACGTATCAGCATCCCCAAGCTTAATTCCTGCTCGATCTCGAGTAGGTAAATGATAAAAACAGAATTTTTGATGTGGAATGCTACTTGGCATAATTTCAATGTAATTCTTCTTAATTGTGGTATGAATATTCAGATCCAAAAGATTTAAGACAAAAGTTTAATATTGAAATAAAAATAATAATACTTCAGGCATACTAACTAAGCAATTATGTCTTCTCAAAATAACATGGCCAAAGAAAGTTCATCCCTACAAAATCATATAGTTTAGTCATGCTCCATTTTCGTCACACAAGAATGCTCTCATCCTGCACAACCCCGATGACAAGCCAATCAATTGTTTCATACTTTAGCAATCTCAAACTTATAAACCTTCACGCAATATATGAGCACGAGCCATGGACATAGCACTATGGGTGGAATAGAATATGATGACGGGGGTTATGTGGAGAAGACAAAAAAGGAGAAAGTCTCACATCAACGAGGCTAATCAATGAGCTATGGAGATGCCCATCGATTGATGTTAATGCAAGGAGTAGGGACTGCCATGCAACGGGTGCACTAGAGCTATAAATGTATGAAAGCTCAACAAAAGAAACTAAGTGGGTGTGCATCCAACTTGCTTGCTCACGAAGACCTAGGGCACTTGAGGAGGCCCATTGTTGGAATATACAAGCCAAGTTCTATAATGAAAAATTCCCACTAGTATATGAAAGTGATAAAACAAAAGACTCTCTATCATGAAGATTATGGTGCTACTTTGAAGCACAAGTGTGGCAAAGGATAGTAACATTGTCCCTTCTCTCTTTTTCTCTCATTTTTTTGGGCCTTCTCTTTTTTATGGCCTTTTTTATTCCTCACTTGGGACAATGCTCTATAAAATGATGATCATCACGGTTCTATTTATTTACAACTCAATGATTACAACTCGATACTAGAACAAAGTATGACTCTATATGAATGCCTCCGGCAGTGTACCGGGATATGCAATGAACCAAGAGTGACATGTATGAAAGAATTATGAATGGTGTCTTTGCCACAAATACTATGTCAACTACATGATCATGCAAAGCAATATGACAATGATGAATGTGTCATGATAAACGCAATGGTGGAAAGTTGCATGGCAATATATCTCGGAATGGCTATGGAAATGCCATAATAGGTAGGTATGGTGGCTGTTTTGAGGAAGATATAAGGATGTTTATGTGTGAAAGAGCGTATCATATCACGGGGTTTGGATGCACCGGCGAAGTTTGCACCAACTCTCAATGTGAGAAAGGGCAATGCACGGTACTGAAGAGGCTAGCAATGATGGAAGGGTAAGAGTGCGTGTAATCCATGGACTCAACATTAGTCATAAAGAACTCACATACTTATTGCAAAAATCTACAAGTCATCAAAAACCAAGCACTACGCGCATGCTCCTAGGGGGATAGATTGGTAGGAAAAGACCATCGCTCGTCCCCGACCGCCACTCATAAGGAGGACAATCAAAGAACACCTCATGTTTCAAATTTGTTACATAACGTTTACCATACGTGCATACTACGGGACTTGCAAACTTCAACACAAGTATTTCTCAAATTCACAACTACTCAACTAGCACAACTTTAATATCACTACCTCCATATCTCAAAACAATCATCAAGCATCAAACTTCTCTTGGTATTCAACACACTCATAAGAAAGTTTTTACTAGTCTTGAATACCTAGCATATTAGGATTAAGCAAATTACCATGCTGTTTAAGACTCTCAAAATAATATAAGTGAATTATGAGAGTTCATCTATTTCTTCAAAATAAAGCCACCACCGTGCTCTAAAAGATATAAGTGAAGCACTAGAGCAAAAACTATATAACTCAAAAGATATAAGTGAAGCACATAGAGTATTCTAATAATTTCGCAACTATGTGTAGACTCTCTAACATTTAAGAATTTTAGATCTTTATATTTTATTCAAACAGAAAGCAAAGCTAAATAAAATAAAATGACGCTCCAAGCAAAACACATATCATGTGGTGAATAAAAATATAGCTCCAAGTAAAGTTACCGATGAACGAAGACGAAAGGGGGATGCCTTCCGGGGCATCCCCAAGCTTAGGCGCTTGGTTATCCTTGAATATTACCTTGGGGTGCCTTGTGCATCTCCAATCTTAGGCTCTTACCACTCCTTATTCCATAGTCCATCGAATCTTTACCCAAAACTTGAAAGCTTCACAACACAAAACTTAACAGAAAACTCGTAAGCTCCGTTAGCGAAAGAAAACAAAACACCACTTCAAGGTACTGTAATGAACTAATTATTTATTTATATTGGTGTTAAACCTACTGTATTCCAACTTCTCTATGGTTTATAAACTATTTTACTAGCCATAGATTCATCAAAATATGCAAACAACACACGAAAAACAGAATCTGCCAAAAACAGAAAAGTCTGTAGTAATCTGTAACTAACGCAAACTTCTGGAACTCCAAAAATTCTAAAAATAAATTGGTGGACCTGAGGAATTTGTCTATCAATCATATGAAAAAAGAATCAACTAAATATCACTCTCCAGTACAAAGTTGAAGCTAATCTCGTGGGCACTAAAGTTTCTGTTTTTTACAGCATGATCATAAAGACTTCACCCAAGTCTCCCCAAAGGTTCTACTTGGCACAAACACTAATTAAACATAAAACCACATATAAACAGAATATAGATGGATTATTTATTCCTAAACAGAACCAAAAATCAAGAAACTAAAATAAAATTGGGTTGCCTCCCAACAAGCGCTATCGTTTAACGCCCCTAGTTAGGCATGATGATTTCAATGATGCTCACAAAAAGATAAGAACTGAAACATAAAGAGAGCATCGGGAAGAATATGACTAGCAAATTTAAGTCTAACCCACTTCCTATGCATAGGGATTTTTTTAGCAAACAACTTATGGGAACAATAATCAACTAGCATAGGAAGGCAAAACAAGCATAACTTCAAAACTTTAAGCACATAGAGAGGAATCTTGATATTATTGCAATTCCTACAAGCATACATTCCTCCCTCATAATAACTTTCAGTAGCATCATGAATGAATTCAACAATATAACCAGCACCTAAATCATTCTTTTCATGATCTACTTGCATAGAAATTTTACTACTCTCCACATAAGCAAAATTCTTCTCATTCGGAATAGTGGGAGTATCATAAGAGACTTGAATACTATAAATTGTTTCCACATTAAAAGAGTAATGTTCAGAAAAAGGGTAATCATAATCATGACAAGTTTTATAAGTATAATCATCACTACTTTTTATAGCATAAGTTTCATCACAATAATCATCATAAGTAGCAACTTTGTTCTCATCATAATCGACTGAAACCTCTTCCGAAATAGTGGATACATCACTAAATAAAGTCATGACCTCTCCAAATCCACTTTCATAAATATTATAAGATTCAACATCCTACAAAATAGTGGGATAATTACTTCCTAAAGTTTACACTCTTCCAAACCCACTTTCATCAATATAATCATCATAGGTAGAAGGCATGCTATCATTATAACAATTTTGCATATCAAAACTTGGGAGACTAAAAATATCATCTTCATTGAACGTAGCATCCCCAAGCTTGGGACAAACATTAATTTCAGCAAATATATTCTCAAAAACATCATCTTCATCAAACATAGCATCCCCAAGCTTGGGCCTTTTCATATCATAAGCATAATCACTCTCATCATTAATAGTATGGATAACACCAATAGTATAGCAATTATCATATTCTTCCAAGCAAGTGCCAAAAATATTTTCAAGATCATAAGAAGTATCATTATCTTCCCAATCATAATCATCACAACAAGCAATAGGCATAACGAGATCATCATCAAGTGCATCATCTTCCACAATTATTTTTGATTCATTTTCATGAGGCAGAACAATAATAGGAGCAACATTATTTGGGAGAGATATCTTTTTACCTCTCTTCCTTTTTCTTTTCTTATTCTTCACCACATCGGGTGTGGATTCAATCCTCTTTTTGGAGCTCCTTATTAATGAGATTGGTTGAATAGAAGGCTCCTCCTCGTTACCTGATTCATCATAAGAAATAATAGGAGAATATTGGGAAGTCCCTTCCCTTTCATTAGTATTCTCTTAATCCTCTATTTGTTTTCTTTTCTTTATGTAATTGGCAATATAAGGGTTTTCAATGCAATTCACCGCACAATACATATAAATTTCCTCTAGATCAAAATCAAGAAGTTTATAACGGGCAAATTCTGGAAGATAATTAGTCATACATTTCACTTCTTCGTAGCCCATAAGCAAACTAATTTCATTATAATGTGCAAGGGAAATCAAGTCATCACAATTTTTGGACACGATTAGATCATGAAAAAATTTGCATCGGATAGTTAAATGACCCCCCGTTCATTGCAAAGTTCACAAGTACGGACAAGAAAATTTAAATTTTCAGCACAAACATCTAGCCTTTCTTGCAAAAATTTAGTTTCTAAATGCTTATGCCTCTTGCAATATCTATCTTCTCTATTTAAAGTGTACTTGCAAACCCAATGCACTCCACAAAAATTGACATGCTTATAGGAAACATTTTCATCATGACTAGTGCAATCATCATTAGTACTATGGATATTCAAAGAGTTCATACTAACAAAATTGCAATCATGATCATCATTCAAAGATTTAGTGCCAAATATTTTAATGCATTCTTCTTCTAACACTTTGGCACATTTTTCCTTTCCATCATACTCACGAAAGATATTAAAAAGATGAAGCGTATGAGACAAACTCAATTCCACTTTTTTGTAGTTTTCTTTTATAAACTAAACTAGTGCTAAAACAAGAAACAAAAAGATTTGATTGCAAGATCTAAAGATATACCTTCAAGCAGTCACCTCCCCGGCAACGGCGCCAGAAAAGATCTTGATGTCTACTACACAACCTTCTTCTTGTAGACATTGTTGGGCCTCCAAGTGCAGAGATTTGTAGGACAGTAGCAAATTTCCCTCAAGTAGATGACCTAAGGTTTATCAATCCGTGGGAGGCGTAGGATGAAGATGGTCTCTCTCAAACAACCCTGCAACCAAATAACAAAGAGTCTCTTGTGTCCCCAACACACCCAATACAATGGTAAATTGTATATGTGCACTAGTTCGGCGAAGAGATGGTGATACAAGTGCAATATGAATGGTAGATAAAGGTTTTTGTAATCTGAAATTATAAAAACAGCAAGGTAACTAATGATAAAAGTGAGCACAAACGGTATTGCAATGCTAGGAAACAAGGCCTAGGGTTCATACTTTCACTAGTGCAAGTTCTCTCAACAATAATAACATAATTGGATCATATAACTATCCCTCAACATGCAACAAAGAGTCACTCCAAAGTCACTAATAGAGGAGAACAAACGAAGAGATTATGGTAGGGTACAAAACCACCTCAAAGTTATTCTTCCCAATAATTCCGTTGGGCTATTCCTATAAGTGTCACAAACATCCCTAGAGTTCGTACTAGAATAACACCTTAAGACACAAATCAACCAAAACCCTAATGTCACCTAGATACTCCAATGTCACCTCAAGTATCCGTGGGTATGATTATACGATATGCATCACACAATCTTAGATTCATCTATTCAACCAACACATATAACCTCAAAGAGTGCCCCAAAGTTTCTACCGGAGAATCAACACGAAAACGTGTGCCAACCCCTATGCATAGGTTCATGGGCAGAACCTGCAAGTTGATCACCAAAACATACATCAAGTGAATCACGTGATATCCCATTGTCACCACAGATACGCACGACAAGACATACATCAAGTGTTCTCAAATCATTAAAGACTCAATCCTATAAGATTACTTCAAAGGGAAAACTCAATCCATTACAAGAGAGTAGATGGGGAGAAGCAACATAAGATCCAACTATAATAGCAAAGCTCGCGATACATCAAGATCGTGCCAAATCAAGAACACGAGAGAGAGATATAGATCAAACACATAGCTACTGGTACATACCCTCAGCCCCGAGGGTGAACTACTCACTCCTCATCATGGAGAGCACCGGGATGATGAAGATGGCCACCAGTGAGGGTTCCCCCCTCCGGCAGGGTGCCGGAACAGGGTCCCGATTGGGTTTTGGTGGCTACAGAGGCTTGCGGCGGCGGAACTCCCGATCTATTCTGTTCCCCGATTGTTTTATGGTATATGAGTACATATAGGTGAAAGAAGTACGTCAGGGGAGCCATGAGAGGCCCCGAGGGTGGAGGGAGTGCCCAGGGGGGGTGGGTGCACCCCCCTTCCTCGTGCCTCCCTCGTTGCTTTCCTAACATGCACTCCAAGTTTCCCGGGTTGCTTTCCTTCCAAAAATAACTTCTCCAGAAGGTTTCATTCCATTTCGACTCCGTTTGATATTCCTTTTCTTCGAAACACTGAAACAAAGGAAAAAATAGGAACTGGCACTGGGCTCTGGGTTAATAGGTTAGTCCCAAAAATAATATAGAACTGTTTAATAAAGCCCATAAACATCCAAAACAGATAATATAATAGCATGGAACAATAAAAAATTATAGATACGTTGGAGACGTATCTGGTAATACCTCCATAGAGAGGTCCCGAACCTGGGTAAACATTGTGTCCCCCGTCTCCTGTTACCATCGATCCTAGACGCACAGTTCAGGACCCCCTACCCGAGATCTGCCGGTTTTGACACCGACATTGGTGCTTTCATTGAGAGTTCCACTGTGCCGTCGATGACAGGTTCGATGACTCGCCTCATCCTTAAAGACAATATCACCGCCGGAGGAGAACTGGCCCTAGGCCAAACCCTCCGGCTGGGCGGCTTCACCATGACCGCCCGTTCGGCCGTTAAGCCGACGATGACCTCTCGGGCCATCGAAAATCCCCTTCGTATCGACCCCAAACACTCCAAGCAAATGGATCCGGCGGAGTTTTCATCTTTAAGAGCTCCTTGATCGCATTGCTGCCCTAGGAATCGCCACAGATTATGATCGGGTCGGGCTTAAACCCGACCAAAGAGAAATCAAATCTCCACCGGTCACCCACCAGATAGCGGTAGTCGAGGAGCAAGACGGCGACTCTTCCCCTATACTGAAGACGGACTATGTCCGGATTGCCGACCCTACAGAGCCAGATACCCACCAGCAAAAGGAGGTGACCGGCCTTCCGAACATAGAATCGGACGGCGGGTATAAGCAACCAGAAGATACTCCGGAGCCCGGACTGTTAAGTCTGGAAAACCTTCAAACTCCAGATCATCGATCGGGTCAGGGTCCGAATCCAATTCCACCCACCCACCCAGACATAAGCGCTCTTATGAGCATAAAACAGCAGTCTCAGGAAACGTTCCACCACTTCTGGGCTAGATTCCTCCTTGTCAAGGACAAGGTTAAAGATTGCCGTGACGAGGACGCGATATCAGCGTTCTGCAACAATTGCACGGACGAAGGAATACTCAACGTCATCAACTGCCGTCGCTTATTACACTTCGCTGGCTTGGCAACTATCGTGCAGAAGTACAACACAATGGAAAGCGCCTGGAAAACTCAGGCAGCCCGTTGGGAACCATCGGCCCCACTCAACCCCTCATTCAGGCGAAAAGGGCACACCCTTGTAGCACGCAGAACTGTTCTGGAAGAATGGCTCGATGGGCCATGCAAAATACACACAACACCGGACAACATACCAACACACAGCCTTAGAGCATGTTGGATACTCCGGCAAGTGGCCAAGAGCGGCGAGAATATCCTCACCAAGAATATCCCAGAACAACACCCCCGAGAAGACGACGACCCCAGAGTATTGACGATCTTCGAGACATTCGCCTCAAACAATAAGCGCAAAAGGGCACTCCGCGACCTCGCCGAAGTCTGTCAAATCGCCGCGATAAACCCTTGGAACGACATGGCTATAACCTTTAATGCCGGTGACGAACTGAAATAAAACACAGTCCGAGCGCCAGCCGCATTAGTCCTCAGTCCCATCGTGGACAGCTTTAGACTCACCAAGGTTCTCATGGACGGCGGCAGCGGACTAAACCTCATCTATGAGGATACACTCCAAAAAATGGAAATAGATAGAAGCCGCATCAAGCAAAGCAGCACGACCTTCCGAGGAATCATTCCCAGTCGGGAGGCGCGGTGCACGGGAAAAACCACACTTGACGTGGTATTCGGCACGCCGGAGAATTATCGGTCCGAAGAAATAACCTTCCAAGTGGCCCCTTCAGCAGTGGATATCACGCCCTGTTGGGGCGAGATGATTTTACCGACTTCCAAGCTATACCTCATTACAGGTACATGAAGCTCAAAATGCCCGGGCCCAACGGCATAATCACTCTTTTGAGTGATCCGGACATAGCACTCCGCGCCGAAAACAAAACCGCATCCCTAGCCCTCGAGGCATTATCTGAAGCCCTCGCGGCCGAGGAATTAACTGCACTGCGCTCCACGGTGGATAGGGACGATGTGATCTTAGACAAACGACCCAAATCCACCTCCTTCAAACCGGCAGAAGAAATAGTCAAATTCCAGGTCCACCCAACGGACCCCAAGAAGACAACATCTATTGGGGCACAACTAGACCCAACGGTCGACGCCGCGCTACGAGATTTCCTTCATGAAAAATGGGATATATTCGCCTGGCACCCTTATGACATGCCTGGAATCCCACGCGAACTGTCCGAACATAGCCTCAATATATTAAAGGGATACAAACCAGTCAAACAAGCACTGCGACGCTTTTCCGAACCCAAACGCCAATCTATGGGGGAGGAGCTGGCCAAGCTAATTGAGGCCAGATTCATTAGAGAAATAAAACATCCGGACTGGCTGGCAAACCTGATGATGGTACCAAAGAAGGACAAATCCTGGCGCCTGTGCGTCGACTTTAAAGACCTCAATAAGGCTTGCCCTAAGGATCCCTTCCCCCTCCCCCGCATCGATCAAATCATTGATGCTACCGCAGGACACGACTCACTGTGTTACCTTGATGCATATTCTGGACACCATCAAATGAAAATGAAGGAATCCGATCAAGCCGCAACATCATTTATTACCCTGTATGGGCCATTCTGCTTCAACACCATGCCCTTTCGGGCTCAAGAACGCCTGCGCCACATACCAACGCATGATTCAAACATGCCTGGAGAAACAGATCGGCAAGACAGTTGAAGCCTATGTGGACGACGTCGTCATCAAAACTAGGCACGTTGAAACACTAATAGACGATTTACGTCTCACATTCTACAACCTGCGCGCGTATGACATTAAGCTCAATCCGGAAGTGTGTTTTCGGCGTCCCCGCGGGAAAACTGCTGGGCTTCATCGTTTCCAATAGAGGAATTAAAGCAAATCCAGCCAAAATTCGAGCTCTGTCTCAATTGGCTACGCCAACGGACCTCAAACAAGTCCAAAAACTCACGGGTTCCGTGGCAGCTCTAAGCCGCTTTATCTCCAGGTTGGGAGAAAAGGCACTGCCACTCTATCGCCTTTTACGGTGAACCGGTCACTTCGAGTGGACGGACGCGGCAACAACCGGACTGGAGGAAATAAAAACCCTTCTAGCAAGCAACCCAATCCTGGCCGCGCCAAACGTCAGCGAACCCATGTTATTATACATATCGACAACACATCAGGTGGTGAGCGCCGTGCTCGTCGTTGACGAGAATAGGACGGACACATATTCCCGCTTCAGAAGCCAGTATACTACGTATCCACTGTCCTTACACCATGCAAATCCCGGTACCCCCATTATCAAAAGATAGCATACCCGGTCTTTATGGCATCCCGAAAGCTACGACACTACTTCCAGGAGTGTTCGATCATGGTGGCTTCCGAAGTACCACTCAACGACATAATAAACAACCGCGATGCCATGGGCCGGATTTCCAAATGGTCCATTGAGCTCCTTCCATTTGATATTATATACAAACCACGTCGAGCTATTAAATCCCAAGTACTGGCGGACTTCATCGCCAAATGGACAGAGGCCGAACTCCTTAAAGAGTATGGAACATATTCCAATTGGCTTATGTATTTCGATGGCTCCAAAATGCTGGCAGGGCTAGGAGCGGGCGTCATTTTAACGTCCCCTGCTGGAGACGTCGTTCAGTACATACTCCAAATACTATATACAGACTCCAACAACGCAGCCAAATATGAGGCCTTATTGCATGGTCTCCGGATGGCTGTCTCCATGGGCATACAACGCCTGGAAGTGCGCGGGGACTCAAACCTTGCAATATCTCAAATAAATGGAGACTTCGATGCCAAAGATCCGAAGATGGCAGCTTATCGTAATGCCGTCATAAAAATGTCGGCTCGGTTCAAGGGGCTCGAGTTCCATAATGTGGATCGAGAAAGTAATCAAGCGGCGGACGTTCTTGCTCGTATCGGCACTAAGCGCAACCCCGTCCCACCTAATATCTTTTTGGAAAGGCTTTTTAAGCCATCCTTTGTGTGGTAGGGGGAAAACGGCAACACTAGTCCGGATCCGAACATAACCCTAGATTCCGAACAGACCGATATCATCGGAGGCTCAGCCACCGAAATAACACCGTCGGTGCATCTCGTCATGGCAGTCATTGCCCCATGGAGCGAACCTTTCATGGCCTACCTTAACAGGAAGGAACTTACTGAGGATCAGAATGAGGCCCGCCGCATTGTCCGGTGTTCGAAGGCCTACAAGGTTCACGACGGAGAGATCTATAAGAAAAGCGCCACCGGAGTCCTTCAAAGATGTATCTCCGAGGAGGAGGGGCATCAACTCCTGGTTGAGATTCATGCCGGTCTCAGCGGGCACCACGCCGCAGCTCGGGCCCTTGTTAGCATGGCCTTCTGTACAGGGTTCTATTGGCCGACGGCCCGAGCGGATGCGCAGGACCTTGTCCAACGTTGCGTTGGATGCCAACTCTTCGCCAACCAAAGCCATATGCCCCCCACCGCCCTACAAACAATCCCCATCACTTGGCCTTTTGCGGTCTGGGGGCTGGATATGGTTGGACCCCTTAAAGGAGGAAGCCATAAGAAAAAATATATGCTGGTCATGGTGGATAAATTTACCAAGTGGATAGAGGCCAAACCAGTTAAAACGGCCGAGGCCGGGCCAGTAATAGACTTTATATCTGGCGTCGTACACCGTTATGGTGTTCCACACAGTATCATCACGGATAACGGCTCCAACTTCATAGCCGACGAAGTGAAAACCTGGTGCACTAATCTGGGCATCAAGCTCGATTAGGCCTCTGTCTATCATCCATAGACAAACGGTCAAGTCGAAAGAGCCAATGGTCTTATTATGAGCGGCATTAAGCCTAGACTAGTGCGGTCTTTGAAAGAATCAGACAAGCACTGGGTTGAGGAGCTCGACTCCGTAATCTGGGGGCTGCGGACCACGCCCAATCGCACTGCTGGATACACACCTTTCTTCATGGTGTACGGCGCAGAGGCAGTACTGCCCTGCGACATTATTCATGACTCACCTCGAGTGCGCATGTACAAAGAGAGAGAGGCCAAGCTCGATCGGCAGAACAATAGAGGAGGAGCGCAACATTGCAAAAGCCTGTTCCGCATTTTATCAACAGCAGGTTCGCAGGTATCAAAGCAGAGAGGTGTGGGCCAAAACTTACAACGTCGGTGAACTCGTTCTACGCCTGCCGGAGAAGAAAAAGGACAAACTCAAGCCCAAGTGGGAGGGTCCCTTCATCATCAACTAAGTTCTCACCGGAGGGGCGTACCGCCTACGTGATGCGTCAGACAATCAACTAGAGCGAACCCACAGGAGCGGCGGACTCGAAGATTCTATGCCTAGCGCCGAAATCTTTGTTCGTCTCCTTCCCCTATTGTTTCCGTTATTTTTTCTCTCTCTTTTCGTTTTTTCTCTTTAGCTTTAAAAGCTTTCGTGCGGTTAGACCGTGCACCCCCGACGCATACATCTTGAAGTATGTACATCTATTATACCTGGGGGCTTCTTGGACAGAAGCTTGCTACTATTATTTTCCGAGCATCAAGCTCTTCACATATGTGTTTTCTACCATATGTACCATTTCTTCGCCATTATATGCATCGATATGACTTAAGTTGTGGCCAAGCTGGGTTGCCTGGCTCCTGTGCTTATGCCCTACGTTCCCGTTAGTTCGGCTAGGGCATAAAGGGAGCACCTCTGCGATTGTTACTGTCGGTCATCCGAATGTGTACCTCAGACTGGGTTAAGCCGAAAGCTAGCGTTCTTAAGGGAATATCCGGTCGGTGAACTAAAGATGTTTTTGCATTCGTCCCATCGTGAACCCCCAGAAGCTATACACATTGTGATTTCTTCATCACAGTTCGGACATGCACATCGATGCATGCACACCCAGGGAAAGGAACCCTTAACGGAACTATTCTCTCTGGAAGATGTTTCTTACACTCTTAATGTAATATAACATAACTAGCCGGATAATTGTCTGTTCAAGCAACAATCACCCCTACGCCCGGTTTCCATGCATACCCGGTCTACTCGGCCATTCTGGTATTCGGAAACACTCCGCACCTCCGGGTCGAGAGTTTGAAGTGAAAAGGTCCGCCATGACAATCGTTTTACAATTCAGCTAGAGTTACATATGCAAAAGGAAGTACATAGTCACTTGGACTCAAAAACTTCCTCCTCTATGCCGTCCAGCAGGCTATATATCTAACTTACAATCCTGCTGGGAATACTTGGCAGCTACTTCTACTTGGTTATATATACTAAATTAACGGGAATTTCTTCCCCATTTGACCCTAGCGGTCTGATACGTCTCCAACGTATCTATAATTTTGTATTGTTCCATGCTATATTATATTTTGTTTTGGACATTATTGGGCTTTATTATACATTTTTATATTATTTTTGGGACTAACCTATTAACCGGAGGCCCAGCCCGAATTGTTGTTTTTGCCTATTTGAGTTTATGAGAAAAAGAATATCAAGCGAGTCCAAGCGGAATGATACCTTTCGGAGCGTGATTTTGGAACCAACGTGATCCAGAGGACTTGGACCCTACGTCAAGACATCAACCAGGAAGGCACGAGGTAGGGGGCGCGCCTACCACCCCTGGGCGTGCCCTCCACCTCGTGGGCCCCATTGCTCCACCGACGTACTTCTTCCTCCTATATATACCTCGTACCCCAAACTACGAGATCGGGCCAAAAACCTAATTCCTTGCCGCAACCTACATGCCCGTGAGATCCCATCTTGGGGCCTTTTCGAGCTCCATGGGGGCATCGATCACAGAGGGCTTCTACATCAACACCATAGCCTCTCCGATGATGTTTGAGTAGTTTACCTCAGACCTTCGGGTCCATACTTATTAGCTAGATGGCTTCTTCTCTCTTTTTGGATCTCAATACAATGTTCTCCCCCTCTCTTGTGGAGATCTATTCGATGTAATCTTCTTTTGTGGTGTGTTTGTTGAGACCGATGAATTGTGGGTTTATGATCAAGTTTATCTATGAACAATATTTGAATCTTCTCTGAATTCTTTTATGTACGATTGGTTATCTTTGCAAGTCTCTTCGTATTATCAGTTTGGTTTGGCCTACTATATTGATCTTTCTTGCAATGGGAGAAGTGCTTAGCTTTGGGTTCAATCTTGCGGCGTCCTTTCCCAGTGACAGTAGGGGCAGCAAGGCACGTATTGTATTGTTGCCATCGAGGATAACAAGATGGGGTTTATATCATATTGCATGAGTTTATCCCTCTACATCATGTCATCTTGCTTAAAGCGTTACTATGTTCTTATGAACTTAATACTCTAGATGCATCTTTGGATAGCGGTCGATGTGTGGAGTAATAGTAGTAGATCTGAGGCAGGAGTCGGTCTACTTGTCTCGGACGTGATGCCTATATACATGATCATACTGGATATTCTCATAACTATGCTCAATTCATCAATTGCTCAACAGTAATTTGTTCACCCACCGTAATACTTATGCTCTCGAGAGAAGCCACTAGTGAAACCTATGGCCCCGGTCTATTTTCCATCATATTAATCTTCCAACACTTAGTTATTTTATTACTTTTTATTTTACTTTGCATCTTTATCATAAAAATACCAAAAATATTATCTTATCATATCTACCAGATCTCACTCTCGTAAGTGACCGTGAAGGGATTGACAACCCCTTTATTGCGTTGATTGCGAGGATTTATTTGTTTGTGTAGGTGCGAGGGACTCGTGCGTGGCCTCCTACTGGATTGATACCTTGGTTCTCAAAAACGGGGAAATACTTACGCTACTTTACTGCATCACCCTTTCCTCTTCAAGGGAAAACCAACGCAGTGCTCAAGAGGTAGCACGGTCCGACCCGGGCCATGTGATTTGGATCCAGCCTGGTGTACCGCGTTTTTACCATGGCCCAGGCCTCTCGCGCACCCTCTCGGCAGGCCGATATCTTCCATAGTTGGATATGCCGCCGCGCTCCCTTGAACAACTCTACAAGCTTCTTCATACTCGCTGGAGGGGAGGCGGATGGCCATAAGGCCTTGGCTACACTCCGCATTGCCTGCCGAGCCTGCTCATGCAATTGCGACAGCCCTTGCAGAAGATCACTTGATGATCCGGACACCTCCTCTTCGGGACGGCCTGTCAGCATACCTGCAATCATAGCTATATCAACTACTTTTACCTCCAAACTGTTATAAGGTAAATTCGGCCACGTACTGAATATGCCGCCTCACAGCTTTTTGTTCTCCTTCACGGAGTCGGCTAGCTGAGCTCGCACGTCTTTCAGTTCTTCGCCCAGTTTGGTATTTGAATCTTGGAGTTTGTTTTTCTCCTGTCTGACTCGGGCCAACACCCGCTCGCCTGCGGCATGCAGTCTTTTCGACTCTTTTTCCTCCAGTTGATCCGATGATCCTGTTATGAGATAAAGCCGCGATGTTAGCACAGTCACTATACAATAGCTATTTCTCGATGGAGGGAAATATTATCGGAGGACGCCTCCTTCGATTTTTCCAGTTCGGTGGTCACTGTGTTTAACTGCGTCCGGCACTCTTCTAGATCTTGGGCCAGCAAGTCGTTCTTCTCTGAAAGAACCTGATTATGCAGTGATCCTCAAATCAGTTGTCCCAACTACTTTAAGTCTCGGGGGCTACTGGCATACAGTCATCATACTGAGTCACAGTAAACTAACATGCACATCTTTTAAATGCTGCTTTGTGGCTCTGCTAAGCCCATCTCGAGCAGCTCGGATGTATGCATCAGCCGAGCTGAAGGCATTAAACGCCTCTTTCGAATGGCGGGGTCTCGTAAAATGGCCCTCCAGCGCCGATGATTCATGGCGCTCTCCACTTCCGAGTTGGTGACAGACATGTTTTCTGAGCCCTCGGCCGAAGGACAGTCCGGCATCACTCCCATATCGGCCCCGTCCCTCGGTGGGGCTGGATCAGCTGTTGGGAGTATTACTGCCGGACCCCGGACACGATGACGGCGTACTCTTTTCTCGTCTGGGGCGAACATGAAAGTCACAGTTGGATGTGACTATTAAATAACATATTTTGCAAACCCATACCTCTTTGCGAGGCTGCTTGCCGTGTCTTCGTTGCCTTCCTCTTGAAGGCTTGCCCGGTGCCGGAGCCGCTCTCTTCGGAGTCGCTCCTGGAGTAGCATGGTATGCCGAACGCCTCCCCTTCAAAGCACGAGATAGTGCGGTGGGTGAGGCGGAATGAGGGAACCCTTTCGAGGGAGATGTCTCCTGACTACTTACGTGTGAAGCGGGGAGAAGACCAGCGTAATCGGCGTTGATGGCCACTTTGGTGCCATCGTAGCTCGCCTGGTAAAACACGCCCTTCTCGAGCACCACGAATATGTCCGGATCCTCTTCGAATCCGGGGTCAAGGTCCTGATTGTGGCCCTCGGGCTGTGGGGCGGGGCTGTAAAGCCCTTTGGAGATCTTTCGCCAGTGCTGCTATCAATGGGTAGGTTGTTGTCCGTTAAACAGGGAGTGAAATGAGTAGAGCAGAAGAGCTGGGGGCTTACCCAGCTAGGAGGATTGTACATGGAATATCCTTCTCTGTGCGTGATGCGCAGGAACTCCTCTTCCTCACCCTTGAACAGTTCGGCCAATATTTTGGCTAGAGGCGGCGGGGTGTCTGGACCTTTCTGCCCCTTGGTGGGCGTCATCTTCCCCATTGTAGTTCCACATAGGAAGTCCTCTGTATTGGAGTGGTTGGACCCCCCGCACTATGGAGGTCACCATTACTTCAACTATCGAATATCCGGACTGGGCGAGCGTCCTGATCTTGCTCAAGAGTTGGCGAACTTCCGCGCTATCTTCCTCCTCGAGGCTCCGAGGGTGCCAGCTGTGGCGTTTCTTCAGAGGAACACTTGTAAACTCCGGGAGGCCCCTTGGTTGGATCGGAAATCAGCGTCATCAATGTAAAACCATTGAGGTCCACTCTTGGAAGCTTTCTTGATTGTGCGGATAGGTATCCGGTCTCAGCAATTCGCCATATTTCGGCCCCGCCCACTTCAAATATCGATCCCACGTGGTTGTGCGGGACAAGACAAAACAACTTTCTCCACAGATCAAAATGGGCCTCACAACCCGGGAACAGTTCGCATAAAGCGACATAACCCGCAATGTGCAGGATGGAGGCTGGGATGAAATTGTGCAGCTGGAGGCCATAATACTCCAGAAGCCCTCGGAGGAATGGGTGAATTGGAAATCCCACGCCCCTCAGCAGATAGGGGACGAAGCACACTCGTTCCCCCGTAGATGGATTGGGGAAATCCTCCACCTAGGTTTTGCCGTTGAAAGAAGCTAGCTCCGCTTGAATAGGGACCAGATCCGCAGGGGGGATAAATCCCTGCGTTTGCAACTTCGCCAATTGACTGTGGGACACAGAGCACCTCTCCCACTCGCCTTTCTCTGGGTCGGAACGGGAGGAGGAGCTAGGAAGGCTAGCCGTATTGGAACGGTCTTTTCCTGGCAATCTCTGAGGATTTTCTCCGCGTGGTGCTGAATGGATCTGAGACCCAATCTCTTTAAATAGACTCTCTTTCTTACATGGACAGGGTGTTATTTGCAAAAAATAACCTGACCGCCCGCATTCGCCCGACACATGGAAGTGGAAGTCATCGATGCACAGAAGCCGAGGGGTGCGGCATTGAATTAAAAGCCGAATACATTACTTGGAGACCATCGGAGGAGGAACTCGCCTTGCCATGCCGAAGACAATCTGTGCGCCGAACACCTCGTCATAGCCTGGTTCAGGGGCTACTAAGAGAGTCCTGGACCAAGGGGTCCTCGAGCGTCCGGCCTGTTAGCCATGGGCCGGACTGATGGGTTGTGAAGATACAAAGACCGAAAACTGCACCCGTGTCCGGATGGGACTCTCCTTGGCGTAGAAGGCAAGCTTGGCGACCAAATATGTAGATTCCTTTCCTTGTAACCGACCTTGTGTAACCCTATATCCTCCTGGTGTCTATATAAACTAGAGGACTTAGTCCGGAGGGGAGATATTCATTACCATAGTCATACAAGCTAGACTTCCAGGGTTTAGCCATTACGATCTCCTGGTAGATCAACTCTTGTAATACTCATATTCATCAAGATCAATCAAGCAGGAAGTAGGGTATTACCTCCATAGAGAGGGCCCGAACCTGGGTAAACATTGTGTCCCCCGTCTCCTGTTACCATCGATCCTAGACGCATAGTTCGGGACCCCCTACTCGAGATCCGCTGGTTTTGACACCGACACCCTCCACCAAGGGGCTGATTCCGCCCACGACCTCCTCGAGCGCCCCGACCAGATGAGGAAGCAGCTGGGTGGGGCCCTCATCATCGATGGCCAGCGGCTCCTCCAAGCCCTTCTCGTAGAGTGCCTGCAGCGCCACGCGGACCTCTCCTTGAGGGACTTGAAGGCCGCGCGGTCCTCGGCCAGGACCTTCGCCTTGGCGTCAAGCTCGGCTTTCTCCGCTTCCATCTTCCGCTTCAGCTTCTCCAGCCGGCTGCGCTCCGCGGCCTGCGCCTTCGCCAACTGCTCCAGCTCGGCGTCGCGACCCCTGACAGCGTCGTCTTGGGCCTTCATCTTCTCCTCGTCCGCCTTGCGGCCTCGAGCCTCGGCCGCACGCTCATTGCGCATGGTCTCCAGCTCGGCCTCCAGCGATCCTGGGCGGCCCCGGCATCTTTCAGCGCCACCTCGCGAGCGGCCGCGGCCTGGGCGGCGACCTGCTTGCCCTTCTCGAAGGTTGCTACGACTTGGCTCATCGCCGCCCGAACGGACACGTCTGAGTGAAGCCAGCCAGAGACCAGCTCCAGGCGCCCGGCTACCAGGCGGTGGTCGGCGCCCTGAAGATCCTCTTGCAGCAGGGTCATCGCAGAAAGAGCGTGCTCCAGGACGTCAGGGGAGGTAGAAGGATCTAATGTCAGCAGTGTGATACGTCTCCAACGTATCTATAATTTTTTATTGCTCCATGCTATATTATCTACTGTTTTGGACCATATTGGGCTTTATTTTCCACTTTTATATTACTTTTGGGATTAACCTACTAACCGGAGGCCCAACCCAGATTTGCTGTTTTTTTTGCCTATTTCGGTGTTTTGAAGAAAAGAAATATCGATCGGTCGAAGCGGGCGAAATCAACTAGAAGTTATTTTGGAGCAAAGCTACCCGATGGGCTTGGACCCCGTCAAGGAAGAGCGAGAATCCACGAGGGTGGGGGCGCCCACCCCCTAAGTGCGCCCCCGCCTCGTGGGGCCCTCGTGGCTCCCCGGCGTGCTTCTGCACCCATATATACTCACGTACCCTAAAACTTCCGAACAAAGATTAGATCGGGAGTTCGCTGCATAAAACCTCGAGCCACCAAAAACCAATCTAGAGCCGTTCAGGCACCTGCGGAGGGGACCCTCACACGTGGCCATCTTCATCATCCGGCGCTCTCCATGGCGAGGAGGAGTAGTTCACCCTCGGGGCTGAGGTATGTACAAGTAGCTATGTGTTTGATCTCTCTCTCTCTCTCTCTCTCTCTCTCTCTCTCTCTCTCTCTCTCTCTCTCTCTCTCTCTCGTGTTCTTGATTTGGCACGATCTTGATTTATCCCAAGCTTTGCTATTGTACTTGGATCTTATGTTTCTTCTCCCCCTCTACTCTCTTGTAATGAACTGAGTTTTCCCCTTTGAGTAATCTTATCGGATTGAGTCTTTAAAGATTTGAGAACACTGGATGTATGTCTTGCCGTGCATATCTGTGGTGACAATGGGATATCACGTGATTCACTTGATGTATGTTTTCGTGATCAACTTGCGGGTTCCGCCCATGAACCTATGCATAGGGGTTGGCACACATTTTTGTCGTGATTCTCCGGTAGAAACTTTTGGGCACTCTATGAAGTACTTTGTGTTGGTTGAATAGATGAATCTGAGATTGTGTGATGCATATCGTATAATCATACCCACGGATACTTGAGGTGACATTGGAGTATCTAGGTGACATTAGAGGTTTGGTTGATTTGTGTCTTAAGGTGTTATTCTAGTACGAACTCTAGGGCTGTTTGTGACACTTATAGGAATAGCCCAACGGATTGATTGGAAAGAATAACTTTGAGGTGGTTTCGTACCCTACCATAATCTCTTCGTTTGTTCTCCGCTATTAGTGACTTTGGAGCGACTCTTTGTTGCATGTTGAGGGATAGTTCTATGATCCAATTATGTTATTATTGTTGAGAGAACTTGCACTAGTGAAAGTATGAACCCTAGGCCTTGTTTACTAGCATTGTAATACCGTTTACGCTCACTTTTATCATTAGTTACCTTGCTGTTTTTATATTTTCAGATTACAAAAACCTATATCTACCATCCATATTGCACTTGTATCACCATCTCTTCGCTGAACTAGTGCACCTATACAATTTACCATTGTATTGGAGTGCGTTGGGGACACAAGAGACTCTTTGTTATTTAGTTGCGGGGTTGTTTGAGAGAGACCATCTTCATCCTACACCTGCTTGCGGATTGATAAACCTTAGGTCATCCACTTGAGGGAAATTTGCTACTGTCCTACAAACCTCTGCACTTGGAGGCCCAACACAGTGCGGCGGGAGGAGGAGGAGGTAGCGTCACCACCATGGCCTGGAAGGCTGGGAGCTCCTGAGCCTTGGGGACCCCAGCAACCGAGCCGGGCGTTAGCACCTCCAGAGCCAGTGGGGCAGCAGGGGCCGCCTCCTCTTGAGGACGCTCCCTCAAGCCTCGCGAGGCGGACGATCGGGCCGGAGAAACCTGAGCGCTGTCACTGCCCTTCCCCACGGAGGGGGGTACAACCGCCTTAGGCGAAGGGGTCCCAAGCAATACCACCGCTTCCTCCTTCCTCCTCTTCGACGCGGGTGTCGGCCTGTTGGCGCAACAGAGAAGCATCAAGAATCAGCAGCAGAAGCAGAAACAAGACAGGACAAGAATACTTACTGGTCCACCGCAGTGTAATCTCTCTGCTTCCTAAGCTTGAAGCCTGAAAACTTCGCGGCCTGAGGCGCAGGCGTGCGAGCACCAGGAACAGAAGAACAAGCAGCAGGTGGGTTGGAGGCAGCTCCGGCAGCATCAGAACAGGGGCGTCGTCTCAGGAAATCAGCTCCGACCTTCCTCTCGTCGGAATCGCAACCGGTGACCTCCTACAGGGACTGGCCTTGAACCTCGAGGAGCCACCGGCCGCATGCAGTTCCCTCCTTTCCAGGGGGACATCGGCCTCGTCATCATCATCAGGCAGGGTGCAGAGGATGTTGGCCTTGCGCAGAGGAGAGGTCTCCCCCTCCCCTTTGTGGGTAGCTTCCGAGTAGCGCTCCTCGTCCTCCTCTTCCTCCTCCTCCCCTTCGTGAGACTCGTCGGAGGACACGTCCACCGGAGCCGTCGTCACCGGAACACTCGAGGGCACAGGCGGCACAAGCCCGCGCCCATCAAAGACGGGCATGGCGGCAGCAACCTCTGCCCCGTCTGGGCGGCGGAACAAGGGAACGGAGCTATCTGGCGGGTACCCTTGGTCGTCCCCAACCAAGGAGCGAAGAGTCGAGCGCAATTCCTCGCCAGAAAGGGGCTCCGAGCGCAGGCGGAGGTCGTCCCCTTCGTCTCCAAGATTCCACAGGGGGCGCGGACGCGCTTGGAGGGGAGCCACGCGCTGCGCCATGAATTCTTTGGCGATCATGGCCCCCGTCAGCTTCACCGTCCTCGAGTCGCCGGGCTTCAGGTCGGCAGTCATCCTCTCCAGCACCTGCGTCGCCCGGGAGTCGGTGAGCTTCATGCGAAACCATCCCTCTTGGGACACAGGCATCTCTGTCGGCAGCACCAGCCGGGGGTGGGAGCACTTGGCGTCCATCAGGACCCACTTGCTCCTGCAGCCCTCGGCCTTCTTCCCGGCCTTCGAGATGGCGTTGGTCTTGTTGGCCGCGACAAAGCCAACACACCCAGAGCAGTAGCCCTCCTTGATCCGAAGGAAGAAGAAGTGGAGCAGCAACGCCACGGACGGCATCACTCCAACATATGCCTCGTAGTAGAAGGCGAAGATCGATAGGAGGAGGATGGAGTTGGGGTGAAGATGGAGAGCATGGATCTTATAGTAGCTGAGGACGGAGTAGAAGAAGTCGAAGAAGGGGGGGAACCAACCCGGCGATGATGCTACTCATGAAGAAGGGGTAGAAAGTGCTGCCAGAGGCATCAGGCTCGGCGGAGTCGACCCGGAGCACAGTCTTCCTCTTCTTGTCACCCTCCGCTGTCATCAGGCGCACGTCGGCAAGGTTCTTCTCCGACACACTTGGCGCGTCGAGCGCGAGCTCATACCAGGATGGCGGAGGAGTGGCCCGAGCTTTCTTGGGCGCCATCGGCGGCAAGCTCGAAGGAGGATCTGAGCAGATCTGGAGTCTCTGGAAGCGAACGGCAAGAAAGGGGATCTGGAGCAAGACGAAGGAAGGCAATGAAGGCAAATACAGCCCGCGCCAGTCTTTTGTCACTCGGGCAGTTGCCGAGGTAGCTTGGGAAAGCGGAGACGCCCACGTCCCGTCAATCGCCACGCATCGACCGGGCCCGCAGGATGTTGGGGCCCGTGGCGCTCCGCACTTGCCCTTTGGCTTTGCCTCGAAGCCAAGTCCGAGCGCGCCTTGGGCCCGGGGGCTACTGTCGGCGTCCTGGGAACGGGGGTCCCCAGACTTGCCAGCCTGCGGCCCACGACGTGGCTCCACGAACGGCCCTGTACGGCCCATCTTCATCAGCAAACACTCAAGACCCTCGCGAGGGGCCAAGCCTCGCAAGGCGGACGACGCAAGACCTCCTCGGGGCAGCCTCACCGAGCTAGCTCGCGGCGGCGGAAGATCAAGGCAAGGGGCACCTCGCGAGGTTTCGTGGCGCAAGCCATGGCGGCCGGGGCGGCGAGGCGCCCGGCGTGCCTGAGTGTCCTCGTTTCCTCTTTGGTGCTAAATAGGCAAGCGCATGCGAGGAGTCCCGAGGCATCAGGTAAAGGTTTCCATATCAGTGCAACAAGACCAAGAGCGGCAGGACGGGGGTCACCGTGGAGCCCAAGACGACATCACCACCAGAGCCTTTGGCAGGCGAAGACCACCTTTAGTCAGGATAACTTGTACTAGTTGTCTCCCTTCAAATTTGGTCGTTGTTGCATCCCTTCCCGCCAGCATTTGGGAAGAGGACCAGGGCCTCTATAAATAGGACTAGCCACCACAGTAGGAGGCAACTGATCTTGGGCTATTCAGATCATCCTCATCAACACAGACTCACCAAGCACAAGAGCACCTCTCCTCAGGAGGTTGTTCTTCCCTTGTAACTGTTCATCCTCAGCCAAGAGGCAATCCACCACACCATACTGGAGTAGGGTATCACACCACATCGGTGGCCCGAACCAGTATAAACCTTGTGTCCTTTTGTTCTGCGAGTTTGATGCGCTGAGCCTTGAGATCGCGGTGAGGGAGAGTGCTAGGGGGAGGAGAGATCTTCGTGCGCACCCCAGTGTTCGAACCTCAAGGGTATTGCCGGTACCAGAAATCCGACACTGTTAATATTTCCACTTTGCACCATCTTCACAGCCTCGAGATTATCAGATTCAACACCGAAAAAAATCAAATTATACAGACCTATGCCCAGTGGAAACCAGTGAACATCAAATTTAAACTATGTTTCAAAATGCTCCCTCCATCCCATAATATAAGACCGTTTTGCAAGCTAAAAGAGCATGTAAAAATGATCTTATATTACGAGAAGGAGGGAGTAGTTTATGAAAATAAAAATAAAAAAGAAATACAGTATGTTAGGAGATGGTGTTCTAAAAGCATGTAAAATTTCAAGATCAAAATAAAATTCATTTAGCAAGTATGTATGATTTTTGTTTACAATTAATAGTGTCAAACAAATATTACATCTCTATTGTTTTGAGTTAACGACATCTCTATTAGAACCCACATGGTTTTGAACTTTAAAACACACATGTTTGTAGAACATTATAGTAACACTAATAGTGTCCAAACGTGGTTTTCCATGAAGTTACCATCGTAACTTGGCTTCAACTTCCTCTCCGTAAAATTCCTTGGAGGCATGGCGCCTTCACACCCTCGATCGAGAGCCAATTCATTTTGTAACCCGAAATGGCCAGAAACGAATAGTTGTCCGGACTCGGACGCACGTAGTCCAGTTGGTTACTTTGCTATTGCCGGCTAGGCAGACACACATACCACTTTCCCCGAAGCTTCCTACAGTAGCTGATGCACACACATTTCGTCAAGCCATCAAATGCCAACCGATCCACGAATTGATCCCGCACCAAACCGCACAACTACCACTCCCGATTTCCTCTCCGGTCCATTGTCCTCTTATTATTCTTCGACCCCTTTCCATTTATTTTCCTGACGTCGACTCATAATTATTTTCCAGCCCCGAACCGTCACCCTCACGCCGGAGGGAAGCACGCACGCAGCTTCCCTCGCGCGCCACCATGCAATGCAAAGGGAGCTTCCTGCCTCGACCGGACTTGTTTACTCCATGATATTCCATGCCCGGGTCGCCATATAAACCCCCGCCCTTCCCCACCATATCTTCGCACACGCCGTCGCTCATCCTCTCCTTGTACACGCGCGCGGCATTCTCCATTCGATCGGATTAAGCTTCGGACCAACGGACTCTAAAGTCTAGCGATGGCAGACGCAACGGCGCCGCGACCGCTCCTCCGCCGCGTGCTCTCGTTCCGGGAGCCGCTGCTGCTCATCCCCCACCTCCTCGTCTTCCTCGGCACCGTCGCGTCCGGCTTCTTCCACAGCTACGCCTCCTTCCTCCAGTCCTTCGCCAGGTCCATCGTCGTCCCGTCGCCGGCCGCCTGCGCCAAGTGCGCGTACGCGACGTCGTCGGCGCCGTGCTGCGAGGACGTAGATGTCGAAGAGGAGGAGGACGAGGAGCTGAGGAAGGAGGAGGTGGAGGCGATCATGGCCAGGATCGGGCTGGGGGTGGCCGGCGCCGGCGAGGGGCTGAGGGCCAGCATGGGCCACAACGAGGTGTCTCGGCTGTTCGACGCCGAGGAGCCGAGCTTCGCGGAGGTGCGGCGCGCGTTCGCGGTGTTCGACGGCGACGCGGACGGGTTCATCGGCGCGGCGGACCTGCAGGGCGCCCTGGCCAGACTCGGGTTCCCCGACGTCGACGCGGCCGCGTGCGGGGCGATGATCTCGTCGAGCTGCGGATCCACGGACGGCAGGATGAACCTGTTCCAGTTCGTCAGGTTCCTCGAGGACGGCCTCTGCTGACAGACCAATGATCGGCCTCTCTTTTTTTGATCCGTTGCACGGTGCGCGGCTCGGCTGGCGCGGCAGAAGATGGGGAGTGCGTGCGTGCGTGCGTGTGCTGGTGTGGTGTTCTTTCTTGCTTTGGATTTTTCCTTCTGCGGCGCGAAGAGTTGGGGGTGAGCGAACTGTGCAACAAATTAACGCACTAATTCTCGAGCTTATTAATGGGATCGAACTGATTTCGCCAATTGATCATAAATAAACTTTAGCGATCTCAGCTGCCTTGATTTATATACGTGCATTGCTTCCAAAATCGAATCTGTCTCTGCGAAATCGTGCCAAAAAAATTTCAAGGCTGGCAGTTCAAACTTGAGACTTCAACCCAGACGATACAGAGGCGACCGACGCCCCTGCACTGCTGCCCGGCGAATCTCTCTGTTCCTTCTTCTGGCCCGATCCGGTCGCGTGCGTGCGTCGACAACTCGACAACACAGGCTGCCAATTCGTCCTGCCATCACGAGGAAGCTTCCTCGAGGCTGCCTGCGGTTGTACGTACGAAATGGGAAAATTCGGTGAAGTTGACACGATCACAAGGGTCCAAGCCCGCGCAGCCACCCGCGTTTAACAAGTGTGTGGAAGCGGGAGCGCATGCATGCGACCCCGATGCCGAGCGTGACGTGAATCGCGCGCGATGGAGGCCTTGGCGCAGGCTAGGGAAAGTCGGAAGCTGCGCGGAAGTGCCGGCCGTTGCATTCGAGCGTACGTTGACACATGCGTATACGTATTTGTCTCTCGACTCTGTGACTGCGGAGTGGGTGGGAGTAATTCACAAGGCGAGTCGCGTTGTCGCCTTATTCTCATCGTGTCCGGGAATCTGATCCCCGGACATAACCCGGACATAATAACACCAAACTTGAAATATTTCATCTTTCCAAAAAATCTTCACTTTTGTCCAAGTATAGTTTGCAATATTTTTTCTCTCGAATATGCACGAGTCATATATTAAAGAAGAAAGGCAAAGAGTGCCTCCATCATAGTTTACAGAGTTTTTATTACATGCTAATCCTCATCACTCACCCACCTCTCAACCCTAGTAAAGAAGGGCATTACATTCCCTTTCAAAAGCCCAGCGGAGGACCAAGTGAAACCCTCAGAACACACCTTTCTCAGTAGCTGCTCGAGCGAAGGCCGCGCTCCCTCTAAGACAATGGCATTTCTATGTTTCCACAACTCCCACCAAGTAAGCGCGAAGATGGTGCGAAGATCCTTCGTGCTGACATTGTTCGATCCAAGCTTGTCGACGGCCCACTCCACCAGCGAGTCTTGGGCAGTAGGTATCCAACTCAGTGTCCCCAACACAACAAAGATCGCTGCTCAAACTGTCCGAGCAAAGCAAATACACACGTGAGCAGTATATGATTGATCGTTTCTTCCTCTTGATCACAAAAAGGGCAAACGGCCTGGTGAGGTAGGCCTCGGCGTGCAAGACGATCCGAGGTCCAGCATCTGTCCTTCATGGCCAGCCATGTGAAAAACCTGCATTGCATAGGAGCACGCAATTTTCATGTCAGGTCCGCCGTTGGGATCACCTCCCGGGCCCAAAATCCAGCCGCATATGCCGATTTCACAGAGAACTGCCCATTAGTCTCCCACGACCATGTTATCTCATCTGGCTCGTCATCAGAAGGATCCCAACCATTGACCGCCTGCCAGAGTGCAAGAAACTCATGCAAGGTCTTGGGCCCAAAGTTGGGGCTGATGTTCGTCGCCCAAGACCCTTCCTCCATTGCCGTACTGACCAACCTCAGCTTCCGAGTTCGGGGTGGCACAAGATCATAGACTCGCGGTGCAATCTCCTGGATTCTTTGTCCATGTAACCATCGGTCCTCCCAAAAGAGCGTTGTTCGTCCCGACCGCACAATACTCCTCATGGCTGCCTGGCACAACATGTTTGCTTCCTCCGCAACTTTGATTTTGAATTCATTCCAGGGTCTTGACTCGTCAGTCCTCTTCAGCCACGGCCACCGAGCTTGCATGGCGATATTCATCCATCTTAGATTAGGCAGCCCCAATCCACCTGCCCACTTCGGCATACACACCATGTCCCATGCAACAGCACAATTGCCACCGTTTGCTTCAGCTCTTCCGCACCATAAGAAGCCGCGGCAAATCTTGTTCATTGCCGCAATAGTTTTCGCAGGGAGGTCCAAAGCCATCATAGCATGGATTGGCATGGCACACGGGATGGACTGCACAAGAGTTAGTCGTCCACTCTTAGGCATAAGAGCTGCCTTCCACTTTGGTAATTGATTTGCCATGTGATCCACCAAATATTGCAGGTGCATCGCTGATTGTTTTCTTAACGATAGTGGTAGCCCAAGATACTTAATCGGAAACGATCCCAAGGGGCATTGCAGCTCATTGCATGCCATAGCAATCTCCTCCTCGGAGCACCTGATGGGTAGGGCCGCAGATTTGCGCATGTTGATTCTTAGCCCTGCCGCCTCTCCAAATAGCTCAAAGAGAGACTTACAAACCTCCAGATCCAGTGGATTAGGCTTGACAAATAACACCACGTCATCTGCAAAGATAGATAGACGCTTCCTCATGCCAACACGCGCCAGGGGTGACAGCACTCCTCTACCCATAGCCACCTCGAACATCCTTTGCAGGGGCTCCATTGTTAGAATGAAGAGCATTGCGGAGATGGAGTCGCCCTGCCGCAGCCCTTTACAATTGTAGATCGTGTCTCCCGGATCGTCATTCACCATGATCTTGGTGGTCGATCTTGCAAGTATCCCGCATATCCAAGATCTCCACCTCGGCCCAAAGCCCATTTGATGCAAAACCTCAATAAGAAAAGGCCACTGTACGGAGTCAAATGCTTTTGATATGTCAAGCTTGAGCAGCACAGTTGAACTCGTCAAAGCATGCAATCGGCGTGCCATGCTCTGCACAAGCATGAAGTTATCATGCAGCGATTTGCCCTTGACAAACATGCTCTGGTGGTTTCCAACCAGCATGGGTAGATCCTCCACCAACCGACAAGCAAGAACTTTCTCAAAGATCTTGATGGCCCCGTGAACAAGGTTTATAGGTCGGAAATCACTCACCTCCAAAGCCCCTTCCTTCTTGGGCAAAAGTGAGATGAGGGACTTATTGATTGCGGCCAAACCTCTCATATCCCCCTTGTAAAAGTTGTCCATCGCCTTCATGAAGTCCACCTTAATGATGTCCCAACAGGTTGTATAAAATCTACCGGTGAACCCATTCGGTCCCCGAGCTTTATCCATGGGCATGCTCTTAATCACCTTCTCCACTTTCTCAGCCGTGAACGGGTTCTCCAAGTGCGATAAGTCCAGGTGCGGCATGCCCAACATATCCAGATTGAGAGCATGTAACCTAGCCTCCGGGGCACCAAAAGCCGCACCAAAGTAGGCATCCACCGCCGATGCCACCTCATCCTGCCCAGAATATAAGTTGCCATTGTGCTTCACTGCTTGTATGATATTCTTCCTTTGTCTATGACTAGCTTGCTGGTGGAAAAGCCTAGTGTTTCCGTCACCCTCATGCAGATGCAAAAGCCTTGATCGTTGCCTCGCTATCGTCCTCTCCAGAGAGCTCAAACCCAGTAGCTTTTTCTTCAGGCATTTCCTCAGCACCCTCTCGGCATCACATAATGCTCTTGTCTCCATGGCGATGTCAAGTTGTTTGATAACTTCAAGCGCAATCGCTATTTGCAGTTTCACATTTCTGATCCAACGGTAACTCCACCTTTGGAGGCTCACCGCAGTGGCTCTTAACTTGTTATGCAGCGTGAGATAATCATTGGTGGCAGCAGGTGTGGTGGACCAAGCCAACTTAACTACATCCATGAAACCCTCGGCTCGAGTTCAAAAAGACTCGAATTTTAAACGGCTCTTTATATTGATGCTCACATTCATATCTAGCACCAACGGGCAATGATCAGACACCGTCGTGCCCAAGGCCGAAAGAAAACTTGCTGGATAGGCCTCGTCCCAGTCATTCGAGACGAACACGTGGTCAATCTTCTCCAAAGTGGCCACTCTTCGTTCACTGGACCAGGTGTATCTTCTGTCGTTCAAGTATATCTCTTTTAGTTCCAAGGAGTTAAGTTTGGCGCGAAACCTCCCCATCATCCTTCGGTTGATCATGGCATTGTTCTTGTCCTCTTCACAAGTGATGAGATTGAAATCTCCGGCCACGAGCCAAGGCCCCACATGTAAGTCACGAATATCCACCAAGTCTTGTAGGAACTCTACCTTTTCATCCTCCTCTTATGGCCCATACACACATGTGAGCCACCAGGGTTGCTCGTCCTCAGGGCATTTGACAAGCACGGTTAGCGTATGGTTGGTATAGTGCGGGCTAGAGAGTTGAGTTATCGTGGCATCCCAGGCCACCAAGATCCCACCGCGCGTTCCGGACGCAGGCAAATAGAAAAACTTTTCAAAATTAGCACCAAGGCATCGCCTACAACGTTTAGCGATACATCATGCATTTTTGTTTCTTGGAGACACACAATGGCTGGGCAAGCCTGAGTCACCACCTAGAAAACTGCGTTCCGACGGGCAAGCGCATTCAGCCCTCGGACGTTCCACACCATCATCCTCAAAGGTTGTACATTCATCGCAAGCACCAACCAAGCCACTAGCGTGTGCGCTAACACACCTCCACCCCCTTCAGGGGCACAACCAGCGATTCTCACCCGAATAAGGCGAGCACACCGGCGATGTGCACGTCCGAAAGCGGGCAGGAAAACAGATCCACGTACATCCTTAGAGCTTCCTCCGAGATGACCTCCACTTCATGCGCCAAACAGAGCTTCCTAATGAGCACCTGCTGTTGCTTGGATGCCCCGTGCTTTGCTAGCCTCGCACTCCTCCTTGGCGTGACATCCAATCTTCTTTTCTTCCTCGGGTTGCGTGTTTGCACCACAGATGTGCGAGTGGTCGGGAGCGGCAAGATTGGAGAAAGAGATCTGCACATCTCAGCACACATGCACTCAATATCGCCATGCAGCAGCATATCACCACCAGACCGAGGCGGCGTGGCCTGGACCTGCCCATCTTCAATAGCAGTAACGGTCACATGCTCCGGCATGTCCTGGAACTGCCCATCTTCCGGCTCATCAGTAGTAGTGGGCGCATGCACTGGCTCAATCCCCTGCTCCACATTACGGACCATGCATGTTGCATGGGTGCAACTCTCGTCCGATAGGCACACTTGGAAGGTTTCCATAGCCTCCACTTGTCTGGTTTGTCCGCATTCACGCACGTCGCTATCCAACTGGTGAGACAGCGAGTCCAAGGCCCGGGAATCTCCAGAAAAGCTGCTCCTGTCTTCCTCCAGCAGGCCCACCAGGGAGATACGGCAGGTACCAATCAGGACGGATTCGCTGCCGCGCAGACCCCCAGCAGGCACCAGATCCCCAGGCCTATCCACCTCGGGCGCGCAGCCAAGCCTGTCGGCCCAGGTCCATCTCAACAGCTGGACCGAGGCAGGGGAGACAGGTTGATCAACCATCCACCCCGTGGCCCCACATGACTCCACAGGCGCATCCCGATCGATGGGACCCACAGGCGACTCAGGCCGAGCCCCGATTGGCTGGCAAGACTCCACAACAGCAACCGGTCCAAAAGCATGGCGCAGACGCAACCGGATGACATCCCCCACACAACTGTTGTTGAGCGAAGACCGGACCGGATCCGATGCAACTTGAACCTAACGCCCCGCCGGCGGTGGCGCCGCCGGCGAGGATGAACCTACCATGCTGGCCGAGGAGTCACCAGCGGCTGTACCTCTCCTTGGCCGATGAAGGCCAGATCCAGGCACATGCTCATCATTGCCGGAGGAAGGCGATGGTGGCGGCGGCGGAGGCGGAGGTCGCCGCCCGTCAACATCTCCAGCGTCCACCAACACCGACTCTGCAAGAACGGTGATGTCGATCGGGTACCAGAGAGTCTTGGCCCGCCGTCCAGCAGCCACCTGATGGCCGATCTCCTCCGCCCAAATATTCCGCCTTGGCTCGTCGATGAAGAGCAGCCGATGCCGAGGAATCCGTCGCGGCCGGTCCGTACGAAGCCAAACTCGAAAGTCCGCCATGTCCAAGTGCCGAGCAGTACTATCATCCACACCCACGACATATCCCAGGCCACACAAGATCACACTGGCCGCTCTCTGGTTCCATGCATGCGCAGGCACGCCGCGCAGGGCGACCGGGACAAGGAAAGGCAGCGAAGCCGCCGTCGCCTGCGCCCACCTGTTCCATGGCCGGAGATTGAGCTCGAACCATGAGGAATGCGCATGCCCTGCGCGGATCATCCTATCGCGGATCGCCCGGTCCCGGCACAACACGAGGAAATCGTCCGGGAAGTATGACCGGATGGACATATCCGCTAGACCGATATCAAACGCGGCGTGTAAGGCCTCCGCCACCGACGCCAGATCCACCGTAGGCCTGTGGCCAGTCACTATGACCAGAATGACCCGAACAAGCTCCGCCTCCATCTGCCATATGTCATCGGACGCCTCCAGGAAACAGGCCTCCACTGGGTCCTCCAGCTCCACCGGAGCACGCGCCGCCGCCGGCCGCACCGGCTCGTGCTGGCCAAAAGGCACCGAGAACTCCGGCCCAGCAGTCGCCCTGGCAACCTGCAACGATTCCTGGGCAGGCTCCCGCACCACATCACTCCAAAGTCGAATGGCACCCAGAGGGGGAGGACCGGGCGGTGGCGGGGGAAGCGACTGCGAGGAGGCAGAGTGCCGAGGCGACGGGGGAGCGACATCCTCAACCCGATGGCGCAGAGCAAGCGGCTGCACAGGCTGGTCCACCGAAGAAGGGCTACGCGGTCTGGTACACCCGCGCGATATGTGACCAACTCCACCGAAATACACACAGAAGGCCGGTTTGAGCAGTCCACCGAGATGTGCCAGTCGCTTCTGCAGTTGTAACAACAACCATGTAACTCTACTGGAAGCCGCGAGGAGGGCGGCGGACGAGGGGCCGGCAGCACACGAGGCCGACCAGGCGGAAGACGACGCCTTGGATGCCGATCCCGGCCAAGCGGAACCCGCGGGCGGCGGCACACCTTGGTGTCCAAGCATCCTCCGCCCGCCGCGGAGCAGAGACACGCGACGGACCACCCGCCTCCTGAGGGAGTCCTGGATTAGGGGGTGTCCGGATGGCCGGACTATAACCTTTGGCCGGACTCCTGGACTATGAAGATACAAGATCGAAGACTTCGTCCCGTGTCCGGATGGGACTTTCCTTGGCGTGGAAGGCAAGCTTGGCGATACGGATATGTAGATCTCCTCCCATTGTAACCGACTCTGTGTAACCCTAGCCCTCTCCGGTGTCTATATAAACGGAGGGTTTTAATCCGTGGGGCGACCAACAATCATACCATAGGCTAGCTTCTAGGGTTTAGCCTCTCGATCTCGTGGTAGATCTACTCTTGTACTACCCATATCATCAATATTAATCAAGCAGGAGTAGGGTTTTACCTCCATCGAGAGGGCACGAACACAGGTAAAAACATCGTGTCCCTTGTCTCATGTTACCATCCGCCTAGACGCGCGATTCGGGACCCCCTACCCGAGATCCGCCAGTTTTGACACCGACATTAGTGCTTTCATTGAGAGTTCCTCTGTGTCGTCATCTTTACGCCCGATGGCTCTTCCGATCATCAACAACGACGCGGTCCAGGGTGAGACTTTTCTCCCGGACAGATCTTCGTATTCGGGCGGCTTTTGCTGCGGGCAATTCACTTGGCCATCTGGAGCAGATCGAAAGCTACGCGACTTTTGGCCATTAGGTCAGATTTGGAAGTTTGAACTACGGCCGGCGTCGCGGAGACTTGATCTTGACGGGTTCGAGCCACAGCCAGCGCGCCCAGACTGTCGCGATGGGCATGATCTAGCTCTGCCGGCGAGCGATTGCCCGCAGCAGTCGCACCGATGTCCGCTCCGACCCTTAGCTCGGAGCCGACCGCGCCGATCGAGGACGGGTGGCTGGACACCGCCTCGGGGGCTGGAATCTCTACGACGATCGAGCCGAACACCAGCCTTGTCCTTTGCGAAGCTCGTGACTCCAAGGTGCTGGACTCCTCTCCGGACTCCGAACCTTCCGCGCCCCTGCCAATCGAATCCGATTGGGCGCCGATCATGAATTTTGCCGCCGCGGACATCTTTCAGCACTCTCCCTTTGATGACATCCTGAATTCGCTAAAGTCTCTCTCTTTATCAGGAGAGCTCTCGCCGGACTATGGTCAGCAAGGTTGGGATGCGGACGACGAAGAAATTCAAAGCCCACCCACCAACCACTTCGTAGCCACTATCGATGACTTAACCGACATGCTCGACTTCGACTCCGAAGACATCGACGGTATGGGCGCCCGATCAGGAGGCGACCAAGAACCAGCGCCTACAGGGCCTTTGGAAGGCCACCTCGTCATCGACATATACATGGTGGACACCCCAAAAGAAGGGAATGGCGATGGAACAACGGAGGATGACCCCTCCAAGAAGCAGCCTAAGCGTCGGCGTCAGCGGCGCCGCTTTAAATCCCGCCAAACCAAAAACAGCGATTCCGGCACGGGAGATAATAACACCGGACGGTGTCGAAGACAACCCCCTCCGGCAGGATTCAGCACGGGGAGGATAGAGAAGCCAGCCCTCATGAGAGAGCGGCAGACAGAGAGGTAGAGGACGACAATTACATGCCTCCCTCCGAAGACGAGGCAAGCCTCGACGACGATGAATTTGTCATGCCTGAGGATCCCGTCGAACAAGAGCGTTTCAAACGCAGGCTTATGGCCACGGCGAGCAGCCTCAAGAAAAAACAGCAACAGCTTAGAGCTGACCAAGACTTGCTAGCCGACAGATGGACTGAAGTCCTTGCGGCCGAAGAGTATGAACTCAAACGCCCCTCCAAAAGCTACCCAAAGCGCAGGCTGCTACCTTGATTAGAGGAGGAAGCACCTAAACCCACATCACCAGCGCACGACGCGGCCGACCGGCCACCTCGTGGCCGCGACAGAGAGACCTCTCGGCCCTCCACTCAAGCCGCACACCGGCGTCACTCAAAGAATACCAAGGCATGGGGAAATGCGCCAGACCTGCGAGATATATTGGAGGACAAGGCAAGGCAAACAAGATCGATCTACGGATCGCGTGGGCACCCCACGACACATGGCGATAACCGTCATGCCAGATATGGCAATTCCGGCCGGGCCGAACACAGTAGACAAAGCTCATTTGAGCTACGTCGTGATATAGCCCAGTACAGAGGCGCCACACACCCACTATGCTTCACAGATGAAGTAATGGATCATCAAATCCCCGAGGGTTTCAAACCCGTAAACATCGAATCATACGATGGCACAACAGATCCTGCGGTATGGATCGAGGATTATCTCCTTCATATCCACATGGCCCGCGGTGATGATCTACACGCCATCAAATACCTCCCACTCAAGCTTAAAGGACCAGCTCGGCATTGGCTTAACAGCTTGGCAGAGTCAATTGGTTGTTGGGAGGACACGAAGCCGCATTCCTCGACAATTTCCAAGGCACCTATGTGCAACCACCAGACACCGATGACCTAAGCCACATAATTCAGCAGCCAGAGGAATCGGCCAGACAATTCTGGACACGGTTCCTAACTAAGAAAAATCAAATAGTCGACTGTCCGGACGCAGAGGCCCTCGCAGCCTTCAAACATAACATCCGCGACGAATGGCTTGCCCGGCACCTAGGACAGGAAAAGCCGAAATCCATGGCAGCCCTCACAACACTCATGGGTCGCTTTTGCGCGGGAGAAGACAACTGGCTAGCTCGTAGTAATAACATGACCAAGAGTCCTGGTAATTTGGATACCAAGGACAGCAATGGCAGGTCGCGTCGCAACAAGCACAAGCGCCGCATTAACGGCGATAATGCGGAGGATCTGGCGATTAACGCCGGATTCAGAGGCTCTAAACCCGTCGTGGAAAAAGCCATTCAAAAGAAATACTCGGGCTCGTCCGGTTTGGACCGAATACTCGATTGCTTGTGCGGATACACGGCACTTCGAAAACCAGCCAACAACACCAACAGGGATTGTTGGGTGTTCAAGCAGCAGCAAGTTAAATGCGAAAACAATGACAAGGGGCTGCATAGCGATGACGAGGAGGTGCCCCGCCCGAACAATAGGGGATGAAGGGCTTCCCCCACAAGTGCGGACGGTGAACATGATATACGCAACCCACATACCTAAAAGGGAGCGGAAGCGTGCACTCGTGGACGTATATGCATTGGATCCGATCGCCCCAAAGTTCAACCCATGGTCCTCTGCCCGATCACTTTTGATGAAGGACCACCCACTAGCATCCGCCATGGCGGATTCGCCGCATTGGTTCTAGACCCAATCATTGACGGATTTCACCTCACTAGAGTCCTTATGGACGGCGGCAACTGAAACTCTTCATATCGGGATACAAAGGCGAAAAATGGGCATAGATCCTCAAGATTAAACCCACAAAGACGACCTTTAAAGGCGTCATACCAGGTGTAGAGGCCAATATGCGAGCTCGTTACACTTGAGGTGGTCTTGGATCCTCGGATAATTTCAAGCGAGGAGTTAATCTTCGACATAGTCTTTGCTCCGCATGGCTACCACGCCTTCGCTTCGGACGAACCGCATTTGCAAAGTTCAATGCGGTGCCGCACTACGCATACCTCAAACTCAAGATGCCAGGCCCTCGAGGAGTCATCATGGTCAATGGAAACACCGAACGCTCTCTCCGAACGGAGGAGCATAAGGCGGCCCTCGCGGCGGAAGTACAAAGCAGCCTCTCAAGGCAATTCTCGAGTCCGGCTATTAAACGTCCGGGCACCGTCAAGCGTGCTCGGAGTAACCTACAACAAGACCGCCTGGCACGCTCCGAGCACGCGTAGCAATGCGACCCCAACCCCAGCCCTCGCGAAATTGCAAAACCAGTACTACGTGTACATAATTACGCTCTGGAAATACCATGTACATAGGGGGAGGGGCACGACCACGACATGCCCAAAATGCGGCTCAACCACACCAGGGGCTCCTGATTTTGTCATTCTTTTTTTTCTTACTTTCAGGACTCCACTTTTCGGATGGCCTGTCCGGCAGTACAATCGCCGAACACACGATGCAACTGCCAGAGAGGCAGAAAGCTACGTCAAGTGTCCAGGTGGTCTCTATAACGAGCAGTATATTTGTTTCACATATCATCCCGCAGCTCGCCCCTAGAGGGGGACATGTCAAATAGTCCCATCTCTTGCTTACCTCACTATTTGTATCGTTCTGCTTTTACCGCAGATTTTTCGAATAAACAATACATAGCTTTTGTCTATTATTGCATTCCTTTTTATGAAAATTTGTTCAGAAATGACATTATGCAACCATACACTTTGGTACGGCCAATACACCAGGGGCTTACGTACCCTAGAATATGGTGTGAGAAGTCCGAACACTCTCATGAGTGCGGCACCCCAAACTTATAGCAATATATGCATCGGCTCCGAATCATGTCTTGGGTCAATAGTTGGGTTTGCCCGGCTCCCATGTTTTGGTACCTTACGTTCCGTTATATCGGCTAAGGTAGCGCTGGGAGAACCACTGCGATTGTGCCCCGGTTGAGCTGGGCTAAGCACCTCAGTGGAGAAAGCTAAAACTGATTTGTCATGATAGGGCGAGAGCTGGTCGCTGTTCGAGAGGTTTTCGAGTCCCTAAAGACTTATGCCGCTTAGAGCGAGGAGTCGTCTTTGTCCGGCCTAGGCGTGGATAGCGCCCCGAACTCGGTCTTCCGAATACTAGGGGCTTCGCCGAAATTTAAAATTATAGAATTCTATGGCTAAGTGAGAGTGTTCAAGCATTATAGTCCGATTGCCTTGTTCGTTGTGTTGAGCGCCTCCCTCGAAGGACCCAAGAATGGGAAAAGAGCGCTCAAGTTTATCCCGAACACCCCAAAGCACTCGTGGCACGGGGGCAGAAGCCGACGACTCGCCATCTCTCAAATTTAATAAACGGCCGCACAGAAGGTAATATTTTAAATTCAAAAGCGTTGCTTAGCGCATATGAACAAGTTTTCAGCGTATAGGATCACAAATGCGAGTTTACTCAAAAATTACATCTTTGGAACATTCATCCGCCACAAGGCGGGCACCCTTCAGAAAGCCCTCATAATACATCTCGGGCTTACGATGCTCCTTGCCCTGCGGTGGCCCACCCGTCACCAGCTTTCAAGATCCATCTTGCCCGGTGCACTTTAGCACGGGCAAGGGCCCACGGACGCCTTCGATGCATCTGAGCGCTTGATGAGTTCAAGCCGTGGAGCAGCACCCGCCACCGCCTCACCAGCCCAAAGTAGCTCCTGTGCATGACCTCCCGGGCCATAGCGGACTATAAGGCCCTTCATGGCCTGTTCGGCCACCTTATGGAGCTCGACCAGTTGCTTCAGCTGGTCGCTCAAGGGCACCGGGTGTCCGGCCTCAGCATACTGAGACCAGAACACCTTCTCCGTCGAGCTCCCCTCCTCGGCCCGGTAGTAGGCGGCAGCGTCGGACACACTGCGGGGCAGATCTACGAATGCTCCTGGAGAGCTCCGGACTCTGGTAAGTAACAAGTAATTCACTTTCACGTGCTTGCTTTGCATAAAGAATGCCTTACCCGCCGCTATCTTCTTCATCGCCTCAATTTCCTCAAGGGCCTTTTGGGCTTCGGCCTTAGCAGATTTGGCGCTCTCAAGAGCCGAGGCAAGCTCAGACTCTCGAGTCTTTGAGTCAAGCTCCAAGCTCTCGTGTTTTTTCACGAGATCCTGAAGCTCTTGCTGCACCTCCACCACCCCCGCCTCCTGCTTTTCTCGCTCGGCGCGTTCCACGGCTGCATTGTCTTCGGCCTTGGACAGCGCTTTCTTTAGGGTCGCCACCTCGGTTGTGGCCCCTGTAATACTCATGTTGGTCCTGTCATTTTTTGCAACCACATCTTTTTTATATACTTACATAAGGTATTACTTACCTTCCTTATCCTCGGGCTGCTTCTTGGCAAGGCCGAGCTCGTTCTCGGACCGCCGAGGCTCGCTTCAATGCATCGACCTCCGCATTCGGTCTGGCAGAGGTCAGCAAGCAGCCTGCATTCCCATATTGACATACTTATGTTAGACTCCTGCAGATATCTTTTGATCCTCGATTCGGCTTTTCTTTCCGAACACCAAACCGAGCATCGGGGGCTACTATCTATGCGGTAATATTTTTACATATCTTAAATACATACCTCAAAGCCTGTTAGAAGGCTGGCACAAGCCACCAGCCCGCTCTTGGCGGATCGAACCTTCTGGATCACCACACTCATAATAGTGCGGTGCTCCTCGTCGATGGAGGCGCCGTTAAGCACCTCCAGCAGATTATCCGGTGCCTCCGGTTGGACGGAGGTCACCGGCGTCGTAGGCTTGCCCTTCTTACTAGGGGGCGCCTGCCGGACTCCGGAACCACTGAAGGTTCCGGGCGGTGTCCGGCCCAGGGCCGGACTTGGAGCCCTTGGGGGTTTTGTCCCCTTTGCGCCTGGAGTCCGGGAGGTCGCCTTGCGGCGCCTCCAGGACCACCTCCTCCTGGCTTGGACCCTTTTGGGACTCCACCTCGGCATCATCCGCAGCGCGAGGGGAGGAGGCGGCCGGAAGTGAAGTGCTATTCACATCCGACGAGCTTAAGGAGCCGCTCGACGACACGCCGACCTGGGCTCGGGGCGGACTGCATGATTATATTCGGCGTCAGAAGATACTGTGCAACAAAGGAACGCTATGAGTTATTCTGGTATCCGGATACTTATGATTTTGCCAGGGGCTTGGCCCTGGATGGCCACTCCTCTCCGCCGTCGTCGGCGTTGGTGGAGTAGTCCGGAGGAAGGGTCCTTCCCTTCTTGGACCCTCCCCCAGTTGGGGCGGCCTTCCTTTTCTTCTCTCCCCCACTGGGGGAGAGACCTCTTTGTCCTACTCCTTATTTTCGTGGGAGGAGTCCGCCTCGGAGTCATCGGACCATGAGTCCGACACCACCAGGCGCCGGGAACTCTTTCGAGTTCCCGTGGCCTTCTTCTTGGTTTTTTCTCCGCACCATGTAAGGTGCGGAACCAGCAGCCGTCGCTGGGCGTCTGCTGGTCTTCGGCAAGGGAGCCGGACAATCAATCTGCCGGACGCCTTTCGCCAATCCTATCAAAGGAAAGGGAGTTTAGATCCCGATAGAGTCAAACTATGAAAACAAGTATCCCAGAAGGGTAGAATAGCTTACGCGTTGGCTTGATGTTACGCTGAATCCGCGATCCTCGGTAGCGGATGCGGAGCCTCGGTGCCTTGAACAGCACCTTCCAGCGCCTTCAGACGAGTGTCAAGAGCCTGCTCAGGGTTTGGTGCTATGCCGGATCAAACTCCCACAAGCTGAAAGCCCGTTGTTGGCACGGGAGGATCCGGCGGATGAGCATGACCTGGACTACGTTGACAAGTTTGAGCTTCTTGTTCACCAGTTTTTGGACGCAGGTTTGAAGTCCGGTCAGCTCTTCTGAATTACCCCACGAAAGGCCCGTCTCTTTCCAGAAGGTGAGCCGTGTAGGTATGCCAGATCGGAATTCGGAGGCCGCTGCCCATTCAGGGTCACGCGGCTCGGTGATGTAGAACCACCCCGATTGCCACTCCTTTATGGACTCTACGAAGGAGCCCTCGAGCCATAGGACGTTGGGCATCTTGCCCACCATGGCACCTTCGCACTCCGCTTGGCGGCCGCCCACTACCTTCGGCTTGACATTGAAGGTCTTCAGCCATAAGCCGAAGTGGGGCTGGATGCAGCGGAAGGCCTCGCACACGACGATGAACGCCGAGATGTTGAGGATGAAGTTCGGGGCTAGATCGAGGAAATCCAGGCCGTAGTAGAACATGAGCCCCCGGACAAATGGGTGAAGCGGGAAGCCTAGTCCGCGGAGGAAATGGGTGAGGAACACCGCCCTATCATGAGGCCTGGGGGTGGGGATGAGCTGCCCCTTGTCTGGGAGCCGGTGTGCGATGTCATTGGACAAGTATCCGACCTTCCTCAGCTTCTTGATGTGTCCCTCCGTGACAGAGGAGACCATCCACTTGCCTCCCGCTCCGGACATTGCTGGAGAAGGTTGAGGTGGGATGTGCGGACTTGGGCGCTCGAGCTCGAGTGCGCGAAAATGGATAAGCAAAGGAGGAAGAATGAGTAGATGAAAAAGGTGGATCCTTATCCCCTTATATGGGCGGACGAGACTGCACGTCCCCGCCCACTTGGTAAAACTCGCTTATCTCCCAAGCGCCGTAATTAATGGCACGGTTGGGTTACCCACACCCGTATCGATGAGAATACCGGAATAAGGGGGACACGATCTCTGCTTCGACAAGACGTGCCAAGGAAACCGCCTCGCTAAGCGCTGAGGTGGGACAGTAAAAACGATTCGAATAAAGGCTTGGCCATGGTGTGATGTCACGCTGTAGAATACGTTAGCAGATCGGATTTGTGTAAATATTATTCTCTCTACGATGGTATGTGGAACATATTTTGCAGAGCCAGACACTATCCTTGTGTTCAAAATCTTCTATGAAGTATTCGGAGGAGGAACCCGCCTTGTAATGTCGAAGACAATCTGCGCGTCGGACTCGTCGTCATTGAAGCCTGGTTCAGGGGCTACTGAGGGAGTCCTGGATTAGGGGGTGTCCGGATGGCCGGACTATAACCTTTGGCTGGACTCCTGAACTATGAAGATACAAGATCGAAGACTTCGTCCCATGTCCGGATGGGACTTTCCTTGGCGTGGAAGGCAAGCTTGGCGATACGGATATGTAGATCTCCTCCCATTGTAACCGACTCTGTGTAACCCTAGCCCTCACCGGTGTCTATATAAACCGGAGGGTTTTAGTCCGTAGGACGAACAATAATCATACCATAGGCTAGCTTCTAGGGTTTAGCCTCGATGATCTCGTGGTAGATCTACTCTTGTACTACCCATATCATCAATATTAATCAAGCAGGAGTAGGTTTTTACCTCCATTAAGATGGCCCGAACCTGGGTAAAAACATCGTGTCCCTTGTCTCCTGTTACCATCCGCCTAGACGCATAGTTCGGGAGTGATGAAGTCATATACCTAGGGTAAGGTCATAGACCTATCTAAGACACCCTCCCCGAGGACATCTCTAGAAGAAACTACCTTTCAGTCGACCTGGAAGAGTTCCACTCGACCAACTGGAAGACACTCGACCATGAAGCCAACCACTCGAACACCAGGAGATCTAAAGCCAGTCTGCACCCAAACGGTCGGTCATTAAGTAGCTTTTATGGTCATCATAGCACTTTATGTGGGCGTTACAAGAACCCCTATCTTAATGTACCTTTAGCCTCAAGATAATCGAGGGCTGGAGGGTCCGCGAACTCTATATAAGCCACCCCCTCCTCGGTGTCAAGGGTTCGCACTCGTAACTCATACGCACATAATACAGTCGACCGCCTCCGGGCTCCGAGACGTAGGGCTTTTACTTCCTCCGAGAAGGGCCTAAACTCGTAAACATCTTGCGTATAAAACTACTCCATAGCTAGGATCTTGCCTCTCCATACCTACCCCCCATTCTATTGTCAGGCTTAGAACCACGACAGTTGGCGCCCACCGTGGGGCAAGTGTCTTAGCGACTTGTTGGAGAAGTTGCATTTTTTCGATCCCATTTATCATGGTTTCAGGCGGAGTTTTGGTTGAGGGCCGCAAGATCCGTCTCGGCGCGCTCACGTTCATCACCGACGACTCTGCTTGGTTGCAGGAGGCTCCACTCGACGTTGACGCACTCCCGTCCTCATGGGCGGCGACTTCAGGCGTCGTCATGGCGTCCCTCCTGCGGCGTCGTCGACCCAAGATGTCGGTCGGCTCTTGTGCCGTCCTCCCTCCCGGTCTCGCGCCGGTGCAAGCGCTCCAGTCGATCGAGGCTTTAGCGGTGGGTGAGGCACGCGGTGGCCCGCCAGTCGGCCACTCCCCAAGTCGCAGCAATCGAGCCCGGCGAATCTCTCTACGGCCTGTTCGATCTGTCGACTGTCTCCGCAGAGACTGCATCCGAGTGCGACAACAGCGATCCAGCGGCGGAGGTTCCGATGGTCGACGGACCACGCAGTCCTCCTGGTTTCCCCTGCACCAACGGAGGCGTTGGCGGAGGCGAGCCGGCGCAGGCTCATGAAGAGAACCAACCCGAGCCCCTCACTTCGCTGCAGAGGGAGGAGCTCCGACGCTGGAACATGGATGCGCTTCACACTCCTATCGTTGGAGAAACCCCCGAGGCCCGTGCCATAGAAGATGCGCGTTTGGCCAACTTAGCTGAGAGCACTCGACTGGAAAATCTCCAGCGAGTGCTCGACGAACGAGCGCAACAATGGGTCACGTCGTCCAGTCGACGTCAACTCTTTCCACAACCAACTCAGGTATACCGAACTCCCATTCAGAATCTAGCAGCTGCAGCCCGTATAGCAGAGTCCATTCAGCCTTCCCAGTCGGAGGCTGGCAGGGGCTTACTCCAGATCAGAGATTTGCTCCGGGCAGCAGGAGATCAGAATTAAGCTATATCGCAATCGCGGAACAGGATTCACAGCAGATCCGTCGCTGCGAATACAGTCCAGTCGGCACATAGCCCAAGATCGCCCCTGAGGCGTGAGGGGCATGGAGGCCGGCGTGAGCAGTATGAGGACCGATTCGATCATGATGATCGACATCGAGTGCCCACTCCTCCCCCAAGGGGTGGGTCATATGCGCCTTGGCAGCAAGATGACAGACGCCAGCACAGTGTTGGGCGAAGAATTCCAGTCGACCCCAGGGAACCAGGCTTTGATGCGAGATCCATCATCGTTCAAGGTCTGGTCGACAGGAACAGAGCTAACCGACAAGGCCATGACAGAAATGCACCCATCAGCAGCAGAGTACACGTCTCAGGACCAGAGTGTTTTAGCAGAGCCATCAGAGCCGCGGTGATTCCTCCCAATTTCAGGTTGGCGACTGGAGTCAGTAAGTTCACTGGTGAGTCTAAGCCAGATACTTGGCTTGAGGACTACCGAGTGGCTGTTTAGATCGGCGGCGGCAACGATGAAGTGACCATTAAACACCTGCCACTTATGTTGGAGGGATCAGCCAGAGCATGGCTGAATCAGTTAGCACCCAGCAACATTTACACTTGGGAAGATCTTGCCCGAGTGTTTGCCAGGACATTTGAAGGAACTTGCAAGCGGCCAGCAGGATTGACAGAGTTGCGATCGTGTGTGCGAAGTCGAATGAAACTACGAGGATTACATCCAGAGATGGATCACTTTGCACCACGAAGAGAGAATGTATCTGATCATGAGGCATCTGTGCCTTCAAGGAAGGTGTTAAGAACAGAGAGTTGAGTCTGAAATTGATCGGACAGAGACATGACCACGAGTCGGATGATGGAGATTGCCACCAAGTGCGCCAATGGTGAAGAAGAGGATCGGCCCGGAGTGGCAAGTACAAGTCAGCCGCTAATGAAACCGGGGAGGGAACTCCGATCGGAAGCGAAGCGTAAAGCCGAGCCGGCTGCTCCCGGAGAAGCCTTGGCCGTGACTCGGGGAAAGTTCAAGGGGAAACCCAAGGGGCCTTGGAACCCCAAGAAAGTGAAAGACCAAGATGGAAATGATGTGTTGGACTTGCCATGTCACATTCACACAAAGAAAGATGAAGAGGGTAAACTTATTTACCCAAAGCATACCACTCGACAGTCCCGGCTCTTGATTCAGCAGTTCCAGGGGAAGCAACCCAAGGACAAGGAAAAGGAGTCGGACAAAGTTGAGGACAAGGAAGATAGTGATGGTGGATACCCTCAGGTCAATTCCACTGATGATTTTTGCCGACGTTGAAAGCAAAAGTCGATGAAAGTTATCAACATGAAATGAATATGGTCGCTCGGCGACACCCGCCATTACTGAAATGGTCGCAGACCGCCATCACGCTCGACCGGTCGATCACCAACACACATAGCCACCCGGGAGGCAAAGCGTTTGGTGGTCGACCCGGTCGTCAAGGCACTCGACTAACTAAGGTTTTGATGGATGGTGGCGATGGCCTGAACATATTGTATGCTGAGAGATGTTGAAAGGGATGGGCATTCGATGTCCGGACTCAAGACCAAAGAACATGAGCTTCCATGGAGTCATTCACGAAAGAAGGCTGAGTCACCGCCAAATTGCTCTCGATGTGGTTTTGGCGACTACAAGAATTTTCGTAAGGAAAATTTGACCTTTGAGGTCGTGGATTTCCAGAGCGCTTATCATGCTATCCTGGGGAGGCTGGCATATGCGCGTTTCATGGCTCGACCATGTTATGTGTACCTCAAACTCAAGATGCCAGGTCCCAAAGGTGTGATCACTATCGCGCAATCGGAAAAGGCGTAAGAGTGTTTCAGAAAGGCTCTAAGATCGCCGATGCTCGATGGCGTGGTCGAGCTGCAAGAGTACCGTAAAACTGCAGACCGGGTGATTTGTTGCGAGCCAAGAAGCCCGCCACGAGTCGGCATTTCAGTCGTCGAGGAGACAAACTGATTCATATTCATCCGATCGATCCCAATGCTGCTCGACTCACATCTCAACAACACTCGACTCCAAATAGGAAGAAGCGCTCATCCGGTTCCTCCGTGAGAATGGGACATCTTTGCATGGAAGCTGGCGACATGTCGGGTGTTCCTGGGACTGGCTGAGCATCATCTACGAAGTCGACTCAAAAGTTAAACCTGTCAAAGAACATCTTCGACGGTCCGCCGTCCAAAAGAGAAAGGCCATTGAGGAGGTGGCTCGGCTCTTAGCAGCAGAGTTTATCAGAGATTTACCACCCGAGTGGCTCGCCAATGTTGTCATGGTCCCTAAGAAGGACAATTCACTGCGCATGTGCATCGACTTCAAACATATCAATCGGGCCTGCCCGAAGATCATTTCCTCTCCCGCGATCGACCAAATAGTCGACTCGATTGCGGGATGTGAGCGTTATCTTTCTTGACGATATTCCGGGTACCATCGATCCGCTCAGATGGACCCACGAGATCAAAACAGCTTTCATCACTCCATTCGGTGCTTCGTTATGTCACCATGCCATTCAGCCTCAAGAATGCGGAGCCACATTCATGAGGATGATTCGTAGTGTTTACTCACTCAAATCAGTCGGAATGTGGAAGCATACATGGATGACATTGTGGTCAAGTCACGGAAAGGTTCCAACCTGTTGAGTGACCTTGCTGAAACATTTGCCAATCTCAGGAGGTATGATATCAAGCTTAATCCATCAAAGTGCACATTCGGAGTTCCTGGCGGAAAGTTACTCGGTTTCCTCGTTTCTAAACGAGGAATCGACGCTAACCCAGAAAAAGTTGGCACTATACTCCGAATGAAACGCCCTGTGCGTGTGCACGATGTCCAGAAGCTTACTGGATGCTTGGCAGCTTTAAGTCGATTCATCTCTCGCCACGGTGAAAAGGCATTGCCTCTTTACCGACTGATGAAGAAGTCAGACAAGTTCGAGTGGACTCCTGAAGCTGATGCAGCGTTTGTAGAGCTCAAAGCTCTGCTCTCCACCCAGCCGGTGCTTGCTGCCCCCAATCAGCAAGGAGCCGTTGCTGCTTTACATTGCAGCCACAGGACAAGTCGTCAAGACAAAGACTTATGGTCGGCGGGAAGAGGAAGGAAAGGCCTTCAAAGTTCAGCGCCCGGTATATTATCTTTCTGAAGTATTAACCCCATCAAAGCAAAGATACCCTCATTATCAGAAGCTTGTGTATGGAATTTATATGACCGCGAAGAAAGTTTCTCATTACTTCTCTGGTCATTCCATTACAGTCGTCAGCTACGCCCCATTATCAGAGATTTTGCACAACAGAGATGCAACTGGTCGAGTGGCTAAATGGGCGATTGAACTTCTTCCCCTTGATATCAAGTTTGAGGCAAAGAAAGCCATCAAGTCCCAAGCAATAGCCGATTTCATCGCCGAGTGGATTGAACAACGAGCCACCGACTCAAGTTCACTCGAACATCGGACTATGTTCTTTGATGGTTCCAAGATGCTGAATGGTTCGGTGTCGGGTAGTATTAGTTTCCCCTCGAGGAGATAAGCTCGGATACGTGCTCAGATTCACTTTGATTCTTCCAACAATGAAGAAGAATCTGAAGCACTGTTGTATGGGTTGCGTGATGGCCATTTCACTTTCGGCGTCTGCCGCCTCATGGTTTATGGCGACTCAGATCTAGTGGTTAATCGGTGATGAAGGAGTGGGACGTTAGAAGTCCAGCCATGACTGGTTACCGTAATGCAGTGAGGAGGAAGCAAGAGAAGAAGTTTGAGGGTTAGAGCTTCATCATATACCCCGATGAAAAATCAAGTTGTTGATGATTTGGCGAAAATAGGGTCCAAGAGGGAAGCCATTCCAGTGATGTGTTTTGGAGCACATCCGACACCGTCAATTCAAGAGGATCCTTTCATCAAGAAGCTCCACAACCAAAAAGTGCCACCGATCCGATCGAAGTTGAGGTCCCGGCGGTGGTCGACCTGATCATGGAAGTTGTGGTCATCACTCCCATTGGACGATACCGTTACATCGCATATATCCTGAGGAAAGAGCTCCCGGAGAACGAAGAAGAGGCTCGACCGATCGTCCGCCGATCCAAGGCCTTTACTGTGATCAAGGGACAGTTGTTCAGAGAAAGCGTGACTAGAGTCAACCAGAAATGCATAACGCCAGAAGAAGGTCAGATAATTCTTGATGATATCCACTCAGGGACCTGTGGTCACCATGCGTCCTCTCGGACCATCGTGGCTAAAGCATACCGGCGGGATTTTCTTGGCCAAAAGCAAATGAAATGGCAAAGGAAATAGTCGACAAGTGTGAAGGATGTCGGTTCTACTCAATATGTCACACAAACCCGCCAAAGCATTGAAGACCATTCCACTCGTCGGCCTTTCGCTGTTTGGGGTTGGATATGATTGGACCACCGATAACTGGCAGAGCGGTTTACTCATTTGCTTGTGGCGATCGACAAGTTTACGAAGTGGATCAAGCTAAACCTATCAAGAACCTTGATGCGTAATCGCTATCGGTTTCATCGAGAGTTGATATTCAGATATGGAGTTCGCACAAGCATCATCAACGACAATGGGTCAAACTTTGATTCCGACAAGTTCAAAGCCTTTTGCGCCTCTCAGGGCACGCGGGTCGACTATGCTTCAGTTGCTCACCCCAAGTCGAATGGACAACCAGAACGAGCAAATGGTCTAATTCTCAAAGGACTGAAACCTTGACTGATGCGTGATCTCAAGCATGCAGCAGGAGCGTGGGTCGACGAACTTCCGTCGGTCCTTCGGGGATTAAGGACCACTCCTAATCGGTCGACTGAGAGAACTCCATTCTTTATGGTCTATGGAGCTGAAGCAGTTACGCCGAGTGACTGCTTCACAATGCGCCCGAGTCGAACTCTACTCACGTCAAGCTGAGCAAGCCCGCAAGATCTGGTCGACTCTCAAGAGGAGAGAGAGATGGCCCGATCCGCCGACCATCTATCAGCAGGACTTGCGCCGATTCCATGCTAGAAATGTGAAGAGCCGAGCCTTTCAAGAAGGGGACTTGGTCCTCCGAGTGGATCAACGAAACCACACAAGCTCACTCCCACTTGGGAAGGTCCTTCATCGTCATCGAGTTCTCCACAATGGAGCTTACCATCTTTACAACGTCGAACGCCAGATTGATGAGCCTCGAGCACGGAATGCGGAGCTGCTCCGCCTTTTACACTTAAGAACTCACTCGGATGAGATGTAATAAAAGTACCTGTAGTTTGTTTATCAAAGACAAGAATGTTATAATTTTCCCAGTGATTGTTATTACTTTTCGTTTACATAAGAAATTTCCCCCAGTGGGTGGCTTAGCCGGGAACCTGTTTCGCCTAAGTTTGTAAAAAAAATCCCTGCCGAGTGGAGAGCCAGCCTCCCACTCGGGGGCTTAGCTGCGAATCCGTTTCACCTAAGTATCTGAAAATCCTACCGAGTGGCGAGCCAGCCTCCCACTCGGGGGCTTAGCTGCAGTCCAAGTACTCGCCTAAGTTGGACGTTGGGCATCTTGCCCAACATGGCGCCTCCGCACTCCGCTTCAATGCCCTTCACTACCTTCGGCTTGCCATTGAAGGTCTTGAGTCACAAGCCGAAGTGGGGCTGGATGCAGAGGAAGGCCTCACACACGACGATAAACGCCGAGATGTTGAGGATGAAGTTCGGCGCCATATCATGGAAATCCAGGCTGTAGTAGAACATGAGCCCCCGGACAAAGGGGTGAAGTGGAAAGCCCAGTCCGCGGAGGAAGTGGGAAAGAAAGACTACCCTCACATGGGGCAGGGGTGGGGATGAGCTGCCCTCGTCGGGCAGCCGGGGCTGTGATGTCGCCGAAAGGTATCCGCGCCCGCGCAGTTTGGCGATTGCTCCTCCTTAACGGTGGAGGCCAACCATTTACCTCCCGCTCCGGACATGGTCGGAGAAGGTTGAGGCGAGATGCGCGAACTTGGGCGCTGGAGCTCGAGTCTTGCGGAGATGGATAAGCAAAGGAGGAAGTAGGCGAGGTGAGAAGGTGAATCCTTATCCGTTATATGGGCGGGCGAAGTCTTACGCGCCCCCACCGCCTGGTAAAACTCGCTTATCTCCCAAGCGTCACCATCAATGAGCGCGTTGGGTTACCCACGCCCGTATTGATGAGAATCCGGATTAAGGGAAACACGATCTCGCTTGACGGGGCGTGCCAGGAAACCGCCGCTAAATGCGCTGAGGTGGTAAAGTAAAAACAATTAGAGTAATGGCTTGGTAGTGGTGTGACGTCATGCCACGGAAAACGTCAGCAGATTAAACTTGTGTATATATTATTATTCTCTCTACGGTGGAATGTGGAATTTATTTTGCAGAGCCGAACACTATCCTGGTGTTCACAATCTTCTATCATTTGGAGGAGGAACCCGCCTTGCAATGTCAAGAAATATACACGCCGGACTTATCGTCATTGAAGCCTGGTTCAGGGGCTACTGAGGGAGTCCTGGATTAGGGGGTGTCCGGATAGCCGGACTACCATCATCAGCCGAACTATCATTTGCCGGACTATCATCATCGACCGGACTCCAAGACTATGAAGATACAAGATTGAAGACTTCACCCCGTGTCCGGATGGGACTTTCCTTGGCGTGGAAGGCAAGCTTGGCGATACGGATATGTAGATCTCCTACCATTATAACGGACTCTATGTAACCCTAGCCCTCCCCGGTGTCTATATAAACCGGATGGCTTTAGTCCATAGGACTACAATCACAACAACCCTTACAATCATACCATAGGCTAGCTTCTAGGGTTTAGCCTCCTTGATCTCGTGGTAGATCCACTCTTGTAAACATCCACAATATCAATATCAATCAAGCAGGACGTAGGGTTTTACCTCCATCAAGAGGGCCCGAACCTGGGTAAACATCGTGTCCCTTGTCTCCTGTTACCATCCGCCTAGACGCACAATTCGGGACCCCCTACCCGAGATCCGCCGGTTTTGACACCGACAGCAACCCTCCCACTCGGGGGCTTAGCTGCAGTCCAAGTACTCGCCTAAGTGTTTAAAATCCTACCGAGTGGTGAGCCAGCCTCCCACTCGGGGGCTTATCTGCGGTCCAAGTACTCGCCTAAGTGTTTAAAATCCTACCGAGTGGTGAGCCAGCCTCCCACTCGGGGGCTTAGCTGCAGTCCAAGTACTCGCCTAAGTGTTTAAAATCCTACCGAGTGGTGAGCCAGCCTCCCACTCGGAGGCTTAGCTGCAGTCCAGTACTCGCCTAAGTATTTAATACAATGTGCGCTTTGCAAGGATGACGAGGTGCAGGTCGACTGCTACCTTCTCCTTCCGAGCTACGCCACAAATACAATGTGCACTTTGCAAGGATGACGAGGTGCAGGTCGACTGCTACCTTCTCCTTCCGAGCTACGCCACAAATACAATGTGCGCTTTGCAAGGACGACGAGGTGCAGGTCGACTGCTGCCTTCTCCTTCGGAGCTACGCCACAAAAAATCCTACCGAGTGGAGAGCAAACCTCCCACTCGGGGGCTTAGCTGCAGTCCAGTACTCGCCTAAGTATTTGAAAAACCTACCGAGTGGAGAGCAAACCTCCCACTCGGGGGCTTAGCTGCAGTCCAGTGCTCGCCTAAGTATTTAAAAATCCTACCGAGTGGAGAGCAAACCTCCCACTCGGGGGCTTAGCTGCAGTCCAGTACTCGCCTAAGTATTTAAAATTCCTATCGAATGGAGAGCAAACCTCCCACTCGGAGGCTTAGCTGCAGTCCAACACTCGCCTAAGTATTTAAAAATCCTACCGAGTGGAGAGCAACCCTCCCACTCGGAGGCTTAGCTGCAGTTCGAGTACTCGCCTAAGTATGAAATCCATTCCGATCCGCAAGGACGACGAGGTGCAGGTCGACTGATACCTTCTCCTTCGGAGCTGCACCACAAGTACAACGTGCGCTCCATTCCGATCTGCAAGGACGACGAGGTGCAGGTCGACTGCTACCTTCTCCTTCGGAGCTGCGCCACAAGTACAACATGCGCTCCATCCCGATCCGCAAGGACGCAGGTCGACTACAATCTGTGCTCCATCCCTACCTGAAAGAACGACGAAGTGCAGGTCGACTGGATTTTCCACCTCAGAGCTGCATCTCAAGCACTGAAGTATATTCCGAGTAAAGAACAAAGTTCGCTCGAAGGCAAATGGAAGCATATTCAATGATAAGCCAAGTTCAGATAACATCCTACGGATTCAGAAGTTCTCAGGCGTCAAGCCTGTAAAATTTTATCAGTTACAAAACCACTCGGCATTCCGAGGCAAATTTAAGGCGAAGCATAGAAGTTTTTCCTACTCCTCAGGTGGAGGACTGGAGGGCGCGACAAACTGATCCAAGTCAATTCCGTCAGCAATCTGAGTGGCAGCGGCAATGAAGGTCTCCATGAAAGATTGGAAGTCGTGCTTCTTGGTATTGGCAACTTTGATGGACGCCAGCTTTTCCTCTCGCGCCTCCTTGCAGTGAACACGGACCAGGGACAGAGCGACGTGAGCGCCGCACCTGGCAGAAGACTTCTTCCATTCCTGCACTCGACCTGGAACTTCATTCAGTCGAGTCATTAGAGACTCGAGGTCATTTTGAAGCGTCGCTCCTGGCCAGAGTGCCGTGTCGATTCGCGACGCCGCAACCTTCAGTCGAGCAAGGTAGTTGACCACACCAGCGACACGAGACTCCAGTCGGAGCACGTTCATAGCAGCTTCATCCTTCACAGGAGAGTTAATGGGGTCCAAGCTTGTCTCCACTCGACTGGTCTCCTCCTCGAAGTTTTGGCAGAACTCGGTAAATACAATTCAAAGATAAACCAGCAGTTCTGCGATGAGTCGATGATAACAAGTCAGTCGGGTAGGAGAGATTACCCTCAAGCATGATGAATAACTTCTTGGCGAGCCCTCCCAGATAAGCCTCCAGATCGTTCCTCTTCCCCACCAATTCACTAGCCTTGTCATTCAGAGCTATCTTATCATTCTTCAGACGGCTGACCTCCTTGTTGGCCACGTCGAGAGCGGCTTTCATACTGGCGTTCTCCTCTTCAAGTTTACCGACTAAAGCCAGTTTTTCTTCCGCAAGCTTCGCTTTGTCCAAAGCCGCCTTCTGCGCCTCGGCAAGGTCATGGTCCTTCTTCTTCAGAGCCTCCTCCATTTTATCTGCAAAATGACAATGAGATCAGAATTCGGAATGGACAGAAAGATAAATACAGTCGTCAAGTTCTCACCAGCCATACCTTTTGCTTCGTCTCTCGCCTTCTGCAAGTTCTCCTGAGCAAGCTTCAAGTAAAGGTTGAGCTGGTTCTGTTTGTTTTCCAATTCAGTATAGCGAGCCACAAGCTCGCAGGATTTCTCAAGGGTCGGTCGATGGACATCAAAGATAGGTTGCTTCCGAGTGACTAAGAGAAAAATCACAACATTTCTAAGACTACAGCCGAATCAAAATATTCAACAGTAGTCTCGGGGACTACACCCAGTGGGTGCACTCAGCGTGCCCCCACTGGTTCTACCGACTTGGTCCGATCAGTCGACCGAAAGAGACAAATAGGTTATGATCCTAAACCATAGCTAACTGCCAGGAGTCAGCCACGGTCTCATCATGATCTACCAAAAAAAACACACAGGTTCTTCAGACCTTAATTGACTGCCAGCAGTCGACCATGGTCTCGGGGACTACACCCAGTGGGTGCACTCAGCGTGCCCCCATTGGTTCCAAGATTCCATTCGACATGGTCCGACCAGACCGAGTGAAGAAGTTAGAGTGAAGAAACTCAAAATGCAAAGACTACGATCGACCGCCGGTGATCCACCATAGTCTCGGGACTACACCCGGTGGGTGCACTCAGCGTGCCCCCACCAATCCAAAAATTCAATCGACACACCGGTGGGTGTCTGAGATACAAAGATCTTGGAAAGAGAGTCTTCAGATAGCATATCCTAACTGAACAAGCGATGACCAACTAACCTGGACATTGTTCTGAAGAGCTGAGCTAGCATCATAGGCCGCCTGGCTGGCTTCCCGGACAACCTTCACCTGCTCCATCATGATCCCCGCCTGGCGTATAGCCTCCTTAGCAGCACCCACTTGGTCCTCTGGGAGGGCGGGTCAACAGTCGACGATGAAGGCTGAATACTCGTCAGCGGCACAGCGAAGGACACGGAAGTCCGAGTGGTATTGCCACCCTCCTGAACCGGTGTCTCAGGCACTGATGCAATCTAAGTTGTCTTGCCAGCCGGCGCCTTTCTATTCCTCCTCGGCCTCAGAGGCACCTCGTCATCATCATTAGAAAGATAAATGACATGAGGAGGAGCTACAGGAAAAATCCAAAGTTAAAAACAGAAATCCAATCGACCAAAAGCGAAACCACAGAGATCATACCAAGGTTAGAGGTGGCAGCATCTTCCATTTCCTGGTCTTCGTTCCTGGCTGAGATCTCGGAGGTAGCAGCACTGCAGATTTCAGAAATCAGTTGATTAGCCAACGAGTCGACCAAATGTATGTCCATGCTAAACGAGAAAACACAAGTTCTGCTGTTACCCGGAAATGGTGGGAATGGCCATCCTCATCTTGGGCAGGGCCTTCATCGGCTTTGATGACGTCGCTCGGGGTTGCTTCGGCGCTTTTTCGGTCGGCGCCGCAGAGGTTGTCCGAGGGCGTCTCGTCGACTGCCCGACAGGTGCAGTATCCTTGCCACGCTCGACCGCGGGGTCATGGGTGAGCTTGGATCGCCTTTCCGTGCAAGGAGGGTCGACTTCTTCCTCCTCTTCCTCCTCCTCCTCTTCGCCGGAGTCATCGTCATCTTCATCCTCCTCACCATCAGATTGCCATTCCTCCTGACTTTCGCCTCCACTCCCCTCCTCCTCCTCGACCTGTTCTTGCGCCCCGTTGGGCATCGAGTACATCTCAGTAGTGGCCTGGAAGACAACAAACAAGACAAAAGTCAGTCGACTGATTTTAAGCAAACAGGATGGAGAAAGCAGGATCACAGTCAAAGATGCAAGATTGGACCTTGTCTACTTCTTATGACTGGTCGAGTGGAGGAATCCTCCTGGCTCCTCGAGGGTTGTCCTTGTTTCCTGTGATGCTCGCCAGCCACCTTTCCAGCGTGGCATCCTCGACCTCCACCAGGTGGATCCGAGTGGTGTCCTCAGTGCCAGAGTACAACCACATCGGATGGTCTCGAGCTTGAAGCGGCTGGATGCGTCGTCGAAGGAATACCTCCAAGAGATCCATGCCGGTCACTCCGTCTCGGATGAGCTGGACAACGCGTTCGACCAACACCTTAACATGCGCCTTCTCTTTCGGGATCACCTTCAAAGAGGACGGCTTGCTCACTCGGTCCATGGAAAAAGGAGGGAGTCCAGTCGACTGCCCTGGCGTCGGCTGGTCCTTGCAGTAGAACCAAGTCCACTGCCATCCACAGACTGACTCGGGTAGGATCATGTCCGGAAAAGAACTTTTCCCCCTCATTTGAACCCCAAGACCCCCACACATCTGAATCACTTGAGTTCTCTCGTCACTCGGATTGGCCTTTTTCACCGTCTGGGAGCGACAGGTGAAAATGTTCTTGAAAAGACCCCAATGAGGCCGACAACCCAAGAAATTCTCGCACAAGGACACGAAAGCAGCGAGATACACGATGGAGTTGGGTGTGGAGTGGTGAAGTTGTGCCCCAAAGAAGTTCAGAAATCCCCGAAAGAAAGGGTGAGGCGGCAAAGAAAACCCGCGGTCAACATGGGTGGCCAAGAGGACACACTCACCCTCCTGAGGCTGCGGCTCCGACTCCTTCCCTGGGAGCCGCGCTGATCCATGGGGGACCAGTCCTTCATTGGCCAGGTCGTCAAGATCTTTCTGATGGATCGTCGAGCGGATCCAGTCGCCCTGGATCCAGCCCTGCGGCAGGCCGGCCCTTGACGAAGATCCGCCCCGACTGGTCGCCCTTCCCTTCGCCTTCGTCGTCGCCTTCTTCGCCCGCTCCAAAGCCGCCATCTTCTCCTTCACCATCGTCGCCGGCGAAGCGCGCACGGAGCAGCAGCGCTGAGATGGAGGCGAGCGCGGTGGATAAGTCAGAAGAAGAGGGAGAAGAAATGAGAGCGCACTGTTCAAAAACCCACGTCCGGCGCCTTATATGAGGTTGTTTCCGAGTGACGGACTTGTAGGCCTGGGCGATCCTGTCAAATCCCGCAACAGTCGCGCGCGCGATACGTGGCTAAAAAGGTGGTGTGGAGATCGAGGCGTTCCTGCCTTATCCCATCCGAGTACTGCGGCCTCCTCCGCCTCGCGCGCTTCCCGAAATTCGGATCCCGCTAAATCCGCGAACTGCAGAGTAACTTGTCAGACGGGAGATTTTCTCCGCTCTGTCGTTCAGAGATTTCCAAGTACAGAAAACTCACTCGACGGATACAAAGAATGGATCAAGGCGACTGAAAAAGAAGTTGATGTCGTCACCTAAATTCATTGATCCAGAACAAGACATGCACATCGCATGAAAAGTGGGTCGGAAGAGTTCTCAACTCCTTCCCCACTCAAACCTCGATCCATTCGGGGGCTAATGATGAAGCCATGTACCTAGGGTAGGGTCATGGACCTGTCCAAGATACCCTCCCCAAGGACATCTCTAGAAGAAACCACCTGTCAGTCTACCTAGAAGTATTCCACTCGACGGACTTGAAGACACTCGACTATGAAGCCAACCACTCGACCACCAGAAGATATAAAGTCAGTCTGCACACAAACGGTCGGTCATTAAGTAGCTTTTATGGTCTTCATAGCACTTTATGTGGGGCGTTACCAGTAACCCCCAATCTTAATGTACTTTAAACCCTGCATAACTGAGGGCTGGAGGGGGTCTGGCGAACTCTATATAAGCCACCCCCCTCCTCAGTGTAAAGGGTTCACACCCCTGTAACTTATACGCACATAATACAGTCGACCACCTCCGAGCTCCGAGACGTAGGGCTGTTACTTCCTCCGAGAAGGGTCCGAACTCGTAAACATCTTGCGTATACAACTATTCCATAGCTAGGATCTTGCCTCTCCATTCCTACCCCCCTATTCTACTGTCAGACTTAGAACCACGACATCATTCACGTGATTAAGATAGCTTGATATGTCTTACGAACACTCTAACACGATTGTTGGTTGGATTAAAGATAATCCTAATTTTTAGGTGCACTCAATTATGGTAACAAAATCAAGTTTTCTATACATGTAATCCTATTGTTTTTGCGTAAACTTACCATGCATGCTAATTAACTTTGGTACAATTTGTATACATGCGATACATGTTTGAAATAGGTAAACCAACAACTGGACTTGGCATCGAGGAACATAGATTTTATCGATACTTCTAACATGGTAATATACGCACCGTGGAACTGATAACTTATGTACAAATACGACGGTAAGTTGTTGCAACATACCTATGATAACTTCTCTGTAAATAACATGATAATATATGCACCACAAACATGATAACTTCAGTACAAATACCACGATGCCTTTGAACAATGAAACGAGTTTGTTCAAACATACCCCGGTAATTACTGTGTAAATTGCATGATAATTTACGTACCACAGACCTGATAGCTTATGTACAAACACACTGATTACTTTGACCCGGAGAAATAAAAGTTGTTCCAACATACCTCCGGTAACTTCTTTCTAAATTTATATGCACCACATGCATAATAACTTATGAACAAAACACCACTGTAACTTCGGCCGATGGGGGAAGGGGGTGTCGTAATATATCCCGGTAACTTTTTCGTAAATAATATGGTGATATGTGTACCACAGACATGATAACTTATGTATGAACACAATGGTATCTTTGACCCGAGGGGAAAACGATGTTGAAAACATAAATCCGGTAACTTCTGTGTAAATAACATGATAATATATGCACTACAGACGTGATAACTTACTTACAAAACACTACGTTAACTTTTGCCCATGAAAAATGTTTGTTCAAACATACTCCGATAACTTCTGTGTAAATTGCATGATAGCTTCCGTACCACATACATGATGACTTATGTACCACGGAGCATGGGGTTGTTAAAGAAACATACACCCGATAACTTCCCTGTAAATAACATGGTACTATACACACTGTATACGTGATAAGTGACGCATAGACATCGTGGTAACTTTGACCCTGGGGTGGGAGGTAGAGGAGGAACTTCTTCGATAACATACCCCCTCCTGATAACTTTCGTGTAAATAACACGGTAGTATACGCACCGTAGACTTGATAGCCCACATACCAGCACTGTGATAATTTTGATCTTGGGGAACGAAGTTGTTTGAAAACATACCCTATAACTTATGTGTAGATAGCATGGTAATATATGGACCACAGACGCGGTAACTCACGCACAGACACCACGGTAACTTGCCCTGAAAAAAGTTCTTGATGACATAACACGATAACCTATGTGTAAATATCATGATAATATACACACATCCGAGGCGATAACTTACTTAGCCCATGCATGGTAATTATTTGGACGAAAAAGTCTCCGGGGTAAATCAAAATGGTATCTATTTTCGTAGGTCTTGTCGAGACGCATTTATTATGTGAAAATGATTTTTCAATCGGATTGAAAGTTTGAGCTATAAAAACAAAGTTTTTTGGAATATGAAGAATTTATGATGACACCAAATTTTCCCCTCTAATGCATGCATGAATGTGCATGTGCATGCGAAGGGATGATTGAAGGAACTATTTTTATGCCTGGCAATTTATGTGTAAACAAGGGTCCCGACAACAAACTCCAACTTTAGATCGTGAAGCAATGATGTTGTGGCATCCAAAGGTGAGCTAACAACAATTATACCATGAACATAAACAAAAACAAATATGACAATATTGGCTTTGTTATGGAAGAATAAGGAGGTATATGCTTTCAAAGGAGTGGATCTCAGTTGTTGTAGTTGAGTGCTCAACCTGGAACACCAGGCTCTTGGGGCATATTTTAGGCCATAAATGGATTTAACCTATTTACACAAATAATGAGGTGCATCCTTATTTTCACACCCTAGTGGTTGCCACATGAACACTTCATCCTCAAGAACATCATGAAAAAACAAGTCCTACACATCTAGCTGTCTTAAATTTCATCCCTTGGACACAACAATCGATAGTACCGCTGGGATGATTTTACAACAGGGCTGAACATATCCTCGTAGTCAATGTCGAACCTTTACTTAAGCCCATTTGCTACTAAGGTCTCTTCCAATGCAAAGGTGCTTAGATGAGGTGCTAAGTGCATTAAATAGACTAGCAACTCAACTCCCCAATGGATAGGTTCTTAACTTGTTGTTGCTAGGCTCACTTTATTTAATGATTTAGCACTTAAACTCTTTCATGCATTCATCAACTTCTTTCATTTAAGTGTTTTTCCTAGGTTCACGTGCTTGGCATTGGTTCTTTCTGGGGTCATCAAAGTGCTCTCTCTCCTCCTTAATTGCTGTGCCATGTCATTTTTTCGCTTATGTGGCATGCTTAGCACCTCTCCACTATGAAGCACTGGGAAGGGCCTAATCTAATCTTATATATGTTATGATTCAATCAGACATTCTTTTAATTTTGTAGACCCATTTATAGTTAATTATGTTTTTGCCTTTCTCTAGGGGGACTAGATGTCATGTCTTATCTTCATAAGTTGCAAATATTCATTGCCCATAGCTTCGTTCCGCTCTTTATTAGACAAAGCACACCTGTGCTGGTAAGAAAATCACATTTAATTTTATCATACCTTATAGTCTCATCAGTATATGTTGACATATAAATGTATTGCCTAGTCTCTTTCATTAAACCGGTCTTTTGGTTGTATTGACTAGAGCACGCACTTCTACATGGTATCAGCGCCAAGAGGTCTTGAGTTCAAGACCCGACTGGCGCAATTAAATTGCATCCCACTTCTGGTCCACGTTTAGGCCCGAGGGAGCCACACGTGAGGGAAAGTGTTGACGTATAAATGTATTGCCTAGTCTCTTCCATCAGATCGGTCTTTTGATTGCATTGGCTAGAGCATGCACTGCTACATTATACATATAGGCAGATCATATCTGTCATAAACCTAAGCTACTAAGTTTCTGTATGTAAGTTGTGAAGAACTAGACATGCATATCATAGTCCGCCTCCATCCTCTGCTCGCATTCCCCAGCAATACCGAACCCCCACTATCCTCACAATCACCATTTCCCCGACCCTATGAACCTGTCGGTGGCGTCAATGGACCTAGCAACTATGCCACTATTCAGTGATGTGTTGACATTCTCAGTGGGCATGGAACTATGGATACTCGTAGGCTATGGACACAGGTATAGATTTATGCCCATTGGGTAGGGTATGTGTAAGATTTCATGACGCGAAAAATATGGGTATGGATATGAGATCATTGTACCCACATCATATCCTATGCATTGTCATCCTTTAGGACGTCTCATTTTTCTAGGAGATAGGCCTCATTTTAGAGTTTGGAATAGGTCCTAGATTTTGCCAGCTCGACTCTAACGGGCACAACGGCTGAAACTGATTTTTTGTGGAACACACACACACACACACACACACACACACACACACACACACACACATCACCCCCTATTTTGAATGGCTTGGGTTAAGAGGACTTAGAGCAACTCTAGCTTCCCCATAAAGAAAAAAAGGCCCCTAGACATTTAGGGTTTCCCCGCCTCCGTCAGCGCCGTCGTCAACCTGCCTCATCTTTTGCGACCTTAGGGCCATGGAGGCGTGGTGAATCCCTATCATTGCCAGTAGGAGGGATCATGCTTCATTTTTAGGTGTTTTTACTCTGTTTAGGGCTTGTGTCCTTCTCAGTAAGGCGAGGTGACGGCGACTCCGTGAAGATGGGAAGAAGGTTCTTATCTTCTAGCCCCTGTCCTGGCGGTGCATCTTGCGTCATCTGAGGGCGTGTGGAGGTGTGTCTCTGGCGGATCTCATGAGATTCGGTTGAGTTTTGTCTTCGAAGGATCCGATCTTCGTTCGTATGTATTCACGTGTCTACAGGTTACATCCTTTTGATCTACGCTTTTCTTCATAGGCAGCAGTTGTAGTTATGATGTGCTAATCCTTTCAGGCCTGAGCATGACTTTCTGACTGTCTACTACAATAAGGTTTGCCCAGCTTTGATGAGGGGGGTAATGATGACTCGCGCCTTTGGCTCGCTTTAGTATTTGTATTTGTCGCTAAGTAATCTACAAACATGAATATTTATTTATTTTACTTTTTGTGTTTTTCTGGCAAATCAACCGAGTCTTCAGGTCAAGCTTGGTCTCGATTTCCTTTTATTCTGCGGCAGTGGGGAAATCGAGGTCGCTAACGCTTCTTCGTGGTGATACTACTACATAGAGCATTGTCTGAAAGTTTCCAGTGTAATAAACCCCGTCGACAACGGAAATATTTATAGTTGAGGGAACTTGTGTACATACATTGACCACGCCCTAGTTGGTCGTGAGCAAGTTACTCTGTAGCGGGCTGCTCTTTTGAGCGAGACTTGTCAGTTGTCACTACTCACTGAAAGGTACCTGCAGAATTTAGTCACCCACGATTGGCTATGGTTTAGTTGAGTTGCCCCAACGCATGGTTAACTCCAAGTCTGCACCAGCAATTTCGCGTGAACTGCATACACGGTTTTTCGCATTAGACAACGCCGGCGTTCCTATTACGAGGTATTCCAGTTTCGAATTCAAATTTGACTTGTACCTGTCGATGCCTGCGCAATTACGACCCGACTGGGTCGAGCCTATATCCATCTTCTGCCGGTCAGGTAGGGATGTAAGACGCATCCGTGACGTTCGTGACCGTCCGCTAAGATGAAAATGTTGCTTTAAAAATCAAGCTAATATAAAAACCACAAATGCAAATGTTCGCGGACATCATGGACGCGTCCTGCAATTTTTGTTTTGTCATTTGGGCGCGAATGTTTTTGTTTGTAAGGTCAGACGAACATTTCCCTTCGTTTTATACCACTTCAAGCAACAAAACCACAAAACAGTTATTTTCTCTACAAGTTAGATAATTGCTAGACCGACAAATACGCCATAGCATTATGAGTTTAGCAACTCATGTTGCACCTATTCATATTTCTATTGTTGCCAAAATACGATGAATTTCCGCACTAACATATATGTCTCGTAACTCTAATACGACTTTAGGTGGTCGCTCTCGCGACTCCGGAGGCCACCATGCCGCCTCCCCTACAGAGCGCCACCGCCACCTCTCCATCCTCTCGCCGCTGTCGGAGGAGGCCATCGGGCAAAGCCCCTAGGCGGACGGCGGCAGCAAGGCCGAGCGCGGCTCAGTCCCACGCTCCAAGCTAACCCCCCGACAAGCGCCCCGCTTCCTGTTTCCTTACTACCGGGCAGCTAGCGCTGCTTTCCTTACCGGTTCATGCAGGTCGTCGTCTCCCTCAGCCACTACAAATCTGCTCCCCTCCGCCATTGACTTTATCGGGCCCCCACGTGCTTCGTCTGTCGGGTAACGTTGCATGAAAAACAAAAAATTTCTACGCACACGCAAGGTCTATCCATAAAGATGCATAGCAACGAGAGGGCGAGAACATCTTCATACCCTTGAAGATCGCTAAGTGGAAGTGTTTATCAACGCGGTTGATGTAGTCGTACACCTTCACGATCCATCCCGATCAAGTACCGAATTTACGGCACCTTCGCGTTCCGCACACGTTCAGCTCGATGACGTCCTCGCCTTCTTGATCCAGCAAGAGGGGCAAAGTAGTGGATGAGTTCCGGTAGCACGACGGCGTGGTGATGGTGGTGATGAAGAACAATCTCCGCAGGGCTTCGCCGAGCACAAAGAAAACTAGATGGACGATAAACTAGAGGGGCGGGGTTGCCGGCACACAGCTTGGTGAATCTTGATGTGTTCCGGGTGCTAGCCATGCCCCTCTCTTTATATGTTGAGCCCTGTAACTTGGAGAAAGAGCCTCCTAAAGGTCGGTTTAGCCCGCAAGGCAAGACTCCTTCTCGGACTCCAGGACCAGACGCCAGGGTCCCTGGCGTCTGGCCCCCTGGCCTCCGCAAAACTTCCTTTCGCACATTCCAAAAGCCTCATGGGCTTTACTCTTGGCCCAAATAAAGTGTTCTCGTACCCGAAAATTTCGGGAAACATCCAAACCCCTTCCGGTGAATTCCAGAACCCTTCCGGAGACTAAACACTATTATCCCATATATCAACCTTTACCTCCGGACTATTGCGGAGTTCCTCGTCATGTCCGTGATCTCATCCGGGACTCCGAACAACAATCGGTCACCAACATACATAACTCATATAATACTATATCATCAACGAACGTTAAGTGTGCGGAACCTACGAGTTCGAGAATGATGTAGACATGACCGAGACATTTCTCCGGTCAATAACCAATAGCGGGACATGGATGCCCATATTGGTTCCTACATATTCCACAAAGATCTTTATCGGTCGAACCTTTATGACGACATACGCAGTTACCTTTGTCTGTTGGTATGTTACTTGCACGAGATTCGATCGTCGGTATCTCCATACCTAGTTCAATCTCGTTACCGACAAGTCTCTTTACTCGTTCCGTAATACATCATCCTGTAACTAACTCCTTAGTCACTTTGCTTGCAAGCTTTTTGTGATGCTGTATTACCGGCCCAGAGATACCTCTCCATCATACGGAGTGACAAATCCCAGTCTCGATCACAATACAGTTCTAGCATGAATAATAAACCTTTATCATAGATAAGGAAATATAGTAATAACAACTTTATTATTGCATCTAGGGCATATTTCCATCAGTCTCCCACTTGCACTAGAGTCAATAATCTAGATTACATTATAATGAATCTAACACCCATGGACTCTTGGTGCTGATCATGTTTTGCTCGTGGAAGAGGCTTAGTCAATGGGCCTGCTTACATTCAGACCCGTATGTGCTTTACAAATTTCTATGTCTCCATCCTCGACATATTCGCGAATGGAGTTGAAGCGTCGTTTGATGTGTTTGGTTCTCTTGTGAAACCTGGCTTCCTTCGCTAAGGCAATTGCTCCAGTGTTGTCACAAAAGATTGTCATTGGACCCAATGCACTGGGTATTACCCCTAGATCGGATATGAAATCCTTCATCCAGACTCCTTCATCTGCCGCTTCACATGTAAATCCTGCCACGGCGCTCTGCTTAGAACTGCACCAACTGATAGCTCCACCATTTAATATAAACACGTATCTGGTTTGCGACTTAGAGTCATCCAGATCTGTGTCGAAGCTAGCATCGACGTAACCCTTTACGACGAGCTCTTCGTCACCTCCATAAACGAGAAACATATCCTTGCTCCTTTTCAGGTACTTCAGAATATTCTTGACCGCTATCCAGTGATCCACTCCTGGATTACTTTGGTACCTCTGTGCCATACTTATGGCAAGGTACACATCAGGCCTGGTACACAACAGGGCATACATTAAAGAACCTATGGTTGAGGCATAGGGAATGACTTTCATTCTCTCTCTATCTTCTGCCGTGGTTGGGCTTTGAGTCTTACTCAATTTCACACCTTGCAAAACAGGCAAGAACCCCCTCTTGGACTGATCCATTTTGAACTTCTTCAAAATCTTATCAAGGTATGTGCTTTGTGAAAGTCCTATTAAGCGTCTTGATCTATCCCTATAGATCTTGATGCCCAATATGTAAGCAGCTTCACCGAGGTCTTTCATTGAAACATTCTTATTCAAGTATCATTTTATGCTATCCAGAAATTCTATATCATTTCCAATCAGCAATATGTCATCCACATATATTAGAAATGCTACAAAGCTCCCACTCACTTTCTTGTAAATAAAGACTTCACCGTAAGTCTGTATAAAACCAAATGCTTTGATCACCTCATCAAAGCGTTTATTCCAACTCCGAGATGCTTGCACCAGTCCATAGATGAATCGCTGGAGTTTTCACACTTTGTTAGCACCTTTAGGATTGGCAAAACCTTCCGGTTGCATCATATACAACTCTTCCTTAAGAAACCCATTAAGGAATGCAGTTATGACGTCCATTTGCCAGATTTCATAATCATAAAATGGGGCAATTGCTAACCTGATTCGGACAGACTTAAGCATTGCTACGGGTGGGAAAGTCTCATCATAGTCAACCCATTGAACTTGTCGAAAACCTTTTGCAACAATTCGAGCTTTGTAGGCAGTGATATTACCATCAATGTTTGTCTTCTTCTTAAAGATCCATCTATTATCAATGGCTTGCCGATCATCGGGCAAATCCACCAAAGTCCACACTTTGTTCTCATACACGGATCCTATCTCAGATTTCATGGCCTCAAGCCATTTTCAGAATTTGGGATCATCATAGCTTCTTCATAATTCATAGGTTCGCCATTGTCTAACAACATGATTTCCAGGACAGGATTGTCGTACCACTCTGGTGCAGAACATGATCTGGTCGATCTACGAGGTCTAGTAGTAACTTGATCTGAAGTTTCATGATCATCATCATTTGCTTCCTCTCTAGTTGGTGTAGGCATCACGGGAACGGTTTTCTCTGATGTACTACTTTCCAGTTCGAGAGCAAGTACAACTACCTCATCAAGTTCTATTTTCCTCCCACTTACTTCTTTCGAGAGAAACTCCTTCTCTAGAAAGGACCCATTCTTAGCAACAAAGATTTTGCCTTCGGATCTGTGGTAGAAGGTATACCCAATAGTTTCTTTCGGGTATCCTATGAAGATGCACTTCTCCGCTTTGGGTTCGAGCTTATCAGGCTGAAGCCTTTTAACATAAGCGTCGCATCCCCAAACTTTAAGGAACGACAACTTAGTTTTCTTGCTAAACCATAGTTCATACGGTGTCGTCTCATCGGATTTAGACGGTGCCCTATTTAACGTGAATGTGGCTGTCTCTAATGCATAACCCCAAAATGACAGTGGTAAATTGGTAAGAGACATCATAGAATGCACCATATCTAATAAAGTACGATTACGACGTTCGAACACACCATTGCGCTGTGGTGTTCCTCATTGTTTTAAGTTAAGGACAAACTCGTAACTCAAATATTCGCCTCCGCGATCAGATCGTAGAAACTTTATTTTCTTGTTACGATGATTCTCCACTTCATTCTGAAATTCTTTGAACTTTTCAAATGTTTCAGACTTATGTTTCATCAAGTAGATATACCCATACCTACTCAAATCATCTGTGAAGGTTAGAAAATAACGATACCCGCTGCGTGCTTCAACACTCGTCGGACCGCATACATTGGTATGTATTATTTCCTATAAGTCATTAGCTCGCTCCATTGTTCCAGAGAACGGAGTTTTAGTCATGTTGCCCATGAGGCATGGTTCGCAAGTATCAAATGATTCACAATCAAGTGATTCCAGAAGTCCATCCGCATGGAGTTTATTCATGCGCTTTACACCAATATGACCTAAATGACAGTGCCACAAGTATGTTGCACTATCATTATCAACTTTGCATCTTTTGGCATCAATATTATGAATATGTGTATCACTACAATCGAGATTCAACAAGAATAGACCATTCACTAAGGGCGCATGACCATAAAAGATGTTACTCATATAAATAGAACAACCATTATGCTCTGACTTAAATGAATAACCGTCTCGGAATAAACAAGATCCAGATATAATGTTCATGCTCGACGCTGGCACCAAATAACAATTATTGAGGTCTAAAACTAATCCTGAAGGTAGATGTAGAGGTAGCGTGCTGACGGCGATCACATCAACCTTGGAACCATTTCCGACGCGCATCGTCACCTCATCCTTAGACAATCTTTGTTTATTCCGCACATCTTGTTTTAAGTTACAAATATGAGCAACCTAACCACTATCAAATACCTAGGTGCTACTACGAGCATTAGCAAGGAACACATCAATAACATGTATATCAAATATACCTTTGTTCACTTTGCCATCCTTCCTATCCGCCAAATATTTGAGGCAGTTCCGCTTCCAGTGACCATTATCCTTGCAGTAGAAGCACTCAGTCTCAGGCTTGGGTCCAACTTTGGGTTTCTTCACGGGAGCGGCAACTTGCTTGTCGTTCTTCTTGAAGTTCCCTTTCTTTCCCTTGCCCTTTTTCTTGAAACTGGTGGTCTTGTTAACCATCAACACATGATGCTCTTTCTTGATTTCTACATCTGCCGATTTCAGCATCGCGAAGAGCTCTGGAATTGTTTTCGTCATCCCTTGCATATTATAGTTCATCACGAAGCCTTTGTAGCTTGGTGGCAGTGATTGAAGAACCCTATCAACAACACACTCATCTGGGAGCTCAATTCCCAGCTGAGTCAAGTGGTTATGATATCCAGACATTTTGAGTATGTGTTCACTGCCAGAACTGTTCTCCTCCATCGTACAACCAAAGAACTTGTTGGAGACTTCATATCTCTCAACTCGGGCATTAGCTTGAAATATCAATTTCAACTCTTGGAACATCTCATGGTTCTAAGTCGTAAAGCATGGCACACTGAACTATCGTGTAGTCATCAGATCGAGCTTGCCAGACGTTCACAACATCTGCAGCAGCTCCTACAGCAGGTCTGTCACCTAGCGGTGCATCAAGGACATAATTCTTCTGTGTAGCAATGAGAATAATCCTGAAGTTATAGACCCAGTCCGTGTAATTTCTACCATCATCTTTCAACTTAGCTTTCCCACACATTAAAATTCAACAATAGTAGCACGGGCCATTTATCTACAACATATATTTGCAAATATAATCAGGACTAAGTTCATCACAAATTAAGTTCAATTAATCAAATTACTAATGAACTCCCACTTAAATTAACATCCCTCAAGTTATCTAAGTGATACATGATCCAAATCAACTAACCCATGTCCGATCATCACGTGAGATGGGGTAGTCATCAATGGTGAACATCTCCATGTTGATCATATCTACTATATGACTCATGTTTGACCTTTCAGTCTCCAGTGTTTCGAGACCATGTCTGTACATGCTAGGCTAGTCAAGTTTAACCCAAGTATTCTGCTTGTGCAAAACTGGCTTACACCCCGTTGTATGCGAACGCAGAGTCTATCACACCTGATCATCACGAGGTTCTTCGAAACGACAAACTTTAGCAACGGTGCATACTCGGGGAGAACACCTTTATCTTGAAATTAAGTGAAGGGATCATCTTATAATGCTACCGTCGTTCTAAGCAAAATAAGATGCATAAAGGATAAACATCACATGCAATCAAAATATGTGACATGATATGGCCATCATCATCTTGTGCTTTCGATCTCCATCTCCAAAGAAACGTCATGATCTCCATCGTCACCGGCGCGACACCTTGATCTCCATCGTCGCGTCGGGGTCGTCTCGCCAACTATTGCTTCTACAACTATTGCTAATGCATAGCGATAAAGTAAAGCAATTACATGGCGCTTAATGATTGACACGCAAGTCATACAATAATTAAAAGACAACCCTAAGGCTCCTACCAGTTGTCGATATTACAAAACATGATCATCTCATACAACAACATATATCACATCATGTCTTGACCATATCACATCACACATACCCTGCAAAAACAAGTAAGACATCTTCTACTTTGTTGTTGCAAGTTTTACGTGGCTGCTATGGGTAACTAGCAAGAACCGTTCTTACCTACGCAAAACCACGACGGTGATTATCAAGTTTACTGTTTTAACCTTCTGCAAGGACCGGCAGATACGTCTCCAACGTATCTATAATTTTTGATTGCTCCATGCTATATTATCTACTGTTTTGGACTATATTGGGCTTTATTTTCCACTTTTATATTACTTTTGGGACTAACCTATTAACCGGAGGCCCAGCCCAGAAATGCTGCTTTTTGCCTATTTCAGTGTTTCAAAGAAACGGAATATCAAACGGAGTCCAAACGGAATAAAATCTTCAGGAACGTGATTTTCTCATCGGATAAGACCCAGGAGACTTGGACCCTCCATCAAAGAAAGCTATGAGGCGGCCACGAGGGTGGAGGGCGCGCCCCTGCCTCGTGGGCCCCTCGAAGCTCCACCGACGTACTCCTTCCTCCTATATATACCTCACGCACCCCAACAGATCGACACGGAGCCAAAACCTAATTCCACCGCCGCAACTTTCTCAGATCCACGAGATCCCATCTTGGGACTGTTCCGAGCTCCTGGGAAGGATTCCACCATGGAGGGCTTCTACATCATCATCATAGCCTCTCCGATGAAGTGTGAGTAGTTTACCTCAGACCTTCGGGTCCATAGTTAGTAGCTAGATGGCTTCTTCTCTCTTTTTGGATCTCAATACAATGTTCTCCCCCTCTTTTGTGGAGATCTATTCGATGTAATCTTCTTTTTGCGGTGTGTTTGTTGAGACCGATGAATTGTGGGTTTATGATCAAGATTATCAATGAGCAATATTTGAATCTTTTCTGAATTATTTTATGTATGATTGAGTTATCTTTGCAAGTCTCTTCGAATTATCCGTTTGGTTTGGCCAACTAGATTGGTAGTTCTTGCAATGGGAGAAGTGTTTAGCTTTGGGTTCAATCTTGCGGTGTCCTTACCCAAAGGATGTAAAGGGTTGCAAGGCACGTATTGTATTCTTGCCATCGAGGATAACAAGATGGGGTGTTTATCATATTGCATGAATTTATTCCTCTACATCATGTCATCTTGCTTAAGGCGTTACTCTGTTTTCATTAACTTAATACTCTAGATGCATGCTTTGGATAGCGGTCGATGAGTGGAGTAATAGTAGTAGATGCAGCAGGAGTCGGTCTACTTGTCTCGGACGTGATGCCTATATACATGATCATACCTAGATATTCTCATAACTATGCCCAATTCTGTCAATTGCTCAACAGTAATTCGTTCACCCACCGTAAAATACCTATGCTCTTGAGAGAAGCCACTAGTGAAATCTATGGCCCCCGTGTCTATTTTCATCATATTAATCTTCCTACGCTTTATTATTGCTTTGATTTTTACTTTGCCTTTTATTTTACTTTGAATCTTTATACCAAAAAAATACCAAAAATATTATCTATCAGATCTCACTCTCGTAAGTGACCGTGAAGGGATTGACAACCCCTATTCGCGTTGGTTGCGAGGAGTTATTTGCTTTGTGTAGGTACGAGGGACCTGCGCGTGGCCTCCTACTGGATTGATACCTTGGTTCTCAAAAACTGAGGGAAATACTTACGCTACTTTGCTGCATCATCCTCTCCTCTTCGGGGAAAACCAACGCAAGCTCAAGACGTAGCAAGAAGGATTTCTGGCGCCGTTGCCGGGGAGTCTACGTAAAAGTCAACATACCAAGTACCCATCACAATCCCTTATCTCTCGCATTACATTATTTGCCATTTGCCTCTCGCTTTCCTCTCCCCACTTCACCCTTGCCGCTTTATTCGCCTCTCTTTCCCAATCTCCTCCTCTCTTTTCGCTTGCCTTTTTGTGTTTGCTCGTGTGTTGGATTGCTTGCTTGTCACTATGGCTCAAGATAATACCAAATTGTGTGACTTTACCAATACCAACAATAATGATTTCCTTAGCACTCCGATTGCTCCTCTTGCCAATACTGAATTGTGTGAAATCAATGCTGCTTTATTGAATCTTGTTATGAAAGATCAATTCGCCGGCCTTCCTAGTGAAGATGCCACTACTCATTTAAATAGCTTCATGGATTTGTGTGATATGCAAAAGAAGAAAGATGTTGACAATGATGTTGTTAAATTGAACCTATTTCCTTTTTCGCTTAGAGATCGTGCTAAAGCTTGGTTTTCGTCTTTGCCTAAAAATAGTATTGATTCTTGGAACAAGTGCAAAGATGCTTTTATCTCTAAGTATTTTCCTCCCGCTAAGATCATCTCTCTTAGGAACGATATTATGAATTTTAAGCAACTTGATCATGAACATGTTGCACAAGCTTGGGAGAGAATGAAATTAATGATACGTAATTGCCCTACTCATGGTTTAAATTTGTGGATGATTATACAAAAAATTTATGCCGGATTGAATTTTGCTTCTAGAAATCTTTTAGATTCGGCCGCGGGAGGCACTTTTATGGAAATCACTTTAGGAGATGCTACTAAACTTCTAGATAATATTATGGTTAATTATTCTCAATGGCACACTGAAAGATGTACTAATAAAAAAGTGCATGCGATATAAGAAAATAATGTTTTGAGTGGAAAGATGGATGAACTTATGAAATTATTTGCTACTAAGAGTGTTTCTTCTGATCCTAATGATATGCCTTTGTCTACTTTGATTGATAATAATAATGAATCTATGGATGTGAAATTTTGTTGGTAGGAATAATTTTGGTAACAATGCATATAGAGGGAATTTTAATCCTAGGCTCTATCCTAGTAATCCTTCCAATAATTACGGAAATTCCTACAACAACTCTTATGGAAATTTTAATAAGATGCCCTCTGAATTTGAGAATAGTGTTAAAGAGTTTATGAATTCACAAAAGAATTTTAATGCTTTGCTTGAAGAGAAATTACTTAAAGTTGATGAATTGGCTAGGAACGTTGATAGAATTTCTCTTGATGTTGATTCTTTAAAGCTTAGATCTATTCCTCCTAAGCATGATATCAATGAGTCTCTCAAAGCCATGAGAACTTCCATTGATGAGTGCAAAGAAAGAACCGCTAAGATGTGTGCTATGAAAGATGCCTTTATTAAAGCGTGTTCTTCCAATTTCCATGAAAATCAAGATGAAGATCTAAAAGTTATTGATGTGTCTCCCATTAAATCTTTGTTTTGCAATATGAATCTTGATAATGATGAGATTGAATATGAGTCACCTTTACCTAGAAGGCGTTTTAAGAATTCGGAGCTTTTAGAGTATGATGCTAAAATTGATAAAAGTGGGATTGAAGAAAGTAAAACCTTAGATGTTGCTAAACCCACTATTTTGGATTTCAAGGAATTTAATTATGAAAGTTGCTCTTTAATTGATTGTATTTCCTTGTTACAATCCGTGCTAAATTCTCCGCATGCTTATAGTGAAAATAAAGCGTTTACTAAACATATCGTTGATGCCTTGATGCAATCTTATGAGGAAAAACTTGAGTTGGAAGTCTCCATCCCTAGAAAAATTTATGATGAGTGGGAACCAACTATTAAAATTAAGATTAAGGATCATGAATTCTATGCTTTATCTGATTTGGGGGCTAGTGTTTCCACTATTCCCAAAACTTTGTGTGATTTGCTAGATTTCCGTGATTTTGATGAATGCTCTCTAAACTTGCACCTTGTGGATTCCACTATTAAGAAACCTATGGGAAGAATTAATGATGTTCTTATTGTTGAAAATAGGAATTATGTGCCTGTAGACTTTATCGTTCTTGATATAGATTGCAATCCTTCATGTCCTATTATTCTTGGTAGACCTTTCCTTAGAACGATTGGTGAAATTATTGATGTGAAGGAAGGGAATTATAGATTCTTATTCCCATTAAAGAAAGGCATGGAATACTTCCCTAGGAAGAAGATAAAATTACCATATGAATCTATTATAAGAGCCACCTATGGATTTCCCACCAAAGATGGCAATACCTAGATCTATCCTTATTTTTATGCCTAGATAGGGGCGTTAAACGATAGCGCTTGTAGGGAGGCAACCCAATTTTATTTTTAGTTTTTAGTTTTTTTCTTTTTATGAATAAATAATCCATCTACCTTCTGTTTAGATGTGATTTTATGTTTTAATTAGTGTTTGTGCCAAGTTAAACCTATAGGATCTTCTTGGATAATAGTTATTTGATCTTGCTGTAATTTCCAGAAACTTTCGGTTCACGAAACAAATTGGTAAAAATCACCAGAACGTGATAAAATAGTGATTCCAATTGCTTCTGATCAATTAACAAATTTACTAGGTCTTTCTATTTTGGCTGAATTTTTGGAGTTCCATAAGTTTGCGTTAGTTACAGATTACTACAAACTGTTCTGTTTTTGACAGATTCTGTTTTTCGTGTGTTGTTTGCTTATTTTGATGAATCTATGGCCAGTAAAATAGTTTATGATCCATAGAGAAGTTGGAATACAGTAGTTTTAACACCAATCTAAATAAAGAATGAGTTAATTACAGTAACTTGAGGTGATCTTTTGTTTTCTTTCGCTAACGGAGCTCACGAGATTTCTGTTGAGTTTTGTGTTGTGAAGTTTTCAAGTTTTGGGTGAATTTTTTTGATGGATTATGGAACAAGGAGTGGCAAGAGCCTAAGCTTGGGGATGCCCATGGCACCCCCAAGATAATCCAAGGACACCAAAAATTCAAAGCTTGGGGATGCCCCGGAAGGCATCCCCTCTTTCGTCCACTTCCATCGCTAACTTTACTTGGAGCTATATTTTTATTCACCACATGATTGTGTTTTGCTTGGAGCGTCTTGTATTATTTGCGTCTTTGCTTGTTAGTTTACCACAATCATCCTTGCTGTATACACCTTTTGAGATTGCCATACATGAATTGGAATTTGTTAGAATACTCTATGTGCTTCACTTATATCTTTTGAGCTTGATAGTTTTGCTCTATGTGCTTCACTTATATCTTTTGAGCTTGATAGTTTTGCTCTATGTGCCTCACTTATATCTTTTGAGCTTTATAGTTTTGCTCTAGTACTTCACTTATATCTTTTAGAGCACGGTGGTGGATTTGTTTTAAAGAAACTATTGATCTCTCATGCTTCACTTAGATTATTTTGAGAGTCTTAAATAGCATGGTAATTTGCTTAAAATAATAATATGCTAGGTATATAAAAATAATAAAAACTTTCTTGTGAGTGTGTTGAATACTAAGAAAAGTTTGATGCTTGATAATTGTTTTGAGATATGGAGGTGATAATATCAAAGTCGTGCTAGTTGAGTAGTCGTGAATTTGAGAAATGCTTGTGTTGAAGTTTGCAAGTCCCGTAGCATGCACGTATGGTAAACGTTATGTAACAAATTTGAAACATGAGGTGTTATTTGATTTTCTTCCTAATGAGTGGCGGTCGGGGACGAGCGATGGTCTTTTCCTACCAATCTATCCCCCTAGGAGCATGCGCGTAGTGCTTTGGTTTTTGATGGCTTGTAGATTTTTGCAATAAGTATGTGAGTTCTTTATGACTAATGTTGAGTCAATGGATTATACACAGTCTCACCTTTCCATCATTGCTAGCCTCTTCGGTACCGTGCATTGCCCTTTCTCACATTGAGAGTTGGTGCAAACTTCGTCGGTGCATCCAAACCCCGTGATATGATACGATCTTTCACACATAAACCTCCTTATATCTTCCTCAAAACAACCACCATACCTACCTATTATGGCATTTCCATAGCCATTCCGAGATATATTTCCATGCAACTTTCCACCATACCGTTCTTCATGACACATTCATCATTGTCATATTGCTTAGCATGATCATGTAGTTGACATAGTATTTGTGGCAAAGCCACCGTTCATAATTCTTTCATGCATGTCACTCTTGATTCATTGCATATCCTGGTACACCGCTGGAGGCATTCATATAGAGTCATACTTTGTTCTAGTATCAAGTTGTAATCATTGAGTTGTAAATAAATATAAGTGTGATGATCATCATTTTCTAGAGCATTGTCCCAAGTGAGGAATAAAAAAAGAGAGCGAAAGGCTATAAAAAAAAGAGAAGGCCCAAAAAAATGAAATAAAAAGAGAGAAGGGACAATGCTACTATCCTTTTCCACACTTGTGCTTCAAAGTAGCACCATGTTCTTCATATAGCGAGTCTCATATATTGTGCTTCAAAGTAGCACCATTTTCTTCATATAGTGAGTCTCATATATTGTGCTTCAAAGTAGCACCATGTTTTTCATATAGAGAGTTTCATATGTTGTCACTTTCATATACTAGTGGGAATTTTTCATTATAGAACTTGGCTTGTATATTCCAACGATGGGCTTCCTCAAATGCCCTAGGTCTTCGTGAGCAACCAAGTTGGATGCACACCCACTTAATTTATTTTGTTGAGCTTTCATACATTTATAGCTCTAGTGCATCCGTTGCATGGCAATCCCTACTCCTTGCATTAACATCAATTGATGGGCATCTCCATAGCCCGTTGATTAGCCTCGTTGATGTGAGACCTTCTCCTTTTTTGTCTCCTCCACATAACCCCCATCATTATATTCTATTCCACCCATAGTGCTATGTCCATGGCTCACGCTCATATATTGCGTGAAAGTTTATAGGTTTGAGATTACTAAAGTATGAAACAGTTGCTTGGCTTGTCATCGGGGTTGTGCATGATGAGAGCATTCTTGTGTGACGAAAATGGAGCATGACTAAACTATATGATTTTGTAGGGATGAACTTTCTTTGGCCATGTTATTTTGAGAAGACATAATTGCTTAGTTAGTATGCTTGAAGTATTATTATTTTTATGTCACTATGAACTTTTGTCTTGAATCTTTCGGATATGAATATTCATACCACAATTAAGAAGAGTTACATTGAAATTATGCCAAGTAGCACTCCGCATCAAAAATTCTTTTTTTATCATTTACCTACTCGAGGACGAGCAGGAATTAAGCTTCGGGATGCCTGATACGTCTCCAACGTATCTATAATTTTTGATTGCTCCATGCTATATTATCTACTGTTTTGGACTATACTGGGCTTTATTTTCCACTTTTATATTACTTTTGGGACTAACCTATTAACCGGAGGCCCAGCCCAGAATTGCTATTTTTTGCCTATTTCGGTGTTTTGAAGAAACGGAATATCAAACGGAGTCCAAACAGAATGAAATCTTCGGGAACGTGATTTTCTCATCGGATAGGTCCCAGGAAACTTGGACCCTCCGTCAAGAAAGCTACGAGGCGGCCACGAGGGTGGAGGGCGCGCCCCCCTAGGGCGTGCCCCCCTGCGTCGTGGGCCCCTCGAAGCTCCACCGACGTACTCCTTACTCCTATATATACCTACGTACCCCCAACAAATCAGATACGGAGCCAAAAACCTAATTCCACCACCACAACTTTCTGTATCCACGAGATCCCATCTTGGGGACTGTTCCGGAGCTCCGCCGGAAGGGGATTCCACCATGGAGGGCTTCTACATCATCATCATAGCCTCTCCGATGAAGTGTGAGTAGTTTACCTCAGACCTTCGGGTCCATAGTTAGTAGCTAGATGGCTTCTTCTCTCTTTTTGGATCTCAATACAATGTTCTCCCCCTCTTTTGTGGAGATCTATTCGATGTAATCTTCTTTTTGCGGTGTGTTTGTTGAGACCGATGAATTGTGGGTTTATGATCAAGATTATCTATGAGCAATATTTGAATCTTTTTGAATTCTTTTATGTATGATTGAGTTATCTTTGCAAGTCTCTTGAATTATCCGCTTGGTTTGGCCAACTAGATTGGTAGTTCTTGCAATGGGAGAAGTGTTTAGCTTTGGGTTCAATCTTGCGGTGTCCTTACCAAAGGATGTAAAGGGTTGCAAGGCACGATTGTATTGTTGCCATCGAGGATAACAAGATGGGGTATTTATCATATTGCATGAATTTATTCCTCTACATCATGTCATCTTGCTTAGGCATGTTACTCTGCTTTCATTAACTTAATACTCTAGATGCATTTGGATAGCGATCGATGAGTGGAGTAATAGTAGTAGATGCAGCAGGAGTTGGTCTACTTGTCTCGGACGTGATGCCTATATACATGATCATACCTAGTTATTCTCATAACTATGCTCAATTCATCAATTGCTCAACAAGAATTGCTCACCCACCGTAAAATACCTATGCTCTTGAGAGAAGCCACTAGTGAAATATATGGCCCCGGTCTATTTTCATCATATTAATCTTCCTACGCTTTATTATTGCTTTGATTTTTACTTTGCCTTTTATTTTACTTTGCATCTTTATACCAAAAAATACCAAAATATTATCTATCATCTCTATCGATCTCACTCGTAAGTGACCGTGAAGGGATTGACAACCCTATTCGCGTTGGTTGCGAGGAGTTATTTGCTTTGTGTAGGTACGAGGGACTTGCGTGGCCTCCTACTGGATTGATACCTTGGTTCTCAAAAACTGAGGGAAATACTTACGCTACTCTGCTACATCATCCTCTCCTCTTCGGGGAAAACCAACGCAAGCTCAAGACGTAGCACCGGCCGTAGTCAAATTCGATTCAACTAAAGTGAGAGAAACAGACACCCGCCAGCCACCTTATGCAAAACAAGTTGCATGTTAGCCGGTGGAACCGGTCTCATGTACGTGGACATGTAAGGTTGGTTCGGGCCGCTTCATCCCCAATACCGCCGAATCAAAATAAGACGTTGATGGTAAGCAGTATGAAAATTACCGTCCACAACTCCTTTGTGTTCTACTCGTGCAAATCATCTATGCATAGACCTGGCTAATGATGCCACTACTGGGTAACGTTGCATGGAAACAAAAAAATTGTACGCACATGCAAGATCTATCCATGGAGATGCATAACAACGAGAGGGGAAGAGCATCTTCATACCCTTGAAGATTGCTAAGCGAAAGCGTTTATCAACGCGGTTGATGTAGTCGTACACCTTCACAATCCGTCCCGATCAAGTACCGAACGTATGGCACCTCCATGTTCAGCACACGTTCAGCATGATGACGTCCTCCCCTTCTTGATCCAGCAAGAGGGGCGAAGTAGTGGATGAGTTCCGGCAGCACAACGGCGTGGTGATGGTGGTGATGAAGAACAATCTCCGTAGGGCTTGGCCAAGCACAACGGAAACTAGACGGAGGATAAACTAGAGGGGTGGGGTTTCCGACACACTGCTTGGTGAATTGATGTGTTCCGGGTGCTAGCCCTGCCCCTCTATTTATAGGTTGAGCCCTGGGGTTGTAACTTGGAGAAAGAGCCTCCTCAAAGTCGGTTTAGCCCGCAAGGCAAGACTCCTTCTCGGACTCCAGGACCAAACGCCACGGTCCTTGGCATGTGGCCCTAGACGCCAGGGTCCCTGGCGTCTGGCCCACTAGCCTCCGCAAAACTTCCTTTTGCACATGCCAAAAGCCTCGTGGGCTTTACCCCTTGACGGTGTCCTGGACCAGGGGGTACCCACCACGTCTTCTCTCGACCATCTGGATCGGGCCGAGGACCCCCATGATGATTCACTTATGGGCCAGTTCGGGCAGCCCATGCCAAATACAAGGAGGATTCCACAAGACTTGGCGCACAAGACAAGGACTACTCTAAACCCTAGGCCTACGGTGCATATATAAACTGAGGCCGGGCTAGTTAATAGACAATCTGATATTCATTACTACTATCTCGTGGTAGACACATGTACTCTGTACTACACCCATATGAAAACAATCAAAAGCAGCATGTAGGGTATTATCTCCTCGAGAGAGCCCGAAGCTGGGTAAAATCCCGTGTCCATGTTACCATCGCTCCAAGACGCCTAGCTTAGGACCCCTACTACAAGATCCGCCGGTTTTGACACCGACACCCCTTGGCCCAAATAAAGTTTTCTCATACCCGAACATTTCGGGAAACATCCGAAACCCCTTCCGGTGAATTCTGGAACCCTTCCGGAGACTAAACACTATTATCCCATATATTAGTCTTTACCTCCGGACTATTCTGGAGTTCCTCGTCATGTCCATGATCTCATCCGGGGCTCCGAAAAACATTCGGTCACCAACATACATAACTCATATAATACTATATCATCAACGAACATTAAGTGTGCGGACCCTACAGGTTCGAGAGTGATGTAGACCGAGACGCTTCTCCGGTCAATAACCAATAGCGGGACATGGATGCCCATATTGGTTCCTACATATTCCACGAAGATCTTTATCAGTCGAACCTTTATGACAACATATGTAGTTCCCTTTGTCTGTCGGTATGTTACTTGTCCGAGATTCGATCGTCGGTATCTCCATACCTAGTTCAATCTCATTACGGACAAGTCTCTTTACTTGTTCCGTAATACATCATCATGTAACTAACTCCTTAGGGACTTTGCTTGCAAGCTTCTTGTGATGCTCTATTACCGAGAGGGCCCAGATATACCTCTCCGTCATACGGAGTGACAAATCCCAGTCTCCATCCATGCCAACTCAATAGACACCTTCGGAGATACCTGTAGAGCACCTTTATGATCACCCAGTTACGTTGTGATGTTTGATGGCATACAAGGCATTCCTCCGGAGTCCGGGAGTTGCATGATCTCATTGTTGAAGAAACATGTATTTGACATTAAGAAAGTAGTAGCAATAAACTAAATGACCATATGCTATGCTATCGGTTGGGTCTTGTCCATCACATCATTCTCCTAATGATGTGATCCTGTTATCAAATGACAACTCATGTCTATGGTTAGGAAGCCTTAACCATCTTTCGATCAACGAGCTTGTCACTACAAATAAAAGACACATCCGTGACATTTTGGGCCGAACAATTTTTTTCTGTCATGCTTATGACACTTCTATGACGATAATCGTGACAAAACCCAGTATCATCATAGATGTGGTGGGATCCTACTTCTATGACAAAAAATCATGGCATAAAATGGGCTTTTCGTCCTGGGCGGGCCGGAGACGCAGCTGCATGACATTCTTTGGGCCGTCCATGACGGAAAAAACCGTGGTAGAAGCGAGGGCGAGGAAAATATCGAGGAGTTCCCGGTTACGGTTGGTGGTCGAGGGCCGAGCGATGCGCGTTTCTCTCGTACACGTACGCGCGTGGGTGCAAGGCATTGGGCTCTAACTGAACCCGAGTGAGGCATTCGCCTACTGAACCCGAGCGATTGCACTACAGGCTACGCGTTACTGAACCCGAGCGATCGATCGATCTGGCTATTAACTGAACCCGATCGAGCGATTCCTTTGCTACTGCTGCTAACTGAAGCCGATCGAACCTGCTGCCTCCTTCCCTTGATGAACAGTGAGTGTTGTTGGGGGGGGGGGGTTGATGAACAGTTCCCGGTGGGGGTTGGATGAACAGGACCCCGTGGTAGTAGAGGCCGTTGCCGCTGGATGAACAGGACCCCTATCGATTAAGCCGGCTGGGGGTGGATGAACAGGACCCTGTGGAGGGCTGGATGAACAGGACGACCCCGTGGAGGGCTGGTTGAACAGTAGCCCGTGGAAGGCTAGATGAACAATAGCCCGTGGAGGGGTGGTTGAACAGGACCCCGTGGAGAGGGCTAGTTGAACAGTAGCCCGTGGAGGGCTAGATGAACAGTAGCCCGTGGAGGGGTGGTTGAACAGGACCCCGTGGAGAGGGCTGGTTGAACAGTAGCCGGTGGAGGAACGGTGGAGGCTGGATGAACAGGAGCCCGTGGATGAACATTCGCAGGTGGAGGTTGGAGGAGGTCGACGCTGGATGAACAGTAGCCCGTGGAGTCCCGTTTTGTGGTACGCCACACCCCTCCCGATGAACAGGACCCACGTTTCGACCGTAGCGCTCCGACACAAGTCTGTTTCCTCCGTTTTGCGATATGCCACACCCCTCCCGATCAACAGGACCCCATTTTGACCGTAGGCACTCAAACACAAGTCCGTTTCCTCCATTTTGTGGTACGCCAGACCCCTCCCGATGAACAGGATCCCGTTTCAACCGTGGCCGGTCGAACAGAAAGCCGTCCCTCCGTTCTGCGGTACACCAGGCCTCGTTTCGATCGGTTGTTCCATCCAAGCCGGTTGGCTCCCGATGAACACGACGACGCAGTTTCTTCGTTCCGACCCAGCCATGTACACGAGCTCTGGCCGTACGTATGCGCGAGTAGGCGTTCGAGACCCCACCTGTATGTACGTACATGGACGTATTTACTTTCTTGCACCCTGGATGTACGTACGTGTACATGCTACATGCGCGCCTCTACTATGACACGTGCCCTTCCTTACTCGGCCATGGTTCATCACTGCAGCCTGCAGACAGACCGATCGACCAGTATGTACATACACGTTCGTGACCAGAATGACAACGCGATGTACGCTTCGACCAGGTGGGTCCCGACTATCAGGTACTTCCTTGCGTGCCAAGATGTAGCTGGTGGGTCCCAGCAGTCAGGGAGGAAACGCTTTTTTTGCGAAATACGGTGGCCCGTCTGGTGGGTCCCTGCTGTCAGGTGGAGGAATCATTATGTTCCGCATAATAAGGAGGCACTTCCTTGCTGCAGCCGTGGACCCAGCTGTCATCCTCTCCACGTACAGTACTCTTCCGATGGAAGTTGTTCCTTGACCAGATTGACCACGTCGCGCAGAGTACACCAAGGCGGTGGATGACGGCGATGCCTATGAAGGGGACGACGCGGAGTCGGGGAAGACGCGGCAGTGGATGCCCACGCGGAGAGGAGTACGAGGGTTCACTGGTTGGCTGTGGTGTGAGGCTGCCGTCGCCGCAGAATAAGAGGGGGTGTGGGTGAGTAGAGGGATGGCCTGTGTGACGCCCCAAGACCGGAGCTTCAGTTGCCTTCCAGGGTTTCCGAGTTTTGTCGTGTGGTTTGTTTTGTTTTTGCATTGCATCATGTCATCTCTTGCATTGCATCATGTCATCATGCCATCATATCGTTTATTTTTAAAAACTCATCTAAATAAATTGTATGGATTTTTTCGATCCATTTAAATCGAGGGAAGGTTGACTTCTCTTTATAACATACCCTCCCGATATTAGGGAGCTATATTAAAAATATTCCATTGTTTTGGAATCACCATAACACACTTGCAAAATTCCAATGCCCTTTCTACTTCAAGTTTGGTCCCCAAACCTTGCCATTTTATTCTATCATTTTCCGGAGTTCCACCAAAAATCCTTGGATCATTTTTGTTAAATTCCTCACATTTTTGTGAGCCCGGGAAAATTATCCCCATGTCCAACTTCTTCCTCTACCCTCTCTTTCTTTTCTTCTCTTTATTGGTTTTTCTGCTATATATATAAAGAGTAGAAAGGAGAGAGAGAAGAGATCCCAGCCCAGCCGGCCTCTAAGGCCTAGGCCCAGCAGCGCCTCCCTCCAGGCCGGCCAGCCTCTATGGCCCAAGGCCTCCCTGGCCCATCTGCAGCCTAAGCAGGCCCAGCCGCCCCACCGACCTAACCCTAGCCCATCTCTCCCTAGCCCGCAGGACCCCATCTCCCCTCGTCCTCCTCCTTCCGCCGCCCGCATCTCTCCCCTTCTCCCTCGTTCTCCCGCATCGCCCTCTCCCTTTTCCCCTCGATCTCTCGCGCCCGTGCCCGATCCCCTTCTCTCCCTCATCGGCCGACCCCATCTCCTTCTCGATCCCGCGCCTCATCTCTCCCCGTCGCCCAAGCGCCCGAGGAGAGGAGCTCCTCGAGCACCTGCAGCCCCCCTGCCTCGCGACGCCTCTCCTCTGCAGCTCCTCCTCCGCCTCGACCTCGCCGCCGGCAGCAGCAGGAGCTGCTGCATCCTCTCGCCGTCCCCGTGCCAGGGACCAGATCCGCGCCGCCCCGGCCCGGAGTCGCCGAGCCCTGCCATGGCCGCGCCCCCCTGCTCCACCTCGGGCAGCCCTGCCCGACGCCATGGCCTCCGCCGTCCTTGCCGTCCTCCGTCGTCGCAGGACCCGTGTCGTCCTCTGCTTCCTCTACGGTGACCAGGAGCCACCCCGCGCGAACCGAGCTGCCCTGCCGTGAACCGAGCTGCCCTGCCGTGTTCAACCACCGAACCAGGAACGCCAAGACTGCCATGTTGCTGCCCCGTGTGAGACCGTCAAGTACCACGACAGACCGCGAGCTCCACGGATTCGCCAAGTACCACGACGACCGAAGCATAGTACCTCTACGTTTGCCTTGTACATCTACCGTCACCGAAGACCCGTTTGTGGATTTCGTCAAGTTCAACGGTGAACCCCGAAGCCCTCGGATTCGTCAAGTCCGTAGCTGCAAGTACCACTACGAACCATGTACGACGACCGTCGCCGAAAACCCGTGAAACGTGTACATGAACGACTACCGTCGCGTGAACCACTACTTCCCTCTACGCCCGAGAACGACTACTTCCTCTACTTCCCTCGACGACCCGTGAACGTCTACTTCCCTCTTCGAAACTCGACCCGTCCCGTTTGAACGTTCCGAAGGTATAACCCGTGACGACCGCCGTGATCGAATCATCCTTGCGATGCCCCCCTTTTGCCACCGTTCGCTGGAACCCGTAACCGAACACCCACCATCTTGCATGACTCGCTCACACGCTTTCCTTTGTACCGATATCTCAATCGAGTTATCGGAACCGATATGTTGCCGTGGCATCATTTTCGGGTTCGTTGCCGTGGCACCCCTTTCTTCCACCACGGTGACATAATGCTTCATAACATGCTCATGTTAACGTTTTCATAATATTGCATAAAACTTGCATTTGTCATCCGCATCATGATAACAACATTTAAATGTTTAAAATTGTTGTTTGCATTAATTTGCTTAAATGCCATGCTAAAATGATTTATTTCATAACTAAATAACCGTAGCTCGGTTTTAAATAAATTATATATGTAAATGGGGTAGAAAAATGCCTAGTTTAACATGGTAGCTTTACTTTGCATGTTTAACAACTCTAAAATATGCTTTAGGTCAGATCTGTTCAAAATCCATAATATGTATATGAGGATTTTTCCGGAATTGTTGTTGTTGTTTCCGGCCTCATTTAAACTTGCCTAGTTAGGTAGTTTTGTTATGCTTCACCTCTTGCCATGTTTAATAACATTTAATATTGTTGAGTACCTAACCGAGAGAGAACTAAATAAGTGTTGTGGTGTTCCGCCAATATGCAACTCGTTGCATATTGAGCTCCACTTAATTTGTAGGATTGTTTGTGCATATTGCCATGCCATGCCTCATTAAACCGGACATGCATCATACTTGTTTGTGCATCATGCCATGTTCATGTGATGGTTGTTTTACTATGTTGTTTGCTTCTTTCCGGTTTGCTTTTCTCGTTAGCTTCGGTTCCGTTCCGGAGTTGTGAGGATTCATTCGACCTCGTCCGTTTGTCTTCTTCATGGACTCGTTCTTCTTCCTTGCGGGATTTCAGGCAAGATGACCATACCCTCGAAATCACTTCTATCTTTGCTTGCTAGTTGCTCGCTCTTTTGCTATGCCTATGCTACGATGCCTACCACTTGCTTATCATGCCTCCCATATTGCCATGTCAGCCCCTAACCATCCTTTCCTAGCAAACCGTTGATTGGCTATGTTACCGCTTTGCTCAGCCCCTCTTATAGCGTTGTTAGTTGCAGGTGAAGATGAAGTTTGTTCCTTGTTGGAACATGGAGATGTTGTTCCTTGTTGGAACATGTTTACTTGTTGGGATATCACAATATATCTTATTTAATTAATGCATCTATATACTTGGTAAAGGGTGGAAGGCTCGGCCTTATGCCTGGTGTTTTGTTCCACTCTTGCCGCCCTAGTTTCCGTCATATCGGTGTTATGTTCCCGGATTTTGCGTCCCTAACGCGGTCGGGTGATTTATGGGACCCCTTGACAGTTCGCTTTGAATAAGACTTTTCAAAGAAGGCCCAACATTGGTTTTACCATTTGCCTCACCTATACCCTTTTCCTTGGGTTTCGGAGCCCGAGGGTCATCTTTATTTTAGCCCCGGGCCGGTGCTCCTTCGAGTGTTGGTCCGAACCGAGCAGATGCGGGGCCACCTCGGGCAACTCGAGGGCTGGTTTTACTCGTGGTGACTTATCCGGTGTGCCACGAGACCGAGGTACGTGCGACTCCTATCAGGATTTGTCGGCACATCCGGGCGGTTTTGCTGGTCTTGTTTTATTGCTGTGAAATGTCTTGTAGCCGGGATTCCGAGACTGATCGGGTCTTCCCGGGGAGAAGGAATATCCTTCGTTGATCGCGAGAGCTTATCATGGGCTAAGTTGGGACACCCCTGCAGGGTATTATCTTTCGAAAGCCGTGCCCGCGGTTATGTGGCAGATGGGAATTTGTTAATGTCCGGTTGTAGAAAACCCGAAGTTGATCTTAATTAAAATACACCAACCGTGTGCGTAACCGTGAGTGTCTCTTTTCGGGGTTGATCGAGAGGAGAACACGGTTTCTGGGTTATGTCTGACGTAAGTAGGAGTTCAGGATCACTTCTTGATCATAGTTGTTCGACCGTGCCTTGCCTCCTCTTCTCGCTCTCTTTTGCGTATGTTAGCCACCATATATGCTAGTCGCTTGCTGCAGCTCCACCTCACTACCTTGTCCTACCTTTAAGCTTAAATAGTCTTGATCTCGTGGTGTGAGATTGCTGAGTCCCGTGACTCACAGATACTTCAAAACCAGTTTGCGGTGCCGATGAAACCGTGCAGGTGATGCACCGAGCTCAAGGAGGAGCTCGATGAAGATCTTGTTCTTTGTGTTGTTTCGTTGCAGTTGATCAAGAGTGGAGCCAGTTGGGACGATCGGGGATCCGTGTAGCATTTGGGGTAGTCTTCTTTTATTTTGGTTCCGAGTCGGACCTTGATTGTATCTGTTTGATGTAATGCTTTACCCATGTATTGTGTGAAGTGGCGATTGTAAGCCAACTATGTATCTCTTTCCTTATGTATTACATGGGTTGTGTGAAGATTACCTCACTTGCGACATTGCTTTCAATGCGGTTATGCCTCTAAGTCGTGCTTCGACACGTGGGAGATATAGCCGCATCGAGGCGCTTTCACCGCCAGCGGTGGGAGTAGTAGGGGCGGTGAGGCCTCATGGCAGCAGACCTGACCGACCACGGAGGCAAGAGCATCTTGTGGTTTGGACGGCTGGAGCAAGAAAATCAGAGGTTGAAGAAGTAGGACGAACATTGGATGTTAATAATCCAATGGTCACTAGTGATAGGATCATTTGTTGACTAAGTTGACAAAGCCCTCCGTCCGCGTCAACTTAGTAGGCCCACAAGTCAGCCTCCCACTATGGTGGGTCCCAGCTAGCAGGGGGAGTATTCATTTTTTTGTGCGTAATAAGGAGGCACTTCCTTGCATGCGAAGATATAGCTGGTGGGTCTGAGCTGTCAACGGGGGGAACATTTTTTTTCACGAAATACAGAGGCCCTTCCCGTGGGTCCCAGCTATCAGGTGGAGGAATCATTATTTTGTGCGTAATAAGGAGGCACTTCCTTGCTGCGGCCATGGACCCAGCTGTCAGCCTCTCCACATACAGTACTCTTCCGATGGAAGTCGTTCCTTGACCACATTGACCACGCCACGTCAAGAGCACCAAGGCGGTGGACGATGGCGAGGCCTAAGAAGGGGATGACGCGGAGCCAGGGAAGACGCGGCAGTGGATGCCCACCCGGAGAGGAGTACGAGGGTTCACTGGTTCGGCTGCGGTGTGAGGCTGTCGTCGTCGCAGAATAACAGGGGGTGTGGATGAGTAGAGGGATGCGGTGAGGCCTCAGCGGCAGCACAGCCGACCACTGGAGGCAGGAGCAGGCGGTCTCGCCGATGCTGGTTTGGCGGGGTGGTGCAAGAAGAGCAGCCTGACCGTTTGATTCAAATCCAACGGTCATTGCTGCTAGAATCGTTTGTTGACTAAGTTGACAAAGACTTGCGTACTCATCAACTTAGTAGGACCATAGGTCAGCCTCCGAACCGGTGCGCCCCAGATGTCAGTGGGAGGAAACTTTTTTTTCGCGTAATAAGGAGGCAGTTGATTGCGTGCGGCCAGTCCAACGGAGGGAGTAGGGTGGGCCGGTGAAGCCTACATGGCATCACAGCGGGCGACAAGAAGAGGGAGTAGGCAGTCCCGCCGGCGCTGGTTTAGGCGGCTGGAGCAGGAAGATCAGAGATTGAAGAAGCACGTCGGTCGTTGGATGGGCATCCAACAGTCACTGCTGCTAGAATCGTGTGTTGACTGAGAAAGCCTTGCGTAAATAGTCAGCCTCGAAATCTATGGCGTGTACAACCCATTTGCTATTATTTTTATAATTTTTACTCATTTGCTAATTCATATGGAATTTATTGCATCCTATTTTCCATTTTTAGAATTGCTACCCATTTTCTGGTCAGTACCAGGGTTAAAAAATTGAACTAAAAAATGTGGGAAATTTTAAAAATTCAAAAAATTTTGCTGGGGAACAAAATATTCTTAATCCAAAAATTAGTAGCCATACTAAAACAAATTTAAAAATAAATTAGTACCATGTCATGTTAAAATCCAATGAAATATGAAATATCAGTGAAGAACAAAAACAAAAAAATAAACTAATTGCCCATTTGCTATATATTTTTGGAATTTGTAACCCCTTTGATATTACTTTTAACCTCTTTGGCCAGGCCAGAATGCATCCCTCCTCGTCTTGAAAGATTTACAACCCAGTAAGTTGGAGAAAACAAATAGGCCTAACTTGGGTATTCTTCAAAAGAAATAGTGGGCTACCTATTTTCCCAAAGAAAAAATTGTTGGGCTGGTCATGTTGTTAGACGGGCCACAGAGACCGCACAACCCAGTTTATAGCCTGCTCCTCCAAACAAATCCTCAAAAAAAGTTGTGCAATTCTGTCGTGAATTGACTATATGTTGACAATGATGTGGGTCCCATATATCAGCAGGGTGGATTAGAGTAAAAAAACGAGGGGTGCATCTGAGTAGTAAAAGAGGCGCTTGCTTGTGTTCGAGAGTGGACCTGGTGGGTCCGTACTGTCATACTCACAACTACAGTCCTCTCCTGATTCACTATGTTGACAGGGCCGGACGGCGGTGCCGCGGCGAGCGCACCAAGGCAGAGGATAAAGTGTTGTCGCCAATGTGTTGGGCTGGGTTGGACATTCTTATTGAAAAATAAAAATGGACCGGAACTATTTACGATGTTGACTACGATTTGCATGGGTCCGCTGGTTGCAGGAAGAAAATGGTGGGAGAAAAAATATTGGTCGCTATCTTTGCCTAAGGATAATATCAACTGAATGTAACGACACTATCATATGAAATAATATCCTCCTGTTAAAATTTGACTTTTCAAATCGAGAATTTAAAGAACTGGTGCATGAGCATTTAGCTTTATTTATTTATTTACTTATTTATGTTTAGGGGACCATGAGCATGTACCTGGGCCGGATTCATATGAGAGCTTCCAGTTAATTATGGGCTCCTCTATTGGGCCTTCATCAGTGGGTTGCATGTTATCGAAAAGTGGAAAATGTGTTTCGTATCGAAAATAGTATGCACTACGTACGATACGGGGCACTAAAGGATCGGACCGTGCAATGACTTCCAAAACATTGTGTTTGTCGTTCTAACAACACATTTATTCAACCAACAGACGAAATATACTACTGATTGTACATTGAAAATGGCAGCAGCAGCAACCAGGGTTGGGGTGCAACAGAAGCAGTAAGCAGGCCAGAAGAGTAAAGACGCAGCTGTCTCTTCCAAACCAAATATCAGCCTTGATTACAAAAGGGCTACCAAAAAAGAACAATTGTATGCATCAAACTAAATAAAGATCCTACTACACCAAGTGTACGCATCTAACTAACTGGCTCAGTTAGACTTTACTATTTATTAAGCTGTGGAGATTGGCTGACTGCTTGAACCAGATGGATGCCTGACGGGGCAAACTCTAGCCAGCAGGTCGAAGTCTGATACTTGCGACCCTCTCTCCTACTTTGGGTTGCAGAGCGTTGCGGCACATATCAGGGTATGGTGCATGCAGAGATGCATGGTACGCTGTGTACACACAGTTTTGCGTGATGAACGAAATTGCGCTGCCATCATGATCCTTGCCGTCAGTTATCTCTTGGTTAATCAGATAATTCAGTCCGAGAAACAAAGAGCGTGTACCAAGGCTACTTACCAGCCTCGGTCAAAAATTCTCGAAGGCCCGAGAAGGCGGGATCCTGCTCAAAGACCTTGCGGTGATCGTGATCGTATTCCGCGAAACAACACGTCCGGTACGTGCGAACGATCATCAATCATTCGCCGTCGTCTGATCGAGACAGGAACCACCTGCAACTGCCATGCCACTTTTCTTTCAAAGGTTCTGGGATTAGGAAGGGTAGGGACACCAGGCGGCCTACAATATCATATCAAGTTGGAGTCAAATAAAAAAGGGCTCTTAATGTAGTCAATCTTAAGAACATCATGTTATGAGCATGAATATTTTTTCAGTAAATGTTGACAGTAATATAAGCAAGCCATCATGATATCATAGGAAAGTAACATACTGCTGTAACAGCTGTTTGTAGCGATGACTGGAGTAGGCTAGCAATACGTCCAATCATAGAAGGAGTCGACAGCGTAAATGAAGCCCTTGTGTTCAATGGCATCATAGAACCATGGAGGATGTATGATCCCGCGATGGACATGCAGACTTATCCACTTACCACAGTGACCTGTCAGATAGGCGAGACCGCGGTTGAAGAACGCAATTTGCCTGAAGTCTTTATAATTCACAGATCTTGTGGGCATTTGGCAGATTACAACCTTGAGCAAATCAAACTTGGTATCATGTTGGCTACTGTAAGATTCCGAGTATTACGGGCGCGGTGCCAAAGCAAATGCAAAGTGTTAATCGAAGGAAGGGGGATCAATCGCCGGGTGTAGACCTCCACGAGCATCCAGCAGCCACAACCGTCGACGAGCACCATCCAAGACGTGTTCATGCCGACCCAGTACATACCGTTAATGTAGTTGAGGGTGACGGGGATCGGATCGCAGTCAAGGGGGTTGATGCTCGCCACCCTACGATCGTTATGTTGCATGACACGTCATTTCTGAAGACCAGGCGGCATTAGCAAGCAAGGAGCTGGCTTAAAAAGCTTCAGCCTGAGGGCTTTGAGTAAACGGTACAGCCCCGACGAGCGGCATGGTACTGAGATTGTCCACACACGAAACAATGAGCCTAATTACCTCTGTGGGGAGTGAATTACAACCACTCTTTCGGCGGACACTGCTCGGTTCTGCCATTGTTAGTGCTTGGATTTCGGAAGAGGGGGGAGGCGCCTTAGCGGGGATGGAAGATTGGACGATTATGTGCGGACAAAGATGGAGAAGCGTATATGTGCTGCGAGAAGTGGACAGGTGATGATGACTACAGCACGCCGCTTGATTTATGAGACACATACCAGCAGCATAGGGTCATATCGATGCCAGACAACTTGCTTGAGTGATCACAGTACTAGTACTCCCTACAGTACCTACTACTATGCCCTAGTTTGCATATAGAGTGGTGGAGTAGGACTCTGCTCTACTACTAGCACTGGAGGAGTAGTATATTCTAATCTAAAATAGTTACAAACATCAATGCCCGAGCGTGGAATGACCACGAACCGCCATCGGTGCTAACTCCAATCCCGACAAGCGTTATTTGGGAGACATGGCGATCATAAGCGCCCGCGACACAGTTACAATACGTGTGTAAGGGTGGCGGTTTTGTCAAATACTATGGCTTAAAACAGGCCACCGTCGGATAGAAATCTGACGGTTATGTGGGATTCGCTAGGATTGAACTCGTGGCGAACAATCGCCAGATATCATTACCAAAAAAAAAGGTTGTGGGACATAAGGATGAACGAGGCAAGGCCTTATCTGTAAATGTGGACAGAGGTGCGGGTATCTTTTGTAAAATTGTCACAGTTTGCTTTCTATCCGTCAGATATAGATCAGATAGTCTATATTACAAGATGGCAGGCACACCATCATCACCAACTTGGTCTTTTACAAGAGTAGAGATTTATATTTACTATAAGAAGAAAACAGTAGTAGAGATAGATATAAGAGTAGAGATAGAGACTAGGGAGGAGCACCATTTACTGCTCTGTGTGCTACTCCTGCGCTCCATTCGGCAGCCGCAACGTCCCCTACAACCACTCCCTCCTCCGCTCCATTTGGCGGGTGCTGTAGAAATTTGGGGAGCGCACTCGCGCGACTGCTGGCAGCGATGACTTCACCGACGACGACTTCTTCCCCGACCTCGGCAATCTCTTCCTCAATGACATGGGCGACAATCTCAACGCCAACGGTGCTGCTCCCGTTGCACTGTATGTGTTTATGTCCTTCCTGTTCGAAATCATGGTAGAATTCATGTTTCTAGTCTGTGTCCTAGATTCGATCTGTTCATCTACTATGCTAGTCCACATGATTAGTTTAATCTCTGTTATAGCCGTCATGATTTTTTTTGTGCTTATTTGGATTAAATCTCGTAGTAACTTTCTCATATATTCAACTGGCGCAACGTCCCCTACAGCCACTCCCGTTTCATGGATGGCCTGGTCGATGCCTCCAAGGAGCCCTTCGTCTACTGCTATGAGTGCCCGTTGCTGTTTTGGGGCTCGCCGGCGAGCCTCGTACATCACCTCACGCACGCGTCCGTCTATCACTACTGGCCCGCGGCGAAGAGCATCAAGTACGAGACGTGTTACCCGTTCGTCGTGCCGGAGTTGCTGGAGGATCACCGTCGCCTGCTAGTCTCGGAGGAGGACGGCAGCGTCTTCCTCTTGATCGTGGGCACTGGCGAGGCCTGCGCAGGCCGCCGCCCCGTCTCTGTAGTGTGCGTCAGGGGTGACGCCGCTGACGCTGACACTAACACGAGGCCGACGTACGGGTGCATGCTCACTGTTACTGCCCCTCGAAGGTACGTGGGCACCCACACCAACTCCATCACGCTGACTAGGACTGTGCCGAGCTGCGACGTTCCCGCCGACGTGGACATGGAAGACGCATGGTATGATTTTCCCCCCAAGATGGTGCACGGGGACTCCAAGGAGGTTCACCTGGACATATGCATTACCAAGTTAAATGTTGATCATTAGTCTTTGCTTAATGTAATATGCTGTCTAAGCATGTGGATACTTCTTATTTATATAGTATAGAACCTTCCATGCATGATCTTGCTCTATTAGAGTATCACGCTTGAATAAAAGTGTATCCATTTATGGTTTAGTCTAGAATCTTCCATGTATGCTTTTGCTCCATTAGAGTTCTCGCTTGCCATTTATGAGATTAACTAAGAATTTTTACTACAGTACTGGCAAAAGACTTATGATGAACCATTTCTTACATCTCCTCTGCCCCCTTCCAAGTCATCCTGATTTAATCCCTTCGTCTAGGTGTATAACAGCATGGTTCATACTTCATAGTATAGCCAACTGTTGACTATAAAAAGTGCCATGTCATTTGTAGCCATCATGTATAACAAACGACACTCAAAAACTAATTCTTAAAGATCATTTCATGCAAAGCACAATAAGTGGTATTTCTTCACAAGTTTTGAACAGTTGAACGCTTTTGTTTGCAAAAGATACTTTTTTATCTATTTCACCCGGATGTTTGTGAGCTCTAGGGATGAAATAATATCCGAAGAAACCTATTGATACCCGTTACACGTGAGATGACCCCACATCCTTTGTCAAAATAAACAACTCCCCGATCAATGCATTTCACTTTTCCGTGTAACGCATGGGCACCTTACTATAGATTAGTACGACCATAAATTTAACTAACATTATATATAGTATGACAAATGCCCATGAATGTCACCTAAAATTATATCATTGAAACTATGTTCAAATACGAATCCAACGATATGGTTTTTGTTGACATGCACTAAAAATTTGTCAGTTAAATCTTCAGTTAAATTCAGTGGGGGACTAATAAACCACGACCGATGTAGTACTCCTATGTAGAGGGCGGAGCTGCACGGGAGTCTCACCCCGCTCGTGGCGCGGCGGTAAAGCCGTCATATCACAAAACCCCACCATTCCCAGTAATAAGTGGCCTGGTAAAATAAACGGACAAGCAACCATCACATCCCTCTGTCTTTTTTGCATTTTATCTCTCTGCATTTACTTTGTCTGGTTTATCTCGCACACTCGATCCCTAAGCTACTACTCCTAGTATCCCTAGCTACTACTCCTAGGGCCAGTTCTTTTGGAGGCTTGAAAAATAAGCTGTCTCTTCCCTAACTTTTCCCATAAGACTAGTCACAGTGGAGAGTAACATAAGGCGCCTCGCTCATTTATTTGGGCTTCTAAACTTCTAGTACCTCCGTCCTGGTTTATTCGTCACCATTATAATTTGTGCTAAATTTTGGTCAAAGATTTAACTAATAAAATGTTAGTGCAAGTGACATGCACAAACATTTCATTTGTTAAATTTATGGTCAAATTTGACACAGATTACATTGGGGACCAATAAACTAGGACAGAGGTGTAGTTATGGGATTAGTAATCTAGAAGTCTAAAAGAACTGACCCTTGGTATTCCTAGTAGTAGTACTCAAGTTGGAATTCCAATTGCACATCACAACTTGTTAGGCAAAAAATTCAATACAGGGTGTAGAAAAGCGGTTTGGGAATTTGCATGCCTTCCCGACCAGTGAGATACTCCGTACAAAGTATGATAGAGAAATAACCACAGAGAAAGAAGCTAAAAGTAAACAATCAAACGAGCATTTTTGCATTTGTTTTGCATTGAATCGTTTCACAAGCTTGACTAGTGATGTTTTTCTACTTTTACAAAAACCGCATCATAATGTTAATACGTGCAGTTGCACGTACATAAGTAATAGTAGTAGCACAGTCTGCCAGCATATATAGAGAGAGACCTGTAGTGCGATAGTATATAGTAAAGTTTGTGCTATATGCACGTACTTACAAAATGCGTACGGATACACAAGGTTTCCAAACTTTTCATTTTACATACTTAATTAAGGACGCTAATAATTCCCAAACGTTCAGGATTTATCATTTGCGTCCCAAAACTAATGAGATCGTCTTAAGAAACTAAATTATATTCCTAATAAAAGCCACGGCGCTCGCAGGAGCGCTTGCGGCACACCACGAGTCCCCTGGTGCGCGGCCGTTTCCCAGCACGCCGACACAATGTCTCTTCCTCAGCCTCGCAACTCGCGAGGTGCTGATTGGCGGCTTGCTGGCGAGAAAGCGCGATCTCACCAGTGTGGTGATCCGGCGCCAACAAGTACTCCTCCTCGCTGGAAGCGTGCACCCAGTCCATGTACCGCCAAGCGTAGATGAGTCGCTTGGGCCCGACTGCACTCAGGGCTTTGGCACGGGCGTCCTCCGCCACCCTCACGGCCCTCACACGAGCCTTCAGCCAAAGAGCCAATTGCCTGACTCTCTCGAACGCGACATAGGCGTGTCAAACAGCTTGCCTCGCGGCGCGCTTTTCTTCCTCGGCCTTCTTCTCCGGCTCTATTTTGGTGCGCTCTGCCGGAGGCTAAGCCTCCCACAAGGCAACATCCATTTCTTTCCAAAGCTCCTCAAGGCTGGGGGGCTCGGCGGGTGGCGCGGCATTCTCCTCGTAGCGGGGAGCCGATGCATCCTCCGACGCGCGTGCTGGCGAGATTGGGAACGCCGACGCGTCCACCTCGACACGTCGCGGCGAGGAGCAGAACGCCGACGCGTCCTCCTCGACTAGTGGCGACGACGAACGGAACGGCGACACGTGACCGTCCGCGTGGTGCAGCGAGGGGCGCCTAGGTCTTGGGAGGGGCCATGCCATGGTGGTCGACGTGAGAGGGATGGGGAGGAGATAGCGATGATCGTGAGCGTTCTTCCGAATGCCATGGGAGGCGCAGTATTTATAGCGAGCAATGGCACACCTATAAGATATGGACTGAGCTTCACTGACTTAACTGCAGGTGCAGTTGCGTCACTGACATGTGGGCCAAACGCCTATTGGGCCCACATGTCAGTGACCCAATACACCTGAAGTTAAGTAACTGAGGCAGCGTCCCGTAAGATATGTTGTGTGATTAACGTAACAACTACGTGGGCATATTTGTTGGAGTAAATTACGAGGGAGGGAAGGGGTGGAAATATTGCTGGTCACAACGGATTAGACGAGGGGGGGAGGAGAGTCATGCATGCAGATTTTTTCCACACGGGGTGGAGTGGTGGGACCGCCGGAGGGAGAAGGAGAGTCAAGCAGGCAGATTGTTTTCACACATGGAGAGGAAAAGATTTGGAGACGAATGGGCTTCCTGCAGGTATATGGAACGGTGCATAATAAGTCATCTTGCATGTCGGGCTAGGTATAGTCTCAAGTCATTACAAACATACACGCCCCACACATGTTCTGATTTCAAGGTAGACTAAATTATTGCATGCGATGATTAAGGCTGGCCATAGTGGTGGTATCTTAGCAGGTATCATGCACATGGGAATAGAAAACATGCTGATGTGGCAAAGAATTAAAGAAGAGAGGGGGGGGTTAGAGTAACATAGGTAGATACCGTATCATGTTAAATACTATGCTACTTTATGTCATGCATGGCACTATAAAGGTAGTCCCGTATCATACACTAGTGTCATGCACATGATACTAGTATATGATACTTTCTACTATGAGTAGCCTAAAGAGAATATTAACTAATCTCTACTCGCTATCTCGACTCTTATCTCTATTTTTTATAATAATATTTTCTACACTTCTTATAAAAAATAGAGTTGGTGATGATGGTGTGCCTGTCATCCTGCAATATAGGCTGTCCGATTTATATCTGATGGATAGGAAGGAAACTATGGCAATTTTGCAAAAAGATACCCACACCCCTCTCCACATTTGCAAATAAGGCCTTCCCTCGTTCATCCTTTTCTCCCACAAGATAAACTACTCATACAAATGCATCTTGATGTTCCATGCAACGCATGGGCATCTTGCTAGTTATAATAAAAAACCGAGTTGGTGATGATGGTGTGCCTGCCATCTTGTAATATAGACCGTCTGATCTATGTCTGACCGACAGAAAGCAAACTCACTACACCATGGTAGAGTTTATGTGACACAATTCTGTGGGGAAAGGTCCACTAGTCTCCACAAAAAAATTGTAGGTGTAGCTATGAAGTTTTGTTCTCGGACCATGTGTCGGCGTAGGTACATCATTGTGGACACACTATGTGTCAGCAACTACTAAGCGACTACTTAGCTGTCGGCAACTCGCTAACAACATGCTATGTGTCGGCATATGTGTGGGCTCTAAAAATTTATCTGTCGGCGTAGGTACGTGCTTAGTGATATACAATATGTCGGCATATGTAAGGTGTATGGACACAGAATAAGTGTCGGCGTATGTGCACACGTGTCAAGCGACTGCAGCTTGGATTTTTTTTCTTTTTTTAGAATCCTGAAGCTTGGAAAGTTGGCGCGCCATTTAGGCGCGAGACGGGAAAAAAAATTTAGCTGGCCCGTGCAAAACAATCCCCAAATCGGACCAAGTACATAACCCTACCCGTGGCAGCCGCCGCCGCCACCCGCGCCCCATCCCTATCCCCTCGTCCTCGCGCTCAACCCACGGCCCTGACGTCGTCGCCACCGTATCCGCGCTCCACCCCACGGTCCTGCTGCTGTCGCCGCCGTCCTCACGCTTCGCCCGAGATCCAGCCGCCATCCTCGCGCTCAGCCCGAGATCCAGCCGCCGTACTCGCGCTCCGCCCGAGATCCAGCCGCCGTCGGCCGTCCTCGCGTTCAGAGATCCACCCCCCCCCCATCCCCGTCCTCCAGCCCCCAACCTCGTCCGTCATCTCCCTGCTGCCGCCGGTAGAGATCCATCCGCGAGCTCTCCATCCCGCTGTGCCCCTCCCGAAGCCAGCCATCCGTTGCTGCAGATCTCCTCACAAGACTCGTCTTTTCCAATAGGTAAGCATCGGCTCCTGCTGAGATATCCTTTTTTGTACTGCTGCATGATGCGTGCTTGTACATTGCTGAACTTTGAACCATATGTCATTGCTGAACTCTGAAAATTAGGGTAACACTTTGATATCTTGTGCTAATATTTGTTGATTTTACAGTTCTGATTCCTATTTCTCAGCATCCCAATTTGGATACAAAGATTGGTGCTGCAAAACATAGCAAGCCATCTGACATCCATGTCTCGTAGCTGATTTTCATTTTTATATTCATCATATTATTCTGAGCTCTTTATCTCCTTTAAATTAGAAAGTGATTATTCATTTGACATTTGATATGGGTGAAAGTTCATATGTTGTTAGCATTGTGCGACTTCCTGATTTCTAGGTGGTCCAGTTTTTTGGGTGAGTTGGCGTGGTCAAACGGAGGCTCCTGGAGGTGCATAACCTCTGAGATTTTTTTTACAGGAAGCACTTTTCATTGTCAATACGTATTTCTAAGTTATATAGTGCAAACGATTGAGGTGGCTTCAACTTCGCTGTAGAACTGAATATTGTTTGTGATGTAACATCATGTAGTTTCTGATGCTTCATGGTTTAATTTTGGGTCGACGGGCTTGGTGCTGCAGGAGCAGGTGTACATGATGGTGAGCTTGCAGGGCGGCGAGTACGCGGTACTACCGGGCAGCAAGGGCGAGAGGTGGGCGAGCGGAGGGCGCCGAGGTGGACCCAGAGTCCAGTCAGTGTTTAAGGAGGCACATTCCAATTTTATTCTCCATCACTTTTGAATTGCATCGTCATCTACACTTGATACTTATGAATAACAGTGTCACCTTTTGAATTTTTTTTATGTGAGCACGGTGTTGTTTTCCTTTTGCATGAATATGGCATTAGCATTCAAACCTTAGGCTCAACATATACTCTCATCTTCCTCTGCATCCACATACCTTCAACTACTTGAAGCTGCATATGGTTTCCAGAGGGGAGAATTGCAAGTTCCGATCACATTCAAACCTTAGAGGCACCTTCTCCTAGTGCCTCACACCACATTGTTTGGACATGTGAATTCATATTGTAGAGTCAGCCGCATCGGTGCAGTGGCTAGATAGTGTCAGGATTCAGACTTTCAATACTTATATGAGATGTTCGTGTTCATTCTGGTTGCTGGCATAATATTTGTTCTTTTGACAAGTTCATTCATTATACTAACCAAGTACATAACTTGCAGAACTTTGGCCTTTACTTTATGATTTGATTTCGGAAGCCGATTTATCTATATTGAACACATTTTTCCTTCTTTTGCAGGATGGTTGATACATGTCTACACATTTTGTCAGAGCAATTTGCAGTGAAAAAAGCAGCCTCAAACTGATAAGAAGGCAACATTTATTTCCATGAAGTAATGGTTATGTTGTAGATGAAGGATGACAAGGCGGCAACTAATGTACCAGGAGGTGCAGGTACTACAACATAATACATACATTAAGCTTATTGTTTCTCTCTTTGAAATATACCTAGATCATTTTGAGCCTTGACTAGAGCGCGACATTTCTGCCTGAACTTATAGCATTACTAGATAACATTTTGTATCTTGTTGGTAAAACTGAACTCCACATACTGCAGTTTATAATAAAAAATATGAAAATAACACAACATGATCTGAAGCGCACACACATTGCTCAGGAGTTAACATACACAGATCTGTTTGGTGTTATCCCTTTGGTGGTCACAATCTGAAGATCACGTGGCATAAACTGAACTTCACATACTATAGTTTTTTGGGTCAGAAGTTGTACATTTTTGTTCTACTTCATCAGATAACATACAAACACAATTATTTTCAAACTTTGAAGATTACATTAGCTAACTTCGTAGTACAAGAAATACAGCTTCACATTGTTTGATCCTACTACAGTTTCTTGCATGTAAGATGTTGAATAAAATTTGTAGATTTGTCTGCCATGGCAAAAAATGTATTCTATGTATATGTAGATATGTCTGCATGATGATTCCTTTTATCATTTTGTAAATATTTTACCTCATGTATGACAGAACTATGTTATGTGTGTTATGGACATATGTCATAAATACTTTTCTTGTGCTTCTCTTGGCTGCCAATCTCCCTATGAGCTTCAAAGCACTTGAGCTGACTACACTTTCTACCTAATTCTTGTGGGGTATTTTCAGGTAATCAACAACCTAGTATGCATGGATGTGATGACTTGGAAGTGTTATGGAGCATTTGGCTGTCTACAGTATTTTGGACCAGCAAACTTAATTGTAATCATGAATCTTATGTGTGTTCTGGACCATTTGGTGCTCAGGTGTTCTGGAGTAGAAATCTTGTGCTCATGGATGTGACTCAAGTGTTTTGGACCATACTATCAATGGCTATGCAATATGTGCTCATCTTGATCTTGTGGATAATAGTTGAACATTTGTATAACATTTGAATTAGAGCAGTGTCCAATTGTTGTTTTGGCTGTGCACCATCTCACCAACAATTTATATGTCGGAAAAAATATTCCAACGCAGTAAAGTGTTGGCAGAAGTATGCCGCTAACTAGACAAACCATGTGTCAGCAATGCTAAACACCTATTTTGACAGGCTAAGTGTAGGCATAGGTAGGGTGTGCCTTGACTTACCATGTGTCGGCATAGGTAGGCTGTGCCTTGACTTACCATGTGTCGGCGTAGGTAGGGTGTACATTGACTTACCATGTGTCGGCGTAGGTAGGGTGTATGCTGACAAAAAAAGTGTCGGCAAGTGAACTTCTGTCGGCAATACCTTTCCCCACAGCAAGTCCTCCGACTGTTTTATCTTCTGTCAGCATATGTGTTACCTACAATTTATTTGTCGGCAAAGGTACCCTATGCCAACAGATTGATGTGTCACCAAAACTTGACCGTCGGCAAAGGTACCCTATGCCTAATACTACTTTACTATGATAATTTTACAAAAGATACCCACACCTCTCTACACATTTACAGATAAGGCATTGCCTCATTCATCCTTATTGTGACGCCCTCGATTCAATCGTACACTAATCATACACGCAAATGTGTACGATCAAGATAAGGACTCACAGGAAGATATCACAACACAACTCTAGACACAAATTAAAATAATACAAGCTTTATATTACAAGCCAGGGGCCTCGAGGGCTTGAATACATAATCACGAATACACAAGACTCAGCGGAAGCAACAATATCTGGGTACAGACATGAGTTAGACAAGTTTGCCTTAAGAATGCTAGCACAAAAGCAACATCGATCGAAAAGGCAAGGCCTCCTGCCTGGGAGCCTCCTAACTACTCCTAGTCGTCTGCGGCCTCCACGTAGTAGTAAGCATCGGTGGTGGCCTCTACTTTCTGGTTGCATCAACCGGAAAGAAGAAGGGGGGGGGGGAGGGGGAGCAAAGCAACCGTGAGTACTCATCCAAAGTACTCGCAAGCAAGGATCTACACTACATATGCATCGGTATCAATGAAAGGGGCTGTATATGTGGACTGAACTGCAGAATGCCAGAAGAGAAGGGGAAAGCCTAGCATATCAAAGACTAGCATCTTCAAGCAGCTCCAAGCATCTTGCAGCATCAGAAGAGGCAAGAGTAGCATAAAGTAAAATAGTATTAGTGTTATCTGTTGGGGAACGTAGTAATTTCAAAAATTTCCTCGCTTTTACGGGACCATGGTGATGGCATAGCAGCGAGAGGGAGAGTGTCCGCCCACGTACCCTCGTGAGACCGAAAGCGAGCGTTATAACAACGCGGTTGATGTAGTCGTGCGTCTTCACGATCCGACCGATCCAAGCACCGAGCGTCACGGCACCTCCGAGTTACGCACACGTTTAGCTCGATGGCGATCCCGGACTCGATCCAGCAAAGTGTCGGGGATGAGTTAACATCGACGACGACGGCGTGGTGGCGATGATGATGCTCCACCGGCGCGAGGCTTCGCCTAAGCTCATGACGATATGACCGAGGTGGAATATAGTGGAGGGGCACGCACACGGCTAAGGAGCGATCCGTAGATCAACTTGTGTGTCCATGGGGTGCCCCCGCCTCGTATATAAAGGAGGGAGGAGGAGGAGGCCGACCCTCTACTATGGCGCCATGGGGAGTCCTACTCCCAGGGAGTAAGATTCCCCTTCCTAGTCAACTAGGAACCCTTCCATGTATTAGGAGTAGGAGAGAAGGAAGGGAAGGGAAAAGGAGAAGGAAGGAAGGTGGAGCCCCCTCCTAGTCCAATTCAGACTAGTCCAAGGGGAGGCGGCCACCCTTTTGGCCCTTTTCTCCTTTCCCGTATGGCCCATTAAGGCCCAATACGAATTCCGTAACTCTCGGTACTCGAAAAATACCGAATCACTCGGAACCTTTCCGAACTCCGAATATAGTCGTCCAATATATCGATCTTTACGTCTCGACCATTTCGAGACTCCTCGTCATGTCCCGATCTCATCCGGGACTCGAACTCCTTCGGTACATCAAAACTCATAAACTCATAATAAAGCATCGCCGAAACCTTAAGCGTGCGGACCCTACGGGTTCGAGAACTATGTAGACATGACCTAGAACTATTCTTGGTCAATAACCAATAGCGGAACCTGGATGCCCATATTGGCTCCTACATATTGTCGAAGATCTTTATCGGTCAAACCGCATAACAACATCGTTGTTCCTTTGTCATCGGTATGTTACTTGCCCGAGATTCGATCGTCGGTATCCAATATCTAGTTCAATCTCGTTACGGCAAGTCTCTTTACTCGTTCGTAATGCATCATTCCGTAACTAACTCATTAGCTACATTGCTTGCAAGGCTTATAGTGATGTGCATTACCGAGAGGGCCAGAGATACCTCTCCGACAATCGGAGTGACAAAACCTAATCTCGAAATCGCCAACCCAACATGTACCTTTGGAGACACCTGTAGTACTCCTTTATAATCACCCGATTCGTTGTGACGTTTGGTAGCACCAAAGTGTTCCTCCGTAAGCGGAGTTGCATAATCTCATAGTTACGGGAACATGTATAAGTCATGAAGAAAGCAATAGCAACATACTAAGCGATCAAGTGCTAGGCTAACGGAATGGGTCATGTCAATCAGATCATTCTCCTAATGATGTGATCCCGTTAATCAAATGACAACTCATGTCTATGGTTAGGAAACATAACCATCTTTGATTAACGAGCTAGTCAAGTAGAGGCATACTAGTGACACTCTGTTTGTCTATGTATTCACACATGTATTATGTTTCCGGTTAATACAATTCTAGCATGAATAATAAACATTTATCATGATATAAGGAAATAAATAATAACTTTATTATTGCCTCTAGGGCATATTTCCTTGATCTCCCACTTGCACTAGAGTCAATAATCTAGTTCACATCGCCATGTGATTTAACATCAATAGTTCACATCTATATGTGGTTAACACCCATAATTCACATCGACATGTGACCAACGCCCAAAGGGTTTACTAGAGTCAATAATCTAGTTCACATCGCTATGTGATTAACACCCAAAGAGTACTAAGGTGTGATCATGTTTTGCTTGTGAGATAATTTTAGTCAGCGGATGCATCACATTCAGAGCCGTAAGTATTTTGCAAATTTCTATGTCTACAATGCTCTTGCGGAGCTACTCTAGCTAATTGCTCCCACTTTCAATATGTATCCAGATTGAGACTCGAGTCATCTAGATTAGTGTTAAAACTTGCATCGGCGTAACCCTTTACGGCGAACCTTTTTCACTTCCATAATCGAGAAACATATCCTTATTCTACTAAGGATAATTTTTACCGCTGTCCATTGATCTACTCCTAGATCACTATTGCACTCCTTGCCAAGCTTAGTGGTAGGGTATGCAATAGATCAGTACACTGACATGACATACTTTATAGAACCTATGGCTGATGCATAGGAATGACTTTCATTCTCTTTCTATCTTCTGCCGTGGTCGGGTTTTGAGTCTTACTCAATCTCACACCTTGTAACACAGGCAAGAACTCTTTCTTTGACTGTTCCATTTTGAACTACTTCAAAATTTTGTCAAGGTATGTATTCATTGAAAAACTTATCAAGCGTCTTGATCTATCTCTATAGATCTTGATGCTCAATATGTAAGCAGCTTCACGAGGTCTTTCTTTGAAAAACTCCTTTCAAATACTCCTTTATGCTTTGCGAGAATAATTCTACATTATTTCCGATCAACAATATGTCATTCACATATACTTATCGAAATCTTGTAGTGCTCCTACTCACTTTCTTGTAAATGGGCTTCACCGCAAGTGCATATAAAACTATATGCTTTGATCACACTATCAAAGCGTTTATTCAACTCGAGATGCTTGCACCGGTCCATAGATGGATCATTTGGAGCTTGCACATTTGTTAGCTCCTTTAGGATTGACAAAACCTTCTCGTTGCATCATATACAACTCTTCTTTAATAAATCCATTAAAGAATGTAGTTTTGACATTCATTTGCCGATTTCATAAAATGTGGCGATTGCTAACATGATTCGGACAGACATAAGCACCGCTTCTGAGTTGAGTAAATCTCATTGTAGTCAACACCTTGAACTTGTCGAAAACCTTTCTATGACAAGTCGAGCTTTGTAGATAGTAATACTACTATCAACATCTGTCTTCCTCTTGAAGATCCATTTATATAATATGGCTTGCCGATCATCGAGCAACTCCATCAAAGTCCACACTTTGTTCTCATATATGGATCCCATCTCAGATTTCATGGTCTCAAACCATTTCGCGGAATCTGGGCTCATCATCGCTTCCTCATAGTTCGTAGGTTCATCATGGTCTAGTAACATGACTTCTAGAATAGGATTACCGTACCACTCAGTGCGGATCTTACTCTGGAAGACCTACGAGGTTTGGTAACAACTTGATCTGAAGTTTCATGATCATCATCATTAACTTCCTCACTAATTGGTGTAGGAATCATTGGAACTGATTCACGTGATGAACTACTTTCCAATAAGGGAGAAGGTACAATTACCTCATCAAGTTCTACTTTCCTCCCACTCACTTCTTTCAAGAGAAACTTCTTCTCTAGAAAGGATCCATCTTAACAACAAATATCTTGCTTTCGGATCTGTGATAGAAGGTGTACCCAATAGTTACCTTTGGGTATTCTATGAAGACGCATTTCTCGATTTGGGTTCGAGCTTATCGGTGAAAACTTTTTCACATAAGCATCACAACTCAAACTTTAAGAAACGACGACTTAGGTTCTTTGCTAAACCATAGTTCATACGGTGTCATCTCAGCGGTTTAGATGGTGCCCTATTAAGCGTGAATGCAGCTGTCTCTAATGCATAACCCCAAAAGCGATAGTGGTAAATCGGTAAGATACATCATAGATCGCACCATATCAAAATAAACTACGATTCTGACGTTCGGACACACCATAACGTTGTGGTGTTCGGTGGCGTGAGCTGTGAAACTATTCCACATTGTTTTCATTGAAGACCAAACTCGTAACTCAAATATTCATCTCCACGATCGGATCGCGAAACTTTATTTTCTTGTTGCGATGATTTTCCACTTCACTCTGAAATTCTTTGAACCTTTCAACTATTTCAGACTTATGTTTCATCAAGTAGATATACCCATATCTACTCAAATCATCTTGTGAAGGTCGAGAAAATAACGATACTTGCCACGAGCATCAACACTCATTGGATCGCATATATCGGTATATATGTGTTATTTCCAACAAGTCGGTAGCTTGTTCCATTGTTAGGAGAACGGAGTTTTAGTCATCTTGCCCAAAAGGCACGGTTCGCAAGCATCAAATGATTCATAACCAAGTGATTCCAAAATCCATCCTTATGGAGTTTCTTCATGCGCTTTATACCGATATGACCTAAGCGGCGATTGCCACAAATAAGTTGCACTATCATTATTAACTTTGCATCTTTTGGCATCAATATTATGAATATGCGTATCACTACGATCGAGATCCAATAAACTATTTTCATTGGGTGTATGACCATCGAAGGTTTTATTCATTTAAACAGAACAACTATTATTCTTTGACTTTAAATGAATAACCGTTTTGCAATAAACATGATCAAATCATATTCATGCTCAACGCAAACACCAAATAACATTTATTTAGGTTTAACACTAATCCCGAAAGTATAGGGAGTGTGCGATGATGATCATATCAATCTTGGAACTACTTCCAACACTCATCGTCACTTCCCTTCAACTAGTTTCATTCATTCTCGCAACTCCTGTTTGAGTTACTACTCTTAGCAACGAACCAAGTATCAAATACCGAGGGGTTGCTATGAACACTAGTAAAATACACATCAATAATTTGTATATCAAATATACCTTTGTTCACTTTGCCATCCTTCTTATCCGCCAAATACTTGGGGTAGTTCCGCTTCGATGACCAGTTCCATTGTAGCAAAAGCACTTAGTCTCGGGCTTAGATCCAGACTTGGGCTTCTTCACTCGAGCAACAACTTGCTTGCCGTTCTTCTTGAAGTTCCCTTCTTCCCTTTGCCCTTTTCTTGAGACTAGTGGTCTTGTCAATCATCAACACTTGATGCTCTTTCTTGATTTCTACCTTCGTCGATTTCAACATCATGAAGAGCTCGGGAATCGTTTTCGTTATCCCTTGCATACTATAGTTCATCACGAAGTTCTAGTAACTTAGTGATGGTGACTAGAGAATTCTGTCAATCACTATCTTATCGGAAGATTAACTCCCACTTGATTCAAGCGATTGAAGTACCCGGACAATCGAGAACATGCTCACTAGTTGAGCGATTCTCCTCCATCTTTTAGCTATAGAACTTGTTGGAGACTTCATATCTCTCAACTCGGGTATTTGCTTGAAATATTAACTTCAACTCTGGAACATCTCATATGGTCCATGACGTTCAAAACGTCTTTGAAGTCCCGATTCTAAGCCGTTTAAGCATGGTGCACTAAACTATCAAGTAGTCATCATATTGAGCTAGCCAAAGCGTTCATAACGTCGCATACGCTCTGCAATAGGTCCATCACCTAGCGGTGCATCAAGGACATAATTCTTACGTGCAGCAATGAGGATAAACCTCGGATCACGGATCCAATCCGCAATATTGCTACTAACATTTTCAATACAATTTTCTCTAGGAACACATATAAAACCATAGGGAAGCAACAACGCGAGCTTATTGATCTACAACATAATTTGCAAAATACTACGGGACTAAGTTCATGATAAATTAAAGTTCAATTAATCATATTACTTAAGAACTCCCACTTAGACAGACATCTCTCTAGTTATCTAAGTGATCACGTGATCCAAATCAACTAAACCATAACCGATCATCACGTGAGATGGAGTAGTTTTCAATGGTGAACATCTTATGTTGATCATATCTACTATATGATTCACGCTCGACCTTTCGGTCTCCGTGTTCGAGGCCATATCTGCATATGCTAGGCTCGTCAAGTTTAACCTGAGTATTCCGCGTGTGCAAAACTGGCTTGCACCCGTTGTAGATGGACGTAGAGCTTATCACACCCGATCATCACGTGGTGTCTGGGCACGACGAACTTTGGCAACGGTGCATACTTAGGGAGAACACTTCTTGATAATTTTTAGTGAGAGATCATCTTAAAATGCTACCGTCAATCAAAGCAAGATAAGATGCATAAGGGATAAACATCACATGCAATCAATATAAGTGATATGATATGGCCATCATCATCTTGTGCTTGTGATCTCCATCTCCGAAGCACCGTCGTGATCACCATCGTCACCGGCGCGACACCTTGATCTCCATCGTAGCATCGTTGTCGTCTCGCCAACTATTGCTTCTCGACTATCGCTACCGCTTAGTGATAAAGTAAAGCAATTACATGGCGTTGCATTTCATACAATAAGCGACAACCATATGGCTCTGCCGATTGCCGATAACTTGGTTACAAAACATGATCACCTCATACAATAAAATATAGCATCACGTCTTGACCATATCACATCACAACATGCCCTGCAAAAACAAGTTAGGCGTCCTCTACTTTGTTGTTGCAAGTTTTACGTGGCTGCTACGGGCTGAGCAAGAACCGTTCTTACCTCGCATCAAAACCACAATGATAGTTTGTCAAGTTGGTGCTGTTTTAACCTTCGCAAGGACGGGCGTAGCCACACTTTCAGTTCAACTAAAGTGAGAGAGACAGACACCGCGGTCACCTTTAAGCAACTAGTGCTCAAGCGGTGAAACCAGTCTCGCGTAAGCGTCTGGCGTAATGTCGGTCCGGGCGCTTCATCTCACAATACCGCCGAACCAAAGTATGACATGCTGGTAAGCGGTATGACTTATATCGCCCACAACTCACTTGTGTTCTACTCGTGCATATGACATCAACGCATAAAACCAGGCTCGGATGCCTTTGTTGGGGAGCGTAGTAATTTCAAAAATTTTCCCACGCGCACACAGGACCATGGTGATGGCATAGCAACGAGAGGGAGAGTGTCGTCCACGTACCCTCGAGACCGAAAGCGGAAGCGTTATAACAACGCGGTTGATGTAGTCGTGCGTCTTCACGATCCGACCGATCCAAGCACCGAGCGACGGCACCTCCGAGTTTCGCACACGTTCAGCTCGATGGCGATCCCGGACTCGATCCAGCAAAGTGTCGGGGATGAGTTCCGTCAAGACGACGGCGTGGTGGCGATGATGATGCTCCACGGCGCGCGAGGCTTCGCCTAAGCTCATGACGATATGACCGAGGTGGAATATAGTGGAGGGGCACCGACACGGCTAAGGAACGATCCGTAGATCAACTTGTGTGTCCATGGGGTGCCCCTGCCCCGTATATAAAGGAGGAGGAGGAGGAGGCGGCCCTCTACTATGGCGCGCCATGGGGAGTCCTACTCCCACGGGAGTAGGATTCCCTTTCCTAGTCAACTAGGAACCCTTCCATGTATTAGGAGTAGGAGAGAAGGAAAGGGAAGGAAAAGGAGAAGGAAGGAAGGTGGCGCCCCCCTAGTCCAATTCGGACTAGTCCAAGGGAGGGCGGCCACCCTTTGGCCCTTTTTCTCCTTTCCCGTATAGCCCATTAAGGCCCAATACGAATTCCCGTAACTCTCCGGTACTCCAAAAATACCGAATCACTCGGAACCTTTCCGAACTCGAATATAGTCGTCCAATATATCGATCTTTACGTCTCGACCATTTGAGACTCCTCGTCATGTCCCGATCTCATCCGGGACTCGAACTCCTTCGGTACATCAAAACTCATAAACTCATAATAAAGCATCATCGAAACCTTAAGCGTGCGGACCCTACGGGTTCGAGAACTATGTAGACATGACCTAGAACTATTCTTGGTCAATAACCAATAGCGGAACCTGGATGCCCATATTGGCTCCTACATATTGTCGAAGATCTTTATCGGTCAAACCGCATAACAACATCGTTGTTCCCTTTGTCATCGGTATGTTACTTGCGAGATTCGATCGTCGGTATCAATATCTAGTTCAATCTCGTTACCGGCAAGTCTCTTTACTCGTTCGTAATGCATCATTCCGTAACTAACTCATTAGCTACATTGCTTGCAAGGCTTATAGTGATGTGCATTACCGAGAGGGCCCAGAGATACCTCTCCGACAATCGGAGTGACAAAACCTAATCTCGAAATCGCCAACCCAACATGTACCTTTGGAGACACCTGTAGTACTCCTTTATAATCACCCGATTACGTTGTGACGTTTGGTAGCACCAAAGTGTTCCTCCGTAGCAGGAGTTGCATAATCTCATAGTTACAGGAACATGTATAAGTCATGAAGAAAGCAATAGCAACATACTAAACGATCAAGTGCTAGGCTAACGGAATGGGTCATGTCAATCAGATCATTCTCCTAATGATGTGATCCCGTTAATCAAATGACAACTCATGTCTATGGTTAGGAAACATAACCATCTTTGATTAACGAGCTAGTCAAGTAGAGGCATACTAGTGACACTCTGTTTGTCTATGTATTCACACATGTATTATGTTTCCGGTTAATACAATTCTAGCATGAATAATAAATATTTATCATGATATAAGGAAATAAATAATAACTTTATTATTGCCTCTAGGGCATATTTCCTTCATTATCAACCTCGGCCAGAGATCCTTTCTCGGCACCCTGTGAGAAAGCAATCCCAGAGCCATACTATCCAATTGTCATCACAATCCAATTCTCATCACAAGTATCCAGTTCTAGTTGTATCGATTGGGATGCAACTCTAAGTGTCCGTTACAATAGGACAAGCTATCGATACATGTTTTCTTCCTTGCAGGGGTGCACCAACTTACCCACCACGCTCGATTAACTTCGGGCGGACACACTTTCCTGGGTCATGCCCGGCCTCGGCCAAACAATACACCGCAACCCGACCTAGGCTTAATAGAGAGGTCAACACGCCGGACTAAACCTACGCCCCCAGGGGTCATGGGCCATCGCCCCGGGAACTCCTGCACGTTGCAAAATCGGCCAGTGAGCAGACCTAGCTACCTCCTTAAAAAAGGCAGGTGCTTACCAGTCCAACCCGGCGCGCGCCGCTCAGTCGCTGACGTCTATTATGCTTCGGCTGATGCATACGATGCAAAATGCCCATACTATGCCCACGTGATGGTTAGTGCTATCAGGCCAGAGGCCCCTTGGATCAAATATCCAAATCGTAGTGGATTAGGAGCATGCGATAACAAGCAGAGATTCACGAAAGATGTGACCCCGTTGCCCCATCTCGAGGACTTGCGGCAAGGGCTAAGAATGCCCGGCCACGCCTTGTAAGTATCTCGTGGGGACCTTCCAGGTCAACCCGACTCCACATCACTCGCGGGTACCCCTCAAGGTCGACCTGCCTTTCCAAGAAACAGCTGTAAAGTCCAAGTATCCGTGTGTCCAAACATCAAGGGGAAAACCCGAGGAATCACCCCGGGTGAATTCCACTCGATGTAATCATGAAGGTGAACGTAAGAGGAACCATCCCCGAGGTTCACACTTGAGGGGTTGCACGACAGAGTCGTATCGGAAGTGGTTAAGGCGGAATCACCCTCGATGACCATGACCGAATAGCTACACTACAGGGTTAACATTAGAAGTGTTGTAGAGGTCTCACTCTCGGCACTCGATAGTAACCCAGTAGTGTCGAGCAACTAAGGGGAAAGTGATGTGCGGTGCCGGGGCCTGGTCTTCGATCCCGTTGATCGGGTCTTCGATGATGAAGCAGGGGCAACAAGGACAAGGTGGGGTCACTGATGGATCACTAACCAACCTATACTAAGCAGTTTAGGATAAGTAGGTAGGGTATAATGAGCAGGTTACAAAAGCAGGTTATGCATCAGAATAGGAGCAAACAATAACAGTAGCAAAATCTAATGCAAGCATGAGAGAATGGAATTGGCGATATCAGGATGATCAAAGGGGGGCTTGCCTGGAAGCTCCGCTAAAAGGGAAGAAGGGTTGTCGGTGACGTAGTCGATCCCAGGGGCAACATCGGTCTCGGGATCTACCGGAGAGAAGACGGGGAAGAAACAATAAATATACAACAAACAAAGCATCATAAAGCACAACATGGTAATACGCGGTGCTAGGGGTGAACTAACGCGGCACTACACGTTGCAGGAGGAGGGGATAAACATCTCAGGATGAATTCCTAGTGTTAGGCGGATTCCGGAGAGAGGAAAAGAGGGGGAAAGTTCCAAGTTCAACATTCTAGGGGCATGTGATAGATGAACGGACCGCGTATTCGGATTTATTGGATTTTTCTGAGCAACTTTCATGTAGAAAACATTTTCATCCAAGTTACGGTTTATTTTCTATGAATTTCTAAAGATTTATACATTTTCTGAATTTATTTTAATTCGAATTAAACCAGAATATTCTTATGTCACCTAGTGTCACTCTAGCCAGAGTGCATGACCGTGGGCCAGGGGAGTGCTGAGTCAGCAACCCAGACAGCATTTGACTAGGTCTACTTTGACTAGTCAAAGGGTCAGGTGGGACCCTTCTGTCAGTGTCACAAGTCTTTAAAGATTGATTTTAAACGGTTTATTTAGAGGTGGGGGGCACTGTCATAGTCCTATCAAATAACAGGATTAGTTAGTTTGGTTAACATGGGCTTTCACCTAATCTAATTAAGTGGGACCCATTTTGTCATTTGCTAACAGGCTTAATTAGCATTAATTTAATACTACTAAACTAAACCTACTACTACTAGTAGACAAGGGCCGACCGTTCGTGCGAGAGACACAGCCAACGCTGTGCTCACACATGCACACAAGCACGGCGGCCAGAGCCGGCCAATGCTAGGAGGCAGGGAGCTGGGAGCAACGACCCACGGCTAGCGCAGGGAGCGGCGGTCGACGGTGAGCGGCGCGTGGACACCGGCGGCAGCGGCGCAGTAGGCGGGAGCAGCAGCAGTTAAGCATGAGCAGCACAGCCAGCAGCAGATCAGCAGCAGCAGGTGGGCGCAGCAGGGGAGTGCGGCAGCGAACGACCGTGGGACGCGCGCGGTGCACGGGGCGCGGGAGGCTAAGGCCGTAGGCGAGTGCGGGGCATGGCCAGGGCGTGGAGGACGAGCATGGCTGCGGGCATGGAGCTTCGGGCACTACGGGACGAGCAGTCTACGGTGTCAGATCGAAGGGGAAAAAATAGGGGAGATGTAGGAGAAGCTCACAGCGAGCTCGATGGTGAGGTCGGGGAGGTCGGGGTGGTCCGGAGTGGCGGGAATCGACGGCGGATGACGACGATGTACAAGATGAAGATGGTAGCGATGGCGAGTGTACGGGCCTTCCCCGCTCGATTTGGTCCTGGGGATGGACGAAGTGGACCGTGGCGGTCCTTCTGGGCGTCTTCTCGCGGCGTGGGGAGCACGGTGGTCGCGGCCATGGCGACGGCAGCGGCGGTTTCACGCGGGGAGAAGAGAGAGAGAGAGAGCGAGGGAAAGGGGGAAGTGGGGGGGGGGGGGCTAGGGTTCGTCCATGGGCAGAGGGGAATCGGGTGGCATCCTTATCCTCGCGGGAGAGACGGCGGATGCTCGACACGTGGCCATCCGAGCAATGGACGAGTGTTGTTCATCCAGCACGCCCTTGTGAACAGAGATAGGAGAAGGTGCAGGGGTGGGCTGGGCCTATGTTGTGCACATTGGGCCTAAGTACACAGTGATCCACCTCATCTTTTCTATTATCTTTTTGCTCTCAACTGTTAGGCACCGTTTCACATTTTAATTAAATTCAAAAGAATTTTTTTTGCACATGAAACTTTTCACATAAATACCTTGCAATGCTTTGGGATCTAACCACAAAGTTTAGGGGCATTTTGTAGCGTACAATTAATCCTTTACTTTTGAAAGGACCAATTTATTTGCTGTTGGGACACTTATAAAATTCCTAGGTATTTATCTGTGAGTCAAATGAAGTTAGTTCCACAAGAAAATGATCTGGGGCATTTATAGAACTATTCAAACATTTTAGTTTTATAGTTCGAGGGAAAATAATTTGACTTGTCCTTTTTTAAATGAAATTAAGGTCGGTTTGGAACAAAGTGAAGATTAGCAAAAATTAATTATGATGACATGGCACCATTAACAGGAGTTTACTGTAGCGTGACACCCGGGGTGTTACACTTATCTCCCACAACCTCATTGCTGAGCAATTTAAAAAGGAAGTCTCTAGAACAATCTGGCATGGTGGCCATTGCCGGCGCCGTCCATCCCCATGCCTCCGCCCAGTCCGACCACCAGTCACCACCAGGCCCCACTCCTCCTCACCTTATCTCTCATCTTTCTCAAGATATCATTTTTTCGATGAAATTCTTGAGATACCATTTTTTTGATAAAATTCTCGAGATATCATTAATTTTTACACATGGGATTACTCATGCATAGGTCAATCACAACAGGTGTTTTGTAAAAAAAATGCATCTTGATGTTCCGTCAATGCACGGGCATCTTGCTAGTATATCTCTACTCTTATAAAAAGCATAGTTGGTGATGATGGTGTGCCTGCCATCCTGCAATATAGGCCGTCCAATCTATATCTAACGGATAGGAAGAAAACTATGAAAATTTACCCGAACTCCTCTCCACATTTGCAGATAAGGCCTTTCCTCGTTCATCCTTTTCTCCCACAAGATAAACTACTCATACAAATGCATCTTGATGTTCCGTGCAACGCACGGGCCTCTTGATAGTACTCTTATAAAAAGCAGATTTGGTGATGATGGTGTGCCTGCCATCCTGCAATATAGGTCGTCCGATCTATATCTAACGGATAGGAAGCAAACTATGACAATTTACCCGCACTCCTCTCCATATTTCAAGATAAGGCCTTCCCTCATTCATCCTTTTCTCCGACAAGATCTTGATGTTCCGTGCAATGCACGGGCATCTTGCTAGTGCATGTAAAAATCTTTGTCATTTACTAGTGTTCATGCATGCATGCAATGCGATAATGCATTGGTAAACACATTTTTTGTGAAGAACGAGAGCATTAATTGAGTACTTTTGTAGACTACAAAAACAATTACACCGCCTCTATCTTGGTAAGAGTAGGTGAAAATTTTGAATCGAGCCTTTCAAACTAGAAGGGAGGTACAAGTACTCTAATAGCTAACCTTGTTGTGATGACTAGATAGGACATGGCACGCACCTGGACGGAGGAACTAGTCTGCATTGTGCATATAAGTTTTGTCTGAAGTCAATGTACCTCTACTTTGACCAAACTTATAGAAAAATGTATCAACATTGACAATGTCAAATCAATATGTTTATACTCATTATAAAACGTAGTTTCATATAAATATATATTTGGTATTGTAGATATTGATATTTTTAGTATAAATTTGGTCAATAACTTTGCAAACTTTGACTTGACACAAATCCTACGCGGAATAAAAAGGACCAGTCGGAGTGATCTGGGGCATTTATAGAACTATTCAAACATTTGAGTTTTATAGTTCGAGGGAAAATAATTTGACTTGTCTTTTTTTTTAAATGAAATTAAGGTCGGTTTGGAACAAAGTGAAGATTAGCAAAAATTAATTATGATGATGTGGCACCATTAACAGTAATTTACTGTAGCGTGACACCCGGGGTGTTACACTTACCTCCCACAACCTCATTGCTGAGCAATTAAAAAAGGAAGTCTCTGGAACAATCTGGCATGATGGCTGTTGCCGGCGCCGTCCATCCCCATGCCTCCGCCCAGTCCGACCACCAGTCACCACCACGCCCCACTCCTCCTCACCTTATCTCTCATCTTTCTCAAGATATCATTTTTTCGATGAAATTCTCGAGATACCATTTTGCGATAAAATTCTCGAGATATCATTAATTTTTACACATGGGATTACTCATGCATGGGTCAATCACAACAGGTGTTTTGTAAAAAAAATGCATCTTGATGTTCCGTGCAATGCACGGGCATCTTGCTAGTATATCTCTAATCTTATAAAAAGCATAGTTGGTGATGATGGTGTGCCTGCCATCCTGCAATATAGGCCGTCCAATCTATATCTAACGGATAGGAAGAAAACTATGACAATTTACCCAAACTCCTCTCCACATTTGCAGATAAGGCCTTCCCTCATTCATCCTTTTCTCCCACAAGATAAACTACTCATACAAATGCATCTTGATGTTCCGTGCAACGTACGGGCCTCTTGTTAGTACTCTTATAAAAAGCAGAGTTGGTATGACCTGTGTCATGTAACAACGCCATGTAATTACTTTACTTTATTGCTAACCGGTAGCCATAGTAGTAGAAGTAATAAGTTGGCGAGACAAATTCATGGAGACACGATGATGGAGATCATGATGATGGAGATCATGGTGTCATGCCGGTGACGATGATGATCGTGGAGCCCCGAAGATGGAGATCAAAAGGAGCAATATGATATTGGCCATATCATGTCACTATTTGATTGCATGTGATGTTTGTCATGTTTATACATCTTATTTGCTTAATACGACGGTAGTAAATAAGATGATCCCTCATTAAAATTTCAAGAAAGTGCTCCCCTAGCGTGCACCGTTGCAAAAGTTAAATCGTTTCAAGCACCACGTGATGATCGGGTGTGATAGATTCTTACGTTCACATACAACGGGTGTAAGCCAGATTTACACACGCGAAACACTTAGGTTAACTTGCGAGCCTAGCATGTACGGACATGGCCTTGGAACTCAAGAGACCGAAAGGTCGAGCATGAGTCAATATGGAGGATCGATCAACATGAAGATGTTCACCGATGATGACTAGTCCGTCTCACGTGATGATCGAACACGGCCTAGTTGACTCGGATCATGTAATCACTTAGATGACTAGAGGGATGTCTATCTCGAGTGGGAGTTCATGAGATGAACTAAATTATCCTGAACATAGTCAAAAGATCTTTGCAAATTATGTCGTAAGCTCGCGCTTTAGTTCCTTTGTTTAGATATGTTCCTAGAGAAAATATAGTTGAAAGTTGTGAGAGCGATTATGCGGACGAGAAAAAGCTTATGTCCTTAATGCACCGCTCGGTGTCTTTGAACCCCAAGCGTAAATGCGTGGATGTTGCGAACATCGGACATACACGTTTTGATAACTACGTGATAGTTTAGTTAAGCGGTTTAGAGTTGAGGCACCAAAGGCGTTTTTCAAAGCGTCGCGGAACATATGAGATGTTTGAGGGCTGAAATTGGGATTTCAGGCTCGTGCCCACGTCAAGAGGTATAAGACCTCCGACGATTTTCTTAGCCTCGCAAACTAAGGGAGAAAAGCTCAATCGTTGAGCTTGTGCTCAGATTGTCCGAGTGCAACAATCACTTGAATCGAGTGGGAGTTGATCTTCCGGAGATAGTGATGTTTCTCCAAAGTCATTGCCACCAAGCTGCTAGAGCTTTGTGATGAACTATAACAAATCAGGGATAAATATGATGATCCTTGAGATATTCGCGATGTTTGACACGCGAAAGTAGGAATCAGAAGGAGCATCAATTGTTGATGGTTGGTGAAACCACTAGTTTCAAGAAGGGCAAGGGCAAGAAGGGATACTTCATGAAACAGCAAATCAGCTGCTGCTCTAATGAAGAAACCCAAGGTTGAACCCAAACCGAGACTAAGTGCTTACGTAATAAGGGGAACAACCTTTGGAGCAGAATTACCCTAGATACTTGGTAGATGAGAAGGCTGGCAAGGTCGATAGAAGTATATTGGATATACATTAAGTTATTGTGTACTTTACTAGTACTCCTAGTAGCACCAGGGTATTAGATATCGGTTTGGTTGCTAAGTGTTAGTAACTCGAAATAAAAGGCTACGGAATAAACAGAGACTAGCTAATGGTGAGCTGACGATATGTGTTGGAAGTGTTTCCAAGTTTGATGTGATCAAACATCGCACGCTCCCTCTACCATCAAGATTAGTATTAAACCAGAATAATTGTCATTTGGTGTTTGCGTTGAGCATAGACATGATTGGATTATGTCTATCGCAATACGGTTATTCATTTAAGGAGAATAATGGTTACTCTATTTATTTGAATAATACCTTCAATGGTCTTGCACCTGAAGGAATGGTTTATTGAATCTTGATCGTGGTGATACACATTTTCATGCCAAAAGATATAAGATAGTAATGATGGTACCACTTACTTGTGGCACTGCCATGTAAGTCATATTGGTATAAAACGCATGAAGAAGCTCCATGTTGATGGATCTTTGGACTCACTCGTTTTGAAAAGTTTGAGACATGCGAACCATGTCTATTGGTGTATACGCATGAAGAAACTCCATGCAGATGGATCGTTTGGACTCACTTGATTTTGAATCACTTGAGATATGCAAATCATACCACATGGGCAAAATGACTAAAAGCCTCGGTTTGAGAAGATGGAACAAGATAGCAACTTGTTGGAAGTAACACATTTTGATGTGTGCAGTCCAATGAGTCTTTGAGGCATCTGATGAATATCGTCATGTTCTTACTTCACGGATGATTTGAGTAGATCTTGAGTGTATTTACTTGATGAAACACAAGTCTGAATTATTGAATGGTTCAAGTAATTTCAGAGTGAACTTGAAGATCATCGTGACAAGAGGATAAAATGTCTATGATATGATCATAGAGATGAGTATCTGAGTTCTGAGCTTTGCACATAATTAAGACATTGTGGAAATTGTTTCACAATAAATACCACCTGGAACACCATAGTGTGATGGTGTGTCCAAACATCATAGTTGCACCCTATTGGATATGATGCGTACCATGATGTCTCTTATCGAATTACCCCTATCGTTCATGGGTTAGGCATTAGAGACAACCACACTCACTTTAATAGGTCACCACGTAATTCCATTGAGACGACACCGTTTGAACTATGGTTTGGAGAAACCTAAATTGTCGTTTCTTAAAAGTTTGGGGCTGCGACGCTTATGTGAAAAAGTTTCAGGTTGATAAGCTCGAACACAAAGCGGATAAAATGCTTCTTCATAGGACACCCAAAACAATTGGGTATACCTCCAGTCTCAGTTCCGGAAGCAAAAAGGATTGTTTCTAGAATTAGGTCCTTTCCCGAGAAAAGTTTCTCTCGAAAGAATTGAGTGGGAGGATGGTGGAGACTTGATGAGGTTATTGGACCGTCACTTCAACAAGTGTGTAGCAGGGCACAGGAAGTTGTTCCTGTGGCGCCTACACCAATTTAAGTAGAAGCTTATGATAGTGATCATGAAGTTTTGGATCAATTCACTACCGTACCTCGTAGGGTGACAAGGATGCGTACTACTTCTGAGTGGTACAGTAACCCTGTCTTGAAGGTCATGTTGCTAGGCAATAATGAACCTATGAGCTATGAAGAAGCGATGGTGGGCCCGGATTCCGACGAATGGCTCAAGGCCATAACATCCGAGAGAGGATCCATGACTTTGGAAGAAATACTTGATGGTCGTAAGGCGTTGGGTAAACATGGATTTTAAAAGGAAGGATGACAATGATGGTAAGTATCACCATTAAGAAAGCTCGACTTGTCGTTAAAGATGTTTTCCGACAAGTTCAAGGAGTTGACTACGGTGAGGCTTTCTCACTCGTAGCGATGCTAAGAGTCTATTGGAATTGGATTAGCGATTCTTGCATTATTTATGAAATCTTGCATATAGGATGTCAAAACATTTTTCCTTGACAGTTTTCTTGAGGAAAGGTTGTATGTGATACAACCGGAAGGTTTTGACAATCCTGAAAGACGCTAACAAGTATGCAAAGCTCCAGCTATCCTTCTAAGGACTGGAGTAAGCATCTCGGAGTTGGAATGTACGCTTTGATGATATGATCAAAGATTTTGGGTCTATACAAAGTTTATGAGAAACTTGTATTTCCAAAGAAGTGATTGGGAGCACTATAGAATTTCTGATGAATATATGTTGTTGACATATTGTTGATCAGAAATGATGTAGAATTTTCTAGAAAGCATATAGGGTTGTTTGAAAAGTGTTTTTCAATGGAAAACCTGGATTAAGCTACTAGAACATTGAGCATCAAGATCTATGAGGATAGATCAAAAACGCTAAATGGTACTTTCAAATGAGCACATACCTTGACATAATCTTGAAGGTGTTCAAGATGGATCACCAAAGAAGGAGTTCTTGCCTCGAGTTGTAAGGTATGAAGTTAAGAGTTAAAGCTCGACCACGGCAGAAGAGAGAGAAAGGACGAAGGTCGTCCCTATGCTTCGACGTAGGCTCTATAGTATGCTATCTTTGTGTACCGCATCGGAAGTGTGCCTGCCATGAGTCAGTCAAGGGGTACAAGAATGATCCAGGAATGGGGATCATTGGATAGCGGTCAAAATTGTCATTGGAGTAAATAAAGGACATGTTACTCGATTATGGAGGTGATAAAGAGTTCGGCGTAAAGGGTTACGTCGATGCAAGCTTTAACACCTATCCGAATGACTCTGAGTAGCAAACCGGATGCGTATAGTGGAGCAACCATTTGGAATAGCTCCAAGTGGAGCATGGAAGCATCATTTACAATATGACCTAGAGATTTGCGAAGTACATACAGATCTGAATGTTGCAGACCCGTTGACTAAAACCTCTCTCACAAGCAAAACATGATCAAACCTCAGAACTCATTGAGTCTTAATCACATGATGATGTGAACTAGTTTAGTGACACTAGTAAACTCTTTGGATGTTAGTCACATGGCGATGTGACCTGTGAGTGTTAATCACATGGCGATGTGAACTAGATTATTGACTCTAGTGCAAGTGGGAGACTATTGGAAATATGCCCTAGAGGCAATAATAAATTAGTTATTATTATATTTCCTTGTTCATGATAATCGTTTATTACCCATGCTACAATTGTATTGATAGGAAACTCATATACATGTGTGGGTACATAAACAACACCATGTCCCTAGTAAGCCTCTAGTTGACTAGCTCGTTGATCAGCAGATGGTTACGGTTTCCTGACCATGGACATTGGATGTCATTGATAACGGGATCAAATCATTTGGAGAATGATGTGATGGACAAGACCCAATCCTAAGCCTAGCACAAAGATCGTAGTTCGTATGCTAAAGCTTTTCTAATGTCAAGTATCATTTCCTTAGACCATGAGATTGTGCAACTCCGGATGCCGTAGGAATGCTTTGGGTGTACCAAAGCGTCTGGCAACGAATGGGTGGCTATAAAGGTGCACTCTGGTATCTCGAAAGTGTCTCATTGGGTTGGTACGAATCAAGACTGGATTTGTCACTCGTAAGCGGAGAGGTATCTCTGGGCCCACTCGGTAGGACATCATCATAATGTGCACAATGTGACCAAGGGGTTGATCACGGGATGATGTGTTATGGAGCAGTAAAGAGACTTGCTGGTAGCGAGATTGAACAAGGTATCGGGATACCGACGATCGAATCTCGGGCAAGTACTATACCGCTAGACAAAGGGAATTGAATACGGGATTGATTGAATCCTCGACATCGTGGTTCATCCGATGAGATCATCGTGGAACATGTAGGAGCCAACATGGGTATCCAGATCCGCTGTTGGTTATTGACCGAAGAACGTCTCGGTCATGTTCGCATGGTTCCCGAACCCGTAGGGTCTACACACTTAAGGTTCGGTGGCGCTAGGGTTATAGGGAATAGATATACGTGGTTACGAATGTTGTTGAGTCCGGATGAGACCCGGATGTCACGAGGAGTTTGGAATGGTCCGGAGGTAAAGATTGATATATTGGACGAAGGGTTTTGGAGTCGGAAGTGTTAGGAGGTACCGGGTGATGACCAGCATGCCCGAAAGGTGTTTCGGGAGCCCCGGCAAGTGTTGGGGGGCTTCATGGGACAAGGGAAGGGGGCAAACCAGCACACTAAGGGGCTGTGCTCCCCCCTCACCTATTCCCACGTGACCAAGGGGTTTGGGGCGCCCCATCTAGGGTTCCCACCTCCTGGCTTGGGGGCCAAGTCACCCAATGGGGAGATCCCATCTGCCCTGGCCGCCGCCCCCCCCTAGGGGAAACCCTAGGGCGCCTCCCCTCCCCTTTGCCCCTATATATAGTGGAGGTTTTGGGGCTTCCTAACACACGAGTTTCTCTCCCTCTTGGCGCAGCCCTACCTCTCTCCCTTCTCCTCTCCCGCGGTGCTTGGCGAAGCCCTGCAGTATTGCCACGCTCCTCCACCACCACCACGCCGTTGTGCTGCTGCTGGACGGAGTCTTCATCAACCTCTCCCTCTCTCCTTGCTGGATCAAGGCATGGGAGACGTCACCGGGCTGTACGTGTGTTGAACGCGGAGGTGCCGTCCGTTCGGCACTAGGATCTGCGGTGATTTGGATCACGACAGTCGACTCCTTCAACCTGTTCTCTTGAGCGCTTCCGCTTAGCGATCTACAAGGGTATGTAGATGCACTCTCCTTCCCCTCGTTGCTGGTTTCTCCATAGATAGATCTTGGGGACACGTAGAAAAATTTTGAATTTCTGCTACGTTCCCCAACATGAATCTCTTAGCAGTACATGTGCAGTTCCAATTTTGTTCATACCTATCCTTCAAATTTCCTGGTTGCTATTGTTCCCGTAAAAGTAATTGGTTATAGCCTCCATTGTCCAACAGAATATCAGCTTATAACTGTAAGGCCGCTTCCTCTGTATCGCTATTTGTGCTTGGGTAGGTTCTTCATCTGCAACCAGCAGTGTGGCAAATGATGGAAAGTTTTTTAGAACTAGCAAGATGCCCATGCATTGCACGGAACATCAAGATGCATTTGTATGAGTAGTTGATCTTGTGGGAGAAAAGGATGAATGAGGGAAGGCCTTATTTACAAATGTGGAGAGGGTTGTGGGTATCTTTTTGCAAAATTGCCATACTTACTTTCCTATCCGTCGGATATAAATCAGACGGCCTATATTGCAGGATGGCAGGCACACCATCACCACTAACTTTTTTTATAAGAGTAGAGTTAAATGTAAATATAAAATAAATATAAGAGTAGAGAAGAGAGTAGAGATAGCAGGGACGTTGGGAAAGGACGCTTGAGAAAAGCGGTCGGTAGCGCTAGTTTTATGCCTTGGCGCCCAGGCGCTTTATATAATCGAACGCCCTCCCACAGCTCTGTGCCTTGCCACCGCTCTCTCCCCGCTCCATGCCTTGCCACCGCTCTCTCCCTGCTCTTTCTCGCCTCGCCGCCGCCGGGCCACCATGCAGCCGCGTCACCGAGAAACTTGGGGCTACCGCGGCGTCCGTGCGCGCCCCTCCGGCGGCTTCTCCGCCGAGATCCGGTTCCGCGGGATGCGCCTCGGCCTTGGCACTTTTGACACCACCCACAAGGCCGCCCGCGCGTACGACACGGCAGCATGGTACCTCCGGTGGCCTCATAGAACATTGAACTTCCCCAACGTGCCGACGCGGGGAGCAAGCGAAGGAGCTCGCGCATCCGCCGCGGCTTATCACCGACGAGGATCGTCGCGACAACCGGAGGCGGGAGCACTGTCTCGGTATCACCAAGATGGACGAGGTAGCCATGGTTCTGTGGCGCCAACGCTTCCCGCAAGACATCATCAACGAGCGCGAGTTCTACGCGCAAAGGAGGGCGGAGAGGGAGAAGAGGAGGGAAGAGAGAGCCGCCTATCACGAGGACAAGCGTACGCGGAAAGAGGTCGCTCAATTCAATATGAGGCTAGGAGCAGCGTCGCCCTGGGACTCCAATGATGATCGGTATCTTGACGCCTACATTGAGACGTCTGAGGAGGAGTCCGACGATGAGGAATAGTTGAACTATCTATTTTTTATCTCTCTATGCTATATCTATGCTGAGAACTATCTACGCCTCTACTCTCTACTCTCTATCTCTACTTCTCTATCTCAGCACTCCGGGCCCGCAAAAACTGGCTATTCCGGTGTTGTAAACACTTTTTTAACGCGCCGCGTGTTGCGCTTCTGTTGGAGATGCTCTAACATGGCAGACGAGTGCTTTAATGTTGCCCACAAGTTGCGCGAGTATTACTAGTATATTCTTGCCATGTTGAGATTTTAAAACCACGAGTGCGAACATGCAGAGGAGCAATGAAGACCAAACACGGGATATTGGAGACATCTTCAAGGAGCGTGGCAAGTTAAAGAGGAGCTGCTCCAAACCTATAAAACGAGCTTTGGTAAGTAACACCCTTTCAATTACTTTCGTTTATCCTCGTGTTCTTCAATGTCTATATGTTGTAGCTTTTGTTTCTCTTAGCCTCGTGTTCTTCGATGTGTAATAGGAAGAGTCTTAATCGTCCTAATGCTTTCGTTTTTAGCTTGATGTAGGAAGTGGGTGTGTTATCACCTTGGAGTCTGTTTTTATATTTTTCCTTTTGAATTCACTTCTCCGGGTCTTGTTTATCTGGCTTCTACTAAATGGATCTGGGTTGATCTGAGTATTGATCTAAAAAAGAAGTAACTTCATGTCAGGATGCAGTTCCTGCGAGGAGGGATGTATGGTCAACCTTGAGATCATGTTTCCAAAATGAGGCTGGATTACACACAAGGTGCCCGTTCCCTAATGATGTTGGATTAGACACAAGTTGCAAATTCCCAGATGATGCTGGATTACACACAAGCCAGGTGGAGTCATCAAATGTTCGTGTCCCCGTGGCTCTAGTAAAGGCTGAAAGAAAGCGTGCAGCAGCCCTTGAGAATGTAGCTGAGTTCCCGAAGAAGCAAAAAGAGCAATCAGATGCTCTCTTCACCCAAGCCAAAGAAGAGATGGAAGAAGCCAGAAAGAAGCTCGCAGAGGCAGAGCAGGCTAGGCATCTCCTGCTATCTAAAACTGTTGTCAATACAAATTTTCCTTCATAATAGCTAGGTTCAAATGTTTATCCAATCAGCACCCCTATTGTGATGTTCGTCCATCTACTGATGTGGCACAAAATAAAAAAAATTCGGGTCATGTAATAACATCAATTACTTTCCAAACAATAACAGACGAAGCATTGGCCATGGTATAGTTCACGCGCAAGCCCAACATTCCAAGTTCAACTTCCACATCAAACTCATGTTTACAGATATCTACACATTCATAGATAGTGTCCACAACCATGATTCACTTCAAAGCCAAAAAATGTGAGGAGAGTTATAAATAAAGAAAAACCTCTAGTTCCTACTACCAGTGCGAGCACAACAAGTCAAGACCATGCATAATTAATTATATTTTGGTCATTTTTTGACTAATCGCGAATAACTTCTGGAAGCAGGTATAATTTCTAATGCCGGCCGCGGCTGGGGTCCATGATGTTTTGAGCCAAACCGAGCAACACACTGGGTGTCTATGCCGGCGACGCGGTGGTCGTAGCATTCGTGGGTTCAGAGCAGCGGCGGCTCCCGTGGTTTACTATTCCTCGGTGTCGGCGGTGGCCGCAAACGTGTTGGCCACCTCCGCCAGCATGTCGCGGTTCCACCAACGTTTGCGCCGGATGGCGCAGCCAACCACGGTGCACTGGACGTCGTGGTCCCCCGTGTGTCGGCATACAGCAACTGGCCACTCCTCTGCGAGCAGGCTTGGAGCGTCGAGTTGATGCACCAGGGGCCAGCTTGGAGCGGCGACTTGCTCCTCCGCTTGCCCGCCTACAGCCTCGCCCATGGTACTGACTGAAGGAAATATGCCCTAGAGGCAATAATAAAGTTGTTATTTATATTTCCTTATATCATGATAAATGTTTATTATTCATGCTAGAATTGTACTAACCGGAGACTTAGTAGATGTGTGAATACATAGACAAACTAAGTGTCACTAGTATGCCTCTACTTGACTAGCTCGTTGAATCAAAGATGGCTAGTTTCCTAGCCATATACATGAGTTGTCATTTGATTAACGGGATCACATCATTAGAGAATGATGTGATTGACTTGACCCATTCCGTTAGCTTAGCACTTGATCGTTTAGTATATTGCTATTGCTTTCTTCATGACTTATACATGTTCCTATGACTATGAGAGTATGCAACTCCCTAATACCGGATGAACACTTTGTGTGCTACCAAACGTCACAACATAACTGGGTGATTATAAAGGTGCTCTACAGGTGTCTCCAATGCTACTTGTTGAGTTGGCATAGATCATGGTTAGGATTTGTCACTCCAATTGTCGGAGAGGTATCTCTAGGCCCTCTCGGTAATGCACATCACTATAAGCCTTGCAAGCAATGTGACTAATGAGTTAGTTGTGGGATGATGCATTACGTAAGCCAGTAAAGAGACTTGCTGAGTACGAGATTGAACTAGGTATTGAGATACCGACGATCGAATCTCGGGAAAGTAACATAAAGATGACAAAGGGAACAACATATGTTGTTATGTGGTTTGACCGATAAATATCTTTGAAGAATATGTAGGAACCAATATGAGCATCCAGGTTCCGTTATTGGTTATTGACCAGAGACGTGTCTCGGTCATGTCTACATAGTTCTCGAACCCGTAGGGTCTGTAGCTTAAAGTTCTGTGACGATCGGTATTATGAGTTTTTGTGTTTTGATGAACCAAAGGTAGTTCGGAGTCCCGGATATGATCACGAAACTGACGAGGAGTCTCAAAATGGTCGAGACGTAAAGATCAATATATTGGACGACTATGTTCGGACACCGGAATTGTTTCGGGAGGTTTCAGACATATACCAGAGTACCGGGATTACGGACCCCGGGAGTGTAATGGGCCTATTGGGCCTTAGTGGAGAAGAGGAGGCGGCGGGCAGGCGTGCACCCCTCCCTCTAGTCCGAATTGGACAAGGAGGCGGCGGCGCCTCTTCCTCCTCTCTCCTTCCTCCCCTTCTCCTACTCCTACTAGGAAAGAAGGAGTCCTACTCCCGGTGGGAGTAGGACTCCCCCCTTGGTGCGCTCTCCTCCTTGGCCGGCCGCCTCCCTCCTAGCTCCTTTATATACGGGGGCAGGGGGCACCCCAAGACACAACAATTGATCATTGATCTCTTAGCCGTGTGCGGTGCCCCCCTCCACCATAATCCACCTCGGTCATATCATAGCGGTGCTTAGGCGAAGCCCTGCGTCGGTAACTTCATCAACATCGTCATCACGTCGTCATGCTGACGAAACTCTCCCTCGAGCTCTACTGGATCGTGAGTTCACGGGATGTCACCAAGCTGAACGTGTGCTGAATGCGGAGGTGCCGTATGTTCGGTACTGAGGATCGGTCGATCGTGAAGACGTACGACTACATCAACCGCGTTGTCATAACGCTTCCGCTTTCGGTCAACGAGGGTACGTGGACACACTCTCCCCTCCCGTTGCTATGCATCACCATGATCTTGCGTGTGCGTAGGAATTTTTTTAAATTACTATGTTCCCCAACACTGATGGCCTGAGGGAGGGAGGGAGGTCGGGTAGCGAGTTGCCTGCTTGTCGGGGCACCAACCCGGATTTTATGCCGGAGAACTCGTCTTCCTGCTCACCGGATGCTATGGAGAGTGTGGAGAAAATGGTGCAAGGAGGATATGGGGAGCAGCGTAGTGGTGCGGTTCTTGCCAGGCGTCTGGCCTCGCTTAAATAGCGAGCGGACGAGAGGAGCCAGCCTACTTTGTGTTCTAATGCCGGCCAGCTCGAGGAAGGACATGTTATCGGAACACGCGCGGATTCAATGGAGGCGGGAAGGCAATATGAAGCCGGTTGCATGCGGCGAGGAGGCGTGTTCAGCCTGGCCTGCAGCGAGTGGGCCCTCCTGGCCGGCACGCTAGTTCAATGCCTGCGCTATGAGAGGTCGCGTCCGTGTTAGAGCAATCACTCCCTCCAGTCCTTTTTTGTTTGGGTATAACAAAATCACAAGTAAAATTCATGGACAAACTTTGACCCAAAATATAATGGGGACTAGTAAACAAGGACGGAGGTAGTAGTTAATTTTTTTTGTTCAAAGAACGGCTTCCCTCTTCCGATTTTCATTACCGAAAACCAACATCGAAACTGTAGTATTGCCCTAGAACTACCAGGTTCAACATCTCGCAACATAAACCCATACAACCATATGCCAAGGAGGTAGTAGTTATGAATTCCATTTTCGCTCCATACCAATTGTTCTAACAACTACTTAGTACTTATAACACGCCATTGAAAAATGGAACTCTTACCCCGCTAAAAATGATATTCTAAACGTGGCTACTCGATCAGTGGCGACTGGCGAGCCACCGCCTCTAGGTCGTTCACCTGTGGTCCCAACCATCAACTCCTACGGATCAAATTATCACATGAGCTGACTATTGCTACAAAGATGTGCTCCACCATGTACCCGGTACCCGCGCATGCAACAATCGTGCACCTAGGGTTTTAGGGTTTATTTGTTAACGGTGCCTTTACGTAACTCTCATGTGTGCGAGACAGCGAGAGACCGACTGCGTGTGTGCGCCTCTTCTATTCGTATATGTACTCCACCATTTGTCTGGTGTCCAAAAAATTATACAGTAGTAATAACTGCTAGCAATGTGCCAATGTGTTGCCACACGATCAAAGTAGATTAATACATATTCACTGATTTGATAGAAAAAAGAGTCTAGTTTTGAAATACGTATATCACTAAAAATATGTTATGTTTCACTCAAAATATATTCCTTTGGCGGTTTTGATGAGATATGGGAGGAATGTGGTTGGTTTCAAGATTCGAGAAGTGGTACATCTCTAATTTCTACTCTTACTAGCAAGATGCCCGTGCGTTGCACGGAACATCAAGATCTTGTGGGTGAGGGAGTCCTGGACTATGGGGTCCTTGAGTGTCCGGGCTATGCGATATGGGCTGGACTGATGGGCCGTGGAGATACAAGATAGAAGGCCTCCCCCGTGTCCGGATGGGACTCTCCTTTGCATGGATAGCAAGCTTGGCGTCCGGATTTGTAGTTTCCTTTCTCTGTAAACCGACTCTGTACAACCCTAGGTCCCTCCGGCGTCTATATAAACTGGAGGGTTTAGTCCGTAGAGGCTATCACAAATCATACATGCTAGACATCTAGGGTTTAGCCATTACGATCTCGAGGTATATCAACTCTTGTAACCCCTATACTCATCAAAGTCAATCAAGCAGGAAGTAGGGTATTACCTCCATTAAGAGGGCCCGAACCTGGGTAAACATCGTGTCCCCCATCTCCTATTACCTTTGACCCTCAGACACACAGTTCAGGACCACCTACCCGAGATCGGCCGGTTTTGACACCGACAGTGGGAGAAAAGGATGAACGAGGGAAGGACTTATCTGCAAATGTGGAGAGGAGTGTGGGTAAATTGTCATAGTTTCCTTCCTATCAGTTAGATATAGATCGTATGACCTATATTGCAGGACGGCAGGCACACCATCATCACCAACTCTGCTTTTTATAAGAGTAGAGATAAAAAAGAGTTGGTGATGATGGTGTGCCTGCCATCCTGCAATATAGGCCGTTCAATTTATATCTGAGGATAGGAAGGAAACTATGGCAATTTGCAAAAATATACCCATACCCCTCTCCACAGTTGCAAATAAGGCCTTCCCTCGTTCACCTTTTCTCCCACAAGATAAACTACTCATACAAACGCATCTTGATGTTCCGTGCAACGCATGGGCATCTTGCTAGTTGTTACAAAAAGCCCATGTGTGTGTGTGTGTGTGTGGGAGAGAGGGAGAGAGGAGGAGGACGGAGTTCGTGTGTGATAAAGACACAGAGAGTGTGTGTGCGAGAGGTATTAGCTTAAAATGAGGCGATAGTGTGTGTGCCCACGATCGAGAGGGCGTGTCTCAAGAAGGGACGGAAAATCTACATAGATACAAGGAGCACGAGAGAGACATGTACGCGATAGTGGAAGCACGAGTGCGTAGGTGTATAAACCTATCTGGAGGCTAGTCGATCAATGTTTGTGAGAGAAATACGAGTCGAGGGTGCGAAAGCGAGAGTTTTGTGTGTGTGTGAGAGAGAGGCGGTAGTCGGGAAGGGGAGTGGAAGCAGGATTTGTGTGTGTGTGTGAGAGAGAGAGAGGGGGGAGTTTGTCTGATCGGTAAACCAATGAATAATGTCAGTTTTATAACTGGGATGGTGACAGAAAGGAGATCGCAACAAATGTTGTGTCTGCGGGAGAGAGTAATTTTAGTGGTATGAGTCATATCTAGAGGGATATAGGGTGTGTGAGAGAACCCCATAGAGAGAAAGACAAAGTGAAATACGAGTGAGAGTGTGTGTGTGTGTGGCGGTGAAAAAGAAAGCTTAAGTACCTAGTGATACCAGAGAACGGAAGATACGTGAGAGATAATGAAAACCGTGTAATGTATAATGATAGGGAGAGTGTGACACTTCTCAAGGGAGACGTCGGGAGACCATGTTTGCGAAAATTGGAGAAACATGAAGTGAGCATGCGGGTGACCTGGAGAAAAGAGAGTGATAGCTACATGAAGGAGCATGCGAGAGAGATGGGCGTGGAAGGAGATTCAAATATTTAGTTGCGTGTATAGAAAATGTCAACAAAAAAAGGATTCAAATATTTGAATTTGAGATGATGATACATGTAATTCATACTCGAACCAAAATTTATCTATCAAACATGCATACTCATATTAATTCACACGCATCTATGTTATTTAATATGTAGATATTACTAATCCGTACATTTTAGTAGAACAAAATTTGGTTTAAAATTTTCAATTCAACCTTATAATTTTGAGATCATTGTATTTGTAAATCATATTACATATATATAAAGGAGCAGAATTCTTTGTTGTGCTTTTGAAAGTATATATAAAAAAGATGTATATAGAAATTTATTCCAATCGAAACGGGATCCTGCCCGAACAAAAATAGAATACAAACTGGATTCGAATTGAGTTGGCACGGTAAACATGCACTCTTGCTCTGCAAAAATTTGAACGAAGTGGGGAAAGTCGCAGTAGCCGCCCAAAACCAAAATCTGCGAGATGGAAATTACTGCCTATCCCTGACACGCAAAGCCTGTCGGCTCGATTTCTACATGCTTCGATAGGGGTAGGTTTGTAATTTCACTCAAACATGACATAACTGCCTCTCACCCGGATTCATGCATGGTGGGCGCCAAAACACAGTGTCTCCTCGGCCGAAATTGACTCCCTCCCCGATTCATACACGCTGGGCGCCAACACAAACTCTCGTCGGCCGCAATCTCCGTCGGCAAATATTCGGTGTATGCGAGATTACCATCCTATCCCCAACCGACTAATATTGCCATGATGTAGGAAATTTTAAACGGGGGCTAAGTTCGTAAATTTCCTTGCATTTGAGACAAGCGCGCCCTGAAGACATGGTTCCCCCTTCCTCTCTCCATCCATTTCCCCATTCGTACTCCATGGGCGCCAAAACACCCTCTCCACCCTAGCCTCCTCCGTCTGCCACCCTATCCACCGCTGTCCTCCTCCACCATGCCGGAGCTGATACCCCGACGCCGTCGTCCATTACAAGAGATCGACCTCTCTCATCCACGGCTTCAGACCGGGATCCTTTCATCCTGTCCTCTCGCTTCATCCCCACTGTCGTCCACCTTGCCGGCGCCGCTCCTATGACCGTCTCGTCCACCGCACCGAGATATTTCCCCCGCCGCCACCGTCTACCCTCCTAGATGTGCTTCCACGCCGCTGACAGCCATCGCTACCGTAGCACCGTCAAATTTTCAGCAGATGCATATATGGTGCCGCACCAGAGGCGGTACTCTTTCGTATATGCTCAACTTATTTATCGCAGCAAGAAAATAGATCGCCACTGCTTTACTCTGATTTCTTGTCCATCACTTACTTGTTAGTTGAATGCAAACATTGGTTGCAAAGTTGCCTTTGTCCGGTTTGCACCTTCAGATCCGCCATGGCATGCTCAACACTATACTCGTAATGCTTATGGTTTTCCCATTTTATATTCCACACTAGTTAAATCACAGTAGACTAAACTTCAAAATTGGGTCAGTCTATTTTTGAGAGCTCGCCGGAGTTCGCTGGTGCGAAGGAAGGGGCTCGGGTGGGGATGGTGGTTGTGGGGGCGGTGGCCTGGCGGTGGTGGGGCCTCGCCGAACGAAGAAAACTCGACGCGGGTGGGGCGGGGGTGGGGGTGGCGGAGGAACACAGTCGGTGGGGGCGGTTCAGGGGAATGCAGGGGGTCGGGGCCGGTGGTTCGGCCGGCGGCCCGTGCGGTGTTCTGTATGGGAAGAATCAGATACAAGGAAGAAGAAGGGTTAGGAGACGTAGGATCTTCATCCAACCGCCTGAAATGGTCGACTGACCCAAATGACAAATGTCACGTGACTTGCATGCAGACATGCCTTTATATTCAGTACCATCATCGTAGCTGCTTAGCACTACTCCTGAATCCATCAAGCTAAACAACGTGCCACTCATAATTCCAAACTTGTTGCTCAAATACAAAACTGATATAATGCTGGTATTACTAAAACAGATAATGTTTAATTGGTCAGCTAATGTTCCTACTTTACTTTCGAAAAGCACGTGCACCACATATAGAGAGACAACAGGGAGTTGCATTCTTAATGCGCTCTAGTTCATCATGTGTGGGCACTGCGCAACGGACATTTTATTATCCAAAATTTTCTTGCTCTTCTTTAGCATGTTCCTCTTCCGTTCTTCTTTAATAAGTACTCTCTCCGTTCCTAAATACAAGTCTTTGTATAGATTCCACCATGGACTACATATGGAGCAAAATGAGTGAATCTACACTGTAAAATGTATCTGTATACATCTGTATGTGATCCATAGTGGAAATCTCTACAAAGACTTATATTTTGGAAAGGAGGGAGTATGATAGTATGTTCCTTGTCGTGAAGATGAGCAGGGACATTTGCAGTGTAGAGGTCTATTCGGTCGTTTGTGATGGACACTTTGAACTCTTTGGGCCTCTTTGATTCGTAGAATTTTGTAAACATAGGAATAGGAATTGTAGTGGCCTACCCACTTGAATCCTATAAGATTAGCAAGGAAATGCGGGGAGCTGTGTCACCTTTGAGAGTTACACTGATATTAATAGTACCGCACCTTCAGTTGAAGAGAGCTGGTATCCGAAGCCTTTCTAACCGTACTAGCAATAGTAGCCTATATTTTCCAGCAAGTTCCACTTTGCTGATTTTACTTGTGATGCTTTCGGTTTTCCCGTTATATCTACACTATGATCTGTGTAGCTGCTTTTTGTCGCACTACACTACAAAAAAAGACACATCTGTGACATTTTGGGCCGAATGAATTTTTTCTGTCATACATATGACACTATGATGACGATAACTGTGACAAAACCCGGTATCATCATAGATGTGGTGGGATCCTACTTCTATGACAAAAACTCATGACAGAAAATGGGCTTTTCGTCTTGGGCCAGCCGGAGACGCAGCTGCATGACATTCTTTGGGCCGTCCATGACGGAAAAAACCATGGTAGAAGCGAGGGGGAGGAAAATTTCGGGGAGTTCCCGGTTACGGTGGGAGGTCGGGGGTCGAGCGATGCGCATTTCCCTCGACACGACGCTGCGTGTGTGCGTAGGCGTTAGCTCTAATCAACCCGAAGCGAGGCGCTATTGTATCAACCCGGCGCCAGCTGCGTAGGCTACGCTTCTCGAACCCGAAGCGATCGATCGATGGTGTTAATCAACCCGATCGAGCGATTCCTTTGCTCCGCTGCTAACTAAAGCCGATCGATTGGATGAACAGTGGCGTTGCTGCTGGGGGGGTTGGATGAGCGATGGCGGTGGCGTTGCCTCTGGATGAACAGGACCCGTGGTGTGGTGGAGGGTTGGATGAACAGAGACGGTGGAGGGGTGCCCGTGGAGGGGTGGTTGAACAGACCCGTGGTGTGGAGGGCTGGATGAACAGAGAAAGTGGAGGGTGCCCGTGGAGGGGTGGTTGAGCAATGAGCGGTGGAGTAGCGCGCGGTGGAGGCTGGGTGAACAGGAGCCCGTGGAGGCTGGAGGAGGTCGACGGTAGCCCGTGAAGGCTGGAGGAGGTCGACGGTGGAGATGAACAGTATCCCGTGGAGTCCCGTTTTGCGGTACGCCACACCCCTCCCGATCAACAGGAACCCCGTTTCGACCGTAGGAGGTCCATTTCGTCCGTTTTGCAGTACGCCACACCCCTGCCGATCAACAGGGCCCTCGTTTCGACCGTAGGAGGTTCATTTTGTCCGTTTTGCGGTACACCACACCCCTCCCGATCAACAGGACCCCCGTTTCGACCGTAGGAGGTCCATTTCCTCCGTTTTGCGGTACGCCACACCCCTCCCGATCAACAGGGCCCCGTTCCGAACGTAGGAGGTCCGTTTCCTCCTTTCTGCGGTATGCCAGGCCTCATTTCCATCGCTTGTTCCGTCCAAGCCCTCCCGATGAACACGACCACGCATTCCGTTCCGACCCAGCCAGTTGGCTCCCATGCGTTCCGTTGCCTCCCGATGAACATGACGGATTCCGTTGCCTCCCCATGAACACGACGCATTCCGTTGCCTCCCCATGAACACGACGACGACACTGTTTCTCCGTTCCGACCCAACCATGTACACGAGCCCTGACCGTACGTATGCGCGAGTAAGCGTTCGAGACCCCGCCCATATGTACACATACGTGGCCGTATTTTCTTTCTTGCATCCTGGCCGCTGAGCGTACGTGTACATACTACGTGCGCGCCTCTACTACGACACATACGCGCCTCTACTACGACACGTGCGCGCCTCTACATCCACCAAAGATATATGTACGCGTTCGTCACACTGAATGACAACGCCACGCACGCTTTGACCAGGTGGGTCCCGACCGAGCACTTCCTTGCATGTGAAGATGTAGCTGGTGGGTCCCAGCGATCGTGGGGCGAATCGCTTTTTTTTGCCCGGACGCACTTCCTTGCGACGAAGATGTAGCTGGTGGTCCCAGCAGATGTGGGAAATGTTTTTTCGTGAAATACGGTGGCCCGTCCGGTGGGTCCCAACTGTCCGTGGAGGAATCATTATTTTCGCGTAATAAGGAGGCACATCCTTGCTGCGGCCGTGGACCCACTGTCGCCTCTCCATGTACGACCCACGTCCGATGGAAGTCGCTCCTTGACCACATTGACCTCGCCGCGCCGAGCACACTGGCGGTGGACGACGGCGAGGCCTAGGAAGGAAACGATGGGGAGCCGGGAAGACGCGGTGGAAGCCCGCACGGGAGGAGTACGAGGTTCACTGGTTCGGCTGCGGTGTGAGGCTGCCCGCCGCAGGCCTATCCAAATGTTGGAATAGTAGGGGCGGTGAGGCCTCCGGCGGCAAAGACAGCCGCCACGGGAGGCAGGAGCATGCGCACGACCAGCGCTGCTTTGGACGGATGGAGCAAGAAGACCAGAGGTTGAAGAAGCACTACGGCCGTTGGATGGACATCGACGGTCCTTGGAGCTAGAATCGCTCATATTGACTAAAGTTGACAAAGGCCCCGTCGACCAACTTAGTAGGCCCATAAGTCAGCCTCCCACCATGGTGGGTCCCAGCTAGCAGGGGAGTATTTATTTTTTGTGCGTAATAAGGAGGCACTTCCGGTGGGTCCGAGCTGACAGCGGGGGGTAAGTTTTTTTTGCTAAATACGCTGGCCCGTCCGCTGGGTCCCAGCAGTCAGGGGGGAAACGTTTTTTTCGCGAAATAAGGTGGCCAGTCCGATGGGTCCCTGCTATCAGGTGGAGGAATAATTATTTTGCGCGTAATAAGGAGGCACTTCCTTGCGGCCGCCTGGACCCAGCTGTCAGCCTCTCCACGTAAAGTACTCTTCTGATGGAAGTCGGTCGTTGACCACGTTGACCACGCCGCACCGAGAGCACCAGGGCGGTGGTCTGGACGACGGCGAGGCCTAGGAAGGGGACGACACGGAGCCGGGGAAGACACAGCAGTGGAAGCCCGCGCGGAGAGGAGTACGAGGGTTCACTGGTTCGGCTGTGGTGTGAGGCTGCCATCGCCGCAGAATAACAGGGGGTGTGGGTGAGTAAAGGGATGGCCTGGCCAGCAGTGGGAGTAGTACGGGGCGGTGAGGCCTCCGCGGCATCACAGCCGTCCACGGGAGGGAGGAGCACGCGACACGACCGGCGCTGCTTTGGGCGGCTGGAGCAAGAAGACCAGAGGTTGAAGAAGCACTACTGTCGTTGGATGGACATCGCACGATCACTTCAGCTAGAATCGTTTATATTGACTAAGTTGACAAAGCCCTTGGTACGCGTCAACTTAGTAGGCCCACAGCTCGGATTTGGCAGAGAACATATAGCCCATTTGCGATTTGTAAGAATGTACAACCCATTTTTTAATTCTAATGGAATTTAATACAACCCATTTACAGTTTGTTAAAAGTACATCCCAACTTCTAGCTAGGACAACGATTAATAATTTCAAACAATCGCTCAAAACAGAATTAAAAAAAATCTCACATTTTGATGGGATCCAAAATATTTTTATCCGAAATTTCTAGTCAGGTTAAATATAATTTCAAAATAAAGTTGTATTACGTTAAAATACAACAAAATATTACAATAACAAGTAATGAAATTAAAATTTTCAAATTCCAAAAATAATATATTTTTCAAACTAATTACGTGTTTGGTGCATAGTAACTGTCCAGTTATTATAATTACATCCCATTTATTATTTCTTAAAGTCCATTTTCTTGTTAAGCCTAATGCGTACCTCCTAGGAAAGTTTGCAGCCCAGTGGGCGGAGAATAACAAGTTGACCGGATATTGTGTACAACCGTCGGCCCAATTGCATTTCGATGTCGAAAAAAGGCCTGTAGTACAGTACAACCTAACATGGTTACTCAGCCCACATTCAATGACGCGGAAAGGCCCAATCAAGGCTTCAGACAACTTTTAAAGTCACTAAGCTCAATTAATAACTTAAGAAAAAAGTTAGATTACAGTGGAACCTAATTAAAAGTTGTCACGAGCAAATAAATAATTCAACGGGTCCCACTTGTGCGTGTGTGTGTGTGTGTGTGTGTGTGTGTGTGTGTGTGTGTGAGAGAGAGAGAGAGAGAGAGAGAGAGAGAGAGAGAGAGAGAGAGAGAGAGAGACCCATCGGTCGATGCTCAGAATACATCTTTCAGCCATATGCATTGTTGATGCTCAAGAAAACTTATATAGTTGACACAATCATATAGAACATCATAGCACACTGAACTTGCATACAGAAATTTCACGCAGGCGGCACAATCAGGATGGAAGCAGTGGATCGCTACGGGAAGGGCTATGTTGAAACCAACGAAGGTGTACATAAGGTTCATCGTGTTTATCAATGACGGGGAAATACCTTGAATGTTGTGCAAAGAAAACAGACAGACAACACAATAAGTTCTGTTAGCACATTAAGTTGACGTACATCCCTTTCTAAAAAAAAGTTCAGGTACAAAATTAGAACAAGTCACAATCAAATGTACTAGCACATCAGTGCTTCACACCCATAGCTCAGATTTAACTAGTATCTGACAAGATTCACTTGTTACCTCAAATTAGAGCACATCCAGGCAGCCAGCCCTGCCTCTTCTCCCAAAGAAGCAGTGGCCTCCGCCGTGCGATGGAGTAGGCCCTGTGCCATCCATCGTTCCGAGCAACACGGGGAAAGGCTGACGTTGACTCCTGTAATGGACGTTGTCGACGGACCCTGGCACCAGCGGCGGTGGCAGGACTTCGATTGATGGATTGACCAGTTCTTCGACATGCACGGACACTCGATACAGGTACATCCCTAACGTGGTCCGCAGTGGCCTTGGTGGCGACGAATAGTACAACCCCGGTTCCTGCACCGGTATCTCAACACCAATCACCTTCGGTATGGTGGACGGCTTCTTCATCCATGCCATAACCGTCAGAGCTCAGCTGTCTAGAGGAACAAACATACTTACGAGCTCACCTCCAAGGTCATTGATAAGCTCGTTCATGGACTCATTGTTCCAAGCACGTCGAGGCATGCCGTGGAAGGTAAGCTTTGTTAAAAACTCAAGCTCAGAGGGCACCGTGGGTGCCACCGATCAAAGCTCACCAGCGCGCCATTGCAGAAGAAACACCGGGAAGATTCGAGCACACGACTGCAGTAAAAAGTTGTCCGGAACCTGACGAAGAAATCAGCCGGTGGCGGACAGACTTCGACGAGCAAGTCACTTATTTGGATGCCGTGCGCAATGCCAAGAGCTATGACAAGGTCGTCCGGCGAGATGGGAGGCCGGTCGCTATTGATGGTTACCATCAGCACTTTGCCGGCAAACTGGTCGTCAAGCGCCGCCATGCCACTGTTGAGCGACGGCACGCAGCGGCCGAAGGCAGGACGGACCTCAGGATCTCCGGCTCGGAGATCCGCGTTGATAGGCGACATGATAGTGCGCTTGAGCACAGGGAGTAAAGGAGGGGGATTTGGGGGAACTGGAGTAGGAATCGAGATTCCAGAGGTGGGAGAGGGGCCGGAGACTGGGATGAAAAGGTAGCATGAATTTCGAGCACGCGCTAATATGTTTCTCGGCAAGCGCACGAAAACACCGGTGGCGCCCACATGTCGGCCTAAGAGTCCTTATTCTTTCTTTTTGGAGAGCCCGGCCTTTTTTAGGATCTTTTGAGAGCCCGCCCGAGAGTCATAATTGACCTGTTTGGCATTGCGTTACTACTCGCCCATATTCAACGACACCTCACCGCCCAAACAAGCGTACATCATCGAAAAGACACGAGTTCAAATTATATAACTTGAAAAAGGAGATATACTCTGAACACTAGAGAATGGTGATGCCCTCATTTAGCCCACCAAGAGTTCGAGACAATAAACAGTTTGAAACAACGATATATACAACATTCAAACACCGACTAGTGACTACTATCGACATAAACAAGAAGACATGATAGTTCATAAGAAGTCTTGCTACACCACCAAAACGCACCCATCTGCAGCGCTCACACTCTCGTGATCCAGACGAGAATGACATTCTAAACAGAAGCAACTATTACATAGTAAGAGTGACTTAGACGAGGATGACCAAATGACAAGGAATATGCATAACAAAAGAAATAACTACCCATCTAGAACCAGCAGCAAAGACAACAAAGTCATTCAAAGAGATGATCCAACACCATCATAATTTGCAGCCCCGCTTCAGCGACCAAAGTGATCCGGAGACACCAAGACTCCACCCTTCGATGCAACAGCCCAATTACCTATCAACTCAAGGCTTGAACCACATCATCACTGTCAGAATTGAGACATCCAAGGATCAAAGTTAATCCGGATGCCTTTGTCATTCTCACTTTCTTTTGGCTGCAGGCTGTATCGTTGACAATCAGGGGAGTTTGCTCCCCTAACTCCTAGGGCTCGTCGTGTAGACACAGTTTTCCATAAGCAAACAGAGCCTTTCTGCCATCAAGGTCCTTGCCAACGGTGATCTCCTGGTTAATCGGATAATTGAGTCCGAGAAACAGAGAGTGTGAACCAAAGCTGTTTACCCGCCTCCAACTAAAAAAAATCCTAAAGGCCCCAACCAGCTGGTATCCTGCTCATAGACATAACAGCCACTGTCCGGATACTCACGTATTAAACGGTGCTTGTATATAGTGGGTTTTTTGCAATATAACTTTTCCGTCTCATGTGTCCGAATGATCATCAATCTTTTGCCGTCGTCTGATCGAGCGAGGAACCAGTTGTGCTTCCCTGTTTTTGGCAAAGGTGGTGTGATTACAAAGGGCAGTAACTGTAGGGACACTACATCATATAAAAAAGGACAGGCATTGTTAATGTAAGATCAACATTGTTCAGAGTATGAGTAGGATAATGCAAGAAACAACATTGATATGTCCCTGTTGGAACTGGGAGGAAAATACAGGGAAATGTATACTGGGTTCGAAAATATAGAAGTGCCATGCATGGTTATACTCATGTTATCTCGCAATCGATTCTTCACAGGAAACTACCATGTCATGCATGTTATGTACTCCCTCCGTTCCCAAATATTTGTCTTTCTAGGCATTTCAAATAGACACAACATACGGATGTATGTAGACATATTTTAGAGTGTAGATTCACTCATTTTGCTCCGTATGTAGTCACTTGTTAAAATCTCTAGAAAGACAAATATTTGGGAACGGAGGGAGTAATCATGTTCTGTCCTCACAAACAAATTCTTCAAGGTAACTAACAGACCATGCATTGTTATATACTCGTGTTCTGTGGGCAAAATTTTTGTGAGGATATTATTATAGCCATTAATTACTGAAGGGCGAATATAGGTATGTACACATGGTAAGCATTGCAGGATTTCACTACTTCCAAATATAGAGTTCTCCATATGCACATTTACTTCCCTAATGTATGGTTAGATGAAACCAACAGTGTGGTGCATGTTTCTACATCATGAAAATGAGGAAACTAACATGGCCATTGATACACACTCATATTTAGTAGTAGTATATAGATTACTGTAAAATAAGGATAATATCCATATATTCCTAACCTTTTGATTATTCAGGGTACAAATTGGTTGTAATGACATGGTCACAAACGCATGAATTAACTCATTCCAAATATAGCTGATTTACGACGTCTCTAATACATTGCCATAGTTCTACTCAAATTATGCTCAAACAGGAATATGCCAATCATCACAAAAAGTTCAAACAGTGTCATGGCGTCATCATTAACATGAAATGGAAACAACTTACACGCGCCGTCCCAGCAATACGTGGTTCCATCTGCTTTGTCGATCGCGTCGATGATGCCATTGTGTTCAATAGCATCACAGAAGTGTGTATCAGCTTTGACGATGATCCACTTCGAGCCGAGTTGTCTCCAGCTAAAGAAGGCACCGACGTAAAGATAGGCGAGTCCGCGGTCGAACAAGGCAATTAGCTTGAAGTCTGCGTAATTCGCATGTCGTGTGGGCACTTGGCAGATTACAATCTTCTCGCAAAACAAGGTCCGTCCAACCGACGAGTAATCTAGATGACTTGGACCGCGATGGTAATACTCTATATAATCCAACGGAGGAAGGATAATCTCATGGAGGTATGGAAGTTCACGAGCACCAACTTTTTACCGCCTTCTCTCAAGGCAGCCATCTAGTGAGAGTTCATGCCACCAAAGACATACCTGCCAAGAAGTTTGAGCGATGGTGATCGGATCGATGTCGAGGGAAATGATGTACGGCGACCGCTACATACCGCAAACAAGTTTCGCTAATGGAGATCGGATTGAAGTCGAGGGACATCATGCACGCCTCCAGATCATGGTGAGCCAATCTCGCAAGACCAGATAGCAGCAAGAAGGGTGTCTTGAAAGCTTAGGCCTCGCTCGACGATGGCGTGTGCATGTCCCTCGAGCATGCAGCCAACCACGTGGCGCCAACATATCCATACACGAACAACAGAGGTCGAAGATGTCACGGGGAGATTGCTCCAATCGCGGCTCATATGGATGCTGCGCATGTTCGCGCCGCCAAGGTGGAGTTTGGAAGGGGGCTTGATTTACGGGGGAGAAGGATGTTGGTGCTGGAGCGGCTAGCGACAGAATAGTTGTACTGGGGGAGGCGAGTGAGGCGACGGTACACGGGGGCACAGTGAGATGGAGGCGGAGACGGAGACGGAGAAGGAGATGGAGATGGAGTGGTGCTATGGGAGCGGAGAGGGAGACGAGGCGAGGCGCCAATGTGCTGTACAACAGCGGTGACAGATCGCACAAGGCATTGTGGTGAGGCTGACTTTGGTAACCCGAACACGCCGCTGGACTAGTGTCAGGCATAGGGTGTTGTCACTTCACTGTGAGGACCGGATGAATAGTATTTTGACCATCAAGTGTACCAAAGTTGTACTACTACTACTACTACTACTAGTAGTAGGAACATGAGTACTCCAGTATTGTATAGCGGAAATAGGTCTCCCGTGCTAGCATGCCTGTTCACTTCATCGTTCAGGTATCATCCATATTGCGAGCAAAACCAAATTCTCGTGCATGCCCAATCAACGCCCTGCCGTGATGCATGCAGTGGTCGTTCTGGTGCATCAAGGACGGCATGCAGATCATTCCACACTTGAGAAGAGGAAAAATGGAAAGGTAGAATGCGGTAGCAGAGGAAGAGAACGCTGGCTAACGAGGCTGGGAGGGGATCGAGCAGGAAGTTAATGCTCCACGCCTAAAGGTTTTGGGAAAACCTGATTTTCATAAGGTGACTTATACTCACCTAAACGGAGGGAGTATTCCTTAACCAGTGAATGTTGTGTCTCCCACTCACACACTCAAAAAAAAACTATGACACATTTTTTTATCTGTTTGCATAGGTCCCACCTATCAGGAAGGATGGGCAGGTACACGAACAGGTACGACTCATCAGTCTACCCGCATAGCCTTTTTGTTTAGTCTACCTAGCCGTCTAATCAACTGCCTGCAGGCCACTTCTCCCATTTACTTCTCCATCGGGAACCGATTCTCCTCGGCTTCTTCACCTCCCCTTCGTCTTCATTTGCATCCAAACCCCAGTGCGTTCACATTGTTTTAACCTCTTTAAATAATCATCTACTACTTCAGTTAGACTAGCCATCTAATCCTAATTCTCCAAACCATAGCCCTCCATTCCAGCGGTTCCAAATGGCGAAAGAGATCGAGATGCAGGTTTTTAGCGTCCAACATGTCCTCGTCGAAGGCTCGATGCGCATAGTTGCCGCTGTCAGGACCCCGATTCCAAGTCACATCGACCTAGCCGGTAACACCTCATATCACTTTGCGGCCTCACGCACGGTATTCCCACGAGTGCCGCCTTACCATGGCCCGGGACCGTTTGCGCCTTTTGGCTCACGTATATGATAGTGTCGCTAGCATCCACATGACAAAGAACCCGGGCCGTGACGGGGAAGCTGATTGTACCCACGAACACCTATGGGGCCGACGGACCGGGCCCCTTTCGATTCAAGGGGAGCGGAGATCGCACGAAGAGCGGATCGAGGCGGCTAATACGAGCAGTTTACCCAGCTTCGAGCTCTCCCGAGAGATAATACTCCCATCGCTGCTTGTCTAATTGTATTGTGTTCTTGCTAGGGAGCGTTGAGAGCTACAAAACCTAGCGTGGGAGTTCTCTAGTTTCAATGAGTCGAACCCCTCACGCTTGCGCATGGGCCTCCTTTATATGCTCAAGGGGTCAACGATGTGGGAACGTAGACAAGGGTAAAAACAGAAAAGGAGGCGGTTGGTACAACTACTTATACAAAGGTTTTTACCTAACCCCGACGGCAGGGGACAAAGGCATTAAATGCCCGCCTGTTGACTAAACAGGCAGAAAAGGGACCGTGTGGGCGCCACCGCTCGCCACGATGGCGATCTTGTCAGCCGCCATCAGCCAAGGCTCCGCTGGCCGCGACAGCCTCTTGTTGCGCTACGCGAAAGATCCCATGGCACACGCTGGTGGATGAGCTGGAGCGGAGGAACGGAGAGGTAGTCTGCCGCGGCAAGCGCCTTGCCGTGGTTGTTGCCTTGTCGCGTCCGGAAGCTTGTCGCTCACCGGGCCTTCCCGGCAAGCTCCTCTTGCCGGGGCCTTGTCTTCTAAGTGCCTCGAGTGGTCTTCCCGACGAGCTCCTCTTGCCGGGGCCTTGTATCTTTGACTTAAATACTTTGCTCTTGAATGGCTCCAAAGGAACCACGGAGGAGCTAGGCGATCTCCGCGGCAAGCCTCGCCGCGGGGTGCTGCAACTGCCCGTGCACAAGTTCGGGATACTAGGGTACCCCTATTCTAGTACACCGACAGGATCCCCCGGGCCTGGGCCATACACGGTGCCGAGCGCTGTTGGGCCAGGCCCCAAACAAGGCACGGGCACGCGCGGCCTCGGTTACGCCATAACTCGCTCCGGACCCACCACGTCTCCCACGAACGGCACGCATCGACTGCGATGTCGTGGGAGAGATCGTGGGGGGGGGGGGTTCTTTATTCGGCAAAGCGGAACGTCCGCCCCCTCTCCCTCCTTATAAACAGGGGAAACAGGGGCGGTTCGCCCACCTCGCCATTTGCTGTCTAATCTCAAAAACCACCGCTGCTCCCTTCCTCTTCCCTAGTCTGTAGAGAGCAGCGCTCCGCCCCCCATCGCCACCAGCATCACCAACGCCGTCGGTCTCCCCCACCACCTTCGCCATGGCTCCGAAAGCCGACAAGGGGAAGGGCGTGAAGTCAGCCGAGGCGCAGCGGCTCGCGGTGCTGCGAAGGAGCGGGCCATCTTCCCCTCATTTCTTGTGAAGGAGCTGAGAGAATGGTACTACCTCTTCTGGTCAACGGAGACGCGAGCGCATCCGCGCACGAAGGTACTCTCAGCCGCCGCATCAGATTTGGCTCCGAGCGGGTACCCCTTTTCGTGCTCTTCTTCTATTGATGGGCTCGCCCGCCTTCTCTAATTCTTACGCAATATCATGAACACCCACGGGTTTCGCCTCCTTGATTTCACCCCCAATGCTATCCGACCATGGCAGTTTTACATCTCTCTGGAAACTTTGTCGGAGTCCACCCAAACGTAGCCCTCTTCCGCCATTTCTTCATGCCTCGAGTAGAGAGGAGAGCCTCTGCCGGAGGGATCGCTCGGATCTCAAGAATCGGCAAGAAGGAGGCCTATCTTGAAGGAGAGCTCGTAGCAAATGGGAGGAGTGGAGGGCTGACTGGTGCTGGATCGTGAGAGGAGAACCCATGCACCATTCATCGCCAGCGCCAAACCCCAATAGTGCGCGGCAACGATTGGAGCAACTTGGCGCCGGAGGATGCCAGATTGAAGATCGCCGTTACCCGGATCCTGCGCCTCAGGCTTGCCGGACTCACTGTAGGCGCAGTTGGCGCAGATTTCCTTCGACGCCGCATCGCCCCCTTGCAGGAGAGGAGGAGACCTGCTTGGGAGTTTCAGAACGCGGCAGACATCATGAGGCTGCGCCCGAGCCTCAACTTCAACTTCATTGTCTTGGAGCGTGACGCGATGCTCTTGGAGCTGTTCAAGCATGACCCTGATCACCCCGAATGGTTTAGGTTGCCAAGAAGGAGTTCCTTTATGCAACAACTCTTCGCCGACCGCATCCGTGCAATGATGCCGCCAGCGACTCGCATGGAATCGCTCCGACTTGGCAAGAGCCCGCCGATGATGTCGCGCGGCGCTTCTTGACAGCTTGGAAGAAGTGCCAATCCGCCTCGACGAGCGTAAGGGCCTCACCCGTGACACCACCGATGACGTAGATGCAACGACGCCACGAGGTTGGAGGAGGCGGAAGGCTGCTCTTGGGCGAATTTGGATTTTCGTGGAGGAGGCGGAGGCAGCAGCGGCAAGCCTTGTCGATCGAGAGGAGCTTGTCGGCGAGGAGGAGCAAGCCGAGCCCGGTTGAGCCGAGCGAGCCTGCCGAGGGCGCCTCCTCCCACCTTCAAGTAGCTTGCCATGGAAGCGGAGCCCGCAGCTCCACCAAGAAGGCGTCTCGCAAGGCGGGGAAGTGGCGGGCGGCAGACGGGCTTAACAGCCGTCGGCGCGCGACGCGCTGCTCCACCGCAAGCAAGCACTATTGCAGCGGGAGCACCTCACGCCGCCGCAGCAACTGGAGCGGGGCCCTCTGGGACCACAGCTCCTGCACCCGCCAAGCGTCCGAGGGAGCCTACTCTTCCAGCTCGTCGCACCGGAGGTGAACCGGAATTTGACCTCTCCGCGCTCAGCTCCGAGGAAGAAGAAGAGTAAGATCTTGTCGCTGTACTTGTAATTCTTCAATCTGTTGCTTTGTCTTGTGTTTGACTTGCTTCACTCTGAACTCTTTCCTTTTCAGGACGCTGGCCCAGAGAGCTTCAAAGAGAGCCAAGACCCCGGTGATCGTCATCGAGGACGAACCCACCGCAGCAGCGGGAGGCGCGTCCGAGACCTCCTTGCCGGACCCGACGACCCTTCCACAAAGCAGCCCCCAGCGCAGCCCCCATCGTAAGTATATGGTTCACTTTCTGCGGTTAAGCGCGCATGGGTGCTCTTTATTTGCTGATATCTGACTGTTGATTTGTGTAGGAGCAGAGCAGCCCCGCCAGGAGTGTCCTGAGGCCGTTCCTGACATGCCATCTGCTTCAACTATGCCGCCAAGGGAAGATCCCCCGGCAAGGTAGTGCCCTCCGGCAAGGGACGACTCTCCGGCAAGAGATGGCACCGTCGACCCTCCGGTGGCTGAGACTGCAGCTGCAGATCCCATCGTAGGTAAGCCTCTTGCCTGTAAGCTGCCCTTGTGGTCTTCTTCTTCCAATTCTTCTTTTTGGATATTTTGCTTGACTTTTCTTTCTTTTTCTTGTCGTCAGATCCATCCGCCACAGAGCCAATGGAGATTGAGGTCGCCAGCGAGGAGGACGCGCGCGGCAACACTGACGGCGCCGCCGTCGCCGTGGAGGAAACCGGCGCGGACGAGCCCACCATCGAAGAGGCCGCCAAGGCTACCGCCCAGAGGCGGGCGAGGGTGCAGCGATCGTCTCGACGACCGAGGTCGCAGGAGCGCCAGCGCTTCATCGACCGCCGATCTCCGCCGCTGCCGCGGCCAGCTCGAGGAGCCCCAGCCCGCGCCTACTTGAAGGTCTGGCGATGGCGTCTTCATCAAGCTCCACAGGCGCCGAGCTCCAGGGCACCGGTCGAGGAGAAACCTTCGACGAAGAGCTGCTCGCCTCCATTGGGCCATCGTTGGTCGACGCGCCAAGCAGCAGCAGCGGCGAAGTCCGAGGAGGAGCTGTTGCGGAACCTCCGCTGTCGCTCTACCGCTACCGACAAGCCAAGCTGGAATCCCGGGAAGCACTTGTCGTGAGGGCGGGAGCAGACATGGAGAAGCGCGCAGAAGAGCTCCGGGGCGCCAACCAAGAAGTTCTCCGGAACGTAGCGGAAGAGCGGGAGCGACTCGCTGAAGAGCACACAGCCTTCATTCTTGAGAAGGCTGAGGTTGAAGAGCAGCAGCGGCTTGCTGCCGAGAAGCTGTCTGCGCAAGAAGGCGAGTTGGCGCAGCGGAAGATCAATCTTGACAGCTATGAGGAAGAGCTTGCCGCGCGCGAGCAATCAATTGGGGGAGCCTACAAGGAAGCAAAGGACGCTGCCGCAGCTGCCGAGGCCGCCAAGAAAGAGTTGGAGACGAAGCAGACGCAGCTGGAGGCCAACCTCCGTAAGAGCGGGAGGAGCTTGCTGCGCTTAAGCACAGCGCGAGAAGGACGCCTACACTCTTGGCGAGCTGCAGGGCCGTCTCGCCGAGAGGGGCAAGGAGCTCGACGCTGCCAAGGACTCCAAGGCAGATCTTGAGCTGAAGCTAACCACCTTGATGCAGACGCTGGACGGCGCCAAGGAGCGGGAGGTGGCCTTGTTGGAGAAGATCAAGACCGACGAGGAGCTGCTGACGAGTGCCACAACCGCCCAGAACACCTTCAGAGAGAACGTGATGCACTAGACCGAGGGTCTTGTAAATACTGCCGCCGCCATCGACAGGGAGCTGATGGAGCTGGGGATGGTGGATCTCGGGTACTCCTCCGATGAGCATCTCCAACCCAGCGCCAAGCTCAGCTTGTTCTTCAAAGGCGTGGTGACGGCTCTCCAACGGCTCCGGGAAGAGATCCCAAAGCAGCTGGCCGACGAGTCGCGCCAAATCTGTGCAGGGGCTCTTCAGAAGGTGCTGATGAAGGTGGCCTTCCGCAATCCAGGCGTTAGCTTCGCCAACGTCCTCAAGTCCTTGCCGCCGACTGCTGACGTTGAAGCGCTCAAGGCCCTTGTCGCACCCATTGTGGACAGGGTGAGCGGGATCAAGAGAGTCGATGGCGACCGCGTAGATTAAGTCGCCCGTTTTATCTTTTCCTTGTCGCCGCTGGTCATGTTAGGAGAACAATTTATTAGAGCTGCGACAAGCTATCTTGTAATATAACTCTATTTCAGTTAGTAATTGCTATGTTATTTCCTTTACTTGGGTCCTTCCTTTGTATGTTTCTGCCCTACGCTTTTAGGGAACTTGTCGGCGCGGGCACCCTTGCCGCGAGCGCTGAGTGCGGAACGTCAGCAGCCTGCTGGCGGTGCCGCCTCCGACAAGCAACCTTGTCGCGACTAGTTGCAGCTCACTTAAGTTGTTGAGCGGACTCGAAACAAAGTAAGGTGCAACTAGCCACGAGTTGGTTCCTTCACGCGACAGGTTTTCCATACAAAGCACGGTCGTCTCGAGGAAGATAACTTAAAAATTTAAAACTGACTGCTCAAACTTTGGCAACTTAGCTTTTCTGTCGCTTTTTTTCTCGAAGGCGAAACTTCTTGAGCCTACGCTTGGTCCACAGCATTATCTTCTTCTCCTTCCCCCCGGCAAACTTGTGGGCGAGGGAACCTTCTCTTCTTGAGAAAGAGAAAGAAGAGAAAATAAAGATATGGAGCCTTATGCTCGTTATTACTAATGAATAGGTGCTGCACAAATTGTCGATAATACATGCAAAGTAAAAAGAAAATGCACGAATTGACAAGATGTGCGGAGCATATGAGCTTTATCGATGCACGGATCTACGCCCGGCTTGTACAAAGGATTACATGCAACATGGGCAAGACTTGTAGTTAAAGGTGGTTGCCGAACAGGTTCCGCAACCGCGTTCTATGGGTAAAACTTATGAAGATGCTCAACATTCCAGGAGTTGCTCACGGAATGCCATCTTCGGTCTCAAAGCATGACAGCGCCAGCCTAGTGACTCGTCTCACCCGATAAGGGCCTCCCACTTTGGCGTCAACTTGTTGGAATTCTTGGCGGACTGAACGCACCAAGAACAAGGTCGCCTTCCTCGAGACTTCCGCACTAACTTTTGCGGCTATGGTAGCGGCGCAAAGCTTGCTGATAACGAGCAGCTCGCATAGCGTCTCGAAGACGGTCTCTCTTCAAGGAGCAGCGCGTCATCTTGTCGCAGCTGCTCTTGCTCGAGCTCATCATAAGCTTAGTACCGAGGTGACCCGTGATACGAGTTCCGCGGGGAAAACTGCCTCTGCTCCATAGACTAGAGCGAAAGGTGTCTCGCCGGGCTCAATTCAAGGCCGCCCCGATCGACCAAAGAACCACCGGCAGCTCCTCAATCCGTTTCTTCCGCACTTGTGCAGCCTCGTCGAAAGTTCTAGTCTTGAGTCCTCGCAGCACTTCAGCTGCTTGCCCTCTCCGCTTGACTGTAGCTTCCCGGATGAGCATGAAGCGAAAGCAGACCTTGGCGCCAAGATCTTGGACGATCGCATGAAGGTGCGGCTCGTGAATTGCGTACATCGTCGGGTGATGATCTGTTAGGAATCCCAAAACGGCAAACAATCGACCAAGAACTTGACTCGCCGATCGTGTTGTCACCTTCTCACCGCTTCCACTTCCGACCACTTTGTGAACTTGTCGATTATGGCGTACAAGTACTCAAAGCCCCGACAGCTCGGGAAAGGGGCCGAGGATGTCGAGCCCCGTGATCGAAAATGGCCAGGATAAAGGGATCGCTCGAGAGCTTGAGCTGGCTGGTGTATCTCGCTGGAATGGAACCGCACGCTTCACACTTGGTTACTTGTGCGATTGCATCCCGAGGGCTGTTGGCCAAAGAAACCTTGCCGAACGCTTTGTTAAGAAGTGTTTTGCGCCAATGTGGTGACCACATATGCCTCCATGTATCTCTCGCCAACAGCTTCCGCCCATCTTCTCGATGAATACACTTCAATTTCACATTGTTGAGTCTTCTTACGTACGTAATGTTGTCGATAAACTGGTACATACTTGACCGCCGGGCTACTCTTTCCGCTTCTTCTGCTCTTTGGGAAGTTCTCCCCTTCAAGGAAATGGACGATCTGTCGTATGCCATGCCGGAGCTTGCGACTCGACAACAAGGACTAAAGGCACATTTGTCGCCATGGAACATCCGCTTCACGGGAGAACGTGCTGCTCAGCCCGGAGTTGATGATCCCGCAAGCTTGCCGAGCAAAACTTGTCGGGAGCGCTCGCTTCAATGGAACAAACCCTAGGGCTCGCCCGAGCAGATCTGCTCCTCAAGACTCTTAGTGTTGATCTTGAGGACCTTCTTGGCGGCGGCTTCGTGGAGCTCTGCACGGAAAGTAGTCACCGTAAACCAACTTCCTCTTCTTGCTCTGTCCAGCTTGATGGCGCATACCGGTTGAGTCAGCTTGAGCACGTAAGATCCCTGGTTCCACAGCAACTTAAGTGTGGCGACTTTGACAAAGCCATCAAGCAATGTCGTTCGAGCTCTTGGAACATGTTCCATCTACAGGCCGTCAAAGTGCTCTTCTAGCTTCCTCACCTCATCAACATAGGCTTCCATCAACGGACTCGATAATTTTGTTTACTTGGCGGACAACAAGCTGTGAGTCACCCCGATAATGAGCTTCTTGATCCCAAGGTTTGCTGCGATTGAGACCGCAAGCAAACCTCATACTCTGCAGATTGTTCGTTGCTTGCTCCTGGGAAAGTGCATCTGGACTACGTGATTTGAGGTGCTCTCCGTGGTGCGACAAGTAGCACGCCAAGCACCGGGCGCCTTTGCAGCGAGAAGGCACCGCCAAAGTACATCAGCCACTCTTTGCTTGCTTCCTTGACGAGGATGCTCGCTTCTGGAATTTCTTTGTCCTGTGTTACGCCCATTCTGCTATGAACTCTGCCAATGCTTTGCTTTGATAGTTGAAGTGCTCTCAAACTTGAGGCCAAAGCTTGACAGCCCAAAGGCCCAATCGACAATCCTGCCTGCTTCGGATTTTGCAAGATCCTCTTCAGCGGAAAGCGAGTGACGATCGTGATCTCATGTGCTTGGAAGTAATGGCACAGTTTTTCTCGAGGCCATGAGAAGGCCGAAAAGCAACTTCGCACACCGTAGTACCTCGACCTAGCCCCCGCAGAAGGGAACCGACAAAGTAATCTGGGCGCTGCACCATCCTTTTCTCGTGATCTTCTCATGCTCCTGCGCAGATCCATCTTTGTCGGACCAGAGCTTGTCGGTGAAGCCCCCGCTTGTCGCTGGATGCTTCCGCCATGGTCGCCAGCTCATCATCCGCCTCCCTCTCCGCTACTAACGCAACACTAACCACTTGATTGGTCGCCGCTAAATATAGCAGCAACTTCTCTTGTGGTTTAGGTGCGACAAGTACTGGAGTGGAGGAAAAGTATCTCTTCAAGTCCTACAGCGCAGCCTCCGCTTCCGGAGTCCATTTCATTGGACCCGCCTTTTTCAAAATTTTGAAAAATGGCAGGGCGCGCTCAGCAGACCTAGAGATAAACCTACTGAGAGCAGCCACGCATCCGGCAAGTCTTCGCACATCATTGACGCGCTTTGGTGCTTCAATCTGCTCAATGGCCTTGATCTTGTCGGGATTGGCTTCAATTCCCCGCTGAGACACGAAGAACCCGAGAAGCTTGCTGGAGGGAACTCCAAACACGCACTTCTCGGGATTGAGCTTGAGGTTGATCTTGCGCAGATTTGCAAAGGTTTCATCCAAATCTTGAATCAGAGTTGCCCTGTCCTTGCTCTTGACCACTATGTCATCCATGTAGGCTTCCACATTTCTGTGTATTTGTGGCTCAAAAGCGTGATGGACTACTCTTGCAAATGTTGAACCGGCATTCTTTAATCCAAAGGCATGCGCATAAAACAAAGATGTGCCACATGGGGTGATGAATGCGGTTTCTCTTCGTCTCCTCTTCGCCATGAAGATCTGATGGTATCCTGAGTATGCATCAAGAAATGAAAGCAAATCACATCCAGCCGTGGAGTCAACAATCTGGTCGATACGCGGCAAGGGAAATGGGTCTTTGGGACAAGCTTTATTAACATCGGTAAAGTCGATACAAAGCCTCCATTTCCGCTTGCCTTTGCGCACAACTACAGGTTGGCCAACCACGTAGGATGGAGCACTCCTCCGACAAGGCCTGCTGCTTCCAACTTCTTGATTTCTTCGCTATGAATTCTTGACGCCCAACGCCTGCTTCCCGACTTTTCGCTTGATGGGTCGCGTGATGAGGACAGATACGAGATGGTGCTCAATTACTTTCCTGGGAACACCGGGATGTCGACGGTTGCCATGCAAACACGCCGATGTTCTCCCGCAGAAAGCAACGAGCACGCTTCCTATTTTACCACCAAAGGCTGCCCTCCTTGGCGGACACCTTCTTGGTCCCTCGAGCTGTCATCATCTTCTTACACTTGCCGGTGGAGCTCAATGGTGCGTCCTCGACGGTAGCGCAGCACTCCGGGGAGGTGCGCTTGCCGGAGTGGGCATCAGAGCTCTTGCCGGACTTGGTCTTATTCTTCCCCGTGAGCTTCAGCGGCAAGTGACTTGTGATCCTGCGGCTGCTGCCTCGTAGATTTTGTCGGCGCAGATAAGATCATCCTTCTTGTTGCCAGTGACAGAAATGACACTTATCGGGCGGGCATCTTGAGAAAGTTGTATGGATAATGAGAGGCCGCCATGAACTTGGCGAAAGTGCTGGATTTGCCAAGTATCCCATTGTAAGGCAATGGAAAATCAGCAACGCCAAAGGTGACCCTCTCACCCTGAAGTTTAATTCGCTGCCAAATGTCACCGCAACGTGATCTTTCCTTTGGCTTGCTCCTTCCCGGATTGATTCCTTGAATGCCGGTTTCTTCGAGCTCGCTGTCGGGGATCGAAGCTTCGGAGCACGCGCAGGAGATCAGGTTCAAGCCGGCCCCGCCGTCAACTAACATCTTAGTGACTTTGAGGTTGCGGATAGTTGGTGAAACCAACATCGGCAAGCACCCGACCGCAGTTATGCGATCAGGATGGTCCTCAATATCAAAGATGGTAGGCGTGCTGGACCATTTCAGAGGCTTGCGCGACTCTACGGATGGTTCCGCTGCATTGACTTCCCGCATCCACTGCTTGAGCTGGCGATGTGAAGTATGCAGAGAAGCACCGCTGTCGACGCACAAGATCTCCGTGGCTTTCTGTAACTCCTGCTCATCGGCTTTGTCATCATCCATGTCTTCGTCGTCGTCTTCTTCATCTTCATTCTTGTCGCGGCCTCGGGGAGGTCGATCTCCTTGCCGCTGCTTGGCCTTGCCGCGGCGTCCCCCCCGAGCGGGGCATTTCTTGCTGACTCCTCGTGCACCTTCCTAGGCTTTCTCCTTGTCGCGCCGCTAGTACTCAGCCTTTTGCTGTTCAACAAGCTGCTCGACCTTCTTGCAGCTCTCGAGGTCATGGCCCTTGGTGCGGTGGATCTTGCAAGATCGCTTGTTGGAGTTGTCCCGCTTGTTAGCGACCACCACAGCCCGGCAGTTGGCACTGCGGCAACCTCCTTGCCGGAGCTACCAACCTTAGCTTTTTGGCGCCATTCGCTGTCGGACTGTTCGACAACCAGCACGCCCTTGCCTTTCTTCTTTCGTTATTCCGTCGCAGCTCTTCCTTGCCGGGACAATCTCCTCACTATCGATCCTGCCGCTTCTACATTCTCTCCGGGAGTCTTCTCCTTCTTCAAATGCAAGGCACACTTGTCGGCCAGTGGCATACAGCTCATCGACGTCTCTGATTTTGCACATTGTTATATCCTCCCGCATCCCGCGGTTGCGGACGCTCGATGGAATGCGCCGATCATCATGCAGGGTGGACATCCGGATGTTGTGTGCTGTACACGGCTGAATCTCTCGAATGTACTTGCGCAGGGGCTCTCCTTCCTTCCGGGCGCAGCAGATGAAGATCGCCTTCTTGGCCATGGGGCTTGTGGTCACCGTGAAGGCGCCGACAAACCGATGGCACAAATCTGCCCAAGAGGAAATGGAGTTGTCTCGCAAGTGCATGAGCCAAGATCTGACATTGGGCTTGAGCACCAGCGGGAAGTTGTTGGCCAGAATCTTGTCGTCTCGTCCTCCGCAGCTTGCACCGCAATGGTGTAGATGCCGAGGAACTCCGACGGGTGCGCTTTGCCGCCGCATTTCTCTCGTACATCTGGCTTGAAATTTTTCTTGTGGGCCACCGACTTGCCGCAGCTCACGAAAGTGAACGCAGGGCAACCTACCACGCGACGGCAAGTCGCCTCGTTCCTCCGGCGCATGCTTGTCGACAGAGGGCCCAGCGCTGGTCAGATTGACGCGCGCTTCTTCGGCGCCGGCGCGAAGTTCGAGCATCCTCTTGTTGTCGTCGGAAGAACTTGGCGCTGGTCGCGACGAGCTCGTGGATCCGGCGATGCGGTGGAGTCGCTGTCGGGTGGATCCGACGAGTCGGCGATCTTGGCCTTCGGGTGGAGAGTGCATGGTGGTTGCACCCCACAGGTCTCGCTGCCACCGCTCGCGCTTTGTCGCCTTGCCGTGACAGCGATGTGCTTGGTTGCCGCGGGAGTGTCGCCGCTGGCAAAGCCGATGAGACTCAATGGTGGCTCTCCATTCGCCGACCTTGTCCGCCGTCGGGGTAATCCAGAGCAGTTGAGCACGCACAAAGCTTCCGCTTGAGTGGTGGGCGGCAATGGCGAACGGTGCGAGGAGCGGATATGCTCGGACTTCTAAATATGTTAGAAGGAGCAGTTTCCGCCCAGCGATCGTGTTCCCACTCGCATCAGCCTGCTACGCGCAGCTGTTCTTGAGCGCCCCTCGATCCACTAACTTCATCTTGGCCCAACGAACGTATGGTACTGCGAGCACCACGACGCTGTCGGTCCCGCGCCTCCTGAGATGGACGCGGTGCTTGCACGGACGCCGAGGTCTCACGCGCCTTGTCCTTGGACTTGGCGGCAACATGGGCCCTTTATCGACGCCTCGCTTCTTCCGCCAAGGCCCACCCCCACTAGTCTGCTCCAAGGGTGGTGGGTTCGACGTGGACGGTTCGCCGCCGCCAAGCTTTTTCTTCGTGGCATGTCGATGAAGATGATGAAGATGTTGCTCGGTGAACGCCGGATCAGGTTCACACAGCCTCGACGCCTCTACCGGCGCGCCAAAGATGTCGGGAAGTTGATTGTACCCATTTAACACCTATGGGGCCGACGGACCGGCCCTTTCGATTCAAGGGGAGCGGAGATCGCACAAAGAGCGGATCGAGGCGGTTAACACGAAAGAAGTTTACCCAGCTTCGAGCTCTCCGCAGATAATACTCCTACCGCCGCTTGTCTGATTGTATTGTGTTCTTGCTAGGGAGCGTTGAGAGCTACAAAACCTAGCGTGGGAGTTCTCTAGTTTCAATGAGTCGAACCCCCACGCTGCGCATGGGCCTCCTTTTATATGCTTAAGGGGTCACCGACTGTGTGGCAACGAGACAAGGGTAAAACGAAAAGGAGAGGCGGTTGGTACAACTACTTATACAAGGTTTTTACCTAACCCCGACGGTAGGGACAAAGGCATTAAATGCCCATCTAAGTCGACTAAACAAAGGCGTAAAAGGGACCAGCTTGGGCGCCACCGCTCGCCACGATGGCGATCTTGTCAGCCTGCCACATCATTGCTGGGCCCGCTGGTCAAGACAGTTTTCTGCCACGCTACCGAAAGATCCCATGGCTACACGCTGGTGGATGAGCCGGAGCTAAGGAACGGAGAGGTAGTCTCGCCACGGCAAGCGCCTTGCCGCTGTTGTTGCCTTTGTCGCGTCCGAAGTGCTCGAGTGGTCTTCCCGCGTAGCTCCTCTTGCCGGGCCTTGTCTCTTTGACTTAAATATTTTGTTTTGAATGGCTCCAAAGGAACCACGGAGGAGTTTAGGCGATCTCTCCGCGGCAAGCCTCGGGCTGGTGTCAGAATCGCCTGCACAAGTTCGGGATACTAGGGTACCCTATTCTAGTATAATCGACAGGCCGACATGGCTAGTCGTGGAACCCAAGGCGGCGCTTAACCTATGGGGACAGCATACATGAATCACATCGAGCATGTCGGTCATCAACGATGAATTCGGTTGTAGCACTGGCTAACAGGACTCCGTATCCCGGCTGTAGCAGCTAGGAAGGACTCAATATCATCACAAGGACATTTCTCAAGGGAAAGACATAGGAACGGTGAAACACATGCCGCCACCAAGTGTCCAAGCAAGAGTGGCTAGCAGTGACTCGTGAACCGGCAGAAGCGGACTACTATCGCCGTAGCACTAGACTACATTTCCTATATGAGAGGCTGCCAAGGATAAACAACTAGTTTGTCGGATCCCACACATACCAAGCATTTCAAACATACACACAATATGCTCAATATGTAAATACAACATGGCATCACAACATAACTCTACGACTCAAATATTTATTCATTAGGCCCGAGGAGCGAGATATTACAAACATGGGTCTCATGACCCAACACTCGTGAGCATACAAGTCAAAGCACAAGCGAAGCTAAACATGTCCGAGTACGCATAACTATAAATGAAAAAGGCTGAGAAGCCCGACTATCTACCAGATCTCGCCGAGGGCACAAGATCGAGCTGAGGTAACAAGCTAAACGTCAAGTCCAAGCGAACTACTAGCGAGACCGACGCCTCTCTCAAAACATAAAATAAGAAAATGTGAGTACAAATGTACTCAGCAAGACTTACATCGTAATCCAACTACATATGCATCATTATCAAAAGGGGTGGTGGAGTTTGACCGCAGCAAGCCAGCTTTGACTCGTGGCTATCCTGAACTACGACCGCAAGTAACTCTTTTGAGGTGGCGCACACAGTCCACATATTCACCATATCAATACACCACTATGGACCCGCCCTGCCTCCTCACGAGAACGCCATCCATAGCACTCACACTTATCTTGCGATTTTAGAGCATCCACTTTCACTTGTCTATGAACCGATATAGGCAACCCGTAAGTCCTTCTTCGCGACACGGCTATTCAATAGATCATATTAACCCCGCAGGGTGTACTTCTTAACACACGCTCACCACTTACCGCCGCATACACGACATGTACTGCAACCTTCAAGCGGAAGCCCAACGGGTGTCGGCCACAGCCTACCTAAACACTCAAGTCCCTAGTCCAGTTTATCGCCTATTCGGTTCCATCCGCAGGAGTCCGCCGAGGTTTCCCATACAGCCCCTAACGATGTGCAGTGGTTCCCGAGATACCAAACGGGCATTCGTACACCGGCCACGTGTATCTATCGCATCATAGCTCACCCCTAGGGTCAGCGCCACGCACGCCTCCAACACATATCCTACAAACACCGTAAACTAGTTGCAACTCCCGGACAGAGAACAAGGGTGGTTAAGAAGCCGAGAGGGTCCATTGGTTTCGGGCCCAATGCGTGGTAGTAATCTGTTTCATGGATCACAAACACGTAACTCAGGCCTCGAGGACGGCTTCAATGAGACAACCCACCATGTACTCCTACATGGCCTCTCACCGCTACTTTTACCAAATCGTGTTCACACACTTAGCATCACACACAAGAGGACATGTTCACACACCTCCGATTCATCCTCGATGAATCGACTGACTCAACTCTAAGCAATAGCAGCATGACAAACAAGCATGAATGAGTAGGCACAACAGGCTCAAACAACTCCTACTCATGCTAGTGGGTTTCATCTAATTATCGTGGAATGACAGTCATGCAGAGGATAAGGGGTTCAGCTACCGCAGCAAGTAAATGATAAATCGTTGTTGTCCTAATGCAGAAAAGAGAGCAGGAGCGAGAGAGTGGGATTATGTCGGAATGAACAAGGGGTTTTGCTTGCCTCGCACTTCAAGATAATATAGTTCTTCATCGGTGTCATCGAACAATCGCTTCAACCACGCCTATCGAGAGGGGACAAACACCGCAATCGAGAAGAACACAATCAATGCAATGCACATTCACATGAATGACATGTCATGTTAAGGAACTGAATTGACCTAATGCAACAAGAAGCTGTTAATTGAAGTGGTATTCAAACAAGGTTAAACTCCAACTCCAAATGTTATTTCATAAATGGCCCTAATCATCATTTCTCCTATTCAGTGAGGTTAACTTGTTCAAACATGCATGAAAGTGCCATAAACAGATTCTTCATATTTTTCTGATCATTTTTCATATATAAATTATTTCAATTTGAGCTACGGTTGAATTACTATGAATTTTAGAAGTTTTAGAATATTTTCTGAAATTTCCTGAGTTATAATAAATCCAGAAAAGGTATTACTGCGTCGGCCTGACGTTAGTGTGACGTCAGCGGGTCAAGGGACACGGTCCGGGTCAACCCTGACAGTGGGTCCCGCGTGTCAGTGTAATTAGTTTAACTAATTCAATTAGTACTAATCCTAATAAACCAATGTGGCTGGGCCCCACCGTCATCGACCCAGAGAGTCAACCAGGCCCACCCGTGGTCAAGGTCAAAGTCGGCTGCACTGGCGCTTAGTCCGGGCGAGCGACGCGGCGGCGGAAGCAGTTTTTGGTCGTCCGTCACGACCAAATGGGTCGCGGAGGGCATCTAGGTGGAGCTGGAACGAGCAATGCTTTTGGTGGAGTTAGTTGGGGTCGGGTGGTTGAATCGGCGCCGGCGACGATTCAGGGCGGCTGCCGGAGTTCGGGCGGTGCGGCAGCGCATGGTGTGCGTAGCAAGCGGGCTGAGGCGCTAGTGGTGGCTTCACGGATGCGGTGAGTACGATGGGCACTAGCCGGGACCAATGGCCACCGAGCTCTCGGCGCCATTTGAGCTCGGGCGGAGGTGAGCTTCGCTTCAATGGCGGCGGCTACGAGGTGAAATGACGCGGGAAGAGAGGGGAATCGAACGGAGGCTCACATGGGTCGCAGAGAGATGGTCACGAGCTCGGGAAGCGACGACGGTGGCGAATCGACGGTGAAGATCTCGGCGGCCGTGGTGGAGAAGGCGACGGTGAGACGATGGAGGCCATTCTGGCTCGCCTTCGTGGAGAGGTTCAGGGAGGAGGCGGAGCTCGGGCACTAACTGGGGGCGTGGGGATGCTGGTGGTCATGCGGTGGTGTCGGTCGGCGGGCGATTTAACCTGCTCGGTGAGTGAAGAGAGAGAGATCCAGGGAAGAGGGCACGGGAGGGGAGTGAGAGAGCGCCGAGGGGAATGTCGGGCGATGCACGTGGCGCCGGGCCGACTCCAAAGAGCGGCAAGCAGCAGGAGGTGGCGGGACGCTGCTCGCTGGCCGGGCGCATGCGCCGCCCTCCCGGCAAGGGGGAAGACGACAGGAGGAGCCCCTGGTGGGCTGGGCCGCCAGCTACAAAGGCTGGCCGGGTTGGTGGCGCTGTAAGTTTTTCCGCTCTGCTTTTATTGTTCTGTTTTCTATTTTTTCAGAGATATTGGGCTTTATTAAAATACTAAAACGCTTCCAAAAATCCTGCAAATAATTGTGGGCTCATGGGATTATTCCTAATAGCCCACACTTAAGTTCAGAATTAATTGAGCACTTAAATTATTTATAGTATTTAAATGCCCAAACTCAAATAAAATATGATTTAATTCAAAAATCCAAAAATGATCTAAGAATATATTCATCATTTTTGGCATAGGTTTCCACCTTAACCAGAAATCATGAACTTTTCTTAGGGACATTTTGGGTTTATTGAAAAATATTTTTAAGTTTGAACCTAGTTGAATTCATTTGGTGCTAGGGTTTCAACATCCCCATTTCAAATTTCTTAGGAATTTAACATGATGCATGGATGCAATGCCACTAGTTACAAGCAAGCTCTAGGGCTGTGACAACTCACCCCCACTAAACAAGAATCTCGTCCCGAGATTCAAGATGTGAGGTAAGAAGCCAGAGGAGGGGTACAAGCTAACACGATCTTCACGATCCAGATGTCTTTCTCGAGGATGTTGATTCATTGCATCATCTTGATCTCGACGTCTTGCTTTCGAGAACTTCATCCAACACGACAACGACAAAGAGGAACTCTGCAGGAATCGATCTTCTTAAAGATCGAGCAACTTAGGATCACTCATCAAGCGAGACATTGGAACATCTCTCGAGCTGCGATACGGAACACAACGAGAGGGATGGAAGAACAAACGACGGGGTTTGATTGGTGGGCAACAATTCCACGCTTAGAAAGATGGTGGATGGTGTCAAGGTGGCGAGGAATAATTGCCAGGATTCCGTAACGGGCACCTTGGAAAAGTGATGCAAACAACTATTCCCTTAGGTGGCAAAAAGAATTACTTTTGATCCATAGATCGTTGGAACTCTTTATACCAGCCTAAGGCAATCACAATCGACCATTTGAAGGAGTTCGAAAGAATGACATACTTGGACTAGAATGGATGATGTGGACTACCTTGTTGAAGACAACGCAAGGGATGATTTTTGCTTATCATCGAAGGTGGAGGGGACCCATGGTAAGTCCACTTTTGAGGATGATCCTAGACATCAACTGCTGGGAAGGACAGCCCATGGAGAATTGCCACGATGGGATGCAAGCTGGGAATAAAATGCAAATACTGGGAATGACCCAACCATCATATCTGCCTGAGATTCAGATCTGGTTGGTAACGGAATATTTCAGACAGCATGCCCGGAGAATAAAGTTTGCAACACAACCGACGAGATAACGTTGCAAGACTCTCAAGAGATGAACTACGATAGCAAGCTCCAAAACATGAGCGGGTTCTACTACTAACATGTGAACATGTTGTCCAAAACAAGAATGACCACATAGTAGTCTTATCATAAACACTACCGAGTTCAGGTGGGGAACCATCAACGAGGATATCGAAGTCCTTGTATAAGCCGCGGTCTTAAGAAGGAACTTCTTCTCCTTGAACAAATCAATCAGTAGCTTGGTGTGCTAGGAATACATATAGAATGAAGGTTGCAAGTCTCCAGGCTACAGAATACTTCGCACATATACATGACTGATTTGGGATAATTCCAAAGAAGCAACATTTACTTTCTCGAATCCACGGCGGCAACTTGCATCAGATGCACATGAATTAGAGGAAGTCACTATTTTCATCCAAACATATGCTTCATGAACGAAACACGAAGAAATGCTTACACAAGTTTCCAATACTAGGTTGATGTTCAACATGACTCATGGGGGAGACAAAATACCGATGGGCTCAACAATAACTCATCTAAATTTCCATATCATCGACTTCCACCATCATGTGAACACGGTGATAGCATTGGTCGCACTAAAAGATATAATGGTGTATGCCCGAGGATCAACCACAGTAAGACAACATTACGAGCATCGTTGGTACCGATTTGATTTGACGATAGCCCACACTCAAATCAAAGGATTGATAAGACAATAGGTCCAGAATCGATCACGGGACCAATCGATGAAGATATCATCTTTCTTCAACACACACTACACAAGAATATCCCTTAGAACGAACTAAGTTAGGCAAGCTTTTATCTTCCAACTCTCCAAGTTGTTGTCTAGCTTAACCAACTAGCTCAGGATATCCAACACGATTCTGGAGAAAGGGTGGTTCACAGAAACCAACTTGATCACGAGCTCAACATAACAGTCAGAAACAACCCGGTAACACTTCCAAGAAAATATTTGGAAAGTCACGAACCACCGCTATGTTACTAAGCTCGAGAACAATCTTACTTTTGAGGGCAAGACGATATGATCAAATGAGTGAGGACTTGACAAGATCCTAACTCATCAATCAAGTGTGCACCGTAAATAAGGACTTGGTAGCACGATCAATCTTAGGATGATGATTGAATAACCAACACGCTAAGAATGAGGATATTGTCCATTAGCTACCAAGCAATGAGTTGCTAGAGTATTGATTTCACACATCACAATTCACTTGTCGGCATTCCGTTACAACAACACGAGGACCGAGGAATGAATGATGATGGTGAGAAGTATCACGCATCGAGAATTCATAAGAGAAGGTGTAATTTCATGAAATTTTGACATAAAGATGGTAACACTCAGGTGGAATGAATCAAAAGCTGGATTGCCATTTGATTTGCGAATACAACTACTTTGACCACTCCAAGAAATGGAGAAGGTGCTGGAGTTTGTTTCTCCTAGTCATTCCGAGATAGAATGGCTTGACGGATCACAAGAGTAAAAGGCATCGATAAACGAATGCACGCATACCCTTGACTATCAATTGACAGGCGGGGGTCAGAATACAACTAAGGAGGAGCAACTCGAGGAGCATATAACTTTCTGAGTTGTGGATGCATAGGTTAGTATGTCGAATCAAGTTCAACAGGTTTCTTCCGGATAACCCATGCAGAAAAGTAGAACTGGCAGAGTCACAATATGAATGGAGTACTCCTCAAGAGCACTCTGGTTGTGATCTTTTGGTTCAAAGAACTTCTGCCATAACTAGTTCATGGTATTTGGAAGAAGGAAATACCACGAACCTCGAGGACTATCGCAAGGTTACTAATATCCTAGAGGAACTAGCAAATACTAACAACATGAAGTAGGATGAATCTCGGTTCAAGAACCCAGGGATAGAATACCTAGTAACTAATAACATCACGGGATGCTTTCAAGAATAATGGCCAGAATCATCACACCGGGGATACAAAAGCATTGCTAAATTGCTAGGTGACTTCCTAAACACCAAGGGTCATAATAATAGCTCCAACATCTACGCCGAGGCAACGAAGTACCTCAACTTACCGATTAGTGTGCTTATTCTGACCAAAAAGGACATCGGGAACAGAAGGAAAGGATTTGCAAATGCATCAGACTATTTAGAGACTCGATGACTCGACAAGATAACGGCTGTAAATGCTCAAAATGATTTGAGACATCCTGCAAAAATGGTGGCATAACCACTCAACATCACAATATCAAGATTTCGAGATCAACAGTTAGCATATGGAAGTAGTAGAAACTGAGCTGAGACTTAAAACTAACAATCTTAAAAGTCTAGGGATTAGTAACACGTCATCCTAATAGATAGATGAGAAGCCTAGTTCTTAAACCCCGTAGAAGAGAAGAGGATGACTCAGATCAGAAGGCCATGAGGTATAAGGAGTAAAAAGAGCATTACGTTCCCTTCCACAATCAATTCCCTTATATAACTAAAGCATTTCTAGACACAACTTCGACCAGTTTCGCTTGGTAATCCTACAGGCAGTCAGGCTCTGATACCAACGCTGTCAGGACCCCGATTCCAAGTCACATCGACCTAGCTGGTAACACCTCATATCACTTTGCGGCCTCACGCACGGTATTCCCACGGTGTCGCCTTACCATGGCCCGGACCGCTTATGCCTTTTGGCTCACGATATGATAGTGTCGCTAGCATCCACATGACAAAGAACCCGGCCAACATGGCTAGTCGTGAACCCAAGGCGGCGCTAACCTATGGGGACAGCATACATGAATCACATCGAGCATGTCGGTCATCAACGATGAATTGGCTGTAGCACGGGCTAACAGGACTCCGTATCCCGGCTGTAGCAAGCTAGGCAGACTCAATATCACCGCGTGACATTTCTCAAGGGATGTATATAGGAACGGCGAAACACATGCCGCCACCAAGTGTCCAAGCAGAGTGCTGGTTAGCGTGACTCCGTGAACCGGGCTGTAGCGGACTAATATCGCCGTAAGCACGAGACTACATTTCCCCATATGAGAGGCTGCCAAGGATAAACAACTAGTTTGTCGATCCCACACATACCAAGCATTTCAAACATACACACAATATGCTCAATATGTGTAAATACAACATGGCATCACAACATAACTCTACGATTCAAATATTTATTCATTAGGCCCGAGGAGCGAGATATTACAAACATGGGTCTCATGACCCAACACTCAGAGCATACAAGTCAAAGCACAAGCGAAGCTAAACATGTCTCGAGTACGCATAACTATAAATGAAAAAGGCCGAGAAGCCCGACTATCTACCAGATCCCGCCGAGGTCTCAGATCGTAGCTGAGGTAACAAGCTAAACGTCAAGTCCAAGCGAACTACTAGCGAGACCGACGCCTCTCGCAAAACATAAAATAAGAAAACGTGAGTACAAATGTACTCAGCAAGACTTACATCGTAACTAACTACATATGCATCATTATCAAAAGGGGTGGTGGAGTTTGACCGCAGAAGCCAGCTTTGACTCGGTGGCTATCCTGAACTACGACCGCAAGTAACTCTTTTGAGGTGATGCACACGAGTCCACATATTCACCATATCAATACACCACTATGGACCCGCCCCGCCTCCTCACGAGAACGCCATCCATAGAACTCACGCTATCTTGCGATTTTAGAGCATCCACTTTCACTTGTCTATGAACTGATATAGGCAACCCGTAAGTCCTTCTCATGGACACGGCTATACGAATAGATCATATTTACCCTGCAGGGTGTACTTCTTCACACGCGCTCACCACTTACTGCCATACACATGTACTGCAACCTTCAAGCGGAAGCCCAACGGGTGTCGGCCACAGCCTACCTAAACACTTAAGTCCCTAGTCTAGGTTTATCGCCTATTCAGGTTCCATCCGCAGGAGTCCGCCGAGGTTTCCCATACAGCCCCGAACGATGTGTGCAGGTTCCCAGATACCAAACGGCATTCGGAGACACCGGCCACGGTGTATCTACCGCATCATAGCCCACCCCTAGGGTCAGCGCCACGCACGGCCTCCAACACATATCCTACAAACACCGTAAACTAGTTGCAACTCCCGGACAGAGAACAAGGGTGGTTAAGAAGCCGAGAGGGTCCATTGGTTTCGGCCCAATGCGTGGTAGTAACTGCTTCATGGATCACAAACACGTAACTCAGTTCCCGAGGAATGCTTCAATGAGACAACCCACCATGTACTCCTACATGGCCTCTCACCGCTACCTTTTACCAAATCGTGTTCACACACTTAGCATCACACACAAGAGGACATGTTCACACACCTCCGATTCATCCCTCGGCGAATCAGACCTGACTCAACTCTAAGCAATAGCAGGCATGACAAACAAGCATGAATGAGTAGGCACAACAGGCTCAAACAACTCCTACTCATGCTAGTGGGTTTCATCTAATTACTGTGGAATGACAGTCATGCAGAGGATAAAGGGGTTCAGCCACCGCAGCAAGTAAATGTATAAATCGTTGTTGTCCTAATGCAGTAAAAGAGAGCAGGAGCGAGAGAGTGGGATTATGTCGGAATGAACAAGGGGGTTTTGCTTGCCTGGCACTTCTGAAGATAATATAGTTCTTCATCGGTGTCATCGAACAATCGTCGGAACCACGTCTATCGAGAGGGGACAAACACCGGCAACTGAGACAGAACACAATCAATGCAATGCACATTCACATGAATGACATGTCATGTTAAGGAACTGAATTGACCTAATGCAACAGTAAGCCAAGTTAATTGAAGTGGTATTCAAACAAGGTTAAACTCCAACTCCAAATGTTATTTCATAAATGGCCCTAATCATCATTTCTCCTATTCAGTGAGGTTAACTTGTTCAAACATGCATGAAAGTGCCATAAACAGATTCTTCATATTTTTCTGATCATTTTTCATATATAAATTATTTCAATTTGAGCTACGGTTGAATTACTATGAATTTTAGAAGTTTTAGAATATTTTCTGAAATTTCCTGAGTTATAATAAATCCAGAAAAGGTATTATCGCTGCCGGCCCGACGTTAGTGTGACGTCACGGGTCAAGGGACACGGTCCGGTCAATTCGACAGTGGGTCCCGTGTCGCTGTAATTAGTTTAACTAATTCAATTAGTACTAATCCTAATTAACTAACAGGGCTGGGCCCCACCTGTCATTGGCCCAGGAGAGTCAACCAGGGCCCACCTGTGGTCAAGGTCAAAGTCGGCTGCACCGGCGTTTAGCCGCCGGCGAGCCCGACGCGGCGGCGGAAGTGCTTTTGGCCGTTCCGTCGACCAAATGGGTCGCGGAGGGCATCTAGGTGGAGCTGGGAATGAGCCGCAGCTTTTGGTGGAGTTAGTTGGGGTCGGGTGGTCGAATCGCGCCGGCGACGACCCAGGGCGGCCGGAGTTCGGGCGGGGCAGGCAGCGCTGCGGTGTGCGAGCAAGCGGCTGAGGCGCTAGTGGTGGCTTCACGGATGCGGTTAGTGCGATGGGCACTAGCCCGACCAATGGCTACCGGAGCTCGCCGGCGCATTTGAGCTCGGGCGGAGGTGAGCTTTGGCTTCAATGGCGGCGGCGGCTACGAGGCAAAATGACGCAGGAAGAGAGGGAATCGACCGAGGCTCACATGGGTCGCAGAGAGATGTTCAGCGAGCTCGGGAAGCGACGACGGTGGTGAATCGACGGTGGAGATCTCGGCGCCGGGTGGTGGAGAAGGCGACGTGAGACGATGGAGGCCATCCGGCTTGCTTCTTCGTGGAGAGGTTCAGCGGGAGGAGGCGGAGCTCGGCACTAACCGGCTGGGCGTGGGGATGCTGGTGGTCATGTGGTGTCGGTCGGCGGGCGATTTAACCTGCTCGGTGAGTGTGAGAGAGAGATCCAGGGAAGAGGGCACGGGAGGGAGTGAGAGAGCGCCGAGGGGGAAGGTCGTGGCGATGCACGTGGCGCTGGGCCGACTCCAAAGAGCGGCAAGCAGGAGGTGGCCGAACACGTGCTCAAGGCGCGCTGCCACGCGCCGCCCTCCCGGCAAGGGGAAGACGACAGGAGGAGCCCTCTGGGCTGGGCCGGCCAGCTACAGTGTTGGGCCGGTTGGTGGCGCTGTAAGTTTTCTCGCCTGCTTTATTGTTCTGTTTTCTATTTTTTCAGAGATATTGGGCTTTATTAAAATACTAAAACGCTTCCAAAATCCTGCAAATAATTGTGGGCTCTATTGGGATTATTCCTAATAGCCCACACTTAAGTTCAGAATTAATTGAGCACTTAAATTATTTATAGTATTTAAATGCCCAAACTCAAATACAATATGATTTAATTCAAAAATCCAAAAATGATCTAAGAATATATTCATCATTTTTGGCAGAGGTTTCCACCTTAACCAGAAATCATGAACTTTTCTTAGGGACATTTTGGGTTTTTTGAAAAATATTTTTAAGTTTGAACCTAGTTGAATTCATTTGGTGCTAGGGTTTCAACATCCCCATTTCAAATTTCTTAGGAATTTAACATGATGCATGGATGCAATGCCACTAGTTACAAGCAAGCTCTAGGGCTGTGACAGCCACCGTCACCGTCCACCCAAGGGTTGTTTGGAAGTGGATCAACAATGTATACAACTCCCTCGAAAAGGTAGAGACGAGGGTCATCGGTCTCGACGCAGAGTACACTGAGCGTGCCCTCGAAGATCCAGCTGCACCGTCCTTCGATGTGCCTCAAGATGATGTTTTGTGTACCACATCATACACTCGCCATCCATACCGTGAGCTTCACGATTTCTTGTCTCGGAGGACGATACTGTGGGGCGCCATCAAGGGGACAAACAGAAGGGGAGCCGCATAACCTTGATTTGAAAAGCATAGCTGACCTACAAACCAGAATCAAAATTCTGAGAAGATTGTGATAAACAGACACCATCCCTATTCGACATAGCAAATTTTGTGCTCGGTACGAATATTCAGAAGGGTGACGAGACGGTGGCATTAAGGTCATCTGGATGGGAGAATTATCCCTTGACGGATGAGCGGATAAAATATGCTGCCCTCGATGCCCGTGTGAGTTTTAGATAGCCGCAAGGTCCAAAGAGCTTGTTATGTAAGCCGCTCCCACGAGAATGAGAACAAGAAGAAGAAGAAGAAGAATAATAATAATAATAATAATAATAATAATAATAATAATAATAATAATAATAATAATAATAATAATAATAATAATAATAATAATAATAAGAAGAAGAAGAAGAAGAGGTCTGCACCAAATAGGAGGGCATTATGGATGGATGAACTATTTCCTCTTGTAAAAAAATATTTCCTCTCGTGTATATTGATATAGATGGACTATTTCGATGGTGTGCATGTCTTTGAATAGAGTAGTAGCGTGGGTCCGCTTGACTATAAGTAACTATTTATCCGCATATATAGCTTTTCTCGCTACTCCTTCCAAAGGATCGATATGCGCATGTGTCCGTAGACATGACAGCTTGTCCATGGAAGTTCAACTACAACGACCATCACGCTTCATCTCGTGATTCCCACGACGCCTCTAACCCACGGCACCAGGTCCCCGACGTGGCGCCTCACTCCTCTCGCCGCATCGCCTCCGCTTTTGTGTGCATGACATGTGGGCCACCTAAAATGCGGCGAGCATCAAGTTTCTACCACAGCCACCCGCGATTCCCACGATGCCGCTTGAACCCATGAAACCACACGTCCCCCGACCTGCGGCTCACCCTCTTGGCCCCACTGCGCCTCCGCTTACGGAGCATTACATGTGGACCAGTCACCTATTGGGTCCACATGTTATTGACTCAAAGATAGGTGTAGTATAGCTCAAGCTCACCCGACGGCCCCGAGAGGGAATGTAACTCCAAGCGCCAGGCTTGTGGTGCTCCTCAAGAGCACCTAACTCGTACAAACTCGAGATTTGTTTCTTTACTATACATGCACGCAAGGATTTAATGGACATAGTAACCTCAACATGTGATGGGGAGCTCTAAATTTGAATTTGAAACTTATAAAACAAAAAGATTCAAAATAAATAAACTGGGAGAGAGGGAGTATATCGTAGGATGTGTCCCATACAAAATAAGTCCCATGGTTTGTCACCGCCAAGATGCGGTTAGAAAGGAGCACAAGATCTTCCTACAGACGGCAACAAATCGCCGCAGACAAAGATGGTCCGCCTTTGACCGCCATGTGCAAGGTTCGTGCTATCTTATTCAATCTCACCGTGGTTCCATCGTACCAATTCATGCGGTGTACCGTTTCATGCCTGATCCCAATGTTGGACAAAGGTTCTACGGGAACGGTGTCATCGTTGTAAATGCTGTGCAAATTGATGTTGGTACCCTCCCGTACATATGCAAGCCAATCTCCACTCGCACCGAGCCTAACCTGTGAAACAGTGGGCAGGGGGAGAATTAGGAAATGGACACGGAAGTAGTCTTTAGAATGCATTTACTACGTGATCAAACTCATCTTACCTGCTCATCGGGAAACCGAGTGCCCCTCAACGCCGGCATATCAAGGGCGCCAACTTGCAACCACGGCCACACCGCTACTGGAGAGACCCCAAGGAAACATCCTCATGCTCCACGGAACATCAAGATGCATTTATATGAGTAGTTTATCTTGTGAGAGAAAAGGATGAACGAGGGAACGCCTAGAGATAGAGATGGACACTACTACTACCAATGTGCTGGTCTGCGCGCTGTAATGGATCCAAAGTAGTAGAATAATACTTATTCACATGCTTGAAATATAAACACTCTAGTTTTGATATACATGTGTCAGCAGACATGATAGCTTGTCCATGGAAGTTGAACCACGGCGACCATCACGTTTCTTGTTTCTACCACTGCCACACCCACACGTGATTCCCACGACGCCGCTCCAACCCACGGAACAACGTCCCCCGACGTGGACATGGATCCTTTAACGTGGCTATCACTGCCTTGCCCTGCCTTTCTTTCACTGACAGGTGGGACCCACACTTATGGGTCCCACATGCCAGTGATAGAATGGTAGGATTGTTCGCGTGGGGATCCTCATCCCCGACGCATTCTCATCCCTCTCGTCCCACCGCCCTCCGCCTTTGTGTGCATGACATGCGGCCAGCTGAACTGCTGCGACCATCAACTTTCTACCACAGACACACCCGATTGACGCGGTTTGCCTACTCCAAGTTGTGTTCGATCCGCATCTCGCACCATCAAATTTTCATCCAGCGGCTGTGACACATTTCGTCCCCGCATCAATCCTCAATCGGAGTACTTATGTACTACAGGTAGTACCCGCGGTGTGGCACCCACGCCAGAACGCCTCGACGCCCACTGTGGCACCCTTGCCACAGCCACGCCACCACCGGCCGGTTCATCTCGAACGAGTGAGTCGCGAACCACGCCACCACCATGAGAATGATATGTGGGCCAGCCGCATTTAAGGTCCGCATGTCATTGACTCATAAGTCGGGCACTAAGCCACTGAAGTTTGGTCCCGTGGGCCCCGAGAGGGAAATGTAACTCCTGCGGTAGGCCTTGTGGTGCTCCCTTAGTACGAGCTCGTGCCAAAACTGGAATTTGTTTCTTACTACTACCAACTAGTACTAGTAAGGTACACGTGCATTGCACGCATGAGATTCTCGTGGTTTGTGCATTATGCTTCTGCTGTGGAGCTTTCGATTCTAACATGTGGCAAAATCTGGTGGAATGTAAGGTCGTGCAAGTTTGATTAACTTAGGTGAGTGTTTGTCTAAGCCACACCTTAGGCAAGCTACACTAAGGCCCCACATGACATACACACAAAAATGTGGCAAGATTCCCTTAGGCTTGCCAACTTGTGGCTCTCATTTTGAAGAACTAATAACTTTGCCTAAGCTTAGTCGTGGCAAAGTTAGTCATGAATTAAGTTCAACAATGGAGTCTTCTAGATTATACATGTGGCAGAATCTGGTGGATGATATCCACCGGCCAGTAGTGCTCGGATTTGCCATCGTTGTACCGTCGGATTGGCTTCATCCAACGACCAACTTTCAAAGTTTTTCACACACTATATAAGGGGTATAGATATAGATGTGCCGGTCCGTTGCAATGGATCCAAAGTATATGCATTTGGTGGAGTGCACTCTAAACACATTATCTATTTACTTTTCTCTAACCTTCCGTAGCCATGCAACCAAGCCACATAAGCTTCATGGGTGCCCCTCACATCATATTATCCATACTACGTTGATTAAAAAAAGATAAATCACCCAAAACAAGATCTTCCCGCTTTTTTGTTCCTACGATGTTGTGCCGCGCACGCATTCTTACTAGTTGTATAGTGGTAGTACTAGTAATATAGTATTAGGAGTACAAACTTGGTACTAGTAGGAGTAGTACTAGTACGTGTCGGCATGCTTCGGGAACGGGGGTCCCAGACTTGCTCGCCACGGCCCGCGGCGTGGTTTCAAGGGGGCCCATCACGCCCATCTTCATCAACACAAGCTCAAGACCTCGCAGGGGCTGGAGATTGGGCGGACGACAGGAGCTTCCTGCACGACCTCATCAGCCGGGCTCGCGAGGAGGCGGAGAGATCAAGGCGGGTACCTCACGAGGTGCCCATGAAGCAAGCCATGACGCACTAAGGGCGCCAGCGGGCCGCACAAGCAAGTGTCCTCCTTTCCTCTTTGGTGCAAAGGGAGCAAGCGCAGCGAGAGCATCAAGCAAAGGCGCCCATTTCGTGCAACAAGACCAAGACCAGCCCAACGGCAGGAAGGAAGTCATTGTGGAGCCCAAGCCAAGGCCACCACTCAGAGCCTTTGACAAAGCGAGGACCAACTTTAGTCAGATAAGTGTACAAGATGTTCCCTTCAAATGGCCAATTGTTGGCGCCTTCCCGCCAATATTTGGGAAGAGGCCTGTGGCCTCCACAATAAATAGGACTAGGCTCCCACAGGTAGAGGCAGCTTGATCCCGGATCCAAAACAGAGCTAGAGGTCAAGCAATCTAGAGAGAGAGAGAGAGAGAGAGACTGAACTCCTCCAAGCAGTTCATCGCCTCGCCAAGAATGACTCGCGAGGCTGTTCTTCCTTGTATTGTTCATCACCATCAGCCCAAGAGGCAATCCACCACACCACAAACTAGAGTAGGGTATTACACCACAATGGTGGCCCAACTAGTATAAACCTTGTGTCTCCTGTGTTGTTCCTTTCAGAGTTTAGATCCTAGCGAGGCGGGGGTGCGTGTAGGTAGAGGGTGAGATCTCCGCCGCACCCCAAGTGTTCGAACCTCAAGGGTCTGCCGTAACCCGAATCCGGACATCCGGCGCGCTGTAGGTGCGCCTGAATTCGCCTTCCGCCGCCTGTTTCTCCGCCGACCACCGTGATCCATGTCCGACGCTTATTGGGACCGCACCGAAGGCCGAGCCGCTTTCGCTTCCCATCGCCGCCAGATGGCTCCTCCGGCGGGCGCTTGCTGCCGTTTCGCTGCTCGCCGTCAACGCCGCCACCGACCCGGCGGAAATGAGCAGCAAGCATCGCCCCAAGATCCTCCGTGAGGCAAGACGGCCGCATCGCTACCCTCACTCGCCCTGCTGGTTTTTCATCTCGCAGATTCCGCAGACCCATGGAGGCTCGAGCTGCAGCCATCACGGCAAACGAAGCTCCTGCAAGCAACCGCCCAATCGACGACATCTACGAAGAGTGGCTCGACCTGCTGCCGAAGCTCGTCTGCGCCGCAGGGGCTCCCTCGCCGCCCATCCTGGCCAGCACTCCCCCCGCCTCGCACGGGCGACGAAGCCCGGGGCGCCGCCGCCCCTCAAGAAGGCGCCTGCCCCAAGGCGCGGGTCCTCGGGCGGAACCCGCCCGTCCGGGCGCCAGCCGCTGCAAGAGCAGAGCTGCCAGAAGTCCTCGCCTGCAAGAAGCTGCCCGAGTGCTCCCGCCCACTGCCGCGACCACGCCCTGCCCCAAAGACGCCAAGACCCCGCTGCTCCCACCAGAAGCGATGGGGACCCGCGAGACCAAGCTCTTCGTCACCCAAGGCCTCCTGTGGCTACAACAGCTGCCGTGTTTTCACCACTGGCTGCGCAGCTGTCACAGGGTCTGGACAAGTTCAAGCCGCACCTGCCTCCTCGGTACAACGGTACGGCCGACCTCAGAGAGTTCCTCCAGCTTCACGAGCTGGGCATCGAAGCCGCCAACGGAGATGAGAAGGTCATGGCGTACTGGTTTCCCATGGCGCTCAAGGACGGGGTCCGCACCTGGCTCCTGAACCTGGCTCCAGGCATGATCTCCTCCTAGGACGAGATGCACACCCGCTTCATCACCAACTTCCAAGGTACTTGTGACCGGCCACCCGCCGTGAGCGACATGCACCGCATCAAGCAGCAAACCAGGAGACCCGCAGAAATACATCTAGCGCTTCAACGACGACGCCAAGATTCCTAAGGTGACCGAGAGGCCATCATCTCAGCCTTCTCCGACGGTGCACGACGCCAAGATGAAGGAGGAGTCGGGCGATGCATGAAGACTTGTGCACTTCCTTGGAGCTGTTCAACTTGGCGACCAAGTGCTCCAGGTCGAGGAAGGGCGCCTCCTCCTCGGCTGCCCGCCGCAGACCCGTAAGAGAAGAAACCCAAGGCCAAGGATGTGAAGCGCAAGGGGCTGCCGTGCTCGCGACAGTAACCGACCCAAGCGGGCAGAGATCAGCCCGAGTCTTCCAAGGGCAGCCGGTATCGCAGGTACCACGACCTCCACACCCACAACACCAACGAATGTCAAGAGCTCGAGCCAGGCGAGAAGGGAGGATCGCCGACGCCCCGACCGCAGCGACCGGGCTACTACCGAGGAGGAGGAAGGAACGCGACGCTGAAGACCGCGCCTCGCCAAGGGTGGCGCGACCAACCTCTCTAGGATCATCGGGGACCCGCCGAGGGAGGCCGAGGGATCAGCCTCGCGAGGATCGCCTGAAGGCAACGCAGGCCTCCCTCCTCTCGCCACCGCAGCCAAGGAGAAATGAAGACCATCATCGACGAGGGGCTGGGGGCTTCCAAGAGCCGCGATTGATTGCTCAGATCCCGGCGGAGCTCAAGCCCCAGCCTCTCAACGATCTTCAAGCAGTTCGCCTGCGGAAGTGAATGAAGTCCTCCCAAGCTCGGGCCACATGGCCCCTCGTGGTCGGCGGCGCCATCACGCTCAGCCAGCCAGATCAGCTCAAGTGTGCGGCCACCGCCGAGTCCTCCCGATGCTTTGCTCCCCAATCATCAAGAACGCATAGTCACCAAGACCTCATCGATGGCGGGCAGGGCTCAACGCCCCGTCTGTGGAAACGCTCAACAACTGCAAGTGCCTTACAATCAGCTTCAGCCGACCAAGCCTTTCTCTGGGTCACCGACGGCTCCACGGTCCCGACAGCAGGTTCGCCTCCCTCGTCACCTTCGCACGCCGAACAACCACTGCACCGAGCTCATCGACTTCGACGCCGCCCACATTCGCCGCCATACAACGCCATCCTCGGGTACCCAGCGCTGGCTAAGTTCATGGCAGAACTCCATCACGGCCATAACGCCCTCAAGATGCCAGGAAGTGGCGGAGTCATCACGGTGCCTCGCGAAGAGAAAGACGCTGTGTGCTCCTCGAGCGAGCCTTTCAGCTGCGCCACCGAAGACCCGGATCAAGGAAGCAGGAGGCTTCCCGAGACCGCCCCCAAGAAGAAGAAGACATCGTCTGCCCGCCCCTCAGAGGCAAGCCCTCGTGGTCCGCGCCGTCAGGGGGAACCTCCTTCTATCGCATAGGAAAGCGCGCCGACGCCTCCTCAGCAGGCTCGGGGCTCTCTGGAGGGCCACCACCTTGCTAAGGTCACGAGGAAGGCGCTTGGGCACCACTTGGAGGCGTGTTTCAGCACGCTTCTCAAGAAGGAGCAGGAAGGAGGGCCGAACCTCAGGAGTTCGCTGCCAAGATCATTCAGAGCCGCAGGAGTCAAGAGTCATGAGTGGCAGCCGCCGCCACTGCCAGAGCTCCCCATCCAGCGAGGATGGTGGGCTGCGCTGCCTGCATCGACATACCAGGCTCAACCGAGCCGCCTCGTGAGCGCCTGCCCTCTCGTGGGGGACTCTCGAGCATCGTGACTCAGAGCCTAACTGGTCATGTAGCCCTCACCCTTAGTTCCGAAGGCTAACGGCGGTTGAGGTATGCGCTGGGCCGGGCTCTCGACGAGAACGGTAGATCCACCCACATCTCGCCTCCCTACTTGTTGTTCAGGCGCTTAAGGGGACTCTCGAGCATCGCGACTCAGAGCCTAACTTGTCACGTAGTCCTCACTCCTTGGTCCCGGCCCTGGTTTCCGTCGGGCTAACGACGGCTAAGTATGCAAGGGCCGGATCTGCCGCATAGAACATAAGCAAGTAGGAAGGAAAAGCGTAAATTTCAAGGAATTCAAAAGAAAATATTACAGTCCATAACTATTATCACAACGCCAAATGCAAGTTTAAATGCCTCCCCGAGGTATGATACATGTGCAGGAATTAAAAGCAGAACAGAGCCACAACGGAGTCACTTGTCGGCGTGGAGCTGCTGAGCGGGTTCGCTTTGTGGAGCCGCAGGTTGGCAGCGCCCGCTCGGCTTGGTGCCAAGGCCCGAACTTCCCAAACAGAGCCTCCGCGACGACTCTTCACGGCCTCAAGAGCGGCAGCTGCAAGCTCTGGCCGCTGGCTCCAAAGAGGCTGTCAAGGTCGACGCTGGGATCGCAAGGTAGATGTGGGTGAGGACCCAGATCGCTGCAGCAAGACAAGACACGCTACTGCCTCACCAGGGCCAAGGCCAAGGGTGACATCTTCAAGAGCGCTAACCAGGAAGGGAAGCAGCTTGGCGGGGCTGCCCTTCGCGCCGCCAGCGGCTCTCCTGTGCCGCTGTCATAAAGCCGCCCTCAAGAAGGTGCGAGCCTTCACCTCCATCTCCATGAAGGCCACGCGATCCTCGCAAGGACCCATGCCTTGCCATCCAGCTCGACCTTCCTCGCCCAACTTGCTCCAAGCGCTTAGGCGGTCACGGCGCTTCTTGAGCTTGGCGCCCGGTCCTGACGGCCACTCGCGAGCCATGCCTTCCTCCTGCTCTTGGCGCGGTGGGCCTCCTTGGCGAAGCTGGTCCCGCAGGCCCTGCAGCTTGTTTCAAATACTTTGCAGCGACGCCGACATCGGCTAGCTCCCCAAGGCGGCGTCGAAAGCAGCTAGCCCTAACGACGCCTCGCTTTCCTCGTCGCAAGCCGCCGAGGTTCAGGGACCAGCGCCGCTCAATCGAAGCGCCGGAGCGAACCAGCCATAAGCCAGCTCCAAGCACCCGCCACTAGACGAGGGTCGGCGCCAAAAGATCCTGCCGCAGAGCTGCAAGGCAGGCAAGCAAAGCACGATCCGTAACGGTAGGAGGAGTCGGAGAGACAGCAATGGTGGGTAGGAGGAGAAGGCGGCAGGTGACCACAGATCTCGAGGCGGACTCGCTGCCCCAACGGCTGTGGTGGCAGATCGCAAGGGCACCTCAGAGCCGCTGGGCTGTGGGGCTGAAGCCGCCCACTGCTCAGCCAGGCCTCGTGGAGGACGACGGGCAGGAGAGGCCTGCATTGCGGTCACCTTTCTTTCGGGCAGAGGCGCTGCCCCTGACGGAACCGCAGGAGATCCTTCGCTTCTTTGCCGGGCGCCAGCCTAGCCAAGAGATACGATGTCAAGCCTCAGCCGACAAAACAAGAAATAAGATAGGAATCGAGCACCATCGGTCGTCGCCATGGGCTCGAGCAACCTCCGGCCATACTTGAAGCCCGAGAGCCGGCTGCAAGGATCAGCCTCAAGGAGCTCGGGAGCAGAAGGCGCGCTTAGGATCGCCTGGCCGGGCAGAACCGCTGGGGATCAGCCCAGCCCCATCCTTCTTCGGGATCGGGGCAAGCCCCGCCGCCTGCTTCGCCATCATCATCGCTGCTGCCGCCGGTGAGAGGCGGAGAACGCGGACTTGGCGCCGAGGGAGGGAGCCTCGATCGTCTGGCGGTCGCCTCGAGTCGAGCCCTCCTTCCCGCCTCCCCTCTCCCTTTCTTCGCTGGAGTCGCCGGAGGACACGCCCACCGGGTCCTCGGAACCTCCAAGGGCATGGGCCCGCCTCTGAAGACGGGCATGGACTCCACCGCCTACTCCTCAGCCATCGCGAGGAACATGGGCGAGGAGCGCCCAACCTCGCCACGCCGCCTCGACAAAAGAATGGAGAACCGCCAGGTCTTTGTCGCCCAAGACCGCTGGGCTCGGGTGGGCCTCCACATCGGAAGTGGGTACTGACGAAGCGGAGCCACCGGTGCTCCAGAATTCCTCAAGAGCGACGCTGGCGGGTCAGCGCCGGCTGGCCATGCTGGCCGGCCTTAGATCCATGTCCGTCTTCTCCAACACCGGCCTCGCGCGGGGGTCCACGAGCTCCACTCAAGACCAATCGTCGGAGTGCGTGGGGTGCTCCGTGGGCAAGATTAGCCGAGGGTGGATGCGCCCAACATCTACCAAGACCCACTTGCTCTTGAAGCCCTCAATCCTCTTCCCAGGGTTCGAAATGGCGATGGAGCTACCGTACGCGACGAAGCTCGCACACGCAGAGATGGAACCATGAGAGATCCGGAGGGAGAAATAGTGGAGCAGCAGGGCCACTGAGGGCTGCACCCCGACATGAGCCTCACAATAGAGGGCGAAGATCGCCTGAAGGAGAACAGAGTTGGGGTGGAGATGCAGAGCTTGTAGCTTGTAATGGCGAAGGACAGAGAAGAAGAACTCGGCAAAGGGTGGCATCAGACCGGCAACAATGGCGCTTACAAAGAGCGGATAGAAGGTGCTCCCTTGGCCCTCAGGGAGGGCGGAGCCGACCTTGAACACCTTCGCCCCGTCGATGCCTTGCGCCGCCACCATCCGGGCGCACTGGCAAGGCTCGGCCCGACACGCTCGGCGAGTCCAGGAAGGCGAAAAGCAAGCTTTGGCCGGGTTCGTGAGGCGCCATGCCTTGCTAGGGCGGCAATGGCGGATCTGAATATTTTGGAGGCAGGAAGGAGAGGCGCAAGAAAGGGGATCTCGAGCAGAACCAGAGAAAGCAAGGGAAGCAAAGTTTAGGAAGACGCCGCCTTTATCAACTCGCGGTTGCTAAGGCACCCATGTCCAATCAACCGCCACGCTGGGGCCCAAGGCCTCGTGCTTTTAGGGGTTCGCGGGCGCCAGATTTGCCCCTTCGCCTCGCTGCCAAGCCCGGGCGCCTTGGGCCCGGAGCTACTGTCATGCTTCGGGAACGGGGTCCCAGACTTGCTCGGCCACGGCCCTGCGGCGTGGTTCAAGGGGGCCATCACGCCCATCTTCATCAACACAAGCTCAAGACCTCGCAGGGGCCAGCCTGCTGGGCGGACGATGTGGAGCTTCCTCGTGCACGACCTCATCAGCCGGGCTCGCGAGGAGGTGGAGAGATCAAGGCGGGTACCTCACGAGGTGCCCATGACGCAAGCCATGACGCACTAAGGGCGCCAAGGGCGCCAGCCAAGCAAAGGTCCTCCTTTCCTCTTTGGTGCAAAGGGAGCAAGCGCAGCGAGAGCATCAAGCAAAGGGCCCATTTCGTGCAACAAGACCAAGACCAGCCCAACGGCAGAAGTCATTATGGAGCCCAAGCCAAGGCCACCACTAGAGCCTTTGACAAAGCGAGGACCAACTTTAGTCGGATAAGTGTACAAGATGTTCCCTTCAAATGGCCAATTGTTGGCGCCCTTCCCGCTCAATATTTGGGAAGAGGCCCAGGGCCTCTGTCTATAAATAGGACTAGCCTCCCACAGGGTAGAGGCAGCTTGATCCCGGATCCAGAAAGAGCTAGAGGTCAAGCAATCTAGAGAGATAGAGAGCGACTGAACTCCTCCAAGCAGTTCATCGCCCGGCCAAGAACAGACCCTCGCGAGGCTGTTCTTCCTTGTATTGTTCATCACCATCAGCCCAAGAGGCAATCCACCACACCACAAACTAGAGTAGGGTATTACACTACAATGGTGGCCCGAACTAGTATAAACCTTGTGTCTCCTGTGTTGTTCCTTTCGTAGTTTAGATCCTAGCGAGGCGGCGGGTGGTGTAGGTAGAGGGCGAGATCTCCCACGCACCCCAAAGGTTCGAACCTCAAGGATCTGCCGAACCCGAACCGACAAGATGGAATGCACCTACTCTATCAACGAGCCCCATCGACACCAAATTTCTTGGCTTCCGCATACAGCCTAGATCTTCCCTCGCTTTGCTTTTTCCAACCCGCGGCGGCGCGGGTGTCGGTTTGCTCAACAGCGGTCCCACATGAAAGTGAAAATGCTAGGCAACACGCCTTCCTAAGCTATTTGTCGCCGGACGGGCTGCGGTTGTACTCCCGATTCCCGGCGTGGGGGTGCGACGCTTAACGCTGCAGGCCTTTTTCCTTTACCAAGCAATGTGCCCGCATTGTGACGGATCCAAAGTAGTAGAATACTAGTATTTGTTCACAAACTTGAAATAAATCACTATTGTTTTGATATACTCCTAATATATTACTCCCTCCATACCTAAATATTTGTCTTTTTGAGATTTCAAATGGACTATCACATACAGATTATATAGATATATTCTAATGTTTCTAGTAAAGATGCCCGCTGCTGCACGGTTGATGGAAAAGGTAAGCACAACTTATAAATTGACGGGTGGAGTACTAGTTACAGTGATGCATATAATTACAAAGGGATCGCATATGTCGGTATTGATGAACGAGAATGCAACAACACAATAAGAATTAAGGCCACGATGATGCGATCGTAGTGGTGGTTACAGAAGGCAAGAAGAAAGAAGGATCCACAAACGCATTTCACCTCCTCCTCCTCAACTTAGTGCGCCTGGCCACCGACCGCTGCTAAGGAGCGCCGGCTTTGTGGCGAGGTCGAGGTGCTTCTCAAGCAAAGGCATCCAAGGCTTCCACCGGTTGAGGAAGGCCAACGCTAGAAGGCCCTCACCGCCTTGTAGATACCTATGTACACGATTTGCTCGTACACGGATGTGTAGGTCGACGAATTCTTGCAGGCGAGATTCGCCGCGCAGCGCGACCTCCAGGTGGACATTCTTCATGGCGTCGGCGGGCAGTCGCAGGACCACCAGTGCTTGAAAGAGGTTCCGGCCATGGAGGCCGGGTGGCAGGCAATGAGGAGCCCGAGCATGTGGGCTGGAGGAGTACAACGATGTCGTCCGTGAGCTTCTTGAGGACGGTGAACTTGTTGCTGGTGGCAGCGATCATTTGGTCCAACTGAGAGTCGTAGTTGGCGTCGACGGCGGCCATCCACCAGCCGGTTCCAACACTGCTCGAGACGATCTCGGCGCCATGCCGCAGCCGGGCGCTGGACTATCTGGCGCAGCCGCTGGCGCGCCACGCAAGACGCCACCATGGGTCTGGAAGTGAGCTCTGTGCGCTTAGTGTAGGTGCTTAGGCAAATGCTTAGGTGCGCATTTATGTGGTAGATGCATTGGAATGGAGGGGCGCTTTATATGAGGGCAATGAAGCCAGATCGGAACTGAAGCGCGCCGCTATCAAATCAATACTCCTCCGCCTAGGTGAGTATTAATACATGTTACTTAAAACCAAATAGTAAACACATAGGCGTGGTGCATTAACTCTCACGTTGTTTCTTATTTTTTGACATAAATAGAGGAATCAACCAAGAAGAAATGTGGGGCTTGTATGCTTTTAATGACTTGAGACTATCAAACATGACATGCAAGGGTCAGCCTGCTGCACAAGAACAAATACAACCCACGTCAGCACACACGCATCTTATATAGCATCACATCCAATGGCTATAAAAGATGAATAAGACCAAATTATATCTCATCTAGATGAGTTCTAGCAAAACTGTATTACTAAATACTTAGTACTCATGCGCCATGTATCATATATTAGTATCATGTAGTACTTTATTTATTGCCATGTATGACACATAGTACTCAACTCTCTCTCTTTCTTCAATTATTTCTATGACACCTCATCAAAATTGATAAGGCTAGTACCATTACAACCAGCCTTAGCAAATACTAAACATTAAGTTCTCTTGTTTTCCTCTCCTCCTTGGTCACCTAGACGGAGGGAGTATACTGTGCGGGCTTTTCCTTCGCGGTAGGCGGGGCAGTTCCGCCAGTCGGTTCGACAGAGACGCGAGAAGACGAGGGAGTAGGATGCTGCAAACATAGGGCTGTGTGATTTGACAGCGAGTTACTGCTGGACAGGTGGGTCCCCGTGATTTGACTTGCCATTATCATTTTAATCAAGGCCACGACCGTGTGAGTCTCCCGATTCCTGACCACCTCCATACAGGTGCCTCTCCCAATGCTCCACCATGTAGTAGAGGCTAGCTCTTGCATGAGAGCCCACTTCTCCACTTTTTCCTTGCCTCTCTTTCCTTCACATATGCAAAAATGCCATGTAAAGCGACTATTGTACTTACTTGCTCCCTACAGGTAGATAAGCTTGCCACATAGGCATAAAGTCCGATGTGGCAAGTTAATCAAGAAGAGAGAGACTAGTTTGGTGACCCAAGGAAGAAACGGTGCTAAGCGCTGTACCTAGGTGAAAAGACAATTTTGAGACTATAGCTAATTAAATGAAGCAAACTTAGCAACACCATTTCATTGAAGAGGTCACTCCTTGGCAAATGCAATAATACTAGTATTTTGTGTCCCATAATATAAGAACGTTTTGGCACTACACTAGTGTCAAAAACATTCTTATATTATGGGACGGAGGGAGTACGAAGAAAGAGATAGAGATAAGTAAAAAAAAATACACTTATAGCCAACCTTATGGCCAAAACCTTGTTGTAGTATGAGTGACTAAGTGATGACTATGTATGACATGCCAACATCAGATAGCCTAATGCACTGTGTTAAATCTCCAAGGGTGCAACCGCACGAGCAACGCGACGGTCGTGGTAGGCGCGACCACGATACGGGCTGCTGGCAGCCCTTGGATCAGAGATCAAACGGTCGCATGCAAAGTTGCTGAAAATTTACAGAATAACCCTCCAGGATAGGATATTCACCCATAGGTCTAGAATAACGCCATGCAACCGTTCGATCTCAGATCCAAGGGCTCTCGGAAGCCCATATCATGGGAGAATGGAAAGCCACTACCGCTGCTCGCGACGCCGCAGTTCGCTTCCTACTTGTCCTCGCGACGCCCTTCAATACTACGGCGGTTCGCCTTGTCGTCCGCCCATTCACATTACGGCAGTTCCACTAATCCTAACCCCCTCCCAAATCCATGGCGCCCCAAATCTCCCCGATCGGGCGGTGAGTACAAGGTTAGAACCATCACCGGCGATGAGTTCGACGTCATCTACATCCGCTTCTTCCGCGACGGTGAAAGGATGCCTTTCGCCTGTGACGCATGTTGAAAGACTCGATGATGAGTGGGTCGCTGGGCTAGATGTTGAGTACACCACAGTCCGGGACGAGAGAAGGATCTAAAGGACTAAGAGAGGAAGAAGCCCACCGTGATCTAGGTTTGCATGCATGACTTATGCTTGGTCTACCACATATGCCATGCCGACGTTGAGTGCCGTGATTTTAAGGACTTCTTGAGAGCAACCTAGTCAATTTCGTATCAGAGACTTTGGTAACGACAAAGAAGTCCTTCGTTGGATAGGCCTCGCCGTAGGCAACACCTTCGACCTCCGTAAGAATCGGCCGGTGTCCTCTCGTTAGCCTTCATGCTGACTCCGGCAGAGCCATGGTTCATCCTTCAGACGTAAACCGGAGAAACCTCTATACACGCTTTCATCGCCATGCATGGCAACGGAATGTACTAGATATAGACCACAACCACTATGTTGCAATGGATGGCTACCTTTGCTTCAATATCTACAAGGGTTGGATGAAGAGCAACAGCCAAAGTAAAAAGTGTTCAAGCAAAGAAGTATCAGCCAAGAGGAAGAGGGACAAGGACTAAGTCGAGGACGTGGACGAGGACCCGAGTAAGGTGGTAGTGTCATTGCTCATGGTGGTTCTAATGCAGGTTCACGGAATAGTTGCAAAGTTTAATTTCAGGTGTGCTTAATTTAATTTGAGGGGTGTGTTGTGTTGAGCCCCCAGCAAAACTATATTATGTTTCTTCTTGTTACTTTAACTCTTCAGTATGTACATACTAGTATTTCTTACATTTCATCTTTTAGTTGGTATAGTACTACCACTCGTTTCTTCACATTATATACGTACAATATATATGGCCAACATCATATAGCCAGCAGTTTAGTTGTCAAAGAATTTCAGGGTGCTTAATTTTGTCCAAGAATTCCAGGGTGCTTAGTTTTATTTGAGGGGTGGGTTGTGCACTTGTGCTGGACACCATTATTGTGACAAGCCTTTTTAATAGTACTATATGCATAATTTGGCGACGAGCGCTCTCTATATGTAACACCTTTTTTTTAATTTCAAGTTTTGCTCCATGGTGCAATCCATTGATACTACTACTGTACAAAAGTGGAGTATGTACATTTTCTAAAAGGCTAGAGGGCGGGGCAGTCTAGCTCGGTCGGTTTCACGAGAGGCGAGGGCTTTTGTGATTTGATGGCTCATTACTGCTGTCAAATCGAATAGTACTGCACCGCCCGCTGCACGCCCGGTGCCTCCATTAAACCCCTCTGTTAAAACCGCATGCAAACCGAGAATGCTACTCCGGCGACATGTCCGTTCATGAGCGGGCCGGAATTAAACGCAACACCGGCTGAGCTCCTCCCGTCCACCCTCAGTTTAAACGAGGCCAGACGCCCGGCCAAGCTCCTACCGTCCGCCCTCTATTTACACGAGGCCGCATGCATAGCGGGCAAGAATCGCACCCTCCGCCGCTCCCCCATCTCCTCCTTCAGCATTTTCTCCACTCTTCCGATGGCTTCCGATGAGCCGTTCTCTGGCATAATACCCGGCTGGGTGGCCCGCCGAGCCCTCTGGATACGGGCGAGGCTGCTCGGTGCTTCACCAACCTCGCTTCGGACGGAGCGCTTGTCGTTTCTAAGCAAAGCGGTAGCGTGGTTCAACAACTCGCTGCTCCAGTTCAGCTCGATGAGGAGTAGCGAGTTGTTCCACGCCGCACGGCGGGCGAGCACACCGGTACGGGCGCTGTCCGCCGTTGGCTGCATCACGCCACCAGTGTTCGCGGTGGCCGCGCCTCCGTGTCTGTGGGCGCCCGTGCTTGCTTGGCTGGCGCTATCACTACAAAAAAAGACACATCCGTGACATTTTGGGCTTAACAAATTTTTTTCTGTCATACATATGACACTTCTATGACGATAATTGTGACAAAACCCGTATCATCATAGATGTGGTGGGCCTTACTTATGACAAAAATCATGACGTAAAATGGGCTTTTCATCCTAGGCGGGCCGGAGACGCAGCTGCATGACATTCTTTGGGCTGTCCATGACGGAAAAACCATGGTAAAAGCGAGGGGAGGAAAATTTCGGGAGTTGCCGCCACGGTGGGAGGTCGGGGCGAAAGATGCATTTCTCTCATACACGTCGGCGTAGGCGTTGGCTCTAATCCGAACCCGAAGCGAGGCATTGGGCTCTAATCAACCCGAGCGACAGACCGCTGCAGGCTACGCTCTATCGAACCCGAGCGATCGATCGATGGTCGTTAATCGAACCCGATGGAGCGATTCTTCGCTATCGCTGCTAACTCAAGCCGATCGATTGGATGAACAAAGGAGCGCCAGGGGGGTTTGGATGAACAGTGAGTGGTGGCATTGCCTCTGGATGAACAGGAACCCGTGGTGTGGAGGGCTGGATGAATAGTAGACGGTGGAGGGGTGGCCGTGGAGGGGTGGTTGAACAGGACCCCATGGTGTGGAGGGCTGGATGAATAGTAGACGGTGGAGGGGTGCCCATGGAGGGGTGGTTGAACAGTAACAGGTGGAGTAGCGTGCGGTGGAGGCTGGATGAACAGGAGCCCGTGGAGGCTGGAGGAGGTCGACAGTGGAGATGAACAGTATCCCGTGGAGTCCCGTTTTGCGGTACGCCACACCCCTCCCGACGAACAGGACCCCTGTTTCACCGTGAAGGCCCAACACAAGTCCGCTTGGTCCGTTTTGCGTACGCCACACCCTCCCGATCAACAGACCCCGTGCCGACCGTAGGGAGGTCCGCTTCTCCGCTTTCTTGACGCGCCACACCCTCTCGATCAACAGGCCCCTGCTTTGACCGTAGGGAGTTCATTTCTCCATTTTGCGGTACGCCACACCCCTCCCGATCAACAGGACCCCCGTTTAGACCGTAGGAGGTCTGTTTCCTCCATTGTGCTCTATGCCAGGCCTCATTTCCATCGCCTATTCGGTCCAAGCCGGTTGGCTCCCACGCGTTCCGTTGCCTCCCGATGAACACAACGCATTCCGTTGCCTCCCAATGAACACGACGCATTCCGTTGCCTCCCCATGAACACGAAGATGACGATGTTTCTCTGTTCCGACCCAGCCATGTACGTATGCGCGAGTAGGCGTTCAAGACCTTGCCCGTATGTACGTACGTGGCCGTATTTTCTTTCTTGCACCCTCGCCGATGTACGTACGTGTACATGCTACGTGCGCGCCTCTACTACGACACGTGCGCGCCTCTACATCCACTAGTATATATGTGTGCGACTAGAATGGCAACGCTACGTACGCTTCGCCCAGGTGGGTCCCGACTGTTAGGCAGTTCCTTGCGTGCGAAAATGTAGCTGGTGGGTCCCAGCAGTCAGAGGGGTGAATCGTTTTTTTTACCCGGACGCACTTCCTTTGCATGCGAAGATGTAGCTGGTGGGTCCCAGTAGTCAGGGGGGCGAATCGTTTTTTTTTTGCCCGGATGCACTTCCTTGCGTGCGAAGATGTAGCTGGTGGGTCCCAGCAGTCAGGGGGGGCAAATCGTTTTTTTTTTTGCCCGGACGCACTTCCTTGCGTGCGAAGATGTAGCTGGTGGGTCCCAGCGGTTAGGGGGAAACTTTTTTTCGCGAAATACGGTGGCCCGTCCGTGGGTCCCCGCTGTCGTGGAGGAATCATTATTTATCAGCAGAATAAGGAGGCACTTCTTGTCATGTCGTGGACCCGCCGTCGACCTCTCCACGATAGTCCACGTCCGATGGAAGTTGTTCTCGACCATGTTGACCACGCCACGAGAGCACCACGGCGGTGGACGACGACGAGGCCTAGGAAGGGGACGACTCGGAGCCGGGGAAGACGCAGCAGTGGATGCCCACGCGAAGAGGAGTACGAGGGTTTACTAGTTCGGCTGCGGTGTGAGGCTGTTGTCGCCGCAGAATAACTGGGGGTGTGGGTGAGTAGAGGGATGGCCTGGCCAGTGGTGGGAGTAGTAGGGGGTGGTGAGGCCTCCGCGGCATCACAGCCGGCCACGGGAGGCAGGAGCACGCGGCACGACCGACGCTGGTTAGGACGGCTGGAGCAAGAAGACCAGAGGTTGAAGAAGCGCTATAACCGTTGGATGAACATCGTACAATAACAGGAGCTAGAATCGTTCATATTGACTTAGTTGACAAAGCCCTCTGTCCCCTTCAACTTGGTAGGCCCACAAGTCAGCCTCTCAGTATGCTAGGTTCCAGCTGGCAGGGGGAGTATTCATTTTTTTTTGTGCGTAATAAGGAGGCACTTCCTTGCGTGCGAAGATAGCTGGTGGGTCCGACAAGTCAGCGGGGGGCACGCCTTTTTCGTGAAATATAGAGGCCCTTCCGGTGGGTCCCAGATGTCAGGTGGAGGAATCATTATTTTGCGCGTAATAAGGAGGCATTTCCTTGTGTGCGGCCGTGGACCTAGCTGTCAGCCTCTCCATGCACAGTCTACTTCCGATGGTGTCGTTCGTTGACCACGCTGACAACACCGCGCCGAGCGCATACAAGGTGGTGGACGACGGCGAGGCCCCGGATAGCAACGAGCCGGAGATGGGAAGACGCGGGAGTAGAGTCGCGGACGGAGAGGTGTACGAGGGTTAACTGGTTCTAGTGCGGTGTGGTTCGGCAGTCGGTGGAGAAGAACATGAGGTGTGGAGGGGTGGAGGGATGGCCTAGCCAAGGGTGGAGTTGCGCTTCATAGCGAAGCGTGCTAAGTAGAGCTGCTAGCAGCAGGAGGCGGGAGGTGGTCCCGGCGGTGCTGGAGGAAGAGGACGAGAGATTGAAGATGGATGCCGGCCGTTGGATGTAAATCCAACGGCTAACATGTCAGAATCATTTGTTGACTAAATTGACAACGACTTGCGTTGGCTTCGACCTATTGGCCCACATTTCATCCTCCAAAAATGTGGCACATATTCAACCCATTTTTTCAGAATTTACAGTCTTTTTTTAGCGCGGTAGAATTTACAGTCAATTTGATCTTTTTTTTGAATTACAACCATTAGCTGGACTGGGTGAACAATTAATGTAGCGTCCATGCGGTCCATTTATTTTATTTCCTAAAAAATTACAGGCCAGTTGCACTTTATCTAGATACACAATTTTGCTGGGCTGATTCTAATTATAATGTTGGGTTGGGCCAGCAATGTTATCAAAAAATAAAAAAGGGCTGAGCATTTTGTTATAAATATATTTAAATAATAAGTGATATTATTTCATTCGTCCTTAAATCTTACCAAGCATTTGTACACAATCACTAGGATTTTCGAGCCAAAACAATCCAGGATTTTATTTGTTCAGAAATTATTTTTATAAGTTAATAAGATGTGGGATATTGTTTTCTTACATATGTAAGTATCTATTAAATATATGATGACAATAAAATAATATATAATAACATATAAAATAATTTAAATATATATAATATAGTTAGAAGGAAACATAAGTTGTACCTCATGCTCCTATTCTTATATAGAAAAATAGAACAGACCTCTGCGTTTTCTTCAAAAAAAATATAAATTGGGCTGCCAAATATAAAACCTCGGATGGGAGGTCCATAGGCCGGTCGATACATGACGGCCCTAAGAAAATACAAACAGGCCCTCCCATCTAAGGTCGGGCTACGATGTTAAAAATGAAAGCCTAGACGGGCAGCCCAAAACCACGCCCAACACTTGCCAAAACTTCGTCCCTCGCTTTTCTCTCGTGTTTCGCACACTCGACATTGTGTGGGCATTTTGATTGTGCATCATATGAAGATGTGCTATGCATGAATGTTGATCAGCATGATGTTAACTGGCTGGTAGTTCCATTTTCGACCATGAATAAAACTTCCAACATGATGTTAACCCTGTTTGAAAAGGCCGTGTTAATATAAATGCTCTGCCTCTGAAAGTTGTAGTTTCTTCTCGTCTGCACTTTTATACTCCTATGAAACTACATTTTTTTTAAGTGCTAAAAATAGATCTCTAGAATTCATAAAATTCTTCATATGCTCAATACTGCAAATCTGAAATTCAAAAGACATTCATATCTGAAAGTACTCTCAAAATACACAACACAAAACACAATTCACAACCTGCAAATACTGACAACGCTAAGCTCCTCCTGACAATTCACAACCTGCCCGACTATTGGGTGGGGGGCAGCCCTCCTATTCCTCGGCGCAGCATAGCCGCCCGTGAGACGATGTGAACGGCGAGGGAGACGATGGGGAAGCTGCCGGGCTAACTGCTTTTTCCTCTTGCAGTTGGGTTCGGTCGACGAAGACTCCACCGCTCGCCTCGCAGACACTCTCACAAACGGCACCTTGTAGATGCTCGATCCTTCAACCTCTCGTGGATGCTCCATCTGGGATCGACATTCCCACCACCGCTCCCTCACAATCGGATTCGTGAATCTGTTTGCTCCATGGCCCAGAGGAGCAGCTCTATGTACTCCGGCGACTCTCCGGAGTATCGCCGCCTTTTCGCTTGCAGATATTTGGCCATGGATGTCGCCACACCGCTTAGTTGGTCCTTGTTGTCAAACCAAGACGTATCTCCAACATCCTAGCTAGCTTCACAGTGGTCGCCATATGCGATCCTCACGATCGGTTGTACTCCTCCATCGATCTACTTCTCCACAACACCTTCACTCGCTGGCGGTGGTTTTTGAATGGAAGAGGAGAGGAGCAGCGCTGGTTTTGGATTAGAACGGAGAGGAGACACTGGTTTTGGACCGAACAGAGAGGAGGGGGTGGTTTTGAAATGGAAGAAGAGAGGAGCGGCGCTGGATTTAGATTGGAACAGGAGAGGAGCGGCGGTGGTGTAAGAGGAGAAGAGCGGAAGAGCGGCGCTGGTCTTGGAAGTATTTTTTTTTGTTTTGTGTATTTTGGGTTAAAGTTTGATCACGTATTGTATGTGACAAGCAAAATGTGAATGCATGTCACCAAAAATTGTATCGTTTGGTTCATATCTGAATGTACTTCCAAATTATATTATTTTTGCAACGTATAACATATATTTTATAAAGGAAAATCATGGTCAATTATGACCCAGAATAAAATGGAGACTAGTTAATGTGGGGTCGCTTTCTTAATTGAAGGGTAAATTGATTTTGATTTTGATCCAGCCACAAATACCGGCCCTCTCGCCTAATCCTAAATCGCTGCCACGACGCCCTCTCCTCTTCTCCATTGCAAAACCACCTCCTCTCCTCTCCATCATCTCCATTCCAAAACCACCGCCTCACCTCTCCTCTCTTCCGATCTTCTCCATTGCAAAACCACCTCCTCTCCTCTCCATCATCTCCATTCCAAAACCACCTCCTCTCCTCTCCATCATCTCCATTCCAAAACCACCGTCTCGCCTCTCCCTCTTCTGATCTTCTCTCCATTGCAAAACCACCTCCTCTCCTCTCCATCATCTCTATTCCAAAACCACCTCCTATCCTCTCCCTCTTCTCTATTGAAAGACCACTGTCTCTCCTCCCATCTTCCAAATCTAGCACCGGACCACTCAGAACGACATCTATGGAGAGGATGCAGCATCGAATCAGGCAGATCGCCAGCGGCGACCAGGCAAAGTTAGCCAGGTTGAAGGAGATCCTTAGTTGGTTTGACAATGAGTGGGAGATTTCGAGGACGGTGAGGGAGTCCTGGATTAGGGGGTATCCGGACAGCCGGACTGTGTACAACGTCCGGACTATTGAAGCGTGAAGATACAAGACTCAAGACTTCGGCCCGGGTCCGGATGGGACTTTCCTTGGCGTGGAAGGCAAGCTTGGCGATCCGGATATTATATTTCCTTCCTTGTAACCGACTCCATGTAAAACCTAGCCCTCTCCGGTGCCTATATAAACCGGAGAGGTTGGTCCTTAGAAGGCCGATCACAATTACAGTCATACCATCATAGGCTAGCTCTTAGGGTTTAGCCTCTACGATCTTGTGGTAGATCTACTCTTGTACTACCCATATCATCAATATTAATAAAGCAGGAAATAGGGTTTCACTTCCATCGAGAGGGCCCGAACCTGGGTAAACACCCGTGTCCCTTACTTCTTGTTACCATCAGCCTTGACGCACAGATCGGGACCCCCTACCCGAGATCCGCCGGTTTTGACACCGACATTGTTGCTTTCATTGAGAGTTCCTCTGTGTCGTCGCCGTCAGGCTCGATGGCTCCTCTAATCAGCTTCAACGGCGCTGTCCAGGGTGAGACTTTCCTCCCCGGACAGATCTTCAGAAATCGGGCGGTTTCAAGACTGCTGGCTAACTCGCCATGGCCATCCGAGCAGATCGAAAGCTACGCCCCTGGCCACCAGGTCAGGTTCGGAAACCTGAACTACACGGCAGACATCCGCGGAGACTTGATCTTCGACGGATTTGGGCCCACGCCAGGAGCACCGGACAGTCTCGACGAGCACGGCTTAGACCTGCCATCGGACGAAGCTCGGGGTATCGCCCCCGTAGTATCTCCGGACCTAGATCCGGAGCAGGCTGCGCTGCCTAGGGACGGAGGGATGGACCCCGCCCCCTAGGTCACACCCTCATCGGCGGTGGAGCCGAACACGGGTCTTACCTCTGCGGTGGCCCGTGACTCCGAACCCCTGGATTCGTATTCGGATGTCGGTTCTAGTCCGAACACTCCCGTCGGGCCAGGGTGGGCTCCGGTAATGGAGTTCACCGCTGCGAATATCTTCCAGCACTCTCCCTTTGGCGACATGCTGGACTCATCAAAGTCTCTCTCTTTGTTAGGAGGCTCTTCGCCGAACTATGTTCGGCTCGAGTGGGAGGCAGACGACGAAGGAATTCGTTGCCCACCCACCACCCACTTCATTGCCACGGTCGACGACTTAACCGGCATCGAACTTCGACCAAGACATCGACCGATGGACGATTTATGCAGAGAAGAACATGAACCACCGCACACTGGGTGGTGGACAACCACCTCTTCTTATGATATATATGGTGGACACTCCGAAGGAAACCAATGGCGATGAGGCATCGGAGGATAATCTCCCAGGGGGAAAAGCAAAGTATGGGCGTCATCGGCCCCGCTCTGAGCCCCGCCACAGGAATACCGGCCGAGAAGTCGAAAACAATCCGGATGGCGCCGAAGACGAATATAACCCTAGTCGGCGTGCCTTTCATAAGGCCGGACTGGCCACTGTGGGATACTTGGAGAGGGACAATTACTTGGAGAGGGGCTCCATGACACATAAAAACCCCGCAGGTGGGAAATCACCAACAACACCTCTTAAAAGATGCTGGGAGCAAAGGCCAAGTTTTTCTGGCCCATCACTCTAAATGGTTGTCTTCGGATCACCAAACAGATATTACGCCAAAAGAATAAATCTTCGGCACCTCCCCACCATGCGGTAATTTACCGTATGCTAACGGGACGAACCACGTTGGCTGGATCCGGCGTGGTAAATAACTCAGGCCAACACCATGTGATGTAATCACACCTATGGGCAGGGCCGAACCCTGCCCTCGGGGCGGATATCGTACAGACGCCGGAGTAGCGAGTCACGCATGCCTACCAAGATTTTGATATGACATACGACTATCCGGACACCAATTGAGGATTCCGCTACTACCACCGGTATGACGGCTGGGTTTACCAGGCCTGATCAGAGCCCTCGACCAACCATTAGCGGGCGGCTCGGCTACCTCCGAGTATTTGCCTTACAAACTAACTTTGATGCGTAACATGATAGGTGACGTGGAATCGCCAGACACACAAGGAGCCCCCTAAAGAAGGCAGTCCGGATTCACTTCGGATCCACCGACAACTCCTTCAATCCGCCATCACAGGTTCCGCCAAAAACACCTCTTTTCATAATCATACATCGTACTCATATGCATAGACATATCATTTTGCTACAATACGAGACTTAAACAACACTTACCGCCGTCGCTTTTCATCGACACTCGTGTTACGCCTCATTACGCCAGGCTTCATAATACGCAATAAAGTCCGACCACCTTCTCGGTCGTTTCGCACCCGAACTTATAGCACTATATGCATCAGCCCAATCATGTCTTGGGTCATTGGTTGGGTTTTCCGCTCCCTAGTTTTGGTACCTTACGTTCCGTTATATCGCTAAGGTAGCGCAGGGAGAACTATCACATTGTGTCCCGGATCGCCGGACGAGCACCTCAGAGAGAGAAAGCCGAAAACCGATTGTCATGATACACGAGAGCCGGGTCACTGTTCGAGAGGTTGTAAAATCCTAAAGATTTATTCCAAGACAACGCCATTATAAATGTTGAGTGTGACGGATCGGTCTTCCGATCAGGCGCCAATAGAGCCCCTAGTTCGGCCTTCCGAACACTAGGGGTTGCGCCGACCATACTCGAATTCCTATGGCTAAGTGAGAGTAATAAAGCCTTATAGTCCGATTGCCTGGTTCGTGGTGAGAAACGCCTCCGCAAAGGGACCCAACTATGGGATAAAGAACGTTCAGTTATATCACAAACACCCCAGTATTCTTTTTACGTGGGGACAGGTTTACGATCGCCAACTCTCATGATTTATATACATTAAACAGCCAAGACAGAAGAACACATGTTCAAACAAAACAGGCAATATATAAACGCCATAATCCCATATTACAAAAAAATGGCACGACTACCCTCAGGGAAATATAATGTCTTTGGTACATTTATCCGCCGCAAGGCGGCCCCTTCAATACACCTTCATAGTACAGTTCGGGCTTGCAATGCTCCTTACCGGGCGGCCCTCACCATCGCCTTCTCCACGCCAAGCTTCCCCAATGCACTTTTGCATGAGAGAACGCCATACATGCACCTCTATGCGAGACCGATCGCTTAATAGCATCAAGCCGAGGACAAGCACCGCAATCCGCTTCACGAGCCCAAGTAACTACTCGATTATTCGCTGCCACAAATTGACAATCAAGTCCTTCATGGCTATTTCGCCGCATTAGTGCGAGTTCGACCAGCTGCTTCACTGATCGATAAAGGCACCAGATAGTTCGGTGCCAAATACTGCGACCAGAAATTCCTCTCCGCAAACTTCTTTTCCTCGGTTCGGTAGAATTGGGCGGCATCTCATATGCTGCGAGGAAGATCCGCAAACGCCCCTAGAAAAATAAGAATTCAGCTTGCCGCTTAGAATTCTTCCATTATCATGAATAAATGGCTAAGAATACTGAAGGCCTTACCAGCCGCAACTTTCCGGGCATCTTGAGTGTCCCGTACAGCACCTCGGGCTTCTTCCCGGGCATCTTCCGCAGCTTGGAGCGCTTGGGCAAGTTCGGCTTCTTTCTCTATTACACTTTGCTCCAAGCCCTCGCCTTTCTTCACAGCCTCCTGGAGCTCCCGCTCAGCTGCGACAACCCTGGCCTCGTGTTTTTCACGGAGCGCCTGTTCGGCGGCAGCCTTCTTGCTGGCATCACCCACAACCTTCTTCTGTGCCTCGTATTCGGGACTCGCTCCTAGGGCGTATAACACAAATACTTTTCAATATGCACAATTACTTATTTGTGCCTAATGCAAGACAATGTCTTATCATACCTTGTTTATCTTCTAATTGCTTCCTCACGCGGCCAAGTTCTTCCTCGGCCCGTTCCAGGTTCCGCTTCAGTTCGGACACTTCCGCATTGTGAGCGGTCATCCTCTTCGCAGACGCCAGTATTCAAATAAAGAGGTACATGTCATTAACATAAGTCCCCAATGACAAGAGAGGATTTGATCCCCGCCTGCCCCTCTCCTTTGTCGAACAAAGGTATCGTGGGCTACTACTCATATAATGACGATTCCTCAAAGGTTCCTTGGAAAACATACCTCAAAGGCCTTTATAAGGCCAAGGTAGATTCGCTCAGCCCGCCTCGGCGGATCAATCTTTCCAACCACCGCACCCATAAGGGTCCGATGTTCATCGACGATAGACACGTTTTTAACGCCGTCGATAGACCGCCTGGCAGCTCCGTCCGAACAGAGGTTGCCGGCGGAGTAGGCAGGCCCCCCACTGTTGAAGGTGGATGCTCTCCCGATCCGGGGGCCTTAGAGGTCTCCCGGACCTTGTCCGTGTGGGTCAACCCAAGGTCGCCTCACGACGGCACACTCCGGGCCATCGCTCCCGTGTGTCCGCCCCAAAGGATACGCCTCCGGGTCCGAGCCCGCTGAGACGACACCTCAATGTCGTGCCGGACTTTGTGGAAGGGCCTCGAGGTGTCTCGCCGCCAAAGCGCCCGAGCTCAGCGAATCTCTGATGAGGACTGGCCGACGCAGATCCCGCCGGATCAGGCAAAATATAGCAACAGTTAAAACTATTATACCCAAAAACAATCCCGGACGCATATGCATGTACACTTACGACTTCTCCAGGGGCTGGGCCCTGGGATCCCACTCCGGACTGCTGTCGGCAGCCGTGGTGGATGCCTCTAGGAGGGAACCTTTTCTCCTCTTGGGCGATTCGGCCTTCAGGGATGAGGAAGCTACGCATTTCTTCCTACCTCCAGAATGAGGCTCGCCCTCCTCTGCTTCTTCCTCTCCCTCTTCCGAAGAGGGAGCGTCGCTTGAGTCTTTGGAATTTGCGTCCAAAGCCTCGCGGTGACGGAGGCCACTGCGGGTCTTCTTGACCTTCTTGGAGGCCTCCTTCTTCGGTGCCTCGTAAGGCACGGGACCAGATTCGCGAAGAGGTCCGGCGGTTCCTCCCAAGAACGGGCCGACAAGATATCCGCTCCACTTTCTTTATCCATCCCTGAGGTCACGATGAAACACGATTAGGATGTCTCCCCCATGACATGCCAACTGAAGCATGAATAGACAGAGCTTGGTTGTGGCTTACCGAGCTTGGAGAATGGGATAGCTAATACCCACGATCCCCGGTAGGGTCCGACCACGATTTGCCGGACTTGAAGAGCACCTTCCAGATATCCTTGTGGGAGGAATCGTAAAGCTCCCGAAGGGTTTGGTGCTCGGCGGGGTCGAACTCCCATAGAGTACAAGCTCGGCGCTGACAAGGGAGAACCAGGCGAACTAGCATCACCTGGACTACATCCACAAGTTTGACATCTCTATCGACCATGCCCTGAAGGCGCGTCTGGAGCAGTGACAGCTCATCAGACGAGGACCAGTTTGGGCCCTTCTCAGGCCAGGATGTAAGCCGAAGTGGAGCTCCGGGTTTGAACTCTGGAGCGGCCGCCCATTTTTTGCCGCATGGCTCGGTGACATAGAACCACTGCTGCTGCCACTCCTTGACTGAGTCGTTGAAAGCGCCCGTCGGCCAAACGGCCTTGGGCATCTTGCTTACCATGGCACCGCCGCACTCGACATGTTCGCCACTCACCACCTTGGGCTTCACATTAAAAATCTTTAGCCACAGGCCAAAGTGAGGTGAGATCCGAAGAAAAGTTTCGCATACTGATTTATGAACGCCGAGATATTGAGGAAGGAGTTGGGGGAAAGATCGTGAAAATCAATCCCGTAGTAATACATGACTCCGCGAACAAATGGGTGCAGGGGAAACCCAAGCCCGCGGACAAAGTGAGGAAGGAACACGACTCTCTCGTGAGGTTCCGGAGTGGGGACGACCTGTCCCGCCGGGGGGAGACGATGGACGATCTTCTGAGCCAGATACCCGGCGTCCCGGAGCTTCTTAATATCCTTCTCCTGGATAGTAGAGGCCATCCATTTGCCTCCTGCTCCGGATCCGGACATCTTTGGAAAGTCTCGCTTCGGTAGAAACGAAGAGTGCTTGGGCGTTAGGGCTCAAAAAGGGGGGAACGAGCGAGCGGAAGGAGAAAGGCGTGGGTAAAGAGAAGGAGACCTTGCCTCTTTATAGGGGCGGTAAGTGCTTTTGCACCTCCCGACTTGCCTGGTTGAATCCGTTTGCCTCCCACTCACCGCGATTAACGGTGCGGTTGGATTACCCATGCCCGTATTGATGAGAATCCCGTGATAAGGGGGAAAGATCTCTGCTTTGACGAGACATGTCAAGGAAGCTGCCTCGCAATATGCGTTGTGGCTGGTTGGGGGAGGACGGTTCGAATACTGACCCGACCATAATAACATGTTGCGTTGCTTAAAAAGTTGTCGGCAGGTTGCATTTGCGAAACATCATTCTCTCTGTGGTGGCATACGAAGATCCTCTTGTGGATCCAGACACGGTTTGAGTGTTCGATAATTACTTTGGAGTATTTGGAGAAGGAACCCGCCCTGCAATGCCGAAGACAAGACTGCGCGCCGGACTCATCGTCATTGAAGCATAGTTCAGGGGCTACTGAGGGAGTCCTTGATTAGGGGGTATCCGGACAGCCAGACTGTGTACAACGTCCGTACTATTGAAGCGTGAAGATACAAGACTCAATACTTCGGACCGTGTCCGGATGGGACTTTCCTTGGCGTGAAAGGCAAGCTTGGCGATCCGAATATTATATTTCCTTCCTTGTAACCGACTCCATGTAAACCCTAGCCCTCTCCGGTGCTTATATAAACCAAAGAGGTTGGTCCTTAGAAGGCCGATCACAATTACAATCATACCATCATAGGCTAGCTCTTAGGGTTTAGCCTCTACGATCTCGTGGTAGATCTACTCTTGTACTACCCATATCATCAATATTAATCAAGCAGGAAGTAGGGTTTTACTTCCATCGAGAGGGCCCGAACCTGGGTAAACACCCGTGTCCCTTACTTCTTGTTACCATCAGCCTTGATGCACAGATCGGGACTCCCTACCCGAGATCCACCGGTTTTGATACTGACAGACGGTGCGGGCCATGTGGCAATGTATGCGAAACAGCGAGACGGCGGCGATGTACATGTACTCCTCGACGGCAGTCACGTCGCAGTCCTCTGAGTTCATTGAGTATCTCCTATGGGCGATGGAGCAGACAGATTCGTGCGAGGCGACAGACAGGAGGAGGTGGTGGGCGTACAGGTCGAAGGTCGAGCACCCAGAGGATAATGAATCGATCGAGTATGGTGTGCCGTTCGTGAGGGTGCAGAGCCAGCCAGAGCCAAGGAGTATTCGTTCTCCCACCGCAAGAGGAGGCCGGATGGCGCGACGTTGCTTCCCCGACGTTCTCCACGGTTCCCCCGACGCTCGCCTCATTTCAACGGTGGCGGTAGGGTTTAAGGTAAGCTTTGCACTAACCTAATCTTCCACCTGCTCATGCTTACAATCAGTGTGACAGCTAATGAAAATCATGCTTACAATCAGTCTCCGAGTACTACGCCATTCACCCTAAAATAGCTCTAGACCTTTGGGTCAAAGTTGTGACACAGTGTACAAATAAAGAAAAATAGATTGGTGCTTCTTTCATAAAAGAGTACTCCCTAGAAAACTGCCAATATAAGCTACTAGTATTTGGTTAGAGGATTTGCTGCCGAGAAAGATCCGTCCACAGAGAGCGCCACACATCCCACTGGTTGTGGTGGATGCCAATGCGTGCATGCAGCATGGTTGGTGTCGGTAATTTTTACTTAGCACACCTCGCACTCTGCATATATGCCAGTTCCATACGTACATTTGTGCAGTTCCACCAAAATGCAGCTGAATAACCCTGTTTGCACAGATAATGAAAAAGTGTGATTACATTATAGTGGCACTAGTTGATGGAACACACAAAATAAATAGAAGAAAATATTGCGATAGTATCATAGTATGCCATGCTGCGAGGCGAGATGGGCCTCATGACGCCTCATACGGATACGCCTCATATCGACATCGCCCCAAGTCTCCCAGATACACCTTACGCCAAAGGATGAACATCGGTGTACATCAGTAGTACAAGGAGGCGCCTTTGAGACATTCAAATCTCTATTTTGTACATATCAACTAAAATTAAGCACCCAGCTTATGAAACACTTAAACATTAACAATGGGACTAGTTGATGAAACATACTTTAAACAAGAGAAGCACTTTCTTTATCTACATTGGAAATGAAATGATAGAGATGACACTTGCTCTATTTTAACTGTATTATTACTTCATTTTATCAAGGACACTAGGGTCGAGCAGGTGGAAAACGAGGTGTACCGCAAGGCCGCAAGGATGGAGGTCGGGGATGCTTATCTTTGGGATGTCAAGCTGGCTCTTTCAGTCACCAACATGGATGATTCAATTCATGGGACCTTTTGGTGCAGTTCACCTAAAATGAAGCAATGTCCCGTGAGCTAGCAGCTTCTTCTTCAAAAAAAATTAAGAAAAGGGCTCCACCCCAGTTCCATTTCCATCAGAAAACGAAACCCACAGAGCTTCTTCTTCATTAGTTGCGATAAAATTGAGCAACACCAAGGTCGGTTGTGAAGCTCCTGGATGCTCAACTATAATTTGGATATCATTTGTGCAGCTCAACTAAGATCGAGCGTGAAATGTATATCTCTGTTTGCACAAAAAAGGTGGAAAGGAGGGTGACTAACAAGTGATGAAACATGCATCAAATGAAAATAAGCATGTTCCTTATCTGAATGGCAATCCTACAAGGACAGTAGCAATTTCTAAAGCAGTGGCATTGCTAGATATTAGTGTGGAAATTAGGATTAACTATGACAACCGTTAAATACGACATTACTTTGGGCACGGGAGAGTAGGCGGACCAGACAGTTGCATTTCTAACTAAAAGAACCAACTTATCTTAATGGGAAATTTTAGCGGGACATGTAAAGAAGTGCCATTGATTCATATTATCGAGGCATTACATTGAAAACAACATTGGTTTAACGTGTCCTTACTTTTAACAAAGGCGATTGCTACATTTTACCGGTGGCATTACATAAGAGTGGCTCGGGGCAACAAACATCGTAACAGGATATCCGGGTTGGTCCCATTTTTGTTCGGTATAGCCACCTTATAGTGTGTGAGGCTAGCAAATCTAGTGCTGGACTTACTCGCTGACTTGTCCCCAGTCCCCACTTTCTTTCCTTTTTCAACCAATAGATCGGGTTTATATTGAGTTTGTACTGCGCTTCCTTTATTTCCTATTAGACCTAGAGACCAATTGATAGCAGGTCTCGCTACTTTTCGCCCCATTATTTCCTCTTTCACCAAGTCCTAGATTCAGGTAACAAATCCTCCCCACCCCCACCCCTTTCTTCCTTGTTTGAACCAAGTAGTACTAGATTCGAGTGCATGAACTAGTTTTACCTCTTAAACGTAAAAAAATTAGGTGGTTTTCGAACAGCCGATCGATCCTATCTACAAGGGGGCCTGAGAAATAGTAAACGTTACAAATGCAGCGACGTCAGGAGCTCGGGAAGTAGAGCAAGGCCGGTTTCGAAGGAAGTTATACCTGATGGTCACCGGGATGTCGCTAGGTGGGTGGCGGGAGGCCGGATCTGCCCACACTACGGCAGCGAGGAAGAAGGGGTCGGAGGCCCTCCCTCGCCAGCGGTGCTTGGGAGAGAACGGCAAGGCAGGCTGATCGGGATGCGCCCAGCAGTGGGTAAGAGCCATCGCCGAGGACGACCGCGTGAATGTTGCACCTTCTCACCTTCCCCAACGGAGAGGATCCGGCTGGATCTGTGACCAGCGGTGAGCAGAGAGAGAGTGTGTGTCCACCGCTGTCGTGTTTAGATCTGGAGAGGCTGAGACAGTGTGAAGAGAGCAACACTAGGAAGCAAGCGCGGAGGCTCCTGCCTATATAGTGGAGTAGTACTTAGTTTTATTTTGTCTACCGGAGCCGGCTTGACCTTGTCAATGACTGTCGAGAAGTCTTCATGCACGTGGCCCGGAGGCGCAGTTGTCGTCATTTTGATCTGAAGCGCCGGATTATAACATATAACACGAAAAAATGCCACATGACAAGAAATCATAACCTCACTGCCCAAAGGAGACAACATGAATCCCGACGGACAAACTAGATGAGGAACAAAGCTCAAATTAAAGATAAACTCGTAGAAAAGGGGTTCGTCGATAGATGTCCTAATTAACATAGCCGGCTTGACCTAGATGGCAGCCGAGTAGTCACTGTTCGTGCATGTGCCCCCAATGACTAGCCCAACTCAGTTGTCTCTGTTTAACCCTCGCAGTGATCCGAAGCACATGACACATAATTTTGTGAGATGACAAGAAACCTTTTTTTAGATTTCTCACCACAACTACAGCAATGTACAATACAGCCTGCACGATATGTAGACGATAGCCAATCCAGGCGTGTCTGCTAGAGTCTGGTCACATGCATGGACGAACTGATCTTCCGTGTCTTGCAGGGATCGTCTAGGAACCAACGTAGTACAACACTTCTCTAGTACTATCGCTCGTCTCCCTCTTCTATTAAGTCACCCGACTTGCGGGGCCGGGGAATGTGCCTATGTCGGTTCTCAATTGCCTTCCCACATGTGTGTGCGAATGCAATATGACACGCGTTCCATTCGGAGAGCAGCATGCCACACCGACCAACCGTCTGGGGTGCGACGCGAACGCGACGGGCGTGCTGTATACTTCGTACATATGTGCCGCCGTTTTCTAGACGCTTTGCTCCATGGAGCAGGCGCAATCCATGGATACAAAATTAGTATACTGTATACTATTTAAAAGTCGAGGGCGGGGCTTTTCCTGCTTGGTAGGCGGCGGGACAGTTCCGCCTAGTCGGTTCGACAGAGACACGAGAAGACGAGGGATTAGGCTGCTGCAAACGTGGGGCTGTGTGATTTGACAGCGAGTTACTGCTGGACAGGTGGGGCCCCGTGATTTGACTTGCCATTATCATTTTAACTGCAGCATTACGAACGGCGTGAGTCTCCCGATTCCTGACCACCTCCATACAGGTGCCTCTGCCAATGCTCCACCATGTAGTAGTAGAGTCTGGATCTTGCATGAGAGCCCACTTCTCCACTTTTTCCTTGCCTCTCTTTCCTCCACATATGCAAAATGCCATGTAAAGCGACTATTGTACTTACTTGCTCCTACTGGTGCTTAAGCTTGCCACATAGGCATAAAGTCTTATGTGGGAAGTTAATCAAGAAGAGAGAGACTAGTTTGGTGACCCAAGGAAGAAACGGTGCTAAGCGCGTGTACATAGGTGAGAAGACAATTTTGAGTCTATAGCTAATTAAATGAAGCAAACTTAGCAACACCATTTCATTGGAAGAGGTCACTCCTTGGCAAATGCAATAAATACTAGTACTCCATGTGTCCCAATATATAAGAACGTTTTTGACACTACACTAGTGTCAAAAACGCTCTTATATTATGGGACGGAGGGAGTACGAAGAAAGAGATAGAGAGGAGTAAAAAAATACACTTATAGCCAACCTTATAGCCAACCTTGTTGTAGTATGAGTGACTAAGTGATGACTATGTATGACATGCCAACATCAGATAGCCTAAAGCACTGTGTTAAATCTCCAAGGGCGCGACCACACAAGCGACGCGACGGTCGTGGTAGGCGCGACCATGATACGGGCTGCTGGCAGCCCTTGGATCTGAGATCAAACGGTCACATGCTAAGTTGCTGAAAATTTGCAGAATAACCCTCCAGGATAGGATATTCACCCATTGGTCTAGAATCACACCATGCAACCGTTCGATCTCCGATCCAAGGGCTCTCGGAAGCCCGTATCATGGGAGAATGGAAAGCCACTACCCCGCCGTTCGCATGCTGGCAGTTTGCTCCTACTCGTCCTCGCACGTCTTTAATACTACGGCGGTTCGCTCCTAGTCGTCCCGTCCATTCACATTACGACAGTTCCACTAATCCTAACCCTCCTCCCAAATCCATGGCGTCCCAAATCTCCTCGATCGGCGGTGAGTACAAGGTTAGAACCATCACCGGCGATGAGTTCGACGTCATCTACACCCGTACTTCCGCGACGGTGAAAGGATGCCTTTCTCGCTTCAGACGCATGTTCGAAAATTCACATGATGAGTGGGTCGTTGGGCTAGATGTTGAGTACACCACAGTCGTGGGACGAGAGAAGGATCTAAAGGACGAAGAGAGGAAGATGCCCGCCGTGATCCAGGTTTGCATACATAACGTTTGCTTGGTCTACCACATATGCCATGCCGACGTTGAGTGCCAGGATTTTAAGAACTTCCTCGAGGACAAAACAGTCAAATTTGTTACTGTAGACTTTAAGAACGACAAAGAAGTCCTGCGTCGGATAGGCCTCGTTGTAGGCAACCCCTTCGACCTCTAGAAGAATCGGCTGGTGCCCTCTCGTCAGCCCTCAATGCTGACCCTGGCAGGAGCCATGGTTCATCCTTCGTACCGCAAACTGGAGAAACCTCATTACAAGTTTCATCGTCATGCATGGCAGCGGAATGTACTAGATATAGACCACATCCACTACGCTGCAATGGATGGCTACCTTTGTTTCAATATCTACAAGGGTTGGATGAAGAGCAACAGCCAAGTTGGCGGTTCAAGCAAAGAACTATCGGCCAAGAGGAAGAGGGACACGGAAGAAGTCGAGGACGTGGACGAGGACTCCGAGTAAGGTGGCGGTGTCGTTACTCATGGCGGTTCTAAACTTCTAATGCAGTGTCTACCGGATTAGTTGCATAGTTTAATTTCAGGTGTGCTTAGTTTAATTTGAGGGTGTGTTGTCTTTGAGCCCCAGCAGAACTATGTTATATTTCTTCTCGTTATTTTAACTCTTCAAGATGTACATACTAGTACTAGTATTTGTTTAATAGAATTTAGCACCCCAATTAAGCACGTACTAGCTTTTTTTTAATAGTACTATATGCATAATTTGGCATTTGGCGCCTTTCTATATGTACCACTTTTTTTAATTTCAATTTTTGCTCCATGGCGCAATCCATCGATAGTGGAGTACTACTGTACAAAAGTATACATTTTTAAAAGGCTAGCGTACTGTTTCATCATATATATATATATATATATATATATATATATATATATATATATATATATATATATATATATATATATATATATATATATATATATATATATATATATATATAGCTAGTAAATTCTCAACCTAGAACGACGTGCATGCCATGTAGTAAACCGATCCGGAGGAAGTATAGTAAAAATATGGTGATTTTACCGAGCGATCGGCGGGGGAGCATAGCCTGTCATGCGGTCCCACGTGTCATGATGTACCAAGGCGATGCGTGTGTCCCTCTTGAGGCAGAAGCAATACTAGTACGTGGTTTGAAATGATGTCGAACCGAAGTGTGAAATAATGGTTGCTTCGTCCGTGCAGGAAGGTGCGGCATTGTGATTTGACGCCTCATTGCTCATTACTAATCTGGGCGATGCAGTGGGGTGCGTCCCCCGCTGTTCTGCAGTGTTATTTGGTGCTTGACACGTCAACCGGGTTGCTATATGTCCCACATGTCGGCGACAGGAAGTACAGAATTCATGAAAGGGAGCGTCGACGAAGGAGTATACTGCAGAATTCATGAAAGGGAGCGACTTAGTTTTGGAAAAATCTGTTTTTACGGAGTACGTACCCACTAGGGTTTATAGGGCTCATCTAAAAAACATTCGTTTTTCTGTTTGATAAGTCTCAATTCTACTATACTAGTAGTAGTACCATTACATGTTGGATTTCGAGGTGCGTTAGATCACCCGACGCAAGCAGTGTCAAGAGGAAACTAACCAATGCATGTACAAGTTCATGGAAATTTAGTGGTCATTCATGCATTCGTTCTAATTAATGCCTCGGTAAACATAACTTCTTGAGAAAAACGAGCGTACTGTGCAAACTACAAAATTAATTTGACCACTCACCGTCTACCTTGGTTGGAGAGATTTTGAAATTGAGCCATAAACTGGAAAGGCTCGATTACTATTTGTGGCCTTGTATAGATGCAAAATGTATTTTTTTATAGTGGCCTTGTATAAGTAAATGGAGGGAGTACTAACCAAAGTACGTACGTAGTAGGGACGAGGAGTAAACGGAGGGAGTAGTAAAATTTTCTCCTAAGTGATGACTAACCTTATAGCTAACCTTGTTGTAGTATGAGTGACTAAGTGATGACTATGTATGACATGCCAACATCAGATAGCCTAACGCACCATGTTAAATCTCCAAGGGCGCGACCGCGCGTGCAACGCGACGGTCGTGGTAGGTGCGACCATGATACGGGGTGCTGGCAGCCCTTGGATCTGAGATCAAACGGTCGCATGCTAAGTTGCTGAAAATTTGCAGAATAACCCTCCATGCAACGAAAAATTTCTCCCGCTGGGGCAAGTAGTTTCTCGGTTTGCATGCGGGTTTAATGGAGGTGAGGAGGTGTTCAGCCGGGCGTGCGAGTGGGCAAGCAGTACTATTCGATTTGACAACTACAACTAGTATATTATAAAAACAAAGAAGAGTAGTAGAGATAGAGATAAAAATAGAGACTAGGGAGGAGCACCGTCTCTTTGCGCCGTGGGCTACTCCTGCGCTCCATTCGGCGGCCATAACGCCCCTACAGACCACTCCCTCCTGCGCTCCATTCGGTGGGCGCTGTTGACATTTGGGGAGCGCACTCTCGCGACTGCTAGCAGCCACGACTTCACCGACGACGACTTCTTCCCCGACCTCGACAACCTCTTCCTCAACAACATGGGTGACAACCTCAATGCCAATGGTGCTGCTCACGTTGCACCGTATGTGTTTCTGTCCTTCCTGTTCGAAATCGTGGTAGAATTCATGTTTCTAGTATGTGTCCTAGACTCGATCTGTTCATCTACTATGCTAGTCTGCATGATTAGTTTAATCTCTGTTATAGCCGTCATGATTTATTTTGTAGTAAATCTCGTAGTAACTTGCTCATATATTCAAATGGCGGAACATCCCCTACAGCCACTCCCGTTTCATGGACGGCCTGGTCGATGCCTCCAAGGAGCCCTTCGTCTACTGCTATGAGTGCCCGGTGCCGTTTTGGGGCTCGCCGGCGGACATCGTGCATCACCTGACGCAGGCGTGCGACAATCACTACTGGCCCTTGGCGAAGAACATCAAGTACGAGACGTGCTACCCGTTCACCGTGCGAGTGTTTGGAGGATCAGCGCCACTGCTAGTCTCGGAGGAGGGCGGCGTCTTCCTCTTGATCATGGCCACCGGCGAGGCTCGCGCAGCCGCCGCCAGATCTCTATAGTGTGCGTCGAGGCGACGCCGCTAACGCCGACATCGACACGAGGCCGATGTACGGGTGTGTGCTCACTATTACTACCCCTCGGAGGTCCGTGGGCGGCGACATCGCTACGCAAGCTGACTTGGACTCGCCGAGCTGGGACCTTCCGCCGATGTGGACATGGAAGACGATGGTATTATTTGACCCCAACAATGTGCATGGGGACTCCAAGGAGGTTCACCGACATATGCATTACTAAGTTAAATGTTGATCATTAGTCTTCGCTCAATGTAATCCGCTGTCTAAGCATGTGGAGACTTCCATGCATGATCTTGCTCTATTGGAGTATCGCGCATGAATAAAAGTGTATCCATTTATGGTTTAGTCTAGAATCTTCCATGTATGAATTTTTACTACAGTATCGGTGAAAGACTTATGATGAACCATTTCCCGCAAAGCACAATAAGAGTTATTTCTTCACAAGTTTTGGATGCAGGTTGAACAGTTAAACGCTTTTGTTTGCAAAAGATACTTTTTTATCTATTTCACCCGGATGTTTCTGAGCTCTAGAGATGAAATAATATCTGAAGAAACCTATTGATACCTGTTACACATTAGATGACCCCCACATCCTTTGTCAAAATAAACAACACCCCGATCAATGCATTTCACTCTTCCGTGCAACGGACGGGCACCTTACTTGCTCCTACAGGTGCTTAAGCTTGCCACATAGGCATAAAGTCGGATGTGGCAAGTTAATCAAGAAGAGAGAGACTAGTTTGGTGACCCAAGGAAGAAATGGTGCTAAGCGCGTGTACCTACGTGAAAAGACAATTTTGAGTCTATAGCTAATTAAATGAAGCAAACTTAGCAACACCATTTCATTGGAAGAGGTCACTCCTTGGTAAATGCAATAAATACTAGTACTCCCTGTGTCCCATAATATAAGAACGTTTTTGGCACTACACTAGTGTCAAAAACGTTCTTATATTATGGGACGGAGGGAGTACGAAGAAAGAGATAGAGAGGAGTAAAAAAATACACTTATAGCCAACCTTATAGCCAACCTTGTTGTAGTATGAGTGACTAAGTGATGACTATGTATGACATGCCAACATCAGATAGCCTAACGGACCCTGTTAAATCTCCAAGGGCGCGACCACGCGGGCGATGCGACGTTCGTGGTAGGCGCGACCATGATACAGGCTGCTGGCGGCCCTTGGATCTGAGATCAAACGGTCGCATGCTAAGTTGCTGAAAATTTGCAGAATAACCCTCCAGGATAGGATATTCACCCATTGGTCTAGAATCACGCCATGCAACCGTTCGATCTCCGATCCAAGGGCTCTTGGAAGCCCGTATCATGGGAGAATGGAAAGCCACTACCCTGCCGTTCGCACGCTGGCAGTTCGCTCCTACTCGTCCCCGCACGTCCTTTAGTACTACGGCGGTTCGCTCCTAGTCATCCCGTCCATTCACATTACGGCAATTCCACTAATGCTAACCCTCCGCCCAAATCCATGGCGTCCCAAATCTTGCCGATCGGTGGTGAGTACAAGGTTAGAACCATCACCGGCGATGAGTTCGACGTCATCTACACCCGTTCTTCCGCGACGGTGAAAGGATGCCTTTCTCGCTTCAGACGCATGTTCGAAGACTCAGATGATGAGTGGGTCGCCGGGCTAGATGTTGAGTACACCACAGTCGTGGGACGAGAGAAGGATCTAAAGGACGAAGAGAGGAAGAAGCCCGCCATGATCTAGGTTTGCGTGCATGACTTGTGCTTGGTCTACCACATATGCCATGCCGATGTTGAGTGCCAGGATTTTAAGGACTTCCTCGAGAGCAACCTAGTCAAATTCGTTACTGTAGACTTTGGTAACGACAAAGAAGTCATGTGTCGGATAGGCCTCATTGTAGGCAACACCTTCGACCTCCAAAAGAATCAGCTGGTGTCCTCTCGTCAGCCTTCAATGCTGACCCTGGCAGGAGCCATGGTTCATCCTTCGTGCGGTAAACTGGAGAAACCTCCATACACGTTTCCTCGTCATGCATGGCAGCGGAATGTGCTAGATATAGACCACATCCAGTACCCTGCAATGGATGGCTACCTTTGTTTCAATATCTACAAGGGTTGGATGAAGAGCAACAGCCAAGTTGGCGGTTCAAGCAAAGAAGTATCGACCAAGAGGAAGAGGGACAAGGACGAAGTCGAGGACGTGGACGAGGACTCCGAGCAAGGTGGCAGTGTCGTTGCTCATGGTGGTTCTAATGCAGTGTCTACTGGAATAGTTGCAAAGTTTAATTTTAGGTGTGCTTAATTTAATTTGAGGGGTGTGTTTTGCTGAGCCCCTAGTAGAACTATGTTATGTTTCTTCTTGTTACTTTAACTCTTCAGTAAGTACATACTAGTATTTCTTACATTTCATCTTTTAGTTGGTATAGTACTACCACTCATTTATTCACATTATATACGTACAATATATATGGCCAACATCATATAGCCATAAGTTTAGTTGTTAAAGAATTTCAGGGTGCTTACTTTTGTCAAAGAATTCGAGGGTGCTTAGTTTTATTTGAGGGGTGGGTTGTGTTGGACACCATTATTGTGACTAGCCTTTTTAATAGTACTATATGCATAATTTGGCGACGAGCGCTCTCTATATGTACTACGTTTTTTTTAATTTCAAGTTTTGCTCCATGGCGCAATCCATCGATACTACTGCTGTACAAAAGTATACATTTTTTAAAAGGCTATAGGGCGGGTGTCGGTGTCAAAACCGGCGGATCTCGGGTAGGGGTCCCGAGCTGTGCGTCTAGGCGGATGGTAACAGGAGACAAGGGACACGATGTTTTACCTGAGTTGGGCCCTCTCGATGGAGGTAATACCCAACTCCCGCTTGATTAATATTGATGATATGGGTAGTACAAGAGTAGATCTACCACGAGATCAAGGAGGCTAAACCCTAGAAGCTAGCCTATGGTATGATTGTTGTTAGTCCCCACGGACTAAAACCCTCCTGTTTATATAGACACCGGATAGGTTAGAGTAACACAAAGTCGGTTACAATGGTAGGAGATCTACATATCCGTATCGCCAAGCTTGCCTTCCACGCCAAGGAAAGTCCCATCCGTACACGGGACGAAGTCTTCAATCTTGTATCTTCATAATCTTGGAGTCCGCCGTGATGATAGTTCGCTATCCGGACACCCCTAGTCCAGACTCCCTCAAGAGCCCTCGAACCAGGCTTCAATGACGACGAGTCCGGCGCGCATATTGTCTTCGGCATTGCAAGGCGGGTTCCTCCTCCGAATACTTCATAGAAGGTTTTGAACACAAGGACAGTGTCCGGCTCTGCAAAACAAGTTCCACATACCACCGTAGAGAGAATAACTTTTGCACAGATCTGCTGACGTATTACGCGGCGTGACATCATACCACGGCCAAGCCTTTTTATGAATCGTTTTTTACTATTCCACCTCGGCGCGTTTAGCGAGGCGGTTTCCCTGGCACGTCTTATCAAAGCATAGATCGTGCCCCCTTATTCCGGGAATCTCATCAATACGGACGTGGGTAACCCAACCGTGCCCGTTGGCACGCCTCCTCTATCAAAGGCGAGTCCTAATCGACCACGGGGAGGGCTCTTGGTATTCAACCTCTTTATAATGAGACCAAGGCACTCTTCCTTTTTACACCCTCCATCGAGTTCGCCTCGCGCTTCGAGTTCTGACACCCAAAGTTTCAGATCTAGGCGCTTCGGACCTTCGACAATGTCCGGCTCTGACCAACTTGGCCGGTGGATGGCTTCTTCCGTCGCAGAAGAAGATGTGCTAAGGCTGCGAGACACCAGGTATCTGACCGGTGAGATTTCGCATAGGCTGCCTGCTCTAGGGCAGGTCATTCCCACTCCCGAGCCCGGCGAGAGCGTGGTGTTCGTGTCACACTTCCTTCGGGGTTTAGGCTTCCCGACGGATCCCTTTGTGCGGGGGCTCATGTTTTATTATGGGCTGGATTTCCATGACTTGAATCCGGAGTCCATCCTCCATATCTCGTCATTCATTGTCGTATGTGAGGCCTTCCTCCATATTACCCCTCACTTTGGATTGTGGCTCAAGACCTTCAAGGTGGAGCCAAAGATGATCGAGGGGCAGCAAGCAGAGAGCAGAGGGGCGGTCATAAGCAAATGTGTTGATGCTCCGTGGCCCGAGGGCTCTTTTCGAGAGGAGCTTGGTTTGTGGCAACGGGAGTGGTTTTATATTACCGCTCCCCGGGGCACCAAATGGGTGGCGCTTCCTGCCTTTCGCTCAGGTCCACCACAGCGGCTGGCGTCATGGGTCAACAAGGGGCTCGACTGGGGCCGTCCAAGGACATTCCTTCGTTGCAGGGCCGTATTCGAGACCTCCAAGAAAGAGAGATCAATCTGGTTGCAATGGCGCAGGTTATGTTGATTCGGGCGCCTTACGCCTGCAAACGCCCCCTCCGCCTGTGGGAATTTAATCCGGAGGGACCACGAGCTCTCCAAAATTTTATGGGTACAACGCCCGTGGAGATGTATAAACTGTTCTTCGGATCACAAGAGAAGTGTCCGGACCTGACTGAGGATGCAGGACTAAGCTGCAATCGCCCAGATACTCAAGTAAGTAGTCCGGTAACCGGACAGGCTGTTCATTCATTTGCCATATATATGTGCCCTTTAAAGGAGCCGTTTCTTGAATAGGAGTGGATAGCCAAGGAAAAGTTGATAAGGTGTCCGGCTCCCCTCCCAGAAACCACGCCGGATCCCATGCTGACCAAGATGTTGAAGGCCGCGCCTTTTGAAGAAGGCGAAGGGGGGAGCGGAGAAGCAACTGCCTCTACGAAGGAGGGATTAAAAGCCCCGCCTTCCGAGGAGAGAAGAGGACCGCTTCGGAAGATCCGGAGGTCAAGGCCTCAAAGAGGGGAAAGGAATCTTCGTCAGAGAGTCCGTGACTGGGAAGTAACCCAGCCGCACTATTTCCCCAAGGGGATCAGCCTCCAATGAGTCGTAAGTAAAAAGAAGGGGTCTTGTAAAAAAGGAACATCCCTGCATTTATTTATGAAGATAACCGAAATTGTACCTTGTAGTTCGGACCTCAGCCCTTCTCGCAGAGCTCATCTTGGGGATCTTCTTCGGAGATGATGGAGAGCTTAAACGCCCACTGTCGCACCCTCATGCGAGGTGGGCGACCCCGAGGTGTCGCCGCGGAGGGTTCCCCAAGTCGGTGCAATGGAAGGTCCAGCGCCGAGTGGTGTGCGGTCGGAGGAGCTGAAGGATCTGCTCGGGCGAGCGGCTATCTCAGAAGATCACCGTGTGCTAATGGGTATGGTGATTGAAAGAATTGCATCCGCGGAGAGCGGATTGCATGAAACCGTCAGAAGCTTACTGACGGGGTCCGAGGTACGCAAAAGTGATGTACCTTCTGACGTTATGCATATAGAATGCATACTCAGATAGATAGTAGCCCCTGAGACTCGGTATGTTGTCAAAATTGACAGCGTGCCGAGGATCAAAATCTCAGTTATAACATATCGCCGCTCCTAAATAGGTTGCGCGGCGTCCGGTGGCCAGCCGGACTGATGAATATGCCGAACTAAAACGGCATCTTGACGAGGCGGATGCGGATATTGCGCTGATCAATAAACGGTTTGACGGGTCACAAGGTATGTGACTTCCACGCGGACACCTGGTAAGGGATCTTGACGCCCATGCCTTACTATTTGTATGCTTAATGCAGATGGTCGCTGCTGTGGAGGTGCTACGGGCGGAACTCGCCCGAGCAAAAGAGCAACCCAGAAATAGTAATTCGGCCGCTTTAAGGGCGGTCGAAGAGCTAGAAGCCGAACGGGCTGCTCACTGCCGAAGCAAAGAGGAAATGGCCGATATGGCCAGAAAGTTGAAGAATACGACCTATCGCTGCGAGGTTCTTGAAAAAGAACGTCAAGCGGAGCAAGAGGGCCTGAAAGAGGCCGCCGCCGAATTCAAGGATGCCCGCTCGGCTTTGAGAGCTGCCAAGGAGGAGCTGAGTCAGGCCGGGGCTATTGCGGCTGGGAAACCGTTTCTGCTGTGGAGGAAATATACGGATCCTAAGTATGCTTAGTTGGACAAGTTGTGGAGTTCGGAGGATGCTTATCTGGACTTAGCGGCCGATCTTTGCGACGCGATTGAGCACTTCCGAGGCGGAAGGGGCACGAAGGGAAGAGCTATATTGGACGCAATTCCATAGTCCGAGCGTCCTCTTCCGTTGACCGATCGGTTGGCCGAATGGGCCGAACTGAATCGATTATCCGGACTTGCCATGAAGCATGTCTTGACTCATTTGTGGCCGGCGGACCCCAGCCGAAGAGTTATTTTGACTTAGTGCAGCAGTTCCTTGGTGCGGTACCGCGTATCGATGCAATGAAGCGGTTTGGCGTGTATTGAGGGAGCGCGGATGGCTCTGGCCCGTGTTAAGACATACTAGGCAGAGATGAAGGCCACCGATGTTGCATCCCAAGATTCAGACAGAAGCCGAGTACCTGCCGAGCACTACTTTGAGGAAGTCCTGCCGGGCGCTCATTTAGTAGAGACGCAGTGCTCGAAGGATATTATGTTTAAATGATATGTATGATATGTGAAAACAATGTTTCAATGGAATATAAGAGCTTTTTATACTTGTGCGTTCAAGTAGTAAACTACTCCTTGTGCGGCCGTTTATGTATATGTATATATAACCTGAAAGATTGCAGTCCTTGGCTTCAGCCCCCACGCACATAGTGCGGGGGTGTTTGTAAAGAAGGCGCTTTTTCACACTTAATCCCACGTCTTGGTCCTGTTAAGGAGGTGGTAGCGTAGCAAACTAGGCAACCGGACTATAATGCTTTATCACTTTCACTTAGCCATAGGAGTTCGAGGGTGGGGCTACTATATAGCCCCTTGGGGCCCCGCACTCTCCTGAATTCGGGGTGCGTATGTGCCTGACCGAAAACCGGTCCTTCGTTAATGCGGAGGAATTCTAAACATTCCGGTGAGTCATCGAGTGGTTGACCAGTCTCTCACTATATCATGACGATCGGTTTCCGCTTTCTCTCTTGAGGTGCTCGCCCGGCCGAACCGGGGCACAATCGCAGTAGTTCTCCTCGTGCCGCGTTAGCCGATAGAGCGGAACGTAAGGCAGCAAAACACAGGAGCCGGGCAAACCCAACATTTGACCAAAGACATGATTCGGAGCTGATGCATATAAGGCCTAACTCGAGACGCCGAACACTCCCTAAGGTATTCGGTCTTTAAAAACAGGCAGAATAATGCCCGAGCCCCGTGTGTCAGTGCAGCGCAAATATTCTGGTGCGGCCAATGCCAAACGCCAGCCTCCTCCTCGGTTATAGTAAGAAACCGGGGGATGTATATCAACAAGAGACAGTAAAAAAGGTTTACGCAGGGTCTTAATCTGAAAAGAATCCTCGCAATGGGTCCCTACTGCACGTCTGCGCCTGTGTCTCCGTTGTGCCGTATCCTGGACGGGTGTAGCATGTTGTTCATCTGTAAAAGAGAGGAACTTAGTTTTAAAAGAAGAAGGATCGTGCAAAAGATGTACTTTATATTAAATAAACAGAATACGATTCGAAGAAGTGAATAAAATTGAGCTTTATTGTCTCTTGTTGTACATGCATGCGGCCCCTTGTATGGGGGTATGCCACTAGTAGGCGCCGGACTCGTCTAGCCGTGTCCGGGGTTTGAATGACCTATTCAGGTTCTTTGACTAGCGGAGCCGGATAGGTGTGGGGCTGTCAAGGCAGTCTCACGTTCTTCCGTGCTCGAGTAACACTTAATACTCCCTTTTAATGAGATGATGCCACGTGGACCGGGCATTTTAAGTGTTAGAGATGCATAATGCGGTATTGCGTTAAAGCGGGCGAAAGCTTCACGTCCCAATAGTGCTTGATGGCTACTTTTAAATGGGGCGACATGGAAGACTAACTTTTTGCGACGGAAGTTGTCGGATGAACCGAACACAACTTCTAGCAGTAGGGAGCCCGTACAATGGGCATATGGGCCTGGCATTACCCCTTTAAAGGAGGTGTTGCTATGGTGAATTTTGGTTGGGTCTATCCCCATCCTGCGGATTGTGTCCTGATATATCAGGTTTATGTCACTCCCGCCATCCATGAGGACTTGTGTAAATTGAAATCCCTTGATTATAGGATCCAATATCAAGGCAGTCCATCCTGCGTTCCGGATACTTTCGGAGTAGTCCTGATGGTCGAAGGTGATTGGTTTTGACAACCAGTGTTGGTGCTCCGCTAGGGTAGTATATGCGGCGCGCGTCTTGATGGGCGCCGCTCTGTTTTTTCCTTTTATCACGCGAAGTGAGTTTACTGCTTTGACTTCTTGTGGGAAATTCTTTTGTTTTCCGGGGCTCTACTGGTGGTGCTCGTCATCATCTTCACTTGGTGTGTCGAGCCCCTTGTGTTCGGCGTTGAGTCTGCTGGACTGTTTGAAGACCCAACAATTTCTGTGGGTATGATTTGCAGGCCTCCTGGGAGTACTGTGGATTTGACATATCTTGTCCAAGATTTTGTTGAAGTTGGATAGCTCATCGCTATTGTCCTTAAGGGGCAGTTTTTTATTGTTCTACCGTGAGCTTTTGAATCCGGCGTTGACTGCCGCGCTCTTTGGACCATTTCCTTTAATCGGCACTGGTCCTTGTTGTGCCGTGGTTTCCCGTTTCCATCCCTGACTTCGGATGTACTTGGGTCGCTGGTGCTGCATCTTGCTAGCTAGCTATCCTATCCCGCGCAAAAGCGGGTCATGAGGCTTGTTAATGCGGCCATTGTTCTTGGCTTTTCTTGGCCGAGGTGTCTGGCGAGCCATTCGTCTCGGACGTTGTGTTTGAAGGCTGCTAAGGCTTTGGCGTCCGGACAATCGACTATTTGGTTCTTTTAGTAAGGAACCTGTTCCAGAATTTCGGGCTGACTCTCCGGCTGTTGAGTTATGTGACTTAGATCGCTCGCATCCGGAGGGCGGACATAGGTCCCTGAAAATTTGCGAAATGCATCCTCGAGCTCTTCCCAGCTTCCAATGGTATTTTCGGGAGGCTTTTAAGCCAATGCCGATCTGGCCCTTTGAGTTTAAGGGTAAGTATTTTATGGCGTGGAGATCATCTCCTCTAGCCATGTGTATGTGGAGGATGTAATCCTCAATCCGCAGACTGTGGTCATTGTTCCGTCGTATGCCTCTATGTTTACGGGTTTGAATCCTCCGAAATTCATGATCCAGCACCTCATCGGTGAAACATAGGGGATGTGCGGCGCCCTATATTTGGGTGTGCCGTGATGTTCGATATTTGGCGTGTTGCATTGCTTTGAAGAGCTTGCTTTCTCGGCCCATAGACGGACCTAACTGGGCCATCCTTTTGATGTGAATCCTTATGTGGATCGCATACCGGCTTCTGTGCGGCGCCATTTGCCGCTCTCTTTTTGTCGTGGGGTCGTCCATCCGACCGGGTGGCCTTCTTGTTTTTTGATTGTGGGGGCTCTACGGCCTCCTCATCAAATTCGGGCTATAGCTTTCTCTTCGGGTAGCTCTTTGTTCGGCAACTGTCGCCGTATTTGTCTGCGGTGTTGAATACTTTGTTCCATCTGATTCTGAGTGCATCTTCCGCTGTTTTGAGCTTCCGCTTCTGCTTTTTCAGGCTACGCGCAGTGGCGACGAGCCTTTTGTGGAGGTTATTCTGCTCCAACAATTTGTCTGGCGTGAGATCGTCCGGACAATTATCTTTGCTGGGGACGGATTGTTTATCCAAGTTGTCTTGTTCGGACGATTGCTCGACAGCATGTTCGTCGTCCACCGGTTCGCCCTGCTCTATGGCTGGGTCTTTGTTGATGCGGGACTTGGTTCGGTGTTTTCGTTGCCGTTTTGACTGCTTTTCGAGGGATTTATCCTTCGTAGCGTCCCGTTGTTCCTCGTCTTCATTTCCTTTAGGTGTATCCACCATGTATACATCATGGGATGAAGTGGTTGTCCAGCATCCTATAGGCGCTGGTTCGTGGTTGTCTCCGACATCGTCGTCCATACCGTCGATGTCTTCGGAGTCGAAATCGAGCACGTCATGTAAGCTTTTGACAGTGGCTACGAAGTGGGTGGTGGGTGGGCGTTGAATTTCTTCGTCGTCCGCATCCCAACCTTCCTGACCGTAGTCCGGCCAGGGCTCTCCGGATATAGAGAGAGACTTTAGTGAATTGAGGATGTCGCCAAAGGGTGAGTGATGAAAGATGTCCGCGGCAGTGAACTCCATGTCCGGCGCCCAATCGGACTCGATTGGTAGGGGCGCGAAGGGTTCGGAGTCCAGAGAGGAGTCCGGCACCCTGGAGTCAAGGTCTTCGCAAAGGACAGGGATGGAGTTCAGCTCAATCGCCGTAGAGATCGTAGCCCCCGAGGCGGTGTCCAACCGCTCGTCCTCGATCAGGAATCCGGCCCGGATTGAGGTTGGAGCGGATCTTTGGTGCGGCCTCGTGGCCTTTGTTGGCGGCGAGCTAGATCATACCCATTGAAACAGTGTGGCACGCTTGGCTGCGGCTCGAATCCGTCGAAGATCAAGTCTCCGCGGACATCGGCCGTATAGTTCAAACTTCCAAATCTGACCTGATGGCCAGGGGCGTAGCTTTCGATCTGCTCCAGACGGCCAAGCGAATTGGCCCGCAGTGCAAAGCCGCCGAATACGAAGATCTGTCCGGCGAGAAAAGTCTCACCCTGGACCGCGTCGTTGTTGATGATCGAAGGAGCCATCGGGCCTATCGATGACGACACAGAGGAACTCTCAATGAAAGCACCAATGTCGATATCAAAACCGGCGGATCTCGGGTAGGGGTTCCCGAACTGTGCGTCTAGGCGGATGGTAACAGGAGACAAGGGACACGATGTTTTTACCTAGGTTCGGGCCCTCTCGATGGAGGTAATACCCTACTCCTACTTGATTAATATTGATGATATGGGTAGTACAAGAGTAGATCTACCACGAGATCAAGGAGGCTAAACCCTAGAAGCTAGCCTATGGTATGATTGTTGTTCGTCCTACGGACTAAAACCCTCCGGTTTATATAGACACCGGATAGGTTAGGGTTACACAGAGTCGGTTACAATGGTAGGAGATCTACATATTCGTATCGCCAAGCTTGCCTTCCACGCCAAGGAAAGTCCCATCTGAACACGGGACGAAGTCTTCAATCTTGTATCTTCATAATCTTGGAGTCCGGCCGTGATGATAGTTCGGCTATCCGGACACCCCCTAGTCCAGGACTCCCTCAGCGGGGCAGTCTAGCTTGGTCGGTTTCACGAGAGGCGATGGCCTTTGTGATTTGACGGCTCATTACTGCTGGAAGGCGGGGCCTTGTGATTTGACTGCTCGTATAAATGCGCCGACGACCTGATCGAGGAGGAGCAAAGAACTGTGCGGCATACTCAAGTTTTCCTCTGGAGTAGTACTGCGATGGAGGAGCACGAAACACGGCAGCCCAGTGCCATATGGCGATAAAAAATGATCTAATTTGCTAGTCATCTCATTGTTACTAGCATTGTTCTATTCATTCCCTTAAAAAACAAAAACCATTTTTCTATTCATGCCTCGGAGAGAACGTGACACGTGCGGCGAAACACCCGAAGCAAAAGATGAAACACATCAGCAAAAGAAGGAAGATTATCACCCCAAATGATCTAATTCGCCACGGAGTCGTAACTGCTTCTTCATCGCCTCCACGACCTCCATCTCCTTGCGCGTCTCCTCCGCCATCTTCTTCATTCTGTCCATGATGCGGGATTTCTCGACGCGAGCCTTCATCATCTGTTCCACGGCCACATTACGTACCTTGACAGCAGCCGGGTGCTCGATGCGGAGCTTCGCCAACTCCTCCTTCTGTTTCATGACGAGGGCCTACATCATCTTCATCGAGGAACTATTCTCATGCAGCTTCTTCCAGTCGGCGTTCTTCTCCTTCAACAGGTCGATCTCGTGGCAGAGCTTCGCCTTGTCCTCCTGAAGTCGCAGGATTTTGCCGGTCGCCTTCTTCTCCGAGGCAATGCTCTTCTTCAGCAGTATCACCAAGCCGGCGGTCAACTCCCCCTGCTGATTGAGCTCAGCGAGCATATCATCGAGGCTCTCCTTCAGCAACTCCGTCAAGCCTTGGATGAACTCCTTCTGCTTATTGAGGTGCTTATTGAGCTGATCGGGCATGCCGTCGAGGGATGACGACTCCAGCTCCGCCGGCTCGGCATGTTCGCCTCCGCGGCTAGGGCGCTCCTGGGAGCCATCGCCTGCCCGTGAGAGATCTTTCGAGGTCTCTGCGTGGCGGCGAGCCCTCTCTTTTTTTTCTGTAGCCTTGGTTGCCGCTCCCTTGTTACGAGTAGTTCTCGACCTAGAGCTCTGCTCACCGGCCATGGCAACGACGGACGAAGAAGAAGCACTTATGAGGAGGAAAGGTAGAGTAATTTTCGGTTAGGTAGTTCCCTTTTATAACCTAAGTACTAGCACTAGTAGTACTAATACCTGCATAGTGGGAACACGTTCAGGTTTGGTACGCATACTAGTAGGTGTGAGCAGGCTTTCGAATGTGATGGGAACAAGGTAAAGATTAATTGATGGTTTTGGTTTCGAGGCCCGAAACGGCTCCCGATGAGTTCAGCGGAACATAAATTTCAAGTACTACACTGTCAGAAATTGGCACAAAATACGAAGGAGACCAATGGAAGTACTACTAGCAACCCACGATTTAACTACTCGCATGCGCGCAGTGGAGTAATAATGTCTTTCTTCCACCCTCACGTCCACTCAATTTGCATGCGTTGTATTAATTGACCATCAATGAAGTGAACGACTTTGCACGCGTCAAATTATCACATGGGGTGGATCTTGGTACAAAATTGCGTCCGCCCGTGTACCCGCGTGTGCGTGCGAGGGAATGAGTGTGTGTGTGGCGTGGGTGCACATCTTCGCTCCGTGCATGTACCGCCAGTATGGCTCAGGGAGGACGAGTACATTCTTCTGGAACCAGCAGCACGTCACTGTGATCAATCCACGCAAGGAGGTCGCGGCAACGCCTCCACATGTGCCACGTGGCTTCATGAACTGTAAGAGAGACACTGTGTAGTGTGCCATTGGTATTCTAATTTACGTGTTTTGCACATACTCGAAGTACTAGTAATGTACATGTGCATTGCATGCATCAGATTTTGCAACCAAATTATGAATAAATACCACACTATAGCATGTAAGCTCTGAGTCATATATGCGTGATGTAGCCCTTTGTTTAATTCTTATAGTTCATCTCATTCAAAATCAAATTAGTTTTTATAAAAAAGCTAAGAATGTGTGAATAGGAAAAACATGGGATTATAGTGGAATGTCGTCTTGAATCCTACAGGATTGTACGAGTGTTTGATTGTGCATAGAAAAAACCGCAGAATTCTTTCAAAGAGGTTTGAGTGGATGGGATGTTTCCTATGAAATCTAGTGCAAATGAATCATATGGAAAAATTCATATGGTTTACAATCCTACGAATCAAACAACCAAGATAGGAAAAATTCCTAATGATTAGAATCCTCCAAAATTCCTTTGAGAATCCTTTGAATCAAAGAAGCCCTTAATCTATTTTATGATTCATGAAATTGCGCGTTGTAAAGCATAAAGTAAAAACAAATAATGGCAATTCAACTAGAAAAAAAGTTTGGGCAGTTGTGATACGGAAGATTCTAGAACAAAAGAGAACCATTGTTGTTTTGAGGTTTGTGCATTATGCGTAAGTTCAACCATGGAGTCTGCTAGATTGTACATGTGGCAAAATCCGGTGGGGGCTAGAAGATGGTGCGAGGGGCCGAGTGGAGGGATACTATGAAGGAATGCACAAGTGCGAGATCGATATTAGAGAGAGGGGAAACACGCGTTGTTGTAACGCAGATGGCGGAGCCATGAAAATAAATGAGCTAGGGGCCAAGCATTGCTAATCCTTTACGAGGAGGGTCAATTCATGAAATTAAACCTTTTTTAGCAGCAATTGTCTAATGATCACATTCATATTAGCCTCGATATATAGTGATGTTAGGGGGGCAGGGCCCTTACGCCCCTGTGTCTTCGCCATTGTGCACGCGTCTGAGAGATGAAGCGGAAGGCATGGATGATGAGAGGGGGACGTTGGATATATAATTAATGTGGGTGTATTAGCTATTTATGTTAATCCTATATAGAGAGGTATAGATTGATCGATGTGGACGTGGGAGAGGTATAGATTGATCGATGTGGACGTGGGAAAGAGGGTGAGACCTCATTGGATATATCGATTGATCGGTTTGTGTGGAAAACTATGAAAGACCTAGCTATATACACACATACATAGAGGAACATCGATCGTTGCGCATGCACGCGTGAGAGATAAAGAATGCCGGTATGATGGAGAGGGGATGTGTGTGGGTGTGTGCCTTCATGGGAGACCGACCTGAAGAAAAAGATTGCATGCGTCACGATAGATAATGCCGACTGGTAGTGTGTGTGCATGCATGCACGAGAGAAGGTTAGTGGTACAATTATAAAGAGAATACTACTGTGTGGGTGTAAAAGAATAGGTGAGGTCATAATCAATGTAAAGTTGAATTCAAATATTTGAATAAGAGATCCTGATGTTTGAAACCCATGCATGCATGAATATAACGGAGATCTGCGCGGTGTGGTTTGGAAACAAGCATGTTGTAATGTATACACATTGAACAAGGTCAGACTGATTTGAATTTGAGATACCGATGGCAGACATCATTTGCCCATGTCGCATCCGTGCATGGACACACTATTCTAATTGGAGATGATGGCGGCTTTCGCATCACATATCTATATCTATAACCCTATATATATATATTATATATTTTTTATATTGTGTGCGGGTAACTTTAACTTTGAAAGATGGTCGTTGGATGAGGCGAATCTGATGGTCCAAAGATGGCAAATTTCAGCACTATTGGTCGTTGGATATCATCTAGATTCCACCTGATTTTGCCACATGTATAATATAGAAGACTCCATGGTTGAACTTAAGCATAATGCACAAACATCAAAACACAAGCACTTCTTATTTGTTCTAGAATCTTCCATATCAGAATTGCCCAAATGTTTTTCTGCATGATTTGTCAATATTTGTTTTTACTTTATGTCTTACAACGCACAATTCCATGAATCTTAAAATAGATTAGCTTTCTTATAAAAACTAGATGATTTTGAATGAAATGAACTATAAGAATTAAATGAACATCTACATCATGCATATATGACTCAAAGCTTACATGCTATAACGTGGTATTTATTCATAATTTGGTTGCCAAATCTCATGCGTGCAATGCACATGTACCTTACTCTAGTCTAAATGGTGTTTGTGTGTGTGTTGTGCGTGTTGAGGTGCAAATTGTCTTTTTTGGGTACACGTTAAGCTTGTTCTTCCGAAATTTCAAGCCGCGTCTTGTTATGCCGAAAATTTAAGCTAGCGTCTCTATCTATCATGCTGGGAAACTCCGCCTCTTCAACCCGCGCCTTGTTAGCCCGAAATATTTAAGATATATCTTTGTCTCGTTGTGCTCCGACAACTCCCTCCATCTCAACTCGCGCCTTGCTATTCCAAAATTACAACGCGCGAGAAAACTCCCACCTCCTGTGAAATCCCGACACGCGAAATGCCCGTGGTACCCCTGAACCGAAAGAACCGCCTCAAATCGGTCGGGGGTACTTTCGTAACTTACCCCACATTTCAGACAAGCGCGTCTCTAAGCCATGGTTCCCCACTGTCATCCCATCCGCCCACCCATTCGTACACCGAGGCCGCGAAAACCCGCGACGAATCCCCACACCCTGCTCCGTCCACCACCCAGCCCGAGCCTCTTCCCTGACGACGTCGTCCACAGCAACAGCTCGACGTCCCTCATCCACCGTACCGGATGAGGATCCATCGTCGATCTCATCGTCCCGCCGGTTCAGCCACCCCGTCCTCCACCTCCAAGGAGCTGCCCCGATGTTCCCCTCGTCTTTCGCGCCACCTCCATTCCCACACCGCCGTCTTCACCTGCACCACCGGAAGAGCATCATCATCACTGTTTCCTTAGATGAAGCTACGGCCTAATCGGCGCCACCGAAGAGGTTGTACACTAATCGACGCATTTTCTTCTTGATTCGATCTCACGGTGCTGCCGGCGCTCGGTCCCGAGCCGACACGGCGCGGCTCCATCCACGGCGGCATCGCCGACCACTTCCTCCATGGCGTCGCTCCCTCGGCGGCGACGTCCACATCAGTAGGAGCTGCTGCTGCTTTAGCTCTCGCTCGCGCTGCTGCTCTGCTCTTGCTCTCGCTCCCCTGCCTGGTTTGCTCTTGCTATTGCTCTTGCTTGCGATGCTGCTCCGATTTGGCTACACTTCAGTCGACTGAATCGACTTTTGGGTCAGTCGATTTTCAAGGGGTGGGCTCGCCAGGGTGAAGGACGAACCAGCCGCAGCGAGGAGGGGGGCTCGCCGGAGAGGTACCCCACTATCTATCTTAGGGTTCAGGATGGGGGCGGTGGTCGCCGGCGGTGGCGGGGCGTTGGCGGGGCGGTGGCGTGGGAATCGCCGGAGAAAAAGCTCGGCACAGTGGGGGGGCTAGAGGGATGGCCGAGGCGGCGGCAGACCGGCGGTGGGGAGTGTTTTCGGGGCAGGCGGGGCGATGCACCGCCGGCCGCGGGCGGCGGGGGGCTGTTGTTTGGCCGGTGGTGGCTAGCGGCTCAAGGGGGTGGAGGTTGAAGATGAACCGCAGGCCCTTGATTTCGTATCCAACGGCTGCAAAATAGACTGACCAGAGATGAAAAAGTCAGTCGACCAACGTGTAGCCTCACCTTGCTAGTGCGTTCAGTTTCGACAGCAAAATTCAGTTTCGACAGTTAGGTTCAGTTTCGAAAGTTAAGTTCAGTTTCGACAGTTAAGTTCAGAGATGAGCGACTGATGTATTTTACATCTAGCACTTTGTGGTTATGTATTTTATGTCATGTATTGGAGATGCTATTAGAATTCCACTCGGGTTAACGTTGTTCGTTGTCTCTCTTGTCCTGCTTCAGCCTCGGTGTCGTACAACTCACGGAGCTGCTCCAACGACGAAACCCTCCATCACAGCGAGCGATACTCGGCTCCATCTCCGGACGCCTAAGATCTTCTTCCCTCCTCCGACAGCAAAGTCAGCGGAGCATCCTCACCGCCAACCCAATCACGCCGAGATCGACATGGCTTCGCCAAAGAGGTTGTACACTTGTTGCATCTCTTTTTACTCTACATGTTATATATATTGTCCATCGAGCACTCGTAGTAATGGGAAATACGATTATTTTATCCTACTATATGACAAGCAAGTGAGGTACCGTGCAACTTAGCTATCCGTGATGGACTCTCTTGAACGCCATCATTATTTATCTTTATGCGCTTGAGCTGTGCATTTGTCGATGGGCCAGGGAGTTGAGCTAGTATGGCAAAGTGGCATGGGTCCAAAGTAATAGAAGTAGCACAAAAACATTTTTAGTGTAGGATTTTCCTTGCTCAAGCCTGCCTACTAGAATCGCCAATGCTTGAAAGGAAAAGTGAATGAAAACATAGGAATTGGAAAGTTTCCTATGGTACTACTTTTCATGAATTTGGTGCAAAGGAATGGAGCAAAGGAAAACTGTAGGATTTGTTCCTTTAGTGTCTCCTTGAAAGAAAAACCGTAGGAATTCTAATTTCCACTTCTCCTCCTTTTCATATTCCTGTTCATCAAGCACAAGACTAAGAGATAGTAGCATAATAGCATTATAACCGTACATTTTCTTGTGGTTTGACTTAATCTCACCATGCTTTTTTGCATCTTGTGATCTTCCAATTGTTGTGAATCAAACACCCAGATTGGCAGAAATCATGTGTTTTTAAATTCTCTGTTTTTCACGTGCATTCCTATCCTATTCCTGTCTATTTCCTATCCCTGCATTCTTAGAATCCTCAAATTCAAACAAGCCCTTGCTCAATTACTTCTGTTACAGATATGTGTCAAAGAAAACCTTGTGTGGTTTTTCCTGCTCTTGCGGCGCTGTGTTCCACCCCAGCTCAGCTGCTCCAACGATGGAAGGGTTCACCACAGCAGGGATCCACTCTCCAGACTGTCTTTCGCCGCCTCAGATCTTCTTCCCCGCCGCCGGCAGCCACGACAACTGCATTACCATCATCAACTGAGCAGATGACCTTGAGGACTACACGGGTCCGCAAGAGAGGTCGCACTCTTCCGTGTTCCGCCACGTTATGCGCCGCTAATATGATGACATGCTACATTATCGCTGTGTTCACCTATTAGACACCGAGTCAGGTCCAAACTAATGCTGAAACTTGAGTTTTAAATGATTGTGGGGTACATATTGGGGCATCAATCAGTACTATCATCTACTATCCGTTAATCTCCGTGTCTACTATGAGTTTCATGTTGGGTGCAAACAAACATTAAAGGAGCCATTATCTGTATTTTTTAACTAAAGCTATTATCCGCCGCTATCATGGTTTTGGGTCTATCCACAGTTTGCTACCATCACTCTGGATTTGTGCATGCACTCCTTACATAATCTCACTATGTTTTATTCCTATGCATACCAGTTATTATACACAATGGAACTGATCATGTAGAGCAAAAGAGACGAGCCTTGCGTGGCAATAAAATTTCATGCAAACGCTGCTCCATGGTGGGCGCAAAGGCAGCCCCCTCCACCCATTTCGGATCATAATCAAGAGGAAGATAACTGTTCGAGGGGATTCGAAGGAGAAGACCACCCTATTTACCCCATGAGGTCTTCGCCTAACTTGGCATCTTGATGTTGGTAATATCATGCATATGGTGCCTTGCATTTCTTATGTATACATTAAAGATGTCATCCGCTTAGTTTAGACATGCTTTGTGTCAATGCCATCTGCTTAGTTTCTTTATCGTATATGTGAATCATGCAATGCCATCTTGTCTAGCCAGGCATCATATATGTGAATTTTGCAATGCCACCCTGGTTAGCCATCATCTTATATGTGAATTATATCATGCCATCATTTTTTATTATGAGTTAAATTTGTCAACAATTTTAGTACATTCAATTACTCTTCTCCTGCATCACCCATTCGCACGCTCATGGAAAAATCTGGAGTGGAAACAAGGTCTTCAGAGCGAGACAATGCTATCGACGAAGTGCATGTCTTGTTGGTTCCGATAGCTCCTCGGAGGAGGATTAGAGATGATGACCATCATATTTCCCCCGAGGTGCATGCCCTAACTTGGCAGGGTTATGTTACTCATATCGTGCCTATGGTATCTTGCATTGCTATGTCATTTGCTTAGTTTAGACATGCTTTGTGTGAATGCCACCTGTTTAGTGTCTAATTACCATATATGTGAATTATGCAATGCCATCTTGTTGCAAGACATTATATATGTGAATTATGCAATGTTATCTTGTTGCAAGGCATTATGTATGTGAATTATGCAATGCCATGTTGTTTAGGCAAGCGTCATATATGTGAATTATATCATGCCGTCCTTTTTTTGTATTTCTCATTGCTTTTGTCAACAATTTTTGTATATTCAACTGCTCTTCCTGTGCATCAGCCATTTGAATTGGTGATGGAGAAATCTGGAGTGAAAACAAGGTCTTTAGAGCAGACAATGCTACCTGCTGAAGCAGATATCTTGCTGGTTACAGATAGCTCTTCAAAGGAGGATTCAGAGGCAGATGACCAGTCCTATTATCCCCCTGAGGTGTATGCTCAAACTTGGCAGGGTTATATTACTCATACAATGCATATGTTGTATTGCAATGCTTAGTTTTTACATCATATACACAATATTGAATGCCATCTCCTTAGTTGACACATCATATATGCAATTGCCCTCTACTCACTTCCTTAGTATATAAATCATATATTTGAATTATGGCATGCCATGATGTTTACATAGACAGCATGTATCTGAATTATGGCATACCAACCCATTTTCTAAAGACATAATATAGTTATATCATCTCATCCAGTTTACATAGTCATCATATTTTAAATTATGTCATTCTATCCGTGAATTATATCATGCCATCATGTTTCCATCGACGACATGTTTTTGATTTATGGCATGCCAACAACTTTAATAGACACATCGTATAGTTATATCATGTCATCATGTTTACATAGTCATCATGTTTTAAAGTATGTCATTCTATCCTGTTTAGTTAGCCATCATACATGTGCAATTGTGTCATGCTATCCTGTTTAATTAGCCATCATATATGTGAAATTATGTCCTGCTATTCTGTTTGCTTAGACAACATAAATGTGAATTATTTCATGCCCTGTTTTCTTCCCTACTATCCATTGCACTGCTCTATCTTACAATGTCTCAGTACATTCAATTACTTTTCTTGTTTATCAGCCATTTCAATTGAGGGAGTGATGGCAGTATATGTGGGAGTAAAACACGGTCTTCAGAAAAGATCGTGCTACCTGTCGATGCAGATAGAACCACGGTTCTACTTGCCCAAGAATCAGCCCCACCACACATAACCCGCACTCATGCAGATTGTACCCCTACCCAGTTGGACAGAGAACCAGCTACACCCCTTCTAACCCCAACCCCAGCAGATAGACACCCAGTTCCTGTTGACACAGCACCGTCTCCACCAGAGAGCACCCAAACACGAGCAGTTAGTAAGGCAACTGCATTGCCCAAATCACGAGGACCACCACTCCAACCCAAGTCAACGCTTAAAGCGTAAGAAGAATTGTTCTCAGGTCAGGTTCCGTAGCTATGGTTCATACTACTTTGCTCTTGCATCACTGTATTTACTGATACCAACCAATTTCAAATTTGAAGGATGCAATTGAAACTCCAATGGCGCAACAGGTATGTTTTAAACCTGTTTCTTCAACGTGTTTGGTTGTTTGCTCTTGTAACTTGCTCTATGTTGATTTCATTTTCAATTGAATAAATAGTTATGCTCTCATGCCATGCACATTACAAGTGTTGTTATTGCTGTGTAGTTTCCCACACTTATATTCTGTCTATGCTGCTTTGTCTTAAATAGATATGATTCGAACTGTATCTATGCGCAAGGTGCGAGCCGGACGTTCCTCCGACAGAGGATGCCGAAAGATTGTCCGCCACCAAGTCTGAGGCGGAGAGTGCTCTGAATCACAGGCGCCGCCGGACAGCATTTCGTGACGCGTGCTTCTCCCCGAGGCGTTGAATGCCTTTAACACGGGGACGCGCACTCGTGCCGCCAAGATAGTTTTACCAGAGCTACGGAGCAGTATGTAAAAGACATACGGGTAAGAGTTTTTAACGGTTGTATATGCCAAGAGCCCCCGAGACTTAAAGTAGTTATATTAACTGATTTAAGGATCATATGAAATGCAGGATCTTACTGAGAAGAATACCCAACTGTCTCAGGAGCTGCAAGAGTGCAAGGCCCAACTTGAGGCCGCATTGGCCGGCGCAGGAGGAAACGCAAGGACCTCTCCTGGTAACGCATTATTTTAGAAGGATAAGTAACGTGTGGCCTTTGCGCAAGTCTAAAAAAAACGACGTTGCAGGGGCTGCCGGACAAGATCCGGACAGGTAAGAACTTCGCGCCAACTAAAGGTCGGCGAGGGTGCTGCATAAGGTGCAGCATGAAAGGAACAAGCTCCAGGATGCCCATGCCCAGCTTGGAGAAGAGCTGAAAGCGTTCGGGCCGAGCTGTCGGGCTCCGTTAAGGAGAATCAGCGGCTTCGCGGCATATATAGTAGTGCTTGAGCGAACTCCTTTGAAAAGAAGAGTTGGCGAGGAAGTCCATTTGATGTAATATGTGCGAGGTATGCTCACAGTGTCGCCTCTGGAGGAGATGCCCGTAATAACGGGTGTTCAACTTCCAATTGTTGCAACCGATTGAACGAAGTTCGGCAGGCTATGAGCGGCGTCATCCAGCGTTATGGCCAGCCTTCTCCATACCCGAGGGTCTTGGGGAGCTATGGAGAAGCTTCTGTGAGTGCGGCAGCGCTTCCATTTATGGAAGATTTCGCCTGCCGCCAAGGTGCTGTGGAGGCTGGGCCATGGTAAAGACGCGGTACAAAAGGCGGATCCCAATCACATGGTCAAGTCGGACTGTGGGGCCTGATGGGAAGGAGATCCTGTGAGTTTAGTATACGCCAAGTAGAGTTGGCGCAAAATTTTCCCAACAGATCAGTAAATTAGACAACCTTTAGACGGGATTGAGGATGAATACAATCACCGATTTGACAATGTATTATAAAATGACATACAAAATGCCTTCTAGCCGGATTGTAGATCGCTTGTCTTTGCCGACCTTTTCGCTTCGACCTCGACCCTAGAGTCCGGAGTGTGTCCGAATACCTTCTCGGTTATGAAACAACCGGGGCATGCATGGAGACCAGGCGAGGGGTCATCGGTGCTTTATCGCATAAGTGCCCAACTAGTTATGTTATATTACATGGTTAGTAAGAAACATCTTCCAGGAGAATAGTTCCGTTAAGGGTTCCTTTCCATTGGGGTGGCATGCCCTAAAGTGCATGTCCGGCTGTGAAAAAGGTAAAACATCTGGGGCAGATAAAAGTGGATAAAAATCATCTTTTAAGTCACCGACCAATATTCCCTTAAGAACGCTAGCTTTCGGCTTCACCCGGCCCGAGGTACACATCCGGCTGACCCGGCAGTAATAAACGCAGAGGTGCTCCTTTACCTCCTAGCCGAACAATCGGGAACGAGGGGTAAGCACAGAGCCAGCAACCCATCTTGGCCAAAACTTAAGTCATATCGATGCATATAATGGTGAATAAAAGGTACATGTGGAGGCTTGACATGTGCTAGGCATAAAGCCCGATAATTAAGCTTCGTAAAGAAGCCCCCATGTATAATGAGTGCGGGTAGCACATCAATTGTGCGCGGACGTTGCGCGGGTAAAGCCCCTTAAGGCTTGGATGAATAGGTTTGAGAAGAAAAAGGTGAACAAAAGGCAGCTGAAATAAATTAAAAAAAATTGGACGGGGGAAGGGGACGAACTCTTAGTCCGGCGCTAGGCATAGAATCGCCGGAGGCGGGCTGCGTTCCATGGGTTCGTCTCGAGTCGGTTATCTGATGCATTTCGTAGACGGTACGCTCCGCCGGTCAAGACTTGATCAATGATGAAGGGGCCTTCCCATTTGGGCTTGAGCTTGTCCTTTTTCTTGTCCGGCAGCGAGAACCAGTTCGCCAACGCTGTAAGTCTTGGCCCGTATCTCGCTTTGGTATCTTCGAGCCTGCCGCTGATAGAATGCGGAACGAGCCTTGGCGACGCCGCGCTCTTCCTCCAATGTGTCCAAGCTGTCCCGCCGATCCAACTCGGCTTTCTTTCTTCGCACATGCGCACTCGAGGTGAGTCATGAATGATGTCGCGGGCAAAACTGCTTCGCTACAGACACCATAAAAATGGTGTGAACCGTGGTACGGTTAGGCGTTGTCCGTAGCCCCCAGAGTACGGAGTCGAGCTCCTCTACCCAATGCGTGTCATATTTCGTAAGGGACCGCACTAGTCTAGGTTTGATGCCGCTCATAATGAGACCATTTTCTCGTTCCACTTGACCGTTGGTTTGAGGATGATAGACTGAAGCGTAATCAAGCTTGATGCCCATATTTTTGCACCATGATTTAACCTCGTCGGCGGTGAAGTTCGTGCCGTTATCGGTGATGATGCTATGGGGGCACCATAACGTGTACTACCCGGATATAAAGTCTATCACCGTCCGGACTCGCCGTTTAACGGCTTGGCCTCTATCCATTTGGTGAATTTATCCACCATGACCAATAGGTACCTTTGCTTGTGGGTTCCCCCTTTAAGTGGTCCAACCATGTCAAGCCCCTGCACCGCGAACAGCCGTGTAATTGGTATAGTTTTGAGGGCGGTGGGTGGCATATGGCTCGATTAGCAAAGAGTCGACAACCGACGATCTTTGGACTAAGTCCTGGGCATCTGCTCGAGCCGTCGGCCAGTAAAATCCTGTACGGAATGCCTTTCCTACAAGGTCCCGAGCTGCGGCGTGGTGTCCGCCTAGTCCGGCATGAATTACAGCCAGGAGGGTTCGCCCTTCATCTTCGGAGATACACCTTTGAAGGACTCCGGTTGTGCTTTTCTTGTAAAGTTCTCCCTCATAGACCTTGTAGGCTTTTGATCGCCGGACAATGCAGCGAGCCTCATTTTGGTCTTCGGGAAGCTCCTGCCTAAGCAAGTAGGCGAGGAATGGTTCATCCACGGGCAATTACTGCCATTATGTCGGGCGGAATGTGTTATGTCATCGGCTGGATCGCCGTTGGTGCGGCTTGTTCCGATTGTTAGTTCCGACTCCTCTTCCCATAGTACGGATGGCTTGAAGAGCCGCTCCTGTGAAGATGTTAGGAGGACAGCGTCGCGCTTTTGCGCCAATGCGTACAAGACGTCGGCCGCTTGGTTATTATCCGGTGACGTGGTGGAATTCAAGTCCTTCGAACCGGGCTGACATGTTGAGGACAGCGTTGCGATATGCTACCATTTTCGGATCTTTGGCGTCAAGTCTCCGCTTATTTGGGATATTGCGAGGTTTGAATCCTCGCACCTCTAGGCGTTGAATGCCCATGGAGATTGCCATCCGGAGACCGTGTAAAAGGGCCTCGATTCGCTGCGTTGTTAGAGTCCGTACATTATCCGGCACGATTGGACTGTGTCTCCGGTCGGGACGCCAATATGACGCCAGCCCCATCCGCTAACATTTTAGAGCCGTCGAAGCGCATAATCCAATTGGACTATGCGCCGATTCTTTAGGGAGTTCGCCGTCCATTCAGCGACAAAGTCAGCCAAAACTTGAGACTTGATAGCTCGCCGAGGTTTGTAAGATATATCAAATGGTAAGAGCTCAATGGCCCATTTTGCAATCCTGCCCGTCGCGTCGCGGTTGTTTATAATGTCGTTAAGTGGTACTTCAGAGGCCATCGTTATCGAACACTCTTGAAAGTAGTGTCGAGCTTCCGGATGCCATGAACACCGCGTATGCTATCTTCCGATAGTGTGGGTAACGGACTTGCAAGGGGTTAACACAAAGGATACGTAGTATACTGGTTTTGAAGAGGAAATTTATGCCCTTCGCTTCTCGCTCGACGATGAGTACCGCGCCATAACTTGATGCGAGCTGCGATGTATAACAACATTGGTTCGCCCAAAGTTGGGCGCAGCCAGACCGCATTTGTTGCCAAGATGGCCTTTATTTCTTCGAGTCGGCGGTGGCAGCATCCGCCCACTGGTGTTCGTGCGCCGAGGAGGCGATAGAGGGTAATGCCTTTTCTCCTAGACGGAGATAAAGCGGCTTAGAGCCGCCACGCATCCGGTCAATTTTGTATTTGCTTGAGGTCTTTTGGGATATCTAGCTGTGACAGAGCTCGGATCTTGGCTGGGTTTGCTTCAATTCCTCTACCGGATACGATGAAGCCCAGCAGCTTTCCAGCTGGTATGCCGAAAACACATTTTTCCGGATTCAGCCTAATGTCATATGCTCTGAGGCTGTCGAATGTGAGCCTCAAGTCGTCTACTAGAGTTTCGACATGTTTAGTTTTGACGACCACGTCGTCCACATATGCCTCTACTATTTTGCCGATCTGGGTAGCCAGACATGTCTGAATCATGCGCTGATATGTTGCGCCGGCGTTTTTGAGCCCGAAGGGCATTGTGTTGAAGCAGAATGGTCCATATGGAGTAATGAATGCTGTTGCGGCTTGATCCGCTTCTGCCATCTTGATTTGATGATAGCCGAGTATGCGCCCGTGAAGCACAATGAATCGTGTTTCGCGGTGGCATCGATGATTTGGTCGATGCGGGAGGGGAAGGGATCCTTTGGGAAGGCCTTATTTAGGTCTTTGAAATCGACACATCGGCGCCAGATTTGTCCTTCTTTGGTACCATCACCAAGTTTGCTAGCCAATCCGGTGCTTGATGTCTCGATGAATCCGGCCCAATAGCTTGGCTAGCTCTTCTCCCATTGCCTGTCTTTTGGGTTGGAAAATCGTCAAGAGCCTGTTTGATCGGCTTGAACTTTTAGGATGTTTAGGCTATGTTCTCGCCAATCTGCGTGGGATTCCGGCATATCCGATGGGTGCCAAAGTAAAATGTCCCAATTTTCCCGGGAATTTCGCAGCGGCGCCTACATCAGGGTTCGCCAGCCCGATGGAGGCCGCCTTTGTGGGGTCCGCTGGTGGACCTGGAATTTGACTATTTCATCCGCTGGTTTAAAAGAGGTGGACTTGGATCTTTTATCAAGTATCACATCGCCCCTGTTCACCGTGGAGCGATCGGTGAGTTCCTCGGCCGCTAGGGCTTCGGATAGTGCCTCGAGGGCTAGCGCGGCTGTCTTGTTTTCTCGCTGAGTGCTATGTCCAGATCACTAGCGAGAGTGATAATTCCGCTGGGACCGGCATTTTAAGCTTCATGTACCCATAATGGGGTATATGTAGCGACCGACCTCGAGACGGTCAAGCCTCGTGTTACCGCCATCCTCGGATCAAGATGTCGGCACACAAGACATCAATGTATATATCAAAGTGCAATCACATGTATAAATAACGAAATGATATATACCTCATAATAATCAGCGGAAACAAATCAAACGGGTGTGGAGTCCCATCAACGCCATCGGCAGGTTGAGTGTAGACCGTAACCTCAGATTGTAACTCTTACTGTCGAGGAAATATCTGCAACATGATACGTTGCAGCCGTGGTAGGTCAAGACATTGAATGTACCGCAAGATCACAATATGAGAAAACAGATGATAAAACTATACTATATGCAATATGGCTTTATGGCTCAGATCTGAATTTTGTTTGCGTAAAAGCTGGTTTTATTTTTCCTACACCAAAAGGATAAATGAAGTCTGTACTATGGATTTTTCTATCATGACATGGTTCTGCCAACCGATGTCTCATAGCCCACAATCATCATAAGTTGCCCACAATTAAGTTATCAATCCGGTGTTGAGAGTTCCGAGATAGATGCAAGTCCAGAGGATCAAATTGTCCGTGAATCGGGACATGGCTAATCGATTAGGTTTTAACCTCTGCAGAGGTTTGTACACTTTACCCGCAAGATTCGATCCTCTCTTTACGCTCTCGCACTTTGAGTGTTTGAGAACAAGATGACCAAACATGGTCTTCCAAAGAGTTCCTCCGACCACCGTCCGGTACTCAACCCATCCTACCGTAGTTCTACATCTGCTAGTACCGCCCCAGCCAGAGTCACAACTAAGGTCAACCAAGCCGAGCCCATAATGACTTGCGGTTGCACGGGTAAGCTTCCGGCATGAAGTATTCTTCCGTCTCTTTGAGTCTGGGTGAAGCTCGCAAGATGTCATGGCGCTTCTCCATGCATCCCGCCAACCACTGGTTTCTCCAGGTGCCCGTCAACCGCCCTTCACCCAAAGAGTGTGTATTGAATTCTTGACTTGAGTCTTGAAGTCTTGAGGCCTTGAAGATGCAGTCCTTGCAGATTCCATCATGAAGTTGTCGCCATTGTCGAGAATCCTCCATTCTCACACCACTCCTGAGCACTCATACCAAACCCCGCCTACTATAGCGTAGCATTGAAATAAATAACGCCCCGAGCTTGGTAACAGGGTGATGGGTTCCTACCTCATGCATACTACTCAACTACAAGGATTCAATAACACTCTTGAGGGGTGGTTGCCAAGGTGCCACTAAATGCAATAAAACATAGGTAAGAAAGCATGGTCAAAGTGAACTTGCTCGGTTGACGATCTTCAAAAAACTAGGTTTCAGAGTAGCAATCTTCGCACCGGAAATTCTACCGAGGCAAACAATAACTATAATAAGCACATAGCATAACATAACATAACAAAGTAACACACCAAAACCAACAAAGCAAAACCCAAAGGAAAACTTAAAGAAAAAAAACAACTCAAAGTTTTCCTGCTTCAAATAACAACAAAAATAGGTTTATATAACAAAAATTTCTTAACATCACCTAATCATGGTTTTATGTTAACTAAACAGAAAATATTTCATTAAGCAACTAGGAGCAAAAAGAATTAAATAAAAATCTATTATGAAACTCCCGGAATAAGCAAAACAAGCTTTAATTCAAATCTGATCTAACTCAATTTTTATAAATCCAAACATAGACAAATTATATATTTTTGGAAACTACAAGAAAATTGTGATCTAACTCAAAAAAAATCAGCATCATTGGACTTCTAGATCAAAAGTTATAAGCTAAACAAGAACGGAACTAAATCTGTTACGGGAATAAATCTGAAAACGAAAACGGAGTTACCTGTACGTGAGGCAGAGATGGCAGGAAGGAGATGGCTGTAACGCCCCCGATGCGGCTATATCTCCCACGTGTCGAGGCACGACTTAGAGGCATAACCGCATTGAAAGCAATGTCGCAAGTGAGGTAATCTTCACACAACCCATGTAATAATTTAAGGGAGAACGGTACATAGTTGGCTTACAATCGCCACGTCACACAGTACATAATTAAACATACATCATACAGAGTACACTCAAGGTCCGACTACGGAACCAAAATAAAAGAAGATACCCCACATGCTAACACAGATCCCCGAATCGTCCCAACTGGGCACCACTACTGATCATCTCGAAACGAAACATAGTAACGACCACGTTCCTCGTCGAACTCCCACTTGAGCTCGGTGGAATCATCTGCACTGGCCTCATCGGAACCTGCAACTGTGTTTGGAAGTATCTGTGAGCCACGGGGACTCAGCAATCTCACACCCGCGAGATCAAGACTATTTAAGCTTTAGAAAGGAATAGTAGAAAAGTGGAGCTGCGGCAAGCGACTAGCATTTTATGGTGGCTACTTCGCAAAAGAGAGCGAGAAGAGAAGCAAAGCACGGTCGTGAGACTAGTATTGATCAAGAAGTGATCCTGAACTACTTACGTCAGGCATAACTCCAACACCGTGTTCACTTCCCGGACTCCGCCGAGAAGAGACCATCACGGTTACACACGCGGTTGATGTGTATTTTAATTGAGGTCATCTTTGTGTTATCTACAACCGGACATTAACAAATTCCCATCTGCCTCATAACGCGGGCACGGCTTTGAAAGATATTACCCTGCAGGGTGTCCCAACTTAGCCCATTATAAGCTCTCACGGTCAACGAAGGATTATTCTTCTACCGGGAAGACCCGATCAATCTCGAATCCGGACTACAAGACATTTCGACAGAATAAAACAAGACCAGCAAAGCCGCCCGACAGCCGACAAATCCCGATAGGAGCTGCACATATCTCGCTCGTGGCACATCCGGATGAGACATCCTACGAGTAAACCAAGCCTCGAAGTTTCCCGTGGTGGCCCCGCAGTCTACTCGTTTCGGGCCAGCACTCAAGGAGCACTGGTCCGGGGTTAAATAAAGATGACCCTCGGGCTCGCGAAACCCGGGGAAAAAGGCTTAGGTGGCAAATGGTAAAACCAATGTTGGGCTTGCCGGACGAGTCTTATTCAAAGCGAACTGTCAAGGGGTCCCATAAATCACCCAACCGTAAGGAACGCAAAATCAAGGAACATAACACCGTATGACGGAAACTAGGGTGGCAAGAGGAACAAAACACTGTGCATAAGGCCGAGCCTTCCACCCTTTACCAAGTATATAGATGTGTTAAGCATAGCAGCTATATATATATATATTGTGATATCCCCAACAAGTAAACATGTTCCAAAGAGGAACAACATCTCCATGTTCCAACAAGGAACAAATTTCAGCTTCACCTGCAACTAACAACGCTATAAGAGGGCTGAGCGAAGCGGTAACATAGCCAATCAACGGTTTGCTAGGAAAGGATGGTTAGAGCTGACATGGCAATATGGGTGGCATGATATAGCAAGTGGTAGGCATCGCAGCATAGGCATGGCAAAAGAGCGAGCAACTAGCATAGCAAAGATAGAAGTGATTTCGAGGGTATGATCATCTTGCCTGCAATGTTCTCAGAGTTGTCGAAAGCTTGATCCTCGAAAACGTTCTCAACAGGTTCCTCGTTCACGTACTCGTCTCCCGGCTCTACCCAAAACAACAACACAAACAAGGAGCCACAATAAATCACGATGCAATGCACAATCAACATGATGCAACATGACATGAAATGCAAGATGTGATATGCAAAACGTAAGAGCACTCCGGAAGGTAAATGAAAGACTAGGCATCATCTTGGCAAACCAAGCATGCCATCGGAAAGATGAGATGATTTCGTTAGAAATCGATATAGAGATCACCGGAAACGGATGCACGGGTTGGATATGGTGGGCAAGACAAGAATGGTGAGAAACCTACGATAACAGCAAGAAGAAACAAAACCATGCATGTGCACAAAACTAGCTCATAGCACAAATCAACTAAATATGCACAATGAAAACAACACCTAACCATGAAGCAAAAGGACATGAACACAAACTTGCCCAAATGCAAAAACCAATGACACCACTGAGTTGGTGGGATTTTTATACCCCAAAAACATATATAATATGTAAGGGTTGCATTAGGGAAAACATCACAAAACAACAAGTTAAAACCTGCCTAAAAAGGAAACTAACAGAAGTGGCAATTTCCATATTTGGAAATGTCCAGATTTGGACTTGCCCAAAACAGAAATGGAAACAATGCTGGAAATGGAAACATGGGGAAACAGAAAAAAATATGCACAAGGGGGGAACGCTGAGAGGCTGACATGCAGGCCCCACTGTCATAGAGACAGGGGTGAAACATGGGTTCTAAAAGGGGGGAGAAAAGAGCCCCAGGGGGGATTCGAACCCGGGTCTCCCCGGTGGAACCCCGCACCTGCTGCCACTGGGCTAGAGCGCGGCGACTGACAGAAGAGAAGGCATCTGGGCTTATCTACTGACTCTGCAGAGGAGGCGCACCGGATGACAGCGAAAGCAAAATAAAAGGGGGAGGGCGCTACCGGGTTCGAACCTGTGTCGCCATGGTGGAAGAGCAGCAATGACCAGCTCGGCTAGGGAAGGGAGTCTGGTGAGATCCAGGACGCGGACTACTAGACACAACTCCCAGCCCTGATCTAAAACAAAGGAGCCGCACCGATGCCGGCGAGGCAACGGCGGCTACAGGGACTCCGTGCCCTCGAACACGACGGGACACACGAGGGGAACTCCACGGGAACAGGACGGACCAAGCCAGAGCGTGGCTAGGGCATCTACGCGCGCGGTGACACCACTCCGAACCCAAAACCGCGAACACGCCGGAGCATGGCGAGCTCGACAAAGACAAGGGCCGGCGCCTAATCTACGGAGAATCAACGACGACGAGAAGGAGCAGGGAGGAAGGGGAGTATACCTCCTTACCCTAGGACACGAGAACGGCGACGGAGACGGGCTGACGGCGACGAGATCAAGCTCTGAAGATCGCCGGGGACTCTGACCGAGAGGAAGACAGGTTCAGGGCGTCGGTGTACTTGGCGCCCGGACTCAGAGACGACGTCGTGGTCGTAGACGACGAAGAGGAAGAAGGTTGACACGGTACGCAGGGTCGAGGTGGCCGGAGAGCGCGCCGGCGACGGAGACGTGCTCCCAGATGCGCTCGGGAACCGAGCGGGGCGGCGATCTAGGGGGTTTCCTCACCTGGCGGCGGCGGCGAGAGGGAGAGGGGAACCCTAGCGCTTGATTTGACGCGGAGGGGGATAAGAAGGGGGGCTAGGGCGACGAGGCCGAGCTCGTGCTCTCCTCGCTCGGGGTCCCCATGGCGCTGCGAGAGGAGGGGGAAAGGTGGGTGCGACAAGACAAGAACGACGCCACAAAGGGGGGGCAAGGCCCACGTGGACGTGGGCTAGAGGGGGTAAGCACGGGCGTGGGTGACCGAGGGCAGGAGGAAGGAGCGGACGGGCTGGCGCGCCTCTCTGGGCTGCGGGCTGCGAGGGGAAAACTGGGCCGGCTCGGGAGGCCGGAGGCCCAGGTGGAGAGGGGCTGCTGGGCTGCGCTGCTGCTGCTGCCTCTTCTCCCTTTTCCTTTTTTCAAAAATAAAAAGGGGAGAGAAAAGAAGTACAGGGAGAAAAGAAAAGATCTAGAGTGAAAGGAGAATATTCCCACACTCCTGGAATTCCCCTCTATTTAAATAAAATGTAATGGACATTTTTAAAGGTAGAAAAATAATGCAAGTTTGAAAATGCTTCAAACTTGTGCCATTTTTGAACCTGACCATAACATCTTTAAATGAGGAAATATTTGGCAGGGAGGTTTAGTGCAACAAGCAAGATTTTTAGGGAGGAGATGAACATTAATTGAAGGAGGGAATTATATGGCATTGAAGAGAAAGAAGTAGAGGGAAGGAGGAGATGGTAATGCAAGATGAGAGGGAAACATGCAACCACATAACATGCAAGGGAACACCACCACCATATGACATGAAGGGAAAATGCAAGATGACAATAGGCACAAATGCAATATGGCAAAAGGAGCAAACAAAGAAAAAGAAAACCCACATGACCAAAACAACATGAGGCCAAGCATGACAAGAACCCACAAGAATTGGATGAGACCAAATTGATATATTGCCCAAAAAGGGGAAGTTTACATCCAGGGTGTTACAACACTCCACCACTACAAGAGGATCTCGTCCCGAGATCTAGGACTGAAAGAACTCCGGATACTCAGAACGGAGGTGATCCTCGCTCCCTGTGTAGCTTCTCGGTCGGAATGGTGTGACCACTTCACTTTCAGGAATTTGATTGACTTGTTGCAGTCTTGCGCCGGTTTCTTCAAGAATAGCAACGGGTGCTCACGATAAGAGAGATCTTCTTGAAGGTCAATCTCTTCAAGTTGATAGTGCGCTCAGAGTCTTGAAGCACTTATGAAGCTGTGACACGTGAAACACATCGTGCACATTTGCAAAGTTGGAAGGAAGCTCGTTGATAGGCGAGATCGCCTCTTTTCCCAATGATCTTGAAAGGACCCACGATCTAGGGGCAAGCTTCCTTTGATACCGGGTTTACGAGTACCTTTCATTGAGAGACGCGGAGGTAGACATGGTCTCCGATTTCAAAAGTCACATCACGGTGCTTATCATCATAATAGTTTTGGCGCGATTATGCGGCTTTGAGATTCTCACGAATGACCTTGCACATTTCTTCCGCTTTCGGATCAAGTCATTGCCAAGAAGTTGGCGCTCACCTGTCTGCACTAATTGAGAGGAGTACGCACTTTCTCGCCATAGAGAATTTCAATGGGGCCTTGCCCAACTCGCTTGGAAGCTGTTGTTGTAAGAGAACTCGCATATGGAAGACAATCTTCCCACTTCATACCGAAAGAAATGACACAAGCCCCGAGCATATCTTCAAGAATTTGATTTACTCGCTCAACTTGGCCACTTGTTTGAGGATGGAAAGCTGTGCTGAAACGAATGTTGGTGCCCATGGCCTTCAAAAAAAGACTCCCAAAACTTGGAGGTAAAGATGCTGCCACGGTCTCAAGAGATCACTTGAGGAATACCGCAAGGAGACAATCTCGAGGTGTAAAGCTCGCCAACCGAGCTGCAAAGTGATGGATTCTTTGATAGGAAGAAAATGAGCCACTTTAGTAAGCTTGTCAATGACAACGAAGATAGCATCATTTCCACGCTTGGACTTTGGAAAGCCACCACTAAGTCCATTTCAATATGATCAAACTTCCATTCAGGAATAGCAAGAGGTTGAAGGAGACCAGCTGGTCTTTGGTGTTCTGCTTTCACTCTTCCGCAGACATCACACTCATTCACGAATTGAGCAATCTCTCGCTTCATTCGAGTCCACCAATATGACTGCTTGAGGTCATGGTACATCTTCGCATTTCCGTGATGAATGGATAGAAGCGAATTGTGAGCCTGCTCATAATGACTTTTCTCAGATCACCCTTAGGAACCATAATCCGTCCTCAAAGAACAGAGTGTCTTTGTCATCAACATGGAAGCACTTGTACTTGAAATGCCCTTGTCGATACCACGCTTCACTTTCTTCACCATGGCATCCGTGGTTGAGCCTCACGAATCTGATCTTCCAAAGTAGGAGAGACTATGAGGTTGGCAAGAAAGCCTTGAGGAACAACTTGAAGATTCAGCTTATGGAACGATTCACGAGATCCGGTGAAAGGGCTTGAGGATTAGACTGCTGCAAGAAGCTTTCCTGCTCAAAGCGCCTGAATGACATTGGCTTTGCCCGAGTATACTCAATACTTGGGTTGTACTCTTGAATCATTTCACCCATCGAGTCTGCCCGAGGTTGAGGTTAGGCTGAGTGAAGATGTACTTGAGACTCTTGTGATCGTGAAAATGTCCACTTTCCTTCCCAACAAGAGATGTCTCCAAGTAATCAAAGCATGGACAACGCCGCCAACTCAAGATCGTGAGTGGGGTAGTTCTTCTCTGGGCTTCAATCTGGTAGAGGTATAAGCCACAACTCTCTTCTCTTGCATTAACACAGCACCGAGACCTTGAAGGAAGCATCACATAACACTTCATAAGGCTTGGATTCATCAGAGGAGTCGTAACAGAGCTGTGACGAGTTTCTCTTTGAGAGTCTTGAAAGCAACGCCACACTCGGGAGACCGTATATACTTCACCGCTTCGAGAAGGTTGGAAAGAGGCTTTGCAATCTTGGAGAAGTTCTCAACGAATCTTCGCAATAGCTTGCAAGACCAAGAAAGCGGAGCTGCTTCACGCTCCGAGGAGGTTCCCAATTCACAATTGCGGACACCTTCTCGGGATCAACAGCGATGCCCTTGGCAGAGATGATATGACCAAGATAAAGCACTTCATCAAGCCGAATTCACATTTGGAGAACTTAGCATAGAACTGGTACTCTCGAGCTTGTCTAGCACCAATCGCAAATGTTTGGCATGATCCTTCTTATTCTTGGAGAAGACCAAAATATCATCAAGATAGACCAAGACGAATTCATTGGTGTAAGGATTGAATATGAAGTTCATCATCCGAGAGAAAGTTGGAGGAGCATTGACAAGGCCGAAAGACATGACAAGATATTCATAAGAACCAAAGCTTGTTCGAATGCTGTCTTGGGAATATCTTGTTCACGAATGCGAACTGATGATACCCCATACGAAGGTCAAGCTTAGAGAACACCGTAGCACCTTTGAGTTGCTCGAAAAGCTCATTGATGTTGGGAAGTGGATACTTGTTCTTAATTGTCTTCTTATTCAATGGACGGTAATCGACACAAAGTCGGTCCGAGCCATCCTTCTTCCCGGACAAAAGAACACCACAACCCCAAGGAGATGAACTCGGTCTCGATCAAACCCAGACGCTCTTGTTCATCGAGCTGCTTCTTCAATTCCTCAGCTCATCGGTCCAAGCTTGTATGGACGCTTGCAAACGGGTTCAAGGTTCGCTCAAGATCGATAACGAACTCGACCGGCCGATGAGGAGGCATACCCGAAGCTCTTCCGAAAGACATCTTGGTACTCACAAACGATCGAATCGAGAGATGGCATTCAATTCGCCCTTCTCATTGAGAGAAAACAACCAATAGTTTCATCACGAGAGGCATAGATGATCACATCATTAGAAGAATGAGTCAATTGAATTTCCTCGCAGCACAATCAAGTCGAGCTTTGTGCCGAGAAAGCCACCCATTCCGAGAATAAGATCAATATCCGAGTCACCGAGAACAATTGGTTTAGAAAGAAATCTGTAATCACCCAACTTGATAGAAACATTAGAGCAACCAAACTAGAATTCATAAGCCTTCCGGAGAAACAACTTGCATAACTTTGAGAGAATCTCGTGTCAACATTGTGCTTCATGCAAAAGGATATGACATGAAAGAATGCGATGCACCAAAGATCAAATAAGACTTTAGCAGAATATCATTAATCGAGAGATTACCCATTATCACATCAAGACTCTCCGCTTGAGCTGCATTCATCATATTGACCTTGGCATACTTGGGATTGTGCTTGACCACCGCATTGCTGGAAGATTTCACAGAGGAGGAGGCGGAAGACGCCCTGTTGAAGCACTTGTTCAAGATAGTGACCCTTCTGCCGACACTTGTTGCAAGTGACCTCGTAAAGCGGACGGTGGTAAGGAGCACTTGACCTTGGAGCTTGAGAATTAGACTTGTTCGATAGCTTGGGTTGGGTGGGTGGGAAGATCCACGGCCACCTGAGTTCTTCTCTGCTGGTAAGGCCGACGGAACGGAGGAGGGGCAGATAAAACTTCGCCGCTTGGCTGCCACTTGAGAGGACGAGGAGGACTGAACTGCATCCCTCGATTCTCTTCTTAGAAGCCTCGTGACTTGAGCTGTGCCGCTTCTTGCTTGAGTGCCATGTTGTAGAAATCATCATACTTATCCGCTCAAACAAAGACAAGAGGTAATTGCAGATCCTCTCTCGCACCACCCCGAACCGATAGATCATACTCCTTTCATCGTGTACATCTTGCTTAGCAAAACGAAGCGAAGCTTCGAACTGGATATTGTATTGATAGACAGACAAGGTGCCTTGCTTGAGATTGCGGAACTCCTCACGCTTGCTCTCAACAACACTCTTCGGATGTGATGAGCTCGAAATCACGGGCGAACTCATCCTGTAATGACACGACCTCCTCTCGAATCTTTGTATTGTGGAACCACTCAGCAGCTTGATCCTTGAGTTGAAACGATGCAAACTTGACAAAGTCCTCGTGTCCGACATTGCTACCAAAGTGCTTGCAGATGTCCACTAACCAATCATCGCCGCTCTGCTGCCTCAACACGTAAACCGAAAGACTTCGCCGATTAGCGAGAAACCGATCGAGAGTAGCAAAGTGTGGCTGATTGTTGCCTTGACCTTGATTGCCTTGATTGCCTTGATTGCCTTGCCCTCGAGCACGCTTCTTGCAAGAGCTGCAAAATCATCTCGAGCATTGGCATTGGTGGCTGCCATAATAGCTTGCTGTGCTTCGGAGGCGGAGGTGGAGGTGGAGGTGGAGGATTCGATCGATCCCCATCATTGCGATCCGGATTCGACGCTGGCGGAGCCATCCTCAAGAGGGTGACATCCGTTAGTCCTTTGATAGACAAATTGATAAGTAGAATCAACGGATAGAAATTGCAACATATAGTCTTCACAATTAACATTCGAACAAGAATGAACGAATGAATTCCAAAGTTGATCATCACACGTCCAATAAGGTGAGAAGCCACTTAGATAAAGAATATGGAAACAACAGCTGTCTTAGAAACAAATCGAATATCACAATTGAAAACAAAAGGTTGGCTTCTATAATGAGCCGGAACAAACACATGATAGAGATTTCGCTCAAAGTGTTCGTGGTGGGGCTCACACGGCACGACGATAGCGGACGTCATTTAATGACTAACAAGACGCCCCGAATCAGCATAGCCAAGGATTCTTTAAGACGCCTCGCGACCATCAGAATCGACCGTGAAAGAGCGGACCACTAAACGTTGAACCCCAATCTCAAATCATACATCCGTCGGAAAGAATATCCCGTAAGCTACTAGAATTCCCACCTATAAACTCCCGAAACTTTCTCGGTTATGCAATCTGGTGTTGGGGATACAGGGACACAAAATATATCACCCAAACTAACAATACCTAGATCCAGCAGATCCATCCGTCAACACATAACCAAGAAATCCTCGAAATCGTGGTACCTCGACCTTCAAAAACATCCGTTATACAAGTCATGGCAATACTCCCGACTCGCCACAAGATCGGGCTATCGTGGTTATCTCACCAACAACTGCACAAAAGAGATTTCGATGTCGGCAAAACTCGTATTCCGAATCGCAACGATAAAATTGTGACGACAACACCCGGAGCTCAACTCCCCGGACACCGCCACAACCCCTAAATGTCGAGGCACCAAGAACAATGTTCTCGCCACAAAACCATCGGAACGATTCCAAGATACCCACGTGATCCTAAAAAATTTTTAGTGAAATTTGAGAAGAGAAGAGTCAAAACTCTACGCAGAGGCCTCACAGAGCGATGAAGGACCGAGGAGTAAAAGAATCCTACTCCGATATATATAATCCTAAGACTCAAAACATTTTCCATTCTAGACTCAACAACGCCGAAGCAATCTAGTAGGGGCTCCTAAGTCGGGAAGGCTCGATTACCAACTTGTAACGCCTCGATGCGGCTATATCTCCCACGTGTCGAGGCACGACTTAGAGGCATAACCGCATTGAAAGCAATGTCGCAAGTGAGGTAATCTTCACACAACCCATGTAATAATTTAAGGAGAACGGTACATAGTTGGCTTACAATCGCCACGCCACACAAGACATAATTAAACATACATCATACAGAGTACACTCAAGGTCCGACTACGGAACCAAAATAAAAGAAGATACCCCACATGCTAACACAGATCCCGAATCGTCCCAACTGGGCACCACTATCGATCATCCGAAACGAAACATAGTAACGACCACGCCTCGTCGAACTCCCACTTGAGCTTGGTGGAATCATCTGCACCGCCTCATCGAACCTCGCAATCGTGTTTGAAGTATCTCGTGAGCCACGGGACTCAAAGAATCTCACACCGCGAGATCAAGACTATTTAAGCTTTAGAAAGGAATAGTAGAAAAGTGGAGCTGCAAGTTTACTAGCATTTTATGGTGGCTACTTCGCAAAAGAGAGCGAGAAGAGAAGCAAAGCACGGTCGTGAGACTAGTATTGATCAAGAAGTGATCCCAACTACTTACGCCGGCATAACTCCAACATCGTGTTCACTTCCCTGACTCCGAGAAGAGACCATCACGGTTACACACGCGTTGATGTGTATTTTAATTGAGGTCATCTTTGTGTTATCTACAACCGACATTAACAAATTCCCATCTGCCTCATAACCATGGGCACGGCTTTGAAAGATATTACCCGCAGGGTGTCCCAACTTAGCCCATTATAAGCTCTCACGGTCAACGGGATTATTCCTTCTACCGGAAGACCCGATCAATCTCGAATCCGGACTACAAGACATTTCGACAGCAATAAAACAAGACCAGCAAAGCCGCCCGACAGCCGACAAACCCGATAGGAGCTGCACATATCTCGCTCAGGCACATCCGGATGAGACATCCTACGAGTAAAACCAAGCCTCGAAGTTTCCCTGCAGGCCCCATGCATCTACTTTTGGGCCAGCACTCAAGGAGCACCGTCCGGGGTTAAATAAAGATGACCTCGGCTCGCGAAACCCGGGGAAAAGGCTTAGGTGGCAAATGGTAAAACCAATGTTGGGCTTGCCGGACGAGTCTTATTCAAAGCGAACTGTCAAGGGGGTCCCATAAATCACCCAACCGTAAGGAACGCAAAATCAAGGAACATAACACCGGTATGACGGAAACTAGGGTGGCAAGAGTGGAACAAAACACCAGGCATAAGGCCGAGCCTTCCACCCTTTACCAAGTATATAGATGTGTTAAGCATAGCAGCTATATATATATATATTGTGATATCCCCAACAAGTAAACATGTTCCAAAGAGGAACAACATCTCCATGTTCCAACAAGGAACAAATTTCAGCTTCACCTGCAACTAACAACGCTATAAGAGGGCTGAGCGAAGCGGTAACATAGCCAATCAACGGTTTGCTAGGAAAGGATGGTTAGAGCTGACATGGCAATATGGGTGGCATGATATAGCAAGTGGTAGGCATCGCAGCATAGGCATGGCAAAAGAGCGAGCAACTAGCA